>CM069073.1:45551747-47951747 GCA_035220775.1 Malus fusca | reverse complement strand
AATATGGTTTATTAAGCACATGATTATTTATATTGCTAATGAGTTGCTAAGTAGTATTATACTTAGGGGTTTACCGTTAGTATATTTTTGACTTCATACTTCTACATAGTATGATTTGCTGTAAACTATACAGGTTTTACGGCGAGGGGTTACTACCTTTGATAATGGAAATGACTTTGAAAATATTTGTTTTGACCACTCACACTTACTATCCTTGCACCCCTCCAGGTTCTAGTAGCAAGGTTCCGTATCGACGAGGACTTGTGGCACTCCCAGTTCTGGTGGCTCCTTATGATGGTATAATTATTATCTTTGCTCACTAGACTTGTCTTATGCTCTGTATCACGCGTGAAATGGGTCCAGACCCGCTCACCTAGCACTTGTGAAATACTTTTAGAATTAATTTATTCACATTTTATACATTATTACACTTTATGTCATAGTCACCTTCCAGGTGTCGGCCAACACGGCTCGATTCGGGGTCCTAGTGGACATTCCGGGTCTGGGTGTGTCAGAAATAATTTAGTGAGTTAAATTGTAAACCTAAAAAATAGACTTATCATTTGAGGCTAGATTGTAGATTTTGAAAGTAAAATGTGTTGATGCACAAAATCCGGAGGATCTTGGACCAACGTAAATCCGGCCATGAATCACACAAACGCACAAGAACACAAAGATGTATCGTGGTTCACCCTAATGTTTGCGCTACGTCCATACTGATGTTGATTCTGATTCACTGTATGAGTGTATAGATTACAATAGATCGGCAAGGGAGCTCTATATGGATGTAACCCTTGCCATTTTGCTCTCTGTTTGGATGTGAGGGTGTTGCCCTATATTGTTGTGAGGATGAATCTGAGACTCTGTCTCTCTCTGTTTTGTGAGGCTCTCTGGATGTGAGCCCTTGTTTTTTCTCCCTTAGTGAAGGTCAGGCCCTTAATGAGGGTGAGGGAGAGTCCCTTTTATAGAATAAGGGCTCATTCCCCTTTTACATAAATCATGGGCTTAGGGATGAGGCCCAAAGACGAGGCCCAATATATGGTACCAACAGGAGTCCCCCAAGTCTTCAGTCAAGAGAGTCTTTTGGCTGGAGACTTCAAATCCAATCCATGTACGGGCCGAATTGACTAGATGTCGTCCAGAACTGGTACTCAACACAATGCAATGCTCAACATAAAGCAATACTCGGCTAGAGGTATCACACGTTATGAGATTGCTTGGCTGGAGGCGATGCTCGTTGCGAGGCTGCTCGACTAGAGGCTATGCTCGCTGCCAGGCGGCTCGGCTCGTGGTATTCCTCATTGCAAGTATCTACTTTATGTCGACATGCACTCAGTATGAGTTGATTCTCGATATGACTCGGGTCCGCTTGTCGGGTTAGACAATAGATCATTGTTCGGACTGAATCTTTGTCACCATGAGCACGTGGCTCATCAGTCTATAAGTTGGTAGACTTCTTTAATCAACAACAATGTTGATCAGTGGATCTAGTTGCTCAATAATTCCTGATAATAAATGACAGTATAAGTATGACTGTATAATGAATAAATTAAATTGACAAAGTTTGTCGAGGCAAAATATTGTGCTATGTGCCTTCTATAAATAAATAATTTATTCAGTCGTGTGGTAAATCACATGTTGTATAAGCGACATAGTTTAATGGCAGTCACAATACTCTAGGCCAATAAATATTGTAAAATAAAGTTTTACCCTACAAATTTAAATAATGAAGTCATGAATGATTAAAGATTCAATAATAAAATATTAATTAATAAAATAATTGTAAGGAAGATTGCAGACAAGCGTTTGTAAAGCATATGCACATTGTAAAGCAAATCAAACCGGGAACGCACTATATAGGTGTGATAGAAATGATGTGGCCTCATGTTAAAGAATATACACACAGATGTAAAGCAAAAGGATCTTATCATAATAATAATAAAGTAATAAAATAATAAAAAAATGAATCTTATCTTGCTGTTCCCGTGGCTTTTTCAGAAAAGCCTTTTCATGATGAAAGTTTCATTGTTGATAGGCATCTTCTGGTCTAACAGAAAGTGGAGATGGGGAACCTTGGTGCAATGTAGTGGGAACTTTGCACCAGTTCTTATCTTATTCATGAGTGCTACGGTTGTCGATCCCATCTCCTCCAACCCATCCAAGCAAGTTTTCTGATCCGTCACCGCGCTGCTTATCCACATCTGTATGTCCTTCACTTTGTCTCTAATCAACGTCTTCTTTCCACGACATCAAACCCGTCCGTCCAGGTCTCCTCGTCGGTAAGTGCGGTGCTCATCCACGTCTGGACGTTGCTCATCTGGAACCGGAACGACGAGGATCCGCCTCTTGAGTTTGCAGCGGAACTGAGCTGGCGCATCTGCTTGAGGGAGCCCATAATCTCGTCGAACCCTGGATAAGCAGTCGTGGAGGGCTGAAGCGGCGCGAGGGTCGGTGCCGTAGTCGGCTTGTCGGTATATGTTGGAGAAGTAGGCAGCCATGCGGCGGACCCTGGCGAGGCTGACGCCGATGGCTACCTTGGCGAGCCGAGTTGGGTTGTCCTGGACGACTCTGGCGAAGCGAGACAGAGAGGTGTAGTAGAGGTCAGGGTACAGAGTTGTGATGCAGCTTGTACGGATGAATGCCGAGTCGTTGGATGGGAGTCCTACGGTGGGAATAAGGGTGGGAAATGAGGAAGAAGAGGAAGGTGAATGAGAGTTAGGGGAGGAGGAAGTGTGGATCTTGAAGCTATGCTTTGGTATTTAGAGAAGCAGGAAGAAGAAACTAGAGAGAGACTACAAGACAGAGAGAGGAGAGAGAATAAGTTGTGGTTGAGTTTAGGAGTTTTTCATTTTTGCATTTTTGAGAGATGGGTTTTGCAGTGACTCTGCAGGTGTTTGGTTTTTGGTTTCTGCAGATTCACGGTGGATATTATGGTGAGGTTTCATGGTGGTGAGATGAAAAAATGAAAGAGAACCGACATAGCTTTTCGTGTCGTTTCCCACAGACTGAGCCAAATGTTGATGCACAAAATCCGGAGGATCTTGGACCAACATAAATCCGGCCGTGAATCACACAAATGCACAAGAATACAAAGATGTATTGTGGTTCACTCCAATGTTTGGGCTACGTCCACATTGAAGTGAAGGGAAAATTATGAGTTTTCAAGATTTGGGATTTCTAGATGACTAGCATGCATATACAATCCTAGATTTATATACATACGCAACGGAAGCATTTATAACAAGTTATCAAAGTTATAGTCATGCAAATCCCCTTCAAGGTTCATAGGTTTAAATATAATGCATCAAAACAATTTTTACTTAAGAACAAAGTTAAGGATTAGATCTATACCTCTTGTTCTTGATTTTAGACCAAGGATGGACCACCTCCAAGCTCTTTGTTCCTTGAATTCCTTGAGCCTAGCTTCCCTCCTTGCCTCCTCCACTTTGATAGAATGAGTGCTCCTAGGTTCTCTTCAAGTCCCCAAAGTAGAAGACCTCTAAAGACCCTCACCCACTAGTATAATGAGAAGGATGAAGGAATGACCAAAAGGATGAAAAGTTGTTAGCCAATTCACCCTCAAGGTGGCCGGCCCTATTGTTGAGAGAGAGAGAGATGGTTGTTTTGATTTTTGTTTCTAAAACTTACAAAACCATTAAAGGAATCAATCTCTATAAAGTTCCTTATATATCATCAAAAACCTAGTCAACAAATTGACCAAACATCTCACCCAAACCCTTAGTATGTGGCCGGCCTACTTGTGTTAATATGGGCTTTGGGCTTTCATTTATTTCAAGTCATCCAATGCTTGAATAAAAGCCCAATGGGTTTAGGCCCAATGGGCCAAATTAAACCCGAACGTTTCTTTAAGCCCAAAACGATCTTTATCGCTTTTATGATTTCTTTAGACTTTCTAAATTAATCAAAACACTTAATTAATCCAATTAATTATTTCCATCATCCATTAATTACTCACTACAATAGTGTTTTGGTGAACAATCTTTTAGGTTCTAATTAGCAAGGCAGTGAGGTGATTGTCATTAATTCAATTTAATTTCAATCACTAGTGAATCAAAACTTCATTTTAATTCACCATTCTTCTTTGATGACTATGTTTATTTATCTTAGAAGAACTCACAAACTATGAGTGACATCTAACCATATGTCATAGCTACCCAAGCTAATGTAGAAGTTTATTCGGAGAACCTATTCAATTGGAATTACAATGTAATTCGATCATTCTCTAATACAATACTCTCAATCATATTACTAGGGTATGGATATATTATGTCAAACCCCTAATGTGATTATTCCTTCTTATATGATTCTTTTGAGTCGTATAGGAACGCATTCCTTTCAATACGCTCGATACTTCGGCCGAAGATTCCCGAATCATATCTTAGAGTATTCTTCCTCTCTTATCGAGGATTAGAGATTCCTTGTTGTGCATACACTTGCCTTCATGACTAAGTGGCTTAACCCCGACTATGCCGTTGACATTCTGAAAGAGTGACGTTTGACATAATCAAAGATCAAGTACTTAACCACAAGACAACGACGATGCCTCAGGTCTAAGGACTACTTACATTATTCCAACCATTAGAGTTACTTGCTTGACATGTGAGTAGACCTCCATGCAAGTACTCTTGTTCGATTGTGTTCAGTGAACTCATTCCCCTAATGAGCACCTACATACTTGTCTTAGTGTCACAACACGAATGGGATGAGACTTTCCATCCTTCCATTTGAAGCAGACACAGTATGTACCGATCTACGCATTGTCAGTTTCCCTCCGACAATCCAATGACCAGGAACCTTTTGGACATTTGGTTATCTGAAGAAGGTCTCTGTAGTCTAACATCATTAGATTACTTCTTCAATCCATCCATTGTCCATGGATACACTATTTAAGACATATCGTTTATTGAGATAGTCCTAATTCGTGTCTTTGCCATTTGACGTATAAGAATCATCTATACATCTATTCATTTGTCCTGAAAGGTTTCTTCCAAAGATTGGCTTTCAGGGCATATTTCCAACATGAAGTTGATTCTGATTCACTGTATGAATGTATAGATTACAATAGATCGGCAAGGGAGCTCTCCGTGGATGTAGCCCTTGCCATTTTGCTCTCTGTTTGGATGTGAGGGTATTGCCCTCTATTGTTGTGAGGATGAATCTGAGACTCTGTCTCTCTCTGTTTTGTGAGGCTATCTGGATGTGAGCCCTTGTTTCTCTCCCTTAGTGAAGGTCGGGCCCTTAATGAGGATGAGGGATAATCCCTTTTATAGAATAAGGGCTCCCTCCCCTTTTACATAAATCATGGACTTAGGGATGAGGCCCAAAGACGAGGCCCAATATATGGTACCAACAAAATGCATACGTGCTAGATTATTATTGTATAATAAAAAAAATTTAAAAATTTGTTTTAATCTTTAATTCTTTTTCTAGTTCTCTATCTTAGTCTATATATATTTTACAATATATGTTTTCTTTCTTAATCTCTCTTTCTTTAGTATGTATATATCTTAAATCTTTTATTCATTTCTCTCTACTGAGTCCTCTAATATGAAATCCTTGTTCCGTCACTGCAACAATAACATTGTTATCAACAACATTTTAAAGGAACATGCAGGTACTTTCGAAATGTCAGTGAAGCATGGGAAAACCTATTTGCTTCGGATAATTAGCACAGTAATGGATGAAGAGCTTTTCTTCGGCATAGCAAACCACAAATTAACATTGGTGGGAAAATGGTTACTAAAGAAAACAAATCGAGACATCTTACACCTTCACATTTAATCTCTTCCGATTCAAGTTTGCAATGAATTCCAACTAGGGGTACTCATCCAATTCTAAATTGGAAGAAAAATAGGCGCATATGAGACGAGAAGATGAGGAGTCTAATGAAGAAGATGAAGCATGACGCAACACACAATATGTGGCAGTCATGGCTGCGGTCATGGTGTGTCAGCCAACTGAGGAACAATCTCAATGGGGTGGCTCTATTATGGTCGCTCTTACAAACCACAAAACAGAGCGATGACGCATGCTAATCTGATGAACAACTACTTCAACCCTAACTCGATATACACGGAAGAGGATTTCAGACGTCGCTTCTGGATGAGGTGTCATGTCTTCTAGTGTTTACTTCATAATGTCGAGCAGGTCAATCTATACTTTCGACAGAAGCTGGACAGAGCAAGCTGCCCTGGTTTCTCACCTTATCAGAAGGTTTCTGTTGCACTTCGAATGATGGCCAATGTCTGAGTCTACATGCCTTGATACTCTTGCTGAATTATGTAATACAATTATTCAGCTTTACAAAGAGGAGTACATCCGTGAGCCAAATCAAGAAGATTTGGATCGGCTTATTCGCAAAGCTGAAGACTGTGGGTTTCCGAGTATGATAGGGTCATTAGACTTCATGCATTGGAATTGGAAGAACTGTCCCACTGGATGGCAATGAGACTTTAGCAGAAGGTCGAGAAAGCCAAATGTTGTGTTAGAGGCGGTTGTCTCATATGACACATGGATCTAGCATGCTTTCTTTGGAGTCCCTGGATCCCAAAATGACATTACAGTTTTTGGGCGTTCACCCCTCTTCAATAACCTGATGGAAGGTAAATCACCTCAACTTGACTACTACATCAACGACCGTCAGTACAATATGGGGTATTACTTGGCAGATGGCATCTACCCAAAGTGGGCGAAACTTGTCCAAGCAATTCCAAAGCTTGCGAATGATGCCGAAAAATGGTTTACCTTATAACAAGAGGCATACCAGAAAGATATTGAGAGAGCTTTCGATATTCTACAAGCACGGTGGAACATCATCAGCGAACCGGCAAAAGGGTGGAGTGGAGAAAAATTGGATTCCATCATGATGTCTTGCATCATATTACACACCATGATTGTGGAGGATGAGTGAGATGGATATATTGATGGAGAGTCTAATGACAACCAGATCTAAATAGGTTAAGAAGGGCTCGTGCAAAAATATATGATGGGCCTAATTTGCCTTTGAATCCAAGAACTGGTAATATCTCTTTAAATGAGTACATGAGGCGCTATAGAATGATACGTTCCCGTGCCACAAACAAGTACATACAACAAGATCTTGTTGCACATCTTTGGTCCAAAAGAAGCATGAAGTAAGCGTTTATGTTTCATATTGTTAAATGTTTTTAAAAATGTTGTTTAAGTTTTATGTTGTATAATTTTTATGTTGTTTCATGTTATTTAATATTGTTTCATGTTACTTAAAGTTGTTTAATGACTTAGGAAGTTAAAGGGGGAAAAAATATAATTTAAAAAAATAATTAAAATTTTGTAAAAATAAAAACTGTGAAAAAAAAAATTCAAATATAACGGCAAGCTGACATCAGTATGTTACCGTTGGGTTTCAAATTCCGGCCAGGCCCGGGGCTGGCTGGGTTGGGCTAGCCAGTTGGCCCTTTGGCCTTTTTTTGTCTCGCGGGGCCCACGAGCCCTTTGGCCTAACCTTTGGTTGGAGACTATTTTTTGGCTATTTTCGGCTCTCTGGCGTTCTAGACCCTGGTTGGAGATGGCCTAAGTGTATATAATATCATTTATTAAAAAAAATATAATAATAATATACCAAAGTGAATGGGTCTTGTATATCTAAAACTAATTTTAATTTAGCTTTAAATTTCGTACATAACGAATTTGATACTAATTTATTCCCCACTCCTTAATGTAAATATATATAGGGAACGAATCAATATCATCATTTTTTTTGCACAACTTTTGACACACGTTTTTTATAAACTCATTCAGTAATGTATTTTAACGACCCGAACCATTTATCTTTTAGAACATCATTCATAGATCATCGTTCGCAAAAAATTAGATGAGTCCAAAATCATTAAGACATTCATTTATATTGAAGGAAATGGACAAATCCAATTCTATAAAGAAACCTTAAACCTTTAATCCAACTGCCATATAGTTTTAGATTTTTTGGTAAACATAATCTTTGATGGAAGATCTAAAAGATAAACAATTAAATTTGTCAAAATACATTATAAAGTGGACTCCACAAAAACATATGTAAAAAAAGTGATGCCGCAAATCTTTTCCTATTATTGTATATTGGAAAAGAAAAGTAAAAAAACTAATTATAATTTCATTTCCGTGCTTTTAAGAGAAAAATGACTTTGTTCATATTTAACTTGAAGTACTTGAGTTTAGGGACATCGACGAAAAGCGAGGTAAATGCCTAATTTAGAACATGTAAGATCGCATCAGAATAACGAAAAACCTCAAGCTCATTGAAATTTAGCAAAGAAATTTATAAGGTTTGAATTCTCAGCACAAAATGGAACCCTCACTGTTGAAAGCACTGCAAGGTATAGGTTGACTGCACCTCGCCATTGCCTGAAAAAATCAGAAAACCCTCTATTAGACACTTATACGCGTACAAAACAAATGATCAGTAACCAAATATATAAATAGGAAGGAGAGAGCCAGGGACTGGGCAAGCTCATGCCAGAAAAAGAAAATGACTTGTACAGAATTAAAGCCAACAAAGTAAAATTGCCAGATTAGCGGCAGTCAAACTAAGATTTTAAAGGATTTTAAAAGTGATAGATTTGATAGGATTTAAGAGGATTAAAGACTCCTACAAAATTCATATGGATTTTAAAGAATTTGAATGGATTGTAGTGGATTGTGGGGGAAGGATTTGAAATCCTAGGGGGTGAGGTTGGATTCTTTTTAGTTTTGGTTATATATACTTTTTGCTTTCAAATCCCACAAAATCCACAACTTATTAAAATCCTCCAAAATCTTAATTTTTTTAATACACTTGGATTTGAATGGATTCTAAAATCTTTTAAAATCTTTTAAACTGATCGGAAACCAACAGTCAAGATGCTTATAATTTAAGCATAATACAAAGACAAAAGTAGCAGTAGAAAATAGATGTGGGAGAAACCTTTAGTCTCTGTTTGCTATCCTTATCCCAAAAATTGAAAGAACCGTCAGAACCAGCAGTAGCAAATGTGTGATGTACCTGAAACGAGGAGCACAAAATAAGCTCTACTGCAACAAATAACAGTAAAACAGAAAATGAAGCCTCAGAATTTATCAACATCTAACTCAACAACCTAACAATAACCATAACGAACCAACAGTGAATGTTCAATAAATTAGGTTGGATGGAAACCGTGAAATAATTAGGCATTCCAAATCATGATTCTGAAGTAAACTCATTCCTAAAAAAAAAAGACAAATTCGAACATGAAGGTAAGATTTAACTTGACCAAATTCACCGTTCAGACAAAATAATCCAGTACATAGCAATCTAACTACTTTACAGATTCTCATACACTATGACAAGCCAACAACCAATACAATCCATTAAAAATATAAACGAAAAATTGAAAACAAAAGAAAAATAGTAATTCAAGGATTATTCAGAAACCTTTTTGCTTTTTGTCTTTCACAATTCAAGAGAGTGAAAAGCAACAGGAAAAAGGAAAGGGGGAGATGGGACATTACAGAGCGGACGAAGAATGCATGTAACGAAAACCACAACAGAGACATTTCACTTTGAAGTGTTTTGACTTTTGAGTTTCAAATTCTATAAACTACTCTAACGTATTTCTCTCTCCTTCACCCCTATCTTTAATTTAAAAACAAAAATATAAAACACCAAAAACAAATATGTTGGACCCTCAGTACATTGTCCAGACATAACTATGAAAAAGGAAAAAGACAAAGGGATCTTACAGGATGGAAGTTCAGAGAGTTGACCGAGTAGATGTCATTGCCCTCTCTATGACACACTTGAAGGTAAAGTTTTTACTTTGTAGTCCATCATCAAGATGATGTACACCAACCCTCCCTTCAATAGAGCCAACCTGGTCAGAATCATAATTATTTGATTCCTTAATTATTCAGATAAGGTAATAGGTTATGAAGCGAAGGAAAAAAAAGAGTACAAATGATCCTATGTGATGTTCAATAATCACGAATCACGATAGTAAAAAAAACATAGAATGACAAAAGATAGAACTGATGGCAAAGTGGTATATCAGTTATGTCCAATGATATCAACACATCAATTTCTCAAAAAGCATCAGAGGGTATCTCACTGATAGGGTGTAGCAGCGCTCAGGTAGAGCTTGGGTATGGATTGGAGTTTGCTGCCTCAGATCCCAATACCTGAAGATAGGTGGCAAAGGTCATACATTAAAAAGAAGAAGAAAAAAAGACTTCTTTAACAAATTATTTTAATAAGTATCCCACTAAAATTTCTGGTGCACAAATTCAGATAGCTCAAACTAGATAAAAACAACGGCTATGTTTTACTTACTTCAAAGTCTTGTCCCAGCTTCCTGTGACTAAGTAGTTCATCTCCGGGATCCAAGCAGCCTCTTTTATTGGTGCATCGTGCATGGCAACGGTCACCGGTTGGTTACCAGCTAAAGGCCACATCTTTTATTGGTGCATCGTGCATGGCAACGGTCACCGGTTGGTTACCAGCTAGAGGCCACATCTTAACTTGCTTGTCACAGCCTCCAGAGAACACAGTAGATCCATCATCTTTCCAAGCTGAGCACAAAACATATATAGAATTATAGATAGACATATATCCTTCCCAGTTATATCACAGAATTTCCTCAATAGGATTTTGAAAACGAAGAAGATGCCAAATGAGTGGCGAAAGAGCACTTTGGTGCCTATCTACAAGAATAAGGGCGACGTACAAAATTGCATGAACTATAGGGGTATTAAGCTAATGAGTCATACAATGAAGTTCTGGGAGAGAGTCATTGAGCATAGATTGAGGCAAGAGACACGGGTTTCGGACAACCAATTCGGGTTCATGCCAGGGTGCTCAACCATGGAGGCAATCTATCTCTTATAAAGATTGATGGAAAGATATAGAGATGGGAAAAAGGATTTACACATGGTCTTTATAGATTTGGAAAATGCGTATGATAGGGTCCCAATAGACATTCTTTAGAGGATTTTAGAGAAGAAAGGAGTACGAGTAGCATATATCCAAGCTATAAAGGATATGTATGAAAGAGCAAAGACTGCCGTAAGAACTCATGAAGGACAAACCGAAAGCTTCCCTATAACTGTAGGATTACATCAAGGCTCATCCTTAAGTCCTTACATTTTTGCGTTGGTAATGGATGAGTTAACATGACATATTCAAGATGATATTCCTCGGTGTATGCTTTTCGCAGACGATATAGTGTTGATATATGAAACTCAGGAAGGGGTAAATGCGAAGCTTAACCTTTGGAGAGAAGTGTTGGAATCTAAAGGTCTTCGCCTAAGCCGATCAAAGACAGAATATATGGAGTGCAAGTTCAGTGCAAATGGAGGCCAAAATGAGTTAGGGGTGAGGATCGGAGATCAGGAAATACCAAATAGCGACCGTTTTCGCTACCTAGGATCTATCTTGCAAAAGAACGGAGAATTAGATGGAGATCTCAACCATAGAATACAAGTTGGATGAATGAAGTGGAAGAGTGCATCCGGCGTGTTGTGTGACTGCCGTATGCCACTGAAGCTCAAGGGAAAATTTTATAGGACGACAATAAGGCCGGCGATGCTGTATGGCACAGAATGTTGGGCTGTGAAACATCAACACGTACACAAAATGGGTGTAGCGGAGATGAGGATGCTTTGTTGGATGTGTGGGCACATGAGAAAGGATAAGATTAGGAATGAGGATATCCGAGGTAAAGTAGGAGTAGCCGAAATTGTAGGAAAGCTGAGAGAAAATCGGTTACGGTGGTTTGGACATGTGCAAAGAAGGCATACTGACGCTCCGGTTAGAAGATGCGACTACGGGACAGAGGTTCAGGGCCGAAGGGGTAGAGGAAGACCTAGGAAAACTTTGGAAGAGACTCTAAGAAAAGACTTAGAGTACTTGGATCTAACGGAGGACATGACACAGGATCGAGCACAATGGCGTTCTAAGATTCATATAGCCGACCCCACTCAGTGACTTGGATTTTTCAAGTCTTCAACCGAGAAGTTTTCCTTACTCGGGAAATTAAGGGAACACTACCTCTACATGCTCCACTCACAAAGCTTCAACAAAAGAAAAATTCAAAGAACTTAGTGAAGAAGGCTTTGATGTATTTAACACAATACGTTGAAATGAAGCAAAGCTTATTTATTGATATCTCCGATAGGTTACAAATATGTACATATACATGAGTCAAAATAAACAAACAAGAGGGAGCCTTCACAAAGGTTGCTTAGGAGAAGTCTCAGCAGTCGGTAGAGCCCCAGAAAGAGAAGGCACCGGAGGGGGATCATTCGGAGCCTCAGTACTGGACAGAACCTAGAAGGAGGAGGCATCGGAGGTTGATCATTTGGAGCTTCATTACGCGGTACAGCCCCAGAAGACGAAGGCAATAAATGCATTTGGAACAAACCCACAAACTCTGATGATCAAGTAAAATCTGACCATCAGATTCCTTCATCTGGTCAAGCTTCCTCTTCATGTTTGTAGCATAGTCATGTGCGAGCCGGTGCAACTGTTTATTCTCATGCTTGAGCCCTCTAATCTCCTGTTTGAGACTCATCACTTCAGCCGCCAATGATTCAGCTTGGCGGGTTTGAGCAAATAGGCGTTGGGCCATATTAGACACAAAACCTGCACACTGAACACTGAGAGCCAGAAAATCCTTAACAGCCAACTCATCAGACCGTTTGGAAAGTAGTCTGTTATCTTTGGGAGTGAGAAGGTTCATGGCCACCACCGCAGCGGTCATATCATTCTTAATCACGAAATCCCCAACGGTAAGAGGACCAGTAGGGGATAAGAAGGATGGGCGCCATATGTTGTCTGGAGAAGGCGTAGCTGCCTCTTCAACAAGGTTCAAGTTAAAACGACGGTCGGAGGGGCCAGACATTTTGAAAGGTGTTGAAGAGAGAAGAGGTCGGACAAATCAAGATCTTAGAAGTGCAATAAGGGAGCTTCTACTGGTGGAGATTCAAGTGTGCTTTGGAACTTAATGTCAGCCTCTATAAAAATCTGCATTCGACGAAGCTTCAGAAATCGAAGAGGCGCCTGCTCAGAAATAAAAGAGGCGTTTGCTTTCTCAAAAGCTAGGCTGCTCAGAGACCACGAGGGTCGATCTCAGAAATTGAAGAGGCGTTTGCTTTCTCAAAAGTTGGGCTGCTCAAAGACCACGAAGGCCGATCTCAGAAATCGAAGAGGCGCTTGCTTTCTCAAAAGCTGGGCTGCTCAGAGACCACGATGGCCGATCTCAGAAATCGAAGAGGCACCTGCTTTTTCAGCCTTCTCAGCACCTGTCACATGCACACTCAGCTTTGCGGAAACTACGGGCATTCTATCGAAGATTTCTGGTGAAGTAGAAAGCACGTGAATCTTACTGTATTCACTTTCCACACGCAACATCAGCTCATGGGTACCACATATAACTTTGCCAAAGATCTCTGACAAAGTTTAGACATGTGAAGCTTGCAGCTCCCACTACATCGCTATGACCAAGAAGGGTAAAAGAATAGCAAAGAAACAGCACTAACAAAGTTTAGACACATAAATTTTGAAGGTCTAGCTACCATATTATTACCCACAAGGGTAAAGAAACAGCACCACTGCTGGATAATTGGAAAGTCCATGTGTGTTAACCTCTGTGCTCCGTGGCAAGGTAAACTAGCAAACATGCCCAACCTTTACTCACATTGGAGAAAACACTCCCAACAAGATTGCTTGCTCCAAAATCGAAGAGGCACCGCCCTCCGAATCTCGAAAGCCAGACTCCCAACATGATTACTTTCTAAAAAATCGAAGAGACACCGCTCTCCGAATCTCGAGAGCCAGACTCCCAGCAAGATTGCTTTCTCAAAAAACGAAGAGGCACCGTTCTCCAAATCTCGAGAGCTAGAACCCCGACAAGATTGCTTGTTCGAAAACCGAAAAGGCACCGCTTTCTCAACTTCGAGAGCCAAATCTCCTTGGATAAAGCTTGTCTGTAATCTTAACACGCAACATCAGCTTTCCAGATACCACAGACCACTTTTTCAAAGTGCTCTGACAGAGTTAAAACACGTGAAGCTGGCAGCTCCCACTACCGTGCTATGATCAAGCAGGGTAAAAGAGTAGCATTACTACTTGTTGTTAGGGAGACTCCTATATATGTCGACCTTCATCATCAACGGACAGGTAGACCTGCAAAAATGCTCAACCCTTCCTCATATATGAGAGGGCACTCCCAACGAAGCCTCTCGAAATACTCAGCTTTCTTTCCCCCCGATAATACCTCTGCAAACAAGCTACACCAGAGCAAGAATATCTCATATCATCAGGGTTAAAAACAAGAGTATCCCATATCATGCTTTTTCCCTGTCTTTTCCTTTGGCCTTGTTCTTACCTGCAAGACAAGGAGAAAGAGAGCAATCAGTCAGCACTTGGAATCAAGCTTCCAATCAGGAACTGACTGCCTGGAACCCCTTACCTGATTACTTACCTGGCATTGCTCTCGAGTACTCATCTTCAACATCTTATGCTTCCAGAGAAGATACCACATCTGCCTGAGGAACAGATAGGGCAAGTGAAAATGATACAAGGAAGCATGTGGAGACAAGCGTAACAGAACACGTGCCGATACATCCACTACTTTGTCAACAGCAAAAGTATCCCATATCAGCAGGGTCGAACGTACTCTAGATTTGATGGACTTGTTTTGACCCTCAAATTCTTCAGTCGGCCTTATACTCTAGAAGAAATCAGAAAACCCTACAGCCCAGTTCAAGAATAAGCCTGTGGAAAGTTACTTCTTCAAAAGTAAAAGTATATCATATCATCCATTCTCCTTTTTCTTCTCTTTATCCTTCATGCTGCCTGCAAGATAGGGAGAATGAGAACAATTAGCCGGAACTCGAAATCAAACTTCTGATCTGGGACTGATTGCTTGGAGCTCTAATTGCTTACCTTGTCTGTCACCTCTTTCAGCAGATCCCCTAGCTCGGCGACTTGGGGGACTCTTACTACATGGTTTGTATCGCGCTTGACCAAGCCTGAAACTACAAGTAAGCTTCAAGTGAAATTGATACATTACCTTGTGCATCTCCACCAGATAAAGATACCACCCTTGGATGGTGGAAGAGTACTTCCAGAGAAGATGCCACATCTACCTATGAGACAGATAAGGCAAGTGAAGACGATACCATACTTCGGTACTTAGAAGTTTCGTGATTACGAGATCATTCTCCCACAATATTTCCTAATGTCATTTGTACTAAATCATTCACTTGTACTCACTAAAGGAGAGCTTGAACCTATGTACTTGTGTAAACCCTTCACAATTAATAAGAACTCCTCGACTCCGTGGATGTAGCCAATATGGGTGAACCACGTACATCTTGTGTTTGTTTTCCTGTCTGTATCCATTTACATACTTATCCACACTAATGACAGGAGCAATCTAGCAAAGATCACAAACTTAATACTTTCTGTTGTACCAAAGTCCTCACTGATTTTGTGCATCAACAATCCTTAAGTCCTTACCTTTTTGCGTTGGTAATGGATGAGTTAACATGACATATTCAAGATGATATTCCTTGGTGTATGCTTTTCGCAAACGATATAGTGTTGATAGATGAAACTCAGGAAGGGGTAAATGCGAAGCTTAACCTTTGGAGAGAAATGTTGGAATCTAAAGGTCTTCGCCTAAGCCGATCAAAGACAGAATATATGGAGTGCAAGTTCAGTGCAAATGGAGGCCAAAATGAGTTAGGGGTGAAGATCAGAGATCAGGAAATACCAAAGAGCGACCGTTTTCGCTACCTAGGATCTATCTTGCAAAAGAACGGAGAATTAGATGGAGATCTCAACCATAGAATACAAGCTGGATGGATGAAGTGGAAGAGTACATCCGGCGTGTTGTGTGACCGTCGTAGGTCACTGAAGCTCAAGGGAAAATTTTATAGGACGGCAATAAGGCCGACGATGCTGTATGGCACAGAATGTTGGGCGGTGAAGCATCAATACGTACACAAAATGGGTGTAGCGAAGATGAGGATGCTTCGTTGGATGTGTGGGCACACGAGAAAGGATAAGATTAGGAATGAAGATATCCGAGGTAAAGTAGGAGTAGCCGAAATTGAAGGAAAGATGAGAGAAAATCGGTTACGGTGGTTTGGACATGTGCAAAGAAGGCTTACTGACGCTCCGGTTCGAAGATGTGACTACGGGACAGAGGTTCAGGGCCGAAAGGGTAGAGGAAGACCTATGAAAACTTTGGAAGAGACCCTAAAAAAAGACTTAGAGTACTTAGATCTAACGGAGGACATGATACAAAACCGAGCGCAATGGCGTTCTAGGATTCATATAGCCGATCCCACTTAGTGGGAAAATGCTTTATTGTTGTTGTTGTTGTAACATACATTGATCTCATGTGGTCTCAAATCAAATGCACATACTTGTGCAAGCACAAAACATATGCATTTAACTATTTATCAATAAATCTTTGAAATAGTGGTGATCCTTATTCAAAAGACGCAACTTTTAAATGAGATCGTAGAATAACGGTACAAAAATTACTTTCTTAATCAACATCATACAACAAGTGTAAAAGCAATTGTCCTTGATATCTTCATTGCAAATGTAAGATCTTGCAAACATGTCTCAGACCTCCCATAATTACAATTCCATATTTGACCTTTTACATAAAGATTGTACTGCTTTTATCTAACAAAATTTTGCGTCCAACTGTAACCATAAATTTTTTTTGCATCCAATATATTTCTCCAAAACTAATCTTATATCGGTACCTGAGTAATACATCTAGAAACAAAGAGCAAACCTTCTGTTTGTTTTGTATTCAACCAGAATAACACTAAGTCACTATGAAGAGGAGAAGTTAAGAATCATATGAGAGGGCCATGGCCAGATGTAAACTCCCCTAGCTCTGCCAGTGGAGCGGTAAAAAGTTCCAAGTTCGAATTCACCAAGTAAAGGCTGACAATCTAGCATTTATAAACTCAACAGGCATTACCAATTCATACCCTAGTTCAAATTTAAAAATATAGTTGACACATTGTTGTGTATGCATCCGTTATTCCACAATATGTTTGGAATTCAAACATGCGAAACAAAATAATTTGACTACCGAACTAGTTTCATGTAACATGGAGAGAGAGAGAGAGAGAGAGAGAGAGAGAGAGAGAGAGAGAGAGAGACGTTACCGGTTGGTCATGGGATATGGATGCCTTGGGCACACTAGCAAGATTTTGTCCACTCTGGTGTATCTCCCAGCATCGCACCTAAACACCGGCATACCAGCAGTCATTACTAAATCCTACCAATAAACTGTTTGTTTGGTCGCATAGATAAGAAAAGAAATTATAAAATTCAATCCAATGGTGTATCTTCTTCAGTTACCATGAATCACACATACATACTACATAAGCAAGAAGCGTACTGCAATAAATTTTTTTTTTTTTTGGTCGAGAAAGGAAAAAACCATAAAATAGAGTGACCACGGTCACAACCCGTACCAATACAATCAAATAAAAGAGCTTTTCTCGCCACAGGAGGCAAGGTTCTATCCCAAATATAAAAGTTGGCAACTTTAAATCCCATGCTAGTCGCTGCGTCTGCCACAAAGTTTGCCTCTCTAAAGACATGCTTCCAGTAAATAATTATATGTGAATCCCAATCATACATTATAGTGCCTGGTAGTCTGATGACAGAAATCCAATCCAATCCAATCTAATCCAATCCTATAGAAAAAACTTTCTTAGCAACCAAACAGAATGCAAGGCTACATACATACATACCTGGTTGTCCCAGGAGGTGGCGACCAGAATGTTGCTCTTGGGACTGAAGCTTAGGCTCGATATCGAGTCGTTAGGAAGATGGGTGACCTAAAATATCAAAAATAAAAATAAAAATAAAATTGAATAGAATTAAATTAAATTAAGGAAGAGAATCAAAACAAAGCATGATCGACGAATAACTGCAAGTTAATCGAATTCACCTCAAAGGACTTGTTCGGATTCTGATTCTGATTCGAAGCAGCCATGAAATTCGACATTGGAGTAGCACTCAGTGAAATTCGCTTCTTGTCCACCTCGAAATTTCAAAAATACATATATAAATTACCGAGCATTCATCTGAGAAGTAAAACCTGAGAGAGAGAGTTACCTTAGCCGAAGGTGGAGAGTGCAGAAGAACGTAGAAACTGAGTGTGGTTTACAAGTTTGAACGAGGAGGAAGAAAGATACGAGTATACATGGGAAACATTTTTAAATGTCATGTGAATTTATAACATTTTTTAATTTCGTCATATTATACCTATACTAAAACCCCAAAACCGCGATACTGTTCATGGACAGTGCGTGGACCAAAATGCCCCTCAATTCGTTTGTTAAGCCACTTTTTTGCCATCTTTTCTACAGTAAAATGACTTCCTTGCCCTCCTAGGCCACGCGTTTATCCTCTTCGTCTTCTGGATTTGCCCGCCTTTCCCACGCGTCGATCATCAGTAAAAGGTTCTGCTTCGGCATTTTCTCCACTTTTCCTTCCATATTCACTTTTCTCTCTCACAAAATTCTGCTTCTATCGCTCTCAAATCTCTACTTCTCTCTGTGTCTCACTCATCTCTCAGCTGTCTCTCTCACTCTTGAGGTACCCTGCCACTGGATGACGTTTGCCGTTGCCGATCTGCAAGTAAAGCTTCAATTTCCATAATAAGGTTCTATTTTTCTTCATTTCTGGAATTTGGGTGTTAATTTCAATAATTTATTTCTATTAATTTTCGTCTTGGTTGGTTTTTCCATTTTATCAGGGTGGATTTGTTACCTCCAAGGTCCACCGTCGTTTATTGGTGAGTATTTTTTAACTTTTTTTTTCTGGTAGTTTTCCATGTTGAGGTGGGATTTGTGGATGATTTTTTTTTCTTATTCTGGGTATTTTCTTTATATCATTAGATCCGCTGTCTGGGTCGATGATTTGTTTGTGTTTTTCGTTTCAGAACACGTTGCTCTACGTTTTTTGGAATTTAGTTTTTGTAATTTTGGGTGTTTTGTTTATATCCTTAGATCTGTTGTTTGGTTGTATGATTTTCTTCTGTGTTTTGTTTTAGGTCACTGTGCTCTTCGTTTTTTGGGGCTTCTGTGTACAAGCTTGGAAGTCAATTATGTTCAAGGTAAATAATTTCGGTTTTTTACCCATTTTCTGCAACAAATTGTATTTTTTAATATTGTGAAAGTCATGTTTTCTATAGTGTGAAAGTCCAATATGTGGGATTTATTTATTTTTTAATTTTGGTGTCGTTATTGTGTTGTTTTATGGTTTTGGATGACTTGGTGTTTCCATTTATGTGTTGCAAAATATTTTATCTTTGCTACTGAGCCATATGAGTGGTACATTGACATGCTGCCCTTTGGGGCTGTCAAACATTGTGGTTTTGGTTTAGGATTTGAACGGATGGTTCTGTTTGCTACTGGTATTGACAACATTAGAGATGTTATTCCTTTCCCTAGATATCCAGGAAGAGCAGATCTTTGAATTAGTCTATAGATTGAAAGGGATATATTTGAATTAGTTGTTATAGGTTTGTGTCCCTTAACTTTATCTACGTTAACAACAGTATTGCCCGATCATCATCGGAAGAACGTAGAACAAAGCATTGCTGCTTTCAATTTGATTTGTTATTAGACAAGCAGATCTATTCAGAATTCTGTGTTTTGTTGATTCACAACTTTAAATTATGTTTTGTGTGATTTTTGGAGCTCCATTTTTATTTCGATTTCTTGCGTATTGGAAGATTATGGATGCATGATTGGTTGCTGGTTGATGTGATTTCTCCCCACCGCATCGTGTCCAGAAGATCAGGTTTAATAATTTTCGCACTTTCTTCAATCGATTTTGTCAAATTTTCATCAATTCTGTCAATTTTTTTGATGAATTACACAGCTCTGGGTTTGAATCTTTGTTTGGTGATCGAAGATTGATTTCTTTGTTTCTTCTTCATTGTCGATTCAAGTGCTCACCTCACATGGCTTCATTGGAGAAGTGATGGTTTTGCTTAAGTGTTTTAGATAATCTGAAAAAATATGTAGATACTATGATTTGGGGTTGCTTCCTTAAACCGTGATAAAGCAGTCCATGTAATTTTAGCATGGTATCATTTTTTATCTAATGCATGAGTATAAGAAATGTTAAGACAATAGTATATTGGGAAACACCATGTGATTTAAAATGCAAAGAGAAACAATGAACCATGTTTTATATTTTGTTCGTATTGGTTGATTTAAATTTGGGAACTTTTGACTTGGATTAATGTGTTATGTTTAAGATATCATTTTTAGATTATGAATTGTTTGCCAATGCAAAAGTTTACATCTTTTTTATAGTAGGATTCATGCATTTTTTTTTAAATCAGTTAATCTTTCAAGCTTTTAGTTTTTATCAAGAAATTTAATTTGGGTTTCATTTATTTGTAAAATTAGACACTATTTTGTGAAGATTTTTCTTTATAATTCAGTAATTAATTGCTTCTTTGGCTGTAAATTTGACTTTTGTAAATTTCCATGTTGTTCTAGACTTTGTCGATACTGCACAGAGCTTGATAACAGGTTTGGGTCAGTCTCAATTGCCAGTAGATATTACTTTGTTTTAATTTATTCATTTTTTTTCAAATTTTTGTGCAAATATTTTTGAAACCCAAGTAATTCAAACTTCAAATTTATTTGTAAATTGATAGGTGTGGGTGTGGACACCCAATATGACTTTTACATGGTGTTGCTATTTGGTTTTTCACATAATTATACTGGGAACCGTCGAAATTTTGGTTTAGCTGCAGATAAAACAAAATCAAAACGTTACAAAGTAGAGGTATGATTTGATTTTTATATTTGATGCATCATTGGATTATATTAATATAGTAAGAACATTGACTTGACGTATGTGCTTTCGTTTCATATTTAGAATGGATGTTTTCCTTAAATTTGCTATTAATTGGTTTTGGTTTTCCTCACCGAGCATGTGAAGGGTGTAATCTACTTAAAGTAAATAACCCAAACAGTTGAAAATGCACTCACCTGTTTTATTAATAACTATACAGAGATTTGAATCATTCAATTTGTGTTAAAATATTGTATTTTTTTAATTTCAATGCTTTCTTCGTTAATTTATATCAACTTTTTAGCTTATTAGTTGCTTATATAATTATTCCTGTGTTTTTTGTAAATTTACGAAGGATTGCAAAAAATCACTTAATGCTTTGGAAAATTGCTTGGTGATTCTATTTCGTAAGCTTTGAAAAGCCTCATCTTTTTATTCTTGGTTATTTTCCCCTTAGTTTGTATTTGTCCTGTTTGTAAGTTTGGTACAAGTCTGTCTCACTATTTTACTGTAATCTGTCAGGATTGTTTTTTATTATTTCCGTGATGTTTTGCAGGCTACATTGATAATAGATTTCGTATCAGCTACCATGCGTCCAACTACGTAAGACGACCTTCTTCGTTTAATTTAAAATGGTCTGCAATGACATCGATTGTATCAAAAAGTTCGTTCACCCAATTTATGCTTTTCATGTAAAAATTCTTTCAAAAGATTCAAACATCTTTCAGTTTAAATAACATTAACGTTTTATAACAATCTCTTATAGCCTTGAAACACATTTTTTTAATACGGTTTCTAATCTCGTAGCAACGCGTGGGCCATATTTCTAGTAAATATCCACTTCTTAAATCATTATTTTGTCATTTCATTTCATGATAATTTCGTTAAGTTTTTCATTTATAATAAGTAACGTGTTTTGTATACAATTTGGTTTCAAGATTATTTTGAATTTGGGAAATTTTATTTAAACCCATGCAACCTCTTTTTACACCTAGCTTAAAATTTTGAATGTTAATTGTCTATTTTACCCTATTACATAATTACTATTAAATACAAAATGAAATTAATAATAAAACTCAAATTTATCAATAAACCCAAACACTATAATTAAACCATACGATCATTCATTGTTGGCTAACATGTATCTCTGTGCTCTCTGTTCGGAGACTCCCGCTTAAATCTTGGGACCTATCAGCCTCGCTCACTTGGGGGTCCTTGTTTACTCCATCATCGTTGCTGAATTGTCCTTCATAATCATGCATCTCTTCTGAAGCGTCATTCCATAATGGCTTCCTCCCCATCTTTATGTCATTCATGGCTTTCCCTATGACAGGACTAACAAAATTGGCGCCGACTGGTGTAGGAAGAACTTCAGGATCTTTTGGAACTTTTGCCCTGAAATTGTTCTTGGATGGAGAAATTCTTGTGCAGAATACCTCCATGAAGTTCTTGATTGTCCCTTTGTTGAATGGGTTCTCTCGTCCATCGTACTGGTATCTAAAGTTTTCATAGGTAGACAGCCAAAGCACAACAAAAGAGAACTCTAACATTACAAGACGAATAAACCTGAATTTAAAAGTACAAATAGATTTACACGAATAAATATCACCACACAGCACAGAAGGATTTCTTGAATTAATGAGCTTCTAACCTGGTTTGTACCGATGAGATATGAGTGGAACATAGTAAGACCGCCAACAAACCAAAAGGCAATGAAAAACTGTAAGTAATGAGCCCAATGGAGGCGGGATTCTTAAATAGCGCCTTCCAAATTGATATATCCTCGCCGTGCATGATCCTCACAACGTAGACCCAGCAAAACCCTTGTACATATAAGCAAGGAAGAGTTGCAAAGAAGACGAACATGAAGAAGAACCTGTAGTTCCTCTGTACACAGAAATCAAAGGCAGTTTACATAAATTTGAGCAATTGGTTTGAGTTTTTGTGATTCTTATAATCAAATATAAATTAATCATCCATTCAAACTAAGCACCTCCACAGAATTAAGGAAATATAAATAGAAAAGCACCAGGGTTTAGGTCTTGAAAGTATGTCCCTTACCAATCCAATGCATTGGCCAACCCAAGGGCAGTGATGGTCGAATCGCTGCACGCAGTTTTTGCATATGGAACAGTGAGAACAACGAGGAGGTCTGTAAACCATGCATGTGTCTCAAAATTTGAACTTCACAGTAATACCATTGATAACTACTTCCTTCATGTCACTCATGGCTTTCCCTATGACAGGACTAACAAAATTGGTGCCGACTGGTGTAGGAAGAACTTTAGGATCTTTTGGATTGGGTGTAAAAATAAATCTACATATTGAATTGGGTTTATGGGGTATATTAGGTATTAAATTTGGGTTTAAAAAGATATTAATAGTTTAGTTAAAAATCAAATGAGTGTAAAGAGTAAGTTGGGTGTAAAATGAGGTTGTATGGGTTTAAATAAAATTTCTCTTTGAATTTTTAACTCTTCACACCCGTTCAATATTATTTCAAACATTTCAACTTATTTCTTTCTAATAACATGATGGACCGCAGTAAATTCTTAAAACTTACAATTAGTTAAATTCTGTGTTTGATGTGGTAGCAAATTTTAATTACCTTTGGATTTGACGGAATTGTATCTACAAAACAAATTAAACACATTTTGTTACGACTATAGTCACACACCCAATGAGGGGGATTTGGTCGATGAACATCAAGGTGGGTCCTCTAGAAGACTTGGATACTTTGAAGTTGCTCATGTCAAGAATGATTTTGATGAGTTGCTTTTGGACTTCCTTGAGAAATTTGGACAAGGATTGTCTGCCCTCCACTTCCGGTGCCCTCCTCGTGCCCTCCTCGTGCCCTCCTGTTTGTGTGGTCACGGTTAAGCCACGTTAACATTTGATATTACTATTCATTTTTGTCTTATTATATCTATAAAAAAACAATATAAAATATTGACGTGGTTTAACCGTGACCACACAAAACAGGAAGGCACGGAGAGGGTACCGGAAGTGGAGGGACAATCCTTGTCCGAGAACTTTAGGCATGCAATCTTCCCCCCCCCCCCCTCACGTCTCTCTGATTTGTCGTGCTAACTTGGTCCACTTTTTGAAGTCAAACAGGCCGGATTGAAGCTGTGAATTATTCTCCCAAGCCTTACCCATCAACATAAGGCCTTGTGTACCAGCCCAGCTAGACTAGTCTTTTGGGTATGATCCATAGCATAAATGATGACCCCTAGACTATGGGGAGACTTTGTCCACTTTCACGTCAAACGAGAAAAAATGGGCCACAAAATATTCAGACGAAGTAAATTGGACCGCACTTCATCTCTGAGCCGCAAAATCCAAAAGATTGTGCAACCATAAATGGTGGATACAAATTGGTTGATAGCCATCTAGAGATTTTTCAATGTGTTGGAAATACGATCCGGTACGTCAAGCGTAATAATACAATTGGTTATAAATTGATAAAAAATTTCTAACCAATTGTATTATAATACTTGGTGTACCATACCATATTACCGGCAAACTGAAAATTTTTCTCGCTTAACTAAATCAAATTCATATGCTTGCTCTTCAAGCTTAACTATTGCAAATTTGCAATGTAGGAGGAGGGCCAAATTAAAATTAAAACAGTGAGTTGTTATTAACACTTCTAAAAAGTCATTATGCAGTCCTCTCAGGTGTCACTTATCTCCTAGTTTTCTTAATGGAAAGAGAGCGGGTTGACTATTACGAAACGTGAATAATAGCACCCTTAGATTAATGAAATTCTGTATAAAATTCTTTTTGTAGTTGACGCTACTTAGTCTGTAAAATAATACACATATCAACTCGGTCCTTACTAAACGTTTGTCCCCATGTTCATTGTATTTCATTAATTTGTAGTTGTATGGTTGGTAGGAAAATTTCATTACTACTTCAAATCCTTCCTTTCATACACGAGACGGTCATTTTCAATGCAATTAGTTGTGGAATTTTTTTATACTTTATTGCAGTAGACTTGGCACAAAGGAAGACTTGGGCTTAGCGGAAGATTTAGCACAAAATCAAATGTAATGGTGTTCTAGAATTCATACAGTCGACTCACTTTGTGGGATAAAGTTTTGTTGTTGTTGTTTCAGATGTGTTCACTTCAACAGAGGATATCGTTTTCCTTGACTGGAAATTTTCATTTTCTTCTTGTTCTTCATCTTCTTTTGCATAAAAAGACAACTCAACATATAAACATCAAGGAGAGGAGCTCAAGTGCAGTTTCCCAGCAATTTCACAGGTGGTCAATACATCACTGTACAAAAATGTGGAACAAATGGAAATTAGGTGGTGGTGTGGAAAATATATTTTTCCGTTGTTATGGTCTCCAACAACTATATATATATATGAAATTATAATGTGTGTGTGCGTGTAGATATACATATATATATATATATATATATATATATATAATATGAAATGGTATCAATGATTGCTCAACTTTAACCTAATTGGAGTAATAGTTCATCAACTAAAAATTCATGATCATTAGTCTCTTAACTCCTCAAAACGTGCAGTTGTGGTCGTTTTCGTCAATTATGTCCGAATTTACGTCAAAACGAGTTATATTAGAAGAATCATTGCTATAATTGGGTCAAAACTAAGGGACCATTACTTCAATTAGGTTAAAGTTGAAGGATCATTTCTCCAATTAGATTAAAGTTGAGAGACTATTTCTACAATTTTCTTTATTTAGTTTTCTATATTTTCTCTTTGATTCAGCCTCACAAGTGTGGCACATGATTTATTTTGACGGCAGTTAACGAAGTAACGAAAAAGACCAAAGTTACACATTTTCATGAATTAAGGAACCAATGGTTATGAATTTTGAGTTGAACAACTATTGCTCCAATTAAGTTAAAATTAAGAAACATCACTACAATTTTCTCTCTCTCACACACACACACACACATATATATATATGGAGAAATTAGGTTCTCATACTTCTTTTTGCTACTTCATTGATTAAAATCCTATTCATTTTCAATTTTTGATCAAGGTCCTTGGATATTAATAACATCATTAATTATTACAATAATAAAATATTTTTTTTATTTCTAAATATATTCATTTAATGTTAAAATGTTACAATTAGTATATTTATATTTATGACTAAATTTTTTATCATATATTTTTAGTTTTTAGTTTGTACCCATTTTTAATTTGTAATTCTTTTTTAACTTGTACCAATTTTCCTTTCTGTTTTAATTTGTACCCATATATTAATTTCTTTTTAGCCCTTATTTTTTAAAGTTTATTTGTATTTGTACCCATATATATTTTTTTATTTGTACTTTTTATTTTGCTAAATGTACCCTTACTAATTATATGTACCCATTCATGTAAAACTTTTTAATCTTAAAATGTACTCATTCTTAAATATACCAATTTGTTATATGTAAAATGTACCCTTTTTTATATATAAAATCTATTCAATTTTTTTCTAATACATTTTTAAACTTATATGGGTACATTCTTTTTTCTTTGATTTTAAAATGTATACATGTCAAGTTTAATCGAAAAAATTTATTAATGTTATTAAGCCTAATATCTTTTTTGTGTGTGTGTGTGATTTTGAAGAATTTACCCATGTTTTGATACAATAATTTTTTTGGTTAATTTTATGTACCCATGTGTATATAGATACACACACACACACAATAGTATATTTATATTTTAATATTTCTAATCCCACAAATGATGTTTTATTTATTTAAAATCTCATTTATATAAACAATTAAAATTTCTAATTTTTAATTTAAAAAATATAGTAACGTAGATAAAATAAATTATCACATTAATTTCATGGACCTTGATCAAAAATTAAAAACCAACAAGATTTTAATCAAAGAATATTCATAATTAAAAACCGTATCTAAAGTCTTTATATATATATATTTGCAAGAATAAATATAAATGGCTGATGTTGAAATGTGGTGTGAACAAATGGATCTGACATATCGTTGCTTATGATATATATATATATATATATTTGCAAGAATAAATATAAATGGCTGATGTTGAAATGTGGTGTGAACCAATGGATCTGACATATCGTTGTTTATGAGGACTGCAAACTGCTGCAGAATTTTCCTGCACCGGTCACCTCCTTAGCCATATAAATTTTTATGGACCAAGGCTGACCAAATATTATGTATTATGGTCAAAGGTGTTAGATATTGTTGACCATAAAAACTACCAAACCTACGTGGTATGTAGGTCGAGTAACTAATAAACTAATTATGTTCTTCGGTTATGTGCAGGGCGTGCCAAGTCGACGGCCGAGCTCGACCAATGAGTAAAATATGCTGATGTTTTGTTGAACGTGTTGCTGACTTCTTAATCTTGTGATTGCGGCCAAGGAAGGAACATGTCTCGGCCTTTTAGGTTCTAGAGCCTAAAGACAAGGCTGCTAGTTCTACGAGTTCACATATCGTCGGCGCTGGGTTCGGTCTCAGTTATATTAGTCGTGAGAATATAACTACGCCGAATTGGTACCAAACTATATGGACACAAATCTTCGACATAGATAAATGTCTTGATCGTAAATGTGATTCGGCCATCAACGTGCCGAACTCTAAAATGTAATTGCGAATATCCAATCATAAAACAACTCGGCATTCAACGTGCCGAGCCTAGTAACTTGTAACATCTCACTTCGCTGAGAAGGCTGATGAGATGACCTCTACCAATAAGGACTCAAAAATCCTTGTCGACAGAGACTTGGATAAATAATCAGTCGGTCTCGAAGTAGTACTGTTTATCCAAACTGAAGGTGCTCCTTGATCGACTGGCTCTACGACTCCAGTGATATTTGTCCAAATTGAAAATGTCGCCGGTTGCCTTCACAGTGCTGTTTATCCAAACTGAAGATGTGTTGGCGGAAGAAAGGGGAAGAAGGATAAAATCTCAGGTTGTTGAGAAGCTTTGCGTAGGGCAATTTGTGTATTGAATTGGAGGGGGCTTGGTGAGTTGCTCATGTTTCTGTATTTATAGAACATATTTACCTCGGCACAGCCTGATAATTACGTAGAGTTCAACTGCAACTCAAACTAGTGAAGATGAACAGTGCCATAGGCTAAGACCAATCCACCTATCCTTATGAAGTCACCAAAAATAAACTAGTTTATCTCCATGCAATCACTTCACCAATAAAATCCATCATGTATATTTCCCTTGACGAAGACCACATGCAC
The DNA here is from genome assembly GCA_035220775.1 of Malus fusca. NCBI lineage: Eukaryota > Viridiplantae > Streptophyta > Magnoliopsida > Rosales > Rosaceae > Malus > Malus fusca. The sequence continues at coordinate 47,923,646 of CM069073.1, read as the reverse complement.
GTGTGATGATTCCTTCACCAACTTAAACTATGAAAAGCAATTGTAATTGATGAAATATAATCACCATATCCCAAGACAAAGCCATGTGCTATAACCCCATCCATGAATTCCAAGTCAATTTGAATTGTACCACCCACTTCTATATTAGAAATAGGACTTAGGTTTTGATAACAATTAGCCACGTAAGAGATTGCATGCACCTGGGGCTTGATATGATGAGCCTATTCGAACGTCTTCATGCAACCCCTTGAAGACGGATCAGATAATCTTTTTTTTTCAAAACAACCAGCTGGATATACCAAATTTTAGGTTTAGATATCCTAATATATCTTAAGAGATAATATCATGATTAAAATCACAATATTATTTCTAAATAATAACTAAAAATAGTTTCAACCACTTTGTCGTTCAACGGTCTTCTACCATTCAATGGCCTCGATTACTCCGGTCAATGATGTAATTTCGGGTCCAAACAGATAGATTGACCATGTTTTCGGTAAATGCATATTTTATTATATAGGTCTTGTTCAGGTTTTAAAAAGCGCTAGGCGTTAGTCGGTTGACGGATAGAGGCTTAGCGCTTAGGAGTCTAGACCGAGACTAGGCGGTTTTTTTTTTGTTAATTAAATTAATTATATAACATATAAATGTGTACTTATACTTAAAATAAATAATAACATATAAATGTATACTTATACTTAAAAATAAACAAATAAATGTATTGAGATACATAATACAAAAATAGAATGACATATAAAGTATAAAGTACTTAAACATATTGAAAATATGGAGAACAAATATATAATCAGTGTTCATACAAGTATCCAACAAATCTCTTACTATTTATTGAAAAAATAAAATGCAGGTCTAGGTGGGTTTAGGTGGGTGTCTAAGCAAGTCTAGGTGTCATTTCTTATTTTTTAAATGCCTAGAAATAATCATGGTGGAGGCTAGCCGCCTAAGCGGGGCCTAAAGAGTGTTAGGTGGAGGCTAGCTGCCTAAGCAGGGTCTAGACTGCATTAGGCCGAGACTTTTACCCTAGCCTTTCTTATTTTTTAAACGCCTATAAATTAATCATGGCGAAGGCTAGCCACCTAAGCAAAGTCCAGACGACGTTAGGCCGAGACTTTTAGCCTAGGCGCCCTTTCTTATTTTTTAAATGTCTAGAAATTAATCATGGCGGAAGTTTGCCGCCTAAGCGGAGTCTAGACGGTGTTAGCCGGAGACTTTTATAACCGAGTCCTATATATATACATATATATCTCACACTACAAGTCTCAACTCACAAAAAGAATTTGAGACGAAGTTTGTGATTGGAGCATTCAATAATCCAAATCCAAATGTACAAGTTTCCTACAAGTTTTTCATCAATGTCCCATGCCCTGACATTGCAGCCTGTGATGATAATTCAGGCCTTCAGGTACTACTCTGCAATTCCTTTCAAAATTATAAGCTACCTCACTAGTTCACTACTCTTTCAGTTCTACCTATCCTCCATTTTCTGCAAACAACAACAACAAACCCTAGACCTTGCATTCACAAGTAATCATGCTCCATTGCACTTGCCACTTGATTTACTAATCTGTAACCTTTCCTTTGTTTGTCATTCACACAGCTTCAAGAACGAAAAGGACCGATTGTTTGGTATGAACACTATTTCTCCTCTACGTGATTATCCACTCCTTCCACACACACACACACACACACACACACACACACACACTGTGTATCGTAATTTTTTAATCTTTAAATCTGCCACCTTATAAGACCAAAGAATTAAGAAACTGATCACGAATATGATTCTTCCAACTGTAAAAATCAGGTTGTCGAACGAAGGTAGCTCGCAATGCAAACATGGAGAAATTGCGGAATGGCCTGTTTCCTGAGGTGAGTTCATTCTTCTTTTGGCAATTGGATTAGTCTCTTGAATACACTATTCAGAAACTGATGCTAACAATATATATATATATATATATATATATATATATATATATATATATCTGTGTGTGTGTGTGTGTGTGTGGTAAATTCAGATTTCAAGGCTGGAGCTTGAACACATTGAGAAGTACCCGAATGCAAAGTTGATAAGCCTCGGAATAGGCGACACAACAGAACCAATACCAGAAATCATCGCATCAAGCATGGCTAATGTTAGTAAATTTAACTGAATCGATGAATATATTCTACTAACTACTTTTAAAAGCATACAATTTACAGAAGAAGGGGGAATAAGAAAAGAAAAGATTTTGGGTGGACTTTGTTTTCAATGTCTTAATAATGTTTAGAGAATTTTGATGTTTTGCAGTATGCACATGCCCTTTCGACCGCTGACGGTTATTCAGGGTACGGACCTGAACAAGGCAATAAGGTACCATAGTAATGCATGATTCTCTCCCGAATGCCATGAAAGTTGAGTTTTAATTAAATCTTATTAAGTTAAATCTCAATTGTTCTCCTCTTTCTCTCCCTCTATATATATGTTGGTATGTTTGTGTGCGCGCTCGATTCCGTGCGCTTGCTAAGTACCTAAACTTGTTTATATGTCTACATATAGGCATTGCGGAAGGCAATTGTAAAAGCATTCTATAAAGATCTGCAGATAAAAGACACAGAAGTTTTCGTATCAGATGGTGCGCAGTGTGACATTACGCGACTTCAGGTACACAATTACCGTTTAAGTTTGGCGGATGCTCGTTATCTTATTACATGCAACGCTCGAAGCAAGGGTATTATAGTAACACAGATTTATGATTTTCTTGTGTACTTACAGTTGTTGCTGGGTTCCAAAGTGACCATAGCTGTGCAGGATCCATCATTTCCGGTACGTTGTTATGTTACTGAACATGTTCCAAACGAACGAATGCTTAATTGAATTATTCCAAACAAATGAAAGATTGGTATCTGATCCGATACATGGCGCTGGCAGGCTTACATCGACTCAAGTGTGATTATCGGTCAAGCTGGAGACGAAGGTGGGAGTGGAAGGTATGGGAGCATTGAGTACATGAAGTGCGGACACAAAAATAACTTCTTTCCGGACTTGGCAACCACTTCAAGAACAGATGTTATCTTCTTCTGCTCTCCAAACAACCCCACTGGTTATGCAGCAACTAGGGAACAATTAGAGCTTCTTGTCAAGTTTGCCAGGGACAATGGATCCATTATCATCTTCGACGCTGCTTATTTGTCATATGTACAAGACGATAACTGCCCTCGTTCCATCTTTGAAATTCCCGGTTCTAGACAGGTTGCAATCGAAATATCATCATTCTCCAAGTTTGCTGGCTTCACTGGTGTCCGTCTAGGCTGGACAGTAGTGCCTGACGAGCTCTTATACTCGAATGGATTTCCTGTTACACACGACTTCAATCGCATTGTCAGCACTTGCTTCACCGGGGCGTCCAATGTTGCTCAAGCTGGTGGACTTGCCTGTCTTTCCTCGCAAGGCTTCAAGGTAAACCTTTTATACATAAAATAAATAACTTCCAAACAAATTACACATCTCCAAAATTACAAATTCACATTTTGCGGTTTCAGGCTGTGAATTCTCTGGTTGACTACTACATGGAGAATGCAAATATACTGGGTGAGGCATTGTCTTCTGTTGGTTTACAAGTATACGGCGGTGCAAATGCTCCCTACATTTGGGTGCACTTTCCAGGTTCAAATTCTTGGGATGTATGCAAAGACATTCTTGAGAAAACACACATAATTACAGTTCCGGGATCTGGATTTGGTCCGTCGGGTGAAGAGTTCCTGAGAATTAGTGCTTTTGGCCACAGAGAGTGTATCCTAGAGGCCGCAGCTAGGCTTAAAAACCTATTTCTATAGGACTTAGGAACACTCTACTTCTCGCTTCATCTATTCACAGTCATCATCCACGGCATCAGTGAGATGGATTGGCCCGCTAAATGTTATACGTTACAACTTAGAGGGTTCATTTTATGAGAGGAATAATTACTAAACCAATAATGATTCGTGGCACGGGTAAAAATTTGTACAAGAACATGAGATTTATTATATTTTCTACCTATTAAAGTTATATATGTCTTTGAGAGCCTATGTGGGGTTTTTTTTAATATTAAGTCGCTTGGCTACACTTATCCTCGAATTAAAGAGTCTTGTCACATAAGTAATCTCAAAGGAACGAGGCAAATGGCTAAGCAAAACTTTGCCATAAACATTCACTACCTATTTTCGTACAAAAGAAACCGTCATGATTAACTCAAACCACATACACTGTGTTTGGACCAAAACTTAAACTTTGGGTCCAGAAAGGGGCCGGCCCAAAGGGAGGCCTGAAGGGAGAGTCGGTCGAGGCCCAGCAATTTGACCGAAGCCCAACCGGAACCCAGGAAAGCATGAAAGGGCCTCTTCTGACTTATGTAGCTCATGAAGACCACTTGCCCACCTACCCAAAGGCCAAGTGGTATAGACTGGCCAGCTACAAAGCCCATAAAGTACTTTATGGTGGCATTACATGTAAAAAAGCTGATGAGTCATCACCCTCAAACCGCATTCGGGCAAGGCTGCTGCTACAGGAGGTCATGCTAGTTTGTCTATAAAAGAAGAAAGAGAAATCAGGATTAGAGACACTCAAACAAACAAACAAAGCACAAACACTCAAACAAACAAACAAAGCACAAACACTCAAACAAACAAACAAAGCACAAACACTCAAACAAACAAACAAAGCACAAACACTCAAACAAACAAACAAAGCACAAACTCTGCTCAAAGCCAGATTTGCCTTCAAACGATAGATGTAGTCAGCCAAAGCCTTCATCCCTCTCGGGATCAACTCTCACTCAACCCTTTTTGTAAGCTCTGCTACCTTGTCCAAAACATTTACCGTAGTATCGATCTCCCTCTGAAAACTCACCTCTCAAACCTCTTTTCCTCTAAACTCTCAGCCCACTGATAAACCCCAATCCCAAGAAGTTACAAGACGCCCAGTTTTGCCCGACAAGGTGAAAACCTTGCCTGTCCCTTCTTGGTTTTGTCTTTTCATTTATTAAACTAGCAGTATGTTGTGTACTTTCAGTTGTATTCAAGTTGTTTCTAGTAAAATGATGATTAAAAAACTCTCTCAGTTCTTGAATCCGATTTAGAGATGTCTTCACTATTTAAATCAGATCTAAGTTCTAATCTCCCGGACATATAAGAGTGATCATGTAAAAGTCCTTGGTCTCAAGGCATAAAAAAGAACTTTATGTGGACTTAACCCATCCACGACAATCCTTGATAAACAAAGAAGTCCGAAGTTACTTGGGGCGCAAGTAATCGACTGATCTAGTAGTTTTACCGCTGTTATATTATGATTATGCTAGAACGTTTGAGTATGGAATGAGTTCTGATAGGAAGCCTCAAGGCCTACACCTAAGGCCCCACAAAGGCACCTATTGGGATTCGTTCTAAGCTCTGCGGGCTAGAACGTTTGAGTATGGAATGAGTTCTGATAGGAAGCCTCAAGGCCTACACCTAAGGCCCCACAAAGGCACCTATTTGGATTCGTTCTAAGCTCTACGGGCTAAAACGGTTGAGTATGGAATGAGTTCTTATGGGAAGCCTCAAGGCCTACACCTAAGGCCCCACAAAGGCACCTATTTGGATTCTTTCAGCTCTGCGGGCTAGCTGGTCAGAAGTATAACGGTGGTAATACTATGTGCGACAATGGAACCAGCAGTATATATGTCCGGGAGCTGGATTGGTTATGGATTGGAAGCCTCAAGGCCTATATCTAAGGCCCCACGAAGGCACCTGTCATAATCAATACGGTTCCTCGGATATATATATATATATATATATACATATATATAATTGGATTCAACATCCGTTCTACGTCTGCCATGCTAAAGATGGCAGTGGCACGCCTGAGCATCCAAAAGTTAACCTTGATTGTGAGCCTTAAGGCCTACACCTAAGGCCCCATGAAGGCACCTTTCAGAGTTAACTCTGTCCTTCTCTTTTAGCCTTGCCCGACAAGCCGTGCCCGATGGGCCTTGCCCGACAAGCCCGACAGTAAAAGCAGAAGCCCGACAACAGCCCTCAACCGACGCCAAACCTCGCCCGGGGAGCTGTGTGCTCGTCGGCCAGGAAGCCTCCCCGACAGAAATTCCTGACGCGAACATAGTTTTGGCACGCCCGGTGGGATATTTACTTCTTGATATTGTATGTCCAAAAAAGAGAAGCTATAAACTTAGCAACAAATCCAAGGGGAGGTCTTCTACAAATGGCAGATCAATCAGAAAATCCTTCTTCCCCATTAGGACAAGTGGTCATAGAAAGCCCGACCGTATCTGAAAAATCACAAGGAAGGGGAACTAGTGAAGAACTACAAGCTACTATGATCCAAGTGCTAAAAAGCATGGAGAGAATCTCCTTGGAAACCAATGGGGAAGTAAGCAGACTCTGTACACTAACAGGGAATCTACAGAGGAGGCTTGACTTAGAGTTATCTACTCCAAAAGGGACTCAAGGAAGCGGGATAAGCCAAGTTATTATGAGAAATGAACCAATCATTCCCTTATTCCCACTATTGGAAGAAGAGAAAGATAGAGGAAAGAAGAAGGTGGTTCCTGAAGAGAGTCAGCCAATAACAGAGCCAGTTCTGCAGAAGGAGTTTCCCAGCTTCCCATTATTATCATTTAATAATAGGGGGCAGAGCGAGCAAGAGAGAACGAGGTACGGAATGCCAGCTATAATGGGAGAAACTAGCGGAAGGGAAGCCACCACTACTTCAGATAAACCTCCACCTTACAAGCCACCCTCGTTGACTAACAAGGGAGGAAGAGCTAACTGGAGAAAGCCCGAGCCAAGGAGAGAAGCAGGTACGGGCAATGACCGAAACCCAAGGATTGAACCTACTCTTGTCGGTCATAATGATAATTCAGCTACTCAACAGCTGAGAGAAGAATTAGCTGAGCTAAGAAGGACAGTGGCTCAAAACGCTCAACCGCGGGCCCGCCCATTGTTCAGGGTCACTTACCAAAAGCCGTACCCTGAATATATTGATGAGCTAAATCCATTTCCCCTCAACTTCAAGATGCCTGCATTCCCAACATTCACGGGTGAAGACAGCAGCGTGTCTTCCAGAGACCACATTTTCAAATTTTCCAATCATTATGTGGCATATGAGGACAATCCAAATTACAAATTGAGATTGTTTGGGAATTCATTGGCAGGATTAGCATCTCAATGGTATTCTCTATTACCCCCCAACTCTATTGCCAACTGGGGACAAATGGAGATGGCTTTCCACGAACAATTCTACAGAATAGAGCCGGAACTGACCATCAATGACCTTGTTGAGGTTAAGCAATACGATCATGAATCTACTGAGGACTTCATGATGAGGTTCAAAAAAACAAGGATGAGATGTCAATTCCCTGTCAACCAAGCACAACTCATATCTATTGATCAAAGGGCTCTGAGATTACCTTTGAGGAAGAGATTCTATGATACACAATTCAACAAGCTGCAAGAATTGGTAATAGCGGCCACTAAGTATGAGAGGTTGCTGCAAGAAGAGCAACAAGTGAAGCATACTTCCAAGGTTCCTTCCTTCTACAAAAATAAAGCTGCAATTCATCGAGTGGAAGTAGCAGAAAGCGGGCCAGAGCATGATGGTAGCCATGACAAAGAAGACATTGACGTGTGTGCCGCTGAAATGACTACACCTTTCAAACCGCTGACGGTAAATGGGCTAATCCAACCTGTCAAAGATCAGAAGGTCGTAATGAACGACGGTGGTTTCGTCCCCATGAAACCACCCAAGTACCAGAATTATTCGTTCGATCTAACCAAGGCACCTGAGATCTATGAAGAACTGGTGCGGGCAAGAGTAATTTTGCCCGACAATACCAAGAAGATGCCTAAACCAGAAGAACTCAGAGGGAAGAAGTATTGTAAGCTACACTATACCTTCAACCACTCCATAGTCAATTGTGTCCAGTTTAGAGATTGGATACAAGACCTAATAGTGAAGGGAAAATTGTTACTTGACAAGCCCCAAACCAGTATGTTGGTAGATACAAACCCTTTCCCGGAAGCTCCTATCAGCATGATCAACCTCATGTAAAGAAAAGGAACCAGGGTCACCAATCAGTATGACAGAAGAAAATAAACAGGGGGGGCAACGAGTTGCCCGAGGTCAATTCAAACAGTACCAAGAACAGAGCAGGAAGCAAAATACATGTTCATTCCAATAAGAAAAGAGTTACAAATCATCCTACTCTAAAAAGTTCACATCTTCACATAGGGTGATTATTCGAGAGTGATATGTTTGCATAATGGCAAAAATCCTACTAGGTTCGGCCAAAACAGTATGGCTATTTACAAGTTGAGACTGGGCCTGCTCTAACTCCGAGTTTGACTTCTCCACCCCCTCAATTTGGTTTTCAAGGGTATCTAGAAGAGTTGCTTGTTCCGCTTTAAGAGTAACTAATTGTTCCTCCAGTTTTTGGATTTCGGAAGTAACAACTCTGACCCTCTCTTTTGTCTGTAAGCTTTCTTACATCAACTGATCAACTTGAGTGGAGATGCTCGATTCTTTTTCCATAAAGCATTTTGCCCGATTAGCTTGTCTGTCCGCTCTCTGGTATTGTTCCCTAAGAGCCCTCAAGTTCTAAAAAAAAAGAGATAAAGGAATCATGTAGAGGTTTTGATAGCCGACCGGTTTTGAAAGACTCAGTTATGACCTTCTCCAGATCACAAAGAGCCTTGAGGCTGAATGAGGCAGTAAAGTCCTTCCTTGCCCATTCCTGAAAGATTCGCTGTTGCTCTGAAGAAATGGAGGTTGCTGAAGATTGTCTTGAAGATTTCAACCGTGTCTCGAGGCGCCCGAGTGCTTCAAAAAGTTTGGGCAACTTAGCAGGGTTTGAAGATGAGACGGGATGAGGGTCCTCTATCGCGGCTCCCTCTGATGAAGTAATGCCTATTAGGGATGCAATCTCTGCCTGCCCGATCTGCTCAATTCCAGAAGAAGGAATCTCAGTACCGCCAGAAGATAAATGAAGAGGAGAGCGTTTTGATTTGCAGACCAAATGAGGAGGGGAAGTTTCTCTTGGAGCTTGCTGCAAAGAGCCAAAAGTACCAGGTCAAAAACAATCTGGGGGCAGAAATAGGGTTTGGAAAGATAAATGTACCTGACTCATCCCTGGGGTTTCACCAGGAAGAAAACTAACTCCTTGTTGGGGAGGGGATTCTTCACCACCAGCAGAAGAGGAAAGAGCTGCACCTGAACCTGTGCCAGTGCCCTAGAGGTACCCAGAGATAGCAATAATTGTCAGTAAATAGATCATAAGAAAAAACAAGAAGAAAGTAATCCCGTACCTGAGTTTGACCCTGGGGAGAAGGAGGAGAGTCATCAATAACCACCGTCGGGCTAGCAGACACCTGTAAAACTGCTTCCCCAAAGGACACAGGGATTTCATGAACTATGGGCTGGTCACGCGTTGCCAGTGGCGAACGGGGGGGGCTCATGTATTGTAGAAGGCTGCAGAGAACGTAAGTAAGAGTTAGTTGGGGAGCATTGTACAGGATTTCAATATGGAAAAGAAATGACTCACCAAGTTACTGTCCTCATCCACAAAGTGCAACATAACTCCTGTAGATGGATCAAATTGAGAGGAATGGGTTGCATCCAGAGTAGTAGGAGATGTCATAGACTTCAGAAGAGGGCCATGACTAGGCAAGGGGGCAGATGCCTCAGCCTAAGTACAGATAGGAAGAAAAGAAAGATTCAGGAATTAAGTCCAGGAACTATCAAGTTACTCAAGGAAGAAAAGGTACTTCTGAAGGGTTAACCTGAGAAGGAGAAAAGCTGGTTTCTCGGGCAAGTGGTGAGGAGGCCTTTGGCGGAAGAGGCTTCTCCTCTCTTGCGGCCTGACTCAAATAATCAGGTTTAGAGTTCTATGAAGGCAAGAAGGGTGTGCAGATGAAGATATAGGTCATACCTCGAGTTCTGTAAGAGCGGTTTTTTGCAGTTCCTCAGCCTTTTTGTGCATGGCAGCTCTTAATGGTTCCTCCTTAGAAGCAATGATTGGTCTTTTAGATGCTTGAGGTCCTGTTTCTCGAAGAAAACAAGAAAAGTTAGATATGGAAGAAAGGTAGCAGTTTGGGGAAGAAGAACAGAAACTTACTTGAAGACTGTTTCTTCTTTCTGCATGCCTCAGAAACTGGAGCAGATTGGGCTGGTGACATAGGAGGAGCAGTAGTTCTGGCTCTCTTACTCTTTCTGGTAAGAATTGGTCGTGTAGTCTTAGGTAGAGGTGCAGGATTAGGATTCGAAGTCTTAATCCCAGCCGCTCTCTTTCGCTTGGGTGCTTTAATAACTGCCTCAGATGTCTCTTCAGCTCCTGAATCCCCAAGGGATTCTGAAACATCCGCACCTCCCCCAGCTTCTCGTCTCTCAGCCTCTGCGGCGGCCCCATGAAGAACTGCAGCATCATCAGAGTCATCCTCGAACTCAATGGCTTCCGATTCAACATCCACTGGAGCTGCAGAGTCAAGCAAAAGTGAGGATAGAAGGGCTTCAGAGGGGAAGCAAAATTAGATTGAAAAAGAAGTACCTATCAGAAGCGACCGATTCTTCTCTTGGATCATCTCTTTCCAATTTTCAAGCTCGCCCGAGCCGGGGTACAACTTAAGAGGAAGTTGACTAAAAAGACGATCATGAGCCTCTTTCAAATCTCCTCCGTACTGCTTGGACCATCTGTCTTCCCACCAAGAAGAAAAGAGTGAAGTACATTCGAAGTTGAGAATAATAGAGTTTCGGGCAGCCTGACTCATTACGTCAAGACTGCGTCGGGCGGCTCGGAAGATCACCTCAGAGGGAATTTGTAGCCGGAATGAAGTGCCGCAATGGACAGAGTCGAAGAACGGGACGGGTATGGCCTGCCTGAATCCTAGCTGCCTGCTGCAAAAGTTAGGATGATACACCTCTAGACCTCGTTCATATCTATTACCCCGAACTCCCCAGGCCAGGTCTATCGGTTGAATACAGCTAATGAATTTCTCCCTACAATAGGGGGTTGCATCTTCGCCAGGAGCATCTTGAAAAATTTGGTCAGAAAACCAAGGGTATCTCCTCAGAACCGATGCACCCCATTCTAAATCTGATCGAGTCCTACAAACTCTGAAGAAATAGAAGCAAGCAAAGGTGGAGTGATCTATAGGGGCAACTTCAACCAGGACTCGGGCAGGGGCCACACCCTCCGGGAACTCCAAATTGGCAGCCCGAAACTCTGGGAAGTACCATTGAAGCCAAGTTTGTATCATCCAGATAGGCCCATTCAGGTTAGTCTCAAATGGCTCGCCCTGAGTCATTTCGAAAAGAAGATGATAAAGATGGGAGAGAAGGAATGGGCCAGTGGCCACATCATCGAAATTATGAAGAGCTTCTACCAAGGGGATCCATTCAACCCTCACCCCTTTAGACTTGTTGGGGAAGACATGCCGGTTGAGCCAGTATAAAAGGAAATACATGTGCTCTTGATCTTTATCCCCCCGAGAAGCACTTGCCCCAAAGTTATCCTTTACAAAAGGAATGAAGCCTTTGAAGGAGGTCCCATAACTCTTGAAGGTTGCAGGGTTGTAGTTCAAAGAAAGGAAGGTAGTAGATGAGCTTGAGCTTCCAGTAGTAGAGGAGGAAACCCAGTCTTGAGTAACATCCACTATCTTGCCCGTTGGCCTTAAACCAAAGACTTGGGCCATGTCAAGAATGGTTGGAGACATAGGGTCCATACGGAAGTCGAAAGTATTCGTGCCCGAATTCCAGAAAAGAAGGGCAGAAGCAAGTAATTCGGGCTTGGGGATAATGGAAATTTTCGAGAGCATGATTAATTCGTAAATTCCATTATTCATCCATTTCTGCTTAAAGGTGGGCTCCAATTCATCAATCCATTGAGCCCAAGCCTTCATCTCATATTTATCTCACTCGCCATTTAACTACTACCACATCGCTTCAACTCACTATATATTCCAGGGGTTGAACGTGTGCACCTCAAAATAAAGTACTTCTTAAAGAAATCTACAATCTATGTCAGTAGAAATGCACCAACAATCCGATGCACCGCTATCAAGATGAAGAAAATGTTAAAACTCTGTTCTCAATGTAGCATAGAGATAATTGAGCGAACTGCATATCTGGGAAAATTAATTCATAACAAATTCATCAAAAGGAAAGAAGCTAGCTTGAGACACCAGGTCTTATATACAATATATCCTGAACCTCTATAATTTTGCTTCTTTTAAACACAACGGTCAATATAGAATGATTATATCCAGTAAAGAGCTATCACAATGCAATGATAAAGTCTCAAACTTCGACAGAAAAAAGGGTAAGATAACTTATAGCAATCACATCAACCGAAACTTTTTTCAAGTTTTGAGCTATACTCAAAATCTTAAGGGAGTGCAAAACATCAAACATCAAGGACTAGACAGCTAACCAGTTCAGCATGGGAAATCCATCAAGTTCGTGGTTTGTACTGATCTATTTCTCTCTCTAGATCTTTCACATTCTCTCTCTTTGTCTCTCTCTCATGTTCATGTGTGTAAATTGCGTTGTTGTTGTTGCAGGTGAAATCATCTTCTTACACTCGACTATGTAGTACCAAGGAAATCCTGACTGTGAACGGCCGATTCCCAGGGCCGACTTTGAAAGCTCGTAGAGGAGTTAAATTATTATTACGGTCTATAACAAGGCAAACTACAACATCATGTTTCATTGGTGCGTCATTTAATTTATATTCAAATTATAGTTCTATCCATGAATTTAACTAATTATTTTGTTTTTGTGTCAAAATGTGTTAAGATTTCAAAGTCGGGCCAACAACCTATTACTAATCATTCCGATAAAGTCCTACTTAACCATTTATCTATCCAAAGCGTGGTTCTCGCTATCCCTTTTCTAAACCTCATGCAGAGGTTCCAATCATACTAGGTATGTACGTACTGAAAACTGAAAATGCAATAAGGTATGTACGTAGAAAATGCAATGATTATCAAATGCAGTGGCGAAGCCACTTGAGGGTCAGGAGAGGTCCGTGCTTATTCTGAAGTTTTTTCACTTTGTAACTTCTATTTGTGTGCTTTTGGTTGAACATAGTGCATTCTTCGACTTATGTGCTTTTGCTCCCAGCTAGCTTTATTATATTTCTCTAATTGACCAACAAAATGTGTTTTACAGTAGTATTATTATGAAACCAAAGCCTTATATCAACTAGCCTTCCTTAGTTAGTTCATCATTTTGCATGGTAGAGTGTTGTTTTACAGTAAAACTACATATACATGGAATAGAGGAAGAATTTATCTTGAAAGACCATTTTCATAGCTTGAACCATGGTTATTAATTTTTGTTCAACGTCATTGTAGAAACTTACAAAAAAATTTGGTGCTTATGATGCATATATTATCTCAATCTTATTTTTTTCCCCTACTCTCTTTTGATTAAAATTTGGGTAAATTACATAAAACTACCTCAACTATTGGGTCAGTCACAGTTTCATACCCCATCTTTAAAAAAATGTCAATGTCATATCTCATCTTACGAATTTCTTCCATTCGTGCTATTATATTTTGTCCAATTTCTTTTATATGGCTTAAAAGCCCCTCTTAGCTTCAATTTCTGGCTCCGCCACTGATTAAATGATCTTTAAAATATTCAAAATTAATAATGTTATTGTTCTTTCTTAGGGGAATGGTGGAAGAAAGATGTTATGGAGATACCAGGAAATGCAAATATAACTGGAGGTGAACCCATGCTCTCAGATGCATATACCATAAATGGGCAACATGGCCATCTCTATCCATGTTCCAAATCAGGTATATTGATATCAACAAAGAAAACTGATAAATATTCTTGTAAATAAATAATTGTTGTAGTATGAATTTAGTGAATGAAGAAAGAGAAAGATCGGTCAGAGAGAAGAGGAGAGATAAAGGCTTGAGAATTTGTGAGTGATGTTTCTCATGCCCTATGCATTTATTTAAATTATACTAATAAGAGAGAGAGAAACTTCTAATAGAAAATATCAATAAATTTGTGTCAATATAATATATTTAGGCTTGGTCTGGTTTCTTGAATTGGATTGGACAACTCACTATTTTTCAATGTATGCTAAAGGAGGAAATGAATGCTTAACTTTCAAATCTTGTTCAAGTCGAAGATGGAAAATGAATTAGCTGTTAAAAAACTTATCATGTCAATAAGTTTCCTTCATGACTAGCTAGTCATTTTATAACTTCATTTTAAACAAAATTTTGAAGTTGAAATTGTAACAGCCCGTCCCAAATTTTACGTTTTTATTAACTTTAAAAGCGTGAATTCACAAAAATGCCCTAGAGGCAAGGACTTTGACTTTCGTTGACCATCGGTTAGAGAAACATATGATTTATTCTTTTAGCATATCCTCGTAGTACTCGTCGCTACGGATGTGTGGACGCAAATGGGACGTGATTTGGAGCTATAACGAGGGAGATATTAACGTTTGAAGTTTGGGGCATATTAATAATTTGGTTATTATTAGAAAACTCTTAAAAAAAATTAAATGAAATCTAGTGTGCCACATGGGTGGCCCAGATTTAAAGACAATGATATGGATGGTTGTGATGGAAAGGCAAGAAGAGAGATGAGAGATAAGTGGAGCAATGAGGAGAAGAGAGAGAAGGGTGGACCAATGAGGGAGGAGAGAAAAGAGAGAAAGGAGAGTAGAAGAAGAGGAGGGAACCGGTCGGGTTCACCATGACCCGTGACCCGACCCGGTTCCATCTCCTGATTCCGACCACCATAGATGGCGAGGTTGGTGTCAAAATGATCCTTAGCTCGAGGCCATTTGATAATTCTTCATATTTCACCCAAAAAATCAAGGGATTTGGCATTGATTTCACAAAACCCACACGGTGGGGTGCGGCGGTTTTGGATTCGAACCACACAATTTCGAAGTTAACCACATCCATCACCACCACCCATAGCATCATCTTGAGGCCTAGAATAAAGCCCAAACAAGTTTGGGGGCAGCAGAGTTGTTTTGGAGTCGGATCGAACACACCCAATTTCAAGGGTTTCGTACGATTTTAGTAGAATTGAAGCTTTTCCAGGTCAAATTGGCCTTAGTCACAGGTATAGATTGATTCTTCTCGTCGATTAGATAAATTTTCATGTTTGGATCATGTGATTTGATTGAAAAATAAGAAAGTTATAACGATTTAAAGTTTGCCCAGTTTCCGGCAACCTCCACCACTCTCGAGGCATTTTCCGGCCAAACCACAGCGAGTTAGCCTTCGAGAAAGGTATCAATCTCTCGAAAAGCTTCAATTCTGCGAATTGCCCGGAAATCTGCGAAATCTGTAGAATCCAGCGAAGTTCCATTAAGGTCCACCACTTGATTAGAATAGCAATCGACGATCCGACAGTTGGATAATCACCAAAATTTGTTACATTGTAGTACGTAATATTTGAAGAATGTAGGAATTTACGGATTGGGAATCCGACGTACGGATCTTCCCAAATTGGATTTGTAAGTCCATAAAATAGAATGTTAACCGCCACTTGGTTTTGGAAATTGGCGGAGATCCAACCGTTGGATCGTAATGAAATTTTAATATGTTATTCTAGAAGCATAATGTGGATCTTTGGAAGTTGCAGATTGGAAATCTGATATGCGGATCTTCCAGTTCAAGTTATACAGGGTTGTAGACCCTACCGTCGATCTATGGTCGAAGGTTGACTGATGGTCAATGAGCCTTAAACTATTTTAGAATGTACTTGGGGATGTATTTTATGTGAATTATGTATTCTATTGATAAGAGTTCTGAGATGTGATTCAATAATTGTTGTAGGCGCCAATCATTCGGGATGCCTCAATGCGCGTGCTAGAGAATCATAGCGTGGACTCCAGGTGAGTGGGTCTTTTCCTTTTATTATTGGCATATAATTGATAGTTCCACAAACGCTTCTAAAGTGATTTAGGCATGTTACCTACAATTAATTATTGTGAACTACGAATGCCTTGATCCCTGTTTAGGGTACGTAGTCAGTCTAACGAGACGTTAGATGCAACCATACAATAAGTGAGATTAAATAATCGAGACAAAAGCTTTGTTTGGGAAAATGAGCAATGTGAAGGAATCGGGTGAAAAACGTGAGATTTAACCCTATGTTTTGGGTGAATAAATGTTGGTTATAAATCAACGTGCGAGGAAACGAGAAATTGTGGTTTTATGTTTTATAAATGCCATGCCATAATTAGTTTACATTTTAGTATGTGATTTAGTACAACCTTGCACAGTGTTGCACACCAATGCGGAGGCTAAGGCAAGTTCAGGTGAGTATATTATGTTGGTATGATTGATGAGATATGAATAAGTCGTACATGTCACTATAGATGACTCCGACTTATATGATAGCCATGATTGATGAGATATGTGATGAGATATGAATAAGTCGTACAGGTCACTATAGGTGACTCTGACTTATATGCTAGCCATGATTGATGAGATGTGTGATGAGATATGAATGAGTCGTACAGGTCACTATAAGTGACTCCGGCTTGCGTGCTAATATGGTTTATTAAGCACATGATTATTTATATTGCTAATGAGTTGCTAAGTAGTATTATACTTCGGGGTTTACCGTTAGTATATTTTTGACTTCATACTTCTACATAGTATGATTTGCTAGAAACTTTACAGGTTTTACGGCGAGGGGTTACTACCTTTGATAATGGAAATGACTTTGAAAATCTTTGTTTTGACCACTCACACTTACTATCCTTGCACCCCTCAAGGTTCTAGTAGCAAGGTTCCGTATCGACGAGGACTTGTGGCACTCCCAGTTCTGGTGGCTCCTTATGATGGTATAATTATTATCTTTGCTTACTAGACTTGTCTTCTGCTTTGTATCACGCGTGAAATGGGTCCAGACCCGCTCACCTAGCACTTGTGAAATACTTTTAGAATTAATTTATTCACATTTTATACATTATTACACTTTATGGCTTCGTCACCTTCCAGGTGTCGGCCAACACGGCTAGATTTGGGGTCCTAGTGGACATTCCGGGTCGGGGTGTGTCAGAAATAATTTAGTGAGTTAAATTGTAAACCTAAAAAATAGACTTATCATTTGAGGCTAGATTGTAGATTTTGAAAGTAAACTATGTTGATGCACAAAATCCGGAGGATCTTGGACCAACGTAAATCCGGCCATGAATCACACAAACGCACAAGAACACAAAGATGTATCGTGGTTCACCCCAATGTTTGGGCTACGTCTATACTGATGTTGATTCTGATTCACTGTATGAATGTATAGATTACAATAGATCGGCAAATGAGCTCTATGTGGATGCAGCCCTTGCCATTTTGCTCTCTGTTTGGATGTGAGGGTATTGCCCTCTATTGTTGTGATGATGAATCTGAGACTCTGTCTCTCTCTGTTTTGTGAGGCTCTCTGGATGTGAGCCCTTGTTTCTTTCCCTTAGTGAAGGTTAGACCCTTAATGAGGGTGAGGGAGAGTCCCTTTTATAGAATAAAGGCTCATTCCCCTTTTACATAAATCATGAGCTTAAGGATGAGGCCCAAAGACGAGGCCCAATATATGGTACCAACAGGAGTCCCCCAAGTCTTCAGGCAAGAGAGTCTTTTGTCTGGAGACTTCAAATCCAATCCATGTACGGGCCGAAGTGACTAGATGTCGTCCAGAACTGGTACTCAACACAAGGCAATGCTTAACATAAAGCAATACTCGGCTATAGGTATCATACGTTACGAGATTGCTTGGCTGGAGGCGATGCTCGTTGCGAGGCGGCTCGGCTCGTGGTATTCTTCATTGAAAGTATCTACTTTATGTCGACATGTACTCAGTATGAGTTGATTCTCGATATGACTCGAGTCCGCTTGTCGGGTTAGACAAGAGATCATTGTTCGGACTGAATCTTTGTCACCATGAGTACGTGGCTCATCAGTCTATAAGTTGGTAGACTTCTTTAATCAGCAACAATGTTGATCAGTGGATCTAGTTGCTCAATAATTCCTGACAATAAATGACAGTATAAGTATGACTGTATAATGAATAAATCAAATTGACAAAGTTTGTCAAGGCAAAATATTGTGCTATGTGCCTTCTATAAATAAATAATTTATTCAGTCGTGTGGTAAATCACATGTTGTATAAGTGACATAGTTTAATGGCAGTCACAATACTCTAGGCCAATAAATATTGTATAATAAAGTTTTACCCTACCACTTTAAATAATGAAGTCAGGAATGATTAAAGATGCAATAATAAACTATTACTTAATAAAATAATTGTAAGGAAGATTGCAGACAAGCGTTTGTATAGCATATGCACATTGTAAAGCAAATCAAACCTAGAACGCACTATATAGGTGTGATAGAAATAATGTGGCCTCATGTTAAAGAATATACACACAGATGTAAAGCAAAAGGATCTTATCAAAATAATAATAAAGTAATAAAATAATAAAAAAAGAATCTTATCTTGCTGTTCCCGTGGCTTTTTCAGAAAAGCCTTTTCATGATGAAAGTTTCATTGTTGGTGGGCATCTTCTGGTCTAACAGAAAGTGGAGATGGGGAACCTTGGTGTAATGTAGTGGGAACTTTGCACCAGTTCTTATCTTATTCATAAGTGCTACGGCTGTTGATCCCATCTCCTTCAACCCATCCAAGCACGTTTTCTGATCCGTCACCACGCTGCTTATCCACGTCTGTATGTCCTTCACTTTGTCTCTAGTCAACGCCTTCTCTACACGACATCAAACCCGTCCGTCTAGGTCTCCTCGTCGGTAAGTGCGACGCTCATCCACGTCTAGACGTTGCTCATCTGGAACCGGAACGACGAGGATCTGCCTCTTGAGTTTGCAATGGAACTAAGCTAGCGCATCTTCTTGAGGGAACCCATAATCTCGTTGAACTCTGGTGAAGCAGTCATGGAGGGCTGAGGCGGCGCGAGGGTCGACGCCGTAGTCGACTTGTCAGGCTATGTTGGAGAAGTAGGCAGCCATGCGGCGGACCCTGGCGAGGCTGACGCCGATGGCTACCTTGGCGAGCCGAGTTGGGTTATCCTGGACGGCTCTGGCGAAGCGGGACAATGAGGTGTAGTAGAGGTCAGGGTACAGAGTTATGCTGCAGCTTATACGGATGAATGTCGAGTCGTTGGATAGGAGTTCGACGATGAGAATGAAGGTGGGAAATGAGGAAGAAGATGAAGGTGAAGGAGAGTTGGGGGATGAGGGAATGTGGATCTTAAAGCTATGCTTTGGTATTTAGAGAAGCAGGAAGAAGAAACTAGAGAGATACTACAAGACAGAGAGATGAGAGAGAAGAAACTGTGGTTGAGTTTAGGAGTTTTTCATTTCTGCATTTTTGAGAGATGGGTTTTGCAGTGACTCTGCAGGTGTTTGGTTTTTCGTTTCTGCAGATTCACGGTGGATATTGTGGTGAGGTTTCACGGTGGTGAGATGAAAAAATGAAAGAGAACCGACATAGTTTTTCGTGTCGTTTACCACAGACGGAGCCAAATGTTGATGCACAAAATCCGGAGGATCTTGTGAAGGAAAAATTTTGTCCTAGCTAAGAACATGTATGAACATTTGAATACATATGCTAACAATTAACTTTTTAAAGTAGGCATGCATCCAAAAACAATTCATGAAACCCATGACTTTCAAAGCCTAGTATATGGTGAACCAAAAGACTCTTTAACAACATTAAAGAAAATTAAGAATTTAGAGATTCTTTACCCTTGAAGCTCATCCTTGATTACACAAGGGATTCACCCAAGTGGAGGGCCTTCAAGTCACCTCCCTGCTCCTTGGATCTTCCTTGTGATTTTCCTCCTTTTAGTGCTCCTTTGCTTCTTTGAGGATTTGAGGATTAGTTCTCCAAAACACCAAAAGTTTGATGTCTCTATGTCTCTTCACCAAGGATGTAATTTGTGAGAATGAAAATGGATCACTTAGGGAAGTAAATTTGCTAGATAACTATCCCCAAGTAGCTTAGAAAACCCTAATTGAAAACAAAGCTATAAAGATGAATTTATACTTCATTTCTTAGGTGAGTGGCAAACTTGCAATTAAGCAAGTTTTGACTACCCTCACCCTTATGGCCGGCCTAGGTATTGTTATTGGGCTTATTGCCCATTTTGTTTTAGTTGTCATACAACTTAAACATAATGGGCCTTGTGGACCAAAACACTTTTGGGCCCCGAAGCCCTAAAACCAACTTAAAAGCCCAATACGAATATTTCGTATAATTAATTAACTAATTAATTAATCTTGACCATTCTTCAATTAAACCATTTAATTGCTTATCCATTTCATTTAATTGCTTCACATACATCCTTATTTGGTGTGCGATCCATTAGGTTCCAATTAGCGAGGCAGTGGGCGATGTTACTCTTAACTATCGATTGTGAATTGAAACCACATTTCAATTCTCCCTTTTTGATGATTAGTGTTTGCTAATCAATAGGGCTTCCACAAACCATGAGTGACACCTAGCAGTATGTCATGGTTACCCAAGCTAAGTAGAATTGGTTGGAGAACCTATCCAGTTACAATTACAATGCAATACGGTCCTTCTCTAATACAATACTCTTAACCACATTGTTTAAGTGATAGTTTGTTTCATGTCTACTATCCAATGTGATACTTTCATATATGATTCCCTTGAATATGATTTGGAACATCTTCCTTAGTCATATTCATTTGCTTTGGCCAAAGACTTTAGAATCATATTTTAGAGTATACTCCTTTCACCATGGAAGGTTAGAGATCCCTTGTTGTGCATTCATATGCCTACATGACTAGATCACATGACCCCAACAATGCCGTGGACAATCCGAGGGAATGCCTTTGTCATGATCAAAGATCAAGGACCTAACCATTAGACATCTATGATGCCTCAGGTCTAAGGACTACTTTGCATATTGTAACCTTAGAGTTCGTACATGACATGTATGTTTGAACTCTCATTAATCGCAGTTCAGTGTACTCGATTACTCTTTCGAGCACCTATGTGTTTGTCTTAGTGTCCAACACCTAAATGACTTGAGACTAGTTCATACTCACGTTTGAGTCAACATAACACATACTAACCTTAGCGGATTGTCAATGCCCAATTGGCAATCCTATGGTTAGGAACGTTTTAGGAATGAGCATAAGAGAAAGGTCTCCTTAATCTAACTCATTAGATCACTTATCTCTTATGTCATATACATCCCTTGGATTCTCTTATTGATTAAACACATGATACAATAAATAGTGATTAATAATAAGTATTGCCCTTCCGTTAAACATATAAAAGTTTAACATATTAAGTATTCCAAAAGCTATTACATCAAATGAGTGGCTTTGTGGGCATACTTCCAACAATCTCCCACTTGCACTCAAAGCCATCCTCCCATGTATCTAATACCCATCTTATCCATATGACGATCAAGCTGGATTTGAGTCATTGGCTTTGTCAGTGGATCTGCTACATTATCGGCTGAAGCAACTTTGAGGATGTTGACTTTCCCCTCGGCAGCATATCTTCTAATGATATTAAAGCGCCTATCAAAATGCTTGTTCTTTTGATGAGCCCTAGGTTCCTTGGCTTGAGCTATCGCCCCACTATTATCACAGTACAAAGTTACTGGTGATGTGATGGTTGGAACCACTCCAAGTTCAGTAATGAACTTCTTCATCCAGAACGCTTCTTTGCCGGCTTCAGCTGCAGCGACATATTCAGCCTCTGTCGTGGAATCAGCAATTACACTTTGTTTCTTGCTTTTCCAACTGACAGCCCCACCATTCAGAGTGAATACATATCCGGAGTTGGAACTTCTATCATCGACGTCAGATTGGAAATCTGCGTCTGTATAAGCTTCCACTCGCAACTCTGATGCTCCTCCATAAACGAGGAACATGTCCTTAGTTCTTCTTAAGTACTTAAGGACCGCCTTGACAGCTGCCCAGTGTTCTGATCCTGGGTTAGATTGATATCGACTAGTAATGCTCACAGCATATGCGATATCAGGCCTTGTGCATATCATGGCATACATGAGACTCCCTATGGCGGAAGCATAAGGAATTTCATTCATTAGCCGTATCTCTTCAGGAGTCTTAGGTCCCATGGACTTAGAAAGGTGAATTCCATGTCTCACAGGAAGAAAACATTTCTTAGATTGTTCCATCTGGAACCTACTTAGCACCTTATCAATGTACATCGATTGGGATAATCCAATTAATTTTCTGGATCTATCACGATAGAGCTTTATCCCAAGTACATAAGATGCATCTCCTAAATCTTTCATGTGGAAGGTTTTAGACAACCACACTTTTACAGAAGAAAGTACTGCAGTGTCATTCCCGAATAGTAATATGTCATCTACATATAACACTAGGAATACTACTGCATCCCCAACGACTTTTTGATAAACACAATTGTCGTCTTCGTTTTGAGTAAAACCAAACGTTTTGATTTCAGTGTCGAAACGAATGTTCCAGCTCCTGGAGGCTTGCTTAAGTCCATAAATGGACCTTTGAAGCTTGCATACCTTAGTCTCTTCAGACTCGGACACGAAACCTTCGGGTTGAGTCATATAGAGCTCTTCCTGTAGGTAGCCGTTCAGAAAGGCCGTCTTCACGTCCATTTGCCATCTCTTTGAATCAATGTCGGACATTGCTTCAGTGTAGTCCCTAGGGTCCTCCTTTGTTTCATTGTCACCTAAAAGGTACAATTCATCAAAGTCATTATTTAAGCCAAACCTCATAGGTGGCTTACTAACCCGTTCAGATCTACGTGGAGCTAGGGGTTCAGGAACAGGGTTGTCAATATGTCGAGTGCTTGTTTGTGGTTCATTATTAATCTCATTAATTTCCATCTGTTTGCTTATAGTTCCTTTGAGAACAAATTCGTCCTCTAGAAACTTAGCAGTTCTGGCGACAAAGACTTTCTGGTCGTCAGGATGGTAGAACTCATATCCCATAGTTTCTTTAGGATATCCCACAAAATAGCATCTTACTGATCTCGCTTCAAGCTTAGTAGCCTCAAGCTTCTTGACATATGCTTCACAACCCCAAATCTTAATATGATTAAGACTTGGCTTTCTTCCATGCCATATCTCATAGGGTGTTTGTGAAACTGATTTGGAAGGTACTCTATTAAGCAAGTAAGCTGCTGTATATAGAGCGTATCCCCAGAATGTTACTGGTAGATCAGCGGAACTCATCATAGAACGAACCATGTTCATCAAGGTTCGATTTCTCCTTTCAGAAACTCCATTAAGTTGTGGAGTTCCCGGTGGAGTCCACTGTGATATTATTCCACACTTTTTGAGATAATCTAGGAACTCATTACTCAGATATTCACCCCCTCGATCCGATCTTAGGATTTTTATCTGTTTCCCAGTTTGCTTCTCAACTTCATTCTTGAATTCTTTGAACCTTTCAAAGGATTCTGACTTGTACTTCATAAGATATACATAGCCAAACCGAGAGTGATCGTCGGTGAATGTGATATAGTATGAGAAGCCTTCTCTCGACGTAGTAGACATAGGTCCACATACGTCAGTGTGGATTAACCCTAGAATTTCAGTGGCACGCTCTCCTTTTCCAGTAAATGGAGATTTGGTCATCTTCCCTTTCAAGCAACATTCACAAGTACCCATCCGGTCATTACCTAATGGGTGGAAATATCCGTCTTTCGACATCTTGCGAATCTTATCAAGGTTCACATGTCCAAGTTTAAGATGCCACATCTTTTCTTGGTTAACTTCTTCTCTAGCCCTTTTGGGTTTTGAGGTATTCCCGCTTTCAATACAGTGCATCCCACTATTCGTCTCTAGGTGAAAAAGTCCCTCTATCATATTACCATGAGAGATAATACGACCGTTCAAGTATAAAGTGCAACTCATTTTGTCAAACAACACTGAGTGCCCATCTCGTAAAAGCTTAGAGATGGAAATCAAATTCTTTATACATGAAGGAAAATATAAACAATTTTTAAGTTCCAGGACTTCCCCAGAGGGTAGGTTAAGCATATAGGTGCCTATTGCTTTTGCAGAGATTTTAGTGCCGTTCCCAACTCGCACAACCATCTCCTCATTGCGCAGTGACCTGCTCCCTGTTAGTCCCTGCAACGTATTACAGATATGTTGACTAGCGCCTGAATCAAATATCCAGGAATTGGAGCTCACTGTAAAAGCACTCTCTATGATAGAAATAGTCTCTTCAAAAGTCCGTGTCATAAGGCTCGCAATGCGCACCCTGTATTTCTTCTTCCAACATTCATCATTTCCACAATGAAAGCATGTTCCTTTGGATTTCTTTGTCTTCTTCTTATGCAACCTTTTCCTTATCATTGCATTCTCACTCCCACTGTCCTTTTTGAAACCTTTTTCAAATTTACAGCACATGTCAATCATCTCTTTCAAAGAATGATCGAATCTATTCACTTTATAGTTTACGATAAACTTAGTGAAATCATCTGAGAGAGATGCAAGGAAAAAGTCTTGGGCCATTTTCCCATCGATGGAAGTTCCTAAACTTTGAAGATCTTCAAAGATCCTTTCCATCTTTTGTGGTTTATGGACCGATGTCCCCTTTTCCATTTTGGCATTCATTAGACTACAAATATTTGAGAATCGTACATTACTAGTCTCAATGTCATGCATCTTATGTAAACTTTCAACCATGGCACAAGAAGTGTCCATGTGCTTATGTAGCTTCATAAGCTCCTCACTAAGTGAAGTGAGGATTAAGCATTTGGCTTGTAAGTCATCCTCATAGTGTCTAACATAATTTTGACACTCCTCCTTTGAAGCTAGTTTCGTAGGAGGTACATGAGGAGGGGATTGCTTAAGTACATACAATATGTCTTTCACCTTTGAGACATTCTCAATGTGGCGATACCAAGCAAGGAAACGTTGGCCCTTTAGGCCCTTTTTGTCAAGTATAATGGTGGGTATAATTTTAGACATGTCGTTCACTACATAACATAACAGAAATCGAATTAGCATTGTTGTTTAAAACTATTTTGATTGGGTCTTTTAATCAAATAGTATCACCCACCATTTTTGGCAAATTCCACATCCCTCAATAGAATTCGAGAGTTATATTGAACTCTTAGTGGGTTATGGGAGACTCACCATTACCAAGCCCACCTCACGATGATACGATGTTGGCTAGCAAAAATAATGATGAGAGAATAACGCATTATTCATTTACAACCTTTTGTAATTACCCATCCGTTTGGCCTCTAGAGAATGTTGCCTCACGATGATACGATGTTGGCACCATTGCACTTAGTTTAAGTTATTCCCACCATGCTTAGTTCGTGAAGGTGTTCAAGAATAGCCTCACGATGATACGATGTTGGCTATCCTCGTTGCCTACACTCACCTCATCATATGTATATGGATTCCTCCTGGATATAAGCACATGCTTTGTACTCCCCCATGATAGGGTGAAGCCGATGCATGAGTCACAAACGCTTGGAACCCACCACGGTGGAAGGCCTACGAAGAGATATTCTAAGCATCTCTCGCTTATCAACTTAATATTCATTTGTTGAGGGAATAGCGTTGGGCTACATCAAAACATTTTAATCACATTAAAAGAACTTGGGCCTATCACAACCATTGGTCCAAGTTTATATGAATTAGTAGTATATAATACTCCCACTGTTTCGTTGAAACAAGCGAGACTATATGGAACTACTAACGAATGCTTTGCATCCTCATATGGACTATATAGTCATATTAGGTTTTAGGATGATTATGAACCGTTTGATTTGATCCAACACGAGCCTTGTGTTGGACCTTGGGTCTAAGGTATGTAGTTGTTGATTTTAGTTACGCGTTTAATCCAATTAAACCGTTATTTCCTATTGGGCGTTGGACCCAACTATTCCATTTTGCATACATTTAAACAAAAGGAATACATGAAATAATAATAAGGGCTTATGCCCTTTTACAACACAAATGATGGACTTATGTCCATTTACAACAAATTGAATTAATCAAATTACATTCAAATCTACACTACCAAGCCCAAACATTCATAATGTAAAGCGGCCAATCACATAGCTCAATTATCGAGGCATTTGGTTCATAATCATCATTCTCTTAATCAAACACATTTAACTAAGAAAACAACTTTAAACAATTGGTTTTCGGATCCATAGAATTGATTTAAATGGAACTAAATAAAATGAAAATCCAATTCTCATTTAAAGAGACAAACCATTTTGTTCTCATCTAATTTGGGCCATTTTCTAAAAACAAAAACTTTTGGGGTCACTTTGTAAAAACACAAGAGTCCACAACTTCATGTAATTCCAACTTAGAACCCAAACATTTTTAATAATGTCAAAAACATCATTAAAGGAGCAAAACAATTTGTCCTTTAAAGTTTTTGGACCTTAACGTAAAAACGTAAACTTTTGGGCCAAAATGCAAATACACAAAAGTATCAAAACTTTATGTAAGTGCACAAAACACCCAAAAATACCCTATTTAATAGGGTGGCCGGCCATAAGTGGTTTTTAGTGATAAAATTATACAAAGTTTTGTAAGTGGGTTATGTTAGGTGAGGTAAAGATGAAATAAAATTTTGTATGAAATGATTTATGTCATTCTTTAAAACAAAGTTTGTCTCCCATTAAAATTACTTAATCATTAACCATCACCCACTAAAATTAAATCAAAACTTTATGTAAAAACATAAAACTTTTTGAATCAAAACTTCAAAACTTTTTGTTCTTGGCAAGAACTCCAAGAACATTGAAGAACACTTATGAAAACTCAAAATACATGGCACCAAATTTTTAGTTCCAATATTCATGCTTAAATGAAATACATCTACAACATTTGAGATGCTAAATTTTCTAGCAAAATTTATATTCAAAGCAAGAACAAAGCTTGTAACATTTACAACATTTAAATCATAAAACATGAAAATCACAAAACCCAAAAGGATCCACCATACACTAGACCTAGGCTCTGATACCACTTGAAGGAAAAATTTTGTCCTAGCTAAGAACATGTATGAACATTTGAATACATATGCTAACAATTAACTTTTTAAAGTAGGCATGCATCCAAAAACAATTCATGAAACCCATGACTTTCAAAGCCTAGTATATGGTGAACCAAAAGACTCTTTAACAACATTAAAGAAAATTAAGAATTTAGAGATTCTTTACCCTTGAAGCTCATCCTTGATTACACAAGGGATTCACCCAAGTGGAGGGCCTTCAAGTCACCTCCTTGCTCCTTGGATCTTCCTTGTGATTTTCCTCCTTTTAGTGCTCCTTTGCTTCTTTGAGGATTTGAGGATTAGTTCTCCAAAACACCAAAAGTTTGATGTCTCTATGTCTCTTCACCAAGGATGTAATTTGTGAGAATGAAAATGGATCACTTAGGGAAGTAAATTTGCTAGATAACTATCCCCAAGTAGCTTAGAAAACCTAATTGAAAACAAAGCTATAAAGATGAATTTATACTTCATTTCTTAGGTGAGTGGCAAACTTGCAATTAAGCAAGTTTTGACTACCCTCACCCTTATGGCCGGCCTAGGTATTGTTATTGGGTTTATTGCCCATTTTGTTTTAGTTGTCATACAACTTAAACATAATGGGTCTTGTGGACCAAAACACTTTTGGGCCCCGAAGCCCTAAAACCAACTTAAAAGCCCAATACGAATATTTCGTATAATTAATTAACTAATTAATTAATCTTGACCATTCTTCAATTAAACCATTTAATTGCTTATCCATTTCATTTAATTGCTTCACATACATCCTTATTTGGTGTGCGATCCATTAGGTTCCAATTAGCGAGGCAGTGGGCGATGTTACTCTTAACTATCGATTGTGAATTGAAACCACATTTCAATTCTCCCTTTTTGATGATTAGTGTTTGCTAATCAATAGGGCTTCCACAAACCATGAGTGACACCTAGCAGTATGTCATGGTTACCCAAGCTAAGTAGAATTGGTTGGAGAACCTATCCAGTTACAATTACAATGCAATACGGTCCTTCTCTAATACAATACTCTTAACCACATTGTTTAAGTGATAGTTTGTTTCATGTCTACTATCCAATGTGATACTTTCATATATGATTCCCTTGAATATGATTTGGAACATCTTCCTTAGTCATATTCATTTGCTTTGGCCAAAGACTTTAGAATCATATTTTAGAGTATACTCCTTTCACCATGGAAGGTTAGAGATCCCTTGTTGTGCATTCATATGCCTACATGACTAGATCACATGACCCCAACAATGCCGTGGACAATCCGAGGGAATGCCTTTGTCATGATCAAAGATCAAGGACCTAACCATTAGACATATATGATGCCTCAGGTCTAAGGACTACTTTGCATATTGTAACCTTAGAGTTCGTACATGACATGTATGTTTGAACTCTCATTAATCGCAGTTCAGTGTACTCGATTACTCTTTCGAGCACCTATGTGTTTGTCTTAGTGTCCAACACCTAAATGACTTGAGACTAGTTCATACTCACGTTTGAGTCAACATAACACATACTAACCTTAGCGGATTGTCAATGCCCAATTGGCAATCCTATGGTTAGGAACGTTTTAGGAATGAGCATAAGAGAAATGTCTCCTTAATCTAACTCATTAGATCACTTATCTCTTATGTCATATACATCCCTTGGATTCTCTTATTGATTAAACACATGATACAATAAATAGTGATTAATAATAAGTATTGCCCTTCCGTTAAACATATAAAAGTTTAACATATTAAGTATTCCAAAAGCTATTACATCAAATGAGTGGCTTTGTGGGCATACTTCCAACATCTTGGACCAACGTAAATCCGGCCGTGAATCACACAAACGCACAAGAACACAAAGATGTATTGTGGTTCACCCCAATGTTTGGGCTACGTCCACATGGAAGTTGATTCTGATTCACTGTATGAATATGGATTACAATAGATCGGCAAGGGAGCTCTCCGTGGATGCAACCCTTGCCAATTTGCTCTCTGTTTGGATGTGAGGGTATTGCCCTCTATTGTTGTGAGGATGAATCTGAGACTCTGTCTCTTTCTGTTTTGTGAGGCTCTATGGATGTGAGCCCTTGTTTCTCTCCCTTAGTGAAGGTCAAGCCCTTAATGAGGGTGGGTGAGAGTCCATTTTATAGAATAAAGGCTCCCTCCCCTTTTACATAAATCATGGGCTTAGGGATGAGGCCCAAAGACGAGGCCCAATATATGGTACCAACAAAATGTATACGTGCTAGATTATTATTGTATAATAAAAAAAATTTAAAAACTTGTTTTAATCTTTAATTCTTTTTCTAGTTCTCTATCTTAGTCAATATATATTTTACAATATATGTTTTCTCTCTTAGTCTCTCTTTCTTTAGTATGTATATATCTTAAATCTTTTATTCATTTCTCTCTACTGACTCCTCTAATATGAAATCCTTATTCCGTCACTGCAGCAATAACATTGTTATCAACAACATTTTAATGGAACATGCAGGTACTTTCGAAATGTCAGTGAAGCATGGGTAAACCTATTTGCTTTGGATAATTAGCACAGTAATGGATGAAGAGCTTTTCTTCGGCATAGCAAACCACAAATTAACATTGGTGGGAAAATGGTTACTAAACAAAACAAATCGAGACATCTTACACCTTCACATTTAATCTCTTCCGATTCAAGTTTGCAATGAATTCCAACTAGGGGTACTTATCCAATTCCAAATTGGAAGAAAAATAGGTGCAGATGAGACGAGAAGATGAGGAGTCTAATGAAGAAGATGAAGCATGGCGCAACACACAATATGTGGCAGTCATGGCTGCGGTCATGGTGTGTTAGCCAACTGAGGAACAATCTCAATGGGGTGGCTCTATTATGGTCGCTCTTACAAACCACAAAACAGAGCGATGACGCATGCTAATCTGATGAACAACTACTTCAACCCCAACTCGGTATACACGGAAGAGGATTTCAGACGTCGCTTCTGGATGAGGTGTCATGTCTTCTAGCGTTTACTTCATGATGTCAAGCAGGTCAATCTATACTTTCGACAAAAGCTGGATAGAGCAAGCCGCCCTGGTTTCTCACCTTATCAGAAGGTTTCTGTTGCACTCCGAATGATGGCCAATGTCTAAGTCTACATGCCTTGATACTCTTGCTGAATTATGTAATACAATTATTCAGCTTTACAAAGAGAAGTACCTTTGTGAGCCAAATCAAGAAGATTTGGATCGACTCATTCGCAAAGCTGAAGACTGTGGGTTTTCGGGTATGATAGGGTTATTAGACTTCATGCATTGGAATTGGAAGAGCCGTCCCACTGGATGGCAATGAGACTTTAGCAGAAGGTCGAGAAAGCCAACTATTGTGTTAGAGGCAGTTGTCTCATATGACACATGGATATAGCATGCTTTCTTTGGAGTCCCTGGATCCCAAAATGACATTACAGTTCTTGGGCGTTCACCTCTATTCAATAACCTGATGGAAGGTAAATCACCTCAACTTGACTACTACATCAACGACCGTCAGTACAATATGGGGTATTACTTGGCAGATGGCGTCTACCCAAAGTGGGTGACACTTGTCCAAGCAATTCCAAAGCTTGCGAATGACGCCGAAAAATGGTTTACCTTATAACAAGAGGCATACCAAAAAGATATTGAGAGAGCTTTCGATATTCTACAAGCACGGTGGAACATCATCAACGAACCGGCAAACGGGTGGAGTCGAGAAAATTTGGACTCCATCATGATGTCTTGCATAATATTACACACAACATGATTGTGGAGGATGAGTGAGATGGATATATTGATGGAGAGTCTAATGACAACCAGATCTAAATAGGTTAAGAAGGGCTCATGCAAAAATATATGATGGGCCTAATTTGCCTTTGAATCCAAGAACTGATAATATCTCTTTAAATGAGTACATGAGGCGCTATAGAATGATACGTTCCCGTGCCACAAACAAGTACATACAACAAGATCTTGTTGCACATCTTTAAGCCAAAAGAAGCATGAAGTAGGCGTTTAAGTTTCATATTGTTAAATGTTTTTAAAAATGTTGTTTAAGTTTTATGTTGTATAATTTTTATGTTGTTTAATGTTATATAATATTGTTTCATGTTACTTAATGTTGTTTAATGATGTTGATGCACAAAATCAGTGAGGCATTTGGTACAACAGAAAGTGTTAAGTTTGTGACCTTCGCTAGATTGCTCCGGTCATTAGTATGGATAAGTATGTACATGAATAGAGATAGGGAAGCAAACACAAGATGTACGTGGTTCACCCAGATTGGCTACGTCCACAGAGTAGAGGAGTTCTCATTAATTGTGAAGGGTTTACACAAGTACATAGGTTCAAGCTCTCCTTTAGTGAGTACTAGTGAATGATTTAGTACAATTGACATTAGGAAATATTGTGAGAGAATGATCTCTATTTATAGAAGAGAGTTTGTAGTTTCATTTTGACATTGACACGTGTCATGTTGTGATTGGCTTCTGATGTTGACACGTGTCGCGCTATGATTGGCTTCTGATGTCGACACGTGTCACGCTGTGATTGGCCTCCTGGTTGGAGGGAAACTCTTTTGGGTCCTTGACGGTATAACGTTGACCGGTGCTCAGTAGTTTCAGGATTGGTCAAGAATGGTACAAACAGGTGGCAAAGGTCATACATTAAAAAGAAGAAGAAAAAAAGACTTCTTTAACAAATTATTTTAACAAGTATCCCACTAAATTTCTGGTGCACAAATTCAGATAGCTCAAACTAGATAAAAACAACGGCTATGTTTTACTTACTTCAAAGTCTTGTCCCAGCTTCCTGTGACTAAGTAGTTCATCTCCGGGATCCAAGCAGCCTCTTTTATTGGTGCATCGTGCATGGCAACGGTCACCAGTTGGTTACCAGCTAAAGGCCACATCTTAACCTGCTTGTCACAGCCTCCAGAGAACACAGTAGATCCATCATCCTTCCAAGCTGAGCACAAAACATATATAGAATTATAGATAGACATATATCCTTCCCAGTTATATCACAGAATTTCCTTAATTAACATACATTGATCTAATGTGGTCTCAAATCAAATGCACATACTTGTGCACGCACAAAACATATGTATTTAACTATTTATCAATAAATCTTTGAAATAGTGGTGATCCTTATTCAAAAGACTCAACTTTTTAAATGAGATCATAGAATAACGGTACAAAAATTACTTTCTTAATCAACAGCATATAACAAGTGTAAAAGCAATTGTCCTTGATACTTCATTGCAAACGTAAGATCTTGCAAACATGTCTCAGACCTCCCATAATTACAATTCCATATTTGACCTTCTACATAAAGATTGTACTGCTTTTATCTAACAAAATTTTGCAATTTTTTTGCATCCAATAAATTTCTCCAAAACTAATCTTATATCGGTTCCTGAGTAATACATAACAAAGAGCAAACCTTTTGTTTGTTTTGTATTCAACCAGGATAACACTAAGTCAATATGAAGAGCAGAAGTTAAGAATCATATGAGAGGGCCAAGGCCAGATGTAAACTCCCCTAGCTCTGCCAGTGGAACAGTAAAAAGTTCCAAGTTCGAATTCACCAAGTAAAGGCAGACAATCTATCATTTATAAACTCAACAGGCATTACCAATTCATACCCTAGTTCAAGTTAAAAAATATAGTTGACACATTGTTGTGTAGGTATCCGTTATTCCACAATATGTTGGAATTCAAACATGTGAAACAAAATAGTTTGACAACCGAACTAGTTTCATGTAACATGGAGAGAGAGAGAGAGAGACGTTACCGGTTGGTCATGGGATATGGATGCCTTGGGCACACTAGCAATTTTGTCCACTCTGGTGTATCTCCCAGCATCACACCTAAACACGGGCATACCAGCAGTCATTACTTAACCAATCAACTGTTCGTTTGGTCGCATAGATAAGAAAAGAAATTATAAAATTCAATCCAATGGTGTATCTTCTTCAGTTACCATGAATCACACATACATACCACATAAGTAAGAAGCATACTGCAATAAATATAAATATATATATATGTGTGTATATATATATATATATATATATTTTTTTTTTTTGCTCGAGAAAGGAAAAAAACCATTAAATAGAGTGACCATGGTCACAACCCGTACCAATACAATCAAATAAAAGAGCTTTTCTCGCCACAGGAGGCAAGGTTCCATCCCAAATATAAAAGTTGGCAACTTTAAATCCCATGCTAGTCGCTACGTCCGCCACAAAGTTTGCCTCTCTAAAGACATGCTTCCCGTAAATAATTATATGTGAATCCCAATCATACATTACAGTGCCTGGTAGTCTGATGACAGAAATGCAATCCAATCCAATCCAATCCAATCCAATCCAATCCAATATAATCCAATCCTATAGAAAAAACTTTCTTAGCAACCAAACAGAATGCAAGGCTACATACATACATACCTGGTTGTCCCAGGAGGTGGCGACCAGAATGTTGCTCTTGGGACTGAAGCTTAGGCTCGATATCGAGTCGTTAGGAGGATGGGTGACCTAAAATATCAAAAATTAAAATTAAAATTAAATTGAATAGAATAGAATTAAATTAAGTTAAGGAAGAAAATCAAAACAAAGCAAAATCGACGAATAACTGCAAGTTAATCGAATTCACCTCAAAGGACTTGTTCGGGTTCTGATTCTGATTCGAAGCAGCCATGAAATTCGACATTGGAGTAGCACTCAGAGAAATTCGCTTCTTCTCTACTTCGAAATTTCAAAAATAAATAAATAAAATACCCAGTATTTATCTGAGAAGTAAAACCTGAGAGAGAGAGAGAGAGAGAGAGAGAGAGAGAGAGAGAGAGTTACCTTAGCCGAAGGTCTGAGTGTGGTTTAGAAGTTTGAACGAAGAGGAAGAAGGAGACGAGTATGCATGGGAAACTTTTTTAAATGTCATGTGAATTTATAACTTATTTTAATTTGTAATATAAATATCAATTTCTTAAATCATTTTTCTGTCATTTCATGCTAATCTCGTTAAGTTTTTCATTTATAATAAGTAATGTGTTTTGTATATGACTTGGTTTCAAGATTATTTTGAATTTTTTACTCTCCACACCCATTCAATATTATTTCGAATATTTCAACTCTTATCTTTATAATAATAGGATGGACCGTGATAAATTCTCAAAACTTACAATTAGTTAAATTCTATGTTTGATGTGGTAGCAATTTTAGTTACTCTTGGATTTGACGAAATTGTATTTACAAAACAAAGTAACACATTTGGTTACAGTCATAGCCACACGCCCAATGAGTGGGTTTGGTCAATGAACATCAAATGCTTAAGTTAGTTTTTCGGAAAATAGAGATTTTACGATTGAGTTGTGTAGAGTTAACTTCAACTTACTTGAGAAGTGTGTGAATGGGGTATTTATAGGGAGCATGGCTAGCTACCCGGAGAACAATTATTTCTTAAACAAGAAAAGAGATAAAAGAGTTCTTCCCCCCAATTTTCTACTTTGCTTGCCCTGCGAAGAGGTGTTTATCTTCTTTGTCCTTGCTGTTGCCGCACCTCCAAGGTAAATGTGTGAGTGAATAGTACCAGAAGTGAATTTTTAAGGTAAAAAAGTCATTTTCGTTAAAAGGCTCAGCTAGGGTTGATGGGCTGGCCCATTTGTTAAGTTTGTTGGGCTACTACGTTAGGCTGTGCCTAAAGCGTTGGGCTTGGGGTGCTGCCTTTCCTTATTTTTCTTCTCTTTTTTTTTCTCGAATATTTGTCGGTATTCCTATGTAGGACTTTTTTAGAATGTCCTCATCCGAGCGTAACAATGATGAAGATTCCCCACCTAAGTATCGTCAAGGTGGGTCCTCTGGAAGACTTGGATACTTCAAAGCTGCTCATGCCAAGATTGATTTTGATGAGTTGTTTCTGGATTTTCTTGAGGAATTTAGGCATGCAATCTCATCGGGAATTCGTGTTAGGCGCATGAAGGATAGAAGCAGTCATGAACCATGCACTAAAGTCGCTTATGCAAGTGAAAAAAACAATACTAAACGAAGCCTAACGCTATTTTTGCAAAGACAAAAGACAGCTACTAAATCAAAATAAGCTTTTTAACAAAATTCTTTTGTCATTTACCCAAACACAAAGAATCTTTCCCTTCCTTGCTTCTCTTGATTTGTCGTGCTAATTCGGTCCACTTTTGGTAGTCAAACGGGCCGGATTGAAGCTGTGAATAATTCACCCAAGCCTTACCCATCAACATAAGGCCTTGTGTACCGGCCCAGCCAGACTTGCCTTTTTGGTATGATACTATGATCCATAGGGTAAATGATGACACCTAAAATAAGGGGAGTCTTTGTCCACTTTCACGTCAAACGTGTAACATGGGCCACAAAATATTGAGACATAGTAAACTGGTCCGAACTTCATCTCCGGGCCGTAAAATTCAAAAGAATGTGCAACCATAAATGGTGGACACAAATTGGTTGATATCCACTATGATAGAAATTTTTTATTGTGTTGGAAATATGATCCAGTACATCAAACATAATAATACAATTGGTTATGAACTGATAATTTTTTTTTTTAACCAATTGTATCATAACATTAAGTGTACCAGACCGTATTACCGGCAAATTGAAAAAATTTCTCACGACACGAATTCAAATTCACATGCTTGCTCTTCAAGTTTAAGTATTGCAAATTTGCAATGTAGGAGGAGGACCAATTTATAATTAAAACAGTAAGTTGTTATTAACACTTCTAAAAAGCCACTATGCAGTCCTCTCAGGTGTCACTTATCTCCTAGTTTTCTTAATGGAAAAAGTGCAGGTTGACTATTACGAAGGGTGAATAATAGCACCTTTAGATTATGAAATTTTTTTAGAATTCTTTTTGTAGTTGACGCTACTTAGTCTAAAATAATACACATATCAACTCGGTCCTTGCTAAACGTTTGTCCCCATGTTGATTGTATTTCATTAATTTTTAGTTGTTTGGCTGGTAGGAAAATTTCGTTACTACTTCAAATCCTTCCTTTCATACACTTCATTTTCAATGCATTTAGTTGTGGAAATTTTGTATACTTTATTGCAGTAGACTTGGCACAAAGGGAGACTCGAGCCTAACGAAAGATTTAGCACAAAATCGAACGCAATGGTGTTCTAAGATTTAGGGATGGTTTGGGAGTGAGGTGCTTAAAAAAAACACCCATGAAAAAAAGCTGTGAGGGTTTTAGGTGTTTGGTAAACTGAAAAAAAAAAGGGCTTATTTTGGAAGCTGCTGTGAGAATAAGCTGAAATCAAAGGAAAAAGCTGAAGCTACTATTTGCAGCTTTGGAAAACTGGCATTTTTTCAAAGCACACGGAGCTACAGTACTCCTTTAATGAAAATACCCACTATCAGACTGCTTTTTTTTTTTTTTCCAAAAGCACTTTTACAAAAAAGTTTACCAAACATTCTGCTGATTTATTTCACAGCCGCTTATTCTCACAGCACAGCCGCTCATTCTCACAGCAGTTTTTTTTCAAAGCACAGCAATACCAAACCAGCCCTTATACAGTCGACTCATTTCGTGGCATAAAGCTTTATTGTTGTCGTTGCAGATGTATTCACTTCAACAGAGGATATCGTTTTCCTTGATTGGGAGTTTTCATTTTCTTATTGTTCTTCATCTTCTCTTGCATAAAAAGACGACTCAACATATAAACATCAAGGAGAAGAGGTCAGGTGCAGTTTCCCAGCATTTCACAGGTGGTCAATACGTCACTGTAGAAAAATGTGGAACAAGTGGAAATTAGGTGGTGGTGTGGAAAATAGATTTTTCCACACCACTTATACTTAAAATAAATAATAACATATAAATGTATACTGATACTTAAAATAAACAAATAAGTGTACTGAGATACATAATACAAAAATAGAATGACATATAAAGTATAAAGTACTTAAACATATTGAAAATATGGAGAACAAATATATAATGAGTGTTTATAAAAGTATTTAACAAGTCTATTACTATTTATTAAAAACATAAAATGCAGGTCTAGGTGGGCGTCTAGCTAGGTGCCCTTTCTTATTTTTTTAAATGCCTAGAAATAATCATGGAGGAGGCTAGCCGCCTAAGCGGGGCCTAGACAGCGTTAGGCGGAGACTTTTAGCCTAGGCACCTTTTCTTATTTTTAAACGCTTAGAAATTAATCAGGGCAGAGGCTAGTCCCTTAAGCGGGGTCTAGATGGCGTTAGGCCGAGATTTTTAGCCTAGGCGCCCTTTCTTATTTTTTAAACGCCTAGAAATTAATCATGGCGAATACTAGCCGCCTAAGCAGGGCCTGGATGACGTTAGGCCCAGACTTTTAGACTAGGCACACTTTCTTATTTTTTAAACGTCTAGAAATTAATCATGACGGAAACTAGCCGCTTAAACGGGACCTAGACGGCGTTAGGGCTGAGACTTTTATGACCGAGTCCTATAGATATAGATTATATATATCTCTCTCACACTACAAGTCTCAACTCACAAAAAGAATTTGAGACGAAGTTTGTGATTGAAGCAATCAATAATCCAAATCCAAATGTACAAGTTTCCTACAAGTTTTTCATCAATGTCCCATGCCATGACATTGCAGCCTGTGATGATAATTCAGGCCTTCAGGTACTACTCTAAAATGCCTTTCAAAATTGTAAACTACCTCACTAGTTCACTGCCCTTTCAGTTCTACCTGTCACTCCATTTTCTGCAAACAACAAGCACAAACCCTAAGCCCTGCATTCACAAATTAATAATCATGCTCCATTGCACTTGGTTTGCTATTCTGTAACCTTTCTTTTGTTTGTCATTCACGCAGCTTCAAGAACGAAAAGGACCGATTGTTTGGTATGAACGTTACTATTTCTCCTCTACGTGATTATCCATTCCTTCCACACACACACACTGCGTATCATAATTTTTTAATCTTTGAATCTGCAACCTTATGAGACCAAAGAATTAAGAAACTGATCACGAATATGATTCTTCCAACTGTAAAAATCAGGTTGTCGTACGAAGGTAGCTCGCAATGCAAACATTGAGAAATTGCGGAATGGCTACCTGTTTCCTGAGGTGAGTTCATTCTTCGTTTGGCAATTGGATTAGTCTCTTGAATACACTATTCAGAAACTCATGCTAACAATATATATATATATGTGTGTGTGTGTGTGTGTGTGTAAATTCAGATTTCAAGGCTGGAGCTTGAACACATTGAGAAGTACCCGAATGCAAAGTTGATAAGCCTCGGAATCGGCGACACAACAGAACCAGTACCAGAAATCATCGCATCAAGCATGGCTAATGTTAGTAAATTTAACTGAATCAATGAATATATTCCACTAACTACTTTTAAAAGCATACGGTTTACAGAAGAAGAGGGAATAAGAAAAGAAAAGATTTTGGGGGGGACCTAACTACTTTTAAAAGCATACAGTTTAATTACAGAAGAAGGGGAATAAGAAAAGAAAAGATTTTTTTTTGGGGGGGGGACTTTGTTTTCAATGTGGTTTTTCAGCTAAAATGATCCGTGAGATTTGCATAACACATGACTTTGGTCCTTAAAATTGAAAATCAATAAAAGTGGTCTCTGAGATTGTTCACCATCCATTATTTTGGTCACTCCATTAAAAAATCCGGTTAAGTGGTCCCTAAGCTTTTTAACGGAATGACCAAAATGATGGATGATGGACAATCTCAGGGACCAAAGTTATGTGTTATGCAAATCTCATGGACCATTTTGGCTAAAAATACCCTCAACTTAACGGAATTTTTTAACGGAAGAATCAAAATAATAAATGGTGGACAATCTCAAGGACCACTTCTATTGATTTTCAATCTCATGGGACCAAAGTTATGTGTTATGCAAATCTCAATAACCATTTTGACTAAAAAACCATGTGTTAATAATGTTTAGAGAATTTTGGTGTTTTGCAGTATGCACATGCCCTTTCGACCGCTGACGGTTATTCAGGGTACGGACCTGAACAAGGCAATAAGGTACCATAGTAATGCATGATTCTCTCCCGAATGTCATTTTTCATGAGTGGGCGGTTGAGTTTTAATTAAATCTTATTAAGTTAAATTTCTTTTAACATTTATTATGTGTTTCATGCATCAGTGTTTAAAATATTGGTATTGATGAAAATATCGATATGCAAGTTTGTGGAAATATCGATGGATGTATTGATACTAGTTGCTTTCGATGGAAATGATAAAAATTTTGCTCAAAAACGGAAAAGTTTAAAATGGAACTCTAGGATATGGGAGTTTGCCGATATTTAACCAATATATCGGAAATATCGACGAAATCAATCGATTTTAGTTGAAATTTAAGAGTTTCTCCAGGCCAATGAAATATGTCGATTTTTCAATATTTCCTCGGAAATGTCGACTGCATCAAAGAAATTTCAAACATTGTCGTGCATTCATTTTTTTTCTTTTGCTTTGCTTCCCCGAGCTTGTTATCTTGTCGGATTATGAATCTCAAGTGTGTTCCATGTTCGTAGTCAGCTGAACACAAGTCTAGCAAGAAAACATTACTTCTCTTTCTCTCCCTCCATATATATGTTGGTGTGTGTGCGTGCGCTCGTGTCCGTGCGCTTGCTAAGTACCTAAACTTGTTTATATGTCTACATATAGGCATTGCGGGAGGCAATTGTAAAAGCATTCTATAAAGATCTGCAGATAAAAGACACAGAAGTTTTCGTATCAGATGGTGCTCAGTGTGACATTACTCGGCTTCAGGTACTCAATTACCGTTTTAGTTTGGCGGATGCTCGTTATCTTAACACGTGCAACGCTAGAAGCAAGGGTATTCCGGTAACACAGATTTATGATTTTCTTGTGTACTTACAGTTGTTGCTGGGCTCCAAAGTGACCATAGCTGTGCAGGATCCATCATTTCCGGTACGTTGCTATGTTACTCAATCTTGTTCCAAACGAACAAATGCTTAATTGAATTATTCCGAATAACTGATGATTGGTATCTGATCCGATACATTGCGCTGGCAGGCTTACATCGACTCAAGTGTGATTATCGGTCAAGCTGGAGACGAAGGTGGGAGTGGAAGGTATGGGAGCATTGAGTACATGAAGTGTGGACCCGAAAATAACTTCTTTCCCGACTTGGCAACCACTTCAAGAACAGATGTTATCTTCTTCTGCTCTCCAAACAACCCCACTGGTCATGCAGCAACTAGGGAGCAATTAGAGCTTCTTGTCAAGTTTGCCAGGGACAATGGATCCATTATCATCTTCGACTCTGCTTATTCATCTTATGTACAAGACGATAACTGCCCTCGTTCCATCTTTGAAATTCCCGGCTCTAGACAGGTTGCGATCGAAATATCATCATTCTCCAAGTTTGCTGGCTTCACTGGTGTCCGTCTAGGCTGGACAGTTGTGCCTGACGAGCTCTTATACTTGAATGGATTTCCTGTTATACACGACTTCAATCGCATTGTCAGCACTTGCTTCAATGGGGCGTCCAATGTTGCTCAAGCTGGTGGACTCGCCTGTCTTTCCTCGCAAGGCTTCAAGGTAAACCTTTTATACATAAAATAAGTAACTTCCAAACAAGTTACATTGACTACAAAATTACAAATTCACATTTTGCGGTTTCAGGCTGTGAATTCCCTGGTTGACTACTACATGGAGAATGCAAATATACTGGGTGAGGCATTGTCTTCTGTTGGTTTACAAGTATTCGGCGGTGCAAATGCTCCCTACATTTGGGTGCACTTTCCAGGCTCAAATTCTTGGGATGTATGCAAAGACATTCTTGAGAAAACACACATAATTACAGTTCCGGGATCTGGATTTGGTCCGTCGGGTGAAGAGTTCCTGAGAATTAGTGCTTTTGGCCACCGAGAGTGTATACTAGAGGCCGCAGCTAGGCTTAAAACCCTATTTCTATAGGAATAAGGAACACCCTACTTCTCACTTCATCTATTCACAATCAGCATACACGACATCATTGGGATGGATTGGCCCGCTAAATGTTATACTTTACAACTTAGAGGCTTCATTTTATGAGAGGGAATAATTACTAAACCAATAATAATTTGTGGCACGGGTAAAAATTTGTACGAGAATATGAGATTTCTTATATTTTCTACCCGGTATTAAAGTTATATATGTCTTTGAGAGTGTATGTGGGTTTTTCTAAATATTAAGTCGCTTGGCTACACTTACCCTTGAATTAAACAGTCTTGTCACAGAAGTAGAGTAATCTCAAAGGAAAGAGGCAATTGGCAAAGCAAAACTTTGCCATAAACATTCACTACCTACTTTCGTACAAAAGAAACTGACATGATTAACTCAAACCACATACACTGTTTCTCTAAGAAAATGTTACGAAGATTTGCTGACAGATTTATCTCACTTGCACCATTTAACTACTAGCCACATCGCTTCAACTCACTATATATGCCAGGGGCTGAACGTCTGCGCCTCAAAATAAAGTAATTCTTAAAGAAATCTACAATCTATGTCAGTAGAAATGCACCAACAATCCGATGCACGGCTATCAAGATAAAAGAAAATGCTAAAACTGTGTTCTTAATGTAGCATATAGATAATTGAGCTAACTGCAGATCTGGGAAAATTAATTCAAAACAAATTCATCAAACGGGAAAGAAAATAGCTTGAGACACAGGTCTTATATACAATATATCCTGAACCTCTATAATTTTGCTTCTTTTAAACACAACGGTCAATATAGAATGATTATATCCAGTAAAGAGCTATCACAATGCACTGATAAAAGTTTCAAACTTTGACAGAAAAAAAGGGTAAGATAACTAATAGCAATCACATCAACCGAAACTTTTTTCAAGTTTTGAGCTATACTCAAAATCTTAAGGGAATGCAAAACCTCAAACATCAAGGACTAGACAGCTAACCAGTTCACCAGCCCGTGCACTCCTTGTGGCAATTACTTTCCAAGGATCTCGTTCTGATTCTGCTGGTCGTTCGACATCTTCATGGGGGTCATTGCGTGATGAGGATGAAGCTACTGAGATCGATGCAAAATGGTCCGGCACAGAAGCCTGCAGAACAGCAATGTTGTTATTTGCATCCCTTGTGATCACATGAAGCTTCCCCAGCAAACCAGCAAGCAAATACGGAGACTCTGATTCAGTGAAGTCACGAATTGGAACATCTTCTGCAACAACTTTCCAGGCATCAGCTTGGTAATCGTATACCTTGATCTTTGCACTGTCAAGAGAACTAGAAGGATCCAATGCATACAATTCGCCATCAACTGTGACACTCATTTTCGTCCCTGCCTGCCTTGCAGGCCAACCCTCTCCCATGCCAGTTGGCATTTCAACCCATGAATTTGCCTCTGGATCATAAACCTCTCCTCCAACGTCAACAAAAAAGGGCCAGCAGTACAAACTCTGTGGAACGAACAACCTTCCCCTGTATGAAGTCATTCCAGTAGCAATAGGCTTCAGCAGATCAGCCAAAAATGCAGTTGGTAACACCTGAGCTTTCGTAAAAGGCATGCTTGGTAATTGGGACCACACACCTGTTTTTGGATCAAATACTTCAGCTGATTGAAGAGGGGTCAATCCACCGTGACCCCTTGTAACACCTCCAACAACATAAAGCTTATCGTTTAAGATGCCGGTCTTACAATAAGCTCTACCAATAGACATTGGACTTGATTCACTCCAAGTATTTTTAACTGGATTGTACCGCCATGTGCATCTCAAAGCCGAAGCCCTTGAAAATCCCCCTAGCACATAGAGGCAGCCATCAATAGCCCCAATAGAGCAACCACAAAAAGGCATTCGATCCAGTGAATCCTTCCTCCCAAGCCAACCCATGATGACATCTGCAATTCTGATACTAGAGCCTGCCATGTTCCACATTCTCTGGCCAGTTAAACCCTTCCTAGATTCTTCTTCCGGAGTAACATTAGGCATAGATGGCAACCTTTGCCATTTTCTGGCCAGAGGATCCAGAGCACACCATACGAGCTTATCACTTTGGACCTTTGTTAACATGTAGAGCCATTCCTCCGTTGTTCCTAGTTCTTTTCTCAAAGAAAAAAGTTCAGGACTCGTAATGGTGGCTTTCCAGGTCCGTGAAACAGACTTGAGCTTCAAATAGTGGATCCTAGGAATTCTGGCAAGAATCTGAATAGATATCTCGTCAGGAATGCAGGGAATCAATCTTGGGTTTTCGTCATAAAAGCTTGGAGACAACTTCATCCTCTTGCATGATGCACTCAGCAAATCTTGAGAAGGTTCACTGACCCTAGTCCTGGAATGATTCAAGCTCAATATAGCCCCCATTGGGTATATCTTCCTTCAAACTCTTCAATCACAGTTGTAACATCATATATATCTACAACTACAGCACACCGAATAAATACAACAACAACAAAGCCTTAGCCAACTAAGTGAGGTCGGCTGTATGAATCCTAGAACGCCAAATAAAATTTGGCATGAGAAATCGAGAATCAATACCGAACGCCAATTATCATAAGTGACAGAATGCAATGCAGATCAAATGAAAACTGAAAACTCTAAAGTTATC
Organism: Malus fusca; assembly: GCA_035220775.1. NCBI lineage: Eukaryota > Viridiplantae > Streptophyta > Magnoliopsida > Rosales > Rosaceae > Malus > Malus fusca. The sequence continues at coordinate 47,880,036 of CM069073.1, read as the reverse complement.
ATAAGTCCACTAAATTGGTACCTTGAATTCAAGACACCAAAATATAATAACTGCTGCCATCCTTCATCCGCCATACAGGTTAACTCAATGGATTTAAGATATAATTCAGATAACAATGGTTGCTAAGATGTTCATGCCGAAAAATGGTTCATAAGATCAAATTATCAACTGAAATGAGTGCCATTAAGGAAATATGAACGAAACATCCAAATAAAAGAGTCCAAAATTCACAAAACAAATTCACTATCTTATTTGTTTGCCTCAATTTTTCTCGGCCACCAACTAACTAACAAATTTGATGCAATTGGAATCAAAATTCAACCATTCTACACAATTCAACAACACAATTGGAAGCAAAATTAAAAAATAAATCAAATAAATTAATTAAAAGGAGAAAGGGAATCGAGAGCGTGGATCACCTGGGAAATGGAATCTGGGTGCTCTCCAATCCAAGCTTAATAGTGAGTTGAAGCAAAAGTCGTTGAAATCCCTCAGTTTCTTCTCCTCTTCTAATTGCTTTGTTTGTCTCTTTGTTTGCGTTGCGTGCGCTACCAAAGTCGTCCGATTCCCTGCAACGCAGTCCACGTCGTAACTTATGCCTCCGACTTCATTCATCTTGCTACTTTTTAGGAAATAATCTGCTAATAAAAGACATTCACATATTCACTCTTAATCCATATCTTTATCGTAAAATTTTCATAATCGAAACGGTTTAATCTTTTAATCTTCATTTCAAGATAATTCGTACAAAACATCATTTGAAACAGTTTAATTGTGTAAATATATAAAATAAATCAACGGTACATTGTGAATACGCTACTTAGTACCTACACCGTTGATTTATTTGTATGGCTAAAAACTATCATATTCGAATGGTTTTTTTTTGTAAGGATAGATCTCTAAATGAAGATTAAGAGTTAAACAGTTCCAATGATAAAACTTCTACAATGAAGAATGAGTTCATCCCCTAAGAGGTGAATGCTACTATTATCCAATTTTATGTACACAAAGCAGTTGTTATTGGTACTCTAAAAATGTTATCATGCACTCATCTATTCATTTTTTGTGTTTTTTTATAAATTGAAATGTTAGAGACACTCTATAAAATAGTCTAATGAGCTTGTGAAAATCTCTTACAACTTAAGTGATAAAGGGGAAAATATTGATAAATTTTTAGGTTTTTCATGATCCATCACTTACATCACCAACATTGTCACCAACTTAATAACCACAATATAATTTATGTATATAACAAAGTTGGAAAATGAAAAAATAAAATCATCGGCACGACCACCTTTCAATAGTTATCCTAGTTGTTCCCCAACCATCATTGTCACAATCCTCACTACCAGAGTCACCATATCTCCTTCACCCCACACCATTGCTACCACCTCCCACCAGCATCTCAACTTTGCCGCCATTTCCACCACCATGGCCACCACCTCCTCCACCATCTCCTCTATCACACACCGATCTAAACCCTTTTTATTGTTATTTAGTTATTTAATCGCTTAGTTCACTTGTGAACTAGTGTTGTAACTAGGTTTTCATTGAAATATCTAATCTTATGTGCACGAGTTCTCGTTAACTCTGTGTATTTGTTTTACCACAACGTCCTTTCATCACCTATCATTCATACGTGTATCTTTGCCATCATCACTCAAATCGTCTCCCCATCACCCTTCTATCACCACCACGCCCTCTCCCCCTCCCCTTCCCCCTCCATCTCCCCCACGCCACCATCTTCGCAACCATCACTCCAACCACCATTAATTGCTCCCCCTTTCCCAAACTGTTGTAACCAAAAAACCCCACCAACCAGTGTCACCACTACCCACAACCACCGCCCCCTCTCCCTCGACCACGTCTATGCTAAAATTTATATTACAAAAAAGGTTACAACCAACCACTACTACAGATTTACTGTACATGAAACGTAAAACATGTATCATCTTTATGGAGGTCAGAGAGAATGGGTGTGGTACATAGAGAGAGAGAAGAGAGAGATGTGTAATTGTGAGGTGTGTGTTATTCCACCCAAGTGTGCATTTATTTATAGTAGTAAGGAAGGTAAATTCCTTATCCCAATAGAATTACAACTCCAATAGGATAATATCTAGTCTAAGAGATATGGTAGAATCCCATAAGGATATTCTAAATATGTTAGGATTTACACAATCACATTCCTAATCTAATAGAACTACAACATTCCCCCTTGAGTGTGTAAATACTCACACAAATGGCGCATCAGGTCTTCAACGATGAAGTAAGTACAGTTGATGAAGTCGTTGACACAATGAGCGAATGCGAGTCTCAAATCAACGGAAGAATGCATAAAAGGTAAAACTAACAAAATCTCGCTATGGTAAAACCCAAGATGAGAGAAAAACCCATAGACTAAGGAGAAAAGTGAGAAGTTGCATTAAGTCAAAACTATAAGTCTTGTGCACACAAGTAGAAGAGCTCACAAGGGTATGATCAGCCCAAGATCGGTGCCTCGTCAAAACCTAGTTAGGTAGCAAAAACCCAGTGGGAAAAATGCTCCTAATCATAGGGAAAAAAAGTACATTTAGATCAAGTGAGTATAATCTGGATACTCCCCCTGAGTTTGACATACTTCTAAATGAGAACTACAAGCATTTCATATGAATAGTTAGGCATACCAATTCCTCGAACAAGCTTCTGGAAGGTTGACTTCAGTAGTGACGTCGTGTAGAGGTCGGCAAGGTTGTCTGGGATCGGCTTGCATGACTTCAATCTCCTGATGTTTTGTTGATGTAGATGCAATATATCTTGGCATTGACTTCATTGATGTATCATATCTTGGTCGGGTTGATACATGCGGCATAATCTTCATGGATCGTCCATTGGACTCAACAATGGATGAAAACAGCAGGTACTTCAAATATGCTCAACAAGATATCTCAACCATGCCTCACATGTGGCATAGTTAAGTAAGGTGGGTCTTGGAACGGGTCAAAGATTTCGCAACTAAGGTCATCTTGTGGACCTCCAAGATATTACGATATCCTTAACGATAAAGATAACCATTTTGGGGATGTGCCTTGTGCGGGTTTGATAAGTAACCAGCGTTAGCATAACAACAAGGCAAGCATCATTCTGAGGATCAAGGGGTCAGATCTATTCAAGATGTGTTGGGATTAGTCCAAATCTGTAGTACCTTTCAGGGTAGCAGAAAACGTCTTTAATACCAATTCAGTGGATGCGTGTAAGCGCAATGCTGCATCTTTACTAATAGATCAGCAGTGAAGAAGATGTCATTTCTAACGTAATGAGTTAAGTGCAACAAAGCTTAAAGTTGAACTCAGATATGGAACTTCGGATTCCATAACCTCTTCAAGGGTCTCATTTGTATATAGTGTATGAAAGATCATAGGTCTACTCAAAAGGTAACATCTTAGGGTATAGTTCAACTAGTAGACCAAATTACCGTTAGAACAACGCCTAAACTTCAGGGCAAGGCATAAACGAATTTTTCCAAGATCCATCATCTCAAATTCCATCTTCAAGTGCGAAGCAGTTTTCTCAAGCTCTTCCAGAGTCTTAGTGAGATTCATGTCATTTGACATAAACTGAAACTCTAGCAATTTGAAATAAGACTTCATAGTTTAACATGCAAGGGCATAATTCATATCCCTAATTGATCAAATAATCACTTAGACAGGTGTACCACATCCGTTGGATTGCTTCAATTCGTAAGTGAACGCCTCAAACAAGTTAAGAGGGTGTGGTTTGGAACTATTTGAACAAGTCCATGTAATTCTTCGGGAACTTACATGTAAATCTCCGTATCAATATCCCCATGGAGAAACACTAACCACATCCGTAATGCTGCAGTCAATCATATGGCGTTTAAGAGAAACATTGTGTCGTAAGGCGTGCATAATATCACAATATTTCATTCATCTTATTACACTTCATTTCCCACTTGTAACACAACAGGGTTACCTTAGGCAATGTAAGAACTATAGGTCCAAACAAACTTTGTTAAGGAATTTAACCTGGATTGTAATTTCGGTTATCCAATTAGTTCTACGTTGTCACTGATCATCGGAACGCGGTTTGATATCGTCGCTTTTCATTTATGTCGGTAGCTACCAAATAAGTGAAAACATCATCAATGATAATCTCATTCCAATTCCATTATCTCATCCAAACTAGTATACTGGACCAAGAACTTTAAGTCTTGGGAGTAATCCGCATTAATCTCATGAGATGGAAATGATTTGAGACATCGATTGAGTATGGATTCATAGTGTGTTGTGACCTTCTTCTTTTAGGGAAGTGAATCCTATGAACCGAGTGATTTATCGTGCTTCAGGTCGAGACAGATTGATTGGCTATCCGCCAGTGTACCAGACCGTTCAATAGGGAAGGCACATCCTTCGAGGATGTTAACTCGACGTCCGTTAAGTACGTCTACTCTTGCGGGCATGCTTATAGATGGTATATGATCTCGTCACTTTAGCTAGATCAGAGGAATGCGTCTGGAGCAACATTCTGAAAGCTAGAATACATCATACTTGCTTATCACACTTGTGCGGTACTAGGATCGATATGAGACATAGTGAGCAACATCCATAGAAATTCGCGTCGTTCTATAGTAATGTTAACGTTCTTATCTTCCCCTAACGGCTAGAAGACTGTCTCATTGAAGTGACAATTCGCAAATGAGCGGTAAAGAGATCGTATGCAAGGGCTCTAAAGAGCTAGTGCGAAGGAGAATCATGATCGATAAAGATTCACATCCTTCTTTGATGACCCATATTGGTACATTACAGCGGCGCAACTTGGCACATGGAATGCACATCCAAAACACGTAAATACGAAGCGTCAGGATTCGTACCTAGTAACCGACTGTAACATCAAAAATGGTTGGGTGGCCATGGGCCTCAAGGCGGACCAACATAGTTGCGTACAAGATTGCATAGCCCTAGGCAGAAATCGAAAGCTTGGTGCGTTCACCAAGATCCGGGGAATCAATTAAATTGCACTTTATGATCGCTCTGCGAGGCTATTTTGGGATGAATATGGGAATTTGATGTTCATTTATAAACCCAAAAGAAATGCAATACTAATTGAAAACCTTCAATATAAACTCTCCGGACTTTATGGGATAATTAGGATGGTGAACCTTATAATCGGCTAGGAGGTTTAACAGTAATGTGTGTGGACAAACATGTGACCAGTTTGTCGATTCATTAACCAAAACCATAAGTATTTATATGGTCTGCATTTTGGTTGGATTAGTCCACATATCCTTGAATCCATTGTGAAATAGGGTCGTTTCGTATCTTTGCTAGGGATGATTTAGAAAATCAATTTCCCCAACGAGCAGGCTTGGCAAAGTGTGCTTATAGGCACACGATCCTTACTTCGGGTAAGGAGATACATTGTGGCATCATTGTTTGACCTAAGTGTCCAAAAAAGTCGTGCCAAGGCAAGTAAACTACTCAATCACCAGGCTTCAAGCCAGTCACATGTGGTGTGTTCCTAGTTGGGAGACAGCCCATTGGCCCCAAAGCAAAGCTTTAAGCTCATTTTTGGAGGTGGTGCAAAGATATTCTACTATATTTTCCACCAGTGGTTTCATTCATGATTATTGTCATCTCGAATTTCCTTAAGACTCAATGATGTTCTTCCAGAACAGATAGAATATAAGGTATCTTAAATGGTAATATAGTACCATTCATACAACGATGAGCGTGCCAATGCTCTTAATCAGGTTGGATAGACCTAAAGTCATTGCTAGAGATGTGATTTAGGTCTAAAGTTAGTGTGCGTAGTATCACATTCATCCAAACAACTACCTTTCCCACATTTGTACCTAATCACGTGTTTAATTGAATTTGGTCACATGTATACAAGAAACATGATTCAATTAACTCATATTCGAGGACAATATCGATAAGATTAATGAAAACAAACACCAAACGTGAATCCAAGAACATAGAAAAATGTTCACAAAGTAAACCAAGGTTACTAAGGTGGATTCAGCCAACATGACCATTCATGTCAAAATTATGCTTTTCCAACGGTGTTTGCTGGAGCAAAATTAGTCTCACATATTGACTATAAGAATAATACTCCTCAACGACATTGGTAGGGGCACGAACAGGTGCATAATCAATGATATCTTCCATCAAAATGGAAGTAAAATCTGCACGGTTTAGGTTCATGAACAATATCCCTTATTCTTGAAGTTTTTGGTCTTAAGTGTCAAGGATCATGCTTCGGGCATGATGCCACACCTTGGCAGACCCTGATTCTACCATATGTTGTAAAAAAGAAAAACCTTAAAGTAGGTGAGAAAGAGATAGACAGACCCAGACTTAGGTTCGGTAGGCTCTAGCCAAAGCTAGAGGGGTTTGTTCGGTAAGCCTCTGCCGAAGCAAAGCAATACCATTTGGTGGGACCCAGCTGAAATTGGGTTGACCATTCGGTAGACTCCAACCGAAGCTAAGTCTATACCGTTCTCACATTTGTGGTAGTAATCAGATACGAGAATTTGGTAAACTTCTGCTTTCCATACTGCTACTTCAGAAGCGAGTTAGAAACATGAAAGGACGAGAAAAGTATTCTTTAGTCAAAATTCAATCGGATTTATAAACTTCAGAATCACACTCATTCATGGATGTAATCATGGTGTGCTTCAGGTAAAGTTAGAACATTCCGGTTCTAAGACATGGTTTGCATGAAAAACATTGGGTTTTCATGGGTGTTTTGTTTTATGAAAACTTCGGGTTTTAAAGGCACTAAATTCGAAACTACATGTTCAATTTAGTTTATGAACGTTTAGTTCATAAAAGAGAGGTTCCTGCAAGAACACAGAATGCATTATGCTGATTTAAGTGTAGTGGATTTGAGTTGCTTTAGGAACTCAAGTGTGAGCACTTCGGGACTATGAAAGGATGTCAACGGTTCAAAGAAGAGAAATAAATTATTGAATCGTTAATATCCAAAAATGGGAATCAGGCCAATAATTTTGGATGTCTTGTCAGATTAATGGAATGTTGCTCACTTTTAATTAATTCAACAGATCAGGTCCATACGGGGTCTATCATGGAAGCAAAATAATGACATTCAGGTCATATTAGCTTCGATTGGCGGCGGGTCAAGTGACAAGTGAATTATGGCCTAGTACGACTTTAACTAAAAACCTCCCAAAAATATTTGGGTATGGTTAAGAAGCAGGGGATGCCAAAATATTGCATTGGGTCGAAAAAAGAATGCATCCTAGCACATATGGGCTGGCTACAACACACAGCCCCGCAACAAAAAAAAAAAAAAATTATAGGCCATTGAGCTTGGGGACACGGCTGCAGGTGGCAGCGGGCCAAGGTAAACAACCCATCAAAGCAAAAACAATTTGGTTGCTAGTGGGCTTGGGAAATGATGTTGTGCAGCCTATCATACAAAGCAAGCTGCAAGCTTACGGTTGAAAGCGAGCCAGTTGCAGATGCAAGCCCAGTCAACAATTGGCTGATGGGTTGGTGTGTGAGAAGCCCAGCGATGCGCTGACTTCTGGGATGGGATGCAAGACAATCCTAACAAGTTATGCTTGCTGGCTGGCGGGCTTAAGGCATTGGACAAGCCTAACACGTGCTGGCTTGGTCTGGCACGAGCTGGAGTGAGGAAGAGGCCAATAAACAAGTTATTGGTATGCAGCTTGGAGGACTGTGGGCCCAACAAATTTCAAAACCAAGGTCGAGGGCCTGGTTTACGTACGCAGCAAAGCCCAAAGGGCTGCTGCCTCACGGGGGTGTCGATACGACGTCGTTCCAACACCTAAGCCTCGAGCTATAGGCTCGGCTTTGGCGTCAGGTCGGCGTGGTGGCGCGGCTCTAGGCCTCCGCTCAGCCACATATTTCCCAAATTTAAATTTCCCTTTTTTTTTTTTTTTTAATTCCTAAGGGTTTGAAAACCCTAATTGCTTCTAATTTCTTTCAATTCTTTGACTCACAAATTCCATATAGCAAAAAATTGCGTAATGCATGAAATGTATATATATATATATATATATATACACTAGCAAATATATGAAACATATACAATATATAGCGGAAGGTAAATCTAAATGTAGGGGGTTCATGCATCATAGGGAATGTTTTCATGCTTCATGGTCGTTTCAAATATCTTAATTTATTTTAAAAGAACCTGATTGGCAGAAAACAATTAGGCCTTTGAATTTGTAGAACATCATTCTCGGAAAGTCGGAATTGCATCTCTAATGCATTGTATCACGTTCAATAAAGAAAAATTCATTTGAATCAATAGCATGTAGATCAATTCAATAAAAAAATAAATTAATCATAAAAAAATTGATTAAAACATAATACCCCCCTGGTTGAAGAACAAACTCTCTTTAGCGCAGCATCAAGAGCGTGATGATAACATGTTGTAGGCATAATTTACTAAACAATTATGGAGGCCAGAGAGAGGGGGTGCATCACATAGAGAGAGAAGAGAGAGATGTGTAATTGTGAGGTGTGTGTTATTACACCCATTGTGCTTTTATTTATAGTAGTAGGGAAGGTAAATTCCTTACCCCCAATAGGATTACAACTCTAATAGGATAATATCTAATCTAAGAGATATGGTAGAATCTCATAAGGATACCCTAGATATGTTAAGATTTACATAATCATATTCCTAATCTAATAGAACTGCAACACCATAAATAATTCGTATCATAAAAATGCTAAATTTTATTTGTCCTATTCATTTTACAAAGTAGTTCTTCAAAAATCTTTTTATAAAACATTAAAGACGTGTCCTTATAGTAATCTTAAATTTTTTCATAAAAAAATTATGATGCTTACCAGATATAAAATTAAGGATCTAAAACTAATATTAATTACATACTAAATCAATTTACACATACAATGAAGATGAAGATATGATTGCGGGCACTAGAAGATTGTCCTACTCCCACAAAACTGTATCCTTATGCTTTCAGTAATCACTGACAGAATTTAAACTTGTCTTTGAGAGAGAGGAGGGACCACCTATATATAGTCTCATAAGTCTGTAAATATTGCACCTATTAGAACATGATAAAACTCTAACCTGCTAGAGTTACTACAATATGCTTAAACATATATACAAAGCCTAAATTTACTTCATTAACCTGAGAACATATGAACTCTATATAGTACCCCAATTAATAGTCCTTTCGAATAGTGATTATGTGTTCTCAATGTAGTAGATTAATTGAATAATTCAATGTATTAGGAAGTAAAGAAGAGAGCGATACATACTAGGGTCGGCATTTCTATGATGCTCCGCTTTTTTAACAATCTGTTTAAAAATCCAAAATTAATATAAAAAACGATTAAATTAGTATACCAGAAAGCACCATATAACTAGCTTAGCTTTCCATTCAATATATCAAATCATCAATCTAGGCCCATTCTGGTTTTTGCTGCAGGTAGCGTTAGTAAGGATGTGGTATATTTACTCAGAAAGGGAAAGGATTAAGGATATATTGCATATGCATATGTGATATGTGGGTATTGGATCAATACAACTGAAGATAAATAGTGAATTGGTGAAGTACATTAAACAGAGAGAAAGACAGGATGGTGAAGTAGGCTAGTACTAGAAATAAAATTAACTGTCTGGCAGAGCCAGTCGCAGTGCAATGCCTGCCAAACTCTGTTAGCTAAGTCATAAAGACAGCATGTTCAGTACCCTCTCCTTCTCATCCCTATTCTTATCTTCCTGCCAAGAATTACTTACCTACTACCAGTATTTCATCAATAGTGAAGCATCCTTTGACATCAAAATAAAAGACGCGTGTAAGTTTTGTCCACATATATTTATTTTATTGACACATAACACTATATGACGTTGTACTCATGTTATGTAAGTTGTTCTCATTCCTTCACGCATCTCCTATCTATATTATTCACCGCTAGCGTTTGCATAACTTAGTTAACATACACTCTCACTCTCTCTGTCTCCCTCCCTCCCTCCCTCCCTCCCTCCTACTAATTAGTGACCAATTATATATCATGAACATGAAAAGCCGCAGCGGTACCAAGGAGAAGATGAAGAAGAAGATGATGATGAGAGGGTTCATGTGCCAGTCTCAGGTAGCAACTGCGGTGTGTATGACTGATGCTCGCTCCATTATCGTGCCGCCAACAAGACCAGCTGCAGCTACCACTGTCCGCCACAATCACAATGCTGGACATGGGCATTACATGATGATGAGAAGATCAACTAGTACTAATAACGCTGGTGATGGCGGCAGCGGTGGTCAATACTACTACTCCAGGCTCCTCAACACTCCTCCTCCAGCTCATGGCCATGAGACGTCCTACTCTCACAGTCGCAGGCGAAGCACTACCACTAGCAGTATTCTTAACCACCATGATCAGCAGCCAATGTCAAAGTCGATCCGAAAACTACCATCATCTGATCCAGATTTACTACCACCGTCGTCATCCGCGGACAATGTCTTCCAGGTAAAAATACATATTTATTTGCAAACTTTGTCATCAACTTTTAATATTTTTTTCCAACTGTAGTGTGTTAAATGGAACAAAATTTTCTCAAATGTTTATATGAATGATCAACGTCAGTCTAATCCTATGCAAAAATTCCCAAATCCCCTTGTCCCAGACCTCAATCAATCAGTTGAAAATATATTAGGCCCACTGTCAGATCCAGTACTCAATTGAAAGCAGCCATAGCCTGCAAGGCCAGACCCTCCACAATAACACTATTTTCCTTCTTTTGTTTTTTGGGTAACTATACTATATTTTCTGGATAGTATACTACTGAAGAGTAAAAGAATATCATGTAGGAAATTTGTCAAAATAAATTACAATATATAATGAATAGTTTCACTTGGTCCGTCTCTCTCAAATCTTGGTTTATATTGCCGATTTCAGCTTAATTACTTTCCTTTCTGCCTAGAAAAACAAAACAAAACAAAAAGTAAATCAATAGTCAAACAAGTTTTACCCTTATATCCACCCGTAAAAAAATTATAAGAAAACATTAAGTTCTTCCAAAATTGACTATGTATCTCTCTATTAGAAGTGTTTTAGAAATGTCTGCGATCAAGTAAATAGTTCTATGAACGAATGGATCGGGTTGAATTGGAATCATTCTCAACAAGTCCATACGAAGTGATCTCATTTTTTTTCATCCGGTCGAGTAGAGATCAAAGGTCTTGAGTGAATGATCTGGCATAATAACTCAAAGGATAAAGAAATATTCTTAACTTAAAGGCCAATGCAGTGTAATGTGTTGGTTGCATATATTATACATGCAGGTGGTTGTTATGAGAGTTTCCATTCATTGCCAAGGATGTGCTGGTAAACTGAAGAAACATCTCTCTAAGATGGAAGGTACGTTTTAATATTTTATATGACTATGAATATCACATTAATATTTTCTCGGCTTTTTCTTCGTAGGGTCCTTGATTCTATTGTGTTTAATTTTCTCTTAGAACTTAGAAGGTTTGATTCACTATATATGTCTTTTAAGGGAGGCACCAGTCTTATTTTTAAGAGTTAAGTTATTCACACCCTTTAAAATTTATCGTGTTTTCTCAAAATTTTCATAAGTTAAAAAAATTACACCAAAATCTCCCAAAGTCGGTTTACTGTGTATTTTTCGCTAAACACTTTTTGTTTTGTTATCATTTCCTGTTTGTTTTATCCATTTATGCTTGCAATTAATTAACATTTTCAGGAAATTAAATATTTTTGGGATTTTGTATATATACCAGGGGTTACATCTTTCAGTATTGACCTAGAGACAAAGATGGTAACTGTTAGGGGACACGTTTCAGCAGTTGGAGTCGTGGAGAGCATTTCAAAAGTGAAGAAGGCAGAGTTATTAGCCTCTTGAATCCATTCAAGGGTTACCCCATATAGTGGGAAAAGTTGGTCAATTTTAATAGGTGTTTGTCATTACCTTCTGTTTAGAGTAACTACTCCAAGAGGTATTTGACCAAAAAAAAAAAAAAAAAACTACTCCAAGAGGTAGGTCCTTCCAAAAAATAAAAAGCGGTAAATGTGGGTGCTAAGTCGATCATGTGAGCTATGGCCCTATTGATATTGACATGTTTATTTTTCACTTCTTCCTTTAATTTCCCTGGTCACAAATTGAAAGTGATGGTGATGTATCATGGTTTGACAATCGAAGCACAATTGAATTTATAGTATTTCTTTATTTCTTACCCTTGTTATGGCAAAAGAAAATTCAAGAGTGGAACGACTCACAATATAAACAATGTGAATGACGATAAGATATATAATTGAAAGTTTAATAACTAAATACGTAAAGACTAAAGATCTCGATTCATACAAAAAAGGCATTTATGGATGTTAGTATTCCCTAAATTTGAGTCTGTAAAGGTTAATATTGTGATAGACCATTGTCTTCAAATGACATTTATTCTCACTCAAATGAGTTTGGCATTTGGTTTTTGGAAAATCACTTTTAGGTTACAATAAAGTTTGAAATTTTCAACCTAACAATATTAAAGTTATCCTTTGAAAATTCTACAAATAAGTTTAGGGGTGTTTTTTAAGAAGGATTGGATCGAAAACAACGTTTCCAATTTCCATTCCAAAATTTTTGAATCGGATATGATCACAATTTTTAACTTTAGATCGATTTTCAGCAAATTCAGAAATTTCGGAATCAGAGTAATCTCGAAAATTTCATAACATAATTTGCTATACGCTTATGTATTTTATAATTTTTTGGATATTCTCAAACTTTTTCCTACATGCAAATTATTGTTCTTTCCTAATATTTAGTATATGCTTATGTATAAATTCAATTAACTTTGTGGTATACTAGTATGCTTATCCTTTTTAATATATATGTGTATGTTTAATAATATAAAAAAAAGACCAAAATGTATCCAAAACTAACAGTATAATACAAAAATTAATTACAAAATATAGAATAGGACTCTATGAGTAATTAACTATAAAAATAAAAAATAAAAAATAAACGTTTTGGAAGTTTTTGTATTGGAATAAGTTTGGAACACTAAAAAAAATTCGGATTGAAAATACTCGGATTTGGATTTTAAAACTTACTGGCGAAATTGGAAACACGATTCCAATTTGCACTCCTAAATAAGCTGCCCTTAAATCTAAACTTTAAAATTTTCTTTTGAATATTCTACGGGTTATTAGTACTTCTACCCATGGTATAAAATATCGATGATATCGGAAATATCGGTAGTCTAAAAACATGGAAATTTCGATGGAAATATCGGGATATTATTTATATCAATAAAAATTGAATAAAAACCACGGAAATTGTAAGAAAAACTTGGAAATTTTTATTGAAACTTTGGAGAATGTTTATTTAGTCAATTATCTATTAGTTTATCAAAAAAAATTAGAAGGAAATGTATTACATGATGGATTTAACTGATTTAAGTTGATTATACAGCGAGCTGGCAAACACTGTGAGTGTAGAAAATATGTAGTAATTAATGAAAAAAGATTAAACACACCATAATCATTTATATATAATGATTTACTACAATATTTTACACTTTATACATTGCATGGTAAGATACATGAGTGATTTAGTACCACATAAAGTTCCTATGAGGTTCAAAAATTTCACTATCTTCATCATCTCTATGTGTAGAGTAAGGTTGGGTTTGGGAGTGAGGTGCTTAAAAAAAAAGCACCCATGAAAAAAAGCTGTGAGGATTTTAGGTGTTTGGTAAACTGAAAAAAAAAGAGCTTATTTTGGAAGCTGCTGTGAGAATAAGCTGAAATCAAAGGAAAAAGCTGAAGCTGCTATTTGCAGCTTTGGAAAACTGGCTTTTTTTTCAAAGCACACGGAGCTACAGTGCTCCTTTAATGAAAAGACCCACTATCAGACTGCTTTTTTTCCAAAAGCACTTTTACAAAAAAGTTTACCAAACACTCTGCTGATTTATTTCACAACTGCTTATTCTCACAGCACAACCGCTTATTCTCACAGCAGTTTTTTTTCAAAGCACAGCAATACCAAACCAGCCATAAGTTTATTGTGAAGAGTATTCATCAAATGATAAATCCCCAAAATAGTTTTGCATGTAATTGTTAACATGCCACTCATATAAATATAAATATTTTAGCATATTATCACTAAAATATAAGTGATATATGGTGGTTACGGTGTTGGAGGAGTAAAATGGGAGGGGTTCAAATCCCCTTTGTGTTTTTTTTTCCTCCCTTTTTCCCTTTTTCCCTTCTTTTTCTTTTTTTTCCTTCCTTCACATCGATATTTTCGATATTTTTTCCCTTCTTTTTCTTTTTTTTTCCTTCCTTTACATCGATATTTTCGACCCTTCTTTTTCTTTTTTTTTCCTTCCTTCACATCGATATTTTCGATATTTTTTCCCTTCTTTTTCTTTTTTTTTCCTTCCTTTACATCGATATTTTGAGGAGTAAAATGGGAGGGGTTCAAATCCCCTTTGTGTTATTTTTTCCTCCCTTTTTCCCTTTTTCCCCTTCTTTTTCTTTTTTTTTTCCTTCCTTTACATCGATATTTTCGATATTTTTTCCCTTCTTTTTCTTTTTTTTCCTTCCTTTACATCGATATTTTCGATATTTTAGCGATATTACACCGATATTTTGACAAAATATTGCTGAAGTGTGAGCGAAATTATTAACATCGATATTTTCCGATATTATCGTCGATATCGTCGATATTTGTACGATATGTACATGGATATGTTCCGAAATATCCATGATTCGAAATAACCGAAATATCGAGGATATTTCGTCGATATTATCGATATTTCAGACTATGCTTCTACCCAACCAACTTACCTATTGAACAAGTGGTCATATTTTTTATTGGAAAAGGATTTTTGAAATGTACAATCCAATGCAACCCAAACCATTTTGGTTGGATTGGTCGGGTTAGTCAGCAAACCCACTAATGCCCAACCCATTTAGGTGTCTCTATTTTTTAAAACGGTTTAACTTCTCACAAATCTAGAGTATGTGCACGCTGCTAGTTAAGATTTAATTAATTTAGGATAAAGATGTGTTAGGGAGACCAAAGATTTAATTAAATTGGTCTTACTAGCATTACTCTTAATTGATAGACCAACCATAGTTATTTGTTTATCCACAAATAGTTACATTATCAAACTATTGTTATTTTGTTTCTTGTTACAAAAGTTATTGTTATTTCTAATTCACTGCTCACAGCTCACATATGAAAATAGCGTTTTGCTTTTTTGCTTTTGTTTTGATCCCTTCTTGGCCTGGAACTGTAGATAATAACAATATAGACATAAACATAAATGACAAGAGAATGTAATTTACTAATCTAAGTTTGGCCGTATACCTACGCGCATATATATTAGAAATATTTATCCTTTGTCTCGATTCAATTACAACTTTTCGAAGTAGGATCAAGAGTGCAACTATAATTATTGTGTTTCGGTTAGTATCACCAGTGCATGTGAGTTTGGCCGTATTACGATTAATTGGTATTCCTTTTAATTTTTAAGTGACAAGAGCGAAGACTTCTATGTCGTCCAACAGCTGAGTCAGAATTTGGCTGCTCAATAATAGCCTGCCAAACCTTGAAACAGAATGACTGTATTTAGATGCATATATAGTCCGATCCTATTATCTTCCTTCCTTTAGCTTCGTTGGTTCTGACGCATATTGTTTTTGATACAAAACTGTTTTAATTACCTTGGATTAATTATATTGCACGCCCACACTAATTAGACAAAGAGATTGATCAGTGTCGTCAATGGTTTCAAGGTTCTCAGTGATCCACATTCAAGTTTATTATTAAGGTACCAACTTAATTACTCTACACAGCTTAATTAGACTCTCTGTTCAATATATATATTGCTCATATTTCTAATTTGGAACATGATATATATATTCTAATTTGGAACATGATATATTTTGGTTATATGTTTTTCAGTGTCATTCATTCTTTATAATGATTTTCATAGTTTCATTGTTGATCTTGAAAATAAAGTGAAGTATAAATTGTGGGTAATTTGAGTAATTGTTTGTAATTGTCACTGCGCTTAATCGTTAATCTGGGTGGCGGGGAAGGATCACCATGCATGAATGGCTGTCGTCTAAAGTACGTTCCAAAGTCCAGCTAGCAAGTATGAGAGAGACGATTGTATGACACTACAATTGAGTGATATTCTTCTCTACTTATAAGGGAAGATCTTAGGTTCTACTCTTGTGAATGGTGAGCTAAATACCAAATGATTATGATTGACTAACCCATTGTACGTCTCAACTCAAATTCCCCATTCCATAGTGTAAATATATCGTTGCATTTAAACAACCAAAATTATATGAAGGAGTTGGATGATTGTGATGTCAAGGTGTGGTTAAGCTCAGCTTGCTTTGTTGGCATGTACTTCTGGTGAAGGCTACTGAATTAAACACTTGTATATGTAATTATATATAGTGAGTTTGAGTTGAGGATATCCTTGTACGGTTCACCTTCCAACAAGCTGTTTGTTTTCGTTCTTGCAAAAAATCACTTAAATCGAATATCTAAATGGTTTTGAATTTGTCTAATTTTCGTAAGGACGATCTATGAATGAAAACAACTATAGACAATTCGGATGATTGAAAGCAGGAACTCTTAGAGTTGTTTGATTTCCCCTTGGTGGTAACTATCTTCTGCTTAGAAACTGAAGTACGTTCTTTAAGATGTTATGATCAGTTTAGCTCAAAAAAAAAAGTTTGTGAAACTGTAGCAGGGTAGCCAGCTCGATTGTAGAAGTGGGGTGTCTGGTCTTGGTATAATGAGTAAGGGTATCAAAGACAATGAGGCGGACATCAGAAGCGGACCTTCATCGAACCAACAAACTAATTCAGCTGAGAGAGTGTTGCCGCAGCAGCAGCAGCAGCAGGCATATCAAGTTCATAAGGTTGGAGAGCCAGCGAAGCCACAACTTTTTAAGGAATTCAGTGCCATCATGAAGGAAACATTCTTTTCGGATGAGCCCTTGCGTGCTTTCAAAGACCAAACAAAGAGGAGGAAGTTGGTTCTCGGTCTTCAAGCTCTCTTCCCGATATTTGGGTGGGTGAGGGATTACAACCCTTCTAAACTCAGAGGAGACGTCATCGCAGGACTTACCATTGCAAGTCTCTGTATTCCTCAGGATCTTGGATATGCAAAGCTTGCCAATCTGCCCAGTGAGAATGGCTTATGTGAGTCTTCCATCTTCTTCTTCTACCGGCCTTTAATGCATGTACCATAGCCAAGTCCGGAATTTGATAGATAAGTTAATACATATACACGATTATAACATGATCCGTACGTGATGCAGACAGTAGTTTCGTACCGCCGCTTATTTATGCGTTCATGGGTAGCTCAAGGGACATTGCGATTGGACCGGTGGCCGTGGTGTCTCTGTTGCTTGGGAGTTTGGTGCAGAATGAGGTTGATTATAAAACGGATGCAGATGACTATCTGCGCCTAATGTTAACTGCTACATTCTTTGCCGGAGTCACACAACTTACACTAGGATTTCTCAGGTATTATCATCATCATATGTCTGTCTATATAAAAGAACATATATATATATATGTTTTATGTATGAATATTAGTTAGTAATTAATTCATAGTTTTGTGCAGGTTGGGATTCTTGATTGATTTTCTATCTCATGCTGCCATTGTTGGATTTATGGGTGGAGCTGCCATTACCATTTCCCTTCAACAGCTTAAAGGGTTACTTGGCATCAAGATATTTACCAAGAAACCTGACATTGTTTCCGTTATGCGTTCAGTATTTTCTGCAGTACATCATGGGGTACTGATATATTGATGCAGCACGATATAATGAACAAGGAAATTGAACGAAATTCTCTAAGCTAGAATTCACTAGCAAACTGAATTCACTAGGATCTAAGAAAACTTCAAAGTTTATTGTTGAATGATAAGGAAAGATTACAATCCTAGCCCCCTAAGGTTGCTTATAGGGTCTTAGCCCTAGGATTTCTAGAGTACAATAGAAAACGAGAAACAAATAACAAAATACCAAAAAGGTCATAAATCTTAAAATCCCGTTTTAGGTTTGTAAATGAAGAAATTAGGCCAAAATGGCCCTACATTAGGGCAAAATGATTTTTTTGGTTCACCTTGCCGTTCTCTCCGAAACGGCAGGTCACGCGTCCAAACCGGACATTGGAGGCCAAATCTACAATGCTTTGCCTTGCTGCCGATTTTACACCTTTCCAACAAATGTTTTTATATAAGCTGATCATATGCACATGTGTCAAGAGCGATTGAGTGAGTTTAATTGATATTGTTTATAAAGTATATACTGTTTTCTAACTGACTAGCTTTTAGTTCGTCGAGTGGTACTTCTTTTCAATGTATTAATACGTCTCGAGTTCGAATTCCCCTCTTGAATGCCTTCTCTTCATATCTAATTTATCAACTGTATGTCTAACTTTGCAGTGGAACTGGCAAACTATACTAATAGGAGTCTCCTTCTTGGCATTTCTTCTGTTGACGAAGTACATCGTAAGTCCTATTGCTTCTCATAAATTTAGTTCCGCTCAATTGAGAATCAACTGTATATTCATTGATTAATCTTGAATTAATTGATTTATTGGAGCTTGCTAAATTGCTAATGATAATGCTGATGTAGGGAAAAAAGAACAAGAAACTATTTTGGGTGCCTGCAATTGCACCTTTGATCTCAGTTATCCTGTCTACCTTTTTTGTTTATATCACCCGTGCAGATAAGAAAGGTGTTGCAATTGTAAGTAAATTTGAATGTACTGCATTATAATTAAGCATATATAATACTGAAAATTCATATGACGTTTACGTTTTAATCTTTTTGTCATTTCAGGTGTATAAAATAAGGCCGGGCGTAAACCCACCTTCCGCTCATTTAATTTATTTCACTGGAGAGAATGTTATGAAAGGCTTCAGGATCGGTTCTGTGGCCGGTATGGTAGCATTGACGGTAAGCTTGCACTACGTACTTGCCAAACCAGCTGAAACGAACATATTAATCTTGAAATATTGATGGATGGATAATTTATTGATTGACTAATTAATTGATTGATTATATTAAACAGTTAATGTTTTTAATTAATACGCGCAGGAAGGTGTAGCAATCGCGAGAACGTTTGCTGGGATTAAGGACTATGAGGTTGATGGAAACAAAGAAATGGTGGCAATGGGAACCATGAACATTATTGGTTCATTCACATCCTGCTATGTTGCCACCGGCTCCTTTTCTCGCTCAGCTGTCAATTACATGGCCGGCTGCCACACAGCGGTCTCAAACATCGTCATGTCTTTGGTGGTCCTCCTCACGTTGGAACTCATCACACCCATTTTCAAGTACACCCCCAATGCCATTCTCGCGTCCATCATTATTTCAGCTGTGCTGGGACTGATCGATTTTGAGGCCATGAAACTCATTTGGAAGATTGACAAATTTGACTTTGTTGCTTGCATGGGAGCCTTCTTCGGTGTTGTTTTCATTTCCGTTGAGATTGGCCTGTTGCTTGCCGTCTCCATTTCATTTGCCAAAATCCTCTTGCAAGTCACAAGACCAAGAACCACGCTGCTAGGAAAGCTCCCCGGGACTAATGTGTACAGAAACATCCAGCAGTATCCCCATGCCACACAGATTCCCGGGATTCTCATTATTAGAGTTGATTCTGCAATTTACTTCTCCAACTCCAACTATATTAAAGAGAGGTATGAGAATAACTACATACACATATATGGATGTGTGGATCAATCTACATGTCCAAATGTTCTCTTATCAGACAATTTGTTCTCGCTTAGACATATGTTCAATATTCACAATTTACCAACGTAACTCTGACAAGCGACAAGTTAACGTACTAGGTATGATCACTGGTCGGCTAGAGCCTAGAGAACTAATTGACACCAATTAACTAATTTCTTTCAGGATTTTGAGATGGGTAACAGACGAAGAAGAACAACTAAAGGAAAAGAGTCTACCCAAAATCGAGTACTTGATTGTAGAAATGTCGCGTAAGTGAATTCTAATTTTGTCCACTGCCATAAAGATTTTACTGATTGAGAGAGATGGCATTAATTCACGGATTTTCATTTCCCCCCGCCGCAGCTGTCACTGACATAGACACAAGTGGAATTCATGCCTTGGAAGAGCTCTACAGGAGTCTTCAGAAGAGAAAGATCGAGGTAATGCCTTCAATCTTTTCGATAAAAATCTACTCATTGTTACTGCAGTTAACAAGTGACTTGGTTGAAATAACTAATTTGACAATTTCGGTAATGTTACATTTCAGCTTGCTTTAGCAAATCCTGGCACAGTAGTCATTGACAAGATTCATGCATCGGAGTTTGTCGATTTGATTGGAAAGGGCAAGATTTTTCTTTCAGTTGCAGATGCCATTCTTACATTTGCCCCCCATCATGAAGAACCTTGATTTACTCCAACAAACAAGACAGGGTTATCCAAGAACTATATTTTTCGTTTCCTTCTCCTCCTTCCTTTTCTGTCTAAAGTAAGATGGCTAGGGTTCACTTTCTTTTTCCTCTCTTTTTGTATGCTGTATTTTTCTCTTTTTTCTGGGTCATCTTCCGATCTTCGCACACAATGTATATGCAATCTGTCTTAGTTTTTTTCTTGTTCTTTTTCCTTGCGAATTCAGTTTTCTTGTAGTTTTTTTTTCTTCTGCGGAAGCACTTATATGCTGAACAATTTAAATGACAAGGAGTCCAAAAGGCCTACTAACGGCTGCAATTTCCAATCTAACGGCCGGAGAATTTTCTTGCCAGACGTCTGGCAAAAGATCAGTTCTGATAGTATGATTCCTCTTCACTTTTCTTACTAGTTTAGTACTAATTCGAGACTCGAGACATCAACATCTACAGATAAAATTATAAATTATGACTGCTTTCGGCTCACGCTCACGAGTATGTCAAATAATTGAATGATCTAAAAGATAACAACCTATCACCGCATAAAGATGATTTTATAGTGCTAGAAATTCTGATAGGAAAAACAATATGAAGATAACAAAATCGTGAAAATCCTCAAAACTTTAAAATCTGAATTTAACATAGTTTCAAAGGAATTTGGCTTAAAAACCATAAATTATAGAATAGTGATGTGCTGCAATCTTGATGTTGTTCTCTTGGAAATTGCATAAAAACCATAAACCTAAGTCGTAGCACGGAGCCCAAATCTGTGCCAAATGGAGTTTGTAGTTGTATTTGTGCTTGTCGAGCTGATCTTCGATATAGTCTATGTAAAACCCCAATTTCATTTTGTTTTGGGTATTGTTTTCTTTTAAAATTGTTTTTGGTGTTAAATTGTGTGCCACGTGGGGCCCATCCCCTTTTTGGTCTCCTTTTTCCCTCTATTTCCCGTCACTCTCCCTCACTTTCTCTCTTTCTTCTTTTCCTTCACCGTGCCACACCCATAACCCATATCCAAAAATCATCATCAAATCACAATTTCAACATCACCATCGTCTTTATCTCGTCACTACGAACTCAACCATAGTCTTGGCATCTTGGAAGTCGAACCATGAAGCCCCATACACGAGCTCCGTCGCAGACCACTACTTTCGAGGCAATTTCCGGCCAACCCACGGCGAGTTGGTTGGTATGCAAGGTATTAATCTCTTCGTCTCGCTGAGTACTACAACATTTTTTTTTGTTTCAACCAATTTCGTTGAGTATTGAAGAAGTTATATCCATTTGAATCTTACCCAGTTTCCGGCGACCTCAGTGGCTTTTGAGGCGTTTTCCGGCCAAACCACGGCGAGTTAGACATTATGCAAGGTACCATTCTCTTCGTCTCATCGAGAACTACAACTTTTATTTTTATTTCACTCGATTTCGTTGAGTATTGACAAAATTATGAGCGTTTAAAATTTGTCCAACTTTCCAGTTGAAATCCGGCCTTCCCTTCCGTTTAGCTCCGGCGAGCAACAACCAAACCAGGCCTTTGGGCCTTTCTTGCCGAGCCCAACCCAACCCTTTTAGGTTTTTTTGTTTTAAAGGCCTTTGGGCCATGTAGGTTAAAGCCCAAAACCAAATTTAGTTTGGTTTTATTTTTGTTTCTCAAAAACCATAAGACCTTGGCCCTTTCTCCTTTAGGGCATTCGGCCCGAGTAACCCAAAACCTTTTTTAAATTAGAAAACCCTTAACCCATTAACCCAATTATTTACCCTAGGCCTTTTATCAACCCAATTCCCTAACCCATTAACCCTTTATACTAAACCTAAACCTAAACCACCTAGACCTAAACCCTAACCGGTCCAAACCATTTTTGGGGAATATTCCGTTAGGGAATATTCTAGGAATATTCTATTGACTTTTACAAAATTTAATCGGGACCCTTCTTAGGGTAATTCGATGTCTTAAATCCGTTTCCAACGTCCGTTTTCCCAAATTCAATTGCTATTATATAAGTTTTATTAATTAGACCCTTTATGTGCTTAGGGGCAATTATTTGTGGCGTTTCTGTCTTCGCTAGTTGCATGGCTCTTCGGCAGCTAAGTACTGTGAGTGGACCCCTTCTAAAAATGCATGTTTTAACAGTAGAAATGCACACATGAAAAGCATGATTTAATGATTACATTTTATGAAATGTTTTATGAGATAACATGCTTACTGAGGCTAGTTTGAATTGTTACTATTTTTCCTATAACCCATGTTCTTATAGAATATCCGATGGATGACGATATGATATTAAGAACATGTTTCGAACACCTCTTTATAGTATAGATGATGGATGACTTAATACTATGAAGTTGCTTTTCAATATATATATGTTCAATGGTTTTGTACTTACCTAGTGGTCCTTTCCGCTACGGGACGTAGGGATAGATTCTGGTCCGTCTCGGACTACGGTTTGGTGTTGGCATAGGGCCTGGAGTGTGTTGCCTCTGGCTATTTAGCACAGGGACGTGGAGCCAGCATGGGGCCTGGAGTGTATTTTCTCCGACTGTCTGCTCAAAGACGGGGAGCCGGCATGGGGCCTGGGGGTTATCGGACAATTCACTAGTGATTATTATATATACAAGTTATGATTTGAGACATTGCACGACATGCTAGGTTGCAGAAAACCTATGTTTATCATGATATATATGTGTTTTCATAAAACATGGGGGTTAGTATGTTGATAACTGTTTTATTATATCTATACCAACTTGGTCCACTTATGTTTGTTTTGCGCCCCCTTCAGGGCTTAGAATCGAGGCATACAATCCCGGCATTCAGGCACTTCCACATCGGCATCTTCGAGTCCTCTCGGTGTAGGACCCACTCCTTTGTTCATTCAATTTTATATTAATTCTTTTAGTGTTCTAGATTAGATGTGTGCTCTGAACACGTTCCTTAAATGCATATTCTTTATTCTTTTACATTTATAAACCTTATTTATTCCTTATTCTCAGCATTTGCATTCAATAAATAGCTTTTGTCACCCTCGGGTGTCGGCCAGCACGTGCTTATCATGGTGTTCGTGGAATATCGGGATCGGGGCGTGTCAGTCTACCATATGTATCCAGGGGTTGGGGATGTGTGGGAAGAGCTAAGGAAAAGAGATTCTCATTTTTACGAGAAATCGTGACTACTTATAAGGTACAATGCACATTCTTTTACACAAGTTTTAAACTATTAGATTATGATTATCCTACTGTTAGTTAAGATTTAATCTGATAGCTAATTAATTATTATTAATTTTCCTTTATAAGAAATTATTATTACTTTTTGTAACTTATATACAAAATAACAATTAAATGCACAATAATCAATCAAGCCTTATATGGTGCAAATTTCAAAAGTTAATCAAGTAAGAAAACTCTCAATGGCTCTCCTTCTCCAGTTTTTGTTCACCATTGCATGCCAAGGAAGAGCATCCCCACGTAGGCAATCCTTCATATTGGATTTTTAGAGATGGAACAACTATGGATCGAAATTTCTTTTGCAGTAGATGAGCCTGGAAGATCTTTTCCAGTAAGGTTACTAGAGTTCATGCCAACACAAGGAAGCAAGGGATGAGAAGGTTCAAATGGTTGCGGCATGTTTGGGTTCCAGTTAGGGGTGGACACGGTTTGGTTTGGTGCGGTTTTGAGTGAAACCAAAACCAAAACCAAAACCAAAACCGAATTTTTTTGCGGTTCGGTTCGGTGAATTTTTTTGCAGTTCGGTTCGGTGCGGTTTTGAAGCCAAAACTGAAATGAAACCAAACCGTTTGGTTCGGTTCGGTGCGGTTTCAAACGGTTTCAGTTTGGTTTTTAAGAAAAAATGTACAATTTGCAATTTAACATATTAATAAGCATTTCCCCGTAGCAATAGGAAAAAAGCATTTGTTATATAAACAATTAGCATGTTGCATGCAGTTGTGATGTTAAAACATGTTTGTGCAACAAAAGGGTGTCCCGTACAAGGTATAACATAATACAAGTTGAATAACTTTGAATTCATTATACGTGAGCGAAACTTTCATACTAGAATATGTGATATCATGCTTCAAATGAGTGTACTTCATTAGATCATTGTTCAACTCTTGATAACAAGATTAATCCACCCTTGTACATATATGTGTGTGTGTGTGTGTGTGTGTGTGTGATGGTATAAAATAACAAAGGTCCTTCAAGTTAATGAACGAAAGAAAGTGATGAGTGATGATATTCTAGTGTGGTTGAGTCCATACTAAGTGCATGGATTCTAACAAGCAACCAATTAAAACATGAAATTTAATATGGACATTTAATTAAATGTTTATTAATATTTACAGTGCGGTTCGGTTTCGGTGCGGTTTTCAAAAGCCAAAACAGAAACCAAACTGTTTTCTATGTTGCGGTTCGGTTTCAAAACCAAAACCGTTCCAAAACCGCAAAACCAAACCGTTTGGTGTGGTTCGATTTGATTCGTGTTTCGGTTTCGGTTTTCGGTTCTAAGTGCCCATCCCTAGTTCCAGTAAGGTTGCTAGATGAGTCCGGAAATATAAACATCAAAACAAGATATTTAAGTGATGCCATTTTGATTACACATTTAAATGACATTCCTATCAAATGCAGAATTCACTACCTCAGAAACGCCTCAAAGGAATACAAATCTCATACGATTTTCCAGAATTCAGAAGACGCAGTCTTAAGATTCATGAATGAGCCCATTTAATTAGATTACCAGATACAAGAGCTGGATTCAGGAAATTTTGGAGATATTAAAAGAAGACGCAAACAAACAGAACAGGAAGCTACAAGAACGTATTTTCAAAATGGCAGCCTAATGTGACTAATTGATCAGGCAACCAAATCTCAAATGACCAAAATTGCTGGATTCTCATAGGAAAGCAAAAGAAAAGAAAGAAATGGAAAGTTAATGGGATTGGGAGAGAGAATCAGAGTCATAATTAAAAAAAAATGTTTCATATTTTTATTTCTAATGTATGTTTTTATTTAAAAAATATCAAATTAATTGTCTTATAAGGTTAAATCTTAACCATTAATAATAGGATAATTTAATGGCTTAAAACTTGTGTCAAATCTTGTGTAAAACTGTGTTCTAAATTTGTTATTATGTAAAGCCAACTCACTCTGTTCGTGGCTAGAATTTCCGTTGGGGATGTTTCCTAGCCGACGAGCACATAACTCCCCGAGAGGTTGACGCCGGTTGATGCTTTCTGTCGGGTTTCTGCTTCACTGGCGGGCTTGTCGGGCAAGGCTGAAAGAGAAGGACAGAGTTAACTTTGAAAGGGGTCTTTGTGGGGCCTTAGGTGTAGGCCTTGAGGCTCAAAATCAAGATTAACTTTTAAGTGCTCAGGCGTGCCACTGCCATCTCCAGCATGGCAGATGTAAAACGGATGTTGAGTTTTAGTTGTATATATACCCGAGAGACCGTGTTAGTTATGACAGGTGCCTTTGTGAGGCCTTAGGTGTAGGCCTTGAGGCTTCCAGTCAATAACTAACCCAGTACTCGAACATATAATGTTTGTTTCATTGATTGCAAGAGTCTTATAACCATTATACTTCTGATTACCCGAGCTCGAAGAGCAGAATGAATCCAAATAGGTGCCTTTGTAGGGCCTTAGATATAGGCCTTGAGGCTTCCCATCAGAATTCCTTCTATACTCAAACGTTCTACGATAATCATAATATAATAGAAATAAAACTAAGAGATAGGTCGATTACTTGCGCCCCAAGTAACTTCGGACTTCTTGTTTATCAAAGACTGTCGTGGATGGGTTAAGTCCACATGAGGTTCTTTTTTATGCCTTGAGACCAAGGACTTTTGAATGATCAATCTTACATGCCCGATGGCTTAGAACTTAGATCTGATTTAAACTGTGAAGACATATCCAAATCGGATTCAAGAGCTAAGAAGTCTTTTAATCATCAACTTACTAGAAATAACTTGGATACAACTGGAAGTATACAACATACTGCTAGATTAATGAATGAAAAGACAAAAACAAAGAGGGTCGGGCAAGGCTGATCGTCTTGCAACTTCCTATCTTTGTGGTTTTATCAAAGGGACTTGATAGCTTAGAAAGAGGGGTAGGGAGATGAGTTTACATAAAGAAATCGATACTACAACAGGCTTTTGACAAGGTAGCAGAGTTATTACAAAGGCTTTTAGTGAGGGTTTATCCCGAGAGGGATGAAGGCTTGGGCTGACTACAGCTTCGTTTGAAGGCAAATCTGGCTTTGAGCAGAGTTTGTGCTTGTATTTGTTTGTTTGATTGAGTGTCCCCATCTCTGATTTCTCTTTCTTCTTTTATAGACACTTCGGCTTGGCCTCCTGTAGCAGTAACCTTGCCCGAATGTAGCTTGAAGGGCAATGACTCAGCAACTATTTACTTGTACTGCCACTGTAAAGTGTTTTTGGGCTGATTAGCTGGCTGGTCTATACCACTTGGTCTCTAAGTAGGTGAGCAAGTGGTTCAAATGAGCTGCACCAAGTCGGAAATGGCCTTTTCTGCTTTCTGGGCTTCGACTGGGCTTCGGCTGGGCTTCGGCCATCTCTCCTTCTAGGCCTCCCTTTGGGCCAGCTTCTTCTTGAGCCCAAAGTTCAAGTTTTAATGCAAACAGTGCCCCCTTCAATTGATATTCAGCCTGGAATTCCAGGCGCCAATATTGATTGAATAGCTGCATGCGCATGCACCCTTGTTCTTGGAACTTGTATCTTCTGGTTGAGATCAACGCCACCCGGAGTCTCTTGATCTTCCCACGACTCTAGAACTACCTTCTGATATTCCTATAAATTCCGGCTCTTTCAACAAATCATCCTCGATCTCATCTTTATCCACCCCAAGTGTTTCTGCCTCCTTAGTTTTCTTCTAAAACTGTGAAATGAGTTCTTCAGGGTTTAAGTGGGGTTTCCTAAAACTCCCTTTTCGTAAAAAAAAAATGTTTTCATCAGATTACTACTATCTCCAACACCTTTGGTTAAGCACCCTGTTATCCCCAACATCCTTGGTCAGTTGGTTTCCTCATGAAGGCTTGCATTCTTGTTCGCTGCCATGATAAGTCAGGCTTCACCATCATATATGGTGATGACTCTGTCTGAGGATCCTCTACCAAGCTCATCTTGGCCGCACAACCCGATCACCTGATCGGATTCTATCCATGAAGACATCGGAAAACCAGCTGAAAACACCATTGCATCCAGAAGGAATCAAATGTAGCACGTCGGAATTGAATCTGTTGTAAATTTCACCAATTTGTCGAAATGAAATAAACATTATTTTAGCAACTTTTTGTCTTTCTGTCTTCTTGAATGATTGATGAACATACACTGCACTTTGATATCCCGAAGCCTACTTTACCTTGCATCCTCTTCAATATAACAATCTCTAACATCCCATAATGTAGGACAATACTTTTTCAAGAATTTAACATTAATGGGATGTTTCTGCCAATTTCCTTCGAGGTCCGCCAAGTAGTATCCTTCCTTGTCTAATACTTGACTAATCATGAAAGGACCTTCCCATGTCGGGCTCCACTTTCCAAAGCCCCTAAGCTGAGCTCCAAGAGGGATGACTGTCTTCCACACTAAATCTCCCTCCTTGAAAGACTTCATCTTCACCTTTTTGTTATAAGCTCGGGCAACAACTTTCTTTCCTTCCTGAATCTGGTTCAAGGCTTTAATTCGGGCTACATCTAAGTCTTCAATCCTTTGACACATGGCTTCACTGTACTCTTCACTATGTAACCCAAACTGATTTTGAATTCTGACAGAACTTACATTGATCTTCATGGGAAGCACTGCATCTTGCCCAAAAGTTAAAGCATAAGAAGTTGTCCCTATTCCTGCCCTCTTGGAAGTTCTGTATGCCCACAAAGTATTCCCTAGCTTTTCATGCCACTTTTCCGGACTATCTATCATCATTCTTTTGATAATGTTTACCAAAATCTTGTTGCTGGATTCTGCCTGGCCATTTGACTGTGGGTAGTAAGGACTGGACTTGATCATCTTTATTTTGTATTTACTTGCAAACTCTTCAACTTCTTTTGAAATAAAAGATGGCCCACGATCCGTTACTATAGTCTCGCGCACCCCAAATCTATACAAAATCTTGGTCTCAATAAAATTCTTGACTACAACTGAGGTTATGGATTTTACGGCCGATGCCTCTACCCATTTGGTGAAGTAATCCATTGCTACAATTATGAAAGTGTGCCCCTTGCTAGAAGCTGGATAGATCTGCCCGATAAAGTCCATTGCCCATCCTCTGAAGGGCCAAGGCTTGACCACTGGATTTAAAGGCACTGAAGGCACATGTTGTAGGGGACCGTGCCTTTGACATTCTTCACAGCCTCGGGCATAGGACTTGCAATCTTTTTCCATGTCAGGCCAGAAATAACCATACCTTCTAAGCAACCATTTCATCTTCGTTCCAGCCTGATGTGCTCCACATACTCCTTCATGTACCTCGGCCATTACTCTCATGGATTCCTCTTGGCCTAAGCATTTCAATAGTAACTCATCTAGAGTTTTCCTTAGCAGGTCATTCGCCCATAAGACATACTTGGTTGCTTGCTGTCTATTCTTCTTGTTTGTGGGTGAAGAGGGATCTTTTAAATGATGAATGATAGGCGACCTCCAATCTTCTATCTCAGTTTCTAGAACCGTTACATCCAGACTGAATCATTTTTCCAAGATAGAAGGAAGGTTTCTTCTTTGAATCTCAACATCCACCCCATATTTTCTTTCCTGTATTGGTACGCCTGAGGCTAATTGCGCCATCTCGTTGGCAGCTAGGTTGGATCCCCTGGGAATATGATTAACTGATATCTCAGAATCCCAATAACTCAGCAATTGCGTAGCCGCCAAATAATACCATGCCATGGTGATATGTCTGCACTTGAACTCCCCATTTAGCTGGTTTATCACTAGCTCTGAATCACCAAAGACCTCTACCTCCATTGCCTCCAGATCCATCAAGATTTCCAAACCAATTATTAAGGCTTCATACTCTGCCTGATTATTGGTGTTCCCTTGGTAATCTAGGAGAAATGAGTAATAATGATAAACCCTTTGAAGGTTGACAATTACAATCCCAGCTCCTGAAGCCTTCTGAGTGTAGGAACCATCAAAATACAGCTTCCAAGGAGTAATCCAAAGGCCAATCACTCTTCTTATCTCTTGCTGGACCCACTCCTCTTTGCCCGAGATTTCTTTGCTTGGCGGGATCCAAACACTAGTGACTTCCAAGGTCCCCGGGATATTGATTATCTCATCTTGAGACTGTTGATGCTCCGCCAATAAGTCAGCAATTGCTTGGCCTTTGACTGCCCTTTGGGGTACATATTGAAAACTGAACTTTGATAATGCTAGAATCCACTTCCCAATCCTTCCTGTTAGCATTGGTTTTGACAACATGTACTTTATCACATCTGTCTTGGCGATGATGTGCACGTGACAAGGTAACATGTAATGCCTCAGCTTGCTGGCAGTAAAATACAGAGCTAATCACAATCTCTCTACTGGGGAATATCTTGTTTCTACCTCGGTCAAAATTCTACTGAGGTAGTACACTGCCTGCTCTTTCCCGCCTTCATTGTTTTGGGCTAACAAACTCCCGATTGATTTCTTTGAAGCAGAGATATATAGCTTTAAGGGTTTTCCCCTTTGAGGTGGTACCAATGCTGGTGGAGAAGTCAAATAGGCTTTGATGCTGTCGAAATCCTTTTGGTGTGGTGGTCCCCACTCGAAATTTTCTTTATCCTTCAGTCTTAGCAAAGGAGTTAGCGGCTGGATCTTGCCCGCTAAATTGGCAATAAATCTTCTCAAGAAATTAATTTTACCCAGCAGCCTCTGAAGTTTCCCGAGATTTGTTCTTGTCTACTTCTACACCTCTTTGATGCACCAGGAATCCCAAGAAGTTGCCCGCTCTCACTCCAAACGCGCACTTCTTTGGATTCATCTTCAGTTTGTGGATCCTCATTATTGTCAATGTTTGCCTGAGGTCTATCAGATGCTGCTCTTCTGTTTTGGATTTCACCACGATGTCATCGATGTACACCTCCATGTTCTGGCCAATCAAATCATGAAAGATGACATTCATTGCCCTTTGGTAGGTTACACCAGCATTCTTGAGCCCGAATGGCATGACCAGGTATTCATATGTCCCCACATGACCGGGAAACATAAAAGTTGTTTTATGTATATCTTCTGGGGCCATCTTTATCTGATTATACCCGGCATTCCCATCCATAAAAGATAAGACTTTGTGTTTTGCCACTGCATCTATGGATAGATCGGCCATGGGCATGGGATACTCATCTTTTGGTGTAGCACCATTAATATTTCTGTAATCAACACAACATCGTACTGCTTTTGTTATAGCCTTTAAAACGGGTACAATGTTGGCTAACCACTCTGTTGATGCACAAAACTGGAGGTCTTGGAACAACGTAAATCCGACCGTGAATCTGCAAGAAATGTAAATAACACAAGATGTATCATGGTTCACCCAAGGTTTGGGCTACGTCCACACTGATATTTTATTTATCTGAGAGGTGAGGGGAGTGAGGGAGAGAGATTCAGAGCCTCTGAAGGAAAGAGTGAGGTCTCTGATGGCCTAGGAATTGGCATCTCCCAATTGAAAGGGTGATGAGTCCTTTTATAGAATAAGGGCTCCTCACTTATTACATATTTGATCATTCCTTTATTACATAATTACATTTAAGTCCTCCGAGTATTTGTCCGAGATCTAAATACGGAGACCCTAAATATGGTATAAACAGTAGTCCCCCAAGTCTTCAGTCAAGAGAGTCTTTTGGCTGGAGACTTGAAATTCAGTCCATGTGTGGGCCGAAGTAACTAGATGTTGTCTTAAACTGATGCTCGATATGAGGCGGTGCTCAATCTGAAATGTTGCTCAACTAGAAGTAGCACATGCTGCGAGGCTGCTCGGCTCGTGGCTTATGTTGCCTTGGTTGGCTCGGCTTGTGGCGTTGAAGGTGAGGGAGTCCCTTTTATAGAATAAGGGCTCGCTCCTTAATACATGAATGATGGGCTAGAGTCGGTGCTCGTGGCGAGGCGGTTGCTCAGTAGGCGGCGATGCTCTCTAATGATGGTGAAGTAGTCCCTTTTATAGAATAAGGGTTCGCTTCTCAATACATGAATAATGAGCTAGAGTTGATGTTCTCTAATGATGGTGAGGGAGTCTCTTTTATAAAATAAGGGCTCACTCCTCAATACATAAGTGATGGGCTAAGTCCCCCAAGTATTTTGTATTTTTCATGAGGCCCAATAGAATGATATGACCGCTGCGGTGGTGGCCAGGAACCTTCTCACTCCCAAAGATAACAGACTACTTTCCAAACGGTCTGATGAGTTGGCTGTTAAGGATTCTCTGGCTTTGAGTGTTCAGTGTGTAGGTTCTGTGTCTAATATGGCCCAACGCCTATTTGCTAGAATCCGCCAAGTTGAATCATTGGTGGCTGAAGTGATAAGTCTCAAACAGGAGATCAGATGGCTCAAGCATGAGAATAAACAGTTGCACGGGCTCGCACATGACTATGCTACAAACATGAAGAGGAAGCTTGACCAGATGCAGGAATCTGATGGTCAGGCTTTACTTGATCATCAAAGGTTTGTGGGTTTGTTCCAAAGGCATTTATTGCCTTCGTCTTCTGGGGCTGTACCGCATAATGAAGCTCCAAATGATCAACCTCCAATACCTCCTCATTTTGGGGTTCTGTCCAGTACTGAGGCTCCGGATAACCACCCTCATGTGCTTTCTCTTTCTGGGGCTCTACCGACTGCTGAGACACGTGTCAACATCAGAAGCCAATCACAACACGACACGTGTCAATGTCAGAACAAAACTAGAAACCTTCTTCTATAAATAGGGATCATTCTCCCACAATAATCTTTAATGTCATTTTGTACTAAACTATTCACTAGACCTCACAAAATGAGAGCTTGAACCTATGTATTTGTGTAAACCCTTCACAATTAATGAGAACTCCTCTACTCCGTGGACGTAGCCAATCTGGGTGAACCACGTACATCTTGTGTTTGCTTCCCTATCCCTATTCATTTACGTACTTATCTTCACTAGTGACCGAAGCAACCAAGCGAAGGTCACAAACCTGACACTTTCTGTTGTACCAAAGTCATCGCTGATTTTGTGCATCAACACACTCCACATATTTGGCTGGTTTGATAAAGCCAGCTTTTACTAGCCTCTCAATTTCCTTTTTGACCTTCTCTTCTATCTCTTTTGACATCATTCGCGGTGCTTGCTTAACAGGTTTATATCCCTCATTGATGGGCATTCTGTGTTCCACCAATGTTGAATCTAAACCTGGCATCTCAATATAATGCCAAGCAAAACAATCTTTAAATTATTGCAAAAGACAGATAATCTTTGCCCGATCATTAGTCTTTAATAAGCGACTGATTTGTATTGGTCTTGGATCTTCCTCTGTCCCTAGATCAATAACTTCCAAAGGATCCTGAACTTTTGGTGATGGCTTATCAGGTTCTGCACACAAAAATTCAACTAACTTCGGGCTCTCGGGCAAGTCGTATGGCTCATCTAGGTCATATATGCACTCGGCCATTTGTATAACCCTCTACAATTCTTCTCTACAAGATTCCTCCCTACTTTCATCCTGGCTGGTCGAAGCTCCTAACTGCCATTCCTGCTCTTCTTTGTCTAAAAGCTCCATTTCTTGCTTTCTTCCTTTTCCATACACCAACAGTCTTTTAATCAGGGACCTGACTGCAATTACCTGATCCTTCCTTTTTTGTTCTGTCATTGATGGTGTAGGGGCGTCGGGACGATACAAGGTCTATCCCACTCCTCTCTAGTAAGGAGCATTCCTTGTTCTAGAGGCTTTTGGGCAGTCACCTTGGTAGGGAGGCCGTTCTCATCTACTCCTGAACATTTCAAAATTCCTACGTTGGGGTTGTAGAAACTTGTTTCCGCAACATTAGCCGTGGGGAGAAATGGCCGTGATTCAGCCTCTACCATGTCTCAAAAGCCTGGTCCCTCCGTTCCTGCTTCATGGTAGACAACGACTTGTTGATGCAGGGTGGAGGGTATGGCAAAACTTTGGTGGATCCAATCCCTTCCAAGTAATGCTATGTAGATTGAAGTACAATCTACCACAAAGAATGCCAGCATAATCTGTTTGGACCCCAAATCCACTTCTAAGGGCAATATCTCATGAGTTTTGGTGATAGCGCCCGAGAAGCTTGAAACCGTGAGGTCTGTAGGAATAAGATCTTATGTGCCTCTCCCCATTTTCTTCATTTGCTTGGCCGGTAGTACATTAACAGCCGCTCCTCCATCAATTAAAATCCTTTTGAAGGGCACCCCCTCCAAATGAGCTGTAATATATATGGGCTTAAGATGATTGGCAAGCAAAATGTTTGGGCGGCTGAACACCATTTTGTCTGTATAGATCCTTAAAGGACCATCTTTGGATGCTTCAGATGATTCAGTCTTTCCCGATTGTCCCTCTTCGGCTACCTCCACGTTGACATGGGCCATCGGCTCAGTTGTTACGTAGTCACCTTCCATAGTGGCAGGCTGATTAGGTCTGGCACCAAACATGGCGGATAGCACATACGCCATGTTGATATGAAAATTGCTAGGCTCGGGCAGTTTTTCTTTCTTGCTCCCAATCTGGTCCATGAATTCATCTAACCAAGCCATCGCATATGCTGGAAGCAGTGGTTCTGGTGCCCCCTTTTGTTGATTCCTGCCTGAATATGGTGTTTGCTTTGGAACCTCACCGAAAGGATCCACCCCTGACAGAGAATGTGGTTTTCTTTTAGGTAAAACAGTTCCAAAACAAATAGGCTCCGTCTTCCATCCAGGAGTTGGCACCATGATCATATTTTCTTGAGCTCTCCTCAAGATCCTATATTTCCCAGGGTGTAGGCTCTGTGGTACATGGTCTCCCTCGCCTTCTGTCTTGCTATTAGCCTTTTCCACTTCTTTTTTACTCCTCCAACGGAACTGACTACTCCCCCCAGATGACGTTTTCTCCAACTTTTGATTCTTGGATGCTTCAGACGTCGCAGGGGTCTTTAAAGAGTTCATGTAGGCTTTGTGTTGCCTTTGGACCCTTCTGACCATGGAGGCTCCCATTTGTCTAACGGGCTATCCATTCTTCCCAACCACGTACCATTTTCTCCTGAGGCGGGAAGGGTTATCTTTCTAGATAGGATTTGCTATGCTATCACTCATCTTGACTTCTCTTCCCATATGGCCGTATTGAGAATGCTCTACACCCTTCCCTTTTGGCTTTTTAGCATCCTTATCTTCTGCCTCCTCAGAAACCTCATGGTTTCGAAATACTTCTGATAAAGCTTTAGGTTGGGAATCATCTCCCAATCGTTGAAAAACACTTCGGGAAATATCTCTTCATGTTGCCCACCTGACTCTTTCGCGGGCTTCTTTCCTTTCTTCTTCTTCTTTCCTCCTGATCAGCTCATGATCAATGAGGACTCCTGCTGGGGGAACTCACACTCGCATTGGCATTTACTGCACAGAACCATCCCTTTGATTATGGCTGCTTTTGGATGTTCGGGCAATTTGATCACCCTTTTTGTGGATTTGTCAGCTAGTCTTCCTTTTTCTTCCCTTGTGACCTTTTTTTTCCCCTTCTCAGCCCATGCCATACTGATCATATTTACTAGGGCCTCTGAGAAGGGATCTGCAGTTTTGTCCGCCACTGCTTCTTCTGGCTGGCTGGTTTCAACTTTCTCTTCTTCCCTATCATCATTTTCCCCAAGTTGAGGTAAAGATATAGGAATAGTTGGTCTTATAACCGGGTCTGCTTCTTTTCTGAAGCCTGTGGATGCGCTCTCCAATCTTTGCAACATTTGTAACAAGGTAGTTTGCAAGTCTTCTGGCAGTTTTGACATATTTCTTTTGATCAAGCAAATCCCACCAGGCGTGCCAAAACTATGTTCGTGGCTAGAATTTCCACTGGGGATGTTTCCTAGCCGACGAGCACACAGCTCCCCGAGAGGTTGGCGCCGGTTAATGTTTTATGTCGGGCTTCTGCTTCACTGGCGGGCTTATCGGGCAAGGCTGAAAAAGAAAGACAAAGTTAACTTTGAAATGGGCCTTTGTGGGGCCTTAGGTGTAGGCCTGAGGCTCACAATCAAGATTAACTTTTAAGTGCTCAGGCGTGCCACTGCCATCTTCAGCATGGCAGATGTAAAACGAATGTTGAGTTTTAGTTGTATATATACCCGAGAGACCGTGTTAGTTATGACAGGTGCCTTTGTGGGGCCTTAGGTGTAGGCCTTGAGGCTTCCAGTCAATAACTAACCCAGTACTCGAACATATAATGTTTGTTTCATTGATTGCAAGAGTCTTATAACCATTATACTTCTGATTACCTGAGCCCGAAGAGCAGAATGAATCCAAATAGGTGCCTTTGTAGGGCCTTAGATATAGGCCTTGAGGCTTCCCATCAGAATTCCTTCTATACTCAAACGTTCTACAATAATCATAATATAATAGAAATAAAACTAAGAGATATGTCGATTACTTGCGCCCCAAGTAACTTCGGACTTCTTGTTTATCAAAGACTGTCATGGATAGGTTAAGTCCACATGAGGTTCTTTTTTATGCCTTGAGACCAAGGACTTTTGAATGATCAATCTTACATGCCCGAGGGCTTAGAACTTAGATCTGATTTAAACTGTGAAGACATATTCAAATCGGATTCAAGAGCTGAGAAGTCTTTTAATCATCAACTTACTAGAAATAACTTGGATACAACTGGAAGTATACAACATACTGCTAGATTAATGAATGAAAAGACAAAAACAAAGAGGGTCGGGCAAGGTTTCACCTTGTCGGGCAAGGCTGATCGTCTTGCAACTTCCTATCTTTGTGGTTTTATCAAATGGGCTTGATAGCTTAGAAAGAGGGGTAGGGAGATGAGTTTACAGAAAGAAATCGATACTACAGCAGGTTTTTGACAAGGTAGCAGAGCTATTACAAAGGCTTTTGGTGAGGGTTTATCCCGAGATGGATGAAGGCTTGGGCTAACTACAGCTTCGTTTGAAGGTAAATCTGGCTTTGAGCAGAGTTTGTGCTTGTATTTGTTTGTTTGATTGAGTGTCCCCATCTCTGATTTCTCTTTCTTTTTTTATAGACACTTCGGTTTGGCCTCCTGTAGCAGTAACCTTGCCCGAATGCAGCTTGAAGGGCAATGACTCAGCAACTATTTACTTGTACTGCCACTGTAAAGTGCTTTTGGGCTGATTAGCTGGCTGGTCTATACCACTTGGTCTCTAAGTAGGTGAGCAAGTGGTTCAAATGAGCTGCACCAAGTCGGAAATGGCATTTTCTGCTTTCTGGGCTTCGGCTGGGCTTCGGCCATCTCTCCTTCTAGGCCTCCCTTTGGACCAGCTCCTTCTTGAGTCCAAAGTTCAAGTTTTAATCCAAACACACTCAATACATTTTACATTAAATTGTAAATCTAAAGAATATTAACAATATAAAATAAGAAAAAAAATAAATTCGTAAAGAAGTAGATCGGGCCAATAATTTTACGGGCTCAATTTGATCAAGAATATTAAGCAAGTACAGAATTGGTCCAAGAATTTAGTAAAAAGGAAATAAGTGAATGAATGAAATTATGAAATTATGAAATTATGAAATGAGGTGATAGAGTAACTAGTCAACGGTTTGTTATATCGCGAGCTCTCCTCATTCTGCTGGCCCACGATCCTTCCTTTTGTGACCTTCTCTTCAACTCAAGAATTTGTTGACTCCATCTGTTTTGTGCACCTTGATTATTTCTGACAGAATTATCCATACTGTAGGTGAAGGTGCTCATCCTACTACAACTATTGTTACAAGAATCTTTCAAACCCAACTCGTAATCGTATTCATCGCGCAACAGAGGATCCGATAGCGTCTTGTAAGCCTCGTTCAATTGCACAAATCGCTCGGTGAAAATATTGGAATTCTGTTGATCATGACATACATCTGGATGATAGCGAAGCGCCATGCTTCTGTAAGCTCGCTTGATCTCGTCTTTGCTCGTTTTAGTATTCGGACTCAAGCTAAGTAGCTTGTAGAAATTGGTATGACTAGTACTACCGCCCTCGTAACAATTCGTGGGTCTGCATGTAATTTTAGTGGCTTTGCGTGCATGACAATTTAGAAAAGAAGGTTTAGGCTTAGCAGCTGCAGCACTGGTACTAGGGTTTATGCAGCTTGAAGAAGTCAGCAGAGAGGTGTTCATGGCTATGTGAATGTTCTGCAAAATGCATGGGAAAGAATTATGCGGATTGAGGCTAATATATACAAGGAACATATCCCATCTCTGTAAATATTTAATTATATATCATAATCCAACCATTAAGAAAGGGTTAAGGAAGGTGTGAAAGAAAGACAAGGTTAGGGAAAGAAGGAAATAAATTATTACTAGGCAGCGGTGACTTCTAAACACAACGCGTTTTCTCCATAATAACCATCGAGCTACTTGGTTAGCGTTGAGATTATGATGATGATATAAATTAGTTTACTTGGTTAGCGTTGAATCATAAACTGTCGTCTTTGTCTTGCACAATGTTTTCCCTGCATTTGGAGAAGTATTTGTATTCACGAATACACCACTATGGTAGAGTTCCGTATTGTAATATAAAAATATGTGTTAGTTTATTTTTATGTACTATTATATTATTAGTACGTCATCATGACGGTGTACTCGTAATATATAAGTGTTAAATAATAGAGTTTCATATTGAAAATATAGCAAAATAATATACAGTTTATATGTTAGACGTCCACTTCTAAGATCACTGAGTACTTTTGTATTCACCTATTAATATGTGGTTAAGTTGGGACAATATTGATGTTATTAGTGGTGAATCATGTGGATTAAAAAGGTTTGATAATAAGTTGTTATACTGATTGAAAAACAACTTATATGAAATAGATTTACTGTTATGTGGCCTCCCGATTAATAATACATTGTCATGTGAAGAAAAATTTACATTTAACAATATATTAGTGGATAGCGAATGTTACATAACGGTAAAATCATTCCCTATAAATCTTTCTCCTAATTTTAATAAGAAAAAGTCCATGGTCTACTGTACTGACCAAAAAGAAACGCTCGGCCGAAAGCAAAATACAACGGAAGCTGCTTTGGTTTCTACGAAAAGAGAAAAAAGAATGTTTACTTTGAGGGGAACTTTTTGGTTTTCTAAAGTCCTCGCGCATGAAAAAGATTCCTCACCGGATTATCTTTTTGGGAATTCTAGGAATTCTGTGATCAAGATCGTTCATCATATATCATACAGTTAGAAATTATTTCAAAATTTAAAATTTAAAAATAAATATAAATAGTACTTAACGACAACTGACCGCACGATGTACGATAAACGATCACGATAAATGATCACGATCACAAAATTCCTAGATCCCCAAAAAAGGATCCAGCAAGGATCCTTTCTCGCGCATAGCCGACTTGTATTATTGATGGTAACAATGTTTGACTGTAACTTCTAACTGGGGAATCAGGTAGCCGATGAGTTTGCTAAACTTATTGTTGAGGATGCATATCTTAAGCCAGAGAATAAAGGGACTGTATATGAGCCAATTAACGATGCAGCACTGAAACAAATGTCTTTAATCTATCGTTAATTAGGATAAAAATGATTGATATATTCTTATTTTTTTTTATAAATCTCCAAATATTGTAAATTTTGATTTAGAATAAGTCTCCCAAAGAAGTTGCCAATTCCACTCCTCTTATAAATAATGCCTAATTGGATTATTAGTCCCTGTGGTGATAGGGTAGTTGGAAGATAGCCCCTGTGGTAAAAAAAATTAGGATTTAAACCGTTGTGGTGAAGTCTGTTAGGATTAGGCCCAAAATTGAAAATTTCGTCAACTTTTCGTTGATTATTAGCACGTAAGCCACATATATTAGGTTAAAATGGAACTCTCTACTAATTGTTGGCAAGTGGAGCTACATGTGAGGATAACTTTATTATTTTAGTCTCACATGTGAGCCTTTATGTGCTAACAATTAACGGAGAGTTGACGAAATTTTCAATTTTGGGCCTAAATCCTAACTGACTTCACAACATGAGCTTAAATCCTAATTTGTTTACCACAGAGGTTATCTTTCAACTACTTGTTCACCACGGGAACCAATAACCCAATTAAGCCTATAAGTAATGTATAGTTGTTAATCCTCAAAGATGGGCCTTATGAGAAGGCCCACAAGTGTTGGAAAAGTGAGATACTAGGCCCACAGGCCATCCCAAAAGATTTAGTAGACAGAGTGCTATCTCAATGGTAAATGACGAGCATTACCTATGACCACTAATTATCACAGATTGTCTACCGACTAGAAGGAACGAGCACTGGACTTAAGGTACTTTTTTACTGCTCAAGCCAGTTAGCAGACTTGGCAACTTTCTGGTACGGTGCTTCAAGGAAAGGTATGTCAAAACGTCAACTCCAAGCCACTTGTCAACTCCAAGCTCGTTCATGGGTGGCTATAAAATGATACAGATGCTATCATATGCAGTGCTCGATTCAAGTGTTTTCCAACCACCCATGAACGAGCAATGCGCTCGAGGGTGTCAACGAGAGAAACCAAGCAAGTAGCCCTGCGTGGATGTCACTTCTCATCCATGTGTCGGTTGGGCAATGGAGAAGTAGCATATATACCAAGTCTACTTGCACAACCCACTTACCAGTGGAGTGGTGAGAGACTTAAGGGCCCAAGACTTTTTGTGTTCACTGAGCCTGTATAAAGGAGACAAGTACTCTTTAGAAAGGTTCAGATCCACGAGGATAGAATTGGATTACTTTGTGTTGAGAGCTATTGTAATTCGCAGTAAATATATATCAGATTACTCCAGTGGACACAACTCATTCTTACGAGTGAACCACTTAAATCTTGTTGTTTTCATATCAGTTTGGTCCCTAAAACCCCCAATGGTTGACTATATTGGTCTGTTGACCTCTCAGTTTTGAGTGTTTACGATGTACAAGTGGTTAAGTTAGAAACAACATATATAATATCTATATTGATTAGTAGTGACCTATTATACCGCTTATGAAATCTCCACAATGAAAAGTTTACTTTTAAGTAAAATGATGATATCGATATTGATTAGTAGTGATCGTTAGACCGTTACAAGCCCGGCCATGTTGATACTACAAATATCCTCTTCCTTCATTATCAGATTGAGCTCCTCTCTCGCTTTTGTCGGCCTTCTCGAATAAGTTTCTTTTGACAAAAGAAACTCAAGACCAAATTTGACTCTAGGCCCATAGTGGCTCCACCAGTGGCCTAGTTTAGAATTAGTGTTTATATAGTATTTGTCATCTAATAAAATTTCTATTTGAATGCAGCCCCTCTTTTCCACACCAGCCGGCAGACCCCTCCCCCTTTCAAACCCTACCGCTGCCCCTCCCTCCCTACCCTTTCTGCACAGCATATATCCTCATTCAGTCATCCTCTACTTCTTACTACTTTAGAATCTAGCTAAAGTCGCCAGCTTTGAGGCTTTGGTATTCACACTATCTTTGCCACCGTCAATGCTAAAATGTGTGTGTAAAAATCATTTCTGATTCATTTGTTGATTAATGTTATTTGAATGCACAATATCAGAGGGTACTTTACCACATTCATTATGAGATAGATAATGTTAGAGAGACCAAATATTAAGGGTAATGTCAGAGAGACCAAAATTTTAGATAAAATTGTGTAAACTAAATGACATCTAAGTTGATGATTAGATTATTACTTAAATGATGTTGATAAACATGCTCATATCTATTAAGGACACATAATTTAGTTTGCAAATTTTGTCTACAAATTTAGTCTATCTAGCATTACCCAATTTTTGAACCAAATTTGCAAATCAATAAGAAATAAGCACGTTAATTAATATTTAAGTAATAATTCAATCATCAACCACCACATAATTTGGTTTACGAATGTGGTTTGAAATTTTGATCTCCTAGTATTACCCTTCCCCGAGAGGCAAGTAATTATTACCTTACAGTAAATGCAATTTACAAAAACTAAATCTTTCCAATGCTACAACATTACTAGCTAAAGCTAGAACCCTTCGTATCTCGGGATGAGGATCTTCTCCGGATTCTCTTTGTGAGGATCCTAAGAATCCTCACATTCTCGCCATTTTTCGTGCATCGTGTGGTCAGTTTTCATTATGTATTATTTGTATTTAATTTTAAATAAAAAATTCAAAATAATTTCGGACCACACGATGTACGATAAACAGTTATAATGTAAAGATTCTTAAAATCCCACAATTTAGATCCAAATGAAATCTAAATTCCATAACTCGTAAGTACGAAAATTATAAAACAATCAACAAACACAACTACCAGTAACTACCAACAATACGATGGAACCCTCGTCAGCGAACAATTGTACTCGAGGCCCTTTTCTCTTCTCTAAAAAGCATGGCACCATCAGTTGTACTTCTGCATCACTCTTGTACAACATCATCATGCATCTTAGAGCAACTCCAGTGTTGTAAAGGCCCTCTAGGTCAACTTACTATTGAATCCCCCCAGTGAATAGTAACTGCTTTAATGAACAGTAACTGTCTTTTGCATCTCCACCCCTAAACTGAATAGCCATAGCAATAGGTAATAAAATATTAGTATTTTTTATTTTATAAAATAATACAAAATAATTTTATTTGTAATTTCAGATAAGATTTTTAATCATTCTCATTGCGCCACGTGTCATTATCCGAAAAGATAATTTTTGGTGATAGATTTCGAAAAGATTTTTATCCAATGTCGTTGTGCCACGTGTCGTTACCTTTTCAGAATCGTTAAGGATAGATTTCTGATATGATTTTTAACCAATCACGTCTCGCCACGTGTCACAATATGTTTACAATCTTTAAGGATAGATTTCGATCAGATTTTTAACGAATGACGGCATGTCACGTGGCATTATCTACAACCTAATCCTTTCTTTTTCCTCCATATAACCCACCATCCATCCTAAGAAATCACACACCAAAATCAAAATATCTATCATTATTCATAGTTTCTGCTTTCTTCTTACAATGTTTTCTTCAAGGATGTTGTGGGAAATCGATGAGCAAGAGAAAGAATTGTTTAAGCAAGGGGAAGAAATGTTCAATCTCCAGGTGGGCGAAAATAAGATGGAAGAGGATGAGGATGAAGAGCGTAGAATGAGAGATGACGAAGCAAAAAGTCAAAGAGCCTCACATTTCCGTCGAGTCATCCAAGCTGTGGCTCAGATCTCCAGGCCCAGCCGTTCCGCAAACATTGATAGAAGTAGGCAACGATGAGGTACAGATATCTTGGACGATTATTTTGTCCGTAACAGTGCATTCCCTGATACGTATTTTATACGTCGTTTTAGAATGGAATGACATTTGTTCAACAAAATCATGATTGCTGTTTGCAACCATGATTCGTACTTTGTGTAAAAGAATGATGTTTTTGGTGTTATGGGTCTCTTTCCTGAGCAAAAAATTACTGCTGCTTTGCGGATGCTTGCATATGGAGCATCTGCAGACCAAGTGGATGAGATAGCAAGGATGGGGAAATCAACCATTCTTGAGTCCCTGATGAGGTTTTGCTCCACAATCGAATCTATCTACACCACAAAGTACCTACTGAGATGGACTTGCAAAGGCTTCTGAAGAAGGGCGAGATGCAAGGTTTTCTTGGGATGATTGGAAGCATCGACTATATGCACTAGACTTGGAAAAATTGTCCAAGTGCATGGCAAAGAGCTTATGGGGACATAAAATGAGCAAAAAGTATAATTTTGGAGGTGATGACATCATTTGATACATGGATTTGACACGCTTTTTTTCAGTGTTCTGGGATCTCAAACTGACCTCAATGTCCTTACCCAATCTCCAATGTTCAACGATGTCCTACAAAGAAAAGCACCAAGAGTCACGTACTTGGTCAACGGACATAAGTACCACGGGCCATACTACCTAGCAGATGACATTTACCCAAAGTGGTCATCGTTTGTCAAAACAATGCCACATCCATGAAGTGCAAAGGAAAAACACTTTGCAAGCTGTCAAGAGGGGTGTAAGAAGGATATGGAGCATTGTTTTGGTATCCTCTAAGCTCGTTGGGCGATTGTCAGGGGTGTTTCCAAAATGTTTGATTTAGAGTCGCTTCGATCCATCATAATGACGTGCATCATTCTTCACAACATGATTATGGAAGATGAGTACGATTATGATGTCATTGATGAATATGAGCCAGACACGATGAACAATTCCAAAACATAAATATATTGTGCTTATGACGCCATCGAAGAACCCGTGCAACACGAGCCATTACAAAGGGATGGATGCTACAATGAAAGGCTCATTCAACGATATACTGCACTTCAGGACCCATATATGCACAATTCCCGACAAATTGACTTGATAGAACACCAGTGGGAATTGAAACAAGCTCAAGAAACTTAAGTTCATTTAGTGTGTTTGTTTTTATTTGGTGTGTTTATTTAATTTTATTTGGTGTGTTTTTTAAGTTCATTTAGTGAGTTTGTTTTTATTTGGTGTGTTTGTAATTTTGTTTGGTATGTTTATATAATTTTATTCGGTGTGTTTATGTCCTTTGAATAAAGGTTCTCTTAGTTTAAATAAATTACCAAATTAAATAAATATAAAGTACTAAATTCAATAAATTGGAAACAACATAAAAGTACTCTATCCAACAGTCCATATAAGGTATTCGTTGAAATCCAACGGACGACTTCGGCCACGTGCCCCACAATGGTAACATTTCATAACTCTGCGATGCGGGCCCCACCGACTAAAAAGTTGTTGGTGATGCGCCCCCACGCGCACGTGAACGACATGTGCCTGACACAATTTTTTTTAAATCGTGACTAACGTCACCCTGACGTTAGCCTGGCATCACCTGGCCCTTAGGCTCTCAGGCCACCGATTCGAGCCGGGCCTCTCACTCGGGCCCCCCCTCAACCTACACGCTCGCATGGGCTAGAGCAAGCAGCTTGGGCTATTGGGTAAGAAAAATCAAAGGTCCATCGGTCTATTGGTCCCGGTGGAGTTGCTCTTACATTTACTCTCCCACCGCTAACCCTTGTTTTTCAGAATTTCCAACAAAAGTTGATATAAGAGATTATTTTCAGTAGTATAATTTTTATTTTCTTTTACTGTACTTTATTATGCTCTACCATCATATGTGAAATGAGTTCAATCTCGCTCACACGCACTCTTGTATTTAGTCACTTTTAGAATT
Organism: Malus fusca; assembly: GCA_035220775.1. NCBI lineage: Eukaryota > Viridiplantae > Streptophyta > Magnoliopsida > Rosales > Rosaceae > Malus > Malus fusca. The sequence continues at coordinate 47,835,274 of CM069073.1, read as the reverse complement.
TTATTTTATCCATATTTTTCCACATCATTACACTTTATTACTGTCACATTCTTAGTGTCGACAATGATAGCTCAATTTCCAAGTCGGGATGTGTCAGTTTGGTTCTCCTCTCTAAAATGCATACTACATCATGCATCTTACATTTACTCTCCCACCCTGCTTTGGGCGGGGACATTGCAAACAGAATGATAAGAGGCTGACTTGCTAAAAGCTGTCGAGAACCGCGGGCGTGTTCTTAAGAAGATTGAAACTGGGACATGGTTGTCAAGTGGAACCACAACCTAATGATTCTCAACATCTACAACATCATGCATCTTACATTTACCCTGCACCCTAGGTTGCCCTCTCCTAATGCCGCGTTTGCGCAAAATGCAGCCACAACACGAGAAATGTTTCGTTCAAAAGTCAAATTCAATGGGAAAGGGAGCACAAATGTACATAAATACTGAAATAGGATAGAGATTAATACATTAGGAAAACGTCGTCCAACCAACTAAGCCATCGAAACAGGTTTCGAGTGACCCCGAAAACAATGTTAAAACCTAGCTTAGTCACCCCTCAGAATGAACTAACTCCAATGGTAAAATAAACATCACAAGTGCCATATATCACATCATCCCTCTCTACTCACAAAAATGGCACCACCAAACTCGGCTCTCAGAAACAAGGGAATGATGCAATTACAAGACCAACAAGTAGGGATCCAACCGAACTAGCGAGCATAAAAGAACCTGAGCTTCCCTGAGGAGATGCAGCAGGTGTTGTTTGCTCATTCCCTCCAGTAGTCGACGACCCTGGTGCACCACCAATGTCAGCACCTGACATTGGAGAAGGTGCCGGCGAGGTAGGTGCTCCACCTATATACATACAATTCATTAATCTCAAGGGACAAATCCACCAAAAGTTGAAATCAAAACAAGTATATGCACTCGTATAATATATAGTGAATTTGGACACTTCGGAGTTTGCAGTAATATGAATTCATCCAAGGAAAGTAATTTTCGCACACCATTGATCTCTTTGCAATAAAAGAGACAGAAATAAAGAACCATGTGTAGAAATTGCTTTCCTTCATTAAATTATTATTGAAGATTAACACATGCGTTTAATTCTAAACAGTATCCTATAGTGTAAAGATCAAGCAAAGTCCAGAAAGAAAATGAATGAGGATCATTCGTCAGATACTGTTTATATTCAATTTTAAATAAAAAAATTACAATAATTTCTGAACGTTCGATGAGATTGAAGGATCTGAAAATCCTCAAAAAGAAACCGTCGAAGAAAAATGCCCCAAAACAAATCAGCCAAAATAATAAATAATTAAATATAATATAAACTAAACTAAATACTTTAAATATTCTTGAGTGCTGTCCAGATCTAGGTATAATTAATAAAATAATTAAACAACAAACAAATAATTTAACAAATAGCAGAGCAGCATTAAGATAATAATATGAACATACCAGGAGCACCAGCAGGACTGAGAGATACTGAAAAAAACAACAAAACAAATGTTAAAAAAAGGTTTACTCGTCAATCTTAATTCCCAAAAAGTCTAAAAATAAATAAAAATAGATAAAAAGAGAAAAGAGAAGGAAGACAGACATCCACAGTTGGAGGCAGAAGGAGCGGAGACTTTGCAAGCGGCGGGGAGGGAGATGGCCTTGGTGATGTTCAAAACGACGCCGAGTTGAGCACTGCTTTTGAAGGCCTCACAGAGGCAGGAAGCGTCGGCTTTGAGAACAGTCTTGAGGCCACTGCAGCAAGTCCCTGCAGGCTTCGTGTCCGTGCTCCCATTCGACACAAACGACAAGCAGTCCGCCATGTTCAAGATCAGGCTCGAGCAGTCCACCGCAGGAGCCGGCGCCGCGCAGTCCCCAAGTCCAAACAGCAGCACCGCCATCACCACCACCAGAGTGCTCATCCAAACCCTCGTTGCTGCTCCCATTTTTTCTTGTGGGATTGTGAAAACTCAAGAAGGAATGATGGCACCAAGTAGGAAGTGGGTTGGTGAGGGACGGGATTTTGTAGGATTAATATATAAGGGAGGGGATTAAGTGGCGAAGTGGGAAGGAATGATGGCACCAAGTGAAGAACTCAAACTCCCAACAAAAGATAATGGACTTTATCTCTCATCAAGGTAAAGTATATAGAGAGAGAGAGAGAGAGAGACAGAGAGTGAGAGGACAGTGGGCGCATTCGGTAGTCGGTGCTATGAAGTGGGGCTCTATACGTGTATCGCATCGCGTGCTCCTTGTTTCATGCCATTAAATTTCGAAGGCCTCTTTTTCTATTTGAAATGATTTCTACGCCTCTTTTTTTTCTCTTGACCTAAATAAGTTAGGAAAGTTAATGAAAAAATTTCGAAAATTTTAAATTTTAACGATAATGATAAAATAAAGGGTAAAGTAAATAGTACCATGATTGATTTTTTAGTATAAAAATGTGATTTTTCGTTAAAATGAACAATGCCGAAAACTTTTCGTTAAAATTCTCAAATAAGTTTCATTTTCTCGATGATTAAGAGTATATAGTCGCTTCTAGATTTGACATCAAATTCGACGAAGAGCGCGGGTGGCGATTATTACAGTATCAGAAAGAAACTATGTTTATCATTTTTAAATAAAAGATTAATTGGTAGTTTTATTTAAGAATAGAAAAGACTTACTGAAGTATTTTTATTTTTCACTAAACAATGAAAATAGTTATGTTTATAAATCTTAGTATATGTTCGATTCTCACCCAACTACTTCTCTCTTAAAAACTAACTATTTAATGGAGAGTGATCAAATTCTTTAATCATCATGTGACCAAAGAAACATTTATGTGCCCTTTACACATTTTCTCTATCTTCTTGTGGTTCAATTGAATAAAATAAAAAAATTTAAAAAAAAATAAAATAAAAAAATTTAAAAAAAAATAAAATTATTATTGGCACTCCAAAAATCTTATTTTGCGCTTCTCATAAGTGTATATTCTTTTTAAATTTTGAAAATTTGGAGTATAAATTGAAAATTTTAGAGTGCTAATAACAATAATTTAACAAGTTGACAAATTGTTTGGGCCCAAAATGACAATTTGGGCCGAGTGTAGAATCATTCTCGGCCCGGGAGGCCTTGCGACAAGAAAACCATGGATCGTTCAGCTCGTGGGCCTCCAAACCTGGGTCGGCTAGGTCATAACGCAAAACAAGTCGAGTCCTAGTGCAATGAGGAGTCTCGGCAGGATTAATAACCTGGAAGCGAATCCGGCTTGGTTAAGGACTAGGTTCACAATCCTAGTGAAAATAGGACTGGTCGAGGTGATGTTGATCCGGAGAAGAAAACCTAGTTCGAGTAGGATTTTAACTCAAGATATACAGCTACTATAAATACAAGAGGTCGCGTACCATTCAAAGGACCTCCAATTCAACCCACAAAATCAATACAAAATTGCCCTGCGCAAATCCTCAACAACTTGAGAACCTTTTCCTTTTCTTTTTCGCTGACACATCTTCCGTTGGCATCAACAGCACTGTGAAAGCAACCGGTGATATCTTAAGTCGGCATAGATAGCTCTATCACCGTAGAATTGGCCGAACTCGCAGTACCTTCCGTTGGCATCAACAGCACTGCGGCGGGCACGGTCAGTTATCTATCCAAGTCTCGGTCGAGAAGGTTTTCTAAACCCTTTTTTGGTCGAGGTCATCTCATTAGTCTTCTCGACGAAGTGAGGTGTTACAGTTATTACATTCGGCACATTGAAAGCCGAATTTGATTTGTGAGCTTCGTAATAATAGTAACCTTGTCTTCAGGTTTGAGAATCCAAGAGGCCGAGACGTGTTCCTTTCTCGGCCGCAATCGCAAGACGCAGAAGTCAGTAGCGCGACCCAACGCGACATCAACAAATTTACTCCTCGGCCGAGCTCGGCCGACGAGTTGGCACGCCCGCATTCACCGAAGGACGTAGTTAGCTTTAGATTACTCGGCCTGCGCGCCACGTAGGCTTTGTAGTTTTTAGGGTCAACATTTTGGCACGCCCAGTGGGACCTAGTGCTAAAACTACGAAGTTCACATGATCTATCTCGATCCGGCTTCAAGGGATGAGTGTTATCGCCTATTAAATGAGCAAAAACAACTCCTTGAAAGATTGAGAAGAATTCCTAAAAAGCAAGAGGCCGGGGGGCAAATTTCCACTCCGGCCACAATCAACATTCGGCCTAAGAAAATTGTCGAGACGGCCGAAGAAGAACAAAGGCCACCTATTTTTTCGGTCGACACTAAAAGTGTGGTAGGCCTAGAAGAAAAAGTTCAAATTTTTGTGCCACAAATTGACTCAGAAACGTCAGAGGAGTGCTCCAATGACGAACAAGATGAGTACACGACTTCAAACCATAAATCGATTGATGTGGTAATTGAAGACATGGGCCTAGCCGAAAAAATCACGCCAATTGATATGATTATTGGTGATAAAGCCGATATGGAGAAATCCCGTTCGGCTAAGATGTTTGACTTAGAAGCCGAAATTATTATGCCCGAGGGGCATAGTAATTACTCAATACATTCGGCAGCCGATGATAAAAAATATTTCGCCAATTCAAAAATATTTGGAGGAAAATCGTTATTCGGCCTAGAGCGAAATCAATGTGAAGATTTTGTTATTACAAGATCTCGACTTGGAATAAAGCATCGTTGGCCTCCTCCTAACTATGGTTCGGCCACTTTTCTTTTCGTTTGTAAAATATATATATATGTTATGTTCTTAAACATACGGCTACGCAAGCCGATGCATAAGAAAATAAGGGGGCAACAACATTCTGGCCGAAACATTCTAGCCGAATAAAAAAAAAATTTGGTCGAATACACTTGTTTGACTATTTTGGCCGAATGCATTTCTTTGTGAACTTTGCTTACAAAAGCCTTGGCCTCGGCCCCATTACGAAACAAAGCCTCGGTCAAAAAATATATATATATATATATATGTGAAAAAAAAAAAAAAAAAAAAAAGTCCGGACGTCACATTTCCACTATTCCCTTTATAATAGCTAAAAGGTAAGCTACTTTTTGGTGGTGATCTGGCGCATGATGTCCACTTTTGCTGCATCCTTTCTGGGGGTAGGCCGAACTGCTCAGGAATTCTGCTTGACCTCGGCCAAGATTTTCTCCGCCTTGGCCCAATGTCTCTTCGGCGAGTTACTTACAATCAAGATTCACCACGGCAAGTTATTGTTAATGCTGCTTAGCATGACTGAGGAGATTGGGTCGAGTAAAAAATTATTAAAGCTTCTCGGCGATACAGAAATTATCTTGGTGTTGCTCGGCCCGCCAAGCATACATAACTTTCCTCGACCTCGGCCTAAATGAATTTTTTCGACCTGAAAGGCCGAGCTACCAAGATTATTACTTATTTGATCATATTCAAGACGTGTCAGGCTATGGAGTGGACTCCTCGACCGTACATTTCTTCGACTGAGCTAATTTCCTTAACCATTCGGCTTACGAGCCGAAGCTCAAGGAAACTGGGGGGCAATGTTTGGGCCCAAAATGACAATTTGGGCCGAGTGTAGAATCATTCTCGGCCCGGGAGGCCTTGCGACAAGAAAACCATGGATCGTTCAGCTCGTGGGCCTCCAAACCTGGGTCGGCTAGGTCATAACGCAAAACAAGTCGAGTCCTAGTGCAATGAGGAGTCTCGGCAGGATTAATAACCTGGAAGCGAATCCGGCTTGGTTAAGGACTAGGTTCACAATCCTAGTGAAAATAGGACTGGTCGAGGTGATGTTGATCCGGAGAAGAAAACCTAGTTCGAGTAGGATTTTAACTCAAGATATACAGCTACTATAAGGTCGCGTACCATTCAAAGGACCTCCAATTCAACCCACAAAATCAATACAAAATTGCCCTGCGCAAATCCTCAACAACTTGAGAACCTTTTCCTTTTCTTTTTCGCTGACACATCTTCCGTTGGCATCAACAGCACTGTGAAAGCAACCGGTGATATCTTAAGTCGGCATAGATAGCTCTATCACCGTAGAATTGGCCGAACTCGCAGTACCTTCCGTTGGCATCAACAGCACTGCGGCGGGCACGGTCAGTTATCTATCCAAGTCTCGGTCGAGAAGGTTTTCTAAACCCTTTTTTGGTCGAGGTCATCTCATTAGTCTTCTCGACGAAGTGAGGTGTTACAGTTATTACATTCGGCACATTGAAAGCCGAATTTGATTTGTGAGCTTCGTAATAATAGTAACCTTGTCTTCAGGTTTGAGAATCCAAGAGGCCGAGACGTGTTCCTTTCTCGGCCGCAATCGCAAGACGCAGAAGTCAGTAGCGCGACCCAACGCGACATCAACAAATTTACTCCTCGGCCGAGCTCGGCCGACGAGTTGGCACGCCCGCATTCACCGAAGGACGTAGTTAGCTTTAGATTACTCGGCCTGCGCGCCACGTAGGCTTTGTAGTTTTTAGGGTCAAATATTACTAATTAACTATTACATTTTATACTAATATTTCAGATCATTCAAAAGTGAGATGCTTTAAACTTGAATTTCGTGGATAACAAATTCATCCAAATTTATCATGATTGACCAATAACGTGGATGAGCTTAAATTCCTCCTAACACCTTAATGTAAATATACCCTTGTATTAAAAAGTATAATGAAATTCATCCATCGAATTTCTCTTTCACTTACAAATGAAGAAAAGTACTACTAAACAATAGTAGTTCAGACAAATTTAAACTAAATATTAATTTTAATAAAAATTTTAAGAAAACTATCAATCCTTTCCCATTCTATTTGAATAAGCCACAAATTGTTAGCAAATACGTATGTGAACGTTTATATTTTTGTTCTATTACACATGATCCACATGCCACCGGTGTAAATGCAACAAATTGTCGCCGGTCACCGTCATTGTGACTGAATTTTTATCAACAGTTGGAAAATTTCAAATCACTGACTTTTCTTTTTACAAACGATAGCGTTAACGGATTAAACTGTTCAACGTTGACTTAAAAAATAAGGATATTGCTATCTACACACATATTTTACTTCCACACACCTCTCTCAATTTTTGGCAGTCGGATCAAATGAAAATTTTTAACAAGAATGTGTGAGAGGTAAAAATAAGTGTGGAATATCACCATCCAAAAATAATGCATGCAACCTTTTCATTTTATTATATTTTGATGTGTGAGTTAATTGTTCTTTTACATGTATACACAATAAAATTAGTAAAATTCATTATTAATATTCACATAATTGTTTTGACTGATTCTTTTTTCTGAAAAAAACGATATTATCGACAGAAAAAATAAGCTTAGGCTCACTAAAAGACGGAAAGAAAAAAATCTAATTTTGAGAAAGGTCACCACGCAAAGCATATATCTCAAACGTAATATTATTGTCGTCATGTCATATGGGTCTCGTCCGTCATTCCACGTTCACAACTCCCATGTGTGGAGAAGTACCCAATTTAATTTCTCAGAGGGACCACCATTTTAATTTGTCCCCATCGATCGATCAAGCTGGGAATTCTCCAAGGAGAGGTTTCTTCACATGCCCACCAATTTACTTCACCACGATCTAGGTGTTCACACGGACCACGTTAGAGATTATATTTTAGGGAGTTTTAACAAAATACTTTCGGTATTGTTCACTTTTAACGAAAAACCACATTTATTCATTTCCTTGGTATTATTCACTACACCTTTAAAAATGACTTTTCATAAAAATTGAAGTTTTTTTAGACTTTTCGTTAATTTTCCTTATATTTTATATATCACATCTAAATCGTTTATGTAATAGAGATGGAATCTAAATTCATATTTTTATTAGGGAGATGGTTTGTATATGGTTTGCAAAATTTAATGTTCTTAGCATCATAATTTTTCAAATTCGGCCTCTTTCGACATATGCCTCAATGTGTACATTATGGATGAAAATTTCGTCCAAGGGTAATTGACAAAATTACACCTATAAAACAATTAACATTGTTAGCCTAATTGACAAACACATGAGAAAATGGGAGAGCTTGTCAACCAAAGAGCCTCATATGCCTAAGTCAGAAAATAGGAGAAGTCTTTGGTGGCAGGCCTTTGGCAAGTGTATGCCTTGGAGAGCATGGCACTCAATAAAGACTTCGAATAGTTGACCTCTGCGGCCTTATTGAGTCGGGAAAGGCACGGTGGCAGGAGAGGAATATCATGGGTCCGAAGGGCGCTTTGATATGTGTATGAGTTCGCAGGCAAGCAGATGCTTAGCCCCTTAAGGTTTGGTGTGGTATGCTCACAACTTCAATAATAAATCCGTCATATTAAGCTAAAAATCTATATGTCGTTCTCTTATTTAATGTGGTTAATTTATGTCTTCATTACATTATAACAGTGTATTTGATGAAATACCTTATTCTTTTTTTTCGAGAAATGCTAAGGAGGCGATTTGTTGTATCCAAATCTAATCTCCCAAACCTCTTTTTTTTCTTCTTTTGGTTCTCCAATAAAACTTGGTTAAATACTTTTTAATCCTCTCAGTTGTGGGCGGGTGAACTCTAAGATTTAATGCTTTTATTATGCATATTAAATGAATAACAACGACTCCCGTTTGACCGATTTTTGTTTCTGTCCAAACTCAACTGTCGACAGTTGTACAAGAGTTTGACTCTGGATCTCGAGTACTAATTTGAAAAAAGAAAAGAAAAAGAGGAACTTATATAAAACAGATCTATCGTTATATAACGTTTTAATTTATCAAAATAATGATATGTGTTTAAAAATGTACTCAACTGCTAAAAAATTTACAAGACTTTGACTTTGAATCTCGATTACTACTTTGAAAAAAGAAAAGAGAGAGATAGTGATCAACCAACACAACTTATATAAAACGGGTCTATCGCAATATAACGTCTCAATTCACTAAAACAATGATATGTGTTTAAAAACGTACTCAACTGTTAAAAAAATTTATAAGACGTTTGACTTTGAATCTCGACTACTATTTTGAAAAAAGAAAATAGAGAGAACTAAACATAAGTGATACACGAGAACAATTTATATGAAACGAGTTTATTGTTACATACTTTCTCGATGTACTAAAACAATGATTTGTTAAAAAAACGTACACATATAAAGGTTTTATTAGAATGGAACGCTACAGTAGTGCTAAACCCGTTTCATATAAGCTCCATGAGAATGACACTTAATGTTGTTCTGAACATCAAATATGTGTCGGCACTGAATGCATACACTTACTCAAGAAAGTCGGTGCAGATGGAGATGATGAGTTGTGAAAGAAAGCCAGCAATATCATAGGAAAAAAGGTGTTGCCATTTGCCAAATGATGATCTTCATAGGCTGCCGTTGTTCATAAAGTTGGGCATATAATCATGAGCTTCCTTCCTCTTTCCTTTTCATCTTTTTGCCTGGCAAGCATGGCGCTTTCCGGCATAATTGCGCTTGATTGAGAGCTCCTAAGAAAATCACCCTACATACTTTTGAATCACAATCATCGCAGTCAATCAAATGTTCAAACAGCCGAGAACCGCCAAGAAAGGCCGCTTTTGTACGTTCAACTCCAAATTCAAAGAAACGGTGTAAAAAAACTGAAAGCTAAGGAGCCGTTGTGATGATCATTTTATTTTCGGTTTTTAATTTTAATTTTTATTTTTTAAATCAAAATTTTTGAGGTGGTTATCGAACAAGTTTTCAGTTTTCAAAATAATGAAAACTAAATACTAACAACCAAAAAAACTAAAAATTGAACTAAAAACAAAATAATTATCAAACAGTCTCTAAATTAACCGAGCGCTAAAATAACTTTTGAAGTCCAATACTAGCTATTTGTTCTAGTAGTGGCATGCTTACCCACTTCCGTCGTAAGATTTACTCAACTTTGTTGAACCTGACTTCTGAAGAGGGCAGATTTTGGGCAAACATGACAATAACACCATCAGCCAACCCTTAAGGCCAAACACCACTCAATTTCAATTTTCGTTTACATTCTGTTTTCCTCTCTCCTTCACAAATTCTACGACAAGAAACGTATTTCGCACTCTAGTTTCAATACTACTTCATAAAATGAGTGCGCAAAAATCATTTTCTTTCAGAAATCAAATGCGTGGAATACTTTCCCACTCTACATGCATATACACACAAGCCGTAGATTTTCATTTAAAAGAGAAATTCAAAGCTTCCACATTAGCTACTCACTGACATAATCAAGGGCCAAAACTTTGACATCACAATTGCTTTAGACATACTATTTTATTCAAATTTTACTAGCATATGGGCACACACAAAATTTTTGTTTTTGTTTTTTTAAATAGAAGGAGAGAGGAAGAGAGTGATAGAAAATGTAGGAGTGGGAAGTTTTTATTTTATTTTATTTTATTTTATTTTTTCATTAGAGATATGTTAGAATTACATGTCGGTGAGGCTTTGAAAAAAAAAAACAAAATTTGATTGTATGAAATTATATTTCTGCCCAATATTTCTTATTCATGTTATGTTTTAATTAGAACGTTAAATTAGTAATTTCATAGGATTTTGGTTGACAATAAATATTTTATTAATTAATAGAGATAATAGAGAGAGAGAAGATTACACATAATATTAGTTTCCCCTCCCGATACTTCGCAATTGAAACAAATGATACAAAATAAATAAATAAATACACGAGCGCGAGGTCACGAGCACACATATACATGAATAATGTTACGGAAACCAAATTTGCAAACCAAATAATGTGTCACCAATAAAAAATAAGCACGTTAATCAACATTTAAGTAATAATCTAATTATCAACATCCTTATCATTTAGTTCATAAAATTTAATTTAGAATTTTGGTATCCCAAGCATTACTCTATATACGTATACATATTACTTACCGTAAGTTACCGACGGGTTTCTTTTCTACATATGACAGGACAACGACCACGTCGTCAAGCTTGCCGCCACTATATCCGGCATACCCAGATGCCTTGGCTGCATCAGCAAATGGGCTCCTTGTAGATTTAGATCGCCCCAGCTCTTGTGCACTAGTGGCCAACAACTCTGCTATGTCCTTTGAATAGTTGCACACACAGACAACCAAAAGAAAATGCATATAAGAAACCACTACAAAGTACTTAAAAACTAAAGCTGTCTGTTTTACCAGCAATCATGGTTTTCCTAGCTCAAGTATTTTGCCAATAAAATCGGAAATTATAAGTATGAAAGTCATTGAACGAAAAGATACGGCACCACCACCATCGAGCCATGTATGTTTCATCGACATGCCCTTTTCTGCAATGTCTACGGCACCTTTAAGCGAATGCATGACAGTTTTTCTTTTTCGGTTTCCTTTTCAAAGAAAGCTTACGGAAAAGAAATATATCAAGAAAACATTGAGACTATGCACCTGTAGTTCCAATCCCGTTTGCAGTGACTTCAATACAATTGAGGTGATCTCTTGCTCATACAAGTTATTGAAGAGGCCATCTGTTGCAGTAACAACCACATCTCCCTCATCCAAATCAATTCGGTATTTCTGAAAACAGATTATTCTTGTTAGCATGATCTCTCTCATTGTGTAAAACAAGCAAGTTGCAAGAAGAGATGGTAAAACAAAAATTAAAATATACTGTTTCTGCCATCATCTTCTTCCACAGATAAGGGAGGTAAAAAGTTCAAATCTACTTCTTATGAATGATAACATATCAGGAGCTAGCATTATGGAAAATTTGTTTGGGCACACGATCTGGTGATAAATTTATAATACACGTACCTCTATAAGTTCTGAGGGATCATCATCTCTTTCAACCCGTACTGGAAAATTGAATTCGTGAACCATTGGTGATGATTTTTTAAAGACAGCACCATTTCTAATAACGATAAATCCCGAGTTTCCAATGTTGGCCACATGAAGAACCTGCAAAAGCAAATTTTCATTACCCTAGAACTTGAAATCAAAATTTTCAAACATTACATTTTAAGGTTGTCATATGCAATAACCAAACCATGGTTCACGAAAGAACACCCCGTAATGCTATATGAGGAAGAAAAAAATGAGATAATTAGTAATACCACCCTCATGGGATTAAAAAAATAAGTAGAACTGCATGAATGTTTAATATATAACACGAAATAAAATCTGTCTATAACCTTTGTATACTTGGGCACATATAAAAGTAAACCAGCACTTGTTTAAGGTATTAGCATGTTAATTTTGGATTCAACCAACTCTCCCCTCTAGTTCCTTTCTCGTGGGTACTTCATTTACTGAAGACCAGAATTAATAATCTTGGTTAAGGAAAACTTCATACCTGACCATCAAAATAAGCAACCAGAACCGTGGATGATCCAGGAGATTTCGTATATGATGAACCTTTAATAAGGACTTCTTCTGGTTCAGTCAATGGTAAACCTTTGCAATCGGATATGAACCTTTCACAATTCTCCATGAGTTCACGAGCATATAGACCAGGATTAACCCCTGAATATATCAGGAGCAAAATATAACAAATTTAGCCTAGATTTTGTCTAAACAGAGGGTTTAGGGTTTAAGGCATATTGCACAAAAAAGAAGAAACATTTTACTTTTGCCGTTGCCCATGGAAAAAAGACTATTTAACAAATGGAGATTGAGATATAAGTATGGCTATCAGGCTATCAATTATTCCAGTTCAACTTCCATGCTACGTATCATTATATGCTATGACCATTGGATGGTCTGGATTCACGGGACCACAATAAAAACAATAATCCAAACCAATTTAGGCCATCCAATACTCGTAGCATAGAAGATTTTTCCCAAATATTTAACAATTATGGGGACACTAAACCAAAAACGTGAACACAAAAAGACACAAGGATGCACCCACATACAAACAAGTTTAACTTCATATTGCGTAATCAGAAGTGAATAATTTAACAGATAAATATGTAAAATATTTTGGCCTCACCGTTGAAATAAGTGGGTTAACTAGTGATAGCATTTGGAAAAGAATCTGGTAATCTAACATGCTGAGATATAGGTATGGCCATCCAATATTCCTAACAGTATTTATCGTGCAAAATTAAACTTCAAGGTGGCGATACCTTCTAGTGACCACTGACCCACTCCATCGGCCACACCTAACCAATTTTGGCAACCAACAAAGTAAGCATCCTCCCCACCTGTCAATGCCTGGAATTTATTAATTCGTAAATTATTTACAGTTATGCTAAAAGCCTAAATGCAAGCAAAAGGTCAAGTAAGAATGGTGTGTGTGCACGCAGGTTTGTATGCATGTGTGTGTGTGTGTGTGTCTACCTGCGTATAAACAAACGAGAGAGAATTCAAGACCAACCGAACATAAAGCTCATTTATGCAAATGTGCATCTGTGGGTTAGATATGTGTATCTGCCTACCTACATACAATTGAACGCATTGATAGATGGCATACCACTATTAGGCAATACGAGTTATCATGTCCACTTCAAAAGGATAAATTTTGGTACTCTGCTAGCAATTTTAGCTAAAAAATTTAGAACTTTTCTACGTTTTTTCACATGGGGCATAAATGAAAGTTAATAGGGCACGTATTATATAATTTTGAAGGGGAATTCATGACACCAAAGTCAGACTGAACTGAAACTTTGTTTTCTTGTAAAAGTATAACATATTGAATACAACACAAACTTGTTTGTCAACATTACATGCAAAAATGTTGGCAGATGAGTTAGTGTAGCATTCAGTATGTCCCCCCTCGCTGTTTTGAGTTTCTTATCAAAAAAGAAAATAAACGTTTACAATATTAGGTACCACTCTAAATTATCCAAAAGCTATATAAAGTGTGTACTAAAACATTACATTGTAAACTTGAGAAGATACCTTTGAGGGATGGGGTAATAAAGCAGCACTAGAAGATAGTTGAAGAACGGCTGCAGATACGTCCTCCCTGTGGAAGAAAGAACGGGTAAGCTGTCCTAGTGCACTTTATTGACGAAAAATCCTCAGCAATAGACAAACAACATAGTGTAGGAAAACAAAGCATGAACGAAAACATCAACCAGGCTTTTCCCAAAATCTAATCCTTTCACCACCATTACCAAGAACCAATTTCGTATAACAAATAAACTCATGCCATCCTTGTCCGTGCACCTATTGTACAGAGACAGCTGCACCATTTTTTTAACTCCTCAGGTGAATTCTATTGTCCTTTCATTTTTCAAACGGAAAATTATATCTTAGAAGAAGATGAACTTCAAAAGCAGAAAAAGTATATGAATATTATTTATTAGAGGTATATCAAGATCCAAGAGAAAAACTAGGATACCCATCAGAAGCGCCTTCAACTGTATTGAATTCCACTATCCTAGAAGTTGATATTCCTGAAACATCTGTTGTACCAGCTTTACCCTCTGTGAATTCATCTTCTGGATTTGTGGAAGGGGCATTCTCAGCTAACTATGTACAATACAAAACAAAAGCATGTGATCCTTAATATTAAAGAACTGCGTGATGTGACAGACTGAAAAATAAAAGTAACTGTATGCCCAATGAGCCAGCTGCCAAGTTTAGTTAAAGGTCAAGCTATAAATTAAGAAGACATGTAAAACATGCGTGCAGGAGTGCAGGTGTGCATGTATGTGCAGATTCAAGACTTTTGGAAATTTACTCTAGTTGTCTCTTGGGGTCTTATAAAACAAAATACAGGTCCCCCACTGCTAAGTTATCATGTATCTGCTAGTGCAATGTACACGTTTCTAGTAATAACTAATTCGTAAAAAGGCACCAAGCAGGATTGCGGGTGTGTAATGTACACCACTGGTAGTTGGTACAAATCTCCGTAAGAGCTTAACTGCTAACACATTGGACCTTCATATTTCAATCATAAAGAGGAAGGGAACAGCCATCCAGATCATCAGGATATATAAATTATCATCCAATTTGCATGAGCTTCGGTTGTAACCCCTCTAATTGATGCAGAAGTCCCAGTGACAAAGTTAATAAACATAATTTAAAAATGAACCTCGAGTGCAATTTCCGCCTTTCTTAAACTTCCAACTCTTCCACCATGTTTATTATTGAGTCCAAAAAATTAGTAGCTTTATTAAAAAATTGGGTAAATTACATAGTAACCCCTCAGGTTTGTGGTCTATTACAACCTCATACAACAACTTTAAAACATTTCACTTTCATACCTCCAGTACCATTTTATTTCAAAATAACACCTCCGTTAGATTTTCCATCCATTAGTCTGTTAAATGCTGACGTGGCAGCCACATTTGTGCTGATGTGGCTGCCACGTGGCAAAAAAAATAATTTTTTAATTTTTTTTTAAAAAAACCTAAATCTTCTAAATATTAAAATTAAAAAAAATTAAAAAAAACTAGAAAAACCCTTCCTTTGTCTCCCTTCCTTCCCCCCACCCTTCTGCAACTCCCAAAATCCTCTATTCTCCCCGCAACCCCCAAACCCATATCCCCCATCTTCATCTTCTTCCCTGCAACCCAGAAATGATAACCCCTCCCCCACCCCACCCGCGTCCCCCACCCCAAAACCAGAAACCCAGAACACCCCCACCCGCGACCCTCCCTCCGCACCCACCCTCTTTCCTTCTCTACACACCCCCCACCCTTTTTCACTCACTCAAATTCACCAGGGCTTAGCCAAAGATGATGAAACCCTCTCGCAGTTGCAGACCCCTCCCGCCACCACCGAAATTCCCATCCAGTCCTTGAACGCCCCAATTCCCATCACCCTTCACTTACCGCAATCCACCGCAGCCATCAAAATTCAATCGGCCTACCAGGCCCACCTCATCCGCACCCACTTCAAAACAATCACAGTCGTCCACTCCAAGGCCGATGAGTTCCAGCGCCTGATCCAACGGCAAGAAACTGTTGATTCCGTCAGGACAAGCGAGCGCGAGAAGCTGAAAATGAACGAGTCCCTGATGCGGCTGCTGCTGAAGCTGGACTCGGACCCCGCGGTGAGGGAAGCGAGGAGAAAGGTGAGCCGTCAGATCGTGGACGCAATCGTATCGGAAGACGTGGATGGCTTCTGGGGTGGCAGAGACGGTGGGTTTGGGAGGAACTGGGACGACGTCCTTGCGGAGATGAAGGAGGAGGTGTGCAGGGACAAAGGAGGGGAAGAGATGGAGAGGTTTTGCGCTCAGTATATGGGGTTTTTCTAGTTTTTTTTTAATTTTAATATTTAGAAGATTTAGGTTTTTAAAAAAAAAAATTAAAATTTTTTTTTGCCACGTGGCAGCCACATCAGCACAAATGTGGCTGCCACGTCAGCATTTAACAGACTAATGGATGGAAAATCTAACGGAGGTGTTATTTTGAAATAAAATGGTACTGGAGGTATGAAAGTGAAATGTTTTAAAGTTGTTGTATGAGGTTGTAATAGACCACAAACCTGAGGGGCTACTATGTAATTTACCCTAAAAAATTAGAACAAAACAATAAAGAACCAAACACATATCTATTATTCATGTCAATTAGTAGCCTCTATCCCGTCAGTAAATTCTTTTTCAGACTTTACTGTTTCATTGCATCTTTAAATTCTAATAACTTATTGTGTATTCCGGACAAAAATGAGAAGAAAGAAGTGGTAAGCCCTTGTAGGGCGTTGAAATCATACTAAACCCAAAATCCAAATTAGAAACTAGCTCCATGCCCTCAATCGCTTTAACTGTTCTATTTCAAGTTAGACCTTGTAGGTTTGAGAACAGTACGGAAAATACAGCCAAATAACCATCTGAAAATTTTGAAATTGATCTCAGCAAAACAATGCTGCACTTGTAAAAATGCTTCCTCTCAACCACCAAAGACGAAAAAGGAAAAAGGGAGTAGCCCCGGAAATCTTACTAGTAAGTCGTAACTAGCATATTCCTTGACAAAAGTCCCATGCAAACCAGCCTTAGACACTCCTTGCACTAGATTCCACAAGTCCTATCTAGAAAACTGAAAGATTCTCAGTTGTTGAAATATTCACATATAGCATCTAACCCCATTCAAGCATCCCTTCTAGTCATTAGACTTTTCTTTTAGAAGAAACGATAACAATTTATTAAAACAATAACATGGATTACAAAAATAGTGGATAATCATGATATCTATCTATGTATCTATCTATCCACGATACGAATCCATGTGTGCCTGTGTTGGTGTTAGTGTAGTAGTCTTTATTTGGACTAGGATTGCGAAATAGCTGACCAATTCAAAATTTCTTAAAAAGGTGAGGCAAGGCAAGAATCAAGACTTAATTAGCTTTACTAACCACTGGTGAGACTTGAGTTTCATCTGCTGTGGTGGTTGTTGTGGCCGTGGTTGTGATTGTAGTTGTGGTTTCTTCACCACCGGCACCACCAGTTGCATTGTTGGTGCTCGTCACTGAAACCGCATCAACAGCATTCTCCTCAGCCTCAGCATGAATGTCATTGCTGACTTGAGTTTCATATGTTGTGGTTGTGTTTTCTTTACCACCGCTACCACCACCGGTCACAATGTCGGTGCTCGTCACTAAAACCGCATCAACAGCATTCTCCTCGGCCTCGGTGCTGCTAATTGCTGGAAAAGCATGAATTTCATTGCTGACTTGAGTTTCATCTGTTGTGGTTCTGGTTGTAGTTGTGGTTGTGGTTTCTTCACCACGACCACTACCGCCACCAGTCGCAGTGCTGTTGCTCGTCACTGAAACCACATCAACAGCATTCTCCTCGGCGCCACCAATTGCTGGAAAAGCATGAATTTCATTGCTGACTTGGGTTTCTTCTGTTGTGGTTGTAGTTGTGGTTGTGGTTTCTTCACCACTACCACTACCGCCACCCTTCGCAAAGCCCGTGCTCGTCACTGAAACCGCATCAACAGCATTCTCCTCGGCCTCGGCGCTGCTAATGGCTGGAAAAGCATCAATTTCATTGCTGACTTGAGTTTCTTCTGTTGTGGTTGTGGTTGTGGCTTCTTCAGCACCACCTCTACCGCCACCAGTCGCAATGCTCGTGCTCGTCACTGAGACCGCGTTAACAGCATTCTCGTCGGTCTCAGCATGAATGTCATTGGTGACTTGAGTTTCATATGTTGTGGTTGTAATTGTGGTTGTGGTTTCTTCCCCACCACCACTACCGCCACCAGTCGCAATGTCGGTGCTCGTCACTGAAACCGCATCAACAGCATTCTCCTCGGCCTCGGCGCCGCCAATTGCTGGAAAAGCATGAATTTCACTGCTAACGTGAGTTTCAACTGTTGTGGTTGTGGTTGTAGTTGTGGTTTCTTCACCACCACCAGTCGCAATGCCCGTGCTCGTCACTGAAAAAGCATCAACAGCATTCTCCTCCGTCTCGCCGCTGCCATTTGCTGGAAAAGCATGAATTTCATTGCTGACTTGAGTTTCTTCAGTTGTGGTTGTAGTTGTGGTTTCTTTGCCACCAGTCGAAATGCCGGTGCTCGTCACTGAAACCGCATCAGCAGCATTCTCCTCGCCCTCAGCATGAATGTCATTGCTGACTTGACTTTCAACTGTTGTGGTTGTTCTTGTGGTTGTGGTTTCTTCACCACCACCACTACCGCCACCAGTGACAATGTCGATACTCGTCACTGAAACCACATCAACGGCATTCTCGTCGGCCTCGGCGCCGCCAATTGCTGGAAAAGCATGAATTTCATTGCTGACTTGAGTTTCATCTGTTATGGTTGTTGTTTTAGTTGTGGTTTCTTCACCACCACCAGTCGCATTGTTGGTGCTCGTCACTGAAACCACATCAACAACCTTCTCCTTGGCCTCAGCGGCGGCTGTGCCAATTGCTGGAAAAGCATGAATTTCTTTGCTGACTTGAGTTTCATTTGTTCTGGTTGTGGTTTCTTCACCACCACCACTGACGCCGCCAGTCGCAATGCCCGTGCTGGTCAACGAAACCGCATCAACAGCATTCTCCTTGGCCTCGGCGCCGCCAATTGATGGAAAAGCATGAATTTCACTGTTGATTTCAGTTCCATCCGCTGTGGTGGTTGTTCTGGTTGTGGTTGTAATTGTGGTTTTTTCACCACCATCACCACGGCCAGTCGCACTGCCGGTGCGGGTTACTGAAACCACATCAACAGCATTCTCCTTGGGCTCAGCGGCGGCGGTGCCAATCGATGGAAAAGCATGAATTTTATTCCTGAGTTGAGTTTCATCTTCTATGGTTGTGGTCGTGGTTTCTTCGCCACCGCCGCCAGTAGCATTGTCGGTGCTCGTCGCTGAAACCGCATCAACAGTCTCATCGGCCTCAGCGGCAGCACCACCGCCACCACCACTCCCTCTTCTTCCCAACAATGTTTGGCTCAATTCTGAATCTTGCACGGGATCCTCCAGATGACTTTGAGCATCAGTTGCTGTTTCAGTGGTAACAGGTTTCTCGCTCTCGTCCCCAAAGCGGAAGAGAAGGCTGCCATCCCACGACTCTGTCACACACAAGTCAAAAGCAATCAAATAAATAATACTAGTAACTGATGCTCGCACACATACACTCTGTTTGTTTCCTCAGAAAATTGTGTTTGTTTCCTGAGAAAATTGGGGACAAACATACCGGTTGTGGAAATGATGTCAAAGTTTGAGGAGGAGGAGGATGAGTGCGGCGGAAGCGTCCGGCGGTGCTTCGGAAATCCAATCGGAATCCTAGTGAGGAGTGTTTCGTGCAGGGGTTTAAGAGGCGGAAGAATGCTGGTTGGAACGGAGAAGCTCAATCCGCTTCTCACGAACGGATTACCCATTTTCCTGATTTTTATTATTATTACGTCATCGTATAAGGCAATCTACACATGCATTTGTTTTTTTTTTTTGCCTTTTATATTGGTTTTTTCGTGAATGAGAGAGAAAGATTTAGCAAATGAAAGACATTATTCTCGTGGATATTGTACTATTTATTTTAACGAAAAATCATATTTTTATCTTTTTTTTGTACTATTTTCACTACCATTACATCTTTATTTGTCATTTTTTTTATTAAAATTAAATTTTTTTTGAACTTTTGGTTTATTTTCCTTTTAAAATATTGATATAGGTAGAAATATAAATAAATATATTATTAGTGATATCGATTATTTGCAATCGGAGGGTTATCAACTCATTCAGATTAATTGATTGATATTAGAGAAAAAAATTCAAAAGTTTGAATTTTTTAAACAATGCGGGGCATGAATGTTTAATGGAGAAAGATTTACATAGTATCTACCGTCAGGGCAGTATTTTGTGCAAATAAATAAAAGTACGTGTAAGTTTTAAAGCTCAAATATGTACAGTGGTGTGGATAGTATAATTCTATCATTCTGCAACGATTTTGTGAGGATTATTTTCGGATTCTCTTTGTGATAATCCTCTCCGAATCCCCTTTTGTTCTTGAAATTCTTTAATTGTGTTTGTTTATGGTACATCGTATGACCAATTTTTGTCAAATATCATTTATGTTCAATTTAAAATAAAATAATTTAAAATAATTTATGACCATACAATGTACCATGAGTAAACATAATTAAAGGATAAATCCGGAGAGGATCCTCATTCCAAGGACCTCGATGATATTTTGTACCCTTAGCCTATATGGCTGGTCCACGTGGTTGGAGGGAATATGTGGATGCGGATGGAGGTCCAGTTCCCATTGGTCCGAAATCTATCTAATACAACCAAGTCGGATTTCATTATCCTAGTTGGCTACTCCCAACGCCACCCTTTAGATTCTCTCTCTCCAACTCAATGCTGATAAAACACCACCCAAACAAACCACTCTCAATCACAAACATTCATTGCCACCAGAAACACTCTCTGAGTCTCTGTTTTTGCTCGTTCTAGAGAGAGAGAGATGGCGGCAACCACCGGTGCAGTGCTCAACGGGTTGAACTCGGCAGCTTTCTTATGCGGAGGCAAGAGAAGTCAGGCCTTGCTCTCCGCTGCCACTGTCGGAAGCAGGGTTGGAGGTCCTGCTCCTAAGAGGTTCATTGTGGTTGCTGCCGCCGCAAAGAAGTCTTGGATCCCGGGGGTTAAAGCCGGCGGCAACTTCACCAATCCCGAGTGGCTCGATGGCTCGTGAGTTTCATATATTATCAACCATGTTATAATTCTTAGTTTGTCACACATACACATATGAATCTGATCCGATATATGCGTGCAGGCTTCCAGGGGACTACGGCTTTGACCCACTAGGACTCGGCAGGGACCCGGCGTTCCTCAAGTGGTACAGAGAGGCGGAGCTCATCCACGGCCGGTGGGCAATGACCGCGGTCGTCGGCATCTTTGTTGGCCAGGCCTGGAGCGGTGTCCCATGGTTCCAAGCCGGAGCTGACCCTGGCGCCATAGCACCCTTCTCCTTCGGCACACTGCTCGGCACTCAGCTCTTGCTCATGGGTTGGGTGGAAAGCAAAAGATGGGTGGACTTCTACAACCCCGAGTCCCAGTCCGTCGAGTGGGCGACACCTTGGTCCAAGACTGCGGAGAACTTTGCCAACGCCACCGGAGAGCAAGGCTACCCGGGAGGCAAGTTCTTCGACCCCTTGGGGCTTGCCGGCTCCATCCAGGACGGGGTTTACGTTCCCGATAGCGAAAAGTTGGAGAGACTGAAACTGGCTGAGATTAAGCATGCAAGGATTGCTATGTTGGCTATGCTTATATTCTACTTTGAAGCTGGACAAGGAAAGACACCCCTCGGTGCTCTTGGCTTGTAAACCATTTGGCATTTACTTTTTAATATGTAGATATAATTAATTACCCAATTTTTTTTATCCTTTCCAGCACAAGGACTAGCACTCTGTTTATAACCAATCCGATAGTTCAATTTAATCGCTACTTAAGTGTCGTTACCGACATCTTGTCTTCATAATCATGGCAAGAATTAACCATAAAAACCTCTTTAACAAACTCTTAACTGCCAAAAAAACGCTTACACGCAAGAGAGGATCAAAATGAAAGAGAAGAAACAAATAGTACACGAAACCAACTTTAGCAATGAGATTACCGAAGAAAATGAGATCAGTCACCACCGGTGCCAGTGGCCATCAAAAACTCCCCCTCACATACGACTTCACCTCCAACGTAGGCCTTGCCTTCCATCTTTGCAATTCCAAAGCGTTTCTGCAACTTAATAAGCGTCATTCTCATCACTAATGTGTCGCCGGCAATCACTGGTTTCCTGAATCGAACTTTGTCAATTCCAGCGAAAAAGAAAGTGTCACGAGAGCCTCCCACTTCTGGTTGCAGCATAACCAAGCCACCGACCTGTGCCATTGCCTAGATACAACAAGCATTGACATATATCATTACTAATCCAAACAGAACAGCCAAGTGTTAAGGGAAATTTAGTCGACTGCAGCAATATGCATTATCTTGTTGTGAAGCATACAAAATGTGATTCTACGACAAGTATATCCTAAAACAGTTACATTTGGTCTGAACTTTTCTTAAGAAGCATCAATCAAAGATATGATTAGGGGCTCGGGAATGATATAACAAATGACTACACAAAAACCACTGAAGAATGGATCGACAAATGGTGCGTCAGGAACAACCAAATCCCAAAAACTTAACTAAGCGAAAAACAGAACCCTTAACCCACAAAATCGGACCATGGAATGAGGCAAGCATAGCAAAATTCCAGAGTATAGCACTTTTTTTTATCTCCTCTCCCCAGGCCAAATTCAGTCAGAAAAGAATAGTGGGTCCTTGAAGCTACCTGGTCCAAACCAAAGGCCCTAACTTACCTGTTCCAAATCAATATCATGAAGGCGCATTGCAAAAATGTGTTCAGAAGATTCAGCCATACCTTTTCAGAGTAGACATCAATTACAATATAATTTAGCATAGGGCCTTGTCTTCCAAAGCATATCACATGAATTGATATTGCAATGACGTATCAGCCAAAGAAAAACAACTATAATGGGAACCCAGACTTCCAAATAAACTTGTCAGGACCAAAGGTTGATGGTTTGGGTTATCTGAGTAAAGAAAGACAGAAAGACTTGCAAGAAAAACCCAGAATCTTGGATAGCCCAGACGCTTCAATCAAGAAGAGAGGATGCAAGACGACATTAATGATCCATCCCAAACCAGACTAGTTGACAGGAAAGAAGTCGTTCACATTGAGGTTTATTAGGAATCAAATTATATAGGTCAAACTAGTACAATAAATCGACGACTCTATTGCACAGACTCCGGGATAAATGTCGAGATCTTCCATAACCACTTCCCTGCAATTCTTAAAAACCGCCAAATAGATGATGTCCAGTCCAAATGATTTCTTACGGCCACACTCAAAAATTGCACGAGCAAACTCTTCCTTCAAATGATCGTTCTGACCAAGCTTCCTTCTCAATTATAGGACTCCAATCTACATGCTCTAGTTTAGAAACTAGCTCCAAATTCTTTCAAAAAAGCCAAAATGCCAACTCAAGGATGTTGCAGCAGAGTTCATAAGACTAGAAATAGTGTTAAATGAAAGTTGAAACCTTAGATATATTGTAAAGCCTGGGAAATAGGTAGTGTAAACATTTTTCACCCAGCCACCATAAATTCAATTTCATCTTCCCCTCCAAGTACAAAATGACAACACCCCAAAACAGAATATCACCCTGGGAAATTTCTCTCCAATGACTACAATTTGAGCCATTCAGAAATATCTTGAGTTCTTGACTAGTTGGGATTAAGAAAATCTGCAACTATCTTGGAATCCTATATGAACTAGTTATAAAGCCAGTCCGAGTATCAATTTTGGGTTCAGATACATATTAGCTGCAACACATATATATTCTTTCCATTGCAAATTGCACAAATACATGCTCTTTCTCCAATATGTGGGATTTCAGTTTTAGGAGAAATCTTAGAGAGAATATGGTGGTGGAGATGACAAACTTATTGAGGCTGCACAAGGTGATGATATTATTTCCATACAGAAAGGATGCAAGAAGATGGTGCTTAGAGACTTCTTTGAACACCTTATTTAAATGGGTTAAGCTTATAAATGGAAAGTATGGGAAAGAACCTGATAGCTTAGAAATAGTTGCAAAGTTAGCTTGATCAACGAAAAATATTTTGTAAATGTACAACAAATAAATGTATTGCAATTTTCAAAAGCCCCCACTCACAACTCTGTGAATGTACCAATAAAGGAATATAGTAGAAGTAAATACAGGTTATAACAGTTTCATCAAAAGGAAAAAATATATCTCACTGATGAGCCACCACAGTTAAACTGACATTTCTCCATCACGATTTTCATGCATCACAGCAATTCATAACTTAGTAACAGAGGCTGAGCTAGAAGCCTAGAAGAGCCCCTGACATACCAAGGTGCTCACAGTTGAGGAAATGATTACGATTAGAAACTTAGAATAGGTCAAGTATTTGATCCACG
This sequence comes from Malus fusca, assembly GCA_035220775.1. Lineage (NCBI taxonomy): Eukaryota > Viridiplantae > Streptophyta > Magnoliopsida > Rosales > Rosaceae > Malus > Malus fusca. Next base: position 47,810,949 of record CM069073.1, on the reverse strand, counting down.
CATAACCAGTTGATAGACAATCTGGTTCAACTTTAAGTGGACTTTTCAAACCCTTGATATGTATTAATGCAGGGATTTTGATGCGGAAAGAAAGATAACTTGGTCAACTTTCAGTTGCTGATCAACTGGCATAGCCACCAGGCAATCGCCAAACATTAAACCAAATGCCAGTACAAGTTTGTTGCTCAGTTCTATCCGACAAGTCGCGTAAATATGGTATTTACACAAATGTCTTCTATCTTTTTCAATAATTACAAGTTAAAACAGATACAATCACACAAAACAGAAAACTCAAGAAAAAAGAAGTGAAATCTACTCCCATGTTTTCATGCTACTGTCACTCAGTGACACCATCTCAGTGAGTAGCATTGACATGTCCTTGACTTAGGAAAGACAAAAAGCTTAAAATTGTGCAGAAAGGACCATGTAACTGGACACGCGTGTTTTTGTACGGGTGTTTTCTAACATTCACTATTAGTTTTAGTTTTAACATATTACTCATGTTATTATTTTCGCTAGCTGTAGATCAGTACTCTAGATAGATTAGCGGAAATCGTGTCCCCTGTTTTGTAAGTTTCATATGCTTCTTCTATTAAAGAAAGCACGTTTATTCTAATATATACGTATAAAATACACAAACACACACACACTCATGTATCTTTTAGTACAATACGAAAAAAAATGATTACCTCGACCATGAGAACACCAGGCATGATTGGCCTCTCGGGGAAATGCCCAGGAAAGAAATTATCATTGATGGTGACATTCTTGATTGCAACAGCTGAAACTCCAGCATTGTATTCAATCACTCGATCCACTAACAGAAACGGAAACCTAAACCCCCAGAAACCCAATCAAACAAACAAAATGTAGACTCAAATTAGTTCAAATGATTTGGAAAAGAAACCGAATTTCGCAGGAAATGGTGCAGAAAAAGGCACTGACCGGTGAGGCAAGATTTCACGAATTTGATTGATGTCCATGACGGTAGGAAAAGCCTCATATCCTGCACAGTCACAGATGGAAGTTGTGATGAGGTATGATCAAAGAAATCAAGGAACTCAGTTCAGTCCTTACTGAGCTCAATGGGAGTGGAGTCTTTGTCTTTCGCAGCGTCGGCGGAGCAATAGGTGGTGGTTGAGTTCCTCCTCTTAGTTTTCAAATGGGGCAACGGCGGCAGAGATCTGGGAATCGCGACGGCGACAGAGATTCGGGAGGGAGCATTTGGGCGGTGAAGGAGCGGGGGGTGGCAAGTGAGAGAGGCGGAGTAAGCTGCGGTCGACATATCTTAGGGCTTAGGGCTTAGGGCTTAGGATTTAGGTGTGATCCGTGTCTCTGTGCTAAGGAGCATTTAAGACGAAGGAGGACGACAGTCACGAGGGTGGTTGTGTAAGAAGAAATCGTCAATCGCTTGGTTTCGGACTTCAATGGCGGAGATTACTATGAACTGCAATTAAATAAGGCGTTTTGGTGAGAGTGTCATTGAGTAAATACTAGTAATGATGGGAGACTAAATTTAAATTTATAAACTAAATGATATATCACTAATAGAAAATGAGCACGGTTATCAATGTTTAAGTAATAGTTAAATCAGCTACTAGTACTACGGTCTAGTGGTATTCCTCCTCACTGATTAGTGAGAGGTCTTAGGTTCAACTCTCGCCAAAGGCGACACCCCTCTCCTTAATGTAGATAATATCGATTTGTTCAAAAAAAAAAATAATAATAGTTAAATCATCAACTTCTATATTATTTAGTTTATAAAACTTGATCTACAAATTTAGTCTTTCTAACATTTCTCAAATACTTATGAAAGAAGCACACTGAAGAAATTAAATATGAAATTTTTCAGAGTGCTGAAAACAGTCCAGTAGGAAGTGTAATAATGTAATTGGTTGGTAATTTGAAAAAAAAGTTATCAACTAATTATATTATGATACTTAGCGTTTTGAAGATAATTTTGTTGTTTTGATCTTATTTAACATAATTTTTTATCGAATGACCAAAATGATTGATGGTAGACAATTTCAGGGACCACTTCTATTGATCTTAAATCTCAGAGATCAAAGTGATGAGTTAAGCAAATCTCATGTACCATTTTGGCTAAAAGTCAAAATAATATTTAAAGGCATTAAATATGTATTGACACATGTCATTTTTTTAAGGTTAAATGTTAAAATGGTTTATGTGTTTTAATTATTGGGTCAATTTAGTCCATGTGTTTTCAATTTGACCAATTTAATCCTTGTGTTTATCTCTGTTAAAATGAAATAAAATTAAAAATTAAAAGAAAAATTATTCTCCTCCCAACTCTTCGACCTCCTCCCTAACAATGCCCTCCCTTTTCTATGTCACAACCTTAATCATTTTTCAGATTTGAAGTTTTATTACTTATATGTGTTATTTCTCATTGATTTGCATTTTTCTGTAAAGAGAAAGGGTAATTATTTCTCATATGATTTTTCTTATGAATTTAAAAAAAAAAAAATTGAATGAAATGTCCTTAGTTGGCTAGCAGAGATAAACACGAGGATTAAATTAGCCAAATAAAAAACACGGGAACTAAATTGGCTATATGACTATAACACATAGACTATTTTGACATTTAAGCCTTTTTAAAATAAAAAAGTTTACTAGCATTCTCTTCTTTCTTTAACATATTCATAAATCACGAGCTGGTAGCCCAGTGGTAAAAGACGGATTACGAGACTTCCTTAAAACTACAAAACTGGAGATCTCGAGTTCGAAACCCGCTGTTGGGCTGGAAACTAGACTTGTGGCCAGGGGAGGCTGAAATGTCTTTGTAAGTCTTTCCAGCCCCCTATAAAGGTGGATAACCGTGACTTTCCACTAGTTGTCTCATTTTTTCATAAAAACAAATAAATCATATTCATAAATTCATCGTTAAAAAGACCAAAGTGCCACGTAAGTAAAACTAACGGTTAAAACCTCACATCCTCCAACCACATCCCTTGAAATCGAAAAGGTGCTTTTGGAACCACTAATAACCGTCTGAAAGAACGAAGAAGACGGCAATGATCCGACGACAAACGTGTCAAAGTGTTGGCATTCATATTGAGCCCAAGAATCGAACCATTGGAATTTCCAACACATCTATCCATCCGCATTTCAACATTCTGCCTCAGACCACGACGAACCCGTGCATAAGGCAAACCTTTGGTCGGAAAATGAAGCAACCCGCAGTTTGTAGACATATTAGAAAGTTTGTGCAAGAGACACGGTTACGAAGTACACATAAACACCGCTCTCGTTAAATGAAGTTTTAACGAAACACTCCCGGTATTTATACTCTAAAAAGTCACTCAACCATTCACTTACAACACATTTTTGTCATTTTGATTAAAACTCAAAGTTTTCAAGCATTTTTCATTATTTTTCCAACCGTTTAAATCCCCCATAACAACCGAGGGCAGATGACCATGAGACATGCACATCATTAAGATCATTCAGGAGAGCTCGACGCGCGATATAGGTGGTCTTAGCATAAACCCAAGAAAAAACATACAAAACATAATCAACAGCACAAATACATGAATTCAAGTTTGCCACAAATTAAGCAGATACACAAGGAAAAAGAGACGCTGTGTTTATCGTGGTTCGCCACAAATTAAGACACTACACACAAGCTGAATTTCTGTAAGGCGTACACATAACAGTGCGCGGGAATTCATCATTCTCTAGTCTCTACAAAATCATGGATGTTTCATACTCCACACTGCAACTTTCCGGCAAACTGCACAGTTGCGTTTAAGCGTTTAATAAACTCTTGTTTTTCTCTGGCAGCTACCCAAATCAGATCTGGTTATAAGTCCAAAAGGCCAGCTCTAATCTTCCTTTTCTCCAGACCTATGCTCTCTGCTTTCAGCCTCAGAGGAAGAGCTTGCAGCGTGATCAATCTGGTCTGCAGTACGAACAACAGGAGGTTCGTCGTCTTCTTTACTGATTGATCTAATAAGCATCGTTATTATAACCAAAAAAACCATTATGTATACAGTTCGCATCCCTAAAAATGAATACATAACACTCCCAAATGACGGACCGCCAATTCTTTTCTTTATTATTCTTCCTTCCTTGTATCCTTGGAGGAATTGTGAGACTTGAGATGCCTGATCTTCCTCATCAATGCTTTCCGAACCATTTACCTATTTTACAAAACAATGTCAAGAAACATGTGAACATTATAAACAGAAACACAAGGAATACAATAAGCATGGACAAGTAGTCCGAGAAACAAGAAACACATTTGAAGCGCACAAAAACACAGAAAAACCAGAACACCAACCCAGAGAGTTCTCAATACAGAGCACCTGCAATCACGAAATCCACACAAAAAGAAATATTCTTGACCTATTTTGACAGGGAACATAGAGATAAACACACCACCAAAGTGATAGAACACATCTCCACAAAGTGAGCACCTTCTTATGAGCCCGCTTAATCAAACAACCTTCTGACAACACCATACTGCAGTTTCTTCAGCAAACCCACCTCAAACCAAACAACCCCAAAACAAAATCTGTCACCAGTGCAAAACTAAATGTTTCACCCGCTCCCCCTCCTCTTTACACAACACACACCAATGAGTAGATAAACAAGGAAAGAGAGATCTTTCTGGAACAAGTCACAGGTATTAATCTTGAGGTTTTCTATTTAAACACCACACATGTCTAAGAACACTCACCAAAGTTCCTTTCTCTTATTTACCCCTTCATAAAAACCAAAAGAAAAAAACATAAAACATACAACAGAAACCTAGCACCGGCCTCTTGCTGCCAGCTCCTCACCCATGTCAGGCTGTGGGACGCCATTGTTTTCAGTCTTCTCCATCAGCCCCATCTTTTTTGGATTTTCACTCTCTATTGTGTACTGATCCTTCTAAGTTATTAATCAAATAGATAATTAATTAATTAGTTGTGGATATTGTGTATTTTCATCTTAATTTTCGATCCATCCAACAGACATCTGCTTTAGTCTTCCAAAATTTAAATCTCTCTCTCCTCAAAAGAATCCATCCCCAAAAGAGCCACCACTCCCAATCACAACTTATATCTTCTGTGCATCATTACCAAAATCCGAAAGCAAAAACTAGAAGAAGACCCACATGGCATTGAGGTCATGACCATTAGGATGAGAAGGCTATGAATCATAGAGAGAGAGAGAGAGAGAGAGCAAGGCTTGGGGGACATCAACGGTGGTCAGTCAGCGAGAGAGAGGGGGGTTGGGGTGGCATCTTCCCAAACATATTCCCATTACCAACCACAATTTTTCATCAAAACTGAACTTATATATATAATGAATTTCATAAGGCACTGATGGTCACATATTATTTACTCAAATATATGAAACATAGATTCACCCAAAAAAAATCAGCAACCATATACCATTGTCTATACTAAATTGAGCATGGAGATCTAAGAACATATGTCTTTCTAATAACTAATCACTTACTGTAAAGTACTCCTCCATTCGATCCCAGACAACCATTTTTGGTAGTTTTGTCTTCTTGGTGGCTCCAAAAGTATCCGCAAAGTCTTCCCACTGTTTGATCCCAACATAACCAAATACAAAGTCCCGATTTGCCGATGCAGCTGATTTCAAAATCTTGATAAGTTTCTTTGACTTCTCTTCATCCTCATCTTCCACAATTGCCAAAACAATTTTTCTTTCATCATCACTCAATGACTTTAATGTCTCATAATTTATGGGCATGGCTAAAGGGAACAAACTTTGTTTTATAAAATCTTCCAAAAAATCCTCTGCACATTCAAAAAAAAAAAGGTAAGAGACACAGAAGTTGGCTGAACATAGATGAGTCGTGTTTGAGCTTTACTAAATGATGGTTAGCCTTACAATGCACAAAACACTTCCTTCAACACCATGTCATATGGTATGCTTAAATTTGAGAAAGTTTAACTTTGGGATAAAATTCAGCGGCAACTTCTAAACTCACCACACATCTAACTCTAAATAAAAGAGATAGCCACCATTGTCTCCTAGGTAAGCATGAACCATATAGCTCAGTTCATTATAAGGAACTAGCATAAGCTAATAGCTAAAACTAGCATACGAAGAGCTAAATCGATTCATTCAAGTGTATTATTAAAAATGAAAATTCTATTAGCCTGTCCGAGAGGGTGGGAGGAATTAAACTATTACACTCACCTTACCTTTGTGATTTTTAAAAGAAGAAGCTTTCACTTGAAGAGATTGCATCCCTTATTTCATTTAGAATCACTTCACAAGCAATGGGTTTTTGTCCACATCTCAAGCACAAAAGGAACTAGGCAAGAAAAGGGTGCTAACAAAATGGCATGAAAAGCAATCTCATAAAGCTTACTCGACCACATCGATGACTTCACGTACCTTATGAAAAGACGGGTCCTAAAAACAGTGCAAGTTGAAGAAATAGTGTAAATTTGTGAATTTATGATATGATGTATCATTATGACTCAGAAAAAGGTCACACTAACATACTATATACATATTTGAACGCACTTAGAGGTGAACTAGGACTGATCAACCTAAACAACCTAACCTTCAAAGGGGCCATAGAAGATGTTGCGCTCATCGTACGTTGGATGAAGGGATGCCAAAGCAGGAACCTTGTCAAAATCATACAACACCATTACATCCTCGGAGAAATCCTTTGCAACCGAAAACCAGGCCTTCTTTTTGTACTTTATGGCTAACTTTGATATCAGCGACTCGTCCAAGCCAAAACCAATATATATAGGAAAGTAAGTGCCAGCTGCTCCGACAAATTCACTAATAGCAGAGTCTGATTCAAGTATGGAAACATCAGGAGCTGCAAATTTCTTCAGATAGCGAACTAGCGATTCCGCTTTCCTGGGTCCATTATATTCTATGGGGACGCCGTGCATAAACAGTTTGAGGGTAGGATATGCACTATATAAATCATCAAAACAAAATTACAAATTAAAATTAAATAAAATTCTGACTGGAAATGGACATAAAAGAGATTTGAAGAAACGGGATCATACTCGATTTCGTATTTCCGAGCTACAGAGGTGAATTTGTCAGCATTAAGTTTTGCAATCGCTACTGGGTGTTTCAACCCAGCAAGCAAGGGGGCAGCTGCATCCAACTACAGAAATTAAATTGATTAAAATGTAAATAAATAACAATTTCTAGTTAAAATCTGTTAATTAATCATCAAAATTAACATGGATGGATCATGGATGGATGGAGATGGATCTTAGATGATCGTTGAAAATTAGGATTCTAGAGAGAGAGAGACCTGAGGAGAGAGACGCTTGCAGTGGCCGCACCAGGGGGCGTAGAAATCAACCAAGACCAAGTCCAAGGCGGAGATGGCGGAATCGAAGTTGGAATCGTCGAGCTCCAACACCGTCCCGTCCACCGTCCACGACGACGACGCTGCTACTGCAGGCCAATCTAGTGCTGTTGATAATATCAGAAGCACCCAACAACACAACGCCCTTGTGCGCATGCCCATCGTTGTCATAGTCTCTCTCACTTTCTCTTTCTTTCTTTCTTGTTTATTTGATTTCAGTTTTGCAGTCCTTTTTCTTTTCGCCAAGGATTGCAGTCCCTCAGTCACTTCAGAGACGCTTGTATTCTGTCTATTACATTCGTTTTTAAATCGTGTCTTGTAATGGTCACCAGTATTACTATTTATCTTTACTTGGAAGTGGAAGTGAGAATATTAGTTTTGAATCTCGTGGATAACGAATTTGATACAAATTAAGCTGCTTATTGTGTGGCTTAACCGAACTTTTTCTCCTTAATGTAAAAATACCAATGGACTCACCAAAAAAAAAAAATTCGTGTCTTGTAATGAATGGTTTCGTACCAGTAATTAAAATTGGAGGTGAGAGATTTTAATGGATTTATAAATCCATAGATTTTTATGGAGTTTAATTGATTTGTAGAGATTCCATATAAAATTTTGATTCAATTCCCTCGAAATCTCATGGGAAGATGTGAGATTTGTGGATACTTAAAATACACTACGAAATCTCTCAAATTCCCTCTAATTCCTCAACTTTCTCAAATTCTTTAAAATCAATTTCTAATTGAATACATCTGGAATGTTATAAACTTCTTTAAAATTTTAATTGAATACACCTGGATTTCTAAGGATTTTAATAAACTATTTTAAAATTCTAATTGAATACACCTAGAATTTCAGAGAATCACTTAAAATCCTGATTGAACACCCCTAGATTCATTAAAAGAATTAAAATCCCTTAAAATCCCAATTGAATAAGAATTAAAATTAAAATTTCATTATAAGTTATTTATTAAAATATTCTGAAATAAGAGTAAAAATAAAATTGATTTCATAAAATTGTTTATTAATTTAGTAGAATTGTAATATTATCATTTCTAAAATGCCTAGGCCCAAATCAAATATTTATATGCTTGGTTTTTTAATAAAATTTTATATGCCCTTGTCCCTCTCTGTAAATTTGGTGAGAGCTGAGGCTAAAGAGAAAGTGATACAGCCCTTTTAATGGGTTAATACGAAGGGCAATTTTGAAATTTTAAAAATAAATGAGCTCATAATGGAAAGAAAAAAAATGTCCATTTCGATTACCATACGATAAGGGATCCAAATACCATCAAATTGTATGGATCTATTTCTATCAAATTTTGGAGTTGAAATTTAAAATATGCGCTCTAATGTATCACCGTTGCATTTCAAAGTGAATGAAATACTGGTATGACATAGGTTATGAAGTCTTTGATATCCAAGGCATATGAATGAACATTGACTAAACTAGCATCACACTCATGACACAATCATTTGAATAGAACTCGAATAAATAGACACAAACACAACAAACTAATCCTAGTGTTTCTTGCGTGTTGGCAACATCCAATGATGGCACGTCCGCGAAATACACTTTCACTCTCGAGCACCCGTCTTGGTACAAAGAGCAAATGCACGCTAACATCAGTTATACTCATGGCACAATCATTTAGTTAAAAGCTGAATAACATTCGTTGGAAGGAGATGATGAGAGGGAGAAAGATGGAACCAATTCTCTACAAGGTGCCGTTTGTGTTGCCTTCATTGCAAATGAATATTTGGAAACTTAGATGAAAATGATCAAAACTTGTATCAAGATAGAAGTTGCAAGTACTGGCTCTATTAGACATTGTGGGAAAAAAAATGCACAAAAACATACTTGTACCATGCCTACATTTCTGCAATAATGTTTTGTTAGCTGCAATGTAGTGAAGTCAAAGAAATATCCATCTTAATAAAAATGGTTTTTTTCTTTTTCTTTTCTACAAACTCTATGTGTTTGTGGGTTAAATTGTTAGTTGTTAGAAAGATCAGTGGAGATCGAACCTACACCAGGATACATATATAAGATTATCGTCCGCCACTGCAATAAAGCGTCATCTGCAAAGAAAGAAAATATCTATCGAATTTGTTTGCTCTCTCTCTCTCTCAAAAAGAAAGAAAAAAGATCCTTAGTTAGCTCTAATGAAGTACATCATTATGCAGACATAAATTTATTCAAATTGACTTGAATAGTGTACTCTTCCACTGCATCTGAGTTTCAATATCGTCCTCGTATCCCATGTCATATAGTTTTCTTCATTTGTTGTAAGCAAATATTAAAAGGAAATGCATTGATGATGACAGATAATCTAACATCGAAGTTATTTTTTTCTCTATCAAATATGGCTTTAGTAATCTGTGTGTCGATTTAGTTCCTGAATTATTACTTTAGTGAAAATTAGATCTCTAAATAATTTTTTTTCTCAAAAAAATCAGTCTTTAATGACTTATTTTTGTCAAAAAAAAAAAAGTACAGAATTAACTTTGTTGGATAAATTAGAAATTAGATTCGCAACCAATATGCAACATTAAACTGGTTGCAGCCAACTAACCTTGGAGCCTCATCATCAGCACAGATGGTATCAAACAAGTTATGGTCCAGGTTGTGGAATGCAAATGTCCCACCAAAACTTAAGGTATGTTTATTGGAGACTCATCAATGATTTCATACCTGCCCGAGCAATCCTGGCAAAGCGGCATATAACTACATGTTTGGGATGTGTCCTTATGGAAGAAGGCCCTTTTGCAAAATGTGCTTGGTTGGCTTCAAGTCTTGGACCTTTATTGAGGAATACCCAACATCCTAACTTCCTGTTGTGGATGGATGATGTTGCGAGGTTAGTTCCAAAGAAAATTTTTGATCTTGTCCTCATGATTTGTAGGTCTTTGTGGGGAGCAAGGAACGGCAAACTATGGAATGATAGGACCGACCCTCCTGATGTTTGTGTAACTCGAGCTACGTAGTGGTGGCATGCGATTGTTATAACTTCGGCGCCAGGTCTTGCTGCTCAGGTGCCAGTTTTTCCAAGTGGATTGCTCCACCATCAGGACGCCTCAAACTGAACATTGATGGGGCTTGGAACGGGGAACGCAATATGGCAGGCTTTGGTGCCATTGTTCGTGACGGAATAGGGAATTTTGTGGCAGCTAAATGTGGTGGGGAAGATGATGTTTTCTCTCATCTCCAAGCAGAAGCGGTGGCCTTAAGGGCAAGTTTGTCTTGGGCAGTTGGCTGGGGATTTCAATATATGTTATTTGAATGCGATTCACTTCAAATTGTCGAGGCATCGTGCGATCTTTCTCTAAATTTGTTGTCGATTGACCAAATTGTGGAGGATATCAAGGTGCTTCTCTATTCAATTACTGAAGGTAAAATTACCCACACTCAACGCCAAGCAAACTTGATTGCCCATTGCCTTGCACGAATTGGTCTTTCGGTGCAACAAGACTGTATATGGAATGTGACTCCCCCAAGTATTGTCACCGACTTACTTGTGGAGGATAATGCAATGCCATGATCGACTCTTATAAGTAACTACCGTATATTTTCTCAAAAAAAAAAAAAAAAAAAAACCTTACTTAAAGGCGAGAAAATGATGGTATTACCCTTCAAAATGTATTATGACTTGAGTTGATGAAAAATTAGATAGAATAACTTTGAATACAATAGTAGGGATGAAATTAACTTTTTTTTTTATGAATTTAGGGACTTTATCAAAAAAATAAGTTAAGTACCTAATTTTCACTCAAATGATAATTCAGAATCTAAATTGACAATTCACCCATAAATTTTTTTCCACATCTCTACACCCAACTATGAATCTACATTCCTTTAATTTAGTGTCGAATATTATTTGTATAAGAAAATTATTTTCTCTTTGTCATATATTTTTTTGTTAACTTTCGTTTAACCTCTTGAACTATTACCCTTTTTCTGGTAAAGTAATCTCCTAAATTATTTGAAATTAGTCAATTAACCACTCACCGTCAAATTCGATGAAATTTTATCTACTTTGTTGTCAAATATTGGCACGTGACCAGCACACGATTCACTCTTGAGTGTAAAGTTGTGTCAGTATTGGATGACAAAGTGGACGAAATTTATCGCAGTTGATAGTAAAAGGTTTTAGTTGGTTGATTTCAAATAGTTCAGGGGTTAATTTACTAAAAAAAATAGTTCAAGCCGTCAACTTAAGTCTTAAACTGAACTAATAGTTAATTTGTTTAGGGATTAAACGGTAATTTACTCTATATTTTTATATGTTCGGTAAACGCTCACCACCCGGTCTTGGTTACTAAACTGGAAAATAATTTAAAAACGGGGAGAAAAGAGAGACTGCTGGTCAAGACGCCTCATGCACCAGATGGACCGTCTCATCTGCCTCTCTTTCCGGCGATAGAGAGAGAGAGAGAGAGAGAGAGAGAGAGAGAGAGGGGGAGGGAGGGAGAGAGCAACTGCTAAAATCGCCGCCGATCGGGACCAACCCAGTATGCAGTTAAAGCCCTTCAACTCCTTCAGCATCGCCTTCATGATGAGCGGCGCACTCTTGCTCGTTTTCTTCTGCAGTTTCCTCGAATTCCCTTTTCTATCAACCTCAATCAAACCCATCAACGATCCGACCAAGTTCACACCCGACCCCTTTACCAACTTGATCGGCGCCTTCAGGAAATGGGATGCCCAAGTGGGTTGCTCTCGTTTCAGAGAGAAGCACAAGCTGCAGATGCTGCAGAACAAGTCTTCTTCTCTGCAACAAATTCGCGGCGAGTCGGAGTGTGGGGAGGCGAAATCGGAGCATGTTAGCGTGCTGGTGAAAGGGTGGACTTGGATTCCTGATAATTTGGATAGTTTGTATTCATGCTCGTGTGGGTTGAGCTGTTTGTGGACTAAATCTCCTGTTCTTGCTGACAAGCCTGATGCTTTGCTGTTTGAGACTACTACACCTCCCCTTCAGGTACTCCATTTTCTTTCTAAATGTTGTAACTGTCATTGATTTCAATTAATTCGTATCATATGTATATATGTATGTATGTATGTATATGTGTGTTTTTACATTTTCATGGATAGCTTGGTTTCTTCGGATCATGATTTATTGATAGAATGTGGTTAAATCTCCAAGAATTTTCTTTTTAATTTTAGAACACATTTATAGGGCGAGCATTTGGAATGATAAACGGAAATATAGCAGACAGTGGCAGATCTAGGAATTTTTCCTCGTGAGTCCGAAATTATGACCCAATTTTTACTTTCCTTAGGAAAGTTGCTTCTTTGAGCTTTTTTTTTTTTCTGCAAACATTTCGGGGGAGAACACTGGAAATTAAAGGGAAAATACCTTAAAAGTATAATGCGAAGAGATTGAACTGGTGCGGTCGCTTGACTACATTCCGTTCCATTTTTGATCCACCACAGTAGGAAGAAGACTCCGCTTCCCCACTTTTTCTGTGTTGAGGTTATGGGAGGGAGTTGTAAAAGACTATATTCAATGCAGGTCAACAGCAATATATGTATCCAGTTTCTTCTGGTTCATGCTTTTACATGATTAACTCGTATTTAAGAGCTACTTGATTCTTTTACTTGGAAAGTGCACGAGGCTTACTACTACAAGATAGGGAAAGGAGCTAGACCACTATGGTTACTGCCTTGCGTTAGCACTTTGCACTCCCATTATATACTTGCAGTAGCATTATGTAAATTCCCTTGAGTACTTGTGGCAACAGTTTATAATGTCACTCTGGTGTCTTGCGACTTTACAATAAGATTTTTTATTGGTTGGTAGATGCAATAGGAGTTTGAGTTCTGCAAACGCTTTACCAATGTTTTCCTTGTTAATTCACTAGGATAAGTAGGCTTCTCCTCTTACTTTCCTCCTGAAGATGAGGGATTCTTCATACAATAGAGAGCTAGGACCTGTGAGAACCTACCTTAATGATAGATTGAAGAGTGCGCTTGTGAAACTAGAGTGGAACTAGAGAATTTTCTCCTGTTTTCTGTGTTTGTACAGCATGTAACTCGTATTGGAATTACAGCCCCAACTGTTTTCATATGAAAAAGGTTACGGCACTACCAGGTGTTCTTAGTGTAGCATGCTTGGACCAGACTAGATGAGTGATGTTCTAAGAAGTCTTTTTGTTCAATTGCAGTTCTTTGTATCTTCATGGCAATCTGCTGATTTACCATAAAATGCTCCTACTCTAGGAAAATTAATGTCTCAAATATATAATGAAACTAGTACACAATATGCACAATGCATGGGTTTCTATAAAGAGAAGTACAAGAAGTAAAATTATATTTTGCGCTTGAGGTAACGATCTAGCTAATGAGGTTCTAACTGTGGCAAGTTTATTGCTGGAATAAAGAGAAGTAAAAGCCTCTACGTTGCATTTCAAGCATACAAGTCATATAAATGATAAATATGTTCTCTAAAAATCAAAGAATGAAATAAGTTCCTCAAAGCTGGAAGTGAATACTTTGTTTTTCTTTTTCTGATAGGAAATACAAGTCATATTCGTAAAAGTGGAAGGGGAAAAAATGTCCAGTAGGATGGAAATTTTTGTGTATTTTATAGTCTATGAAACTGGTTGCCTTACTGATCTTTCTTTTACTCTGGAGCTAGTTCTTGCCATCGTAGAATTTCTTTTCATCAATTCTTTGATGTTTTCATCCCACTATGCTCCTGCGACCTGCCAAAGACATCTGTGCAAACAATCAATTTCAATTACCCATTGATGGGGGGACCTGCAAGGGGATGCTCATGCATGTAGCCTGAATGATTGAGATGTTACTATGCTAAGCATTTCTCTGAACGTATATAATCAGTTTGGAAGATATTTGGACATTTATTAGTTCCTGTGCTTTGATCTTATGGAGCAAACTGTTGAGTTAAGCAGAGTTAATTTGGGATCTACATTTGGTTCTCTTACTTTGATGCGTGTCATTGTAGAGTGAGATGTGACGGTAATCTTGAGGGTTATTTGGTAGAGCTGAATGAGAGGATCTTCGAAACTTATGTGATGGGTGGGGTTTGATCACTTGAGGGTAGAGTTCAGTTTTGGACAATCTTTGTGGTCATTTTAAATCATAGTTGATGTTATTCACTGTTCCATCTGGAAAATATACTTCGGAGTTTTAATGACATAATCTATGGGACCAAGTACATTAATCTTGTTACATACGGAGACTCAAAGACAATGAATCTACGTATACATTTTGTAAACTGCATTTATTGCATAAGAAACTTGAGAGACCCTTATTTCTTGTCCCTTTCAACCTGTCTCCTGCATCAAAACTGAAAGTGAGGCTTGTAGTTTTTCTTCCTCATAGTCGGTAAGTCATTCAGTTTTTAAGAAATACAGTAGTTTCGTTTTTTTTTTTTTATTGTTCAAGATGGAATGAGTTACTATCAGCTTAGGGCCCAACTTCAAGGTAAGGGGTTTATATGATAGTGTTATAAAATTTATCTAGCTTGCTACGAGTATGAAAACCGTGACATTTTCCATGGATTTTGTGTTTATACAATATCACTTTTTTTGAAGTTAGACAAGTCTATTGAAATGTTTTGGGGTTTATCCAGATTGATATATGGATGTATGGACATTGAGATTATTTATGAAGCATGAGAACTTCACCGATGTGTTATTTGAGGGGATAAAAGTGCCATGTGGGGACGTAAGGTAGTGAAGTGATTTAGGCGTAAGTGGAAGTCTCACCCAGTGAGGCGATTTAGGTGCACGTAGTGGCCCCATATTATGAAGTTAACATAAATATAAAAAGACAATGTAATATAGGGATGTAAGGCAGTGAAGCAATTCTGGGGACGTAAGGCAGTGAAGCGGTTTAGGTGTAGGTGGCGATCTCATGTTTTGAAGTTAAAAGTGCTGCGTGGGGACAACATAAACTAGCAAAATGATTTAGGTGCGTGTGGCAGTCCCATGTTATGAAGCTATTCTAAATATAAAGGGACAATGTACTATGATACAGTGTGATTTATACTTTAAGATAAATATGAAATTCTTTAGCGTGTAAAATGACTCTGCTTGACTAGGAGATACAAAAAATACTCACTTGGCCCATTGATGCTCACCCTCCAGCTTCTTATGGGCAGGACAAGTTAGGCCAAATGAGATTTTAGATATTTTCAGATAAGTTTTCACTTTCTGTACCTGTAGAGAAGTCTGATATTTCTATAGAAAAATACACTTTTTGTGTTATTTTATGTTATCACATGCTAGATTCTGGGAATATAAATTTACAGAAAGGAAAGATCAGAAGGAAAGTTTGGAGAAAATTAATTAAAAAAGGTGAATATTTATTAATTTGCTGTGTAAGACAAGTTTTATTTTTTAGAGATAGGTATGCATCATTTTGCGTTAATGTAGGTTTAATTATCAAAATGCCTCATGAAGTATCACAACTGTATCACTTTCGCCCTTTCTTTTGCAACCATATCACTTTTCCCCTGGATTTCATTCCCTATTCCAGAATACTCAATCTGTACAATTAACTTGCTCCATGATATCTCGACATAATCATGATGTCAATAATATGGATGACATATTTCTGACATATCGAGAATCTAGTAATCAAATGTTAAACAGTAAATGGAAGGAGTTGACAAACTCGGGTAATGTGAGACACAAAGTGAAAGTTCAGGGGGGAAAAGTGATTAAGGTTCAAAAGCAGGGGGTAAAGTGATAAGTCGGGGGTATGTTCCGGGGGAGTTTTGATAAATAAGCTTTTAGTTTATATGACCTTTTTATTTAGTTCATCTTTCCTTCTTTTTTTTTTACTTTGGTTTTGGACTTCTTTTTCTTCCTTTTCTGGCATTATATTTGTGGTCCTCTTCGTTTTATTTCATTTTTTATTTCATTAGTACTCCTTGTTCTGTTTATTTTGTACCGGGTTCGAAAGCTAACATGGGCAGTAATCTTGCTACAGCCTTATCTTGCGCATTATCTATGTACATTGTCTTGGTATGTCGTTTTCTAGGTCTACTTCATTGCCTTAATACTTTTTTTGGTTTTGTTAGAGACACAGTGGAGATCCACTTCGCGTGTACATGGATCTTGAGGCTGGCAGGAAGCGATCTGGTGTTGAGGATATATTTATAAGTTATCACGCCAAAGATGATGTGCAGTCCACCTATGCCGGTGCACTCTTTCACAATGGTCGAAATTATCATGTGTCTCCCTATAAAAACAATGTAAGTACTTGGCTTCTTATTCTTTCTGTGTTCTTTGCATACTGTTTTACTTATTTCACTTATTTCTGTTCATCTCTGTCGCATGATGTACATTTTCAAATATATACCGCTAGTTGTATGACTCTATCTGAAATTCTAATTGAAGGACACACTTGTTTATTGGTCATCATCGCGCTGTCTGTCTCAAAGAAATATTCTTGCCCATAAGCTTCTCAGCTTACTACCTCACCATTCATTTGGCAAGTGCTTGAACAACGTCGGTGGCTTGGACATGGCCCTTTCTTTCTACCCCGAGTGTGCCGGTGATACGGCCTCCCAAAAATGGTGGGACCATTTGCATTGTGCCATGTCTCACTATAAGTTTGTTCTTGCTATCGAAAACACAATGACAGAGAGTTACGTGACGGAGAAGCTATTTTATGCCCTAGATTCCGGTTCAGTTCCAATCTACTTTGGTGCCCCTAATGTCTGGGACTTTGTTCCTCCCCATTCGATAATCGATGGCACTAAATTTAAGAGCTTGGAGGAATTGGCGTCTTACGTGAAGTCCCTCGCCAACGACCCAGTTGCGTATGCCGAGTACCATGCGTGGCGAAGATGCGGGGTAATGGCGAATTACGTCAAAACCCGCGCATTGAGCCTCGACACATTACCGTGCAGACTCTGCGAAGCTGTTAGCAGAAAAGGTGGGAGAAATGGAAGAACCAAGTGAAATTTTTATGTTTTATGTATAATTTGTATACAAGCACAGCTGATACATGTATTAGTGAAAAGAAGAGAAAACTGGGAATTGATTAGACATGAAATTAACGGACAATTTTTGTCGAATTTATTTTCTAGTGTTGATCTTTCTTGTATTACAAGTTATAATTAGCAAAAGTGTCTGTGCGATGTTTCGTGTTTTTTTTTTTTTTTGAAAGTACTTACACATTGAAGACAGATGTTATAGAAGGTGGATTCATAATTATCAAAAGCTTGGCAGTGCTCAACTACTCATTGCTTAAAATAGAGATGCTACGAAAGCTAGATTTATGTATATTAGTTCATAGTTATCAGAAGATTGGCAGTTTTCAATTGCTCATTGTTTAAAACACAGAGATGCTACGAAAGCTAAATTTATGTACCTAAGTTGTAATGTTCAAAAAATAAAGATGTTACATACACGTCTATAGTTATTAGAAAGTTGACAATGTTCAAGTACATAGTTTGACGACCTTACTTTGGAGATCTTGGTTCTTTCCACCCGTATCAAACAGAAAGAGAATAAGACTACAAACATAATCCGACGATCAAACTTTTATGTGTAGTTTGTCTTGCCTAATCTTTCATAGTCTCACTAATCTCTTGAATGTGTTACAATTTAGCATTCTCTATCCTACTATTAATAAATATAATCGTCAAATCCTACCCTGTGGTTAAACAGTAAAATGATTAAAATATCCATTGAGTCGGCCCCAAATGTCTGTTATTTATTTGCCATGCCGATAACAGTTGGCATATATTAGATATAGGTTGTGTCACGGTCCTATGTCTTGAAGCCAAATGCCACAAGATTTAGGTGCAAGTGACGCGGCTTTATCCCTGTCTTTTTAGAAGACAGAGGCCCCGCACTTACTATTTAGGAAGTAAAATGGTAAAACAGAAAGATCCAAAAGCTGGCACAACTGGGAAGTGGCCCCAGAAACCCCCAACGATTTGATGAATTCGAAAGGGAAACACAGGTAGTTGGCCTTTCCAACGTCACCGCTCTACCAACCATGCAATTACATGCACTCTCTCTCCCTCCCTCTCTCTCTCTAGATCGCTCTCTCTCTCATAGTCATTCATGTGCATGCCTATTGGAGTTCATTCGAAGCTGGTGGAGTTATATATCCCTTTGTGCTTGTTATCATATTGTTGCTTCTTGTCCCACATCGAAAGCCCACATGGAAATGAGTAGGTACGCAGCTCTTTCTTTAATTTATTGTTTTTAAATACACATGTTAGGAACTGGTATCGTCTATCACCATCTAAAGATTAGTTCTCCACAAATTAATTAAATCATAAATCGTTTGATTGTTTGAGTAAAGTTACTAAAATTTCGGTTTTTAAAAATACATAGTTCGTCTATTTATCGAATAATCATGAATAACTAAATAATTTTGAATTTAGCTATTTTTGTAAAAATGATCATAAATTTTTTTCTAGAAAATAATTTTTTTTAGGGTAAAGTACAAAAAACTACCTCAACTATTAGTCTCATGACACTTTCATACCTCATCTTTTAAAATTGACAATGTTATACCTCATCTTTAGAATTTGGTCAATTTTATACCTTCCGTTAGCCTGACCGTTAATTTGTCAGTTAAATGCTGACGTGGCTTGATCCAAACCCCACTTTCTATTAAAAAATTAAGAAAATATTAAAAAAAATCATTTAATATATTTTAAATATTAAAATAACAAAGAAAAGTGAAAAAAAAAAAAAATTTCAAAACCCAATTCGTCCCCACCCCACCCCCTCTCTCTCCTTCCCTATCTTCTTCCCTTGCTCTGCCCAGAAACGAAACGAACAAAAAAAAAAAAAAAAAAAAAAAAAAAATTCAAAACCCAATCGTCCCCACCCCACCCCCTCTCTCTCCTCCCCCATCTTCTTCCCCTGCTCCCCTATCTTCTTCCCCTGCAGCCCAGAAACGAAACGAAAAAAAAAAAAAAAAAAAAAAATCAAAACCCAATTCGTCCCCACCCCACCCCCTCTCTCTCCTCCCCCATCTTCTTCCCATGCTCTGCCCAGAAATGAAACGAACAAAAAAAAAAAAAATAAATAAAATTCAAAACCCAATTCGTCCCCACCCCACCCCACCCCCTCTCTCTCTCCCCCATCTTCTTCCCCTGCTGCCCAGAAACGAAACGAAAAAAAAAAAAAAAACTAAAAATCAAAACCCAGTTCGTCCCCACCCGAGACTTGGGCTCGCACACCCATGGCTCGCCGGACCTGGGTTGGGTGTCCTCTGGGTGCCTCGGAGCTTCACGGAGACGAAAGGAGAATGGGTTGACGCCAATGATGGTTTTGGTACCGTCGTCGGTGGGTGTGGGTGTGTAAATGGGTGCGTGAGTGTAGATCTGGGAGAGAGGTATAGTCTGTGCGAGAGAGGGGGAGAAAGAGTGAGTGAGCTGAGAGAGAGGGAGATGTTGGCATGGGTGGGGAAGGGTGGGGGGTTGCACGGAGTGTTGGAAATGTGCCCTAAAGCCAATCATATGATGATACTTTACGGACATTTCACATGTTAAACTAATCTAGTTTACATATAAAAGGCAAACATTATTGTTTGAGGCGTCTCATATAAATGTTATATGCTTAAACGATAAAGTCCAAGGAATATGTGATTGGGAGAATGCAATCTAATGAAGTTAGATTAATGAGACCATTCTTTCGTAGACACATCCTAAACATTCCTGATCATAGGATTGCCAATTGGGCATTGACAGTCCGTTAAGATCAGTACGTGCTATGTCTTCTATCAGGGAGAGTGACTAGTCTCGAGTCATTGGTGTGTGTGACATCAAGACAAGTACGTAGGTGCTCAATAGAGAATGAGTTCACTGAATACGATCAACGAGGAGTTCTCATACTCATGTCACATGAGAACTCATGTTTGGGATAATGCAAATTAGTCCTTTGACCTGAGGCATCACAGTTGTTGTCTTGTGGTTAAGTCCTTGATCTTTGATTATGTCAAAGTCACCCCATCGGGGTGTCCACGGCATCATTGGGGTTAAGCTACTTAGTCATGGAGACAAGTGAATGCGCAACAAGGGATCTCTAACCTTCAATTGGCTTGAGGGAGAATACTCTATGATATGATTAAAATCTCTGGCCAGAGTATGAATGAAATTGGGGAATGCGTTCCAAATCACATTCAAGGTAATCATAAAATGCAAATGAATCACATTGGATAGTAGACATGAATAAATAAACTATCAAACCAAACAATGTGGTCAAGAGTATTAGATTAGAGAAAGACCGTATTGCATTTGTAATCCTAAACTGAATAGGTTCTCTACCTCTTCTGATTAGCTTGGGTAGCCATGATATGCTGCTAGGGGTCACTCATGGTTTGTGGAAGCCCTAAACGTGTGTAATCACTAAAGGGAGAATTGAAAGTAAGTTTCAATTCACAATCGATGTAAAATGGTTTTAATCGCCCACTGCCTCGTTAAAAGGAACCTAATGTATCGTACACCGAGTAAGGTGGAGATTGAAGAAACAAAGGAGATGAATTAAATGGTTTAATTATTTATGGCAAGGATTAATTAATATGTTAATTAATCAAACGAATAAGTTCGTTAAAAGACCTCGGGATAGTTTTGGACCTTAAGGCCCAATGGGCTTCGAACGTCAAAGCCCATTGACTTAAGTTGTATGACAACTTAATGAATAAAGATTCACAAAGGCCCAAAAGCCCAAATCCATTTAGTGTTGAATTAGGGTTTTTGGTTCTTTAGGTCATTTAAAGAAGTGACTATATAAAGAACTTTATAACCTAAAATTCATAAGTTGTTGATTTTAGAGAAAATTGGTGAGAACACAAAACTTCCATTTCTCTCTAAGAGGCCAACCACCTTGGGGGATATTGTCTAGCAATTCTATTTCCTCAAGGTCACTCATTTCCTCTCCAATCCAACCTTGGTGTAGAATCTTTAGAGGTTCTCAATTTTGGGAACTTGGAGAACCTATTCTTCTAACCAAATCCATGGAGCTAAGAAGCAAGGAATGAAGACCCTATCTCTTGGGTGATTATCCTTTGCATATGCAAAGAGGAATCTACAAAGGTAAATATTTCTCAACTAATAAATGTTGATTTAAAAGTTGAGTCAAGGTTCACCAATCTACTAGGCTTTGAATTTCATGGTAGATGTTTTGTTTTTGAATGCATGAAAGCATGATTCCGCCTTTAATTGTTAATTGCATGCTATATGATGTTATTCAAATGAACATGTTTTTCACAAAAATTTCCTTCAAGTGGTATCAGAGCCTAGGTCTAGTAGTTGGTGAATCATTTTGGGTTTTGTAGTTCATAGTTTTTGATTTAAAAGTTGTAATATGTTACAAGCTTTATTCTTGTTTATTTGAATGTAAATTTTGTTAGAAAATTTGCCATCTCAAATGTTGTAGATGTAGTTCATATGAGCATGAATTTTGGAGCTAAAATTTGGTGCCATGTTTTTTTGGGAAATTCGGCCAAATCCAAAGGGTGATTTTTTGGGTTCATGTTTGTCTTGTTAAAATGGTTTTAAAGTGACTTTTGGAACCCCTAAGTACCCTAGGATGTTAACCCTCTTTTGAGTGATGAAAATTTGAGTTTTGGTGAGTGAAAACATTCATGGAGCTATTATGAGTTTTCATGAGTGTTCTTCAATGTTCTTGAAGTTCTTGCCAAGAACAAAAAGTTTTGAAGTTTTGATTCAAAATGTTTTATGTTTTTACATAAAGTTTTGGTTTAATTTTAGTGGGTGATTTTAGTGGGTGATGATTATTTGTAAAGTATTATTAATGGTTTTAATGGTAGACAAACTTTTTTAAAAGTTTGACATAAATTCAATTAATGGCTATAATGGTAGACAAACTTTTTTAAAAGTTTAACATAAATTCAAAATATTTCATCTTTACCTCACCTAACAAAACCCACTTACAAAAACTTTGTAAAAATCATATTTTTTCTATCATGGCCGGCCACCCTAATAGAATAGGGTATTTTTGGGTCTTTTATTCAATTACATAAAGTTTTGATACTTTTGTGTATTTGCACTTTGGCCCAAAAGTTTACGTTTTTACGTTAAGGCCCAAAAACGTTAAAGGACAAATTGTTTTGCTCCTTTAATGAAGTTTTTTGTATTTGTTGAAATTTTTGGGTTCTAGTTGTAATTACATGAAGTAGTGGACTTTTGTGTTTTTACAAAGTGACCCCAAAAGTTTGTGTTTCGCAATATAGCCCAAAAAGTTGTGGTTATTGCATGATGGCCCAAATTAAGTAGGGAACAAAAATTGTTTTGTCTCTTTAAATGAGAATTGGATTTTCATTTCATTTAGCTCCATTTAAATCAATTTTATGGATACAAAAACCAAATGAAAATGTTGCATTCAATTTAATTAATTAAAGTGTTGATTAATTAAAGGGTGATTATGAACCTAAGCCTACGATAATTGAGCTATGTGAAAGGCCGTTTCAAATTTGTTTGAACCATGGGAATGTGTAGATTAATTTTGGTTATAATTTGATTTGATCAAATGTTGTAAAAGAGCATAAGCTCTTCTTTACTTTAAAGTAATTTGAATTATGCAAATGTTGTAAAGAGCATAAGCTCTCTTTTACTTTGAAGTACTTCTTTCTTGCTTTATTTGATATGCATGAAAATGAAGTAGTTGGGTCCAACGCCCCTAGGAACAACACGCCTTAATGTGATTAAACGCGTAACTAAAATCAATCTTCATCCCTAGTCCGAGATTCAACACTAGGCTCGTGTTGAATCTAAACAAAGGTTCATAGTCATCCTAAGGCCCTAAGGCAACTATATAGTCCATCAAATGAATGCAAACCTTACGTTAGTAGTATCATATACTCTTGCTTTAAAAAACCGTTTTATAAATATAGTGGGAGTATTATATACAACTAAATTGAATCAAATGGACCAATAGTTGTAATAGGACCAAAATTGTTTTAATAAAGATTAAAATGAATATGTTTATGTGATGAGACCTAAAACCCTCAACCAAACCATTATTAAGTTGAAAAGCGTGAGAGTGCTTAGAACACTCTTTCGTGGCCTTCCACCGTGGTAGGCTCCAATCGTTTATGACTTGTACACCGGCTTCACCCTATCATGGGGGAGTACAAAGTGCATGCTTATACTCAGGAGGAGTCTATATACATACTTGATGAGGTGAGTGTAGGCAACGAGGATGGCCGACATCGTATCATCGTGAGGCTATTCTTGAACCCCTTCACGCACTAAGCATGGTGGGAATGACTTAACTAAGTGCAATGGCGCCGACATCGTATCATCGTGAGGCAACATTCTCTAGAGGCCAAATTGATGGGTACTTGCATTAGTTGCAAATGAGTAAGCGTACTCTCTCATTATTATTAATGCTAGCCAACATCATATCATTGTGAGGTGGGCTTGGTAATAGTGAGTCTCCCATAACCTACTAAGAGTTTCCTCCAAAACTCTCGAATTCCAATGAGGGATATGGAATTTGCCAAAAATAGTGGGTGGTGCTATTTGATTTAAAGACCCGAATCAAATGGCTTAAAATCAATCAATTTATATTCGTTATGTATTTGTTTACCAATATATTTGCAAACGCTATCCAAAACTTGACAAAGAAAATCCGAATGTTTTAGTTTCCGGACTTGGTAACACAATCCCAAAGATTGTCTTAAATGGATTGTGCATGTACCTAAGAAGTCTCATCCTCACAATCTTCCTATTGATAATGTATCATTGGAAGAACATGTTAGAAATGTCTATCATGAAGAGGACAACACAAACAACCAATGCTTATTCCTTCGTTATATGAACAAAGGAACTTATGAACAAATAAGAGTTGCCTTGAACAACTCTTGAAAGTTTGTAATTATGTTTAGAACATAATGGTTGGTTGACAAAAATAGTCCATCAACATGGACTTATGATGATTTTGAATCATTGAGTGTTGAAGTGATAAACCACTTAACGAGACGGAAACTAAGCTAGGATTTCACCTTTATGTCCCTATCCTAATGGTTCACTAAGTTTATTGTAAACTATGTAGTGAACAATAACCACACACTCTCCAAAATGTTTGATGTGTATAAACACAATTGAAAAAGGTTTCAAGAGAGATAGTGGGAGTTTAGGGACCATGACTATTGTAGTCAAAGGAGAAGTCAAATGAAGAAGATAAAATTAACTCCAAGGGAACAAACTTTCTTTATGAAAGGATAGACATTGGAAGGGGTATTTGCAAGAAATGTCTTGCAAGTGTCAAGAACACACCTTTCGAAGGTGTTGTAAATTGTTCTTGAATAGTTCAAAACAGTTGGTTCTTCTACTTGAATGCTTGATTCCGTATTAGTAACTATGTTTTACAATCGTTGTAAAAGTGTGGCTAATAAGAAGTAGAAGATTAATGAGAGAAGAGAAAGTACTTCACATTCGGAACGTGAATAAAATATAGATCTCTGCGAAAGCAGATGGTACTAACTTCCTCATATGAACTACCAAAGAAATTGGAAAAACCAAAGATTGTCTTTACATTCCAATTTTAAGGAACTCAATTCCATCACTATAGTAGAGATGGATGAATGTTTTGTTTGACAAAACATTGTTCTTTATTAATCACTGATTGGATTATAGTAATCTAATTGATTGTCTCTATAGTAGAGATGATATGGTAGCGTTAACTGTTTAGAATATAATGATGCTTAAAACCCAAAAGGTTGCAAGATAGTGACTAATCCCAACTGAGTTGTGATACCTCTAAAACATAAATTACGAGTTGGTCATAGATGGATGCTTTGGATCGTTAGATCCGGATCCAATACCTTCTTGTCAAAATTGTATAGAGGCGAAATGTTCGAATCTTTATTCTTTTGGAAAGAATAAAGAATCACAAAGTTTTTGAGGTTAATTCACTTAGATGTTAGTGGCACTTGTCCACAACATAATACTACTCATGTTGTTTGACATTCACCGAAGATCACTCTCGGTTGGACTATAGTTTATTATGAATAAACACAAGTCCGAATACTTTGCAAAAGGTTTCAAAGAATTCAAGAAATGTAAGTTGATGAGGGTTGAATTAGGGTTTTTTGGTTCTTTAGGTCATTTAAAGAAGTGACTATATAAAGAACTTTATAACCTAAAATTCATAAGTTGTTGATTTTAGAGAAAATTGGTGAGAACACAAAGCCTCCATTTCTCTCTAAGAGGCCAACCACCTTGGGGGATATTGTCTAGCAATTCTATTTCCTCAAGGTCACTCATTTCCTCTCCAATCCAACCTTGGTGTAGAATCTTTAGAGGTTCTCAATTTTGGGAACTTGGAGAACCTATTCTTCTAACCAAATCCATGGAGCTAAGAAGCAAGGAATGAAGACCCTATCTCTTGGGTGATTATCCTTTGCATATGCAAAGAGGAATCTACAAAGGTAAATATTTCTCAACTAATAAATGTTGATTTAAAAGTTGAGTCAAGGTTCACCAATCTACTAGGCTTTGAATTTCATGGTAGATGTTTTGTTTTTGAATGCATGAAAGCATGATTCCGCCTTTAATTGTTAATTGCATGCTATATGATGTTATTCAAATGAACATGTTTTTCACAAAAATTTCCTTCACGGAGGGGGAACGGGAAGGGGTCGGGGTGGGGGGGGAGATGAGAATGGGTTCTGGGATGCAGGAAGAGAGAAAGGCGAGAGAAGGGGAGAGAGAGAGAAGAGAGAGAGAGAGGAGAGAGAGAGATTTAATATAAAAATAAAAAAAGAGAGGAGATAGAGAGATTTAATATATTTTTTTTTAATTTTTGAATATTTAATTATTAAAAATGTATTTTATTATTTTTTAATCCAATTGCATTAGTGAGTGGGACACGTGTCGGGCCACGTCAACATTTAACAGAGAAATTAACAGAAAAACTGACGGAGGTCCGACATTGACACAAATTCGTAAGATGAGGTATGACATTGTCAATTTTAAAAGATGAGGTATGAAAGTGTCATGAGAGTAATAGTTGAGGTAGTTTTTTGTACTTTACCTTTTTTTTTATTATCTAACAACATTATAAGAAGAGAAAGTAGAATGAAAAAATCGAAATAAAAAGGTTGCTAACGTTCTCTTATTAATTTTAGATAAATAAAAGAAAAATTAAAAGCAGTCAATCAATTTGACAAAAGAAGACACTAAATCAAAGGGGGCTGATATGAGGTCGAGGTTACGTACGAACCTCTAAAGAGAAAGAAACTGAAAATTAGGGTTTAAGCGGCTGCATGGTTTCGTGTACTACTCTCTCTACGTTTGTAAAGTCAATCAGAGCACCGGCAATGAAAGGCTGGATTTCTCTGCAATTTAATGATCCATCCTCATGACGGAAGAAAAATCCTTTATTTTGTTTTTTTTGGTCAAGGAAAAATCCTTTATTATGATTTAACAATGGCCGGCCAAGGTTTTAAATATGTTGTGTATGAAATTATGGATAGCCTAATTGATGAATATATCGATAAATATTTTGATATCGACATAAAAAACTATTTGTGAAAATAATAAAAACGTTATTCAAACTTTGAAATAATGACCAAAGGTTGTAATATTATTTACCGAACTTTTTTGGAGTATTATTTGCACTTTCTCTTATCATTTGGTGTAAGATTGATGTAAAATATCTTGTAATGTATTTTTAACGATCGACTATTTATTTTTTATGTCTCACTTAAAAGATCATATCTGACACACCCCGACCGAGATCAAGGCATGCTGGCCGTCACGTGAGGGTGACGTAGCTATGTGCACAGTGCGGAAGCAATAAAGATAAGAAATATACGAATATTTAAAACCGAATTTACTAGAGTGCACTACTAAACAAGAAGTGGTAGGAGTAAGATACAAAAGTAAATACTCCTAATTAGAGCATGAAAAGTCTAGGTGCAGTCCAGTAGGACAAGTACTAATTATACAGTACTATAAGATGTCCTACAATTATTTTGATAAGTCAGAACTGCCGAAATCCTCAAGGCCACCGACAACAAGCTTACCTAAAACTTGGAGGGGCGCAAAACAGAAAACGTGAGTGGGCAAAAACAAATGTTTTACAAAACCATTTCATTTATCAACATTTCTAACCCCTCGCTGTAAAACAAGTATAATTTTTCCCAAAATCAGAAGATAAGCATATACACAAATATATATGTAAATATATTAATTCAAATCATGCTTCACAATATCATATTCATATGTATGCCATGCCATGCCAAGATATAACAGAGTAAGCAATTCAGGTAAGAATAATTTCATATAAATATAACATGTTAGCCGGAACCCATATGATAGTCTGTACGGCTGAATTCATAGCTCAAAAGTCAATCTAGCCGGAGTCACTACAGTGACCTATACAACATTATACTGCACAAGAGTCGGAACCAAATGAAAAGGTATGTACGACAATAATGGGTGTAATATAATCATGCTCAATACTACTCACACATAATAGTTGGGCGATAAATCGCTAGTCACCTACGAGTCGGAACCACCTAAGATGGTCTATACGACATGACTGTGCACATTCAAGGCATACTCTCATTTAAACATATTTTCTAGGGAAATATCAAGTATATTAATATATACTAAAAACCAAAAGCTCACTCACTGGTATGTCGAAGGGTCGTAGCCCCCGAGTCGCCCTTGAACGCGCTCGTCCTCGGCAGTGGCGAAGCCAGGAATTGCCGAGGGGAGGGGCGAACTTAAAAAGTGCAAAGTTAAAAAAAAAAGGGCAACAACCAAATTACAATTGTTGCTGACGAGGTTTCATGTCATGAAAACGTGCATAATAGATTATTGTCAATAAAAGCAAATACATGTATCTCAATGTAAACAATCATGTTATCATTTAACCATTGATCCCGACCGTAATAAAACATCGATTGTTGCTAGCTTTTCTTGGCAATGATGTGGTCTTTAGGTTGACAATAATCATTTTGAAGAGTGTCTATAAATTGCTTCGCGATCAATAATCATAAAATTCATATCAATAATCAATAACCATATTAATGTATTATCATATGATTCTATACTAATTAAAGAAAAAATTGTATTGAATAATTAATTAGGGTTTGAAATAATATATAAATTTAGAAAATAAAAAAATTTACATAAAATTGGGAAGGATGGCGTGACGGGTGGTGATTGAAATGGAAGCTAGGAATTGCGGGATTTGTTGTGTTTGGTAAAGTGTGAGTGAGAGATGGGAAATTGAAAGGGGTGATGGCTAATGGGAACCAAGGGTCCACACAATATTTTATTATTGTTTTTTAATGAAGCTGTAAAACTGTGTCGTTTTAGTTAATAATTTATTTTTTTATATAAAAGCAAATCCTGCAGCGCGCAGGGGCGTTGCACAGCAACAAACGCCAGAAAACCACCATACTTTCCAGTTTCCGACCGAACCAAAGAGGCGCTCCCGGGCTTGTTTTCCGGCGAGCAGGGGCGACGGCCACCCCTCGCCCCTATGTAGCTTCGCCACTGGTCCTCGGGATAAGTCTCACCTATATGCGAATTAACTATAAAAACGTTATTTAAAGCACATAGACAAAACTAGCTAATAACTTCTCATACAATGCTCAAATGGGGTGTTTGAATATACTAATGTGATCTACACAGCTCCACGAACATCCCCATATTTTTAGAATAATTTTCTGACCACCCACGTGCCGGCCAAGGCACGGCAATACGCGCCCCCACGCGCGGCCACGTGACAGGCATACTAACGGCATCAGTCAACGTCGTCAGGAATATTTCGTCAAATAGTAACGAAATCTGTTAAAATTAACTGACGCCGTGGAATATTCCGTCAAACTTGACATAATATTCTGTCATCCCT
Source organism: Malus fusca (assembly GCA_035220775.1). Lineage (NCBI taxonomy): Eukaryota > Viridiplantae > Streptophyta > Magnoliopsida > Rosales > Rosaceae > Malus > Malus fusca. The sequence continues at coordinate 47,781,779 of CM069073.1, read as the reverse complement.
AACCTTGGACCTCCGACGACCGTCGCCGGCGCCGGAAACTGGGGAAATTTTCTAAACCTTATATCTCCATCAATTTTCATCCAAATTACATGAAATTTAAACCATTTTGAAGATCTTATCAATACGAACAAAACCATACCAGTTTTAGGACCTAAATCCTATGAGATTCACCGGAAAGTTCCACGATAATCCGGCCAAAACCTCCAACTCGTCGTTCTCGCTATTCCGACGTCCAAATTCTTCCAACGAACCACTCCTAGCCTCGTGGGAACCTCCTTAAGCTATCTATAAGCTCCAAATTCCTTAAAACCTTCAAAATTACACGTGCATGAACAGTGCACAAAGTCGGGGTTAGGGTTTCTCGGGTTTTCGAAGCTTTCCATTCTAAAAAATGGTACCAATGAACTCAGAAGCTTACAAGGAACAAGAATCTTACCTCTTTGACGTCGATCCGTGAAGTTTGAAAGAGTTTTGGGTGTCGTCCGTACGTGAGGGAAGAAGAGAGAGTGAGTCTGAGGGTGAGAGAGTACAGGAGAGAAGAGATAGAGGGATAGTGTGTGTGTGTCCCACGTGGTCACCTACAAAACCAAAAACCAAGTCCTTTTTAGTTCCAAATAATAAGGACTTAAAGAATTAGTCCACTCCCAAACTTAAATCACATAATCACACAACACGTCCGAGGGTAAAATAGTCATTTCACATCGTCGAAATTAAATATTTGGGATGGGCTGTGACAATATCTATTGCCACTTAGTACTACAATCTAGTTGTATTCATTTTCACTTGTAAGTGAGAGGTCTTAGAACCACATTATTACTAGTCAATTGTGAGACTAATCCCACCCCTTAGTGTTGATAATATCGTTTGTTTAAAAAAAAAATCATGTCAATTAGAAATTACCTAGATTCGAAATCATATGACTGTTGGATTAAATTTAATATTTCTTTATGGTACTGTATTAATTCATTTTCACTACAAATGAATGTCTTAATGATTTTGAATTTGTTTAATTTATAAATGATGTACTAAAATATAGATGGTCCGGATCATTGAAATACACTACATAGTGACTTAACAAAATATGTGTCAAAAGTCTATCCCTGGATCGTAGTTTTTTATAATAGCATATACACCACATATAAACATCACATAATTTGACAATTGATTTATAAACTCTTGTCAATAATAATTTTATCTCGTCAGATGTTGATTATTAAATATACTAATTTATGCATCACATTGTCTGACATTAAAATGGGAAAATGTTAGGGAGACTAAATTCGTGGATTAAATTTGCAAATTAAATGATATGTCACTAGTAAGAAATAAGTACGTTAATCAACGTTTAAGTAATAATTCAATCATTAACTTCCGTGCCAATTAGTTTACAAAATTTAGTCTCTCTAACATTACCCTTAAGATGTAGTTGAAAGTTAAAACACTCAACTCATCATTTTGGTCTGACATCTCTCTCTTTGTTTTCTCACAATTTGATCAATTTATTATAGAGAATTAACGTACAATATTAAAACTTCTATACGTGGAAAAGGGTTGAATCGAGCCTGTTCATTTGGAAACCCTAAACCCTAAACTCTAAACTTTACTTACCTTTCGACTCTTAAGTACAAGAATACTTTGTAATCAAAAGTCGTATTTTAATTTCGATTACGAGTACGTAAAAAGGATAAAACTTGGGTGATTTAAGGGCTTGTTTGGAAGTTCTTTTAAAAAGATTGAAAACGTTTTTGGTGAAAATGATTTTGGAACCAATCCTTAGTACAAACACAAGTGAATCCTGGAACAGAACTTGAAGTGCTTTTGAAGCCTAAAAATATCTCTAAAAGGCTTTCAGTCATTTTTAAAAATATTTCCAAAAGAGCCCCTTAATCTAAAATTTTCAGTGAGGAAATGCTAAAGATTTCTCTCAAAAGTTCATGAAGAAATGCTAAGGATCTCTCTTAAAAGTGGAACTTTCTATGAACTCTCTACTACTTTATAGTTTAATGTCAATTATCGTGCCAATAATATAAAATATTATGTAAAAAAATGAGATGACAGATAATCCCGTTTTTAAAAGATTACAATTAGCATTTCACATTAATGCAGGAATCCCATACCCTCACTGTACGTGCACATGCAAATTTGCGACAAGATCTTCTCTCTTTGAGTGATATGAATCACGCCACCACTACCAAACTCTTAACTAACGAACCAATTGTTTATTTTTATTATATTTCTTTCCTTCTAGGTTCCTGTACTAAATATGGGAGATGGCTTACCTACCTTCTGAACATGGAACATGGAACATGTCACATGCATATATGTACATCTTCTTCTTCCGTTTTCCTTCTCTTCCCACTAGAATTTTATATTCATAATCATTCTATTATGCTTTCTGGTTAACCAAATAAATCCTAACCACTCGGACCCACTTTCTTAACAGATAAATGTTATATAGCACCAATTAATCCTTTTGAGTTTGGATCCTTACCATCATATTTTTAACGGGAAGTGTTATTCACACATTCTTTTTTACTTTTTACGTACTTTTGTTAATTTTTGTTTATTGATCTTATTCAGTTAATTCAATTTGATGCCATAAATTAAAAGTGGTGTGTAAGAGGTAAAAAACAATATTAAATTCAAGATTGAGCAATTATTCCTCAGTTTTTTATTTCATTGGTCGAAGTTTTATTTATTTATTTATTTATATTTTTTTTGAGTTTTATCCACGTTATTATTTAAGAATAAAATATTTACAAATCAACATATTTGAATATTATGAATAAATATTGTTTAACTATTTTTAAATATATTTATTTATATTTAGTGTTAGAAACGTTATATTTGATGTATTTATATTTTATGTCCAAAAATTGTATCATATATTTTTAATTTATACACATTTTTAATTTGCAACTTTTTAAAACATTTGTACCAACTTTTTTTAGTTTTAATTTATACCCATATTCTTGAGAAAGAATTCCTCCTAGGGGAGCCATTCCCCACAGATCATTTCCCCACTCCAAATAGGGTTTATATCACAAATGGTCCCTGAAATTCACCCACACCATTAAGATGATCCCTAAAATTGAAAATTGATTAATGTAGTCTCTGAAAATAGATATCACAAATCAATGTCGTCATTCTGTCACAATTCTGTTAAAATTTCTGTTATGTGCTAATGTGGCACATAAATGGGGCCCACAATATGTAAGAGATCTAATCACAAATGATCCATGAGATTGACCCACACAAACATGATGGTCTTTGAAATTGAAAATTGATCAATGTAGTCTCTGGAAATAGGTTTCTCAAATCAATGTGATCATTTCATCTCAATTTTGTCACAAATTATGTTATCTGCTGATGTGAGTTTAATAATTAATTTAAAAAGTTGGCAAAACACCTTTTTGCACAGTGAGATTATCTCAAGGCAGAGCTTGCCGTTCTCCGTGTCACCAAGATCACTGGGGGAGAGCCCAACAAGCTCTCTAAGATTAAGGTTGTAAAGTTGTCAATCGCCCAAATGTTGACGGTGGAGTCACAAAAATCATCACCAATCCAAACCGTCACCAAAGGTAGTCTTGATCCAAATCCATTCGATGAAGGGTGTAAAGATGGGTGTCTTGAGATTTTTTTTTTCCAAAGAATAAACCGGCGAAGGCTACCATCGATGGGGGTAGAGGAGTATGGGGTGGATCATAGGTGATTGCGGGACCGAGTTTCTGGGTTGACAACTTTTTTAATTAATTATTAAATTATTAGACCTATTTCTAATTTATTTTTTATTTGGTTAGACTTGTGGGTCCATTTATTATATGCCACATCGGTACATAACAAAAAATTAGACAGAATTACGACAGAAGGAACACATTGATTTGTGAATTAATTAAAACATAAGTAATCAAAATGAATAAGTTCGAAATGAGACTTAAGTTAGTTCCGGACTTAATAGCCAAATGTGCCTTGATCCGTCAAACTCAATAAGTTAAATGGTTTAACAAACTCATCTCTTCTTCATATCTCTCCTTGGTGTGGAGAAATTAGAGGTTTCTTATCTTGGGAACTTGGAGATTCTTATTCCACCATCTAAATCCAAGAAGCTTAGAAGCAAATGTAAAAAGGCCTCCATTGGGTGAAGCCTTTGAAAATGTAAAGAGGATCTATAAAGGCATAATGGATTCTCAACCCTCTCTTGTAAATTTGAGTTTGGTCATGGTTCACCACACAACTAGGCTTTGAATTTCATGGTTAAGATTTGTTTTTTAGTCCATGTGTACTAGCTATTGGAATTTATGATTATTTTATTGTTTGAATTTGGGCTTAGCCCGTTAGTATTAGGGTTTCGTTTTCTTGCTTATTAGGGTTAGGTTAGTTCTCTATATATATGATGATTTGTAGCTCGTAGAATATTAAGTTAGTCAAGATGTAGCATCTTCGGTTTATGTAGCCTTCTTGGCAATTCAATTTAATAAAGTTTTATATTCAGTTAGTTCATTTGTTCGTTGTGTACTCTGATATTTAACTTGGTATCAGAGCAGGTTTGATCATTCAGGGTTGAATTTGTTCTTGGTAGCTAGTTTGTTTGTCTTGTCATGTTCATCTTCTTCGTTGTGGTTTGTCGTTGTGCCCTAGTTAGGGTTTTGTTGCTTAAAAAAAGGGAGAAAAAAATTGAATATGTTTGCTACATCAAGTCGCCGTCTTGCCACCCAATGATGCATGCACGAATCAGCCGTCACACTCGTTGCTATAGCCTGTACCATCTGAATCGATTTGCACCGTCGCTGCCTGACAACTTTTTGAAGCCCATATCGAAACCCATTGCTACCCATAATCCGTTGAACCCACCTGGAATCATTGCTGCCCGGACTTGTAACCTGATGTCGTCTCATAACTCACCTAGAGATGAACTTGCTTGCCTTACCCAGCCACCGCCGCACCACCATCTGTTACCACACTTTGTCCCCAAAGAGAAGGAAGAAAGCAAAGTAAATAAAAAGTTTGTTGACCCGTGAAAAGTTGCTAGTGGAAAAGAGTTGGTAGGCAGTATTTGTTGCTTTTTGTTGGGGCAAACATGTTGTTGCTATTGTGTTTGTGTTTGGAACTTGTTGCTCACCACAACGACTGCTCGAGTGCTTGGATTTATGACCACTTGAGCGACGTTGTACACTTGGTTAGTAATTGGATCATTTGCCGGAATCCGCTTACTCGCCTGCTTTCTTGGATTGTTCGTTTGTTCACTTGATTGCATGCTTGCCTTGTCTTGTCCACTTAACGGAACTTGCCTTGTCGTGTCCGCCTAACGGAGTTTGCCTTGTCGTGTCCGCCTAATGGAGCTTGTCTTGTCGTGTCCGCCTAACGGAGCTTGCATCCACATCTTCTTGTTGCAAACCCTTGCCGTGTACCGCCATGAGTTTGACGGGGGTGTTGGGATTTAGGATTATTTTATTGTTTGAATTTGGGCTTAGCCCGTTAGTATTAGGGTTTTGTTTTCTTGCTTATTAGGGTTAGATTAGTTCTCTATATATATGATGATTTGTAGCTCGTAGAATATTAAGTCAGTCAAGATGTAGCCTCTTCGGTTTATGTAGCCTTCTTGGCAATTCAATTTAATAAAGTTTTATACTTAGTTAGTTCATTTGTTCGTTGCGTACTCTGATATTCAATTCTTCCGCACTTTAATTGTTAACTCAATGTATGTTGCTCAAATGATCTTCATTTAGCTAAAGTTTTCCTTCAATTCATCCTACAACATGGTGAGTGATCTTTGCCTTTGGTAGTGGATGAATCGGCACATGCATTTGTTGTGGTTGTTGATTCTCCACGAGCTTGATGAAGAGTACGAGTGTTTGCTTTGGCCAGAGAGGGTTGAGCTTGCTTCGTTCTTCTAAAGTCCGTCTCTTGAAAATGAGCCTAGTATTTATAGGCGAGCAATTGAGTTTGTGGGATTTATTTTTTTATTTGAGCTAAGTATTTAATTTAGCTCTTAACTAAATTAAACCTCAATTGATATAATTTGATCAAATTAAGGTTATTTTGTTCCCTTTTGTACTTGATTTTATTTGTTTGACGGAGGTTTTAGGTAAACTCTTGACAACTCATCTAGTTTTTTATGAGTTTCATCTCCCTTGTGTGCAATTTATACTATGGTGTGCACCACGTAAGTCCTTGCAAGTCAAAATTTGATTTGTTGACAAAATTGGCAAACGTTTATTTCATCAAAACTTACATGTAGTAATCACTATTCAATAACCATGATACTATAATGTTTTGTAAAAAAAAATCATGATATAGTATTTTGTATAAATGTCATAGCCCGTCCCGGAAGATTATTCTCGATGACGTGAAATGACAATTTTACACTTGGACGTTAAAGTATGTTGTGTGATTTAAGTTGGATTTTGGACCCATTCATTAATTTCCTAAGTCTTTGGACCCAATTGGAAGTAAGGAAATTGTTTGTTTTGATTGGTGACCCAAAAATCTGGACCACACATCATTTCTCTCTCTCACTCTCTCGTACTCTCTCTTCTCTCTCTCGGACTCACTCTCTCTTCCCTATCCTCCGTACGGACAACCTTGAACCAAGCCAAATCTTCATAGATCAAGGAAGAAAATAGTACCATTATGTTCGTGAGGACCATACGAGTTCAAAGGTACCCATTTCAGGTAAGGACTCGTTCGATATCACGTTAAAAACTCAAGCTCCGAGTTGAGCACTATTCATGAACTTGTGAATGGTTATGTTTTAGGACAATCCAAGCTCACAACGAGCTCTATGAGGTTCTCACGAAGCTCGGAGTGCTTCGTTGGCTTAGTTTTGACGTCGGGATCACGAGGTTCGAAAGTGGCCGATTTTGGTAGAATTTTCCCGACGAGTTTTCGAGGGATTTGAAGCTCCCAATAGGTATAACCTTCTTCATCTCGTGATTTATGGCATTTTGGTGAAAATTGTGTGAAAAATGGTGCAAAAACGAGCGAGAAAAAGGCAGTTGCAGGTCTGCCCAGAATCCGGCGCTGGCGACATTGTTCCGGTGTCTAGAGGTTGAAGATGATGCGAGTGGGGCCGTGCCCTCCCCTGAGCGTGAGGGCGCGTGAGGCACAAAAAATTTATTTTAAAAATATCACGATGTTCGTGAGGTTGTGTAGGTCGCGTTGGTATATTCAAATACCAAAATTGAGCTTTGTATGAGAAGTTATTAGCTAGTTTTGTGTATGTGCTTTAAAATAACGTTTTTATAGTTAATTCGCATATAGGTGAGGCTTATCCCGAGGACGAGCGTATCCACGGGCGACTAGGGGGCTACGACCCTTCGACATACCAGTGAGTGGGCTTTTGGTTTTCAGTATATATTTATATACTTAATATTTTCCCAGAAAAATATGTTTAAATGATAATATGCCATAAATGCCATGCATATACAATTATGTTTCGTGTATGAATTGGTGTGTGATACCTTATATATTTAAATGTGGTGCTGTGGAGGCACAGGTAAGTTCAGGTAAGTTCAGGTAAGTTATGTTTGGTTATGTGAATCATCGATGATGTGATATGTGATTGAATAATGTTAAGCTCATAAAACTGCACCTAGGGTGATTGTGATTTAGCCAGAGATATGAAGTACATACATGTTTATTTACGTCACCTCCTGCACTATATGCTCATATTGGATCCAACTTAAGTGCACAGTCTTGTCGTACATACCTTGTTTATGGTTCCGACTTGTAGGTGACTAGCGATTTATCGCCCGGCTATTATGAGAGAGTAAAATTGAGCATAATTATATTACACCTAATCTTGTCGTACAGACCCCTTTTTAGTGGTTCTGACTTATGTGCAGTATGTTGTCGTATAGGTCATTATAGTGACTCCGGCTAGAGTAACTTTGAGCTATGAAATCAGCCGTACAGACTACCTTAGGGGTTCCGGCTAACATATCATATTTCTATGAATTTATTCTTACCTGAATTGCTTACTCTGTTATATCTTGGCATGACATACATTTGAATATGATTATGTGAAGCATGAATTGAATTGATATGATTTATATATATTATGTATATGCTTAGATCTTGATTCTGGGAAAAATTATACATGTTTTACAGCGATGGGTTAGTATATTGATAAATGAAATGGTTTTGTAAAGCATTTGTTGTTGCCCATTCACGTTTTCTGTTTTGCACCCCTCCAGGTTTTAAGTAAGCTTGTTGTTAGTGGCTTGAGGACGTCGGCAGTTCTGACTTATCTAAATAATAGTAGGACATTCCTGGTACTGTATAACTAGTACTTGTCCTACTGGACTGCACCTAGACTTTTATGCTCTGATTAGGAGTGTTTACTTTTGTAACTAACTCCTATCACTTCCTGTTTAGTAGTGCACTCTAGTAATTTGGTTTTTGATTATTCGTATATTTCCTATCATTATCGCTTCCGCACTGTGCACATGGCTACGTCACTCTCACGTGACGGCCAACATGCCTTGATCTCGGTCGGGGCGTGTCAATAAATCACCATGGAAATAATAGCACTAAATTTATAGCAATATCTTACCTCTAAAAAGTTCTAAAGCATATATTAGCACATGGAATAGTGAACAATCAACAATTAAATCTTAGTTTAGCTTATTTTGTTGTATGATTTAGGGTTTTTTTGAGAGTCAACTTGAAGTCCTCTTTTCATTGAAGCCCACAAGAATTAAAACAAAAATCCTATTAAACAATATTTTCTACTTTTTTTTGGTTAATTTAGTTAATTAGTTGGACTTGGCACTCTAAATACGCATATACAAGAAGTACAAAAAAAATTTATTATCCTTACCAAACATTTAATCAAGAGTTGAAGACATGTTTTTATTTTATTTATTATTATCCTTATCAAAAAAAAAAAATTGCTTGTCAAGCTTGAACAACCGAGCTTAGCTCAAGCCTTCCCTCGAGTTGTTTAATAAAAACTTTAGAGCAACTCACGAGCTTTACGAGCCAAATACACCAATGCTCAAACTTGACTTGTTTCTTGATCGAGTCAAACTAGGCTTGGCTTGATTTTTTCATGAGCCGAACTTTGATGAGTCAAACACGAGCCAGACCCGAGGTGAGCTCCAATTGTTTCGAGCCAGCTTACATCCCTAACCATAAAAAAAGGGAACTACTATTGATACTTCAAAATTTTAATTGTATACTTCTCATATGTTTATTTTTCATTGTATATATAAAAAAATTAAAGTGCACAGTTGAATTTTTAAAATGTCAATAACAATTTCTTAAAAAAATGACGATCAAAATAATAATAAGAAAAATAATAGAAGGTAGGCATAATTAGTTAGTTAGAAGATGTAAGCAAATATATGCCACATGTCTCTCTTTCTGTCCAGGTGTGATATAAAGTGATAAACGGTAGATGCCAAAGCTAGTTAGGTCAGGTGGTGTCCCATAAATAAATAAAAATATTCATTACTTATTGTACTATGGTCTGGTGGATGTTAGGTTCTTACAGTTTTCAGTTGAAAAAATGAAAAGAAAAAAAGAATATGGTATCATCAATGATAATCCTTACCTAAATCTACCCAAAATTGGTTACATGCAAGTCAGTTTGTTTGATGATTTATTCTAAGTAGTAGAATTTTGATTGATTGACAAGTTCATAATCCTAAAAACATGTAAATATAACTATCACGATGTGGTCCAGTGCATGGTTGGGAACGAATTTCAGACTCGTATTTAAGAGGGCACGTCTTAGGTTAAATTTCTGACGCTGGTGAATCACAAAATGATAAAAAGAGACGTTGAAATGTCCTTGTGACTCTTCCCGGCCCCCAAAGATAGACTATTGTGGCGAAACTACTAGTTGACCCCCTTTAAAAAAGAAAAAAAATATATAAATACAGAAGTCATGCAATTGAGAATAATTGGTCTTAAATGAAGTAATGAGGAACTATTGGTACTTAATCAAAGGCGGAGTCGAGAATTTTCAATATGATGGGCTAGCTAAGTATACTTAACAATATTTAAGCATTTTTAATTTAATTGTAGTCTTTTGAAAATTGAATCTTAGTGTAATCGTACAATCAAATACAGCCTCTTAATTCATTTTAGCAAACTTTAACATGGATATTAAATAAATGCATATTAAAAAAATTCATATTAAAAATGCACCCTATGGAAAGTTCATATTATTAAGGCCAAATCGGATAAATGATCTCGTGGTTATAAGATATTCGGAAGATAGCCCATGTGCTAAAAAAACTCGGATTTAAACTCCTGTGGTGTACTCCGTTAGCAAATTTAGTTCAAAAGTGATTTTTCCGTTAACTATCTGTTAATACATGAATAAAATTGTACTTTGACATGTGCACTTCCTCGTCTCTCTGCTCTCTCTGTAACACATCCCCCACCAATACCGCTACCAATACCGCTTGAAGCAGGTTACTGAGACGCTGCTCCTTCACCTCAACCGGCAATAAATCATCAATCTCTTTCTCAATATCAAATACTGTCTCATCAACTGGTGCATCCATATAATTTCCCATACGAGATGAGGCCTCCTGGTAAACCAAAGGCGTCTGCATTTGTCGATAGGCATCTTGCATATTTCCATACAGTTAGATAAAGAAAAGGTTTTGTGTGATTACCTGGTGTTTAAGAGTAGCTAAACTCTTTGTATGCATTGGAGACTGTGGGATGACTCCATTTGATGGAGGAATTCCAAGCAGACCACACATTAAAGTCTGCCATGAAAAAGCTCCAATGATATAGAGGACTGGAACATTGAGCATGTCCTGCGAGAGGCCAGTCTTTCAAGCCTTTCATTTCTTGTTGTTCGTAGAAAGCAACGAGAGGCCAGTCTTGAAGCTTCCTGCCGATCTCAATGACGGGTTTCTCATAATTGGTTTTGTGAAAATTCAAATTACAGAGAGAGCAAAGAGACGAGGAAGAGTGCACATGTCAAAGTACAATTTTACTCATGTATTAACAGATAATTAACTGAAAAATCATTTTTGGACTAAATTTGCTAACGGAGTACACCACAAGGGTTTAAATCCGAGTTTTTTTAGCGTATGAGCTATCTTCCGAATACCTTATGACCACATGGATCATTTATCCGATTTGACCTATTATTAAACTCGATATAAACATATACAAAAATATATTATTTAGAAGTTATTGTTAATTAATTTTAATCATATACAAAAATATATTATTTAGGAGTTATTGTTAATTAATTTTAATGTAGAACTTTTTTTCATAATACTATGTTATGAAGCGCTAATTCATTTTTGTAATCGTATTATCCAATCTTAATTATAATGTCACATCTTCCTATATCCTAAATGAAAGTATCGTTACTATCACACCACATTTTTTTTTTCATCTGTCATATCAATTTCACGTCTTTTGAATGTAGTATGTGCAGAAGAATAAAATCTTATGTCGGGAATTCGACTAAGTGATACACACACACATATATATATATATATATATATATATATATATATAATTGATATATGGGTATTTCCACCCTTGATATTATCGAGATTTTTTGTAACAAAAATTCAACACCTAACAATAAGTGATTAAATTGAAACATATGATTGATGATAGTAGTGAACCTCAAAGCTTATCAGTGTTTACTTAAACCTTTGGCTTAATAAATAGGGTTTGCCTATTTCATAATTGTATCTTGATTTAATATAAGTGAATATAAGTACCCACACTATAGAGTATAGTCCACAAAATAGTCACTTAAGGCTGGTTTGGTATACATGATTGGATTGAAATGACAAACTCACATATTTCAAAGTATATTAAACGTGGAAGTGAATGATTTTTTTATTTAGAGAGGATTAGAGGAGGATCAGCTATGTAGAAAATTCAACCCTTCCGACCCTACCATATTAAGGAGGATAGGAATGGATAAATTTTCTTCACGAGTAATCCATTTTCTATCCTCTAGGTGATCATAATTTTAGGTTAGTGTTATTCACATACTCATTTTTACTTCTCACACAACCCTCTCAACTGTCAGCTTTCAGATCGAATGAATTAAAGAAGATCAATTTCAAAATTTAACAAGAGTATGTGAGAGGTACAAAAATAAGTGTGTGAATCTACTATCCTAATTTTATCATTCTCTTTTTAACCTACCTTTTATTTAGTAGGTTATCCATCCTAATCTAATTCTATGTACCAAACACGAGCCTTAGCTATCCACCCCATATAAGATTTTTCATTTATTGGTCAAACCAGTATATTTGATTTGATGTATATGTATTTAAGAACCCGAATAATGCCGGTTGCCAAACACAACGACAGCTCACTAGAGAGACTTTAACCGAACTTATCCACTCACAGTGTGCGTATACACATGCAATGTAAATGTGGTAGGATAAGCTTTGCATATGCAAATAACATTTATTGAATGACCAAAACTTAAGTCAGTCGTAGCATGACCTCAAAATTTTCACATGATGTGACGTGTAAGCCATATTTGCTTCCTGTTGACCAAAAAAACTCATCAATTTAGGCAGGATTAGACATTCAAAGAGACAAAAGTGTAACTTAATACACTTTCAAACATTCAAGATTGCAATGCGAGAAAATTGAAACATCATAGCTCATGTTGAAGATCATCTCAAATTTAAGGCTTGTAAAATATATTTATTACAATTTTCAGAAGTAAGCCTCGCTTCTTAAAACCGAAACTAAATGAAATTTCAAATATACACCTTTCCACTACGAGAGCAATTCATGAAACGTGTTGTCATGTCGCAAAAGAAAATTTTACACATGATATTATTTGATTGAAACATTACGGTAACAATTCCATATAAGTCATCCTAAACCACTAGAGTAGAATAATTCATATTAAATCCCGACAAATGTAAACAAATATGTAAATGATAGAAGAATTCAAACATAAATGTAGATTTCCAAATGATTATTGTTCTTTCAAATTCTACGTCCGTACAATACAAGATCCAGAAAGTAATAAATTCGAAAGTGAAGGTATTGACTTATCAAAATGTGTATTTAAGAAGAGAAAAAAGAAAATAAATATAATAAAATGGTGCTATGGATTCAAAGCAGGTCTGTGAAATCTGTAGAAGCCATTGTAACTGGTGCACTGACAATTGCTGCATGCCTCACTGCTTTGAAATCCAACCTGGCAGCACACACACACCGCCTGAGCCACCGCCACCGCCTTCGTCGACTGCACTTTCCCAAAAAACTGATGATTATTATTACTATTAGAAGGAGCTATGATCCGCTGCAGTCTTGATTCGGCCGAGTTCCCAGACGATGCCCGAGTTGGCTCGGACTGAAACGGCTCTAGCCCAATTGAAAGATCCAAGTTGAGATCAGAACACTTGTACTTGTTCTGTTGTTTTTGGTCTTCTTCGGTTGTGGTGCCGCTGCCGGTAGTGGTGCTGCAATTGGCCTCCGATTCTATATTGTAATTGTAGTACTCATGCTCCATCTTGGGGTGCTTCAACAATTCAAATTTGTTGTTTTTGATGGTTTTGTGATCAAATACCGCGGACGACGGCGAAGAACGATTTCTCAGGTCCAACCGAGAGGCGGGCGTGGCGGCAGCAGCGGCGGTTGTGGTTTGGTTAAGCGGGCGGTGGGTTTGAGGGTCGAGGCCGCGGCTGATGAGCTTTCGCTTGATGTGTGTGTTCCAGTAGTTTTTGATCTCGTTGTCGGTTCTTCCCGGCAATCGGCCCGCAATCAATGACCATCTACACACATACAATCAAATTACAAATCAATCGTACGTAGGCAATCCACCGCTTGAAGAAAAGTGGGTGATTTGGTTACTTACTTGTTTCCAAGCAAGCTATGAAGCTTGATGATGAGTTCATCTTCTTCTTGTGTGAAATTGCCGCGCTTGAGGTCAGGGCGGAGGTAGTTTATCCATCTCAACCTGCAACTCTTGCCGCACCTGAGCAACCCTATAAAATTAACATGAACAAAAATCGAATTTTTTAAACGATATAGATCATAGATGGAGGAATATTGAATTGAAACTGAATTGCTTGATGGATGAATATACGTACCGGCGGCTTTAGGGAGGGAGCGCCAGCAGCCCTCGCCGTGCTGGCGGATGTGGTCGATGAGGCGCTGGTCCTCCTCCTTCGTCCATGCCCCTTTGTTGGTGTGAGCTTTCTCACAACAAGGTGCTCTCCCCATCTGTTTCTTCTTCTGGATCAGATACAATACAACAGTAACTCTGTGTGTGTATAGGTATATATATATAGAGAGAGAGAGAGAGAGAGAGAGAGAGAGAGAGAGGGAGAGAGTTTGTGGTGTTTTGTTTGAAGAGGTGAAAGAGATAAGAAGCAAGAGAGAGGCAGATAGAGTTTTGGTTGTGGAAATAGCAGGGAAGCAAAGAGATTTATATGTAAGAAGACAGACAGATTACTCATAGGAGAGAGAGAGAGAGAGAGATAGAGAGAAGAGAGAGAGTCGGAGGGTTTGATTTATGAGGTGGGGAGGGAAGGATTTGACCGAGTTGGTGAAAAAGACGAGTGGTTAGTGGTTACAGATATGGCTCCATTTTGGTAGGTAGCTCTACTTTTACGTCACATTCCTATTTCCTTCCCTTTGTGGGATTTTCTTTTTCTATTCATAATTCAAACCATATTTCCTTTTATGAAATTTTATGACGTGGGATGGAACTACGTTTATTAACAGCTAACAGATACTTAAAAGTACGAATCAGAATTTCAAATCAATCAAACATTTCAACTGCTTCCACATCGGCGTTTTATTTCTCCAATTATATTTGTTTTACTAACAAATACGATATTAATTTGAAGCATTCTGATTTACAGTCAACGGTTTATAAACTCAAGTGGTACATTACTTTAGTCCAGACTAACCGGTTCAATTCTCATTTTACTATTTACGAAACTATCTAATTAATAATATGTGCATGACTTAAAAGCGGAAAAAGTCTTTCTCATCAAGAGTAAATACTCTCATTATTTGTACTCACTTAAATGCACTTTATTTATAAGAAAATAACGTGAAAGATAGATTCGTTGCATGAAAGGTTTTTTCCATAGAAAGAAAACACTGCATTAGGACAATTGCTGAATTGCCCGCCTAAAATTATTTTTCCTGTGGGCTGAGGTTTCCTTATGGTGGTGCCTTACTCGAGGGGTATGTTTGTCTTTTAGCCAACAGTCTTATCTCACTGTGTACCATAATTTTAAAATTTGGGAACAAATTAAAGAGGAATTTTCCGAGTCATATATGTTATGCTATTCCCTTCCAATAGTAACGATATTTTGAAAAGGGTACTCAAAAAGTATAGAAGGATTTTGTTTTGTGAAAAGGAGGATGAAAAAGGTATCATAGTGAATATTGGATATTGGGGAAGGATATCAGTTAGGGAAGAGTATCTGGGTATGTATAGCAAGAAGAATAATGTTAATCTTATCACATTTTATATCACATATAGCATCGCATAATATGGCAAGTAGGTGCAATGTTATACATGGTATTCTATTGAATATTTACCGAAAGAAAAATGCTAGTAGATCTTTGGTGGTTTGCCAAACTGTGGTCTCCCCATTCTTATCAAATATATCATATGTTACATCATGTGGTATTAAAATTGGTAAAAACCATAGCGCGAATAACAAAAGAACAATAACAAACAAATTGTCACATCCCGGCCTGGGCCCCCACTATATCCCGGGCTCGGCTCCACCGTAGCACGATATTGTCCGCTTTGGGCCCCGACCACTTCCTCATGGTTTTGTTTCTGGGAACTCACGCAAGCAGAACTTCCCAGTGGGACCACCCATCCTGGGAATGCTCTGGCCCCTTTCTCGCTTAACTTCAGAGTTATAAGGCTTACAGGATCCTCACCCCTGGGCGATGTGGGATCTTACATAAATCATGAAACAAACCAACTACAAGAACTGAAAATAATTTTTTTTTATTGAAAAGAATTGTCATGGCGACTACATACCAAATGATTATATTTTGTCTGACTTGTATCTCATACTAAACTACAAGCGATATAAGAAAACCTAAAATATAAAACATTAAAAGTAACATAATACAAAATCGAATCAAATATAAAATTAACTTCCTAAATAAACTAATAAATTTCAACACTCCCCGTCAAACTCAGGTGGTAAAAAACATGAGTTTGCCAATAAAAAAATTGACAAGCAGATGTAGGTGTTGTTAGGCAAACAGATAGATGTATTACAGATTTAGGCATATGCAGATGCCGAAATTAGATGTAGATTGCCGATGCAGGATGCCAAAGCCATGCAGATTCTCGATGCAGAAAGATTTAGATGCAAAAATTACAGTAACAGAATATGTTATTGTTAATCGGAGTACTGTTCATCGACACTATTTATTGATTTTTTATTTTTTAAAATTTTGAAAGAAAAAAATCCATTAAATCTAAGGAAAACTAATGAAAAAAACTTGAAATTTTTGAGTTTTAATGATAAGGACAAAAAATAAAGGGTAAAGTGAATAATACCAGAATTGACTTTTTAGTGTAAAAATATGATTTTTCGTTAAAATAAACAGTACCAAAAGCTTTTTGTTAAAGTTCCCAATCTAACAAACACAACTCTTATCAAGACAAAAAACGAACAGCAGTTGACAAGAATGAAAGCGGAAACCTCATGATGAGTCCATGACCCAAGACGAAACCAAGATATACACAATATCTACAAACCTAAAATATACAGACCAACAAAGTAATACCACAAGAGCGGATTAAACTCTGAAGGATCAAACCCGCTTTGTTAAACACAAGGTAAAAAGTTAGATTGTGAAGAACAAAAGAAGAAAAACAAACTATGTAACAAATAGAGGAACAAATCGACTAAAATTTTATTTAAGTAAAAAATAAAAATTGTCACGATGACTACATGACATTGCACCATTATATCGGAAAGCCATATGACAGTGAACCTGTTTTATGTAAGTTGCTTTGAAAAATTACATCAATTCAACCATCTTTCCAATACAAAATCTAAATTCTAAACCTAACATCCCAAATAAGAAATGCTTAACTAGGACCATCTAAAGTAATCTCATTGATACAAAAGAATTTTCACTTGATCTTTTATTGTACATATACAACGAATTGAGTAACAAACTACATGATACACTATTTTTCTAATCAAACAATTTTAATGATACAATAAATTACAGGTGAACAAAAGATCGGAACTAGTGAACAATTTTATGTAGTAAAATCAGTCTTGTTTGTTTAGTTACCGCTTTCATTTCTGGCGTCTGCTTCTTTACACATACAATCTGGCATGGGAAATGTATACAGCGACGCACTGGGTTTTTTCAACTCAACACCCTTTTGGTCACTGTGGCGAAGCATGTCTTGCATCTGCCGTTTGAAATCTTCCCATCTGCAGTATACGAAATAGGGATGAATATAAATGTTAAAGTTGTTTGTCTACGATGCATTCTAGTGCAAACAAACGACCACTCAGCGGCAGTAATCAAATTACATCCATGTTGTTTTGTGTATATATATATATATATATCATTTGTTGCCCCATTTAACACAATGAGAAACAAAATGTTAGAATAGTACAACTATTCAGATTGTTTTTGCGTTTTCAATCGAGTTTTAACATCTGCAATATGCACAAGTCAAAATGTAGAAAGACAAAGAAAGCAAAGACGCGCCTTAGAAAACTATTCAACAGAGTTTAAAATAATGTGGTCTTTTTTTTTTTAGTTACCGCTGCACGTGTTTTAGGTTGCATGGATGAAACTGAACAGATGAAGTCAAATTTAACTTAACACTTCAACCACACGTTACCTGATATTGGGATTATCAAACAAAAGTGCTAATTTTCTTTTATCAGGCTTGATTGTCTTTGAATGTCCTCCATAGAGATACCGCCTGTGACCCATCAAGAAGTGGGGGAAATTTCCTCCCTGAGTGGTGACGAATACTTCACTATGGAGGCAAACCGTGTAATCAAGAGCCGCCAACCTAGATAAGTGGCCCTACATCAGAAAATTTAGCATTGAAAAAATTAACTTGAGCTAAGTCTATTATTATATGAAAAGGAGTAAAATTAGATGAATGGACCTCCTGCAGAAATGGTATAATAAATATTTCACTAGTTTGAAGCTAATGCTTGCTTTTGTTCTATGTGACTGATGCGTACTTTGTTGGAGATGTAATTGCATTCAAACAATACCTTAAAAGGAGCAAGTTCTTCTGCAGTTGCCAGTGTATCTTTCATTTCCAAGAGTGGAAACATCTGTTTAAGAGGAGCCATGTACTTCTCTGCTTTATAAATTTTTCCAGCTGCAACGTAAACTGAGGTGGTATTATCAAATCCCATACCCCTGAGCATCATTCCTACCTTCAGCACCAGATACGTCATTAGTCACTAAGGTTGAGAAAGAATTCAATACTAATCCCTATTACGATGAACTTTAGCTTTATGTTCTGTACTTGGTCCAGCCACGGCCAGACCAGCTATCGGACAAAATTTGACCATGTTCATCCAAAATAAAAATCAACAAAAAATGTATTAGTCAAAACAATAATGATGATGTGACATTAACATTTTGTTCATTTAAACAGAAATACAAAACCTTCAGAGGGGAAAAAAAAGTCCCCATGCCCCTCCCGCCAAACCCTCTCTTTCCCACCACCTCCACCAAAAGCAAAACCACCGTCCAGCAAAAGAGACTCAATCTATCTAAACTGCACAACCTTTTTTTTTCTCAAGAACTTGCAAAATATGGAGCCATGACCCTCAACCTCAAACCTACCCATCCACACCATCTTGCTGCTCCCAAGTCCCACCACTCCATAGTTTCTCTCATCCTATCCTACCCAACCCAGACCCCACAAAGATGGTGATTCCGCCAAACACTCATCTTCCAGAGAGCAAAACTTTCCAGGAACCTAAGATTCTAGACCAACGCCAAGCCGTCAAGCATGCTGTTTCGCAAGTCAGCTATGCTAACTGCGAAATTCATGGGATTTTGAAAACCCACAAAAGCAGAAAAAAGACTACCAAGATTTGGAAGTACAGAGTCGGTGAAGTGCAAAATGACGATAAACGACTCTTTTTGAAGGGAAGAGATTTGACTAGTAAACCCTATTTACAGCTACAACCACAGTTCTCATATTTTAAGTTAAACACCGCAAATTGTTAAATAGACTCCAATCTCTTTTGTGTCAACCCCAATTGCTTTCAAGCTCATATCCTACTACACCACCAAAAGAAAGATAAACAGCATCAAAATGGTCAATCATATCCAGCATTGCAATCACAACTTAATAATTAACATCAAACCTACAATTCATGAAGATGCTTTGATCAGCAACATTCGTAATTATATTCACAGGGAAATCATAGAAAAAGGAAAGGTACTAAAGCTGAGGACTAAGTCATAAAAAAGGTAAGCCACTAGAGCTGAAGACTGAAGTCCTGGTCCTAATCATGCACAACCCCAACTAAAGTAGGCAACTAGGGGTACAAATAAGCCAAGCCTTGCAAGCAACTTGAAAACCACTCACCAAGAGCTATAATTACCTCTAGACCATTTGAAGACTAGATAAGCTAAAATAATCTAGCTTAAGCTAAGGTCCTGAGCATGTTCTTTGGAGTATTTTGACTCTGACAAATATATGCATAAGAGGCCAATACATTCAGGTGTTTGTGCTTTCCTAAAATATAATATTTACACGTATTTGCGCTTTGGAGGATTTTGACTATGACGGATATATGCATGAGAGCCCAACACAAATTTGTTTGCATTTTCCTTAAATAAAATATTTACAAGTGGTTCACAAGCCTCTTAAGATTTTGCCAAGCCAGACCGACCCCTATAAATATTAAATTAGCAAAAGTAGAAATTATCAGCAAAAGATATCTGAACACTGAACAAGAGTTTTCTTTTAAAGAAACTTAGTTATCCACGTTTTAAAATATTTTTCAAAAACCCAAGTAGCAGAAGGATTCACAGCTTAAACTGAAAGAGAAAGAAAGAATAGCATTATACCTCTAATGGAGTTAAAGGGCACTTCCCATCCACACGATTTGCACCAGGCCTTATTACTCTACCCCTTCTCCTGAATTTTCCTCTCCAACTTCTTTCTCGAGCAATATCCATTTCGTGTTTCTCTTCCTCCCCGCCATCATATTCACAGCACGAAAATGCTACCATGTCCTTTGACAAAGAGATATAAAAAGTTAGAAATTGTTCATTTAAAAGATATTATAGTCACAGAAGAAATCAGAAATGATTCATTTATAAGGATAGCAAAAATTACAAACCTCTTCAAATCGAAGATGCACTGAAACATATTTTCCCCCTCTGTGGGAGCTACTTTTAACCATTCTTTCAACCATTTTATCAGCAAGCATTCTTATAGAATTTGAAAACCTCAGTGTTTCAAAATTCGCTAAGCATCTAAGCCTTTGGACCTTTGAAGGAACTGCATAAGCCAATCTGTTGGAAAAAGGTGCAATTCGCACGGCCCTGCAACACGGATTGAGAGAAACTATATATAGCTGTCACATACAATGTAATGCAAGCACATGACTCAAAATAAAAAAATTAAAAGGTAAAACACATTATAATATAGATATAGAAAGATAGAAAGAAAGAAAGAAAGAAAATGGGAGAAAAACTAACTACAAACAACAATACAGGCAAGACACATACCCCATTTGTTCCAACTTTGGGAGGACCTTTTGAAGATAGTAAGCTGGACTTGACCAACCTTTCACTCTCAGATTCACAATGTTGCTTATATTATTGTCAAATCGCTCAAGTATATCCCCTGGGAGCTCCCTAACCACATTCACATGATTTCTGAGAGCATGAATGAAGAAATCTTCATCAAATATGTTCCCAAAGTGGCTGCAACGAGTATAAAATAAAATGGTCAATACCTTAAACATCAAAACATGACAAGTTTTTAATATTTTAGATTTTTACTGCCATGCTTTACATATACTCTAAGTGGTCAAATTTCAAAGCTTAGGATCTCCTAGACAACCATGCACCAATGAAGAGGCTGCCAGGTCAAATTGTATGCTGCATCCAACACACATGCAAGCACTTTTTCATCAACTACCACCATTATAAGCCACTATATGGTGTTATTCTTTTTGGCTGAAAGAAGACCAAGGTCTAAGTGGGAGGGGGATCACAGTTGAGCTCTCCCTCTATATGAGGTTTGCTAGAACTCAAGCCATAAGTAAGTTGTAACTAACAATTTTTTACATGAATCAAGGAGGGCCAAAAGACCTACACAGAATCACAAGGATCCAATTATTAAACTTAAATCAAATTCATTTAAAAAACAAAAAAATTGGAGAAGGAAAAACACTGAATTGCAGTGTGTTAGGTTTTTGGTTCGTCAAGTATGTCCTAATTGGTTTAGGATTGTTTAGGAAAATTAGAGGTATACCGATTCTTGTCCTAGAGGGATTAGGAAAGAATTTCAGTTTTCCTTATTCAATTTAGGTTTGGATTTCTAGAAATCTATTTGGATTTGGATCAAGTGTAATTTCCTAGTCCACTTAGAAATAGGAATTCAATCAGCCTTGGGACATGTAAGCCTACCCTATGCCTATAAATAGGGCGCGGCAAGGCTTAATTTTCTGAGAAAAAATAAAACAGCCAGACAGCAGAGAGTTTTGAGATTAGGGTTTGCAAAAGTTCTGTAATCTCTATTATTAATCAAAGGAGCGGTGATTTCTCTACCTAGAGAAATCACAACTGGACGTAAGCAAAAGTTCCGCCGAACCAGTATAATTCTCGTGTGTTTCTAAGTTTTCTAATATATAATAGTTTAGTCTATTGCCGTTGGTTACATTTTTCATCACGGTGAGAATAACTCCCTCACTTGCAGCCTACACAGACTTCAAACGAAGAATTCCCATTTGCTAAGTTTTATTTTTATTCAAAAATGTGCATCAGCCAAAATTTGGCAATTCATATCTAACCAAATAGTTTGGATAAGGCTTTTTTGCAGTTGTCAACTTGTCATGGCTGATGTAGAAATTAAGTTAACCTAGTTATACCTTTCTGAACTAATCATGCTAAACTATTTAGAACAATGAATAAAATAAAAATCTACATGTATGTGGTAATGCAGCTGATGATGATTAGATCAGAATCTTAATGGTACAAAAATCTAGTAATCACCTCGAGTCTTTCCAGACACTATTTAGATGAAAAATTGGAATCAGAAGCGTTGCATTCAATAGTCCAGCCACAGCAACTGCATCACAAATCTATCGAGGCCGTGAAGAAAACTGTCAGAGAAAAAGAAAGGAAAAATCGGATCCACAAGACATGTTTTTGACACAAGTTTCTATTGTCATCTATTCATGAATTTCATGCAGAATCCTTTTGTCCAAGTCCAAATGTAATTTGATGGAACAAATAACAATTGGACACTGAAAATTACAATAACAGGGATGGCTTTGGTCTCGCATGAATATCATATAAACAAATGAGTTGAAATACACATGTATATAAAGGAAAATGTAAGTTTGGTGGACAGTCCAGAATGTTATGTTGGCAGACTGATACTTAGGGAATTGATCATGTAGATTCTTGTTCGAATGTCTGGTTCAATTTCAAAGCAACTCGGTGATTGATATCTTTATGCAAAGATCAAAATCACAAAAACAATGACAAAATGCATTCAAAGCCACCCAACCAATTAAAAAAAGAATCCAACTGCAACACACAGATAGCAAACTCTAACCATGGCAGCCACCCAAGTCCAAGAAAAATTGATAATAAATCAACAAAGCCATACCAATCAAGAAAATGAATTCCAGTTATATGTAATCACACCTACCGACAAACGTTGCTGGTTCAATCCACCATTTGCTTCAATTATAAAGAAACCATTTGACTTTGGTAGTCCTGTAATCCGTCCAAATATTTAAAACACAGCACTTAGTTATTCATTTAGTTTTTAACAACCACATAATTATTCATTCTATTTTCCAATAATCAGAATAACAGAAATTTAGATTTAAAATTCCTCCCAAGTTAACTTACTGAAAACATACCATATTTTGTTTCAAACACTTTTTATTAAGTACTTTGCCACACGGCATAAACATGGTGTTAAAATGGTGTGTAGCTTAAGTATAATGTCTTGGGAAACATGTGTGTGTAGTTGTGTGCGCACAACAGCAGGTGGCAGGGTGTTTTCATTTTCGAACAAATCCTGTTTAGTACTTTTTATGCACCCACTCCACCATTTATCGAGTATGTGTGGTGATAGACTCTTTACAGGCATTTGCAATCCATATTAATTCTGAAGCATCATCTCTAAACAATTTGAAAGTGCAGTTTAGTGTGTATTGGTAACAGAGTCTGCAAAACCCACCACATGCTGAGTTTGAATAAGAAAATTCTGGGTAGCAAGTATGATAAATGTATCCATTCGATATTTTAAATACATAATTCTCAGTTTAATTGTGATTTTCAATTTCAAATGAAAATTCCAAACCTTCATTTGAAATATCGTTGCTAATACAAGGCTTCCAAACTTGCCGCACTTCTGAATTCCACACCGACATCAACTGCATCGTTTTCATATCAGCATACAGTCAATTCACATTGTCTGTAACCAACAAATTTGCAGAAGTGCATAAGTAACTACCTAAGTGAGCCCCCATAAGACGTTACTCTAGAGAGCAACCTATCACATTTCATATAAAGACATTACATTTCTATACCAAAAGTGATTCAATTGATGAGCACACCGTCCATTTCCGTGTTCCGATTAAACCATGTGTTCTTTTTCAATACTAAGTACAGTCAGATCAAATTACCCAAATCAGTAGTAAACCCTAATGCATAACAATAGATAGTTGACCATATCAAACTTAACACACAAGCATGCACATAGATTGGTATAATGCTCTAAATATGCCATTAATTTACCAGATAAAGAACAAAATGGTGCACTTAGAATCCCCACCCAATGGAATCGAATCGAAAATTTGCAAGAACCCACTCACCAAATTGTGAGTGTGATTGCTCCCAGCCTGCATATGAGGCCAAAGCTTGTGAAAAACCTGAGGGCTCCTATACACTGAGCCCGGAGGCGACCGCTTACTAACCACAACAACCGCATTTTTCAAGCTAACTACATCAAAGTTCACGGTGCCCATATACAGCAACATCCCCGAAAGGTACAACAATGGCGCGAACAAAAGCACCGCGCGGCGCTTAAAAACGACCGAGATGAGCAAGATCACAACCTTCTCCAGAATGCTCTGCTTGGGCCCCCGGGGGCCGGCGGCGTTCTTGCTGCGGCCGTGGCGGCAGCGTGGGGAGGACGGCGGAGAGCCCGCGGCTCGGGGATTGCCGAGCCGGCTGTAGCCGTGCATTGAGGAGCAGAGAACTCGGGTTCTAGAGATTGGGGGAGAGAGGGGAGTCGAGATCTGATCGCGGGAGCTGAGGAGGCGGCAACATCACTGATTACGTACCATGAGAGAGAGAGAGAGAGAGAGAGAGAGAGAGAGTGTGTGTGTCAGTGGGAGATGAGGTTTTGGGTGGGTTGGGGAAAGAGAGAGAGGGGATAATAAAGAAGATCGTGGGAGGGGCGGGCCGCTGGCTGCAATCACGGGAACTGGAGATGCCAACCCTGATCTGATTTGATGACAGTGTCAGTGTGCGGCTGTGGTTTTAGGTGAAAGAAATATAATACACTTTCTTTTTATTCTCTTTTTTTTTTTTTTTTAATTTTTTGTTTTCCAAATATTAAACATTCTTCTTGTCTTGAGAATACTGTATGATTCAAAAGTGAGGCCAAAGCTTCACAGTAGTATCTCAAGTTTTGGATGCTCTAATTCATGGATGTAAATAAGAAAGTTGTAAATAAATATGTGGGTTTCATATTGATTTTAATATAGCCAAGCCTCGTCAAATTTACATTTGAGTCTCCTTAGCTTTAGTCCTTTTCATAATCGTATCTCCTTTAATTTTTTTCTCTCTGCACAACCATTCATTCACCACCATCGCTACTGTCTCACCACCACTGTCGATGTCGCTGCTACTGCCACCACCTTTTCCACGATCTCTTAACACCATGATCCTCACCACCTCTCAAACCAACATTACCACAATTATGCCTCACAACTTTCGTTAACACAACCACCATGTACCACAATTGCTATTGCCACCACCACCATCGGTCCCACCAACATTGCCTCTTACCTCGCACTTTACCCCTTCATCTTAAAATTTATTTTACAGAAGTATTTACTAACAAACACTAATTTATTACTTTTAGATATTAAAACCAGATATTTTCTATATTATTTTTTCTCAAATATCATCATCGGAATAAACTATCAAAGGCATTCTCAAATCATAAAACTGCAAAATCCTATATGTAGAACAAAACAGATTAAAAAATCGTTTTTTAAAATGCTACCGTACGGGCTCTTAACAACGGCCCCAATATAATCGGCCGTTTTCACATACTGGACTGGTCCGGCAAAGAAAGCCCATTAAGGAAAGTAAAGAATTGTCAAATCCAAATTCAACTGAAAAGGGTAGAATCGACAATATGAAGGTATGAAAACCCTAATCTAAACGCTGCGCTCATTGCCTTTTAGAAACCAGTCAGTTCCCAAACTCCAAGCTCCAAACTCCAAACCCCAAACGCCGTGGTGAAGATGGATAAAGGGGCAGGAGAGAAGAAGGAGGGGCCTATTGTCAGAGACATAAGGCGGCATTACTGCGACTACTGTGGCATCTGCAGGTCCAAGAAGTCTCTCATTGCTTCTCACATTCTCTCACACCACAAGGTTTTTACTCCCTTCTTCTTCTTCTTCTTCTTCTTCTCCTCCTCCTCCTCCCTAATCTTGATTCTTTTCGGTCGAATTGTGAATTTTGATGAATTGGGTCTTTGTTTTTTACAGCTTTTCTGTTGTGGGTTCACTTTGTTTTGCCTCTAAACCCAAAATTACAAGTTGGGTCTGTTAAATTTTTTAATTTTTTGAATTTTTGATGCAGGAGGAGATGGAAATGGCTGACGGTGATGGAGATGGGGATGTTGGGGAAGAAAATCCCCCTACTTGTGAAGAATGTGGTGCCACTTTCAAGAAACCTGCACATCTCAAGCAGCACCTGCAAAGTCATTCCCTTGAGGTATTGTTTGCTTTTATCTTTAGGTCTCGCCTGATTAAAACAAGCTGAGATTTATAAGCGTGGTTGGGTTCGATTCTGCGCGTTGCGATTAATGCCTTGTCAGCTGACTATAAATCTTCCATGGACTACTTGCGATGAAATCTTTCGAGGGATTGTGTTATTCTCTCACGAGTTGTCAGTATACCTTGTATCAGTGTGATATGATACGAGTCTGATGACGCATTTAACAATTGCTGATTATGCGTATAGCTGTCTGCAATTTCTGGATGAAGTTTGTGTAATCTTTGCATCAATTGAATCGTTTAAAGATATAAGTTTTGCAGGAATCAACATTTATGAAAAATATACAGTGGATAGCGTGAAGCATTGGATCCCACACAAAGAACTCCAAAATGCGATAAGGTTCAGACTTGATGGACTAGTACCAGGTGGGAGACCTCCTGTGAAGCTCCATCAAGCGAACCTGAGTCACGCACTGGTTGGTTTGAGGTTTGATGACTGTTCAAGTGTATACTGAAATTATTTTTATGAGTTCACCAATTTATTTTAGCTTATGGATTTCAGAGGCCATACATTTGTTCAGTGGATGACTGCCATTCCAGCTACAGACGAAAGGACCACTTGACCCGCCATCTCCTTCAGCACCAAGGGAAACTTTTTAAGTGTCCAGTTGAGAACTGCAATCGTGAATTTGTTTTCCAAGGTAACATTAAGAGGCATGTCAATGAACTTCACATTGAGGATTGCCCTTCAGCTGATGGTGGAGCGCAGAAGCAGCATGTATGCCAGGAAATTGGTTGTGGAAAGGAGTTTAGATATGCTTCAAGGCTGCTGAAGCATGAGGAATCTCATGGTAGCTTTTGTTTCCAAATTCTATTTTTCTTTTTAAGTTTTGTAGTGTGTTGTTTGTGAATGCAATGAAATAATGCAGATACATATAGATACACTTTTTTTTGCTTCAAAATGAGAAAATGTGTTGTTGTTATCCTAACCGCTGATGATATCCTTCCGTAATGCAGTTAAGCTAGATACAGTGGAGGCATTCTGCTTTGAACCAGGCTGTATGAAACACTTTACCAATGATCAATGCCTTAAGGTCCATATCCAGTCCTGCCACCAACATACTACCTGCGAGATATGTGGGGCCAAGCAGCTGAGACAAAATATGAAAAGGCATCTTCTCACACATGAAGGGAGAGGTTCAATAGAAAGAATTAAATGCGATTATAAGGGTTGTCTTCGCACATTTACAACTGTAAGTCGTTGACTAACTTTGAAAAGTGAGAGATCTTTGATAACATGATTTCTTTTAGTCAAGTGATCGGTGAACAAGGAAAACTATTATTTATACCGGTGAATAGATTGATCATAAAATGATTGTTGACCAATAAATTTTGTTATTTTCATATGTAAAATATTGTGTAGAATTCTGTGTTGACATTTGGTTTTATGTATGCAGAAATCGAATCTCTCTAAACACGTGAAAGCTGTACACCTTGAGCATAAACCTTTTGTCTGTAGCTTCTCGGGTTGTGGCATGAGATTTGCATACAAGCATGTGAGAGATAACCATGAGAAGACTGGATTTCATGTCTATACCCATGTAAGATTTACTCTTGAATCTTCAATTCCCTCATGTGTTGCATTTTTGCATTTTCTTTTGAGCAAGTATATGTTAAGGCAGTGTTACAATATCTATTCACATGGATGACATCAATTGCTTTGAGTTTCAGGGGGATTTTGAAGAGGCTGATGAACAATTCCGGTCAAGGCCAAGGGGTGGGCGTAAGAGACAGTGCCCCGACATACCAATGTTGGTTCGGAAAAGGGTAACTCCACCAAATCGGTCAGCCCAGGAGTCTGTGTACCTATCCTGGTTGCGATCACAAGAGGACGGTGACGAGCATTGAGTCATCCCTATGTAATGGATGTGGTTTAAACATTATTCCACTACGAAAATGGAAGTTCATTGTGGATACGAATCTGAATACTCTGATGTATAGTAGGAAATTTTGATGGTCTCTGGATCCGTTCATCGTCAAAGCGCTCGAGTGTTTAGGTTCTGTAGTTTTGGAGAGGTAGTCTGGATTACACTATTTGAGTTGGCATGTAGTACCACTTCTGAATACTATTTATAGGAGAAAGAAGAACAAATTTGTGATACTATTTTTCAGCATTATTCTATACAATCTTGTAAGAACATAAATTAATTATGAAATTTATACGGTGAAGATACATTACGCTCAAAGGGAACAATTTATCAATGGAAATGCAAGTATCGTAGTAATAAGGTATTGAAATCGTCATTTGTAGAGAGTCGAATCAAAATTTGCAAGTATTTTTTTTTTTTTTTTTTTTTTTTTTTATGGTTTGAGTACATTGATATTTTTACACTAAGGAGAGAGGGAGTTCGTTTAAGCCACACAATGGACAGTCTAATTTGATATCAAATTTGTCAACCACGAGATTTGAAAGAATGTCATTTCAACTATCCGTTCCACTTGTGTGCTAGAGAAAATGGGGTTCGAACCCCTTCCCAATTACGAATAAAATTAGGAGGAGCCCAAAAGCCCCCCAATCAAGTACGGAAACAGAAGCCTTTCGACTCACTTTGCATCTTGCCATTTCCGTTTCCGACTCCGTGATGCTTTCCATTTCCGTTTTCGACTCCGTGATGCGGAAGTCCGCATCACATTTCCACTAGATTACTCCGTGATGCGGACTTCTGCATCACGTTTCCACTAGACTATAATACTAGCAAGTGGCAACAACTGCTCAAATTGGTTTAGTTTGGTCGATGTGACCGGGTTGAACCCGGTTTTTTCAGTTTTTGTTTTTTTAATAAAGACGGCCCCTTCTCCCCAGTAATGTTTCTGAAACATTAGCCATTAGGCTGCTGAGTTGCAGTGCGAGAGTGCGAGAGTGCCGAGAGATGGTGACAATAATATCTTGTTCAGCAGCTCCTCCATCAAGTGTGTGTGGGTCGCTCAGCCTCTCCTCCTCCGGGTTACTTCCAACTCGGTCGACTCAGCTTTCATGGGTTTCTTCCTTTCCTCTGATTAACATCTCCATTGCAGACCCTCCCACTCCCGCACTGAGCAGGGTAAGCAACACACTCACTCACTTATTCTCCCAATTTTCAATACCAAATACAGTAACTCACCTTATTCTTCAAATTCCTCCTTATCTCTTTAGAGTTTAGATAAGGGAAGGAAGATATCAATTTCAATTTTTATAACAAAATTATAAAAATTGAAGGCTTGAAGTTGAAGCCCTTGTAGTATTACTGATATGGGATTTTAACAAAATGGTTTGGTTCCTCAAAAATGTATGTATGTTAGTGAACTCAATCAAAATAGTTGCACTAGTCTCCGGAGATATGAGTTAGGCCAGTTGAGGAGGGCCCACTGAAGTTCGAATATCTTTTTCCGTAATTTAGAGTTGTTTAGAATATCATCTTGTCGTAATAGTAAATCAAAATGAAGGATAGTTGCAGTTTACTATTCGGAATCAACCGGCAAAATTGATTTGAGTGAGAGTTGTGGGAGTACTAGTGGCTTCAATTTTGATTTCTGGATAAGAGTAGATTTTGCAAGTGAGGAAGGAATCACCCCCAATAAATGGTGGAACTTAAAAGTTTTTTTTAGTCAAAATGGTCCCTGAGATTGGCTAACTCCTCACGTTGGTCCATGACATTGAAAATTGATAGAAGTAGTCCTTGAGGTTGTCCACCTTAAATCATTATGGTCGTTTCATGAAAAATCTGTCAATATCCTTATTAAGTGGAGAGGTTGGTTTTCAATGTCATGGACCAAAGTGAGGAGTTATGCCAATTCCAAGGACCATTTTGGCTGAAAAGCCAACTTAAAATTGTGGTTGTATGAGTATTGACATCTAACTGAGAAGAAAACGATTAGTGGGATACTTGGTATCAAAACTATCGTCTATGATGCATCCAATTTTCTTTCTTGTAAACAAGGAAGGATTTTCTTGGTTTATATGTCACTGGAATCTTGTGTCTAAACTTGGTAAACTCAATTAACTCCCTGCTACCAAAAATCCTCTATCCAGCGAAACCTTTGTGTGGAAGGGTCTACCAGAAGCATATATATACTGCTGATTATCCCTTTCCTGACTCGGCGAAAGAAAATTTTGAAGGTTCTTCAATGTAATTTAAAACCGAGGAAAAAATCTTTGGATGTCGGGCAGTTGTGGTATATATTTGTCATGTGCCAAGTCCTTTCTTACTAATCCTTGCACTTCTGTTTGGACAATCTCTTCCTGTTGTTTTGGGCATCTTTCTCTCACACTCTCTTTCTGTTTACCTGTGATTTTAGAATTCTGTTGTTCGAGCTGCATGGACCCGGAGATCTCGAGGTGAAGCTGCAAAGAAGCCTAACAGGAAATCCTGGAAACAGAAGACTGATATGTATATGAGGCCATTCTTACTAAATGTTTTCTTTTCGAAAAAATTTATCCACGCAAAAGTGATGCATCGGGGAACGAGCAAAGTGATATCAGTTGCTACCACCAATGCCAAGGATCTTCGGAGCAACTTACCTTCACTCACAGATCACAACGCATGCAGAGTTATAGGGCGGCTTATTGCTGAGCGGTCCAAGGAAGCTGATGTATATGCATTGTCTTATGAGGCCCGAAAAGGTGAACGGATTGAAGGTAAGCTTGGGATTGTTCTTGATACCATTAAAGAGAACGGGATCATGTTTGTTTAAAGATATAAGTTTATATTCTTTCAGCCATGTTAACTGCAGAAGAAACTAAGATGTAGAATGTTTGTCGTTTGACCAACAAATGGATATCTCACAAATTTATTTGTGTCAAGGCTTTCTCTTGTTAGTTTTGTGCATTCTTGATCCACCACCACGTCTTAGTGTATATATATCTTTTGGCTAGTGCTATCAACACACACATTTTTACAACTCACACACCATCTA
Organism: Malus fusca; assembly: GCA_035220775.1. Taxonomy (NCBI): domain Eukaryota; kingdom Viridiplantae; phylum Streptophyta; class Magnoliopsida; order Rosales; family Rosaceae; genus Malus; species Malus fusca. The sequence goes on along the minus strand of CM069073.1, from coordinate 47,750,649 downwards.
AATTTTCGGCCGTCAGATCAAATGAATTGAAGAAGATCAATGAACAAAAATTAACAAGGGTGTGTGGAAGGTAAATAGGCGTGTGTAAATAGCACTACCCTATCTTTTATGCCCGATCTAATTTACTATTCTTCATTAAATTGATGATCGGTGGACGCGTGACCCCTTAGACGTTCAAACATAAGGATGGTATAGACAGATATATTTTCAAAACCTCATGGTCCACGAGGAGTGCATAATTAAATTTGTTTAGAGTGTCAATAACAGTTTCCTTAAGTCTTTATTAAGTTTTTGTTGCACGATACTACTACTCTAATTACATTAAGGAAAGGGAAGAGAATTTGAACTCGAAACGCAATTGAAGATGAAGACCCTAACATCAAGGCAATTTTCCACTTGCGTTCTATGTTGAGTTGGGAAAACCGAGATGATCTCTGCTGCAACAATTATCTTCCAGCAAAAGTAGAGCATGTAACGAAGAAAAGAAAACGAGGTGGGGAGCGAAGAAGATGACATATGTGATACAACAAATAGCAAAAACGATGACATATGTAGTATATTTTTTCTATGTTACTTGATTGTCAAGCTAGCTTGTAGTACTAGTAGTATGGCTCTTTGAAGAAGATGACATATGTGATGCAACAAATAGCAAAAACGATGATCAAAACATCGATGGTGAGGGCCGTCATCGCTTGATCGCCCAGCGCCATGTTCTTTCCACCAAGACGATCAACCATGTCGGGGACAGGTTTATACGTCTCTACTGCTTTCACGTAAGGATCCTCCAACTTCATTCGCATTATTTCCGCTTGGCGGCTTGCAGCCTCTTGAGCGAGGGTCCAGTTGTAAAACTTACGGCTCTCTTCGTTGCTCAACACATCATAAATTTCTCGTAGCCTCACAAACTTGTCGGACGCAGTCTTGAGGGGAAGAGAAGTGGTGTCCGGATGGTACTCTTTGGACAGTCTTCGATATGCGGCTTTGATTTCTTCTAAATCAGCTTCTGCAGATACCCCTAAGAACCTGAAAATATTTTTGGTGTCAATTGACAATGAATCAGAAGAGTATTAAGTAGTAAGAAACTCAAAAATTTACATTTGTTTGATATCCCACTATACTGCATTGCTATAGAGAGAAAGGGGTAATATATCATTCATCGGCTTGTTTGGAATTGCTTTTAAAATGATTGAACCCACTTGAAAAAAAAAAACTTTTTGAGTTTCAAAAGCACTTAAAGCGCTTTTTACCAAAAGCACTTAAAGCGCATCTTGCCAAAAACATCAGTTATGTGCTTATTGCAAGAAGCAATAAAGTGTTTTTCCAAAGTTGACATGCATTTTTACTAAAAATTGATTCTAAAAGCATTTTCACCAAAATGATTTCTATCGTTTTAAAAACATTGCCAAACGAGCTCATATGCACTAAATAGTAGGAAATACTTTTCTAACACAACAAAGCCTTGACAAAATTTTCCATGTAGTAACTTTGAGAATTTTTATATACATGTGATATTTTACACTAATCTATATTAAACGGATAGACAAAGATTGCATCCGGAATGCGGAAGAACCTAACCGTCATGACAATCCACCATAATGTAGCGGAAGCGGTAAAAGATAATCTATTTTACGTGTAAATACCACGTCAATTAATAATTTACAATTATACCACTAAAACATAAAGAAATTGAATTTAAAAATGAGTGGAAGGGAGAAAAGAAAAAAGAGAGACTGACTGGTAATGGGAATCAGAAATGGAGTCATTGAGCAAATCAGCAAACTTGTCTCCCAAGAGATTGCTCTGCCTCTGATTCTTCTGCTGCTCCGACTCCGGCTCTTGCTCCGCCTGCTCTTTCCTGCTGCTGCTTCCTCCAATCCAACCTTCATCGTCATTTTCCCAATGGATTCTTGTATCAACTCCTGGCGGGGCCCTCTCGTGGTTGCTTGGCCCCTGAGATGCGTTCACGTGTACACTCACATGGTTTCTTCTTGTTCTTCTTGTTGTGGTTGCTGTTCTTGCTCTTGTAGTTGTTGTTGTTGCCGGTGGGCTTCTGAGGAACAAAGTGTGTGAAGCCTGAGGAGGAGCAGCTGTGAAAGCCATGGAAGACACACAGGAACAGTCGTGTGGTTTTAATTATTTTGTATTTGCCTGCGACTTTTATGTATTTTGTTGATGATTTTTTTATGTGGTCCAGTTTAAAAGCCAAGCCATTAACCAGGTTGACATTTTTCTTTCTTTTTTTGACAAATAACCAAGTTCTCATGATTTTTATTTTATTTTATTTTAAACCACTTAATAGTATGGTCTATTTTTATTTTTTTATTATTTAAAAATGAGAAATTTTAAGTTTGACTTTATTATAACGAATTCATAACCAAATTATTATGGATAACTTATTATGTGGTGTAGCCTAAATCCTCCAATCTTTAGTTTAAATGCTCAAACTCTATCCGTTGGGGTATGCAACTCCACATTGTAATTATACGATCTAAATCATTCAATTTTTTAAGGAAATTCATTTCCAAAATAGATTAGTTTTTTGGATAAGTTACGATTTGTTCTTTTAAGTTTGTGTTCAATTGCAATCTCATACATCATCTTTTAACATTACAATAAAATTATAAGGTTGTATACGAGATTGTCATGTTTTGAAAATAATGATGCGATTGCAATTAAACACAAACTTGATGGGCAAGCAGTCATTTACCCCCGTTTTTTTTTTTCAATAAAGAATGAAAATAGTCTCATACATAATTAACCTGATTCAGTTGATTTTTTGCAACGGTGATCCGTAAATGGGAACTCATGGAGATAAAAAGCAAGATACACATGCTTTGGTATTTGGTAATGAACATCCTTTACCTACCCATCACCCAATTCTTTAACGGAGTAGAGTTCTCTCCTCGAAATTTCCCTTCCCTCCAGTCCCGTCTTATTTGAACGGCCACAATTAAGCCGCATCATCTTATGTTGACTTCACTGCAGAAAAAAAAATATAAGGAGGTGAGAGTAGATGGAAGGAGAGAGAATATTACTCCTTTAACTAATCAAACCATGACTACATTTCAATTCAAATCTGAGTTAAGATTGACAACATGCTTTTTTATGAAATGTATAAACATTCTGAACATTCCGAAACACTTTTCATCAAAAATTCCGAACCACGTTGAGATCGGGAGCTGAACATTTCCACATGAAACAATTCACAAGGCCACCAACCAAGCGAAACACAATATTCCTCTATGAAATTGAATTTAACTAAACTTTGACCTAGCGTTACTCGAACCAACCTCTATAAACTATCGTTCGTTAAAGCCACTATAGACACCGCAGACCGCACCAACGTCCATGGTGAGGAATGCTTTAACTGTGAAGGAACTGGTATAGAGCTCACAAATATGTAGAAGCCGATTACCAACATTAACCCACACATACTCTTCACTCGACTTTGATGATCTTTCTTTTACGTAATGGCTCTTGAACGATGCTTCCTGGGGCACTGTGGGCCTTCCTCTTCTCGTGCTTCTTTCTCTGAGATTCATTTTGTTCACGAATTTGCTTACCTGCCTTGTATATTGGTTTTGGTAGGTGCCTGTGCCTACACAATCACCATTCAGAACAACAGATAGATGAGAAACAGAGGCTAAAAATGATTAAACCATTTTACATTTCAAATACAATTCATTATTTTAATAAGAAATAACGAATAACAGCAGGCATCATCCTTTTATACCTCACAATACGCTTGACTTCGGGAAGGTGCTTGTAGCGGTTTTTGACAGCCTCATGATACTCATGCTTTTTCTGTTCCCTTGGAAGAAGCTGGATGACGATAATTAAAAGTTTATATCTGTGAGTTTCATGCCTGTTTGGTGATGGTGATAGCGTGCATGGTAAGAACAAAATTCTGTGGTCAAACCAATTTATGCATTCTTTCTTTTCTAAGAGAAAAAAGGTTACCCAACAAAATAAAAAAAGATGCTCAAAAAAGCTCTGTCAGGTGTAATGTAATATACAAGGATAGAATGAGTGCATATCAGATACAGGTAATGGAAGAATAACTCCCGAGTACCAAAGTAAAAGCTGTGCTGTAATCCCAAGGCAACAAAACATGAGGTAAAGAAGAGATTTCTTACAACTCCCAATTGTTCCGATGCTTTAGACTTCCAAAGCCTAAGATTAGTGTCATCACTCCCAGAAATAACATAACTACCATCGCAGCTGTACTTGACACAAAACACCCTACATAAAAAGCATGACGAGGGAAACAATAGAGTCAGAATATCTAAGTTGATCAACATAAAGTTATAGTGCTGTGATTGGCTTATGAAAGCTAATAACATATCTTCAACAAATATGAGCAACCAAATAAGGGAAGGAATGCATGAAAGCCAAACCTTTGCATTCTCTTCGTATGATATATCTCCCGTTTGTGACCAGCATTATACGGGAAAATCATCACCTGCAAAGGAATTTTTTTAAGAGGACTATAACAAAGATGAAATGGAGTTTAATCATATGCAAAAGGGAACTCACAGTTCTATCATAAGACCCAGTGACAAATTCTCGACCAGTTGGAGAATAATCAATATCCATCCTGAGAAACAAAAGAATGGAAGTTTGGTACACAATACTAAACTTTACACACTGAATATTCCAATTGCAAAATTATCAACTTACACAGCAGAAACATGATCCATGTGAACACACGTAGCTTCACCAAACTTTCTACAATCAAAGCTATAGCAGTTGGAATCCTCATTGGCCTATAATTGAGGAATTAGATTAGCACCTTCACGGAATATAATAAGAAATGCTACATGAAGAAGAAGAAAGCCGACATATTTGAGCATTGGCATCTCTAAAACCACTAGTAAGGGTAACGAACATAAGTAAAAAAAATTTGCATACGTTGATCACAAGATTTTTTACAAAGAGGAATTTGCTCCAAGGACCAAATCATAATTATCATATTACCAAGTTGAATTCGGTAGAGTTAAAGTTTTATTCCGGAACTCAACTCTTTGGCTCATATGTGATAGTTAAACATCCTAAAACAATGAAAAGGATGCACAGAGATAGCCTGGAGCAAATCCCTTATGTACTACAAAGATTACAAACAAAAAATTCTTAATTTACATCCTTACAGCAGTGAAGTTGATTGGCTCCATTGGGTTCCAACAAATGGAATTGGTTCTCGTCTGTCAAAATAAAATGCAAGTTAGAAATACCATTAAGAGACAGCAACAAATATTGCTATTTTCTAAGCTCTCATAAGTTTAAAATCAGAACTGTAAATAAATTAAAGGGATGAACTGGACAGCGATGATTTGGTATCAATACCCTCATTATAAACTTTGATGTTGGTTTTCCCATGCGCAAGTCATATAGTGCTATGCTTCGATCGCTGCAACAGAAATCATATATTACTTTCTATCCTAAAATACGATACTATATAATTTGTTAGAAAAGAAGCAAACAATATGGAAAGATGAAATAAAATCATTGCAGTATGAAAAAATAAAAAAACAAAAAAATTATGTTGTTGTAACAGACAATAATTACAGCTGAACCTTCTTTTACACGAAAGCATTTGTTTTTCCAAGATAGTTTTTATTAGTTCCATTCTTATTAAATAAAACAAATGTAACAGAATACTAAATTAGAAAACAAGGTATCCGGAACCAAACACCAGAATGAGCAAGCACATTGTATCTAATCTGTTTACTGTACAAGTTTTTATTACTAGTATTGTTATACATATCTTATCTATGAGCATCAATACATACCTTGCAGATGTTGCCAAGATATCTGGCTCTCCAGGATTAAATCGAACAGATACAACTGTGTCTGTGCCCCATTGGTAACTCTGCTCTGGTGCAGACCTATGCATCAAAATAAATAAACAATAAAAAATATTTATCCACTTATGAGGGATATAAAATTATAGTTTTCTTTCCTTGATAGAAAAATAACTAGGCCAGATCAAAACCTGTTGTGGTTCCATATATCTACTCCAGCTCCACCCGTAGCAAACCGATCAGAATTCCACTGGTGATCAACAGACCTTCAAATGAGAACGTAAACCTAAATCTTAGGAACTTTGAAAATCATAGGACATATCAATCAATTTGTAAGATCAACTAATACGTGTCATCTCTAAAAATTCAATTAGAAACTTACCGAAACGCATTCTTCCAAACATAAGTTTCCCGCGGCTGCAAATCATTTATAACTAGTTATGTAGGTAAATGTGGACAACTCATTTATTGGAAAGACACATGATAGTATTAGGAAGGCAATACCTCAGCAGATTTATCAGATGAGACATCTTCCTCCAGGAGATTAGAAACAGGTACACCCCAGAGCCTAACACTGAAAAGGGAAGATAGTGACTCCATCATGGACAAATCTTCATTAACGGTACAAGAACTTAAGTTTGTAGAGGGGACAAGGGAATAAACCCAGGAGGTTATGACTTACATGCTATCAGTTCCACAAGAAACAAGAACGTGCCCATCAGTAGATACTGTTAAACCTTGGACAGCACCTTTGTGACCAGGAAACCGACAAACTGTCCGCCTTTTTTTGGTTCAATAATTATAGCAAATATGATAATTTCAATTATTTATGAAGTACGAAAATAACAAAAGGATCTAATTTAGATATATATATAATGATTCAAAACCAGGGACACCTGGTCCAAGTCTCAATCACTTCATATAATACTCCACATGAGAAAACCATAGACTGATTACCTGGAAGCTAAATTCCAGAGCCGAATTTCTGCCAAAAAAAAATTACATGTGAATACTAATATAAATCAAGAAACTAAAGCATATTCAAACTCTGAAAGTTTAGTACCGTGTTACATTTTTCAAATACCAAACTTAATATAAGGAATAAGGCAAGTAGATCCACAAATTTGAATATAGATAATAAAACACTCCTGATTGTGAATGACACAACAAATATTGCAGTTAAAGCCACAAGATTACAGTTTGGAGTAAATCAATTCAAGGTATACTTTAAAATACATTAACACCTAGAGAACTCAACGGCCCATAGTTGCCAGATACAGAGTACAGTTCTAGTTCGCGGCTTGGGTAGGGAATTCGCTAGTAACCCATGATACCATCCGCCAGAGAGTAGACATAGACACTACGAATTAAAAAATGTAAATTGTTTTAATTATAAAAATACTTATAATTATACATTCTTGTTGTAAGCTATTATTTGTGTGCATTCTAAGAAGGTGTTTAATGATTTTAATATGATCCACATGCATCAAAATAAAAACAAAAATAACAGTTAGGGACAAGCATTACAAAATACATGTAAGAAAACAAATGGTTTAATATAATTGGGTACACACATCGAAATAAAAACAAACAGATCATTAGCATCCTTACGGATATGCGTTACAAAATAAATGTAACGTCAAAAACAAATAGGTATAAATTTGTATTTGTGCACGGTTATTGTTTAGAAATAATCCAATTGCAAAAAATCCATAGTGAAACGTCAGGAAAAAAAATTCTAAGATAGTTTTCGGCAAAAGGAGAGAATAACCACATTTCCCTAGCATGATATCAATTGAATCTCATCCAATGAGAATGAAGAATATGATTGTATCGAAGTGCCACAATCAAATGAAATATATACGAGTCAACCTAATTATCCAAAAGGACTTTGTCACCTAATCATCCAAAAGGACTCTGTCGCAAGCTTCATCGCCCAAAAATAATTTCAGACAAGGTGAAACCACTATTAGTAAGTGAAGTTACTTTAGATAATTCGGGAGGGACAAAGTACTGGAAGTGCAATCATCTAATAGGTATAGTATTACGTTATAAAAATTATTAGTAATTTTTTTTATTAATTGTTTATAATATAATAATAATAAAAAATATGTTTTATAATATAATATTAGTACCTAGTAAATGATAACTGATACAAGTATTCGGATATTTGTATGACTTCTTGCAATGATTGCATCTTCACTGCTTTGTCACACACGACTTCTCAAAAATAACTTTACTTACTAGTAGCAGTTTCACCCTTGTTCTAACATTTTCAAGCAACAAAGCTTACGACATAGTCCTTCTGAATGATTGAAGTTGACTTATGAATATTTCATTTGATTATTGCACTTAAATACAATCATCTTCCTCATTTTCATTGGATGAAATGGAGTTGATATCATGTTGGGGTACTTGTGATATTTCTTTTCTACTTTTGCCTTAAACTATCTTAAAATAATTTTTTTTTGTGAGGTTTTGCTATGGATTTTTTGTACTTTAATGATTTCTAAAAAACTGTGCACAAAATTATACTTATATTTGTTTCTTAGGTTATATGTATTTTGTAACGCATATCCCTAATGATCCTAGTTATCTGTTTGTTTTTATTTCGATGCATGTACTCAACCATATTAAACCATCTATTTTCTTACATATCTGAAGTAAAGTAGGAGTAGCCGAAATTGAAGGAAATATGAGAAAAAATCGGTTACAGTGGTTTGAACATGTGAAACGAAGGCCTAGTGACGCTCCGGTTAGAAGATGCGATTATGGGACAGAGGTTCAAGGCCGAAGGGGTAGAGGAAGACTAGGAAGACTTTGGAAGAGACTCTAAGAAAAGACTTAGAGTACTTGGATCTAACGGAAGACGTGACACAGAATCGAGCGCAATGGCGTTCTAGGATTCATATAGCTGACCCCACTTAGTGGGAAAATGCTTTGTTGTTGTTTGCATGTTCCTAACCATTTTTTTGTTTTTATTTTGATACGTGTTAAACATATTAAAACCATCAAACACATTCTTAGAATGCACACAAATAAGGAACCGTATAAAACACAATAATTGCTTAAAATAAGTAATAACTACAAAATTTAATTGTAAAAGACAAATAATCAAACCAATTACATTCTTTAATGAATTTAGAACGAATCGAACTGAATATCGTACTATCTATGTCTACTCTCTAGCAAACAATACTATAAGTTACTAGCGAATTCCGTACCCGAACCGGGCCGCGAACTCGAATAGTACTTCGTATCTGTCAACTGTGGGAGAGAGAGTTGCCGCTAGCGGAGTGGCATATGGGGTTGGGCGTGGGTGGCTAGGAAGAGAGAGATAGAAGAACATAACCTTGAAATGAAATCCTTGGGGTGAGATGAGATTCTTTTTGGTTTTTGTTATATGTACTTCATGCTGTCAAATCAACAAAATCCACATCTTAATGGAATACTACCAAATCTTTGAATTTTTTCATTACACCTAGATTACAAGCACTCTAAAAATGTCTATCCAACTCTCAATTTACTACACTAAGATTTACATGCATTCTAAAAAAGTAATTTAAAATCCTAGTTGATTACACCAATATTTTAAAGTCTTTTAAAATCCTAATTTGACTACACCTCCATTCTAAAAAAAGTCTTTTCAAATCCTAATTGACCGCACCAAGATTTTAAAGTCTTTCAAAATCTTGGTGTAGTCAATTAGGATTTTAAATGACTTTTTTAGAATGCATGTAAATCTTAAGGGGTACTCAAATTAAGATTTGATAGGATTTTAAAAGATTTTAAAATCACAGAGTAGTCAACTAGGATTTTAAAATTCTTTTAAATAGTTCATCCAAATGCAAGAGTAGTCAATTAAGATTTTAAACACTTCTAACAATTCATACAAATCTATAGGTATTAAAAAGTCACAGATTTTCAAGGATTTCATTGAATGAAAGATTTTGTAGGATTTGAGAGCATAAGATAAGCATAAAAAAGGCTATAAGAATCCCAACTCCACTCATAGGATTTCATTTCAAGCTGCTTTCTCTCTCCATGCCAACTTTACCCAACCCATTCCCTCTTATCCTATGAAGCATGGATACGGATACGGATACGGCGATACGATACGACATGACACGGCGATACGGAAAATCTCTAAAAATTAAGATACGATACGCTATGGATACGGCAAATAAAAATGTATATAGCAACAAAAATATACATTTTAAAACATAATTCATCATTCAAATTCAAGTACATTTGAGTTGTTAGAGAAGGAAAATTCGAAATCTAATCCTCTTTATACAGTAGAAGAAGTGTGAGAGTCGTATTCATGGTTTTAATTAGAGGGAAGCTCTTTGTATTTAGCAAATTTCAATTATAGATGTCTCCTATTAATTTTCTCTTCATCATTACATTTTTTTGAAAGTGTAAATGTATCTTAAAAGCAGGATACGTGTATCCTAAATGTAGGATACGCATATCTATCATGTCAAATTCGTGTCCATCAACCAGGATACGTGTCGGACGAGTATCCGAGAGTATCGGGCAAGTATCGTATCCGATCAAGTATCGGATACGGAATACGGGACCAAACAGAAGTATCCGTGCATCATAGCTCTTATCTCTCTTATCCCTCTTCTTCTATTGTATCTTCAATCTTCACCAGCCCCACTTTTCGTACCCTAGACCTGGGCTTTTATTGCAATCACTTAACCACAATAGCCTTGGAAAGGTGATTAATTTTTCTTTATCAGCGAATGTTTTTCTTTTTTTGGTTAAAAGAAGATTGTTATTTCAATAAAAACTATAAAAGAAAATGGTTTGAAGGAAGTGGGGGTGGTATTGCGTTTATGTAAATAAAAAATTATCTGAATAAAAAGAAAATTGGTTTGAAGTCTTTCAGAATCTATCAAAATCTCTAAAGAGATGTCCACATAAATAGCTAGGAATAAATACGAAAAGGAATTCCAAAATTTGAAAGGAACAAAGTACCTCCATCCATTGAACCAGAAAATATTCCTGTCAAGTGGTTTGGATTCTTTGCCATGCAGGAAATGGAATCGATATGTCCCTCCATTGCTCCAACAAACGGCCTCGCAAAAATCTAAATTACCCACAAAAAATACAAACAAAATTCAAACAAACGTAGATGCACAAGTATCCAATGCAGTCCGAAATCCAAAATTTCAAAACGCAATTGAATTCAATCCCAAATCATACCTTGTCTAATTTTGCGGCGTTTTGTGCCCGGACATACTCGACAGCTTTCTCTTGGGTTCGGATGCTGGGGTCGAAATTACGGAATACCCTCTGCGGAGATCGAACCAGAAACCCTAGCATCAGAATTTAGAGAAAGAAAGAGGAACGAAAAGCTCCGAGGAGAGAGGAGAAAAATTCACCTGGAGGTCTTGGCTTCGTTCTTTGGTGAATTCATCTGCTGATCGAGATATTACTTTCACCTTCATCGTAATACGGACCTGCTCTGAATTTTACAGAATCATAAACCCTAATTTTGTGTAAATTGGGGAAGGAGAGAAACCAGAGTGAGAATTTGAAGCTAAAACCCTAGGCAAGACTGAAGAGAGCCGCCAAATTGCCTAAACCCTGTTTATGCTCTTGCTGCTTTGATTTTGCAGTTTCCTAGCCACGTCACAAGTTTACGCTTTAAAAACCTAAATATATTTTTTTTCAAGTATAATAATTGTTTTTGTGAAAGAAAAATTATGATAATCTTCTGCCTCCAAATATAAAATCATCCAATGAAAGTAGCTTCGTGAGAGATGTAACTCAGTTAAAAATATTTAAAAAATTATAAAAATTTCTCGGAAAACTTTTTTTATCATAAATTTTTAAACAATTTTCTTTATCATTATTAAAGACATTTTTTATTATTATTAAGGATAGTTTTTTTAATTCAAAACCTTCACAAAGTGTGATTTTTTTTTTTTTTGGGTCCTTGTAATGCACACAAATGTCTTTAAAAAACAAAAAGTTGTCTAGGTGTTTTTCAAAACAAAAAAAAAAAGTTATGTAAAATACTTTTTATTAGTTCTCCCTAAAAGCATTCATCTCTTTATTAGAGGTTATGAATACAAATTACTGTATAAAAAATGAAAGAAGATGTTGAAAATATTGGTGATGTGGATGTTATTTCAACTATAAAAAATCACATAAAATTTATATTAGTACATGATAATTTGTATTGCCACAGTTTATTAAATAACATAAACAAAGTAATATAAAATTCTTATATTTTGTAAGTAGAAGAGGCTCTTTGTCCACTTATTAGAATAAGATTTTAGGTTGATGTGTGTAAGTTCATTGTCCTATTTCTATAATTTGAATTTATTTCCACAAAATGTCAAAAATAAAGTGAGATATACACAAAGGAAAAGAGATGCGAAAAAATCATTAGCGTTGTAATAATGATCTTATTACTATTTTTTCATATAAATATCTATTTACACTAAAGGGTGGAGAAATAAATTGAGGGCTCGTTTGTAAGGGCTTTTAAAATGATTGAAAATGTTTTTGATGAAAATATTTTTTTGAACCAATCTTTAATAAAAATACAAGTGAATCCTGATAAAATACTTGAAGTGTTTGTTGCAAGAAGCACTTCAAGTGCTTTTGGAATTGGAACTCAAAAATATTTTCTCTAAAAGCAATTTTTAGTCATTTTAAAAGAACTTCCAAACGAGCCGTGGTTCTAACTCATCATTCACCAGATTCGAACACAAGGCATTTCAGCTACGACTACCACTAGATCACAATACTAAGCGACAACTTTTTTGTATTTTTAGAGAAGCTCCAGTGTAGGAAATGCCCCCCAGGGCAACTGCCTATTGAATCCCCTCCAATGAATAGTAACTGTCTTTAATGAACAGTAATTGCCTTTTGCATCTTCACCCCTAAACTGAATAGCCATGGTGACACATCCCGACAGAGATCAAGGCATGATGGTCGTCATGTGAAGGTGACGTAGTCATGTGCACAGTGCGGAAGCATTAAGAATAAGAAATATACGAATAATTAAAAACCAAAACTACTAGAGTGCACTAGAACGAGAAGTGTTAGGAGTAAGATACAAAAGTAAGTACTCCTAATCAGAGCATAGAAAGTCTAGGTGCAATCCAGTAGGACAAGTACTAGATATACAATATCATAAGATGTCCTACAATTATTTTGATATGTCATAACCGCCGAATTCCTCAAGGCCACCAACAGCAAACTTACCTAAAACCTGGAGGGGCGCAAAACAGAAAACGTGAGTGGGCAAAAACAAATGTTTTACAAAACCAATTCATTTATCAACATTTCTAACCCCTCGCTGTAAAACATGTATAATTTTCCCCAGAATCAGAATATAAGCATATACATAAATATATATGTAAATATCTCAATTCAGTTCATGATTCACATAATCATATTTATATGTATGTCATGCCAAGAGATAACAGAGTAAGTAATTCAGGTGAGAATAATTTCATAGAAATGTAATATATTAGCCAGAACCCCTGTGGTAGTATGTACGACTGAATTCATAGCTCAAAAGTCGATCTAGCCGGAGTCACTACAATGACCTATACGGCACTATACTGCACAAGAGTCGGAACCAAATGAAAAGGTTTGTACGACAATACTGGGTGTAATATAATTATGCTAAATACTACTCTTACATAATAGTTGGGCGATAAAGCACCAATCACCTACAAGTCGGAATCATAGTAAATGTATGTACGACAAGACTGTGCACCTAAATTGGATCCAATATGAGCATATGGTGCGGGAGGTGACATTTTAAATAGGCATGTGCCATATCTTTGGCTAAATCACTATCACCCTAGGTGCAATTTTATGAGCTCAACGTTATTCAGTCACATATCACATCATCGATAATTCACATAACCAAACATAACTCACATGAGCTTACCTGAGCGTCCACAACACCACAATTATATATATAATGCATCATATATCAATTCATATACGAATTATAAATTTATATGCATGGCATTCAAGGCACACTCTTATTTAAACATATTTTATGGGAAATTATCAAGTATATTAATACATACTAAAAACCAAAAGCCCACTCACTGGTATGTCGAAGGGTCGTAGCCCCCGAGTCGCCCTTGAACGCGCTTGTCCTCGGGATAAGTCTCACCTATATGCGAATTAACTATAAAAACGTTATTTAAAGCACATAGGCAAAACTAGCTAATAACTTCTCATACAATGCTCAAATGGGGTGTTTGAATATACCAATGTGATCTACACAACTCCACGAACATCCCCATATTTTTAGAATAATTTTCTGACCACCCACGCGACGCCCAAGGCACGGCCAGACGCGTCACCCATGCGCGGGCACGTGCCTAGCACACCAACGGCAATAGTGACGCCATTAGGAATATTCCTTTAAATAGTAACAGAAACCGTTAAAGTTAACTGACGTCGTGGAATATTCCGTCAAAGTTGACGGAATATTCTGTCATCCCTAACCTCAAACCTCTGGCGACTGTCGCCGGCGCCGGAAACTGGGCAAAACTTGCAACCTTGATATCTCACTCGATATTCAACCAAATTTCATGAATTTTATGTCAAAATGAAGCTTAGAACAATTAGAACAAACCCATACCAATTTTAGGACCTAAATCCCACGAGATTCGCCTGAAAACTCTTCGATATTCCGGCCAAAACTTACAACTCGCAGTTCTCGCTATTCCGACGTCCAATTTCTTCCAACGAACCACTCCTAGCCTCGTGATGACCTTCTTAAGCTACCTATAAGCTCCAAATTCCCAAAAACATATGATTTTACGTTTGCATGAATAGTGCCATAATCGGAGATCGAGGAAACTAGGGTTTTCGAATGAGTCTTACCTAGAAATGGTACCATTTAACTCGTATGGACCTCAGGAACACAATGGTGTCCCTTAAACCTTCAATCTGCAAGTTTTCTTCTGAATTTGATGTTGTCCGTACATGAGGGAAGGAGAGAGAGAGTGAGTCCGAGAGAGGAGAGAGCACAGGTGAGAAGAGAGATGAAGGGTGTGTGTGTGTGAGTGGTCCACGTGGTTCACCAACCAAAACCACATAAACTTAGTCCAATTTTTGTCCAAAGATTAAGGAGAAATGCAAGTTTGAACCACCCCTATCATGCATAATACACACCACAACACTCACGTTCAAGGGTATCATAGTCAATTCACATTGTCGGAATTAAATATTCGGGACGGGTTGTGACACATGGCAATATGCAATAAAATATTAGTAACTTATATTTTATAAAAAAATAAAAAATAATTTTATTTCAAATTTCGGATATGATTTTTAATCGGTCTCGTTGTACCACGTTTCATTAAATAAGAAATTACAACCCAAAGTATTTGAGAAAATATAAAATTGTGGTGTAATGTAGAAGATAATGATAAGATATTTATAGAAAAATTAAATCTTTTTTTTTTAATTTTTTTTTGGATTTTTTTAATTGTTTACTTTTTTTTAATTTTTTACATTTTTATTGCTTTTTTACATTTTTTTATTAATTTTTTAATTTTTTACCTTTTTATTAATTTTATAATGTGGTTGACGTTAGGATGACGTCAACCTTGCATCAGCTAGGCCTAAGGCACTCGGGTCTACGATTCGAGCTCGCCCTCTCACTCGGGCCCCCCTCAACCCAATCGCCTGCATGGGCTGGAGCAAGGAGCTAGGGCAATTGGATAGAAAAAGCAGTCGGTCCATCGGGCTACTACAAACGCTGGACTTGCTCTTATTTATCAATAATTTTAGAGAACCCTATTTTCTTCCTTAGGCTAACTCTAACCCTTGGGTTAGAACCTAAAATTTAAGTTATAAATCTCTCCCTAACTTGCTCCAACCTTAGACCAAAAATCAGTTTTGGGTTAAACTGATTTTTGGGACAAATTTAAACGAAGAAACCGGCCAAAGTGAATGGCCTGGGGCACAGCCTGCGCGTGAATGCGCGAGAAAATAGGAAGCAAATGAAAAGCTACACTCCGAATGCAATGGAACGAGCCAAAAACAAGGCAAAAGGGACCATACCCGGTTTCTCTAGCCTCCCACTTCCCATACACTCTCATCCTGACACACCCCGTCCGGAAGGAAGGCATGCTGGCCGTCACGTGGGAGTGACGTAACCATTTACACAGTTCGGAAGCTTTAAAGAATACGATTACTAAGATATAACACCCGAGAGTGAATCCTACTTTTGTGAATTCTGTCAGAACACCGTTGGATTCCTCGTGGCCACCAAAGCTCTGCTAACTTGAACCTGGAGGGGCGCAAAACAAAATTGAGTGGGTCAGTAAAACAAAGTTTTTCAAAAACATTTCATTTAAAATCATCTCTAACCCCTCGCTGTAAAACCTGTATACTTTCCCAGAAAATAGCATAATAGCATATAGTTTTTCATAAATCTCAAATCATCATCTTTCTTATAACCAGAGTGTACGCCATGTAAAACTTTAAAAAGAAATCAGTTTGAATGATGCATCAGTGTAACATATATAATCTCAGAACTCAAATCCCAAATCTTTAACATTTTTCAAGAAAAACATGCCATGCCATGAATCAAAATATAAATCAGGTGAAATAAGTCAACCGGAGTCACCTCGGTGACCTGTACGGTCTAACTCTGCACGTCACTCGGAACTACATAAGGTAGTCTGTACGATGACAGGTGTATAATTACGCTCTAGTGCTTCTCACATCAATCATCAGCGCGCATATCTAAAGTCACCCACCAGTCGGAACCCCTCTAATGGTCTGTACGACTGGCATGTCGGAACCCTCACATGGTCTGTACGACATCCACCTACTTGGATCCAAGGCGAGCGTGCGGTGTGGTGAATACTAATATAAGCACTAACACCTAGGGTGCAGGTTATGAGCTTTTACGTCTCAACATTAATTAATTCAATGAATAATGAACTCACCCGACTTACCTGCGCCTCCACAGCACCATGCAACATGTATGCATCATATATAAATTCATACTTTTCATAAACTTCTATGCTTGGCATTTCAATTCATACTTTTCATAAATTTCTATGCATGGCAACTTAAAACATTTTCTCATATAAAGCATTTTCCGGGAAATTAATAGTATATAGGTAATACGAAAACAAAACTGCCCACTCACCTGGAGTTCGCCCAACAACTCCCTAGTACAACACCTCGAGGCGTCATGATGATCAGTGCCTAGAACCATAATCAAATCTAATCTCAGAATCATATCGATAGAATATAACTTATATAAAATACGTCACTACGCAGTTCGATCTGGAAGATCTGCAACTCAGATTTCCGATCTATAAATTCCAGAGGTCCACAATATACCTCTAGGACAACATCCTAAAATTTCATTACCATCCAACGGTCGGATCTCCGTCAATTTCCAAAACTAAGTGACGGTTAACGTTCTATTTAATGAACTTACAACTCCAATTCCGAAAGATCCGTAAATCGGATTTCCGATCCGTAAGTTCCTATAATCCTCAAATATTACGTATTACAACGTATCAAAGTTTGGTGACGATCCAACGGTCGGATCGTAAATTCACATTTTTACCTAACCCCGAATCGTAACCGACTTAGGTTCAATTATTCAATTTACGTCCGTCAATTATCAAAACTGAACCTAGAGCATTAAACACATGCTAAGGATGACATTGGCGGGCCATTGGCCACGCGCCGCCGCACGGGCCGCCGCGGGTGGCGGTTGGCCGCCCCGGTTCGCCGGAAAATCTAACTATTTCCAAAAATTCTCAAAAAATACAGAATTGAAGATCTCAATGAGTAGAACAACTTTCATACCTGAGGCCAAGGCCAATTTGGCCTGGAAGTGCTTCAATTTCATCAAAACCGTGAAGAACCCTAGAATTTGGGTGTTTTCAATTCGTCTTCAAATCAACTCCGCCGCCCCAACCATTGCTTGGGCATTGTTCTAGGCCTCAAGGGAAGTCTAATGATGGCAACAATTGAGAGAAATTGTTTCAAAATTAAGAGAATCGAAGACACAAAGTTGCCGCACCCTTTGGTGCGTTTTTCCCAATTTCAATACCAAATCTCTCCAACTTTGAGATGAAAATGATGAGGAAGGAGTAGTAGGATACTTACTAAGTGAAATCATGGCTCAATTCGTCAGAAAATTGGTGGAATTTCGACGAAATCGTGAAGAAACCCGACGGGTCGCGCGCGGGTTGTGCGGGTCGCCCAACCCGTTTCCCTTCTCTCCTCCGCTTCTCGCTCTCTCTCCTTTCCTCCTTGCTCTGCTCTGATTGGCCGGCTTCCTCCCTCTCTCCTCTCCCCATTGGCTTCTCCTTCATCTTCTCCGATTGGGCAGCTTGCCCAATCCTCATTTTTTTTCTGTTCTTCCCCTTCTTCTCACGCACACACACATACAAAACCTTATTTCCTATCATCTCAACCATCCATTTCAAATTCCATTAAATCTGGGCCGTCCATTTCATAAAAGAAAATTCCAGATTTATTTAAAATTATAATTCCTAAATGCCCAATTTTCAAAAGTTAATAACTTCTTCGATATAACTCCAAATCACGAACCGTCTGCGCCCACGCGTCCGTGACGACGAGTACTACAAGGATATGCCAAGAAAACAAATCTTAGATGGCACGACACGACGATTAGTCTCAAATAATGTGCGTGCCTCAAAGGGCATTTTTGTAAAATCCTTTATTAAACTTTAAAAATTCTTAAAATTAGGGACGGGCTGTGACAATCTACCCACCTTATAGAATTTCGTCCTCGAAATTCACACAATCTTTACAATCCATCAATATTCATAAAACAGCCCGAAACACATCTCTCTCATTCGATTCCCCGACTTCCGAGTAGCTTCTTCCACTGAAATATTCCTCCATAAACTTTCACCAAATTCATTATCTTATTTCTCAGTACATCATCTTTCTAATGCAAGATAGGCACTGGCTCCTCATCATACATCAAATCCAGATTGACTTCCAAAGGTTGAGGAGGTATCACATGGGAATGATCTGAGATGTAATGTCAAAGTATCGAAACATGAAGCACATTATACACCTTATCCAATCCTGAGGATATTCAAACATTGAAAGTATTTCACTGATTCCTTCAATAGTCAAAGACGGCCTGATGTACTTAGGATTTAACTTGTCTTCCATTTCGAATCGGACTACACCTCTCCAAGGTGACAACTTCAAGAACACCAAATTACCCACACCATAAACTCGATCAGTAGCGTGTCTATCTGCTAAACTCTTCAGCCGATCTTGGCTCACTTCCAGGTTAGACTTAATTACTTGAATATTCCGAGTAGTCTCATCCACTAACTCAGGGCCTTGAATACCATCCGTCCACAATTCTAACAATTCGAAACACAAAACACAGCTTTCCACGGCCTTATGGCGTTGCTCTTGGAACAAACTGAAATGACCAACATACTCAAGAAGTTCAACAGATCCGCAAGCCCAAATCTCTTTTCCATAAGACAGATAAATAACTGTTGCACTTCTGGAAAGGTTACTGCTCTTTCATTGAAGAATACTGCGCTACTTTAGTAAGCCAATCAATTATCACCTCGATTTCATCATAACCATCTCATGAACGAGAAAACTTGCACACGTAATCTATATTAATATCTTCTCATTTCCGCTGTGGAACAGGAAGTAACTACATCAATCTAAAAGACTTCTTTCTTTCCGTTTTAACCTGCAGACAGATGTTACATCTATTTATATATACAAACATTTCTCTTTTCATACCTGACCAATAGTAAAATGATCGAATGGTATAATACATCGTAGTACCTCTAGGATGCATTGTATAAGTTGAACAGTACGCAAATTCCAAAATTGCTTCCTTTAATTCCATAACATTAGGTATAAGCACCTTGTTCTCTTGTACTTGCCATCTAATTCTCTAACTCTGAGGTCTTTCTTTTTCCCGTTGTTCCTTGCTTTAAATAAATTCTTGAATTTCTTCGTCAAACGCTTGAGTCTCGAGTACGACCTACCAATTAGGCCTAACTTGAAAATTAGCAAGTACGTTTTCTTTTCGATCTTCCATTCCCAACTTTACTCCAAAAGATCTCAATTCCACAAGAATATGGACATGGTAATCGTACCAAGTACTAATTCCCACTAGGGTCTTCCTACTAAGAGTATTGGCCACAACATTTGCACGATCACCCTGGTCGTGCAATCATAATCACTAGGCAACACAATCCACCTTCGTTGCCTAAGATTAAGATACCTCTGAATAAACAGATATTGGATACTCTTTTGACTCGTAAAAACTCTTGCATTTTTCTTCATAAAGGTAATGTCTTCAAATCTTCTAAGTGAAGATGATAACTGTTAATTCCAAATCATAATTAGGGTAATTCATCTCATGAAATTTCAATTGCCGTGAAACATAGGTAATCACCCTACCATGTTGCCTCAACACGCATTCAAGAACATTCAACGAAACATCACTATAAACCTTATAATTACCATCATCATCCGGGAGTGCTAAAATACGTGCACGAGTGAGGAAATATTTCAACTATTGAGAACTTTACCCACAATTATCATCCCACTCAAACTTAATCTCTTTTCTCGTCAATGGTAAAGCAATGACTGAAAATTCTTTCACCAACCGTCCATGATAGCCTGCTAAGTTAAGAAAACTCTGAATCTCAATCACGGTTCGTGGTTGTTCCCAATTCTCCCCAGTTGTCATTCGTCGAGGATCTACTCGAATATCTTGTGCAGATATCACATAACCCAGAAGTGTCACTTGATTCGTCCCAATTGACATTTGTCAAACTTTGCATACTACCAATGTTCCCTCAAACATTGCAACACCAACTCCAAATGACTAGCTGCTTTATTTTCACTTAAGAGATTATCAGACTTCAACTCTTTCCTTGAATTCACATAGGTACCTCTAAGCTGATCAAACAATCATCAATGCGCGGCACTGAATAATGGTTCCTACTCGTTACCCGATTCAATTACCTAATATCCATACATATTCTTAAGGTCCCGTCTTTCTTCCTTAGAAATAAAGCTGAGGTTTTCCAAGGTAACGTACTAGGTGGATTGAAACCTTTATCAACCAATTCCTGTGACTGGACTTTCAATTCCCTTCAACTATGTAGGAACCAATCTATAACATAAAATCTGCACTCGGAGACAATTCAATAGCGAACACCACATCTCTGTCTGATGGCAATCCAGGTAACTCATCCAGAATTACAACCGAAAATGTCTAACCAACCTTTACATTTTCCACGCTACTCAGCGTAGCATCATGTAGCACTATGTGAGCTAAGTATTCTTGGCAGCTTTTTCGATAATGATCTCTTTGCTTTTATAACAGAAATAACGGCATGCCTCACTCCACTTTGCTCACTCACAAAAGTAACCTCTGACAATCCAAGACAATGGAAAGTAACCGATTTCCCGTAGCAATCCATATTGGCACGATTATAATGCAACCAATTTGTGCCTCAAATCACACCAAAATCCACAATGTCTAGCGGGATAAAATTCGCTGGCACAACTACTTCTTCCACCATCACTGGACACCCTGAATAACCATAACGGGCATAGGATGACCTACATGTTTACTTGCTTAACGAATCCAACAAATAAGTTATGGATATTACGGTCTGCAGCCCGCAATAACGATAACTCACTGTCGTCTCGATAAGTAAGCAACAATTCTTAAGGGTGCAATATTACCATCTTACTCCTCACAGGGAAAATACATACCTACGCTTCGATCGTTCTCAAACATTTATCTTTGGCAACATCGACAATAATATAAAGTTTCTGCATCAAGACCAATGAACTCTGGCGAAGTGACCAAAATATCTAACGTACCCATAATCAAGCCCGAAAGATTCTGAGCATCTTGTAGTTCTATGTCCTAATTGTCCACATGTAAAGCATCCTCTGCTTTCTCGCCTACATTCTCAAAAGTGTATGCTATTACACTTACGGTACAACGGTACATTTCCTCTACCAGAGTCACCTCTTCTCTGTAATCTAGGATCTCCAGTAAATCTATCACATCGCATCTGACCAATGATACTAAAATCCATGCGGGCAGAACTAGAATTAACCCCACATCTTTTGAAGCTCTAAATCTTGCGAGGCTCTTGAGACACATAACCTTTACTTTGGTCATCATTCCTTTGATCCTCATTCGTTTCCTTGTCTCAAATTGTAAACTCTTGTTTCTTACCGTCCATATATGCCGGAGGAATAATCTTTTCTTAAACAACTCTTTAAACAACTTCCAAACAGTTGTTATCCCGATAACATCGGATAACATTCCTATCTTCAGCAGAATGTAGATTCAACACTCAGAATTAGGTAGTCATCTCGACCCACCTGTCGGGAGGAAGATTCCCTTGACTTTGCATAATCCGAAACATCTTTTCCAAATAATTAAGCCATCACTCTGCTCCCTCAGGTTCTCCATTTCCATAAAGTGATTCAAATCCAACTTATAACCATTCTCAAAAGAAGTCCTTTGGGAATGACGGATAACAGCTTGAATAACATTAGTAGTTTCTCATAACTAAATTAAATCGGGGAACTAAGATCATCTGAACAAGGTGGCTATCAACGAGGCGGTAAAATTCTGACAGAAGACACTGGGGAATTCTCAAGATGTCCAGGACTGCAACCTAGGCTCTGATACCAACTGACACACCCCGTCCCGAAGGAAGGCATGCTGGCCGTCACGTGGGAGTGACGTAACCATTTACACAGTTCGGAAGCTTTAAAGAATACGATTACTAAGATATAACACCCGAGAGTGAATCCTACTTTTGTGAATTCTGTCAGAACACCGTTGGATTCCTCGTGGCCACCAAAGCTCTGCTAACTTGAACCTGGAGGGGCGCAAAACAAAATTGAGTGGGTCAGTAAAACAAAGTTTTTCAAAAACATTTCATTTAAAATCATCTCTAACCCCTCGCTGTAAAACCTGTATACTTTCCCAGAAAATAGCATAATAGCATATAGTTTTTCATAAATCTCAAATCATCATCTTTCTTATAACCAGAGTGTACGCCATGTAAAACTTTAAAAAGAAATCAGTTTGAATGATGCATCAGTGTAACATATATAATCTCAGAACTCAAATCCCAAATCTTTAACATTTTTCAAGAAAAACATGCCATGCCATGAATCAAAATATAAATCAGGTGAAATAAGTCAACCGGAGTCACCTCGGTGACCTGTACGGTCTAACTCTGCACGTCACTCGGAACTACATAAGGTAGTCTGTACGATGACAGGTGTATAATTACGCTCTAGTGCTTCTCACATCAATCATCAGCGCGCATATCTAAAGTCACCCACCAGTCGGAACCCCTCTAATGGTCTGTACGACTGGCATGTCGGAACCCTCACATGGTCTGTACGACATCCACCTACTTGGATCCAAGGCGAGCGTGCGGTGTGGTGAATACTAATATAAGCACTAACACCTAGGGTGCAGGTTATGAGCTTTTACGTCTCAACATTAATTAATTCAATGAATAATGAACTCACCCGACTTACCTGCGCCTCCACAGCACCATGCAACATGTATGCATCATATATAAATTCATACTTTTCATAAACTTCTATGCTTGGCATTTCAATTCATACTTTTCATAAATTTCTATGCATGGCAACTTAAAACATTTTCTCATATAAAGCATTTTCCGGGAAATTAATAGTATATAGGTAATACGAAAACAAAACTGCCCACTCACCTGGAGTTCGCCCAACAACTCCCTAGTACAACACCTCGAGGCGTCATGATGATCAGTGCCTAGAACCATAATCAAATCTAATCTCAGAATCATATCGATAGAATATAACTTATATAAAATACGTCACTACGCAGTTCGATCTGGAAGATCTGCAACTCAGATTTCCGATCTATAAATTCCAGAGGTCCACAATATACCTCTAGGACAACATCCTAAAATTTCATTACCATCCAACGGTCGGATCTCCGTCAATTTCCAAAACTAAGTGACGGTTAACGTTCTATTTAATGAACTTACAACTCCAATTCCGAAAGATCCGTAAATCGGATTTCCGATCCGTAAGTTCCTATAATCCTCAAATATTACGTATTACAACGTATCAAAGTTTGGTGACGATCCAACGGTCGGATCGTAAATTCACATTTTTACCTAACCCCGAATCGTAACCGACTTAGGTTCAATTATTCAATTTACGTCCATCAATTATCAAAACTGAACCTAGAGCATTAAACACATGCTAAGGATGACATTGGCGGGCCATTGGCCACGCGCCGCCGCACGGGCCGCCGCGGGTGGCGGTTGGCCGCCCCGGTTCGCCGGAAAATCTAACTATTTCCAAAAATTCTCAAAAAATACAGAATTGAAGATCTCAATGAGTAGAACAACTTTCATACCTGAGGCCAAGGCCAATTTGGCCTGGAAGTGCTTCAATTTCACCAAAACCGTGAAGAACCCTAGAATTTGGGTGTTTTCAATTCGTCTTCAAATCAACTCCGCCGCCCCAACCATTGCTTGGGCATTGTTCTAGGCCTCAAGGGAAGTCTAATGATGGCAACAATTGAGAGAAATTGTTTCAAAATTAAGAGAATCGAAGACACAAAGTTGCCGCACCCTTTGGTGCGTTTTTCCCAATTTCAATACCAAATCTCTCAAACTTTGAGATGAAAATGATGAGGAAGGAGTAGTAGGATACTTACTAAGTGAAATCATGGCTCAATTCGTCGGAAAATTGGTGGAATTTCGACGAAATCGTGAAGAAACCCGACGGGTCGCGCGCGGGTTGTGCGGGTCGCCCAACCCGTTTCCCTTCTCTCCTCCGCTTCTCGCTCTCTCTCCTTTCCTCCTTGCTCTGCTCTGATTGGCCGGCTTCCTCCCTCTCTCCTCTCCCCATTGGCTTCTCCTTCATCTTCTCCGATTGGGCAGCTTGCCCAATCCTCATTTTTTTTCTGTTCTTCCCCTTCTTCTCACGCACACACACATACAAAACCTTATTTCCTATCATCTCAACCATCCATTTCAAATTCCATTAAATCTGGGCCGTCCATTTCATAAAAGAAAATTCCAGATTTATTTAAAATTATAATTCCTAAATGCCCAATTTTCAAAAGTTAATAACTTCTTCGATATAACTCCAAATCACGAACCGTCTGCGCCCACGCGTCCGTGACGACGAGTACTACAAGGATATGCCAAGAAAACAAATCTTAGATGGCACGACACGACGATTAGTCTCAAATAATGTGCGTGCCTCAAAGGGCATTTTTGTAAAATCCTTTATTAAACTTTAAAAATTCTTAAAATTAGGGACGGGCTGTGACACATCCCTTCCTATTTTGTGCAGTCACGGTTAAGCCATGTCAACATTTTATATTGATTTTTTTTATAGAGATAATAAGACAAAAATCAATAGTAATATAAAATGTTGACGTGGCTTAACCGTGATCGCATAAATAGGAGGGGATGAAAGTAGGGGTGGAAAAAATTCCCAAAAATCCCGATCCCAAACCAAAAATTTTCCAAACCGAAATTCCCGAAATTTTTGGGATGCTATCCCGAACCGATCCCAAAATTTTGGTACGGGGTTCGGGATTGGTTTCTCGATATTTCAGGAAACCCATACCGAACCGAAAATATATATTATTAATTATTATATATATATATATACATATATATATTATTCTTTTATAATTGATTATGAACTTTATGGTTTGAACTTATTACAGAGAATGGAATATGTTATGAATTATGATATGACGTAAGTAATGTTGTTTTATTTATGTCGAAACCAAGAATGTTGGATCAGCTAGTTAATATGCTTGAGTCTCTTTACTGTTTACACCAATAAATGGAGCTTGTTGGCATTGTAAATATGTATTTTACATATGCAGATTACTGGTAAATGGACAGCAAAACAGCGCAATGTAGCAATGCTTGTCAGTCAGGTTAAGAGCCTTCAAGCAAAGTTTACAGTTTGCAATCCAATGCTTGTGCCCCTATATGAGATTATATTTGCATTTAAACTAGTAAGAGATGCAATAGATTCTCAATCTCAGACTAACCAGCCTGCACAATCTATCACTTCCAAGAATGTGAATGAGACTTGCTTGATATGTTTGCACAATCTAACAATTCATTCAATGAGTTACATAAGCATAATATGTCAAATTTTAGTCCAAAAGCCCAAAAGCCCAAAACCATTTCAGGATTCCCAATTTGTCCCGAAATCCCGAAACTATTTCGGGATTCTCGAAAATTTGGTTTGGGATCGGTATTCAAATTGGGATTCTTGAAAAATTTGGTTTGGGAATCGGGACAAGGGTTTCGGTATGGGATCCCATACCGAACCACCCCTAGATGAAAGTGTATGGGAAGTGGGAGGGCAGAGAAGCCAGGTCCAAGGGGACCTTGCTGTGCAGAAGTGGGCCCAACTTGTTGGGATTATCGGCCACCCATGTGCAATCCCAATGACTCTATTTTGATCGGACAACGTTAAGAAGAAAACTTTAATCAGAAAGGTTGGAGAAGAAAAATTATTTCTGGTTAAAACTTAAATTTTTTGTATTTAAAATTTTATATTTTAATTCAAAGGTTGGAGATTTTCTTACAAGCATTTTTTATTTATTTTTAATTGTTTGATTGAATAAAATAAAAGTAAATCAAATGGCTGAAATTAATAGGGTGCGGGAAAAAATATGAGAGCTTTTTGAACTATCGAATTCTTAGGTTTTCATATTTAGTCTTCCGAAAGTGGTGTCGGTTTGGCGCCCATTTGAAAGCGAAAACCGATAATTTCTGAGATTCCGTGCGTTTCTGCAGAACGTAGAGATGGGTTCGAAGAGCAAGAGGCACAGAAAGCGCCGCAGCCCTGCAATGGAAGAAGCCCCAACTCCCAATCACACTCCCCCTCTCAACTTCCAAACCCTAATCTCTGCAATTCAATCCCCTGAGGTACTCCATCTCCATCTTACTTTGCATTGTCGTTTCATATTCTCTTTTAGGTCGTATGGCTCACCTGTCACTTCTGCATTTATGGTTTTGTTTGGATAGACTGTCCAGGGTCATAATTTTGTAGAATCAGAGGCGAATTGTAAGAGGATTGAGAAGGAAATTGGGAAATTCATTTCCGCCGAAACGAGTGTAGCCTCAGTGTTGCTTTGTTGTAGAACATTGATGGATGTTTGTGTCATTTGTGGACATAGGAACTTATATTTACGTAGATAAACGCGTTGATTGATTCGTAGTGTGTTCAATTTCAGGGTCTGAAGATGCCTCTTTTGAAAAGATTGTGCTTCCTACTTGCTCCGCTGTCGCGAAATGAAACAATGCACTTTTCTAACTTTGAAGGTGCTCTCAATAATGGCGGGGTTGAAGTGAAACTTGGAGATACACAAAGTCTCATTTATGTTTTGTACAAAGAGCTAGATAGGAGGTTTAAACTGTTCTTTTCCGCTTTATGTGATGTATCTGCAACAAGGGGACCGAGGCACGTTGATTCCCACACAGATATGTCGGCCGCTCCTGATGAACTACCGCTGCTTCTGAGATGTTGCATCCTAGTCTTGACCTTGGCTGACCCTACTATCCTAGTGGAGAAAACCCAATTTCTTCTCTCTGTACTACGGAAATTGATTTCTTTGGTTACAAGTGGAGGAGAGGAGAAAAACAACTCTGTCACCTTTCAGAAGCTTGTTTCTTCCAAGTGCACGTTCACTGATGCTGTTGGTTCTTCTACTACTGTTTCCGAAGATTTTGTTTCTTCCTTATGTTTGATAGAGGTTTCTGATCCATGGTGTCCAGCACTATCCACCGTGCTCGAGGTAAACGTTCAATAACTTTTAACCTTTGGAGCTATTGGAATGTCAGCTATGCTTTCAACCCATACAGTGATATGATATGGTGGTGTTTGCATTTCTTCTCATACTGGTCTTGAAAGTATACATAGTAACACATTATAACTTGTTTGTTGGATATGAATTTCTCTGTTTCGTCTTCCTTCTATTTTGTTTTACTTAATATGATATTGATTGCTATTAGATAGTAAGTACAATATAAATTTACCAAATTACCAATGTTATATGTTTACAAGATTAGGATATGAATAAACATATTGAATACTTTGAGGACAATCTTGCAAACGTCTGCTGTATATATATATATATTTTTTTTTTTGGCAGTTCAAGAAGAATTCCATTTCAAACATCCTTTGTGTCATTCTTCCATGTGAAGTTCTCACGCCATTCTAAAATAAGTACTTTTGTAAGAGTTATTGCATCTATACACAACTGATGGTAGCATAATTGTATTTAGATATTTGCAGATGAACTTGTAATGTGTAGATTGCTGAGAGAGTACTTTATTCTTGTTGATTCTTCTTCTTGCACAACTGAAATGCTATTTCGGTGCCACGCTGTCAAAGGTGATATTGGAAGTGTTCTGGAGGTGATTTCTGCCCATTTTATCTTGTCAGTTTATGGAAAGCGAGCATATGGGAACTTCCTCAAAAGATTATTCTGTGATTTCGGGAACCATTGTAGAGTTCCCGAACTGAGCCTGAAAGCTACAGTGATATTGCTTCTCAACCCCATCATGCTGTCAGCACCCAAAATGTTGCAGACACATTTGTTTTTATTGGTTTCTGAATCTATTGATGTAGACATGTCTTTGAATGCTAGACCAGATCTTAGACTTATGGACTGCTACCTAACAGCATTTGAAAGGTCTGTCCTTTTGTATACCAGCCACATGTCTAGTTCACTTATGGATTTCCATCGTTTGGGTGTTAAATGTTCTTCTTCTTCTTCTACCGGTTCACGTATGCTAGGGAGAAGTTGTCAACCTTCATTTGAATCATATATTCAACAAGTTACGAGAGATAAAATGTGTGATCTAGTTACCCATTCTGATTCGTTATGGGACTCGTATTTGTGCGATATGTTCTGT
Organism: Malus fusca; assembly: GCA_035220775.1. Lineage (NCBI taxonomy): Eukaryota > Viridiplantae > Streptophyta > Magnoliopsida > Rosales > Rosaceae > Malus > Malus fusca. The sequence continues at coordinate 47,721,845 of CM069073.1, read as the reverse complement.
GGAACAAAATCTGACCTGATGGATTCTTCTGTTGCATACATAAATGAGAGCCAACATGTTTTTGATGAATCATGTAAAGATGATATAGTGTCCGTCTTGCGTAGCATAATACATGGAAGTTTTTCTTGTGGTGTTAGTGATAGTGTGCTGTATAGAAAAGGGGATACGAGTCCCCAAGATATTTATCTTCTTGCTTCCATATTGAAGTTAATGAGTACTTCGTTGTTGAAAGCTATTTGGTGTCTAAGGCATGGCGGGCATTTGGGCTCTCCAAAAACCTTAAAAGATGCTTCTTCAAAGGAATATGATTTCATAGTGGGTGTCATTGGCTGTTTTCACCAGTTCAATGTGTCTCTACCTAATCAAAAGCTCTTATTAGACATGATGAACACCCACCCGTCGATGCATAAGGCTTCCAAGTGGATGCTTCTGCACTTTTCAGGCTTGCTGTCCTTGGGTTTTGGTAGTGGGATTGATTTCTTAGTTAAGGGCTGCATATCTACAATCATGTCACTATTAAATCTATTTGTTTACGAAGATGGTGATATAGTTGCACTCAGCTCACTTCTAGTTTCTGGCTCACGAACTTCTTCATCCGGATTGCCTTCAGACAAGATTACAGGGGTGAGCTTTGTTTTTCTTTTATGACCTTTTCGAGTTTAATTGATGTGTTTTTGTTTCATTCTCAATACTTGTAAAACAAAAAATGATAAATGTTTTAATTCTTTGAACTTATTATGTACATTTAAAAATGACATATGTTACACTATGCAGGGCTTGGCGAAAAAGAAATCTACCAGAAGAGTTGCATCGAAATTTCAGAAAATTCAAACACTTCACTTGAGGTACAAAATAATATTGTGCACCGTATAGCATAGTTCTGTATTAAGTTCTTTAACACCAGCGACAAAATATTTCTACCATACAAATATTTTCTCGCCAAATCAAACAGAAATTTGGGTGTGTCGCATCTAGTTGACTGTAAATATGCTCGACTCTTCTCAATTTAAACCAGAAAAATATAACGAGATCATAATGTAGCCGTCATTAGATTTCAGTAGCGGCTAGCTGAGCAGGTTTTTATATTTTTTTTTAGATTTTAGCTATGATATTCTCTGGCCAATGATTTCTGACATTTAGTGAACCATGATATTGGTAGTCCTTGGAGGCAAGGAATTTCATGCTATAGATCTCCAGTAATCCAGTAAAAGAAAAATGCTGCATCTGATCATAAAACATTCTTCTTTCGATAAAGAAAAGGAGGATTCGATAGTTTTAGCTTTGTATATTGACAGACTTCTTGCAATCACTTGAATAAATTCAATTCAATTAAATCAAGTACTTTTGTCTGATGTTGGTTATCTCTTCTCTTCAATTAAATCAATCGTCCCTCATTTTACAGCAAAGTTTCTCTCACAAACTCCCATCGGAGATCACAGAGCGAGGTAGCAGAAACTTCGGAAAATGCATGTATCATGAGGTGCACAACGGAATCTAGTGATGGCATTGAAGAGAAAACAGAGGAAACCTGCAACGGGAAGGTTTTTCTCAATCTCTTACTAGGAAGATCCCAGGAATCCGAGATAGAGGAGTTAGCGGACTTCATTGCGTGCGAACCTGGGAGGGATTATTCTAGTTGGTTGAAGGATCTACAAAAGTATCGAGGGATGATGTATAAAAAAAAGAGAGCAGCAAGGTGGGAGAAGAGGAAATATGCTTGGAAATGTATGTTAAGAAAGAAATCAGCAAATGTGGTAAGAGCTGCTTCTACTTACTTGGTTTAAAAAAGTTGCTAGCTAGGCGCTAGGTGGATTAGCGAATTTAGTATTCTCAATATGTATATAGAGTTTTTGTGATATGACGATTCCCGCTAGTGTAAGTTTTGTGCAGTGTATAAAGGGTAGATGACATTTGTAAACTCGACTTCTTTTTTGGAGATTGCATAAATGTAGAATACTTCATACATGTAATATATCTGACCCATTTCATCCTAAGAAGTTTTTAAGGAAATTAGAGATTACACGCTCGGATGAAGATATTTAGCAAAAACAAAAGAAAAAAAGTAGAGTAGAAAGAAAGTCGAATAGGCGCCTGGCGCGCCTGCCCATAGGATAGGAGTTTTATTTCATCCCAACCCTGCAATGAAGTGCCTGAGATTGTAGTTATCTGCATTGAGAGCCTCATTAGCCAACCCTTTCCATTTTTGACAATTCCGTTTGATCTCTTCACCTCTCATCACAATCTCCAGGCACCTCTTGATCTCTCCACCTTCAGTCACTCCCTCGTGATTCGATTTGGCTCTCAGTCCAGTCCCCCACACCTCCTCCACCAGTTTCGCATTTGTGTTCTGGTCCGAAAATTGTGGGCAACCCACCATTGGAACCCCAGCTACCAAGCTCTCCAACGTCGAATTCCACCCACAATGCGTCACAAAACACCCAACTGACTTGTGCCCCAACACCTCCACCTGCGAACACCACGGCACCACTAACCCCTGCTCCTTACTCTTTAATCTCTCCTCTATCATCATCGTCATGCTCCGATCATCTCCATTCTCCGAAGTGCGAATAACCCATAAAAACTGGAGTAAGCTGTCGACCAGTCCATTCATCATCTCTTCAATTTGATCCCTCTTCAACACCACCATGCTCCCAAATGACACATAAACAACCGAGCAATCTGGTTTGGCATCCAGCCATTGTAGGTAATCGTCGTCCCCAGACTTGTCAAACAAGTCACAGCGAAAACCGGCATCACTGGAACTCGAAACCAATGGGCCAACCGCAACCGGAACCACATTCGCATTCTTCATGTGTGATCGGATCGCTTCCAATGCCGTCTCTTCCAAGGCATCGAAAGTGTTGAGCAGCACGAAATTGGGGTAGGGTTTGACATTGACCTGTTCGAGGGCCTGGATGTGTGCCTGAAAGGTAGGGACGATCGAAGCATGTGGGCTGCTTGGGAGGAGGTAGGAAGGCAGTTCTTGGGGGGCAAAGGGGGGCAACCCATCAATTGTTATGGAGCTTGGAAATGAATGGCGCTTGTGAAAGTAAGTCAAGTAATGGTGGCAAAGTGCAAAGGAAGTGGTGGACTGTATACAGAAGAAAGCGGAGGGTATGCCGAGATCAGCTGCCACTTGAGCGGCCCAAGGGAGGAGGACGGCGTAGATGAGGAAAGTAACAGGCTCGCCGTCGCCGCCGTCGGAGGAGGCAGACAATTTTTGAATCAGGGCGGTTAGGGTGCGTGATCCCACGCGCTTAATCTTGGACATGATGAGGTCCAGGTCGTGGGTCGGTTCGACGCCGTCATCGAACCCGTCGGAGAAAGTAGCGAATGATAAGCCTTGGAGGGAAGGGAAGGATTTGATTTGGGTGAGGCCGCGGACGGTGGTGGCGTAAGTGACACGTGTCCCTCCACGGGTTTGTATAAGAAGCTTGGCGAGCTGGAGAGTGGGGTTGACGTGGCCTTGGGAAGGGCATGATATGAGGAGGAAGTGATGCTTAGTATTGTTCATGGCTTACGGTCTAATCTCTTGTTTGGTTGGTTGGCTTAATCTGGGATTCATGGAATGGAATGGATTGGTAATCTTGTTCTAAGTAATGGAGGTAGTGTTAATGCTCAAGTCTTGGGTTAGCCACCATTTTGGACTCTAAACTGAAATTAGGTGAATTACATACCGTCAAATTATCAAGGAGACGGGCAAAGATCAACTCTCAGTAAACCAATATTGTTTTGATAATTAATCTTGTTCTAAGTAATGGAGTAGTGATAATGCTCCAAGTCTAAGGTTAGCCACCATGTTGGACTTTTAGCTCAAATTAGTTGAATCACACCCTGTCAAATTATCAGAGAGACCAGTCAAAGTCTACTGCCAACAATATTAATATTGTTCTCAACTTGTTAATTACCACCTGCATATGCCGTCAGGGACGAAGCCAGAAATTTAATTAAGAGGGGGCACCTTAAAAAATTTGAGCTCATTTTTTGGACAAATAAATCTAGTTCTTTTACAAATGCTGAAAAAATTAATTTCAAAATGCCTAATTTTATTACTCTATTGTCTAATTTTGTCTTTAATTGTTGATAATCTAATGCTCATTTGTATTAATTAACCAAATACATGCAACTCAACAAGGTTAAAACATTAGTGCGTGAGAAAAATATACAGGAGGGACGCGCATTTAAAAACTAAAAGAGGATTTTCACTATTTTAATATGATTAATTGAATAATCTGCAAAGCAAAAAAAATGAAAATGATTAATTGAATAATTTGTAATGTAGAAAAAATGGGATGAGATGAGAGGGGACATGTGCCCTCACTGGGCCTTAGCTCCCTCCGTCCATGTATGCCGTCATATGTGGGGTTTCATCACAAAAATGACTCATATCAGTTGGAGTGCAGTTGGATATTAAATTCTTATTTTTTCCCTCATTCTACCAATGTGATATATTTTAACACGCCTCCTCACGTGGGATCTGTTCGCGGCGGGAATTACCGTCGAGGATGTTTCCCGGCCGACGAGCACACAGCTCCCCGAGAGGTCGGCGTCGGTTGGTGCTTTCTGTCGGGCTTCTGCTTCGCAGTCGGGCTTGTCGGGCAAGGCTGAAACAGAAGGACAAAGTTAACTTTGACAGGTGCCTTTGTGGGGCCTTAGGTGTAGGCCTTGAGGCTCACAATCAAGATTAACTTTTAAGTGCTCAGGCGTGCCACTGCCATCTTCAGCATGGCAGATGTAAAACGGATGTCGAGTTCTGATTATATATATATCCGAGAGGTTATATTAGTTATGACATGTGCCTTTGTAGGGCCTTAGGTGTAGGCCTTGAGGCTTCCCGTTAATAACTAACATAGTACTCGAATATATAAGGTTCGTGTTCTTGGTTATATGAGTTTTATAACCATTATACTTCTGATTACCTGAGCCCGAGGAACATAATGAATCCAAATAGGCGCCTTTGTAGGGCCTTAGATGTAGGCCTTGAGGCTTCCTATCAGAATTAACTCTATACTCACACGTTCAAGCCCGAGGAGCAGAATGAATCCAAATAGGTGCCTTTGTAGGGCCTTAGATTAGGCCTTGAGGCTTCCCATCAGAATTCACTCTATACTCAACGTTCTAGCCCGAGGAACGAAATGAATCCAAATAAGTGCCTTTGTAGGGCCTTAGATAGGCCTTGAGGCTTCCCATCAGAATTCATTCCGTACTCAAACGTTCTATGATCATCATGATATAATAGAAATAAAACTAAGTGATATGTCGATTACTTGCGCCCCAAGTAACTTCGGACTTCTTGTTTATCAAAGTTTGTCGTGGATGGGTTAAGTCCACATAAGGTTCTTTTTTATGCCTTGAGGTTAAGGACTTTTAAGTGATCAAATCTTACATGCCCGAGGGCTTAGAACTTAGATCTGACTTGAACTATGAAAACATATTCAAATCGGATTCAAGCGCTGAAAGAGTCTTTTAATAGCCATATCACTAGAAATAACTTGAATACAACTTGTAGTATACAACATATTGCTAGGCTAATGAATGAAAAGACAAAAACAAAGAGGGTCGGGCAAGGCTGATCGTCTTGGTCCTTCCTATCTTTGTGGTTTATCAGGGGGTTTTGAAAGCTTAGAAAAAGAGGGTAAGGAGATGAGTTTATAGGAAGAAATCGATACTACAACAAGAGTTGAACATGGTAGCAGAGCTATTACAAAGGGTTTATCCCGAGAGGGATGAAAGCTTGCTGACTACAGCTTTGTTTGAAGGCAAATCTGGTTTTTGAGCAGAGTTTGTGCTTGTATTTTTGGTTTGTTTGAGTGTCCTTATTCCTTATTCCTGGTTTCTCTTTCTTCTTTTATAGACAACTCGGCTTGGCCTCCTGCAGCAGCAACCTTGCCCGAATGCAGCTTGAATGGTAGTGACTCATCAGTTATTTTACTTGTACTGCCACCATAAAGTACTTTATGGGCTGTATAGCTGGTCAGTCTATACCACTTGGCCTTTGGGTAGGTGAGCAAATGGTTTATATGGTCTGCACCTAGTCAGAAACGGGCTTCTCCTGCCTTCTGGACTTCGGCTGGGCTTCGGGCCATTTCCTCTTCTAGGCTTCCCTTTGGGCCATCTCATTTCCGAGCCCAAAGTTCAAGTTTTGATCCAAACAGTGCCCCCTTCAATTGGTATTTAGCCTGCAATTCCAGGCGCCAATATTGATTGAAAAGCTGCATGCGCCTGCACCCTTGCTCTTGGAACTTGTATTTTCTGGTTGAGATTAACGCTACCTGGAGTCTCTTGATCTTCCCACGACCCTTAAACTACCTTTTGTTATTCCTTATAATTCCAGCCCCCTCAACAAATCATTATCGATCTCATCTTTTATCCAACCCAAGTGCTTCTACCTCATGAGTTCTCTCCTAAAAACTGTGAAATGAGTTTTTCAGATTTCAAGTGGGGTTTCCTGAAATTCTCTTTTTGTGAGAAAAAGAATTTTCATCAGATAATCTTTATCTCCAACACCTTTGGTTAAACAACCCGCTATCTCCAACACCCTTGGTCAGGCGGTTTTACTCACGAAGGCTTGCCTTCCTGCTCGCTGTCGTGATAAATCAGGCTTCACCATCATACATGGTGGTGATTCTGTCTGAGGATCCCCTACCAGGCGCGTCTTGGCCGCACAACCCGATCACCTGATCGGGTCCTATCCAGGAAGACATCGGAAAACCAGCTGAAAACAACATTGTATCCAGAAGGAATCGAATGTAGTACGTCGAAATTGAATCTGTTGTAAATTTCACCAATTTGTCGAAATGAAATAAACATTATTTTAGCAACTTTTTGTCTTTCTGCCTTCTTTGAATGGTTGGTGAACATACACTGCATATTGATATCTCGAAGTCTGCTTTACCTTGCATCCTCTTCAATGTAACAATCTCAAACATCCCATAATGTAGGACAATATTTTTTCAAGAATTTAACATTAATGGGATGTTTCTGCCCCTTCCCTTCAAGGTCCGCCAAGTAGTAACCTCCCTTGTGCAATACTCGACTAATAATGAAAGGACATTCCCATGTTGGGCTCCACTTTCCAAAGCCCCTAAGCTGAGCTCCCAGAGGGAACTGTCTTCCACACTAAATCTCCCTCATTGAAAGACTTCATCTTCACATTTTTGTTATAAGCTCAGGCAACAGCTTTCTTTCATTCCTGAATCTGATTCAAGGCTTCAATTCGGGCTATATCTAAGTCTTCAATTCCTTGACACATGGCTTCAACATACTCTTCACTGTGTAACCCGAACTGATTTTGGATTCTGACAGAACTTACATTGATCTCCATGGGAAGCACTGCATCTTGCCCGAAGGTTAAGGCATAAGGAGTTGTCCCTGTTCCTGCCCTCTTGGAAGTTCTGTATGCCCACAAAGTATTCTCCAGCTTTTCATGCCACTTCTCCGGACTATCCATCACCATTCTTTTGATAATGTTTACCAAAATCTTGTTGCTGGATTCTGCTTGGCCATTTGACTGTGGGTAGTAAGGACTGGACTGGATCATCTTTATTTTGTATTTGTTTGCAAACTCCTCAACTTCTTTTGACATAAAAGATGGCCCACGATCCGTTACTATAGTTTCGGGCACCCCAAACCTATACAGAATCTTGGTCTCAATGAAATTCTTGACTGTGGCCGAGGTTATGGATTTTACCGCCGATGCTTCCACCCATTTAGTGAAGTAATCCGTTGCCACAATTATGAAAGTGTGCCCCTTGCTAGAAGCTGGATATATCTGCCCGATAAAGTCCATCGCCCATCCTCTGAAGGGCCAAGGCTTGACCACTGGATTTAAAGGTACTGATGGCACATGTTGGAGAGGTTCGTGCCTTTGACACTCTTCACAGCCTAGGGCATAGGATTTGCAATCCTTTTCCATGTCGAGCCAGAAGTACCCATATCTTCTGAGCAACCACCTCATCTTTGTTCCAGCCTGATGTGCTCCACATACTCCATCATGTACTTCGGCCATTACTCTCATAGATTCTTCTTGGCCTAAGCATTTCAGTAGTAACCCGTCTGGAGTCTTCCTTAGCAGGTCTTCTGCCCACAAGACATACTTGGTTGCTTGCTGTCTATTCTTCTTGCTTGTGGGTGAAGAGGGATATTTTAAATGATGGATGATAGGTGACCTCCAATCTTCTACCTCGGTCTCTAGAACCATTACATCCAGACTGAATCCCCTTTCCAGGATAGAAGGAATGTTTCTTCTTTGAATCTCGACATCCAACCCATATCTTCTCTCCTGTAGTGGCACACCTGAGGCTAATTGCGCCATTTCGTTGGCTGCTAGGTTGGCTCCCCTGGGAACATGATTGACTGATATCTCAGAATCCTAATAACTCAGCAATTGCGTAGCCGCCAAATAATATCCTGCCATAGTGATATGTCTGCACTTGAACTCCCCATTTAGTTGTTTTATCACTAGCTCTGAATCACCGATGACCTCTACCTCCATTGCCCCCAGATCCACCAAGATTTCCAAACAAATTATTAAGGCCTCATACTCTGCCCGATTATTGGTGTTTCCTTGGTAATCCAGGAGAAATGAGTAATAATGATAAACCCCTTGAGGGCTGATAATCACAATCCCAGCTCCTGAAGCCTTCTGAGTATAAGAACCATCAAAATACAGCTTCCAAGGAGTGATCCAGAGGCCAGTCACTCTTCTTATCTCCTTCTGGACCCACTCCTCTTTGCCCGAGATATCTTTTCTTGGCGGGATCCAAACGCTAGTAACTTCTAGGCTTCCCGGGATATTGATTACCTCACATTGAGATTCTTGATGCTCCGTCAAGAAGTCAGCAATTGCTTGGCCTTTGACTGCCCTCTGGGGTACATACTGAAAACTGAACTCTGATAATGCTAGAATCCACTTCCCAATCCTTCCTGTTAGCATTGGCTTTGACAATATGTACTTTATCACGTCTGTTTTGGCGATGATGTGTACGTGACAAGGTAACATGTAATGCCTTAGCTTACTGGCAGTAAAATATAGAGTCAAGCACAATCTTTCTACTGGGGAATATCTTGTTTCTACCTCGGTCAAAATTCTACTGAGTTAGTACACTGCCTGCTCTTTCCCGCCTTCATTATTTTGAGCTAGCAAACTCCCGATTGATTTTTATGAGGCAGAGATATATAGTTTTAAGGGTTTCCCCTTTGAGGTGGCACCAACACTGGTGGAGAAGTCAAATAGGCCTTGATGTTGTCGAAAGCCTTTTGGTGTGGTGGTCCCCACTCGAAGTTTTCTTTATCCTTCAATCTTAGTAAAGGAGTCAGCGACTGGATTTTGCCCGTTAAATTAGCAATGAATCTCCTCAAGAAATTAATTTTGCCCAGCAGCCTCTGAAGTTGCACTTTGTTGGTGGGCGGGGGCGACTCCATTATTGCCCAAGATTTGTTTTTATCCACTTCTACACCTCTTTGATGAACCAGGAATCCCAAGAAGTTGCCCGCTCTTACTCCAAATGCGCACTTCTTTGGATTCATCTTTAATTGGTGGATCCTCATTCTTGTCAATGCTTGCCTGAGGTCCATCAGATGCTGCCCTTCTGTTTTAGATTTCACCACAATGTCATCAATGTACACCTCTATGCTCTGGCCAATCAAATCATGAAAGATGGCATTCATTGCCCTTTGGTAAGTTGCACCAGCATTCTTGAGCCCGAATGGCATGACCAGGTATTCATATGCCCCCACATGACCGGGACATCTAAAAGCTGTTTTATGTATATCTTCCGGGGCCATCTTTATCTGATTATATCCGGCATTTCCATCCATAAAAGATAAAACTTTGTGCTTTGCTACTACATCTATGGATAGATCGGCCATGGGCATGGGATACTCATCTTTTGGTGTAGCGCCATTAATATTTCTGTAATCAACACAAAATCGTACTGCTTTTGTTATAGCTTTTAAAACGGGTACAATGTTGGCTAACCACTCCACATATTTGGCTGGCCTGATAAATCCGGCTTTTACTAGCCTCTCAATCTCTTCTATCTCATTTGACATTCTTCGCGGTGCTTGCTTAACCGGCTTATATCCTTCCTTGATGGGCATTTTGTGTTCCACCAAGGTTGCATCTAAACCTGGCATCTCAGTATAATGCCAAGCAAAGCAATCTTTGAATTCTTGCAAGAGACATATAATTTTTGCCCGATCCCCACTCTCCAATAAACCACTGATTTGTATTGGTCTTGAATCATCCTTTGTTCCTAGCTCAATCACTGCCAAAGGATCTTGGACCTCTGGTAGTGGCTTATCAGGTTCTGCACACAAAAATTCGACTAGCTCCGGGCTCTCGGGCAAGTCGTCTAGCCCATCTAGGTCATTTATGCACTCGGCCATTTGAATGGCCCTTTCCAATTCCTCTCGACAAGATTCCTCCTTGCTTTCATCTTGGCTGGTTGAAGCTCCTACCTGCCATTCCTGCTCTTCTTTGTCTAAGAGTTCCCTTTCTTGCCTCCTCCCTTCTCCATACACCAGCAGTCTTTTAATCAGGGATCTGACTGCCATTACCTGATCTTTCCTTTTTTGTTCTGTCATTGGTGGTGTAAGGGTGTCAGGACGATACAAGGTCTATCTCACTCATCTTTAGTAAGGAGCATTCCTTGCTCTAGAAGCTTTTGGGCCGTCACTTTGGTAGGGCGGTCGTTCTCATCAGCTCCTGAACATTTCAAGATTCCTACGTTGGGGTTGTAGAAACTTGCTTGTGCCACATTGGCTGTGGGAAGAAATGGTCGTGATTCGGCCTCTACCATATCCCAAAAGCCTGGTTCTTCTGTGCTTGCCTCATGATAAACATCCACTTGTTGATGAAGAGTGGAGGGTATGGCCAGACTTTGATGGATCCAATCTCTTCCGAGTAAGGCTCCATAGGTGGAAGTGCAGTCCACCACAAAGAATGCCAGCATGATTTGTTTAGACCCCAAGTCCACCTCTAAAGGCAATATCCCATGAGTCTTGGTGATAGCGCCCGAGAAGCTTGAAACCGTGAGGTCTGTAGGAATAAGATCTTCCGTGTCTCTTCCCAACTTTTTCATATGCTTGGCCGGCAGTACATTAACAGCTGCTCATCCATCAATCAAAATCCTTTTGAAGGGCACTCCTTCCAAATGAGCTGTCACATATATGGGCTTCAGATGATTAACAAGTGAAATGTTCGGGCGGTTGAACACCATCTTGTCTGTATAGATCCTTAAAGGACCCTCCTTGAGTGTTTCAGATGATTCAGCTTTTCCCGATTCTCTTTCTTCAGCTATCTCCACATTGACATGAGCCATCATTGGCTCAGTTGCTACATAATCCCCTTCCATGGTGGCGGGCTGATTTGGTCGGGCACCAAACATGGCGGATAACACATACGCCATGTTTATATGAAAGTTGTTAGGCTCCGGCAGTTCTTCTTTCTTGCTCCCAATCTGGTCCATGAACTTATCCAACCAAGCCATTGCATCTGGTGGAAGCAGTGGATCTGGTGTCTCCTCTAGTTGATTCACACCTGAATATGATGTTTGCTTTGGAACTTCCCCGAAAGGATCCACCACTGACAGAGAAGGTGGTTTCCTTTCAGGTGAGACAGTTCCAAAACAAATAGGCTGCTTTGTCTTCCATCCAGGAGTTGGCACCATAACCATATCTTCTTGAGCTCTCCTCAAGATTCTATATTTCCCAGGATGCAGGCTCGGTGACACATGGTCTCCATCGCCTTCTGTCTTGCTATTAGCCCTTTCCACTTCTTTTTTACTCCTCCATCGGAACTGGCTACTCCCCCAGATGACGTTTTCTCCAACTTTTGATTTTTGGATGCCTCAGACGTCGCAGGGGTCTTTAAGGAGTTCATGTAGGCTTTGTGTTGCCTTTGGACCCTTCTGACCATGGAAGCTCCCATTTGTTTAACAGGCTGTCCGTTCTTCCCAACCACGTACCATTTTCTCCCAAGGCGGGCAGGGTTATCTCTCTGGATAGGATTTGTTATCCTATCATTCCTCTTGGCTTCTCTTCCCGTATGGCCGTACTGAGAATGCTCTACACCCTTCCCTTTTGGCCTTTTAGCTTCCTCATCTTCTGCTTCCTCAGAAACCTCATGATTTCGAAATACTTCTGACAAAGCTTTTGGTTGGGAATCACCTCATAACCGCTGAAAAACGCTCCGGGAAGTGTCTCTTCCTGTTGCCCGCCTGGCTCTTTCGCGGGCTTATTTCCTTTTTTCTTATTCCTTCCTCCTGATCAGCTCATGATCCATGAGGATTCATGCGGGTGGTATTTCGAGCTCACATTCGCATTGACATTTGCTGCACATAACCATCCATTTGATTATGGCCGCTTTTGGGTGTTCAGGTAATCTGACCACCCCTTTTGTGGGTTTGTCAGCCAATCTTCCTTCTTCTACTTCCATTGTGACTTTTTCTTTCCCATTCTCAGCCCATGCCATGCTAATCATATTCACTGGGGCCTCCGAGAAGGGGTCTGTAGTTTTGTCTGCCATTGCTTCTTCCTGCTGACTGGTTTTAACTTTCTCTCTTTCCCTATCATCCTTTTCCCCAAGCTGAGGTAAGGATGTAGGAATAGCTGGTCTTACGACCAGGTCTGCTTTCTCTTTGAAGTCTGTGGAGGCGTTCTCCAATCTTTGCAGCATTTGCAACAAGGTAGTCTGCAACTCTTCTGGCAGTTTTGGCATCTTTATTTTGATCAAGTAGATCCCACATGGCATGCCAAAACTATGTTCGCGGCCGGAATTACCGTCGAGGATGTTTCCCGGCCGACGAGCACACAGCTCCCCGAGAGGTCGGCATCGGTTGGTGCTTTCTATCGGGCTTCTGCTTCGCTGGCGGGCTTGTCGGGCAAAGCCTGTCGGGCAAGGCTGAAAGAGAAGGACATAGTTAACTTTGAAAGGTGCCTTTGTGGGGCCTTAGGTGTAGGCCTTGAGGCTCACAATCAAGATTAACTTTTAAGTGCTCAGGCGTGCCACTGCCATCTTCAGCATGGCATATGTAAAACGGATGTCGAGTTCTGATTATATATATATCCGAGAGGTTATATTAGTTATGACAGGTGCCTTTGTAGGGCCTTAGGTGTAGGCCTTGAGGCTTCCCGTTAATAACTAACATAGTACTCGAATATATAAGGTTTGTGTTCTTGGTTATATGAGTTTTATAACCATTATACTTCTGATTACCTGAGCCTGAGGAACATAATGAATCCAAATAGGTGCCTTTGTAGGGCCTTAGATGTAGGCCTTGAGGCTTCCTATCAGAATTAACTCTATACTCACACGTTCTAGCCCGATGAGCAGAATGAATCCAAATAGGTGCCTTTGTAGGGCCTTAGATGTAGGCCTTGAGGCTTCCCATCAGAATTCATTCTATACTCAACGTTCTAGCCCGAGGAACGGAATGAATCCAAATAAGTGCCTTTGTAGGGCCTTAGATAGGCCTTGAGGCTTCCCATCAGAATTCATTATGTACTCAAACGTTCTACGGTCATCATAATATAATAGAAATAAAACTAAGTGATATGTCGATTACTTGCGCCCCAAGTAACTTCGAACTTCTTGTTTATCAAAGCTTGTCGTGGATGGGTTAAGTCCACATAAGGTTATTTTTTATGCCTTGAGGTCAAAGACTTTTAAGTGATCAAATCTTACATGCCCGAGGGCTTAGAACTTAGATCTGACTTGAATTATGAAGACATATTCAAATCGGATTCAAGCGCTGAGAGAGTCTTTTAATAGCCATATCACTAGAAATAACTTGAATACAACTTGTAGTATACAACATATTGCTAGGCTAATGAATGAAAAGACAAAAAACAAAGGGGGTCGGGCAATGCTGATCGTCTTGGTCATTCCTATCTTTGTGGTTTATCAGAGGGTTTTGAAAGCTTAGAAAAAGAGGGTAAGGATATGAGTTTATAGGAAGAAATCGATACTACAACAAGAGTTGAACATGGTAGCAGAGCTATTACAAAGGGTTTATCCCGAGAGGGATGAAGGCTTGCTGACTACAGCTTTGTTTGAAGGTAAATCTGGTTTTTGAGCAGAGTTTGTGCTTGTACTTTTGGTTTGTTTGAGTGTCCTTATTCCTGGTTTCTCTTTCTTCTTTTATAGACAACTCGGCTTGGCCTCCTGTAGCAGCAACCTTGCCCGAATGCAGCTTGAAGGGTAGTGACTCATCAATTATTTTACTTGTACTGCCACCATAAAGTACTTTATGGGCTGTATAGCTGGTCAGTCTATACCACTTGGCCTTTGGGTAGGTGAGCAAGTGGTTCATATGGTCTGCACCTAGTCAGAAACGGGCTTCTCCTGCCTTCTGGACTTCGGCTGGGCTTCAGGCCATTTCCCCTTCTAGGCTTCCCTTTGGGCCATCTCCTTTCCGAGCCCAAAATTCAAGTTTTGATCCAAACAGGATCCAATTAATGAATCATACGTGGGTGATCTATAAGAGAGCAATGGGCTAAAAGCCCACTTCCAACAACATCGATATTGTCCATAACTCATTAATTACAACATGCACATACCGACAAATGTAATATTTTATCACACAAGGGCCAAGACAACAGTATAATTGAAATGAAGTTACGATATTTAAACTTTTCTTTTTTCCTCTTATGTAAAATATTTTAACACATACATCTAATAGTAACTCGAGGTCATTTCGAGTTTTGAATAACTCGTCTGTAGTTCACTAGAGCTCAGCTCGTAAAGATTCGAGTCAAGACAAGTTTGGTTCTTTTAACAAACAAGCCAAATTTGAAGTTTTGCATGTTTGACACGTAAAACGTTTAAATAACTTTGTATTTTATTACTAGAGATTTTGAGATATTTGTTTCCATTGTTCTGTCTTAGAAATTAAATGCACGATCACGTGCATTTAACGTTATAATGATTGACAATGACATCTCAACCTCGTTTGTATACTATTGGACGCAATTGAATGTAAATTATTCTACAAAGATGTGAAAAACATTTGTAATTGAAAAGATCTTATTCTTGTTAAAAATGAATTTGAATCACGTTATTACTAATTCATTGTGAGACTATGTCTACTTCTTCTCCTTTAGTGTAGATAATATCGTTTGTTTAAAAAAAAAAAATCCTCATCGAATAAAAAGAAGATATAAGCTCAAAACAAAATGGTTTATAATCGGATCTAATATATAATGACATGTTTATTTATTTGGAAACAGAATTGTTATTATTTTAGTTATTGATTTATTTTTTACGTAAACTCATGAATATTATTTGACAAATAATTAATTAAGTTACACTAAATTAATCTAAACGATGAAGAGAAGAGACCTTTGATTTCGAAACACAGTGACTTGTAGAGTATTCATCATACAAATGCACCAATTATTAATTTTTATCTATTGATATTCTTTAATCATCTAATCTGACGATTATAATTAAAAAAGATGTGAGAAAAATAAAAATGGATATATGGAGCGCCACCTTTTTTCTATTCTTAGTTTAATTTTTAAATGGGCAAGGATAACTTTTTGGCCCTATGTAGAAAAAATATTTGTGTGGGACTCGGCTTGTCGTTAGATTTACAAATCATGTGATGTGTCACTAATACAAAATAAATATGTTGGTCAACACTTAAGTAAGTATCCAATCATTAACAACCACATCATATGATTTACCAAATATTTTAAATTGAGAGAAATTTTAAGGAGACTTGCACAAAAGTGGGACGTGAACTCTTTGCCAGCTTATGTTTTTAGCACAATCTTTTATAATGTTGGTACAAAAATTAATATTAAACTGCGTGAGGTGTTAGAGAGTCTATGAAGAGTACTTACGAGAGTATCTTACCATTTCTCTAAACCAAGATGTAAGTTTGTGGGACCTAGTTTTCTTAAACAACAAAACTTAGAAAACGAACAAAAAAAGGAAAAAAAAAAAAGGTAAAAGACTGTTTACTACCCTCATGTTTCATGGTTTTCAACATTTAGTACATCAAGTTTTTTTCGTCTCAGAGTCATACCTAAAGTGTAAATTTTGGGACAGTCTCATACATCCGTTAGTCAAACTGTTAAATTTGCCGTTAATTGTGACGTGACGCCCATGTGAACAATGACGTGGCGCCACGTGTCAGCCACGTTTTTTTTTTGTGACACATTTTTTCTTTTCTTTTCTTTCTTTCTTCCTTCTTCTTTCTTCTTTCTTCTTTCTTCTTTCTTCTTCTTCTTCTTCCACCCGACTGCAAACTTTTTTTTTTTTTTTTTTTTTTCCTCCTTCTCCTTCTTCCTTCCTCCTTCTTCCTTCCCCTTCTTCTCCTTCTTCCTTCTTCTTCATTCTCCTTCTCCTTCTCCTTTTTCTTCCTCCGAATCTGGGGAATTTTTTTTTTTTTTTCTCTTTCTTCTTCTTCTTTCTTCTTTTTTCTTCTTCTTCTTTCTTCTTTTTTCTTCTTCTTCTTCCTCTTCTTCCACCCGACTGCAAACTTTTTATTTTTTTATTTTTTATTTTCTTCATCCTTCTCCTTTTTCCTTCCTCCTTCTTCCTTCCCCTTCTTCTCCTTCTTCCTTCTTCTTCCTTCTCCTTTTTCTTCCTCCAAATCTGGGGAATTTTTTTTTTTTTTTTTTTTCTCTTTCTTCTTCTTCTTCCACCTGACTGCAAACTCTTTTTTTTTTCTTTTCTTCCTCGTTCTCCTTTTTCCTTCCTCGTTCTTCCTTCTTCTTCCTTTTCCTTCTCCTTCTCCTTCTCCTTTTTCTTCCTCCGAATCTGGGGAATTTGTTTTTTCCTGCTTCCTTCTCCTTCCTCCTTATTTCTTCTTCTTCTTCTTCCTCCGAATATGCCCAGATTCGTTTTTTTTTCCTTCTTTCTTCTTCTTCCTCCTTCCTTCTTCCTTCTTCCTTCCCCTTCTTCTCCTTCTCTTTCTTCTTCTTCTTCTTCTTCCTCCGAATCTGGGGAAGTTTTTTTTTTTTTTTTTTTTCTTCTTCTTCTTCCTCCTTCTTCTTTCTCCTCCTTCTTTCTCCTTCTCCTTCCTCCTTCCTCCTTCCTCCTTCTTCCTTCTTCTTCTTCTTCTTCTTCTTCTTCTTCTTCTTCTTCTTCTTCTTCTTCTTTTTCTTCCTCCGAATCTGCCCAGATTCGGTTTTTTTTTTTTTTTTTTTTTTCTTCCTTCTTTTTCTTCGTCCTCCGACTGCAACTTTTTTTCCTTCCTCCTTCTTCTTCCTCCTTCTTCTTCCTTCCTCCTTCCTCTTCATCATCCTCAAAAAAAAAAAAAAAAAAAAACCAAATCTGGGCAGATTCGGAGGAAGAAGAAGAAGAAGAGGAAGGAGGAAGGAGGAAGAAGGAGGAAGAAGAAAGAAAAAAAAAAAAAACTTCCCCAGATTCGGAGGAAGAAGAAGGAAGAAGGAGAAGAAGGGGAAGGAAAAAAAAAATGTTGCAGTCGGGTGGAAGAAGAAGAAGAAGAAGAAGAAAAGAAGAAAGAAAGAAAAAAAAAAACACGACTGACACGTGGCGCCCAGTCATTGTCCACATGGGCGCCACGTCACAATTAATGACAAATTTAACAGTTTGACTAACGGATGTATGAGACTGTCCCAAAATTTACACACTCTGAGACGAAAAAAACTTGATGTACTAAATGTTGAAAACCATGAAACATGAGAGGTACTAAACAGTGTTTTACCAAAAAAAAAATATCTTGATTCTTTCTGTCTGCGTGCCGTAACAGATCATTCCCATTTCTCTTGCTCTCCTCCCTCTAAGTCCCCAAATCGACGAAAAGGGTTTAGGTTTCTTCGTTTTCCACCAAATGATTGCTGAATTCCAGGGTTTCAGATTCAAACAATGAGCACCACCAACTCCAACAATGGTACCAACAACCACGCCGGCGACCGAGACCTCGGTTTGTGGTTCCTCGAGCAATCGCGGCTCCGCTCTGCTCGGGGGCGGACCAACATGGACGAGGACGAGGATGCCCCAACGGAGCTCAACACCATCAACAGCTCCGGCGGCTTCCTCGTCGTGTCCCCAGATAAGCTCTCGGCCAAGTACACCAACGTCAATCTTCACGGCCACGACGTCGGCGTGGTTCAGGCTAACAAGCCGGCGCCGGTCAAGCGGCTCGTCTACTACTTCGAGATTTATGTCAAGGATGCCGGGACCAAGGGTCAGATTGCCATTGGATTTACTTCTGAGACCTTCAAGATGCGGAGGCACCCCGGGTGAGCCCTGTGTTTTATTGGGTCTGTTTGGTTTCTCCGAAAATGTAGGAAATTAAAGTGATATTTTGTTTTAATCTGCAACTGGGAATTTGCAAGGTAAAGATTTTCTTATGAAGTTATGGGATACAATCTCATTTTGGTTTTGTTGGTTCTATTTAGTTAGGTTAGTTAGTTGAAGGTCAATGTGAATAGGGCTTACTGGCTGATAAGTGATCGTTGACGAGTTTTCGCTTGCACAGTTGTTTCTGACCTTTGATTGCGAAATGTGAATTGTCTGTTCTTAATTGGATTAATAATTGTATACCTGTGAACAGCTGCCAAATGGTGAAAAAACGATACAAAGCCTCACAGTAGAAGTTGAGAACCACAGAACTTTTGTGAATTGGGAGTTTATTTCTCCTCTGTGGGCAATACATGATAAACAGGCAGTGGTGAAAAGGTTTTAGTGGGTTGGTGTAAATTTTCAATCTTCCCTGTCTTAATTTTATTTTTTCGGGGAGAACCCAAGGGTAGAAATGAAGGATAAACCAAAGGAGGAAGCATTTTGTTTTCTGCATGTTGTGTTGTGTTTTGCACTGTTTGTGAGATTTGAAAACTACTATTTGAATTGGCAAATTCTGTTATTCTAGTCATGATATTTGTGTTAATTATTTCCTCCATGAAGCAGATGGGAGGCAAATAGTTGTGGCTATCATGGCGATGATGGGCTACTTTATCGGGGACATGCAAGGGGAGAGGCTTTCGGCCCAACCTACACCTCTGGTGATATAGTTGGAGGTGGCATCAATTATGATTCACAGGAATTCTTTTTCACGTAAGACTTGTCTACTTTCTTTGGTTTTTCTTCTCTTGAGACTAGAGTGGTGTTTTATGTGATTTTGTTTCATTCATGTTGGTGCCAGTAAAAATGGTGCTGTTGTGGGAACAGTGCCCAAGGATATGAAGGACCCCTTATTTCCTACCATTGCTGTACACAGCCAAAATGAGGAGTATGTAGTATCTTTTTTCTAATATTTTAGCTCTTCTAGATGTTCATCTTTTGTAATTAGTCAATTGCTTGTGCATGTACATATCAGCTTCAGATGGTACAGCTTCAGTTATCAGATGTGTGCTTAATTTTAATCTGCAGGGTACACGTTAACTTTGGGCAGCAACCATTTGCGTTTGATCTTAAGGCAAGATATACTTTTCATTGCTTATCTATTCAAAGAACTATGATTCTTTTAATATGTCTTGTGTCGGTGTTCACAATCACAGTTATCCATCGGCAGTTGTACTTCTGTAAAATATTTCAATCGTAAATTTTGATTGAGATGAGTGATAATCATTTTTGTTGTTTTTTATATTAGGTCCAGTTTGTCTTAGTAAAGAGGCAAAAACCTTGATACCCTTCTATGTTCTTTAGCTGTCCATCATAGGCTAGCCCAGGGAAGAGCTTCCCAGTGGAATGCTTTTTAACTTTTATGAATAAAGGTTGGGTTTTGCTTTCTCATAGGTTACCAAACCCCACAAGATGTGGGTATGTAAACCTAGAAGCTTTGGCAGTGTTGCTTTTCTTCTCTGAGGAATGAATTTTCATAACGTCTTTCAGTTTTATGGAATGAGTAAATATGCCACTGGTGTCCCTTCTTGCAATTAACTAAAGCTAGTAACTTTTGATTCTTATTCATGGAAAAATCAATCAACTGGAATAAGAAAAACCGCTTTGTTGATTCGGTTTGCCAGCATGTCCAAAGACACAGAAGGAAATAGTTGCAACCAATAACCACAGAGTCCTATGATATTTATTCCACAACGTGAGCTTAGGATTCAGAAGATTCAGTTATGCAAAACAGGACCTTAAGGTTGTGGGCAACATAAGTTGGACTATTGAGTTCATTTTCTTCTCTTTAACTTTTGGCCCCTCATTTTGAGATTTTTAAGAACTTTGTTGTGGACAAGTATGTGAGAAGAAAGGGTATAAAAATCCATCATGCATTATTTTTTTAACTGTTTAAATATGTGGGACCATTCGATTCATTGATTGCATTTAGTGGATAAGGGACTCGTAATGATGTTGATTATTTGTAATTCTTAAGTGGAAAACTAATTTTTGAATGAAAGTATAGGCCAAGGAAAAGGGCTTTTTTAAGTGGAAAAATAACAGAGACCCTAAATACTTATGTTGGATTAAGGGTTCCTGAATGAGTAACATTTATACGCTGCGCTGATTTGTTGCTTCTCTCATTCATTTCTGTTATATATTATGCTTTTCATTTTCATAAAGGATTATACAGGTTATAATTGTGAAGATTCAATTACTTTGAAATAGTAATACTTGTGCAATATTATCTATATCATGTTGTCTAATCAAAATTTATTTTAACATCTGATTAGGAATTTGAAGCGCAAGAGAGGATGAAGCAACAAATGCCAATTGAAAAAATTTCATTGCCAACTAATGTTAGTCATGGGTAAGTACACATTAGTTTTCAATATCTCGAATGAAGGCATCTAATTTATTTTGTCTTAGTCATATATGATATACCTTAAGGGGGAATGCTCTGATGTCACTGGTTAATAGACACTGTAATTGATTTTAAAAATTGAATTTTGTGTTTTCTCGTGTACTTTAATATATGATTTGTTGTTTAGTTTTAGATTTTATTAAATTTTACTTGTGTAGCTGAGGGATTAGACGCAGTTCAGTTATAGTTATAGCTAGATTAACACAACCCAAATCTTTTTGATATATTTTCTTTTAGGTCATCATTCTGCTCCTTGTCCTGAGTCCCTGATACTGAAATTTCAACCAGATTTTAAATAAACTTGGAATTTAGATAATTCAGGGTGTTAGAGGTGGTTGTGTTTTGCGGGTCGGTAAGATAAAAAGTAGCATTGATAACCTTGACAATTTGTACAAGTCAGACCTGCCTCCCCAGTTAATAGTGAAATTCCCTGAGGTGTCCCGTATAAATGCTCTTTAATGAAACTTTAGCTTTAGCTGGTCGTGGACAAGAAAGCACCGGGTTGGTGCCCGGGAATGCCCGACAACTCGATTTATTTGGTAAATTACTCTGGGCTTATGTAGCTCGTGCTGGATTAAGGAGCAATAGGTTACCTTGAGATCTTGAACTTCCCTGGACGGGGTACAGCTGGTAGAAAACACAGTTCAAGCTCTGTAGCTTGAAATTTGAGTGAATAAGTTACTTTAATGCTTAAGTAAGTTGCATTTCCTGCATTCTACTTTCTACATAGGCTGCAATTGGTGTCATAGGCATGTCTATTCTACTAATCAATATGAATTCAAAATTTTTAAGTTGAACTTGATGGATGCTAGGTTGTTGAGCTGGTGAGTTCCTTGTATTTCTAGCAACGTAATCAATATGAAGGTTTACCTGGGAATTGATGTTGTCACGATTTTACTGTTTATTTTAGTTTTAAAATTTTATTTCCTTAAAGATTTGTATCAATTGTTAATTTATTTATACTTTATTGACCAGAATTGTTCGCTCCTACTTACTACATTATGGATATGAAGATACGCTGAATTCATTTGACATGGCTAGTAAAAGTACTGTTCCTCCAGTACATATAGCTCAAGAAAATGGTTTTGATGAGCAGGACATTGTGTTTGCACTAAATGAGAGAAAGACTCTTAGACAGGTATTGATTTATTTCAATTACAATCACTTTAAAGTAAATGATTGACTACTATAGTGTTCTGCTTTCTTTTCTTGTTTGGAACAAAGTCCTTTATGAGCTTCTCTCATATTTGCATAAAAGTTTTGGAATCCCAGTTGTTTGGATGAACTTAAAGGTTACAAGGAACCAGAATAAATGTGTAGCTGTTAGAGCAAGTCTAGCGGAAAGGACAAGGGCTAGGGTCTAGGGGCTTTATTGGCCTCTCAAAATGTCATTTTTATGAAATCTATCCCCCTCAACATTTTGTTGTTCTAATGGTGTGAGAGGCTAGGGGCAAAAAAGTGTTAGGTGGCTAGTTTTCATTGGCTACCAGTTTCTTCCTATGTTGACCTTTCAAGAGCCTTGGGCAAGAGCCAACATTAAACTTGCCCCTTGAAGAGCCCTGGGCTATTTTACCCGAGACTAGATATGTCCCATTAGAAACTGAACTTTGTCATTTGGGACTAAATAAAACTTTTGCCTAGGCTAGTTTGCATGCATTAGATGTGCAACCATATTTTGGAGATGCGTAGTGTTTCATACAACTGTTCAACCACGGGACTTGATGAGATGAGCAAAGAATTGATGCGTACCTGACTTAGTGTTATAACCTATGTGCAGTTTCTTTGGATACTGATTTTAGCAATGCCTCTGAGTTGCAAAAGATTTATTTCTCATTTGTTGATATATTTACAATGACACAAAAATGATGATATGGATGAGATATGCCATGGGTCTTTTTTTGGTTGCTTTTTGTAATTTCTTGTTTATGTATTTGAAGATGTTGCATTATTACATGGTTAACAACTTATCTGTGTAGAATAGTTTCATGTGAAATGTTAATGTGTGTCAGGTTTGCTTGAAATCGGCTATGAACGCATCTGCTTTTTTTTTCCCCCCCAATTCATTTTGCAGATATATTTACCTGCTTGTGTTTTTTTAGCCAATCTTCTTATTGTTGGGTTTTTGGCTCAAAATTAGGATGATGCAATAAATTAGGTTTGTATTACCTATTTGGTTTTGGTGTCCTATTTGGGTTTGATTTTGACTTCTTAGTTAGTTTCCTTGGTGGAGAGATTTTGTTAATTACCTATTTGATTAGGATTTGGATTTACTTCCTATTAGGATTCTTATTGTAACCTAAGTCCTATGCACTATAAATAGGACGTTAGGGTTAGTGTATTTTGTGTGGCTCATTCGTGTGACAATTTGGTGAGAGTCAATTTGTGAGTTAGAGAGCAATTTGGGAGAATCTTCTCCGTTAGTTTTTTGGGTTCTCTACTCGTTTGGTTTGGGGTTTGTAATTTGTGGGATTTGGGTTGTGAGAGTTTAAACACTCTTTTGTAATCTCCGTTTGTTTAGTGAAATTCCTCGCCGTGCTTTGCCCGTGGAGTAGGCTTTACGCCAAACCACGTAAATCTCTTGTGTCAGTTTGAGATTGTTTGTTTTAGCTTTCACCTACGACATTGATATTTGGTACTTTGTTATAATTCGCTTCCGTTTGCGCATGAAAGTACAGCACTTATTCTATGTGTAAAGTATGCCAATCATTCACACATTGCTTCTTTCCTTTTCTTTTACTGTTACCTTGAGTCTCTTGATTGGATGGCATTATTTATAGGAAAATCAATTTAATCAAATTATTTCGAAAGGCTTTAATGTGATGGTAAAGAAATGTTTGTAGTGATGTATTACGAAACTATCTGCTCGGGACTTCAGGAGCATTGCAGAATCAGTTCAATATATTGGTTTTTTGTTTTTGTTTTGTTTTGTTTGTTTTTGGGTCCTTTGTTGTACGTACTCAGTATCCGAGCTATTTTTCTTTTTAGTATAAGAGTTGCACCTGGCTGACCACTTTTATCTGCTTATGAAGCTCATTAGGAATGGGGAGATCGACTCTGCTCTTGGTAAACTCCGTGAATGGTATCCCCAAATTGTTCAGGTAGACTGTCTAATATTTCAAAATGAATTTTCGGTGGCCATCTTATTTTTTCTGCGACTCTTTGCGCTTGATGTTGAACAGATCTTGGCACATGCAGTAAATTCTGTAAAATGTGTGTCTGAGAGGGTTAAAGTGTTTCCTAATTGTTTCATTTAATTGCAGATCCCCTACTTTACCTACTTAACATGTGAATTCCTATGTGTTTGATTGTGTCTTGTACTCTCTTTTTTCCACAAATTGGTGTCCTGTTATTTTTTGCAGAAAAAGTTTTGAGAAATACACGAGGCCTCCTCATAGTTTCAGTTTTCTATGTTTTAAATTAACAAAGTACTTCTGCTAATAATGAATATAGTGTGTGATCATCTGGTCTTAACTAAACCAACTTTTGTTATGTAGCAGAAAAATCAATTGACGGTTGTGATAATATTTGATTACTCTAACATAAGTACGAATTCCAGTATATTTGACATGTTTATATGTTGACATTTTATGATTCTCCTGTTTTTATATTTATGCAATGAGTTTCTTACTGCATCACAGATAAATTTACTTTTTACTTTTTTTGTAGGTGTATAGCAATGCATTTTATATGGTTTTGAATTTTGGCTTTATCTTATGTGCTATTTGATGAAGTTACTGTTCTTAACCATCTTAGGATCAATGCTTAAATTTTGTTATAATTAAATTATGGTCATAATGCTTATTTTGCTAAGGTCATGACTTAAGTTTTGCTTTCTGCAGGATGATAAATCGGCTACATGCTTTCTGCTCCACTGTCAAAAGTTTATTGAACTGGTTCGGGTATGTTTTCCCCAATTTGCATGAGATTAGCTTTAGTATCACTTCAGATATATAAAAACATGAATATTACGGATAAAATCATGACAATACTTAAGTTATTCTTTTTAAATGAATTGGAAGGATAGAAGAAAGTCTTGCATACCTGTTACATTTCAGTGCTGAAGCGTTGAAGGAAACCATTAAATCACAATTAGAAACATGGATTGAACTGTGGAACTTCATTTCAGATGGCTATATATTATACTACTTTCAAGGTTTACCAAACTGGCTCATTAGATTTAGTGTTAACAAATAGCAGCTGCAGCCTGCATTATTCGCTTGACTTCTTTTAGGTCTTGGCTTATAAACAGGTTTTTGTTTATTTTATGGAGCATCTGATCGTCAGCTTTGGTGACCTTACCCGAATATGACAAAGTTCTTTGGTCTGCCTTGAGATACTTAAAATTGTTATGTAGGTCGGAGCGCTGGAGGAGGCTGTCAAATACGGGAGGATGGAATTGGCAAAGTTCTTTGGCTTGCCCGTGTTTGAGGACCTAGTTCAGGTAATAACAGAAAATTCCTTCAAACTATGGGATATTTATTTTGTTTGATGTATCTCTAGAACATATGGGAGATTCATTATTAGTAAAAACCTATGTGAGTTCGTAAGTATTTGTTAATTTTATGACTTTGCAGTGAGGAACGAAAACACAGTGCCTAGTGGCAAACTCATACTAATGGTGTTTTTTAGTCTGCATGTAGTATTGGGTTTGAGTTGCTACATGTTTCTCTGGTGCTTCTTTAGGAAGCAGCACAATAGAACTTCACCCATTCTATTTTTTATCATTGAAATTTAATGTTTTTATTGTTCATTACAACACCTCCATCTGTAGCACTTTGTTTCTCTGCTGGCATACGAACGGCCACGGGAATCATCAGTTGGATATCTGCTTGAAGAGTCTCAGCGTGAAGTTGTAGCAGACACAGTTAATGCAATGATCTTGTCAACAAATCCCAATCTGAAAGATTCCTCGCACGGTTGCTTGCATTCATATCTTGAGAGGTTACTCAGGCAGCTTACTGCTTGCTGTTTGGAGAGAAGGTTGTTGAGTGGGGATCAAGGCGAAGTGTTCCACCTGCAGAGAGTACTTAAACAGTTGTAAGAAAGCTAGGTGCTAGCCGATTATTCTCTACCTCTCGTCTCCGTCTGTTCATATGCACATAGACCATTTTTTGAACCGCATCTCCAACTGAGCAGATTGGCTTAGCATCCAGCACTAAATAGAGGCGACCATACTGTTAACCGTGAGCCAGAATGATACTAAATTTCTTGTATAGCATGGGATGTTCTCTCTCTGTAAGCTTGTAACCCACCATCCAGCCGGCGAATCCGAAATTCAGTTGAACCGGCTTCTAGGAATGTTTACATACTAGATTTCAATATATTCAGTTTACGCTATAGGAGTCCTACAAATTTCGAAATCAATTTGATGGGTTGCTACATATGTCAATTTACCTCGGTAGTGAATTACTTGTCGAGGAAAATTGTAGTGGTTATAGTTGATATTCCATTTTTTGTGTTTCTAAAATTCATGAACACAAGAGGCCCGTTCTCTTAGACCTGAATTACCGTCACTCATTGTTTGATCTTAATCCAATGCTGGAGAAGAATACAACGAAAAAGTTGAACCCAACTCAATCAAGGAGCTGTTGTATTTAACTGCGAAAATTGGGTACTTCAATTGAAATATTTCCAAAACATGTAATTGAAATATAAAATATTTCACATTTGAAAATTAGGTTAAATAGAACTCCGCCAGGATAAAAAAGAAAGTTGGGGACCATGTTTATATGTGTCCTCCACTATGTGGTTGTCTCACGTAAGGGAGAATTTTGTAGTTCGGAAACCAGACCACGTGTTTTATATAGACCAAGATGCAAACAACAACATAACCCACTCGGGGAATTGTCATGCGAACTATGGCCCACAATTTAGTCTCCCCCTTCCACACATCCCTAATTCGGGTTCCGTACACTATCCGCATAAGGGGGCATCTTAAAAAATTAAAGGGAATTACCTCAAAATGAGACAATTTCTTAATCTTAGAACATAAATAGGACAAACCGGACAAGCACAAGCCATGCACACCATGAACAAAATCGAAATTACGAAACTGCCCACATATAAACGTGTTATTCATTTCTCTCCCTTATTTTCTTATTTCTCTCTCTCTACTCTATCTCCCTTCCTCTCTCTCTTCTCTCACTTTCTCTCTCTCTACTCTCTCTCCCTTCCTCAGATCTCTGAGCTCCGATTTTGAAGAGATGGAAGTCCAAAGAAAGGTGAGAAGAGTGAGCTGGGTTTTGTGTTCATCTCATACCTTTGATTTCGAACAAAGGGATGCAAGAGAGAGGTGAGAAGAATGAGTTGAGTTTTGTACCGTATTTTTTGTTTTGGCCAGAAAGTTCCATTTTTTTGGCGACTCAAGCTTCGGCAAGCATAATAAGGTAGGGTGTTTAGTTTTGTTTGTACCATACTTGACCAATCCCGAAACTACCAAGCATCGGTCAACGTTACACCGTCAAGGACCCAGAAGAGTTTCCCTCCAACCAGGAGGCCAATCATAGCGCAACACGTGTCAACACCAAGAGGCCGATCACAGGGCGACACGTGTCAACATCAAAGACCAATCACAACATGACACGTGTCAAGGCCAGAACAAAGCTAGAAACTCTCTTCTATAAAAGGAGATCATTTTCCCACAATAATCTCTAATGTCATTTGTACTAAATTATTCACTAGTACTCACTAAAGGAGAGCTTGAACCTATGTACTTGTGTAAACCCTTCACAATTAATGAGAACTTCTCTACTCCGTGGACGTAGCCAATCTGGGTGAACCACGTACATCTTGTGTTTGCTTCCCTGTCTCTATCAATTTACATACTTATCCACACTAGTGACCGGAGCAATCTAGCGAAGGTCACAAACTTGACACTTTCTGTTGTACCAAAGTCCCCACTGATTTTGTGCATCAACATTTGGCGCCGTGTGTGAGAATCGTACTTATTCCTACTCTCTTCAGCTTTGTCAAGCTGGTTTCCACCATTCGTACACTCTCTTTTGACTAGGCATCCCTCTCCAACATAGGGAGCGAAGGAAGTCACAGAACGCAGAACGACACCCCCTCGCACCTGGTGCGAAGCAACGAAAGAAGGAATAAAAGAAGTTTGCTGTTCAGGCTAAAGTTGATGAGCTGGAGGCTCAGAACAACAAGATGTCGATGAAGAATGAGATCCTCCAAGAGCAGTATGAGAAGGTCTTCGAGATGTTCCCCGAGGCTAGATATACTAAACCATAAGAGCTCATCACCCCTGTGGAAGTCAACCATCAATTGGGTGCCCCCCAACACGAAGGGTCATTTTCCCTTGACATGGGTATTCCTGTTGAGGAGCAAGCTACTCATCAAAATGGCGACCAACATGAGACTTCTCTCAACGCAGCTGCTTCGACCCGAAGCAGGAGGAGTGGAGGAAGACACCTCCTTACAGAAGGAGTGGAAGGAGTGGAAGGATCAAAAGCCGTCATTCTCCAGTAATGCTTTGCTTGCATGGAATAAGAATCACCATCTTGCTGAAATGATCAACAATCACAAATAAGTAATCATATCTAGACTTAGTCTTAAGCAATTTGTCCATCGAAATGTTATCCCAAGGTCGGCTAGGTACCTGTAATAGCAAATATAAACCTCACTTTCTGATGAAAAGCTTCGCTGTGTTGCATAGAACACAACCACCTATATATCAAGAAACGTGAAGATGCATCTTCGGCTAGAAGACATATCGGCGAAGATTCAACAACGTCTTCTCTACCCCAAAATGTCCGGCTTCTTTAGATGTATGAGCTTCACGAATCCACTGCAATCTATTACCATCATAAGGAATGCACAGTTCTATTTCTTCAAACATCAACCCATCTTTGAGTTGAAACTCACTAGTCTTTCCTTGTTGAAGCTTGGCATAAGGGAGTTGAAATCACCATTTGTGGCACCTTTGGTGTACTTCGAATGAACTATGGGCTGAATCTGCATAGCCACCAACAATGTGAACTAACTGGTGCTCGAGGTCTAGATAATGTGTCTGTCAACTTGTTCGTTACTCATTTCTTGTACCTGATCACAATATTGAATTGTTGAAGGTAAGACATCCACTTTATATGTCAAGCTTGCTGTAATTTAGATTGTGTAGTTAGATATTGAAGATGTTTATGATCTGAGCGAACCACGACTTCTTTCCCCAACAAGTAAACTCCCCAATGCTTAACTTCTTGATGCAATGCATGAAGCTCATTGTCATAAGTCGGATAGTTCAGCACTGGTACGTCCACTAAACATCTCAGAATGGTATGCAACTGGCTTGCCGTCCTAAAATAATATGACCCCCTTGACATAATTAGATGCGTTTGCTTTCACTTCAAATGCTTTCTACAGATTTGGCAATGCTAACACCTGGGCCTTTACTAATCTTCCGTTTTGACAACTAGAAAGATTCTTCATGTTTGTTAGACCATTCAAAATTTTTATTGGCCCTTGTGATAGAATGTAATGGTGCTGCAATTTGTGAGAAGTGTCGAATAAACTTTCTCAAATATTGGCATGCACCAATAAAGCTCTGAACTTCAATCACAGAACAATGTGTAGGACATTGAGAAATAACTTGTACTTTCTCTGGGTCCACTTTCAGTTCTTCTATGCCAATGATGAATCCTAAGTACACAAGATGTTGCTTCTCAAATTCAGACTTCTTACCATTCAATTGTAGCTGATTTTTTTGAATAACCTTCAATACTTGAGCAATGTGACGACGATGGTCTTCCCATGTAACACTAAAGATCAATAAGGAAAGACTAGTGAGTTTCAACTGAAAGATGGGTTGATGTATAAAGGAACACAATTGTGCATTCCTGATGATGATGATCTATGGTTGTGGATTCGTGAGGCTCATAAATCTAAAATAGCCAGACATCGTGGGGTAGATAAGAAGAAGTCGTTGAATCTTCGTGAATATGTCTTCTGCCCAAAGATGCATTGATGAGTTAATATTATATTATATATTTTACCCTATTCTTAGTATAATTTGGTAATTATTTTGGTAGAATTTTGATACTTTGCTTTATATTTTCAATATAGGATATTCGACTTCTTTTGGAGCAAAACATGATCAAATGGATGAATTTTGGAGCAATTCAAATTGGAGGACGTTTGTGTGTCTCTTGGCTTGTTCATATCAAAATTTGGGATTTTCCTACCAAGCGGTTATTTTCTAGCGATTAAATGAAGGAGCAGTGCGTGTTGCTGAAAAGTGACATTTCTGGACTTAAACTGCGTTTTTGGAGCTCAAGATGACCTCAGATGGGTTCGTGGCCTTCTGAAGAAGTGTTTAGAATAGTTCAAGCTCTTAATCCAGCTATTTTGGGCCAGTTTTGGAGCTGATATGGGGCCAGAACGTGGCTGTGCAGATTTCTAGGCGAATTTACCAATTTAATTTAGGATTATGTTTCCTATTTTATTTCAATAGATTTAGTTTCCTAGTCTTGTTCTAAGACCTTTGACTAGGAGGATTTTATTTAGAGTAGTATAAATAAGCCTTTTGGAGACCTAGGGTTTCTCTCGGAGAACATACGCAAGATTTGAGAAGAAGATTTTGGAAAAAGCTTAGAGTTTTCAAGACTTATACTTTCAGGTGTTTTCATTCTTTTTCTAGTTTAATACAATTATATTGATTTTAATTATGAATATGTGTAGCTAATTTTCTATTGCTAGGGTGAGGCCATGATCCTTAGCAAGAATATGTAGTCCCTTTTTAATTTTTTTTATGAATTTATGCATGCAAGTTTTGGATTGTTAATCACTGTGCTCTAAACTATCTATTTTTCTTAGTGATTTGAGACCATTAGGATAATTAGAAAAGTAATTTGATGCAATTTTGGCGGAGGGCTGTCCCTAAAATTGACCAAGGCTTCTTGTGGTTAATATGTGTAACTATTTAGGATGGACGACACGTCTTAGGAGTTATATGATTTTTCAAAAGGTTTTCACAAAACTTAATGAGTCTTGCATGTTCATATTCGATCTGGACACCACGGACGGGTTGCATGATTAGATATACGTTATATGTTGGGGATTCCAAGTAGGGCATACTTTAGGAAAACCTAACCTTCAAAATATGCATGCGTAATTCATAAGGAAGTAGAAGAACTATGTAGGATTGTTAGGGTAACGGTGGAACCCTAGTATTTTCTAATTTTGAAATCTAAAAAAAAAATTGTTTCCTTTCTCTTTCTTTAGAAATTGCAGATTTTAATTAGCATTTTTAATTAATTTCGTTTTTCTTAATTTAGGTCATTAAATCACCATTTTGCAATCTTTGTTTTAAATAGTTAACTAGGATTAGGGTTTTTCATAAATTGTTTTAAATAATCCCAGCGGAAAATGACCTTACTTGAGCCGTTTATACTACAACAACTTTGTTCTCTTGCAAGTATTTTGTGTGATTTTATCCCTACTTTTGTAGGTGGTAAAATACCTATCAAGCATCTCGATGTTTCTCTATATATACGAGGTTGTATTCTATGTAGCACATCGAAGCCTTCCAACTGAAAGTTAGGTTTATATTTGTCATTGCCAGTACCTAGCCGACCTTGGGAGAGCATTTCAATGGATTTTCTAGGTAGATTGTCTAAGACTAAGTCTGGATATGACTGTTTGTGATTGTTTGTATTCTATGTAGCACATCGAAGCCTTCCAACTGAAAGTTAGGTTTATATTTGTCATTGCCAGTACCTAGCCGACCTTGGGAGAGCATTTCAAAGGATTTTCTAGGTAGATTGTCTAAGACTAAGTCTGGATATGACTGTTTGTGATTGTGGATTGTTTCAACAAGGTGGTGATTCTTATTCTATGCAAGAAGATCATTACTGGAGAAGGAGCAGCTAAGTTGTTTTTCCAACATGTATGGAAACATTTTGGCTTGCCTAAGTCGATATTTCAAACATAGATAGTCGATTCTTAGGCCATTTCTGGAGGTCAATATAGGGAATGTGGACACCAAGTTCAAGCATAACACTGCATTAAAACCTCAAACTTATGGACAAACGGAGGTCGTTAATCAGACTATGGTACATTTGTTACGGGTTATAATTCTAAACATCCAAACTTGAGATGAAAGTCTCCCTTAGTTACAGTTTTCTTTCAATAGGGTCATTATGGTTCTACACTCAAATATCTATTTGAGGTTTGTTTGGGTTTTCTACCACAAAGTCCTTTTGATATGGTATTCTCTGTAAGTGACAATGTACTTAGTGGAAAAGAAGGAGAACATGTTCAAGCACAAAAATTTCTCGAACGGATTAAAATGATTCATTCCAGAGTGGAAGCATAACTGCAACGATCTCAACAGCGATGTACGAGACCGTTCAAATCATCAAACAAATTGGTGATAATGCCTTCCAACTCAATCTACCACCATACATGCATATGTACTCGTTCATCAATGCTGAAAATTTGAAGCTTTTTGAACCATCTGTATTGGATGATGATCCACACTCGTCTCCCTTCAATTGATAACTCAAGGATGGATTAGTGAGAAGATCTTTTGGAAGAGGACATTATCTTGGAGCAAAAGGTTCATGAAACAAAGCACGGGAAGTATGAAAATTTCCACATTGGTAGGGCAACTTCCTAGCAAGTCAAAGTGGTATAGTCCAGACAAGGCAGAAATAGAGTTTCCTCATCTCATGATTTAGCTTGATCAAGAGCTCAAGTGTCATGGGGGAGTCATGATCCAGGAGGATCTACCAAAATAATTAATTATATTATATTAATAATTATTTAAAACCATAAAAACCTAATGGTTTATAAAGAATTGTTATAAACCATAAAATGGTGTTAATGAGTTTGAGGTTTTAAGCCATGCATTCTTTATGGTTTAAAACTATTTACTATTGTAGATAAGCTCATTGTGAGGCTAATTTCATCTTCTCCCCCTTAGAGTTTTATGTGGATGTTTGAACAAATACATAGGTATTTATAGAGTTTTTGGGTGAATTTTGAATTAAATAATTTTTTATAATTATTTTAGCCATTGGATTTAAAATTGGGGCGTTAGATCTTTTTTTTTTACCGTTAAATTTGATTATATTCAATCTCAGCTGTTGGATTCAATATATTTTAAAATAACATATTCTAAAAAAATTAAATTTGAATCTGGATCGTTGGATCAACCAATGGTCCTTAAAGCCCAGCCATATGATCAAAATTATAGCCGTTGGGTTTTTGTGGGTGGCCGACACACGCCTAACGGCGGGGCCCACCCTTGTCGGGAAACCTTTGCAAGCGCACCGCGTGGGGCGCGTTGGAGAGTGGGCGGGCCGAGACTGGCCCAACAACCCGCGAGTCCACTTGCATGGGGGGGATTTTTGGGGGGGGGGGGCTATTTGGCCCAACTTTGATATTTGACATTTAGCCCAAAGTTTTAGCATGGGTTGGAGAGTGTTTGGGGGGGGGGGGAATTTGGGAGAAAATTTAGCATTTAGCCCACCATTGGAGATGATCTTAGTGTAGATAATATCGTTTGTTCGAAAAAAAAAAGTATTTACTATTTTAGTTTAGTTAATAATTTTAGCAATCAAATATTGTATAAATACTTAATTTATTCATTGAAATGAATCAAGCAATTCTAAAACAATTCAAAGCTTCTTTATTTACTTCTTCATTTTCTCTGATTTAATAAAAGTCCACTTCCAAAAAGAAGTCAAGACTCCATATATTCCTACCGTTAGAAATTAATAAGTTATATCACCTAGAAGTTTTGGATCACTCATTCTAGTGTTTTTTTAACTCCATCCTTAATAAAAGTCCACTTCCAAAAAGAAGTCAGAGCTCCATATTCCTATAGTTAGAAATTAATAAGCTTCTTTATTTTTTTATTTTTATTTTTTGAACAAAAATAAGCTTCTTTATTAGCTTCTTCATTTTCTCCATGAGAGTTTATAACCGCGATGATCACAGTAGTTTTTCTGGGTTGGACCTTCCTTGCTTTCCTTTCTTTTTTCTTCCAATAAGATTTACTGCCAGGTTTCTGTTTATCATCTTTCATGTCAGCTCTTTTGTTTTTGGCCTCAATAGCAATGGCCTTAACAATAGCTTCTTCAATAATTTATGCAGAACAATTTCAGTTCTTTTCGTATGTAGTCGGCAAGACCTCTAGTGTACTTCATGAACACATCAAAGTCATCGACATCGATATCCAAAACCATAGCTTGGTTATGGAACTCAGTAGTATGCTCTTGAACAATTTGCCCAAACCTTTGTCGGAAGTGTTGCCACTTGTACTATCTTTCTTCTTCGTAGTCAATTGGATAAAATTGTTTTCTCAAGATCATCTTGAATTCCTTCTAAGTCAATTCAGTTATATCATACCGTTTTTGGTAAGATTCCACCACGTAAGGGCATGACTTGTAAGTTTCAAGCTTGCAAATTTGATCTTCTAAGAGTTTGAGTAGATTTTCTGCATCAACATACCCTCTGTAAACAGGGATATTAACCTTAAAATTAATTTTAAGGTATCTACGAGAGTTTTATTATGGGAGTTTTAACGAAAAGCCCGCGGTAATGTTCACTTTAACGAAAAACCACATTTTTACACTAAAAAGTCAAACCTGGTACTGTTCATTTTACCCTTTATTTTGTCCTTATCATTAAAACTCAAAGTCTTCAAGCCATTTTCATTAGTTTTCCTTTTTATTATTGCCCAATGATTCTTCTTTGTTATCTTCTGTTTCGGGATTGTTGTCATCATCGTCTTCTATCTCTTCATCCATCCTCTTCTTGAGCTTTTGATGAGTCTTATGTGAAGTGGATGCACTAGAGGGATTTTAAGACTTAAAGCCATCAACAAGTTTAGCAACTGACTCTGTGATCAAAGTTTGAACTTGTTGTTTGAATCTGGAGATTCATTCCTCTCCACTAGATGTTCTATCGGTATTCTCTCCTGTTATATTTCCTCCCTTAGTTCTTGGTTTTCTATGAACCTTTAAAGAACTTGCAAGTTCTTCTCCCAAAGTTCTGCGTTTGCCGTGAGTCAGGACCATACACCACCGTTACCCTTTTCGAATTTGATGCTATGATACCACTTTAGGAATATGGAGTCTCGACTTCTATTTGGAATTGAACTTCTATTAAATGAGAGGAAACTAATTAAGAAAGGAAATGAAGAAGTTAATAAAGAAGCTTTGAATTGCTTACAGAATTGCTTGATTCATTTTAATCAATAACTTACTTATTCATACAATACTTGATTACTAAAATTAACTAAACTAAAATAGTAACTAGTTTTAAACCATAAAGAATGAATGGCTTAAAACCTCAAACTTGTTAAAACCATCAACTGTTTACGGTTTATAACGAATTATAAACCATTGGGTTTTTATGGTTTTAAGTAATTTAGTAATATAAATAATTAATTATTTTGGTAGATTCTCTTGCATCATCGAGTCACCTTCAACAAATGCCAAGTTTCTTCACCATAGTTCTTTTCCAAGCACACAAAACCACAAACTATCACCTCTGATGTGGACAGTACGTACTTGAGCTCTAAAATCATATGTTGAGCAGTAAGTTATAACCACTAAAAAAAGCTCTCCTCGACAAAAGGTGAGATGGACTACAACCACGAAGGCTCTTCTCGATAGAGCAAGAGAGCGATCACTACTAGAACTAATGAGAAAATGACAAAGAAGAGATCACAAATGATTGCTGCTGACCCCAACCTGGTGTTAGGATTTTTTCCCTTGCAACTTTATATTTCAAGCAGGTAGATTATATAAGTTTTACTTTGGATTTAGCTAGATTTTGTAGTCATGTTTAACATGGAGGACTAGAAGGACTGGACTGACTAGCTAAATAAGTAGATTTCATGTGCAATAAAAAGATAATATAATATTAAACTTGTATTCTATGTTGGAGGATTAAGATGGTGTATGTTTCTAGAAGGTCGATGCCGAAAACTTACTCTACTAATCCCATCATTTTTTAAATTTAACAGGATTAGCATGGATAAGTTTTAGCCATCAGCCTTCTAGAAATACTCCATCTTAATCCTCTTGTTGAATTGTAAGTCTATAGTTGATTAGGAATAAGTTTTTGTATTAATGTGTGTATGCACTTGAGTTAAAATACCAAGTGAGAAGTTATATAGTAGTAAGGCTAATAATGCCAGGTGTAATGATCCTAGCAACTAGCTAGATGAAGGGTTGAGATTGCTTTGTAATGAGAGAGAATCCATCTTGGATTCTAACGATTAGTTAAGCATCAGATGAGTGAGTTTTGGAGAGAGAGAAGCAATTGAATATGCTCTGCAATATTCTGCAGAGAGGAAGAAACCATTTCTGAAATTCTTCTTTGTCCATCCTTCATTCTTTGTTCTTCGATTGCTTGTCTTATAACCAAACTTTAAACCAAATCACAACAATATAAACATGGCCTCAGAGCCAGGTTCAATCATTTGAGCCTGGGCGTAAATCTGTGAATTCGCTAAGCTAAATCGAAGCTTACTCCAAGCTCGGTGAAGGTCGTCGGAGTTGCTATTACCATCTGAGAAGAGAAAACAACTTATTCAGACCAAAGATGTCTGGATCTAGAGGCTCGGAAGTGAGAGCTCCAATTTTCTCCGATGAGAACTACGAGTTCTGAAGAATCAAGATGGTGACAATTTTCAAATCACATGGGTTGTGGAATCTGGTGGAGAAGAGAGTTAAAATCTTCGATTCGAAGAAGAAGAAGGTTGAAGGATCATCAGAGGATGATGAAGATGAAGAAATGGCTGCTGTGTTGATGAAAGATGCAAAGGCTCTGGGAATCATTTAGAATGTTGTCTCTGATCAAATCTTCCCACGAATCGCCAATGCCGAATCAGCAAAGATGGCATGTGATTTGTTGTATGGAGAGTACCATAGTGGTGATCAGGTAAGGTTTGTGAAATTGCAAAATCTGAGACGTGAATTCGAATATGCTAGAATGCGTGATGATGAAACTCTGTCTAGGTATCTTACTAGGCTAAATGACTTGATTAATCAGATGAAAATGTTTGGTGAAATTCTGTCTAATGAAAGACTTGTACATAAAGTTTTGATTAGCCTTAGTAAACCATATGATCCTATATGCCTGGTTATTGAGAATACAAAATGTTTGGAGACCGTAGAATTGCACGAGATTGTGGCAATTTTGAAAAGCCAAGAGCAACAGT
The DNA here is from genome assembly GCA_035220775.1 of Malus fusca. Lineage (NCBI taxonomy): Eukaryota > Viridiplantae > Streptophyta > Magnoliopsida > Rosales > Rosaceae > Malus > Malus fusca. Next base: position 47,684,939 of record CM069073.1, on the reverse strand, counting down.
TTGATTTACACAGTGTTGACACCACTGAGAGAGTTTTTGCTTCACTCTCTGTGAATCCAAAGGAACAAAACAAGGGTGGCACTTATTCTGGTTTATCAAGATTTGAAAGAAACTGGAATTCAAAAGGTAAGAAATGGGAATCAAAACCAAAGTTTCAGCAAAAATCTTCTGTGAATACTTATAAGAATATGAATGCATCTTAGTCAATGAGTCAAGAGGTTACAAAGCCTCAGTGTAAGGTGTGCTCTAAGTACCATTTTGGTGAGTGCAGATACGAAGGGAAACCAAAATGCTTCAATTGTTATAAGTTTGGGCATTGGGCTAGAGAATGTACTGTAACTAAAATAGTGCAAAAGGCAAATAAGGCAAACCAAGGAAGTGACTGGGAATCTGTTTTATGCCAATAATGCAACTGTTAAGACCAAAGTAAATGGAGAGTGGTACATTGACAGTGGTTGTAGCAACCACATGACAGGAGATGTGGAATTGCTTGTTGATGTTAGAACCAATATAGCTGACAAAGTTCAAATGCCAACTGGAGATCTTGTGAATATTGCAGGAATGAGATCCTTGGTTATTGATACAAATAAGGGCAAAAAGTATGTTAGAGAAGTAATGTACCTCCCTGGTTTAAATGAGAACTTGCTCAGTGTTGGTCAAATTGATGAGCATGGATATTTCTTGGTGTTTGGTGGTGGAATGTGCAGTTTGTTTGATGGTCCATCACTGGAATGTTTGGTTATGAAAGTAAAGAAGAAAGTGAACAGATGTTATCCACTGACTCTACTACCTGAGAATCATATTGTCTTGAAAGCTAGTGTCCTTCACTCTACAGAGACTTGGCACAAGAGACTCATGCATTTACATTTTGGTGGTCTTAAACAATTGAGAGACAAGGAAATGGTGCATGGTTTGCTTCAGCTTGAAGACTATAATGGAGTCTGTGAAGGCTGCCAATATGGAAAACAACATAGAGAAGAGTTTCCAAGAAATCAAGTGCAAATAGCAAATGCTTCACTTGAACTCATTCATGTTGATCTGTGTGGACCTATGAAAAATGACTCAATTGTTGGAAATAAGTATTTCATGCTGTTAATAGATGATCTCACCAGAATGACTTGGGTATATTTTCTAAGATACAAGTATGAAGCATTCAATTGTTTTAAAAAGTTCAAAGCTATGGCAGAACTACATAGTGGATTCAGGGTTAAGTGTTTGAGAAGTGATAGAGGAGAGGAGTTCAAGTCATTTGAATTCGATCTATTTTGTGAAAATGAAGGAATACAAAAATAGATCACTCTTGCATATACTCCATAGCAAAATGGAGTAGTGGAGAGGAAGAACATAACTGTGATTGAGATGGCTAAATCCACGTTGCATGAGAAGAGGATGCCATACTATCTCTAGGCAGAAGCAGTTCATACATTAGTGTATATCTTCAATAGATGTCCCACAAGGGATTTGAATAATGTCACACCTTTTGAAGCTTATTATGGGAGGAAACCAGGAATTGCACACTTAAGAGTATTTGGTGCACTGTGCTATGTACATGTTCCAAGTAAACACAGACATAAGCTTGAGCCTAAAAACCTAAAAAGGGTATTTGTGGGATATGCAACCTGTGAAAATGGGTATAGGGTGTTTGATCCAATATCCAAGAAACTAGTCTTGTCAAGAGATATTGCATTTAATGAAGAAGCTGCTTGGAATTGGGAAGAGAACTCAGATTCACTTACTCCCACTACTGGAAGTTTTACTTATGGTGACACAATCACAGAAAGAAGTGACAGAATGGTGTTGTCTCCTACATCATCTGCATTACCTCCATCTAGAAGAGTTCTGAGTGTTGAAGAATTTAAAGTTCAATCTAAGACATATGTGAACAAGCCAAACTTGAGTGAAAGGCACACTCAAGCATTTGATCATACACCACTGAAGTGGAGGAAGTTGGATGAAGTGTTGGCTCAATGTAATATGTGTATCATGGATCCCGAGAAATATAAAGATGCTAAACAAGATGAGTCTTGGTTAAAAGCAATGGAGGATGAGTTGTTCATGATTGAAAAGAATGGTACTTGGAAACTTGTTGACAGACCAACTGAGAAACCTGTTATAGGAGTTAAATGGGTTTACAAAACCAAGTTAAATCTTGATGGTTCAGTGTTGAAGAGTAAAGCAAGGCTGGTTGTAAAGGCCTATGCACAAAAGCCTGATTTGGACTAGAATGAGACCTATGCACCAGTTGCTAGGTTGGATACTATTAGAACCTTAATAGCCTTGGCTGCACAAAAGAGCTGGAAATTGTATTAGTTAGATGTGAAATCGGCCTTATTGAATGGAGAATTACAAGAAGAGGTCTATGTTGAGCAGCCTGAAGGTTTTGTAGTCAAAGGCAAGGAGAACAAGGTGTACAAGCTTCACAAGGCTCTTTATGGTCTAAAACAGGCTCCAAGAGCCTGGTATGGAGAAATTGACACCTACTTCTCACAGGGTGGTTTCAAGAAGAGTTTGAGTGAACCAACACTGTACATAAAGACAAGGGGAGAATATATCTTGATTGTCTCTATCTATGTGGACGATATAGTCTACACTGGCAGTTGTAAATCAATGCTAGAAGAGTTCAAGGAAGACATGAAAAATAAGTATGTGATGACATAATTGGGACTTCTTGATCACTTTCTTGGGATGGGAGTGATTCAAACTGACTCGAGTATCTTCATTCATCAGAAGAAGTATGAAAGTTCCTTGTTGAGTAAGTTTGGTTTAAATGAAGTAAAGTTTGTTACAACTCCTCTTGTAGCAACTGAGAAGCTAACTAAAGATGATGGAAATGGATATGCGAGTGAGGAAATGTATAAGAGTATTGTGGGACGCCTTCTATACCTCACTGTAACAAGGCCTGACATAATGTATGCAGCAAGTCTATTGGCTAGATTTATGCACTGTTCTACTAATAGACACTATGGAACTGCAAATAGGGTACTCAGATACATCAAGGGAACCTTGGATTATGGCCTAGAGTACATCAAGGGAACCTTGGATTATGGCCTAGAGTATGTGAAGGGCAGAAGAGCTTGTTTAATTGGCTACTGTGATAGTGATTGGGGTGGTTCATTGGAGGACAGCAAGAGTACATTAGGATATGCATATTCATTTGGTAGTGGTATGTTCTCTTGGGCTTCAGTCAAGCAAAACTATGTTGCACTTTCAACTGCAGAGGCTGAATACATAAGTGCATAAGAAGCGACAACTCAAGTTGTATGGCTGAGGTTTGTTTCGGAGGATTTTGGAGAATTGCAAACTGAAGCAACCCCTCTTCACTGTGATAACACTTTTGCCATTGCCATTACAAAGAACTCTGTGTTTCATCAAAAGACCAAGCACATTGACAGGATGTACCATTTTATCAAAGATGCATTGCAGGAAAACATCATTGACTTGGTTTATTGTCCCACAGAAGAGCAATTCAACTTTAGACTTAAAGGGGAGTGTTGAATTGTAAGTCTATAGCTGATTAGGAATCAGTTTTTGTATTTATGTGTGTATGCACTTGAGTTAAAATACCAAGTGAGAAGTTATATAGTAAGGCTGATAATGCCAGGTGTAATGATCCTAGCAACTAGCTAGATGAAGGGTTAAGATTGCTTTGTAATTAGAGAGAATCCATCTTGGATTCTAATGGTTAGTTAAGCACCGAATGAGTGAGTTTTGGAGAGAGAGAAGCAATTGAATATGCTTTGCAATATTCTGCAGAGAGGAAGAGACCATTTCTAAAATTCTCCTTTGTTCATCGTTCATTCTTTGTTCTTCGATTGCTCATCTTATAACCAGACTCTAAACCAAATCACAACAATATAAACACCTCTAACTTACTAGACAATTTCAAATTCTTCTTCGGTTGTACATAAAATCTAGCATCTAGTCGAGTTCTGCATATCAAGGGGGCAGTATTCCTTGGACTATTCTGTTAACAGACCCAGGTTGTGTGCATGCAAGTTGTCTAGAGTAGTATGCTCCTCACTCTTTACCCAAATTTGAATCTTCATCCCCGTAGTCTTAATTAAATTTATTAGAATATCATTTGAATAAAAAATAAATAAACTAATAATTTTCAAAGTTGAAGAGAATACTAAACGTTCTCTCAAAGTCTTCCACAACTACAGCAAGCTAAGACATGCTTCAGAGAGATGTAACAAGACTGAGTTTGGAATATTAGCGGGACTGCTAGTTATGCACTTCATTCCGGATTCTCTCGCTTTGCTTTACACATATATATTGTAACTGGATAAGAAGAAAACCCAAAAACACAAATTAATGTAAGAATTGAGAAGTTGTCAACTAAATACTAAAGATAGTGAGTTATCATATCACATAATTAACAAATGAGTTCTACAAACCTGCGGACGCTTCAAGTTTTCACAGTTGTGACATACTTAATAAGCATGCCGACAATATCCGACTGGACCTTTGAGGCTGACTCCTTCAAGTTCTTAATTTTTGTATCAGTTTCCTCTTCAAGCCTTTTCACATTGGACCCAGAACTTCCACTTGACTGCAGAAATTAAATAGCTAATCAGAGAAACTTATCATACATTAGGATCTCAAATTCATTGAAAACCCCTCATGTGTTTGTTATCTCATTTAGAAAAGGATCACATTTTTTTTGGGAACAATGGAGTGATCATGATATATTTGGGTAGTTGAAGTAAGACCAGTTAGTACATCTGAAATTTTCTTTTGGTGCTCAGCCTCCATATTCGTGCGATAGAGTTGCACTTCCCTATCAGCTTCTTCTTTAGCTTGTCTCAAGCGTGCCATCTTTGCTGATGAACGTAACATTATTTTAGAGGATCCATGTCAAGATTTAAAAGGAAAAAAAGAACAAACTGACATGAACACAAAGACAATGGAGGAGAAATTAGCATAAGCATGCATTTACAGTTTCTAGCATTGTTCACAATGTGTTGAGCATCCTGTTCTGCTGTTAGCAACATCTGGATGCCTCCTTGTCCTCTAACCGAATCCATGGTGACTCTATATACCCTACCTGAAAAAGGAAATAATTCCATAGGGATTTAGAGTATTAGTTTGTAGCTTCTGACTAGCATGTAAACAATCAAGAATATATATGAGAGATGAGCAAGAGAGTTAAATAAATGTAGGCGGTCTAGAAATCCCGAATGAACTATCACTATCCGGAACATAAAAATGCACCAGCAAAAGCTCCTACAAGTGTGCAATATATACTGGTTCTTCTTGAACAAACTAGCTATTGGATGTGTTACTTGTTTTACATAAACCGGAAGAGACCTCAAGTTCAAATTTTCCTCCGTCAATTAATGAAAAATAATAATAAAAAGATCAAAAGAAAAATAATAAAAAAATCAAAATCTACAAATCTTGTTCTTGTGCAACAAAGGTGGATGACTCAAAGATATTACCTCTAATTCATGAACAGATACATGCAATGGATCATATCTATTATCCTAAAAGTAGTAGCTAATCTCCAGAATAATTAATTAAATATTATATACATGTATATATGGGAAAAGATGATTAAAAAATTATATGACAGTAAGAATACCTGAATTTCTGCCTTATTGAACAGAAACGAAAAGTTCAAAACCTGAACGAAAAAGATATATTGCCGAAGTCTGTTATCCTTATAAATTACGCTCTCAGAAGGAGGAATGACAATTACTTTGAGATTTAATTAAGTTGGAGAGGAGAGACTCCATCAATAACGGGGTTAGGTTTCAATTTTTGAATCCAGGTCAAAGCCGTTTTTATGTATACGTGTAAGTAATATATTGAGTTAAAAACTACCAGCTGAGATAGGAACTAATTTTGTTGAGAAATTACTGGGTCCTCATACGATCATACCCATTAACCACAAATTTTGAGTCTGTTTTTGCTCACTCCTTAACCCAAGATAACCGTTACCCCCCTCAAAATTGTGCCACGTTGTCTATTTAACTAATGATAATTACCTATGCATTTAATTAAATGCAATTGACTCAGTTATCCTATTTTCTTCCTCTCTTCTTGGCTTACGGTACAACTCCACTCTTCCTATCAATAGTCTACTGCAACAACACAAAGAAAATCTCACTCGAGCAGAATAGTAGAAACAGAAAGAAGAAAAAAACGATGAGCACTGGCTAGAATTGTTTGAGAAAACAGAGATAGAAACTTAAACAAACTAAAAAAATGAATAAGTAATAAGAAACAAATAAAAAGAAAATTGTCAATAAATATAATATAAAAAATAAAAGAAAGAAGAAGATAGATCTTTATCATTTACTGAGTAATCGTGCATGCAGAACGATGATGACTTCTTTACCAATTTTGTTGCCATCCCCTCCTGGAAAGGGTTACCTTAACGAGACGACCAGAGGGTGCACCGCCATTAAGAGTGAAAGCCACCAGAGTAAGGGCTGCCGTGGGCGTCGAGGGTATTCCAAAGGGTGGTGTGATTGTTAGATCCCACATCGTCCAGGGGAGAGGATCCTATATGCCTTATATGTACATGGCCACCTTCATATAGCATGAGGCATTTTGGGAGCTCATTGGCTTCAGGTTCCATATGAACTCCGAAGTTAAGCAAGATCACGCAAGAACAATCCCAAAATGGGTGACACACTGGGAAGTTCTCGTGTGAGTTCCCATAAACAAAACCGTGAGGGTGTGGTCGGGGCCCAAAGCAGACAATATCGTGTTATGACGGAGGCGGGACCCGAGATGTGGTGGAGCCTAGGTCGGGATGTGACAATTTGGTATAAGAGCCACTCCGTGGTCGGAAGTGTGCCGACGAGGACGTTGGGCCCCTAAGGGGGTGGATTGTTAGATCCCACATCGCTCAATGGAGAGGATCCTCTATGCCTTATATGTACATGCCCAACTTCATATAGCACGAGACCTTTTGGGAGCTCACCGGCTTCGGGTTCCATATGAACTCCGAAGTTAAGCGAGATTGTGCAAGAACAATTTCAGGATATGTGACCTACTGGGAAGTTCCCGTGTGAATTCCCAGAAACAAAACCGTGAGGGTATGATCGTGGCCCAAAGCGGACAATATCGTGCTACGGAGGAGACGGGGCCCAAGATGTGGTGGAGCCCGGGTCGAGATGTGACAATGATGTTATGATCCCACATCGGCTACACTAGCAATGGTGTAGTGGTATTAAGTCCTTGGTCCTCCCACCTATCAGGCTAGTCTTTTAGTTGGTATCTTCCCTTGGGCTTGAGTACCTAAGTATCACAACCAGTTGTTCGTTCTTCTCAATCCTTCTCCATTGTATACCGCCGTAAATGTTTTGCAAAACCATGGAATCGAGGGTTTCCAATCGGGAAGCCAAGTTTAACGAGTTCAAGAAGTCTCAAGACGAATTGAGGATTTCTCAGGCTAAATTCCGGGCCGAAGTCAAGATTACCAATGATTTAATTCTTCTTCAATTCAAGTTGCTTGCAGAAAAACTAGGTGTGGAATCTTTTGCAGCTACACCAACGCATCAGCCGTTCATCAAATCGACATCTCCTCTCTCTCTTGAGAAATCAAATGAAATTGTTCTCAAGCTTCAATCCTTCCACATGGAAAAGGTTCGAGCCCGAGATAAAAGAGATGAATTCTGGTCTCAATTTCGTCCAAGATACAAGCCCAAGACTCGTCCTTGTCTTCGACCCATATTGAAGAAATTCAAGAAGGTGCGTGACTACGGCAAACACCACGACGATGATTCTGCGACGTTTCATTCCAATCCCAAATTTCAAGGAAGTTTTGGGGTTTTTCAAAAAGCTTTAGCTCGGGAGAACGAAAACGTTTTCGATTTGTTCGACAAGGAAGCTAAAGATTCAGTGGAAATTCCTCCATTTCTTGATTTTGATTGCAAGACAGGTACCATAAACGATATGGTTTATGGGTTCCCTGTTTCTGATTGTGAATTTATAAGAATGGAGAAAAAAAGTTGCTGATTTGAAATTGTTGGCCAGGAAAGGTGAAGACTCATTGCTCTGTGATGTGGGTATTTGTTCTTTTCCTAATGTGGGTTGTTTCCCTGAAGTGGTTTTAATTTCGGTTGCAAAATCTGGTGAAAATGATGCCCACCATGTGTTTGTTGGACTGCAGCCAATGATCGACATTGCTTCTTTGAAGCTTGGCTTCCATGAATTCACCCGTGACAAAGGCGGAACAACTATTCAAAGGCTCTTTCATTCGAAATCAGCGACTGTTCTTGAATCTGATTGTAAGAATGGCAAATCTCAAGTTTTCATTTTGGAAATTCATGTTTCTAATGTTGAGTTCAAGAAAGCTAAATTGCCTGGTTCACGTGCACAACAAAATGTCGAACTCAGGTTACATTCTTGATATTAAGATGGGGTACCATATGAGCATTCGTAATAAAGGTGGTACCAATTTTCTCTTCAGTTTTGAGTCAATACTGGCAAGCTACAAGGACTCAGCTTTCTATGTTGTTATCGATCGTGACAAGTGTGGAACAATTAGTCAGAGGCTCTTCAATTTGAAGTCCAAGAATAAAGATTGTGTTCTGGGTTCTCATTGGTCCAAGGTGTTCAAATGTGAGGTGAGTTTTGATTCTTCCATGATCATTGATAGGGAAGATGCTGGTTATTTGGGATTGCATCATTTAGAAGTTTGTATAGACAAGAACAGAAAAAATGGAAGTAAGTTCACCTTCTCCAGATTTGAAACTAGTTTCTGTGTTGTTGTCCATTGTGACATGTGCTATTGCAAGGGCATTCGGGAAAAGGGTGGAGACTCCAAATTCAGGAAGAGCGCTGGTGATGAGGAAAAGATGGTGAATTTGTATTTTAATCAGATTGGTTGGCCTAGTTCTTTGCCTACAAACGAGAAGGAGTCATTTGTGAAAAATGTTCTGCAAAAGAAGAAAATGGCAATGGATGAGTTTTTGATGTCAGAAAAATTGACTTTACGACCTGGAGTTGAAGAGTTTATTGATGATGCATACAAGGAAGGGATTCATGTGGTTCTACTGACAACTTATAGTAAGAGTGGGGATCAAATTGGCAGATCAATTGTTGAAAAGCTTGGCAAGGAAAGAATTTCAAAGCTAAAGATTGTCGGATATAAGGAGGTTGACCTAAGTTTGTATACCCAACTAGTAAATGATACAGGATTATCGTCTAGTGTGGATAGGCAACTAGCTAAGGAGGCAATAAAAGTAGTTTTTGCTGAGAAACAAAGGATTGCAGAGGAGGTGGCATCTATGCTACAACTAAGTGTAGATATCGATACTAGCCCGCCTAAAAGCTTAGAAAAGATCATTGCTGCATTCCGAGTTGGGGGAGAAGTTGCTGGACTACATGTATGCAATTGTGTTCTTATTTCAAATACTCATTTCTCTTGTCTAAATGAATCTGGAAATTCTATTGATTGTAGCCAAGATGGAATGATTAGGGTGGTGATGTTGGTTGCATATACTACTTGCATAGTTGTAGGTGGAGTATTTTGTAGTACATATATTAAGTTGAGCAGGGTAGGGAAGATGACATTCCCAATTGTTAGTGAAGATTATATGGTTCATAGCTTTCACATGCAGAAGAAGCTTCCATTTGGAAGTTCTGTTCATGGCTCTTTTGGGGTGCAAGATAAGAGTCATATACTTGAAGGTGGGAAAGGCATCTACACTACAACTTTCACATCTAGTTTATTAACTGGTAGAGGAATGATGACAATGACAGATATTGGTATTCTTAAACATTTTAGTAGCGAATATGTTGAGCAAAGGAAGTTGAATGTTGCCTTCACGGTTGCAAAGCACATACCAATTCTAGAGGATGAGTCTAGTGTTTTAGGTTCATTATTGTTAAAGCTCTGGAGTAGTAATTTGATCTGGGGAGCTAGTATTACTTTGCTGCCTGTTATGAGCTAGTATTACTTTGCTACCTGTTATAAAAGCTATTATTGCAATTCCACCTTTCACCACTATGATAGTTTGGGTTCGTTGTCAACATTTATGTACGAAATATGCTAATGGACTTAAAACCTTGAGGACAAGATCTCTGATTATGGGAGGGTGTATTATGGTGTTGGGTTCTCAATGGTCAAGCCTTGAAGTTGTCCAGCTTTGCAGATCAAATTCTTCAGGTTTTTCAGTTTCAAGCCTTGCTGCAAGGCTCATTTTATGGGGGAAAACCAAGAGTGGAAATAAGCAGCAAAACATCAAAGATGCAGAACCCAGAGAGAACAGAGAACTATCTTGTTTGCAGATATTATCAAGCTTTGAATGTGGAGGGTACTCAATTAGATATGTGGAGGGTACTCAATTAGATATGAGTGTAGTGTTTCAGTTCATACTTCTTTTTCATGTTCCATGTTCTTGCCTGAAAAAGCATTTGGGAAAGTACAAACCACAGTGCCATTGCCAGTTATCACAGATGCTGGGAATTTGCAAGAGGCACCAGTTGCAATCTTGGACAGAAGAATGATCAAGAAAGTGCTGCAGCTACGGAAGCCTTAGTTCAATGGCAAAACCACTCCAAAGATGATGCTACATGGGAACTATACCATGAATTGAAGCTTAAGTTCCAGAAATTGTGAACCTTTAATACATTCTTGTGATTGTGTTGTTCCTGGTTTTATTGCTGGTTTTCAATTGTTCTTAGTTCGAAATTGTAAATCTTACTTGTAAGATTGGTTTTAAGGGGGGGGGGGGTGTTGTTAGGATGCCAGATGGCATCATCTTGTGGTGACAGTTAGAGTTGGGTATTAGCATAAATAGTACATTGTAAGAGAAGAAAGGTAGTGAATGAAATATTGATTGTTTGTATTGTTGTTGGTATCTCTCTCTCTGTACAATCGTAGAAGACGTAGAGCAGGTTCTAACACCTCCACCCAAGCTATAATCTTTCACACCCTGACCACTCCCAATTAATCACCATCCGCGTATTACCATGTGCTCTTTATGTATCGACCCAACATATTTTCCTAAATTAACCCAACTTGTGAAAAAACCAAACTTAATATCTAAGCTTCTCTTTTGCACCTTAAAAATGGGTTCAAATAAAATTTGCATATACTTTTTTCCTGTCATTTCTATTTAAACATCTTCAAGTTAAAGTGTGAACAATCCCCTACACATCTCTTATGCAATCCAAATTATTTTTGGTGAAAGTTGCAATTTGGTAATACTTGCATCCCTTCATTGAGGAATGCACATATTTTACCCCTTGTGAAATAACGTACCTTAAATATATAATTTCCACAATCGGAATCATTCAATTTCTTAATTTTCATTTGAAGATCATCCCTACAAAAATCATTCGAATCGAATACCGTTTAGTCATCCAAATGTATCAAATAAGTTAATAGGTAATGTGAATATATATGTTCCGTGGTACCACACTGCCGATTTGTTCCATACATATGAATGCATAAATAATCTTTGATTCAAATGATTTTTGATAGGGATGATCCTCAAATAAAGATTAAGAAGTAGAACTTTTCTGATTGTGAAATTTATACGATGATGTTATGTTATTTACAAGGAATGAGAGTATGTGCCTTCCCTTATGGGTGGTACAAGTATTACCATTTGCAATTAATTGTATCTAGCTTGTTCTCTTCTTACTCGGATTGGTAGCAAGGGACTTGTGTGCGATTCAATACAGGTATGAGTGTGCGTCAAGAAACATTTTCAAACGGTAATTATCAACCATGTCACCCGTTCTTATGATACCATGTGACTTGTCCCGATATTTATAAATTCTCCATCTAAAACCATGTCGTCTGTTCAAAACAAGTATAATAGTACACGAGTGACTTATGTTTCCAACATCTAAAAAAATTCTCCAACTAACACCATGTCGTCCATTCAAATGGATTTATTTATAAACTATACATGTCCTGGAAATGCACAAGTTAATTGTCCTAAAATATCGTACTTCACCCGCTAATACTGTGATCCTTATGTTTTTGATTGAATTTATAAGTACTACTATCATTTAGTGGTATTTGGCTCAACATATAAGTGAGAGATCTTATGAAGGCGCGAGCAATTTAATATTTGTGTTGAGTTTGTACCTACTTATGAATGGCTTAGCCCAATTCCCCCCAGTAGGATGTGGTTGTATTTGTATATATTTAAGTGAATATTGTACTTCTCCTAAACAAGCACTCCAATGTTGGGAAGAGAATTTATTATCAAAAGTCCAACCAACATTGATCCTACCTCCTGTGCTTTCTATATGCCTCTCTCTATATATATAACAGGGGACAGCTGCTATGCTACCTCATACCCTATAATTGCTTTTGTTAAAAGCTTACATGACACTAACGATTAAGGGAAGAAGAGGAGCCGAATCTGGGTGTGCAAAGTAAGTGTTGGTGTCTTGAGGGATATTGGGATCACTCTCATTCCCAAAGGAAACAACTGATGACGATTCCACCAAGTTCACCATCGCACCTTCACTTTTGAAATGCTTGGATAGATTTTGATGCCTCTTACACCTGCTTGTCATCCCCAAATGAGACTGAGGCACCGAATTATATGCCGCCAAAGCCATTGCCTTCTCCACATTGTTGCCAGATTCATCATCATCCTCGTAGTCATCGTCATCCCCATCATCATCCAATCGCTCTGCCTTAATTTCACCCGCGTCAACTTCTTCGCTGAATTGGAGGCCTTCTTCCATTTCCAGCTCTTCATTTTCCTCGCTCTTCACGTCATCATTGAAATGATAATCGTGTAGATGAACAAGGTTTATGACAAGACGACCATTCTCACGGAGGGCTTCAAAATATTCCTGGTGCTTCACTTTCTCGCCTTTGAGGACCAGCCTTCCATTGTAGCAATGTCTGGTTAAACTCCAGGGCATACGACTTGTCAAATTCCGTGTCTGTGCTAGCAGTGGTATTGGCGGTGGGTATTCCTTTTTCCTTCGATCACGTATTTGATCAGTACCAATCCGTCTCCGCTTAATATGAGTTGAAAACGTCGACGATCCCGCTGTATTCTCCACCCACAATTTATTTTGTTCCGGGCATAGCATGATTTGGACACCGCTATCCGTCCCAATCAGATCGTCCATTGCAGCGGACGACCATGATGTTGTGCTATCCAAGAACATAGAAGAAGGCTGCCACCGTGATGACAACGATGAAGACGATATTGATGATGAAACCATGAAGCTGTGAACAATGTGAGGGTGATAATGGTCGAGATTTCGAGAGGCTGTTTTATCAGCCAATTCTGGGAAAATTAGGGTTTTGAGGCCCAGTTCCAGTTGGAGACATTGGTGAGTTGTAAATCCTTTTGGGCTTTGCATGGGAGATAATGGTGACCTAGATGATGCCCACAACACAAAACCAAAGAGAGAGGAGATGGTGGATTTAGCAGTGGAGAAATAGCTTTCACTCGATGAATCCATATAATTCCACTCCGCAGAGATAAGAAACCAGAGATTAGGGTTATCTTAGGACTGTAGTACTTGTGGCTTTCTAGAAAATTCACTGGCGAACGCAGTAATTAACTTCCTGTAAATAATCAAATAATTAGATGGATATATTTCTGATACTCCTTATTAAAATAAATTTAATTAATTGTTATATGGAGGAGGGTTTATCCAATTGGAAAAAGACAATCCCTTATATCGTCTGTATAGAGTGTGGTGATATGGTAGAATATTCTCCGGGCCTTAACAGATAAACATCGTCGATTTAGTTTCATTCTCAGCACAATAAACGGAAGAACAAAATCATATCTTTTGAGCAATTGTGAAGATTTACTTGCCAAGAAATAAATAAAAAATAAAAGCCTTTTCTTATGTGTGCAATTTTAGACCATAAATGAAATTGTATTTATTTTCCATACAATGAACTTTGGTAATTAAGCCAACTTATCGACCGTTCAGGAAAAAAAAAGGAAATTTTTTCTCTAAAAGTCTAAAAATATGGCTCCAAGAGGATTAGAACAAGAACAACTACTTTTCATGGAATTCAACAAGTTTTATTGAATTTTTCAAAACTTGAACAAATGGAATGAAATCAGCCAGCTGGGTTATGTAAATGCAATCGTAGTGAAGTATAAATAAATTATGGGTTCGTTCGGTAGTGCTTTTAAAATGATTGAAAACACTTTTAGAGAAAAAAATTTCAGTTCCAAAAACAGTTGAAGTGCTTCCTGAAAAAAAAAACACCAGTTATATACTTCTTGTAAGAAGCACTTTGTTGAGACGTTTCGCGCTATGATTGGGTTCTGATGTCGACACGTGTCGCGCTGTGATTGGCCTCCTAGTTGGAGGGAAACTCTTCTGGGTCATTGACGGTATAACGTTGACCGGTGCTCAGTAGTTTCAGGATTGGTCAAGTATGGTACAAAGAGTGCTCCCCTAAGTTCTCGAGTGAGGGAAGCTCCTCGGTTGGGGACTTGCAAGATCCAAGCCATTGAGTAATCATGAAACTTCTAAGTACCGAAGTGTGGTATCATTTTCACTTGCCTTATCTGTCTCATATGTAGATGTGGCATCTTCTCTGGAAGTACTTTTCCTCCATCCAGGGGTGGTATCTTTAACCGATGAAGATGCACAAGATAATGTATCAATTTCACTTGAAACTTACTTGTAGTTTCGGGCTTGGTCAAGTGCGATACAAACCCTATAGTAGGAGTCCCCCAAGTCGCCGAGCTAGGAGATTTGCCGAAGGAGGTAACAGACAAGGTAAGTAATCAGACTTCCAAGCAAGCAACCTAGATCGGAGGTTCGACTTCGGCTTCCAGTTGATTGTTCTCATTCTCATTGTTTCGTAAACAGCAACAAGGATAAGGAGAAGCAAATGGATAAGAGATGATATGAGATACTTTTGTTTTTGAAGAAGTAACTTTCCACAGGCTTATTCTTGAACTGGGCTGGAGGGTTTTCTGGTTTCCTCCAGAGTGTAAGGCCGACTCAAGAATTTGAGGGTCAAAACAAGTCCATCAAAACTAGACTACGTTCGACCCTGATGATATGGGATACTTTTGCTGTTGACAAAGTAGTGGATGTATCGGCACGTGTTCTGTTACGCTTGTCTCCACATGCTTCCTTGTATCATTCTCACTTGCCCTATCTGTTCCTCAGGCAGATGTGGTATCTTTTCTGGAAGCATAAGATGTTGAAGATGAGTACTCGAGAGTAATGCCAGGTAAGTAATCAGGCAAGGGGTTCCAGGCAATCAGTTCTTGACTGAAAGCTTGATTCCAAGTGCTGACTGATTGCTCTCTTTCTCCTTGTCTTACAGGTAAGAACAAGGCCAAAGGAAAAGACAGGGAAAAAACATGATATGGGATACTCTTGCTTTTAACCCTGATGATATGAGATACTCTTGCTCTGGTGTGGCTTGTTTGCAGAGGTATTATTGGGAGAAGAAGAAGCTGAGTATTTCGAGAGACTCTGCTGAGAGTGCCCTCTCGGATGTGAAGAAAAGTTGAGCATTTTTTTTATTTGCAGGTCTGCCTGGTTGTGGAAGATTGAGGTCGACATATATAGGAGTCTCCCTAACAACAAGTAGTGGTGCTATTCTTTTACCATTCTTGGTCATAGAAATGTAGTGGGAGCTGCAAGGTTCACGTGTTTTAACTTTGTCAGA
This sequence comes from Malus fusca, assembly GCA_035220775.1. Classification (NCBI taxonomy): domain Eukaryota; kingdom Viridiplantae; phylum Streptophyta; class Magnoliopsida; order Rosales; family Rosaceae; genus Malus; species Malus fusca. The sequence goes on along the minus strand of CM069073.1, from coordinate 47,669,338 downwards.
ACACTTTGAAAAAGTGGTATGTGGTATCTGGAAAGCTGATGTTGCGTGTGAAGATTGCATACAAGCTTTATCCAAGGAAATCTGGCTCTCAAAGTTCGGAGAGCGGTGCCTCTTCGGTTTTCGAACAAGCAATCATGTCGGGGATCTGGCTTTCAAGATTCAGAGAAATGTGCCTCTTCAATTTTTGAGAAAGCAATCCTGTTGGGACTCTGACTCTTGAGATTCGGAGAGCAGTGTCTCTTCGATTTTTTAGAAAGTAATCCTGTTGGGAGTTTGGCTCTTGAGATTCCGAGGGCGGTGCCTCTTCGATTTTTGAGCACGTAATCTTGTTGAGAGTCTGGCTCTCGAGATTCGGAGAGCGGTGCCTCTTCGATTTTTGAGAAAACAATCATGTTGGGAGTCTGACTCTTGAGATTCGGAGATCAATGTCTCTTCGATTTTTGAGAAAGTAATCCTGTTGGGATTCTGGCTTTCGAGATTCGGAGGGCATTGTCTCTTCGATTTTTTAGCATGTAATCCTGTTGGGAGTCTGGCTCTCGAGATTCGGAGAGCGGTACCTCTTCGATTTTTGAACAAGCAATTTTGTTGGGAGTGTTTTCTCGAATGTGAGTAAAGGTTGGGCATTCTAAAAATACTAAAATTTTTGTAGTATTGCTTTCTAAACTTGCCATAATGTGAAGCAATAGTCATTTTGAATAACATTCTTGGTAATTTCCTTTTAGAATAAAAAGTTTAATGGGGCCAAATAGGGACGAAGTTCGTATGGAGTTATTAAAAAAAATTATTGTTTTCCATTGTAACAAGTTTAGAGACCAATATTTAGGAATATTTAATTTAAAGACCAAAGTTCCAATTGAACTAAAATTCAGAACTATTGCTCTAATTATCTCTAATAATTCTAAAAACAAAATATAGATGAATAAAAAGAGAAAAGGGTTAAGACGATGGTTAATTAGTAGGGGCATTCTAAAAATACTAAAATTTTTGTAGTATTGCTTTCTAAACTTGCCATAATGTGAAGCAATAGTCATTTTGAATAACATTCTTGGTAATTTCCTTTTAGAATAAAAAGTTTAATGGGGCCAAATAGGGACGAAGTTCGTATGGAGTTATTAAAAAAAATTATTGTTTTCCATTGTAACAAGTTTAGAGACCAATATTTAGGAATATTTAATTTAAAGACCAAAGTTCCAATTGAACTAAAATTCAGAACTATTGCTCTAATTATCTCTAATAATTCTAAAAACAAAATATAGATGAATAAAAAGAGAAAAGGGTTAAGACGATGGTTAATTAGTAGGGGCAAGAGAGTAGTACTAAACAGACCAGGAGTCTAGGACGACCTTGTCTTGCATCAATGCCATCATGGGACCGAAAGAAACACCATCTTCATTAGTCACAAAGTAGTTGGACACAGGACCAAGGCTGTAGAGCCTCTGAGAATCAGACCCATCTTCTTCATTAGCAACGACAGAGCAGCTGAGAATAGAGTGACTGGCTAGGAGCCTTAGAATACGATCCAACATCATCGGTGCCTCAGAATTCCTGGTGCCGCTGCCGATATGGGCTGCAATCTCTGATGAAGACAGATTGGCACCAGGACCGGCTTTCGCTATGATGTCGAAAACGCCTAGCTCGATTGCTGATTGCATAGACATGGACAACACAGAAGAAAACACCAGCTGCATGGCATAGCCGAAGTTTTCCTCTTCTTCCAGCTGCAGGGCCATTGGACTGTCTATATTTGTATTATGATACTTAATGCCACCTGAAAGTGTTTACTTATCTTCTCTATATATAAAGCCAGAACTTCCTTTTGGTCAATTCGCGCTTTATATTTTAAGCCAGAACTTCCTTTTGGTTAGCTTTCGGCACTGATATTTGAATTTTTGTTTAACTCCCTCTATTTTATACGCCCGTCTATTTTACATGACTCGATCAAACTTCCACCTAAATGTACAAGTGCAATTCTACTAGAAGTCTGCATAACTCTATCATCTATGTGGGGTCTGTGGAAACATTCAACTCTACAAATGTTATAGAATTCCATATTCAATACATGATAATGTATTGAAAACGGGAGAATTGTCATGAGAATCAATTAAAATAAGTGACTAATTAAGAAATTTTTGTTGTTACTACCCTTCACGGTACTACACTATGGCGGAGGGATAAGGATTGGCCTAGGGCGGCTATCCTGACTTTTTCTTTTCAACCCTCCTTCAATTATCATGCTTCATTCATTTACTCTATGCTCTTATTTGTCAACAAAGCAACAAATTTAAACATATTCTTCCCTAATTCCAAATGCCAACTTCCAAGTCTGGTTACATCCCACGACTATTATTATATTTATATGATATCAAATTAATAATCTTTGACATTTGATAACTTTTGTTTTTTTAGTACAACAAATATATTTTACACTAAGGGGAGGGGGGAGTTCGGTTAAGCCATACAATGGCAACCTAGTTTGGTATTGAATTCGCCATCCACGAGATTCGAACCTAAGACCTCTCACTTACAAGTAAAGAGAAATACCACCAGACCATAGTACTGAATGACTATAAACAACTTTAACATTAAACTTTCACTTATAAATCTTTTTTTAAAAAAATCTACATTAAACCTTCACTTATAAATTTAAAAAAAAAATCTACTTTGATCTTTCTCTTTCACAGTGCAACCCAGAAACAGGACTCCAAGTCTAGAAATGCAACATCCCACATCGCCCAGGGGAGTGGATCATGTAAGCCTTATATGTATATTCTCATCTCTACCTAGCACGAGGCCTTTTAGGAGCTCATTGGCTTCGGGTTCCATCAGAACTTCGAAGTTAAGCAAGTTCGCACGAGAGCAATCCCATGATGGGTGACCCACTGGGAAGTTCTCTTGTGATTTCCTAGAAACAAAACCGTGAGGGCATGGTCGGGTCCCAAAGCGGACAATATCGTGCTACGGTGGAGTCGAGCCCGGGATGTGGTGGGGGCCCGAGTCAGGATGTGACAAGAAAGCTATTCTTCTTCTCATTTTTCAAATTCATATATATAGTCAAATACCCAAATTCAAATACATATATATAGTCAAATACCAAAATTCAAATTAATTCGACAACTATAAGATTTGTAAAATCTATCTTGTTGTATATAACTTTTTATTGTTTATCTTCTATCTTACCTCTTATTTATGTGTTAGTGTTTAGAATTTTTTGTTGATTCTCCCTATTAAAATTAAGAGTATAAATGACAAGATTATCATGCAACGATTAATATTGTGAGTTCCCAGAAACAAAACCGTGAGGGCGTGGTCGGGGCCCAAAACAGATAATATCGTGCTACGGTGGAGTCAAGCCCGGAATGTGGCTGGGGCCCGGGTCGGGATGTGACAAGAAAGTTATTCTTCTTCTCATTTTTCAAATTCATATATATAGTCAAATACCAAAATTCAAATTCATATATATAGTCAAATACCAAAATTCAAATTAATACGACAACTATAAGATTTGTAAAATCTATCTTGTTGTATATAACTTTTGTTTGCACTCAAAATATACCCATTTTTACTTATTTGGGCAATTTGGGTAAAATATGGTATTTGAAGGATTAATATGCAAGAAAGCTAACTTGGAAAGATATTTGGCTGCAAGTGGATGAGTTTGGCACTATAATATTGTTTTCCCCATTTGTTTGGATGGTGGAGGTTTGTCAAGCCTTTGTTTAATCAAGATACATGCATGTATTGCAAGTGGATGGGAAAGCCTTCGGATAAGGAACAAATGAAAGAAGCCAGCTTGCTTCTTTTAATTGTTAGTTTATTACAAGTGGGAAAACATGTGCTAAAAACATGTGGTGGAGATGCAAATTCCCCTTTTAATATTGTTTCTACATGCAAGTTGGCAAATGCAATGCAAGCTACCCAAGCAATGAAATGCAAGTTGCCCAAACTTCTTTCGGGCAAGTACAAAAACCTCAGCAGAGGGTTTCCTCCAGACCTCTATATAAAGGAGCAGATGCACAAGGATTAAACACACTCAAAACAACCAATCAAAACTCTACTCAAATTAGCTCATCAGCTTCCTTGTAGACATTTATTTTTAGCCAAGCATCCTTTGCTTTTCTTGTTTATTAGCTCTGCTACTCACTTGTAGTATCGATCTAATTTGTAACTTTTATGTACTCATTTCCAGTCATATAAATTACAAGCAATCTGCAATATTAGTCACTTTACTCTGTCATTTATATTTCCAAGCAACCTTGTCATTTACATATTGTTCTATCTCTCCATATAAGTAAAGTCCTTATTTTTAAGGCAAACAAAGAACCTTAATTTGAGCAACTCCCACTCAATGGCACAATCTCTTGGTTCGAAGTCAAACTCAGGCGCAAACTCAATCATTCAAATCCTGTCTACTAGCGACATCTAGTAGTAGCACGCCCGCACCCACAAATCTCGTATGTGAAGTAAATCCCCGGCTTGCCCGCAAGGCGCCATGGCGGATTTAGGGAGCAAACAACTTTTTATTGTTTATCTTCTATCTTACCTCTTATTTATGTGTTAGTGTTTAGAATTTTTTGTTGATTCTCCCTATTAAAATTAAGAGTATAAATGACAAGATTATCATGCAACGATTAATATTGTGAGTTCCCAGAAACAAAACCGTGAGGGCGTGGTCGGGGCCCAAAGCGGATAATATCGTGCTACGGTGGAGTCAAGCCCGAAATATGGTTGGGGCCCGGGTCGGGATGTGACAAGAAAGCTATTCTTCTTCTCATTTTTCAAATTCATATATATAGTCAAATACCAAAATTCAAATTCATATATATAGTCAAATACCAAAATTCAAATTAATTCGACAACTATAAGATTTGTAAAATCTATCTTGTTGTATATAACTTTTTATTGTTTATCTTCCATCTTACCTCTTGTTTATGTGTTAGTGTTTAGAATTTTTTGTTGATTCTCCCTATTAAAATTAAGAGTATAAATGACAAGATTATCATGCAACGATTAATATTGTGAGTTCCCAGAAACAAAACCGTGAGGGCGTGGTCGGGACCCAAAGCGGATAATATCGTGCTACGGTGGAGTCAAGCCCGGAATGTGGCTGGGGCCCAGGCCGGGATGTGACAAGAAAGCTATTCTTCTTCTCATTTTTTAAATTCATATATATAGTCAAATACAAAAATTCAAATTTATATATATAGTCAAATACCAAAATTCAAATTAATTCGACAACTATAAGATTTGTAAAATCTATCTTGTTGTATATAACTTTTTATTGTTTATCTTCTATCTTACCTCTTATTTATGTGTTAGTGTTTAGAATTTTTTGTTGATTCTCCCTATTAAAATTAAGAGTATAAATGACAAGATTATCATGCAACGATTAATATTGTGAGTTCCCAGAAACAAAACCGTGAGGGCGTGGTCGGGGCCCAAAGCGGATAATATCGTGCTAAGGTGGAGTCAAGCCCGAAATGTGGTTGGGGCCCGGGTCGGGATGTGACAAGAAAGCTATTCTTCTTCTCATTTTTCAAATTCATATATATAGTCAAATACCAAAATTCAAATTCATATATATAGTCAAATACCAAAATTCAAATTAATTCGACAACTATAAGATTTGTAAAATCTATCTTGTTGTATATAACTTTTTATTGTTTATCTTCCATCTTACCTCTTGTTTATGTGTTAGTGTTTAGAATTTTTTGTTGATTCTCCCTATTAAAATTAAGAGTATAAATGACAAGATTATCATGCAACGATTAATATTGTGAGTTCCCAGAAACAAAACCGTGAGGGCGTGGTCGGGACCCAAAGCGGATAATATCGTGCTACGGTGGAGTCAAGCCCGGAATGTGGCTGGGGCCCAGGTCGGGATGTGACAAGAAAGCTATTCTTCTTCTCATTTTTTAAATTCATATATATAGTCAAATACAAAAATTCAAATTTATATATATAGTCAAATACCAAAGTTCAAATTAATTCGACAACTATAAGATTTGTAAAATCTATCTTGTTGTATATAACTTTTTATTGTTTATCTTCTATCTTACCTCTTATTTATGTGTTAGTGTTTAGAATTTTTTGTTGATTCTCCCTATTAAAATTAAGAGTATAAATGACAAGATTATCATGCAACGATTAATATTGTGAGTTCCCAGAAATAAAACCGTGAGGGCGTGGTCGGGGCCCAAAACGGATAATATCGTGCTACGGTGGAGTCAAGCCCGAAATGTGGTTGGGACCCGGATCGGGATGTGACAAGAAAGCTATTCTTCTTCTCATTTTTCAAATTCATATATATAGTCAAATACAAAAATTCAAATTCATATATATAGTCAATTACCAAAATTCAAATTAATTCGACAACTATAAGATTTGTAAAATCTATCTTGTTGTATATAACTTTTTATTGTTTATCTTCTATCTTACCTCTTATTTATGTGTTAGTGTTTAGAATTTTTTGTTGATTCTCCCTATTAAAACTAAGAGTATAAATGACAAGATTATCATGCAACGATTAATATTGTGAGTTCTCAGAAACAAAACCGTGAGGGCATGCTCGGGGCCCAAAACGGATAATATCGGGCTACGGTGGAGTCAAGCCCGGAATGTGGCTGGGGCCCTGAAGGAAAAATTTTGTCCTAGCTAAGAACATGTATGAACATTTGAATACATATGCTAACAATTAACTCTTTAAAGTAGGCATGCATCCAAAAACAATTCATGAAACCCATGACTTTCAAAGCCTAGTATATGGTGAACCAAAAGACTCTTTAACAACATTAAAGATAATTAAGAATTTAGAGATTCTTTACCCTTGAAGCTCATCCTTGATTACACAAGGGATTCACCCAAGTGGAGGGCCTTCAAGTCACCTCCTTGCTCCTTGGATCTTCCTTGTGATTTTCCTCCTTTTAGTGCTCCTTTGCTTCTTTGAGGATTTGAGGATTAGTTCTCCAAAACACCAAAAGTTTGATGTCTCTATGTCTCTTCACCAAGGATGTAATTTGTGAGGATGAAAATGGATCACTTAGGGAAGTAAATTTGCTAGATAACTTTCCCCAAGTAGCTTAGAAAACCCTAATTGAAAACAAAGCTATAAAGATGAATTTATACTTCATTTCTTAGGTGAGTGGCAAACTTGCAATTAAGCAAACTTGCATACCCTCACCCTAAATGGTTGGCCTATATGGTTATTGGGCTTATTGCCCATTTTGTTTTAGTTGTCATACAACTTAAACATAATGGGCCTTGTGGACCAAAACACTTTTGGGCCCCGAAGCCCTAAAACCAACTTAAAAGCCCAATACGAACATTTCGTATAATTAATTAACTAATTAATTAATCTTGACCATTCTTCAATTAAACCATTTAATTGCTTATCCATTTCATTTAATTGCTTCACATATATCCTTATTTGATGTGCGATCCATTAGGTTCCAATTAGCGAGGCAGTGGGCGATGTTACTCTTAATTATCGATTGTGAATTGAAACCACATTTCAATTCTCCCTTTTTGATGATTAGTGTTTGCTAATCAATAGGGCTTCCACAAACCATGAGTGACACCTAGCAGTATGTCATGGTTACCCAAGCTAAGTAGAATTGGTTGGAGAACCTATCCAGTTACAATTACAATGCAATACGGTCCTTCTCTAATACAATACTCTTAACCACATTGTTTTAAGTGATAGTTTGTTTCATGTCTACTATCCAATGTGATACTTTCTTATATGATTCCATTGAATATGATTTGGAACATCTTCCTTAGTCATATTCATTTGCTTTGGCCAAAGACTTTAGAATCATATTTTAGAGTATACTCCTTCCACCATGGAAGGTTAGAGATCCCTTGTTGTGCATTCATATGCCTACATGACTAGATCACATGACCCCAACAATGCCGTGGACAATCCGAGGGAATGCCTTTGTCATGATCAAAGATCAATGACTTAACCATTAGACATCTATGATGCCTCAGGTCTAAGGACTACTTTGCATATTGTAATTTTAGAGTTCGTACATGACATGTATGTTTGAACTCTCATTAATCGCAGTTCAGTGTACTCGATTACTCTTTCGAGCACCTATGTGTTTGTCTTAGTGTCCAACACCAAATGACTTGAGACTAGTTCATACTCACGTTTGAGTCAACATAACACATACTAACCTTAGCGGATTGTCAATGCCCAATTGGCAATCCTATGGCTAGGAACGTTTTAGGAATGAACATAAGAGAAAGGTCTCCTTAATCTAACTCATTAGATCACTTATCTCTTATGTCAAATACATCCCTTGGATTATCTTATTGATTAAACACATGATACAATAAATAGTGATTAACAATAAGTATTGCCCTTCCGTTAAACATATAAAAGTTTAACATATTAAGTATTCCAAAAAGCTATTACATCAAATGAGTGGCTTTGTGGGCATACTTCCAACAATCTCCCACTTGCACTCAAAGCCATCCTCCCATGTATCTAATACTCATCTTATCCATATGACGATCAAGCTGGATTTGAGTCATTGGCTTTGTCAGTGGATCTGCTACATTATCGGCTGAAGCAACTTTGAGGATGTTGACTTTCCCCTCGGCAGCATATCATCTTATGATATTAAAGCGCCTATCAAAATGCTTGTTCTTTTGATGAGCCCTGGGTTCCTTGGCTTGAGCTATCGCCCCACTATTATCACAGTACAAAGTTACTGGTGATGTGATGGTTGGAACCACTCCAAGTTCAGTAATGAACTTTTTCATCCAGAACGCTTCTTTGCCGGCTTCAGCTGTAGCGACATATTCAGCCTCTGTCGTGGAATCAGCAATTACACTTTGTTTCTTGCTTTTCCAACTGACAGCCCCACCATTCAGAGTGAATACATATCCGGAGTTGGAACTTCTATCATCGACGTCAGATTGGAAATCTGCGTCTGTATAAGCTTCCACTCGCAACTCTGATGCTCCTCCATAAACGAGGAACATGTCCTTAGTTCTTCTTAAGTACTTAAGGACCATCTTGACAGCTGCCCAGTGTTCTGATCCTGGGTTAGATTGATATCGACTAGTAATGCTCACAGCATACGCGATATCAGGCCTTGTGCATATCATGGCATACATGAGACTCCCTATGGCGGAAGCATAAGGAATTTCATTCATTTAGCCGTATCTCTTCAGGAGTCTTAGGTCCCATGGACTTAGAAAGGTGAATTCCATGTCTCACAGGAAGAAAACCTTTCTTAGATTGTTCCATCTGGAACCTACTTAGCACCTTATCAATGTACATCGATTGGGATAATCCAATTAATTTTCTGGATCTATCACGATAGAGTTTTATCCCAAGTACATAAGATGCATCTCCTAAATCTTTCATGTGGAAGGTTTTAGACAACCACACTTTTACAGAAGAAAGTACTGCAGTGTCATTCCCGAATAGTAATATGTCATCTACATATAACACTAGGAATACTACTGCATCCCCAACGACTTTTTGATAAACACAATTGTCGTCTTCGTTTTGAGTAAAACCAAACGTTTTGATTTCAGTATCGAAACGAATGTTCCAGCTCCTGGAGGCTTGCTTAAGTCCATAAATGGACCTTTGAAGCTTGCATACCTTAGTCTCTTCAGACTCGGACACGAAACCTTCGGGTTGAGTCATATAGAGCTCTTCCTGTAGGTAGCCGTTCAGAAAGGCCGTCTTCACGTCCATTTGCCATCTCTTTGAATCAATGTCGGACATTGCTTCAGTGTAGTCCCTAGGGTCCTCCTTTGTTTCATTGTCACCTAAAAGGTACAATTCATCAAAGTCATTATTTAAGCCAAACCTCATAGGTGGCTTACTAACCCGTTCAGATCTACGTGGAGCTAGGGGTTCAGGAACAGGGTTGTCAATATGTCGAGTGCTTGTTTGTGGTTCATTATTAATCTCATTAATTTCCATCTGTTTGCTTATAGTTCCTTTGAGAACAAATTCGTCCTCTAGAAACTTAGCAGTTCTGGCGACAAAGACTTTCTGGTCGTCAGGATGGTAGAACTCATATCCCATAGTTTCTTTAGGATATCCCACAAAATAGCATCTTACTGATCTCGCTTCAAGCTTAGTAGCCTCAAGCTTCTTGACATATGCTTCACAACCCCAAATCTTAATATGATTAAGACTTGGCTTTCTTCCATGCCATATCTCATAGGGTGTTTGTGAAACTGATTTGGAAGGTACTCTATTAAGCAAGTAAGCTGCTGTATATAGAGCGTATCCCCAGAATGTTACTGGTAGATCAGCGGAACTCATCATAGAACGAACCATGTTCATCAAGGTTCGATTTCTCCTTTCAGAAACTCCATTAAGTTGTGGAGTTCTCGGTGGAGTCCACTGTGATATTATTCCACACTCTTTGAGATAATCTAGGAACTCATTACTCAGATATTCACCCCCTCGATCCGATCTTAGGATTTTTATCTGTTTCCCAGTTTGCTTCTCAACTTCATTCTTGAATTCTTTGAACCTTTCAAAGGATTCTGACTTGTACTTCATAAGATATACATAGCCAAACCGAGAGTGATCGTCGGTGAATGTGATATAGTATGAGAAGCCTTCTCTCGACGTAGTAGACATAGGTCCACATACGTTAGTGTGGATTAACCTTAGAATTTCAGTGGCACGCTCTCATTTTCCAGTAAATGGAGATTTGGTCATCTTCCCTTTCAAGCAACATTCACAAGTACCCATCCGGTCATTACCTAATGGGCGGAAATATCTGTCTTTCGACATCTTGCGAGTCTTATCAAGGTTCACATGTCCAAGTTTAAGATGCCACATCTTTTCTTGGTTAACTTCTTCTCTAGCCCTTTTGGGTTTTGAGGTATTCCCGCTTTCAATACAGTGCATCCCACTATTCGTCTCTAGGTGAAAAAGTCCCTCTATCATATTACCATGAGAGATAATACGACCGTTCAAGTATAAAGTGCAACTCATTTTGTCAAACAACACTGAGTGCCCATCTCGTAAAAGCTTAGAGATGGAAATCAAATTCTTTATACATGAAGGAAAATATAAACAATTTTTAAGTTCCAGGACTTCCCCAGAGGGTAGGTTAAGCATATAGGTGCCTATTGCTTTTGCAGAGATTTTAGTGCCGTTCCCAACTCGCACAACCATCTCCTCATTGCGCAGTAACCTGCTCCCTGTTAGTCCCTGCAACGTATTACAGATATGTTGACTAGCGCCTGAATCAAATATCCAGGAATTGGAGCCCACTGTAAAAGCACTCTCTATGACAGAAATAGTCTCTTCAAAAGTCCTTGTCATAAGGCTCGCAATGCGCACCCTGTATTTCTTCTTCCAACGTTCATCATTTCCACAATGAAAGCATGTTCCTTTGGATTTCTTTGCCTTCTTCTTATGTAACCTTTTCCTTATCATTGCATTCTCACTCCCACTGTTCCTTTTGAAACCTTTTTCAAATTTACAGCACATGTCAATCATCTCTTTCAAAGAATGATCGAATCTATTCACTTTATAGTTTACGATAAACTTAGTGAAATCATCCGAGAGAGATGCAAGGAAAAAGTCTTGGGCCAGTTTCCCATCGATGGAAGTTCCTAAACTTTGAAGATCTTGAAAGATCCTTTCCATCTTTTGTCCATGTTTATGGACCGATGTCCCCTTTGCCATTTTGGCATTCATTAGACTACAAATATTTGAGAATCGTACATTACTAGTCTCAATGTCATGCATCTTATGCAAACTTTCAACCATGGCACAAGAAGTGTCCATGTGCTTATGTAGCTTCATAAGCTCCTCACTAAGTGAAGTGAGGATTAAGCATTTGGCTTGTAAGTCATCCTCATAGTGTCTAATATAATTTTGACACTCCTCCTTTGAAGCTAGTTTCGTAGGAGGTACATGAGGAGGGGATTGCTTAAGCACATACAATATGTCTTTCACCTTTGAGACATTCTCAATTTTGGCGATACCAAGCAAGGAAACGTTGGCCCTTTAGGCCCTTTTTGTCAAGTATAATGGTGGGTATAATTTTAGGCATGTCATTCACTACATAACATAACAGAAATCGAATTAGCATTGTTGTTTAAAACTATTTTGATTGGGTCTTTTAATCAAATAGTATCACCCACCATTTTTGGCAAATTCTACATCCCTCAATAGAATTCGAGAGTTATATTGAACTCTTAGTGGGTTATGGGAGACTCACCATTACCAAGCCCACCTCACGATGATACGATGTTGGCTAGCAAAAATAATGATGAGAGAATAACGCATTATTCATTTACAACCTTTTGTAATTACCCATCTCGTTTGGCCTCTAGAGAATGTTGTCTCACGATGATACGATGTTGGCACCATTGCACTTAGTTTAAGTTATTCCCACCATGCTTAGTTCGTGAAGGGGTTCAAGAATAGCCTCACGATGATACGATGTTGGCTATCCTCGTTGCCTACACTCACCTCATCATATGTATATGGATTCCTCCTGGATATAAGCACATGCTTTGTACTCCTCCATGATAGGGTGAAGCCGGTGCATGAGTCACAAACGCTTGGAACCCACCACGGTGGAAGGCCTACGAAGAGATATTCTAAACATCTCTCGCTTATCAACTTAAATATTTGTTTGAGGGAATAGCGTTGGGCTACATCAAAACATTTTAATCACATTAAAAGAACTTGGGCCTATCACAACCATTGGTCCAAGTTTATATGAATTAGTAGTATATAATACTCCCACTGTTTCGTTGAAACAAGCGAGACTATATGGAACTACTAACGAATGCCTTGCATCCTCATATGGACTATATAGTCATATTAGGTTTTAGGATGATTATGAACCGTTTGATTTGATCCAACACGAGCCTTGTGTTGGACCTTGGGTCTAAGGTATGTAGTTGTTGATTTTAGTTACGCGTTTAATCCAATTAAACCGTTATTTCCTATTGGGCGTTGGACCCAACTATTCCATTTTGCATACATTTAAACAAAAGGAATACATGAAATAATAATAAGGGCTTATGCCCTTTTACAACACAAATGATGGACTTATGTCCATTTACAACAAATTGAATTAATCAAATTACATTCAAATCTACACTACCAAGCCCAAACATTCATAATGTAAAGCGGCCAATCACATAGCTCAATTATCGAGGCATTTGGTTCATAATCACCCTTCTCTTAATCAAACACATTTAATTAAGAAAACAATTTTAAAACAATTGGTTTTTGGATCCATAGAATTGATTTAAATGAAACTAAATAAAATGAAAATCCAATTCTCATTTAAAGAGACAAACCATTTTGTTCTCATCTAATTTGGGCCATTTTCTAAAAACAAAAACTTTTGGGGTCACTTTGTAAAAACACAAGAGTCCACAACTTCATGTAATTACAACTTAGAACCCAAACATTTTTAATAATGTCAAAAACATCATTAAAGGAGCAAAACAATTTGTCCTTTAAAGTTTTTGGACCTTAACGTAAAAACGTAAACTTTTGGGCCAAAATGCAAATACACAAAAGTATCAAAACTTTATGTAAGTGCACAAAACACCCAAAAATACCCTATTTTAAAGGGGTGGCCGGCCATATAGTGTTTTAGTGATGAAAATTCAAATTTTATACAAAGTTTTGTAAGTGGGTTATGTTAGGTGAGGTAAAGATGAAATAAAATTTTGTAAGAAATGATTTATGTCATTCTTTAAAACAAAGTTTGTCTCCCATTAAAATTACTTAATCATTAACCATCACCCACTAAAATTAAATCAAAACTTTATGTAAAAACATAAAACTTTTTGAATCAAAACTTCAAAACTTTTTGTTCTTGGCAAGAACTCCAAGAACATTGAAGAACACTTATGAAAACTCAAAATACATGGCACCAAATTTTAGTTCCAATATTCATGCTTAAATGAAATACATCTACAACATTTGAGATGCAAAATTTTCTAGCAAAATTTATATTCAAAGCAAGAACAAAGCTTGTAACATTTACAACATTTAAATCATAAAACATGAAAATCACAAAACCCAAAAGGATCCACCATACACTAGACCTAGGCTCTGATACCACTTGAAGGAAAAATTTTGTCCTAGCTAAGAACATGTATGAACATTTGAATACATATGCTAACAATTAACTCTTTAAAGTAGGCATGCATCCAAAAACAATTCATGAAACCCATGACTTTCAAAGCCTAGTATATGGTGAACCAAAAGACTCTTTAACAACATTAAAGATAATTAAGAATTTAGAGATTCTTTACCCTTGAAGCTCATCCTTGATTACACAAGGGATTCACCCAAGTGGAGGGCCTTCAAGTCACCTCCTTGCTCCTTGGATCTTCCTTGTGATTTTCCTCCTTTTAGTGCTCCTTTGCTTCTTTGAGGATTTGAGGATTAGTTCTCCAAAACACCAAAAGTTTGATGTCTCTATGTCTCTTCACCAAGGATGTAATTTGTGAGGATGAAAATGGATCACTTAGGGAAGTAAATTTGCTAGATAACTTTCCCCAAGTAGCTTAGAAAACCCTAATTGAAAACAAAGCTATAAAGATGAATTTATACTTCATTTCTTAGGTGAGTGGCAAACTTGCAATTAAGCAAACTTGCATACCCTCACCCTAAATGGTTGGCCTATATGGTTATTGGGCTTATTGCCCATTTTGTTTTAGTTGTCATACAACTTAAACATAATGGGCCTTGTGGACCAAAACACTTTTGGGCCCCGAAGCCCTAAAACCAACTTAAAAGCCCAATACGAACATTTCGTATAATTAATTAACTAATTAATTAATCTTGACCATTCTTCAATTAAACCATTTAATTGCTTATCCATTTCATTTAATTGCTTCACATATATCCTTATTTGGTGTGCGATCCATTAGGTTCCAATTAGCGAGGCAGTGGGCGATGTTACTCTTAACTATCGATTGTGAATTGAAACCACATTTCAATTCTCCCTTTTTGATGATTAGTGTTTGCTAATCAATAGGGCTTCCACAAACCATGAGTGACACCTAGCAGTATGTCATGGTTACCCAAGCTAAGTAGAATTGGTTGGAGAACCTATCCAGTTACAATTACAATGCAATACGGTCCTTCTCTAATACAATACTCTTAACCACATTGTTTTAAGTGATAGTTTGTTTCATGTCTACTATCCAATGTGATACTTTCTTATATGATTCCCTTGAATATGATTTGGAACATCTTCCTTAGTCATATTCATTTGCTTTGGCCAAAGACTTTAGAATCATATTTTAGAGTATACTCCTTCCACCATGGAAGGTTAGAGATCCCTTGTTGTGCATTCATATGCCTACATGACTAGATCACATGGCCCCAACAATGCCGTGGACAATCCGAGGGAATGCCTTTGTCATGATCAAAGATCAAAGACCTAACCATTAGACATCTATGATGCCTCAGGTCTAAGGACTACTTTGCATATTGTAACCTTAGAGTTCGTACATGACATGTATGTTTGAACTCTCATTAATCGCAGTTCAGTGTACTCGATTACTCTTTCGAGCACCTATGTGTTTGTCTTAGTGTCCAACACCAAATGACTTGAGACTAGTTCATACTCACGTTTGAGTCAACATAACACATACTAACCTTAGCGGATTGTCAATGCCCAATTGGCAATCCTATGGCTAGGAACGTTTTAGGAATGAACATAAGAGAAAGGTCTCCTTAATCTAACTCATTAGATCACTTATCTCTTATGTCAAATACATCCCTTGGATTCTCTTATTGATTAAACACATGATACAATAAATAGTGATTAACAATAAGTATTGCCCTTCCGTTAAACATATAAAAGTTTAACATATTAAGTATTCCAAAAAGCTATTACATCAAATGAGTGGCTTTGTGGGCATACTTCCAACAGGCCCGGGTCGGGATGTGACAAGAAAGCTATTCTTCTTCTCATTTTTCAAATTCATATATATAGTCAAATACCAAAATTCAAATTAATTCGACAACTATAAGATTTGTAAAATCTATCTTGTTGTATATAACTTTTTATTGTTTATCTTCTATCTTACCTCTTATTTATGTGTTAGTGTTTAGAATTTTTTGTTGATTCCCCCTATTAAAATTAAGAGTATAAATGACAATATTATCATGCAACGATTAATATTGTGAGTTCCTAGAAACAAAACCGTGAGGGCGTAGTCGGGGCCCAAAGCGGATAATATCGTGCTACGGTGGAGTCAAGCCCGAAATGTGGTTGGGGCCCGGGTCGGGATGTGACAAGAAAGCTATTCTTCTTCTCATTTTTCAAATTCATATATATAGTCAAATAACAAAATTCAAATTCATATATATAGTCAAATACCAAAATTCAAATTAATTCGACAACTATAAGATTTGTAAAATCTATCTTGTTGTATATAACTTTTTATTGTTTATCTTCTATCTTACCTCTTGTTTATGTGTTAGTGTTTAGAATTTTTTGTTGATTCTCCCTATTAAAATTAAGAGTATAAATGACAAGATTATCATGCAACGATTAATATTGTGAGTTCCCAGAAACAAAACCTTGAGGGCGTGGTCGGGACCCAAAACGGATAATATCATGCTACGGTGGAGTCAAGCCCGGAATGTGGCTGGGGCCCGGGTCTGGATGTGACAAGAAAGTTATTCTTCTTCTCATTTTTCAAATTCATATATATAGTCAAATACCAAAATTCAAATTCATATATATAGTCAATTACCAAAATTCAAATTAATTCGACAACTATAAGATTTGTAAAATCTATCTTGTTGTATATAACTTTTTATTGTTTATCTTCTATCTTACCTCTTATTTATGTGTTAGTGTTTAGAATTTTTTGTTGATTCTCCCTATTAAAATTAAGAGTGTAAATGACAAGATTATCATGCAACGATTAATATTGTGAGTTCCCAGAAACAAAACCGTGAGGGCGTGGTCGGGGCCCAAAGCGGATAATATCGTGCTACGGTGGAGTCAAGCCCGAAATGTGGTTGGGACCCGGATCGGGATGTGACAAGAAAGCTATTCTTCTTCTCATTTTTCAAATTCATATATATAGCCAAATACCAAAATTGAAATTCATATATATAGTCAATTACCAAAATTCAAATTAATTCGACAACTATAAGATTTGTAAAATCTATCTTGTTGTATATAACTTTTTATTGTTTATCTTCTATCTTACCTCTTATTTATGTGTTAGTGTTTATAATTTTTTGTTGATTCTCCCTATTAAAATTAAGAGTATAAATGACAAGATTATCATGCAACGATTAATATTGTGAGTTCTCAGAAACAAAACCGTGAGGGCATGGTCGGGGCCCAAAGCGGATAATATCGTGCTACGGTGGAGTCAAGCCCGAAATGTGGCTGGGGCCCGGGTCGGGATGTGACAAGAAAGCTATTCTTCTTCTCATTTTTCAAATTCATATATATAGTCAAATACCAAAATTCAAATTAATTCGACAACTATAAGATTTGTAAAATCTATCTTGTTGTATATAACTTTTTATTGTTTATCTTCTATCTTACCTCTTATTTATGTGTTAGTGTTTAGAATTTTTTGTTGATTCTCCCTATTAAAATTAAGAGTATAAATGACAATATTATCATGCAACGATTAATATTGTGAGTTCCTAGAAACAAAACCGTGAGGGCGTGGTCGGGGCCCAAAGCGGATAATATCGTGCTACGGTGGAGTCAAGCCCGAAATGTGGTTGGGGCCCGGGTCGGGATGTGACAAGAAAGCTATTCTTCTTCTCATTTTTCAAATTCATATATATAGTCAAATACCAAAATTGAAATTCATATATATAGTCAATTACCAAAATTCAAATTAATTCGACAACTATAAGATTTGTAAAATCTATCTTGTTGTATATAACTTTTTATTGTTTATCTTCTATCGTACCTCTTATTTATGTGTTAGTGTTTAGAATTTTTTGTTGATTCTCCCTATTAAAATTAAGAGTATAAATGACAAGATTATCATGCAACGATTAATATTGTGAGTTCTCAGAAACAAAACCGTGAGGGCATGGTCGGGGCCTAAAGCGGATAATATCGTGCTACGGTGGAGTTAAGCCCGAAATGTGGCTGGGGCCCGGGTCGGGATGTGACAAGAAAGCTGTTCTTCTTCTCATTTTTCAAATTCATATATATAGTCAAATACCAAAATTCAAATTAATTCGACAACTATAAGATTTGTAAAATCTATCTTGCTGTATATAACTTTTTATTGTTTATCTTCTATCTTACCTCTTATTTATGTGTTAGTGTTTAGAATTTTTTGTTGATTCTCCCTATTAAAATTAAGAGTATAAATGACAATATTATCATGCAACGATTAATATTGTGAGTTCCTAGAAACAAAACCGTGAGGGCGTGGTCGGGGCCCAAAGCGGATAATATCGTGCTACGGTGGAGTCAAGCCCGAAATGTGATTGGGGCCCGGGTCGGGATGTGACAAGAAAGCTATTCTTCTTCTCATTTTTCAAATTCATATATATAGTCAAATACCAAAATTCAAATTCATATATATAGTCAAATACCAAAATTCAAATTAATTCGACAACTATAAGATTTGTAAAATCTATCTTGTTGTATATAACTTTTTATTGTTTATCTTCTATCTTACCTCTTGTTTATGTGTTAGTGTTTAGAATTTTTTGTTGATTCTCCCTATTAAAATTAAGAGTATAAATGACAAGATTATCATGCAACGATTAATATTGTGAGTTCCCAGAAACAAAACCGTGAGGGCGTGGTTGGGACCCAAAACGGATAATATCGTGCTACGGTAGAGTCAAGCCCGGAATGTGGCTGGGGCCCGGGTCAGGATGTGACAAGAAAGCTATTCTTCTTCTCATTTTTCAAATTCATATATATAGTCAAATACCAAAATTCAAATTCATATATATAGTCAAATACCAAAATTCAAATTAATTCGACAACTATAAGATTTGTAAAATCTATCTTGTTGTATATAACTTTTTATTGTTTATCTTCTATCTTACCTCTTGTTTATGTGTTAGTGTTTAGAATTTTTTGTTTATTCTCCCTATTAAAATTAAGAGTATAAATGACAAGATTATCATGCAACGATTAATATTGTGAGTTCCCAGAAACAAAACCGTGAGGGCGTGGTCGGGGCCCAAAGCGGATAATATCGTTCTACGGTAGAGTCAAGCCCGAAATGTGGTTGGGGCTCGGGTCGGGATGTGACAAGAAAGCTATTCTTCTTCTCATTTTTCAAATTCATATATATAGTCAAATACCAAAATTCAAATTCATATATATAGTCAAATACCAAAATTCAAATTAATTCGACAACAATAAGATTTGTAAAATCTATCTTGTTGTATATAACTTTTTATTGTTTATCTTCTATCTTACCTCTTATTTATGTGTTAGTGTTTAGAATTTTTTGTTGATTCTCCCTATTAAAATTAAGAGTATAAATGACAAGATTATCATGCAACGATTAATATCGTGAGTTCCCATAAACAAAACCGTGAGGGCGTGGTCGGGGCCCAAAGCGGATAATATCGTGCTACGGTGGAGTCAAGCCAGGAATGTGGCTGGGGCCCGGGTCGGGATGTGACAAGAAAGCTATTCTTCTTCTCATTTTTCAAATTCATATATATAGTCAAATACCAAAATTCAAATTCATATATATAGTCAAATACCAAAATTCAAATTAATTTGACAACTATAAGATTTGTAAAATCTATCTTGTTGTATATAACTTTTTATTGTTTATCTTCTATCTTACCTCTTATTTATGTATTAGTGTTTAGAATTTTTGTTGATTCTCCCTATTAAAATTAAGAGTATAAATGACAAGATTATCATGCAACGATTAATATTGTGAGTTCCCAGAAACAAAACCGTGAGGGCGTGGTCGGGGCCCAAAGCGGATAATATCGTGCTATGGTGGGGTCAAGCCCGGAATGTGGCTGGGGCCCGGGTCGGGATGTGACAAGCAAGCTATTCTTCTTCTCATTTTTCAAATTCATATATATAGTCAAATACCAAAATTCAAATTCATATATATAGTCAAATACCAAAATTCAAATTAATTCGACAACTATAAGATTTGTAAAATCTATCTTGTTGTATATAACTTTTTATTGTTTATCTTCTATAGCCTCTTGTTTATGTGTTAGTGTTTAGAATTTTTTGTTGATTCTCCCTATTAAAATTAAGAGTATAAATAACAAGATTATCATGCAACGATTAATATTGTGAGTTCCCAGAAACAAAACCGTGAGGGCGTGGTCGGGGCCCAAAGCGGATAATATCGTGCTACGGTGGGGACAAGCCCGGAATGTGGCTGGGGCCCGGGTCGGGATGTGACAAGCAAGCTATTCTTCTTCTCATTTTTCAAATTCATATATATAGTCAAATACCAAAATTGAAATTCATATATATAGTCAAATACCAAAATTCAAACTAATTCGACAACTATAAGATTTGTAAAATCTATCTTGTTGTATATAACTTTTTATTGTTTACCTTCTATCTTACCTCTTATTTATGTGTTAGTGTTTAGAATTTTTTGTTGATTTTCCCTATTAAAATTAAGTGTATAAATGACAAGATTATCATGCAACGATTAATATTGTACATGTTTGGATATGCTTTTAAAATAACTGAAAGCGTTTTTTGGAAAAGTTTTTTTGTGTTCCAAAAGCACTGTAAGTGAATTTTGGAAGAATCGCTAATTATGTACTTCTTGCAAGAAGTACTTAAGTTCCTTTTTAATATTCACTTGCATTTAACTAATGATTGATTCTAAAAACACTTCTTTTTTTTTTTTTTTTGGTGAAGATTCTAAAAGCGCTTTTATTAAAAGCATCTTCAATCATTTTTAAAGCACTTTCAAACACATCATTATATAGGAATATGTAATTACGATGTTTTGGTTATTAACTTTGTAATTGTTATCCACCATTTGTTTTTTGTTTTTACATTTGTGAAGAAAGGCCTCTCCTCACAAGAAATCTTGGCTCCGCTAGGTCACCCAAGAGCATTTAGCCTTACAAGGTGGTCCTTTGCTGATTCACACGGGATTCCACGTGTCCCATGCTGCTTGGGTTAGAGTACAAGCTAGTGATGCTTTCGGCTACTTAACTCTCACCATCTAGGCTGGTTCTGAAAGTGTGTGTATAAAAAGGCTTTTATATTTAGGTGTTTGTTTACTTCATGTCAATAGAGTTTTGGTCTGAGTCGCGAGACAAAACTTATGTTATATAGTTTTGGTCTGAGTCGAACACAAAACTTATGTGTGTGTATAACTACTAAAGATTAGTTGTGAAACATTCCTATATGATGCCACTAAATCCAACACCAGTTGCTAAGGCCATGAATTCTTCTTGACTCCTATTCATAACCAAACGTCCCTTACATTTTGGGAAAATCATGGACGTGCACGTAAAAGGAGTCGATCGCAGCCGTTAGGTTGTTAGGCGGCCATGCATTGTGTGCTTTAATTGAATTTAGGTCTTTGGTGTTCATGTGACAAAGGATCTTGGACACACAACAAATTGATATGGTCACCACCATGAGGAATTAACCAAAATGGATAGCTCTTTGTTCACCCTTTCATCTTGATTTTAGGGTTTCAATTAGGAAAACCTAACCACATGTAAAGCATAAAAGTTGGAGAAATAAGTTAAATCTAACTCTCAATTAAGTTTGTTTGTACCATACTTGACCAATCCCGAAACTACTGAGCACCGGTCAACGTTATACCGTCAAGGACCTAGAAGAGTTTCCTTCCAACCAGAAGGCCAATCACAGCGCGACATGTGTCGACATCAAAAGCCAATCATAGCGCGACACGTGTCAACATCAGAAGCCAATCACAACACGACACGTGTCAATATCAAAACAAAGCTAGAAACTCTCTTCTATAAAAGGAGATCATTATCCCACAATATTGCCTAATGTCATTTGTACTAAATCATTCACTTGTACTCACTAAAGGAGAGCTTGAACCTATGTACTTGTGTAAACCCTTCACAATTAATGAGAACTCCTCTACTCCGTGGACGTAGCCAATCTGGGTGAACCATATACATCTTGTGTTTGCTTCCCTATCTCTATCCATTTACATACTTATCCACACTAGTGACCGGAGCAATCTAGCGAAGGTCACAAACTTAAAACTTTCTGTTGTACCAAAATCCCCACTGATTTTGTGCATCAACATTTGGCGCCGTCTGTGGGAACAACACTTATTCCCACTCTCTTCAGCTTTGTTAAGCTGGTTTCCACCATTCGTACACTCTTTTTTTACCAGGCATCCCTTTCCAACATGGGGAGCGAAGGAAGCCACATCACACAGAATGACACTCATCTTGCACTTGGTGCGAAGCAACGAAAGAATGAACAAAAGAAGTTTGCTCTTCAGGTTAAAGTCGATGAGCTGGAGGCTCAGAACAACAAGATAGCGATGAAGAATGAGATTCTCCAATAGCAGTATGAGAAGGTCTTCGAGATGCTCCATGAGGGTAGATATACTAAAACACACGAGTTTATCACCCTTGTGGAAGTCAACCATCAAATGGGTGCCCCCCAACACGGAGGGTCAGTGAGCTACTCATCGAAATGGCAACCAACATGATGAAGAAAAAAAATTTGTCCTAGCTAAGAACAAGTATGAACATTTGAATACACATGCAAGCTATTAACACTTTAAAATAGGCATGCATCCAAAAACAATTCATAAAACCCATAACTTTCAAAGCCTTGTATATGGTGAACCAATAAACTCTTTAACAACATTAAAGAGAAGTAAAGATTTAGTGATTCTTTACCCTTGAAGCTCATCCTTGTTTACACAAGGGATTCACCCAAGTGGAGGGCCTTCAAGTCACCTCCAAGCTCCTTGGATCCTCCTTGTGTTATCCTCCCTTTAGTGCTCCTTTGAAGATTTGAGGAAATGAGGATTTGTTCTCCAAAACACCAAAAGTTTGATGTCTCTAAGTCTCTTCACCAATGATGTATCTTGTGAAGATGATATGGATGACTTAGGGAAGAAGAGATTGCTAGATGTCCCTCCCCTTAGTGGCCGGCCTCTTGGAAGACAAATGAGAGAAAATGTTTCACCCAATTTCTTCAAGAAAACTCCTAAAAAGAAAATAGCTATAAAGTTGCTTTTATAACCTTTTCTTTGGTGAGTGGCAAACTTGCAATTAAGCAAGCTTTCACCATTCACCCTAATGGCCGGCCATCATATTGTTATTGGGCTTGTTGCCCATTTTGTTTTAGTTGTCATACAACTTAAACATAATGGGCCTTTTGGACCAAAACGCTTTTGGGCCCCGAAACCCAAAACCAACATATAAGCCCAATACGAACCTTTCGTAAAATTAATTAACTAATTAATTAATATTGACCATTCTTCAATTAAACCATTTAATTGCTTATCCATTTCATTTAATTTATTCACTTACATCCTTACTCGGTGTACAATCCATTAGGTTCCAATTAGCGAGGCAGTGGGCGATGTTACTCTTAACGATCGATTGTGAATTGAAACCACATTTCAATTCTCCCCTTGATGATTAGTGTTTGCTAATCATTAGGGCTTCCACAAACCATGAGTGACACCTAGCAGTATGTCATGGTTACCCAAGCTAAGTAGAATTGGTTGGAGAACCTATCCAGTTACAACTTCAATGCAATACGGTCCTTCTCTAATACAATACTCTTAATCACATTGTTTAAGTGATAGTTTGTTTCATGTCTACTATCAATGTGATACTTTCCTATATGATTCCCTTGAATATGATTTGGAACAAACTTCCTAAGTCATATTCATTTGCTTTGGCCAAAGACTTTAGAATCATATCTTAGAGTATTCTCCTTTCACCATGGAAGGTTAGAGATCCCTTGTTGTGCATTCATATGCCTACATGACTAGATAGCTTGACCCCAACAATGCCGTGGACACTCCGAGGGAATGCCGTTGACATGATTAAAGATCAAGGACCTAACCATTAGACATCTATGATGCCTCAGGTCAAAGGACTACTTTGCATATTGTAACTCTAGAGTTCATACATGACATGTATGTTCGAACTCTCTTTTGATCGTAGTTCAGTGTACTCGATTACTCTTTCGAGCACCTATGTGTTTGTCTTAGTGTCCAACACCAAATGACTTGAGACTAGTTCATACTCACGTTTGAGTCAACATAACACATACTAACCTTAGCGGATTGTCAATGCCCAATTGGCAATCCTATGGCTAGGAACGTTTTAGGAATAAACATAAGAGAAAGGTCTCGTTAATCTAACTTACTTAGATTACTTATCTCTTAGATCAAATACATTCATTGGATTCTCTTATTGCTTAAACACATGATACAATAAATAGTGATTAACAATAAGCTTTGCCCTTCCATTAAACATATAAAAGTTCAATACAATAAGTATTCCAAAAGCTATTACATCAGATGAGTGGCTTTGTGGGCATACTTCCAACAATCTCCCACTTGCACTCAAAGCCATCCTCCCATGTATCTAATACCCATCTTTTCCATATGACGGTCAAGCTGGATTTGAGACATTGGCTTTGTCAGTGGATCTGCTACGTTATCGGCTGAAGCAACTTTGAGGATGTTGACTTTCCCCTCGGCAACATATCTTCTAATGATATTAAAGCGCCTGTCAAAATGCTTGTTCTTTTGATGTGCCCTTGGTTCCTTGGCTTGAGCTATCGCCCCACTATTATCACAGTACAAAGTTACTGGTGATGTAATGGTTGGAACCACTCCAAGTTCAGTGATGAACTTCTTCATCCAGAACGCTTCTTTGCCGGCTTCAGCTGCAGCGACATATTCAGCCTCTGTCGTGGAATCAGCAATTACACTTTGTTTCTTGCTCTTCCAACTGACAGCCCCACCATTCAGAGTGAATACATATCCGGAGTTGGAACTTCTATCATCGACGTCAGATTGGAAATCTGCGTCTGTATAGCCTTCCACTCGCAACTCTGCCGCTCCTCCGTACACGAGGAACATGTCCTTAGTTCTTCTTAAGTACTTAAGGACCATCTTGACAGCTGCCCAGTGTTCTGATCCTGGGTTAGATTGATATCGACTAGTAATGCTCACAGCATATGCAATATCTGGCCTTGTGCATATCATGGCATACATGAGACTTCCTATGGCAGAAGCATAAGGAATATAACTCATTTGCCGTATCTCTTCAGGAGTTTTAGGTTCCATGGACTTAGAAAGGTGAATTCCATGTCTAACAAGAAGAAAACCTTTCTTAGATTGTTCCATCTGGAACCTACTTAGCACCTTATCAATGTACATAGATTGGGATAATCCAATTAATTTTCTGGATCTATCACGATAGAGCTTTATCCCAAGTACATAAGATGCATCTCCCAAATCTTTCATGTGGAAGGTTTTAGACAACCACACTTTTACAGAAGAAAGTATTGCAGTGTCATTCTCGAATAGTAATATGTCATCTACATATAACACTAGGAATACTACTACATCCCCAACGACCTTTTGATAAACACAATTGTCGTCTTCGTTTTGAGTAAAACCAAACGTTTTGATTTCAGTGTCGAAACGAATGTTCCAGCTCCTGGAGGCTTGCTTAAGTCCATAAATGGACCTTTGAAGCTTGCATACCTTAGTCTTTTCAGACTTGGACACGAAACCTTCGGGTTGAGTCATATAGAGCTCTTCCTCTAGGTAGCCGTTCAGAAAGGCTGTCTTCACGTCCATTTGCCATATCTCATAATCATGGTACGCAGCTATAGCAAGTAAAATCCGAATGGACTTAATCATGGCTACAGGAGAGAAGGTTTATTCATAGTCAATCCCTTCTATTTGCCTGTAACCCTTGGCTACTAATCTAGCCTTATAAGTCTCCACGTTCCCATCAACGCCTATCTTCCTCTTGAAGACCCATTTGTTTCCAACAGGTACAATACCTTCTGGAGGGTCTACAAGAGTCCAGACCTGATTTTGATACATGAAATCCATCTCGGATTTCATGGCCTCTTGCCATCTCTTTGAATCAATGTCGGACATTGCTTCAGTGTAGTCTCTAGGGTCCTCCTTTGTTTCATTGTCACCTAGAAGGTACAATTCATCAAAGTCATTGTCTAAGCCATACCTTTTAGGTGGCTTACTAACCCGTTCAGATCTACGTGGAGCTAGGGGTTCAGGAACAAGGTTGTCAACTTGTCGAGTGCTTGTTTGTGGTTCATCATTAATCTCATTAATTTCCTTCAATTCTATCGTTTTCTCGCTACTTCCATTGAGAACGAATTCGTCTTCAAGGAACATAGCAGTTCTGGCGACAAAGACTTTCTTGTCGTCAGGGTTATAGAATTCGTATCCCAAAGTCTGTTTGGAATACCCCACAAAGTAGCACTTAACAGATATTGCTTCAAGCTTGTCAGCTTCAAGCCTTTTAACGTAAGCTGGACAACCCCAAATCCTAATATGATTAAGATTTGTGCTTTTGCCATGCCATATCTCATATGGCGTTTGTGAAACTGATTTGGAAGGTACTCTATTAAGCAAGTAAGCTGCTGTATATAGAGCGTGTCCTCAGAATGTTACTGGTAGATTGGCAGAACTCATCATAGAACGAACCATGTTCATCAAGGTTCGATTTCTCCGTTCAGAAACTCCGTTATGCTGAGGAGTTCCTGGTGGAGTCCACTGTGATACTATTCCACACTCTTTGAGATAATCTAGGAACTCGTTACTCAGATATTCACCCCCTCGATCCGATCTTAGGGTCTTTATCTGTTTCCCAGTTTGCTTCTCAACTTCATTCTTGAATTCTTTGAACCTTTCAAAGGATTCTGACTTGTACTTCATAAGATAAACATAGCCAAACCGAGAGTGATCGTCGGTGAATGTGATATAGTAGGAGAAGCCTCCTCTCGACGTAGTAGACATAGGTCCACATACGTCAGTGTGGATTAACCCTAGAATTTCAGTGGCACGCTTTCCTTTTCCAGTAAATGGAGATTTGGTCATCTTCCCTTTCAAGCAACATTCACAGGTACCCATCTGGTCATTACCTAATGGGCGGATATATCTGTCTTTCGACATCTTACGAATCTTATCAAGGTTCACATGTCCAAGTTTAAGATGCCACATCTTTTCCTGGTTAACTTCTTCTCTAGCCCTTTTGGGTTTTGAGGTATTCCCGTTTTCAATACAGTGCATCCCACTATTCGTCTCTAGGTGAAAAAGTCCCTCTATCATATTACCATGAGAGATAATACGACCGTTCAAGTATAAAGTGCAACTCATTTTGTCAAACAATACTGAGTGCCCATCTCGTAAAAGCTTAGAGATGGAAATCAAATTCTTTATACATGAAGGAAAATATAAACAATTTTTAAGTTCCAGGACTTCCCCAGAGGGTAGGTTAAGCATGTAAGTGCCTATTGCTTTTGCAGAGATTTTAGTGCCGTTCCCAACTCGCACAACCATCTCCCCATTGCGCAGTGACCTACTCTTTGCTAGTCCCTGCAACGTATTGCAGATATGTTGACTAGCGCCTGAATCAAATATCCAGGAACTGGAGCTCACTGTAAAAGCACTCTCTATGACAGAAATAGTCTCTTCAAAAGTTCGTGTCATAAGGCTCGCAATGCGCACCCTGTATTTCTTCTTCCAACGTTCATCCTTTCCACAATGAAAGCATGTTCCTTTGGATTTCTTTGCCTTCTTCTTATGCAACTTTTTCCTTGTGTTTGCATTCTCACTCCCACTGTCCCTTTTGAAACCTTTTTCAAACTTACAGCACATGTCAATCATCTCGTTTAAAGAATGATCGAATCTATTCACTTTATAGTTTACAATAAACTTAGTGAAATCATCTGAGAGAGATGCAAGGAAAAAGTCTTGGGCCATTTTCCCATCGATGGAAGTTCCTAAACTTTTAAGATCTTTAAATATCTTTTCCATCTTTTGTCCATGTTTATGGACCGATGTCCCCTTTGCCATTTTGGCATTCATTAGACTACAAACATTTGAGAATCGTACATTACTAGTCTCAATGTCATGCATCTTATGCAAACTTTCAACCATGGCACAAGAAGTGTCCATGTGCTTATGTAGCTTCATAAGCTCCTCACTAAGTGAAGTGAGGATTAAGCATTTGGCTTGTAAGTCATCCTCATAGTGTCTAACATAATTTTGACATTCCTCCTTTGAAGCTAGTTTCGTAGGAGGTACATGAGGAGGGGATTGCTTAAGCACATACAATATGTCTTTCACCTTTGAGACATTCTCAATGTGGCGATACCAAGCAAGGAAACGTTGGCCCTTAAGGCCCTTTTTGTCAAGTATAATGGTGGGTATAATTTTAGGCATGTCGTTCACTACATAACATAACAGAAATCGTATTAGATTGTTTGTTTAAAACTATTTGATTGGGTCTTTGAACCAAATAGCACCACCCACTATTTTTGGCAAATTCCATATCCCTCAATAGAATTCGAGAGTTATATTGAACTCTTAGCGGGGTATGGGAGACTCACCATTACCAAGCCCACCTCAGAAGAATATCATATTGGCTAGCAACAATAATGATGAGAGGATAACGCTTTAGCCATTTACAACTTTTGTAATTACCCATCTCGTTTGGCCTCTAGAGAATGATGCCTCAGAAAAATATCATATTGGCACCATTGCAGTTAGTTAAGTTTTTCCCACCATGCTAGTTCAAGTAGGGGTTCAAGAATGGCCTCAGAAGAATATCATATTGGCCATACTCGTTGCCTACTTTTCACTTCATCATATGTTTATGGGCTTCTCCTGAATGTAAGCACATACTTTGCATACCCCAGAACTGGACGAATACGGTGTATGAGTCACAAACGATTGAAGCCCACCACGGTGGAAGGCCTACGAAGAGATGTTCAAAACATCTCTCGCTTATCAACTTAATATTCGTTTGTTTGAGGGAGTAGTTTTGGGCTACATCAAAACATTTTAATCATATTAAAAGAACTTGGGCCTATCACAACCATTGGTCCAAGTTAATATGAATTAGTAGCATATAATACTCCCACTGTTTCGTTGAAACAAGCAAGACTATATGGAACTATTAACGAATGCATTGCATCCTCATATGGACTATATAGTCATATTAGGTCTTAGGATGATTATGAACCGATTGATTTGATCCAACACGAGCCTTGTGTTGGACCTTGGGTTTAAGGTAGATAGTTGTTGATTTTAGTTACGCGTTTAATCCAATTAAACTAATTAATTAACTAATTAATTAATATTGACCATTCTTCAATTAAACCATTTAATTGCTTATCCATTTCATTTAATTTCTTCACTTACATCCTTACTCGGTGTACGATCCATTAGGTTCCAATTAGCGAGGCAGTGGGCGATGTTACTCTTAACGATCGATTGTGAATTGAAACCACATTTCAATTCTCCCCTTGATGATTAGTGTTTGCTAATCATTAGGGCTTCCACAAACCATGAGTGACACCTAGCAGTATGTCATGGTTACCCAAGCTAAGTAGAATTGGTTGGAGAACCTATCCAGTTACAACTTCAATGCAATACGGTCCTTCTCTAATACAATACTCTTAATCACATTGTTTAAGTGATAGTTTGTTTCATGTCTACTATCAATGTGATACTTTCCTAAATGATTCCCTTGAATATGATTTGGAACAAACTTCCTACGTCATATTCATTTGCTTTGGCCAAAGACTTTAGAATCATATCTTAGAGTATTCTCCTTTCACCATGGAAGGTTAGAGATCCCTTGTTGTGCATTCATATGCCTACATGACTAGATAGCTTGACCCCAACAATGCCGTGGACACTCCGAGGGAATGCCGTTGACATGATTAAAGATCAAGGACCTAACCATTAGACATCTATGATGCCTCAGGTCAAAGGACTACTTTGCATATTGTAACTCTAGAGTTCATACATGACATGTATGTTCGAACTCTCTTTTGATCGTAGTTCAGTGTACTCGATTACTCTTTCGAGCACCTATATGTTTGTCTTAGTGTCCAACACCAAATGACTTGAGACTAGTTCATACTCACGTTTGAGTCAACATAACACATACTAACCTTAGCGGATTGTCAATGCCCAATTGGCAATCCTATGGCTAGGAACGTTTTAGGAATAAACATAAGAGAAAGGTCTCGTTAATCGAACTTACTTAGATTACTTATCTCTTAGATCAAATACATTCCTTGGATTCTCTTATTGCTTAAACACATGATACAATAAATAGTGATTAACAATAAGCTTTGCCCTTCCATTAAACATATAAAAGTTCAATACAATAAGTATTCCAAAAGCTATTACATCAAATGAGTGGCTTTGTGGGCATACTTCCAACACATGAGACTTCTTTCAACCCAGCTGCTTCGACCCGAAGCAGGAGGAGTGGAGGAAGGCACCTCTTTACAGAAGGAGTGGAAGGATCGAAAGCCGTCTTTCGCGACTGTCGAGACTTCCTAAAGCAACGTCGAGACAATCTCATCTATGTAAGCTCGAAGATCAATGACCCAAGGGTCTTTGAAAGACTCGGTCCCCCCCATGTCCCATACCAGCTACCAATTTGGGGAATGGGCAACAAGTCCTAGAGAAATATAAAGGTAAAGGGGACTCATAGATGTTCCGACAGACATACCTTGGAAGTCAGTACGGTGAGTCCAGGGAAAAATCACATGCTCTTGATCAAACCTTCCTACTTCCAAGAGGAGATGGAGATTTACGAAAGAAAGCTCCAATGGTACATGACTCCACTCAGGACCCTCTTGTCCTACAGCTCTTTAAGGAAGTAAACAAGTTGAAGGCCGAATGACAAGCTGGGATACCTGATTGGAACCAACCTAGGCCTGGCCCTCTTACAATGAGGATCCTCGACACCCCTCTCCAAGCAAAGACAAAGCATGAGTTTGGCATGCAACTCTATACTAGAAATGAGGACCCGATTGAACACCTTAATCTCTTTGAGTCCACAATGGCATACTGGATGCACACCGACGAAGAGCGATGTCTTCTCTTCCCCTCCACCCTCTCTGGCGGAGCTCTAAACTGGTATTGCCGTATTCCACCTGAGACGGTAGACTCATTTGATGAATTGAGAAAACTGTTTGTTTCTCAACACATTTTCCAGACCGATCACTTGCACACTGCGGATGACTTGTACACTATTTGCCAGAAGCCAGACTAGTCAATACGTATGTATGCTGGCCGCTTCAGTCATGAGTATTCCCGTTGTGCCGAGGCAGACAACAAGACTGCCCTCAAAGCCTTCACGACATGCCTACGTGATTGTTTCTTCAAGTACATGATCAATGCCAACACTTGGAAGACTTACTCTAAGGTGATGGCACAGGCTTACAACCATGCCTCCGCTGAGGTAAGAACATATCAAGGGAAACCCCCCACAGTCACCCCTTATCAGCAAGTAGGGAGTGGAAGCCAGATCCAACCAAATGAGAAGACATCGACCTTCCAAACGGCAGCGGTGCCTCCCCCTGCCTTACTTAATACTTCGACAAGTCAACAGACATATAAATCTCAGGGCAAAAGGAAAAATTTCCATCCTCACCAGTCTCATTTTAGTAAAAGGAGTGAGGAACATTATCCCTATAACCAAGGGTATCGCCACGATAATGCCCACCCCTAGGTAGTCAACACAGTGGGCCAAGCACGTGTCGGGACAGGCCCTACCTCGAGGTATGAGACATACACACCTTTGAACACCACATGTGTGGCCATTTACCCAAGCATAGCACACCTGGTACCGAAGCCAGTGCCGAGGCAGTCAGGTTACAAGCCCACGAAGAACACGGGCACATTTTGCTGCTACCGTGAGCATAATGGCCATGACGGCGAGAAGTGTATCACCCTTTGTGATCATATTGAAGCTTTGGTGCGTGAAGGAAAAATTGATCGATTCCTTCTTCACCTTTCAAGGGATAATTGTAACCAACGCCAGGTGAATGTGATATATTCCATAAGCGGCGACACACCCATATCTAAATCTTCCAATAGGGCCATGAAAAACAGCGAACGAGCTTTAAGGCCTCGCCATTAAGTGTTTCACGTGAAAGACATCAGGGGAGGCAAATGTCAAAAGCCTAGCTAGGATATAATATGTTTCTACCCCGAGGAAGAAAGAGGTATCATCTACCCTCACAATGACCCACTGATCGTGGAGGTTCACATAGCCAACTTTGAAGTACGACGAATCCTGGTAGACACGGGGGCTTCGATCAATATCATGTTTGCTGAAGCTTTCAGGGCACTTAATGTAGCTGAACACTTACTCAATCACTCGATTTCTCCTCTGATAAGCTTCTTCGATGATATCGTGCAACCTATAGGGATCATACACTTACCTTTCACCATTTGTACAGGCCCTTACACAGCTACCATTACCACTAACTTCCTGGTAGTTGATTGCCCAACGGCATACAATGTCATATTTGGACGCACAGGCATCAATGATCTCAAGGCCATGGTATCCACACATATGTTGTTGATGAAATTTCCAACCCCCTTATGGCAATGGTTACATCAGAGGAAATCAACTTAGTGCACGATCATGTTACAACACTTCAGTCAAGCAACAACACTTGCATGTGCCCAAAGAAACCTTTTCTATACATGACCAAGTCATAAAGACCAGCCCAGACTAAGACAACTTGGATCTTCACGGTGGCAACAGCCAACCCGACGATCCTCGAGATGACTCTTTCACCCAGCAAGCACAACCCGCTGAAGAGCTGGAAAAGGTTTCTATATCAAAAGATTATCCAGATCGCATGGTGAAGATTGGCACCACCTTGTCACCACCCATTCGGTTGGCATTGATCTCTTTTTTGCAAGAGAACACTGAGGTCTTCGCCTGGTCATACGAGGACATGCCAGGCATCTCTTCCGATATCATATGTCATCGCTTGAGTATTGACCCCAAGACCAAGCCAGTGAGACAGAAGCGAAGATCTTATGACGTTGAACGATACGAAGCAATGAAGGCAGAAGTTGAAAAACTCAAAGGCATAGGCTTCGTCCGCGAAGTCAATTACCCAATATGGGTAGCAAATGTGGTCATTGTTAAGAAAAATCCGACCAAAAAAAGTCTCCTGCTCCAAAAGGTCTTGTGGAGAATGTGTGTCGACTACACCGACCTAAACAAAGGATGCCTGCAGGATAGCTTTCCTCTTCCTCTCATTGACATACTTATAGACTCTACCGCAGGGTGTGAACTTCTGAGCTTCATGGATGCTTACTCTGGATACAACCAAATCCTCATGAACCCTTCGGACCAAGAACACACAGCCTTCACTACTGACAGAGGACTATATTGCTATAAAGTCATGCCCTTCGGCCTAAAGAATGCAGGGGCGACTTATCATAGACTAGTCAATTCGATGTTCGCCGAACAGATTAGGAAGAGCATGGAAGTTTACGTTGATGATATGCTAGTCAAGAGCAAACATGCTGACCAACACATCACCAACCTATCTGAAACTTTCACCATTCTGAAGAGGTATCGAATGAGGTTGAACCCCAACAAATGTGCCTTTGGCGTAAGCTCTGGCAAATTCTTAGGCTTCATGATAAGCCAACGAGGCATTGAGGTTAATCCCGAGAAGATCAAAGCAATCCTCGACATGAAGGAACCAGTAACTTCAAAAGACATCCAGAGCCTTACCGGCAAGGTGGCAGCCTTAACTAGGTTCATCTCTAAGGCCACAGACAGATGTGCTAGTTTCTTCAAAGTACTTAAGGAAAGTAAGAAGTACATTACATGGACTGATGAATGTGCCGAGGCATTCAAGAACCTCAAAGACTACATGAGTAAAGCCCATCTACTCTCCAAACTTGAGGTTGGTGACACGCTAATTATCTATCTATCAGTATCGACTTCAGCAGTAAGTTCCATTCTCATTCGAAATGATAGTAATGTCAAACGGTCTGTCTACTACGCTAGCAAGGCCTTACAAGATGCGGAGACACGATACTTCAACATTGAGAAATTAGCTCTAGCATTGGTCATGTCTGCTCGAAAACTTCGCCCTTAGTTCCAAGCACACTCCATCATCGTGCTTACCAATCATCCTCTTTGACAGATACTCCAAAGTCCTAACACTTCGGGATGAATGATCAAATGGGCGATAGCATTAGGTGAGTTTGACATCTCTTACCAACCAAAGCCAGCTAAGAAGGGCCAAGCAGTGGCAGAGTTCATCGCCGACTTCACAAATCCTGTTGACATTGTTTCTACACCTAAAGAAGTGGTTTCATTACCCTCGGAAGCTCAGAAAATAGAACCAACAGCCCCAGCATGGAGTCTATATGTTGATGGCTCTTCCAACCAACAAGGTTGTGGAGCAGGACTCGTCCTTACGACCCCTGACAAAGTGGCGATGGAGTACGCTCTTCCTTTCAAATTAAAGGCTTCGAACAATGAGGCCGAATATGAAGCCCTCCTAGCAAGCTTACGTTTGGCCAAACACCTTGGGGTTAAACGAATTGATATCTTCAGTGACTCCCAATTGGTGGTTAACCAGGTCACCAACAACTTTGATGCTAAGGATAGCTCTATGGCAGCATATCTGGCACAAACACAATTGTTGCTCAAGCACTTCCACTAACAAATCACCCAAATTCCTCGAGCGGCAAACAGTCATGCAGATGCTTTGGCTCGCCTCGCCTCAGCAGTGCAAGACAAGATTGGGAGAAAAATTCAGGTTGAATTGTTGGCATCACCAAGCACCATGGTTGCGGAAGTGTGCAACTTACAACAGGGGGATAGTTGGATTACCCCGATTTATAGATTCCTTGCTCATGGCACCCTTCCAAATGACAAAGTCCAAGCTAAGAAGATTCAATACAAGGCTACCCGTTACTTGATCATTAATGACTAACTCTACAAGCAGGGTTTTAACCTACCATACCTAAGATACCTTACGCCCGCAGAGGCGGAAATTGTCCTTTGAGAAATATATGAAAGAGTCTGTGAAGATCATGCTGGATCTCGATCCCTAGCACATAAAGCTTTTCGCCAAGGATATTATTGGTCAACACCCCACCAAGATGCCATCAGAATATCTCGCTCATGTGATAAGTGTCAACGCTACGCAACTATTCCTCACTCCCCTCCCAAGCCGCTTACTCCTATGATCAGCCCTTGGCCCTTGGCCCAATGGGGACTTGATTTGATTGGCCCAAAGCCTGCAGGGAAGGGTAAGGTCCGTTATGCAATCGTTGCAGTTGACTACTTCACAAAGTGGGCTGAAGTAGAACCCTTGGCAACCATTACTGAGGCAAAAATAGAAGACTTCGTATGGAAGAACATCCTTTGTAGACTCGGCATTCCCAATGTGATAGTCACTGACAACGGGCGATTGTTCGACAACAATAAGTTCAGGATGTTCTGCTCTAAGGTTCAACATTAACTTATGTTTTGCCTCCCCAGCTCATCCCCAGTCTAATGAACAAGTCGAAGCCATCAACAAAATAATCAAGCGAACTTTGAAAACCAGCTTGGACAAGGCTAAAGGTTGTTGGCCAGAATTTGTACCCCAAGTTCTTTGGTCATACCGCACTTCGTATTGGACATCAATAGGAGAAATCCCATTCTCACTTTCCTTTTGTACAGAGGCATTTGTCCCAATTGAGCTTGAGCAAGCAACGTTCCGAGTCCAGAACTACGTGCAAAGCGAAAATGACAAACAACTTACCCTCAACTTAGATCTAGTCGAGGAACACAAAAACCAGGCTTACTTGAGGAATGTCGCCTACAAGCAGCGCATCTCCAAATACTATGACTCAAGGGTCAAACCTCATTCTTTCAAAGTGGGGGACTGGGTATTGAAGAAAAGATTACTCTACGACAGAGTCCTGAGTGAAAGAACACTTAGTCCAAACTGGGATGGACCGTTTGAAGTTATTGGCATCAGTCACCCTGGCTCCTACAAGCTTAGAAGCTCTGATGGCAAGACCCTTAGCCATCCATAGAACGCTGATCACTTGAAGTACTATTACAAGTAAACTCACATTGTACAAGTGTTAAGCTTCAGCCGT
Source organism: Malus fusca (assembly GCA_035220775.1). Classification (NCBI taxonomy): domain Eukaryota; kingdom Viridiplantae; phylum Streptophyta; class Magnoliopsida; order Rosales; family Rosaceae; genus Malus; species Malus fusca. The sequence goes on along the minus strand of CM069073.1, from coordinate 47,633,218 downwards.
TCGGCATCCTATGTAACGAAGACTATTTGACATGAATTCAATAAAGAGGTGATTTAGACAACTCGGTCTAATCCTCTTACATTCCTAGCAATGAAACACTCGGGTTCAAAGCTTCAACATGAAACAAAGTGTAAGTATATGTCAACAAGACTATACAAATAAACGAACAGCTTCACAGTATATTCATTCAATCATACATTCCAACACATTCATACATAAGCCAACTGTGCTTCGAAAGGGTTCAACATACTTTGTGTCATTCGACACTTGCTACAATGTGCCTCGACACCTTGCCCTTATTCTCACCAACCAGGTGATGAAATGTGAAGAAGAAACTCATCTTCATGTCACCAACCAGGTGATGAAATGTGCAACCCGTACTCTCTTTCATGCCACCAACCAGGTGATGAAATGTACAACCCATACTCTCTTTCATGCCACCAACCAGGTGATGAAATGTACAACCCGTACTCTAATATCATTTGGCAACTTGCCACTCATGCCACCAACCAGGTGAAGAAGGAACTCATCTTCATGCCACCAACCAGGTGATGAAATGTACAACCCGTACTCTCCTTCATGCCACCAACCAGGTGATGAAATGTACAACCCGTACTCTAATATCATTTGGCAACTTGCCATTCATGCCACCAACCAAGTGAAGAATGAACTCATCTTCGTGCCACCAACCAGGTGATGAAATGTGATGAAATGTGATAAAGGAACTCACCTTTGTACCACCAACCAAGTGATGAAAGCAACTCACCATTCATTCCACCTACCAGAAGACGAGTGGTACAACTTGTATATGTGAACTCCTAGCATTCACAAATAATCAAAAACCCTCAAGCTTGACAACTCAACTAAGGGAGCACTTATGCCCAACAAGAGTTATAGTCACCAACAAAGTCTTATTGCAAGCCAACAACAACTTCAGTGCATGGCATACGAAGATCAAGCTATTCAGCCATCTTGCATCTGCCTCAGACATTTCTCCTTTGTAACAATGCAAACACTACAACTCGTAGAAAGCTTCACACACTCTTGATCAAGACAGTGTGAAGCAAAACCAATTTATGGTGCCAACAAAAGCTTCATCAAAGGAGTTCAACCACAATTCTCCAAAGCTTCACACACTCTTGATTAAGACAGTGTGAAGCAAAACCAATTTATGGTGCCAACAAAAGCTTCATCAATGGAGGGCAACCACAATTCTCAAAAGCTTCACACACTCTTGATTAAGACAGTGTGAAGTAAAACCAATTTATGGTGCCAACAAAAGCTTCATCAAAGGAGTTCAACCACAATTCTCAAAAGCTTCACACACTCTTAATCAAGACAGTGTAAAGCAAAACCAATTTATGGTGCCAACAAGAGCTTCATCAATGAAGGGCAACCACAATTCTCAAAAGCTTCACACACTCTTGATCAAGACAGTGTGAAGCAAAACCAATTTATGGTGCCAACAAGAGCTTCATCAAATGAGTTCAACCATAATCCTCAAAAGCTTCACACACTCTTGATCAAGACAGTGTAAAGCAAAACCAATTTATGGTGCCAACAAAAGCTTCATCAATGAAAAACAACTACAACTCGTAGAAAGCTTCACACACTCTTCATCAAGACTGTTTGAAGCAAATTCAATTTATATAGTTCATCCAAACCTTCGACTACTACAAGGTGTGGCTTGCATCACAATCTCTTGCTCAACAGTGTGGAAGCAAAATTTGTAAATGTTGTCTCTCCCACATTTTCAAATTTCTAGTTTCCCAAAAAAAAAAAGGAAATTGGGAAATTCAACAAATTTCTAGTTTTCCAAAAAGCTTCATCAATGGAGGACAACTACAAATTCTCAAAAGCTTCACACTATCTTGATCAAGATAGTGTGAAGCAAAATCAATTCGTGGTACCCAACAAAGCTTCACCACAAAAGCTTCACTAACAAAAGCTTCATCAATGGAAGACAACTACAAATTCTCAAAAGCTTCACACTATCTTAATCAAAATAGTGTGAACCAAAATCAATTCATGGTACCCAACAAAAGTTTCAACTCCAAAGCTTCACCTATAAAGCTTCAACTCCAAAGCTTCACCTACAAAAGCTTCAACACAAAAGCTTCACCTACAAAGCTTCAACTCCAAAGCTTCACCTACAAAGCTTCAACTCCAAAGCTTCACTTACAAAAGCTTCAACACAACTTCACCTACAAAGCTTCAACTTCAAAGCTTCACCTACAAAGTTTAAACACAAAAGTTTCACCCACAAAAGCTTCACAAAAGCTTCACCCACCACAAAAGCTTCACCTACAAAAGCTTCACCCATAAAAGCTTCACCCACCACAAAAGCTTCACCTACAAAAGCTTCACCCACAAAAGCTTCAACACAAAAGCTTCACACTATCTTGATCAAGATAGTGTGAAGCAAAATCAATTCATGGTACCCAACAAAGCTTCAACCTCAAAGCTTCACCTATAAAGCTTCAACACCAAAGCTTCACCCACAAAGCTTTAATATATATATATATATATATATATATTCAGAAATTCAAAAATTCAAAAATTCAGAAATTCGAAAATTCGAAAAGAAAAAAAATTGCCTAGGCCTCATCTTCTTTAGGCCTAACAACTTTCATAACAAATATATATGAATGAGGAGTTTTGGGCTACCACTTAGAAAGGAAATGCCTCATTCGTCAACTCCCTCGACCGGAGACTTGGGGGACTCCTACCATATGCTACTGCACCTTGATACTCGGAAGTCTCACGACCACTCAGTGACTTGGATTTTTCAAGTCTCCAACCGAGAAGTTTTCCTCACTCGAGAAATTAAGGGAGCACTACCTCAACATGCATGCTTCACTCACAAAGCTTCAACATACAAGCTTCAACAAAAGAAAAAAATTCAAAGAACTTAGTGAAGAAGACTTTGGTGTATTTAACACAGTACGTTGAAATGAAGCAAAACTTATTTATTGATATCTCCGATAAGTTACAAATATGTACATATACATGAATCGAAATAAACAAACAAGAGGGAACCTTCACAAATGTTGCTTAGGAAAAGTCTCAGCAGTCGGCAGAGGCCCAGAAAGAGTAGGCACCGGAGGGTGATCATTCGGAGCCTCAGTACTGAGCAGAACCCCAGAAGGATGAGGCACCGGAGGTTGATCATTTGGAGCTTCATTACGCGGTACAGCCCCAGAAGACGAAGGCAATAAATGCCTTTGGAACAAACCCACAAACCTCTAATGATCAAGTAAAATCTGACCATCAGATTCCTGCATCTGGTCAAGCTTCATCTTCATGTTTGTAGCATAGTCATGTGCGAGCCTGTGCAACTGTTTATTCTCATGCTTGAGCCCTCTCATCTCCTGCTTGAGACTTATCACTTCAGCCGCCAATGATTCAACTTGGCGGGTTCGAGCAAATAGGCGTTGGGCTATATTAGACACAGAACCTGCACACTGAACACTGAAAGCCAGAGAATCCTTAACAGCCAATTCATCAGACCGTTTGAAAAGTAGTATGTTATCTTTGGGAGTGAGAAGGTTCCTGGCCACCACCGAAGCGATCATATCATTCTTCATCACAGAGTCTCCAACGATAAGATGACCAGTAGGGGATAAGAATGATGGGCGCCATATGTTGTCTTGAGGAGACATAGCTGCCTCTTCACCAAAGTTCAAGTCAAAACGACGGTCGGATGGGCCATACATTTTCAAAAATGATGAAGGAGAAATGGGTCCAATAAATCTCTGAAATACAAAAATAAAGGGAAAATTCCTACAAGCAATAACTCTCTGAATATACTTCTTGCACACAATTGGTGCCCTTATAAAAGAAAGGGCAACATGGTCGTTGGTTCAAAAATCAAAGAGGCACCACTCTCCAGATTTCGAAGAGGCACCACTTTCCACACGCAACATCAGCTTCTCGGGTACCACAGATAACTTTGCCAAAGATCTCTGACAAAGTTTAGACACATAAATTTTGAAGGTCCAGCTACACTACTATTACCCACAATGGTAAAGGAACAGCACCACTGCTTGATAACTGGAAAGTCCTTATGTGTGTCAACGTCCGTGCTCCGTGGCAAGGCAGACTCGCAAAAATGCCCAACTTTTACTCACATTCGAGAAAACATTCCCAACAAGATTGCTTGCTCAAAAATCGAAGAGGCAACGCTTTCCGAATCTCGAGAGCTAGATTCCCAACAGGATTACTTGCTCAAAAATCGAAAAGGCACTGCCCTCCGAATCTCGAGAGCCAGACTCCCAACAAGATTACTTTTTCAAAAATCGAAGAGACACCGCTCTCAGAATCTCAAGAGCTAGACTCCCAACAGGATTGCTTTCTCAAAAATCGAAGAGGCATCGTTCTCCGAATCTGGAGAGCCAGATCCCCGACAGGATTGATTGTTCGAAAATCAAAAAGACACAACTCTCCGAACTTTGAGAGCCAGATTTCCTTGGATAAAGCTTGTCTACAATCTTCACACGCAACATCAGCTTTCCAGATACCACATACCACTTTTTCAAAGTTCTCTGACAAAGTTAAAACACGTGAAGCTTGCAGCTCCCACTACATTTCTATGACCGAGAAGGGTAAAGGAACAGTGTTACCACTCGTTGTTGGGACAATTCCTATATATGTCGACCTTCATCCTCCACAGCCAGGCAGACCTGCAAATAAAAAAAAATGCTCAACTTTTCTTCACATCCGAGAGGGCACTCTCAGCAGAGTTTTTCAAAATACTCAGCTTATTTTCCCCCTGATAATACCTCTACAAACAAGCCACACCAGAGCAAAAGTATCTCATATCATCAGGGTTAAAAGCAAGAGTATCCCATATCATGCTTTTTCCCTGTCTTTTCCTTTGCCCTTGTTCTTCCCTGCAAGACAAGGAGAAAGATAGCAATCGGTCAGCACTTGTAATCAAGCTTCCAGTCAGGAACTGACTGCCTGGAACCCATTGCCTGATTACTTACCTGGCATTGCTCTCGAGTACTCATCTTCAACATCGTATACTTCTAGAGAATATACCACATCTGCCTGAGGAACATATAGGGCAAATGAGAAGGATACAAGGAAGCATGTGGAGATAAGCGTAACAGAACACGTGCCGATACATCCACTACTTTGTTAGCAGCAAAAGTATCCCATATAATCAGGGTCGAACATACTCTAGATTTGATGGACTTGTTTTGACCCTCAAATTCTTAAGTCGGCCTTATACTCTGGAGGAAACCAGAAAACCCTTCAGCCCAGTTCAAGAATAAGCCGGTGGAAAGTTACTTCTTCAAAAGCAAAAGTATCTCATATCATCTCTTCTCATTTTTCTTCTCTTTATCCTTCTTGTTGCCTGCAAGATAGGGAGAATGAGAACAATCAGCCGGAACTCGAAATCAAACTTTTGATCTGGGACTAATTGCTTGGAACTCTGATTGCTTACCTTATCTGTCACCTCTTTCGGCAAATCTCCTAGCTCAACGACTTGGGGGACTCCTACTACATGGTTTGTATCGTGCTTGACCAAGCCTGAAACTACAAGTAAGCTTCAAGTCAAATTGATACATTACCTTATGCATCTCCACCGATTAAAGAAACCACCCCTGGATGGAGGAAAAGTACTTACAGAGAAAATGCCACATCTACCTATGAGACAGATAAGGCAAGTGAAGACGATACCACACTTCTATACTTAGAAGTTTCATGATTACTCAGTGGCTTGGATCTTGCAAGTCCCCAACCGAGGAGCTTCCCCCACTCGGGAACTTAGGGGAGCACTGTTTGTACCATACTTGACTAATCCCGAAACTACTGAGCACCGGTCAACGTTATACCGTCAAGGACCCAGAAGAGTTTCCATCCAACCAAGAGGCCAATCACAGCGCGACACGTGTCGACATCAGAAGCCAATCATAGCGTGACACGTGTCAACATCAAAAGCCAATCACAACACGACACGTGTCAATATCAAAACAAAGCTAGAAACTCTCTTCTATAAAAGGTGATCATTCTCCCACAATATTGCCTAATGTCATTTGTACTAAATCATTCACTTGTACTCACTAAAAGATAGCTTAAACCTATGTACTTGTGTAAACCCATCACAATTAATGAGAACTCCTCTACTCCGTGGACGTGGCCAATCTGGGTGAACCACATATATCTTGTGTTTGCTTCCCTATCTCTATCCATTTACATACTTATCCACACTAGTGACCGAAGCAATCTAGCGAAGGTCACAAACATAACACTTTCTGTTGTACCAAAGTCCCCATTGATTTTGTGCATCAACAAAGCTCATTTTGCATATTGCTAATTAGGAATGCTAAATATGGATGAACAGCCATTATCCACAAAAGAAAAATGCATGGATGGTCTATTCTAAAATAATTTAGTCACACCCTTAAAACGTGACAAATGAAAACATAATCCAAGCTTCCAAATACTCATCAATACAAATATGTGTGTGTGTATTTTTTTTTTTTTTTTTTTTGGAGAACAAGTACCAAGAAATGGAGTACTTGAGTAGACCTGACATTCGTGTCGTGTTTCTCGTGTTCGTGTCATTTTCATGTCATACCCAATAGCTTAACGGGTCGTGTCGTGTAATACCGGTTAAAGTAAACGGGGTAATATGACCCGACCCGAAATCAACCCGTTAATATTATCAGGTAATATGACCCGATCTGTTACCCGTTAAGAAAAATATATTTTAAATCAATAAAAATGAAAATGAAAAACATAATTTGACCCAAAAAAATGTAAAACATAATACAAAATTAGTATATACATACTAAATTTTGGAGTTAACCCCTTCATGAAAGTTGTAAAGCTTTTCATTACGAGTGATTACATTTTTCACACTTCTACAATAATTATTATTAATTTTGCACTCAAATAAAAAACATTGTTCATGAGATTTGGAGGGTTTAAAAAATCTAAACTACCATGTAACCATCGTCTAAACGTTGAGGACGCAATTATGAACATTTATTATGCTTTCACATCTTTCAGACTTATACATTAATGATTATGAATTTTGTTTATTTTGAACTCCCTTAAAAATACTATTCATGAGAGTTTGTATGGTTTTAAGAATTCAAACGATCATATACCCATCCTTAAATCGTAGAGGATGCGACTACGAGCGTTTGCATATTATTATTTTTTTGCACATGAAAAAAATTATTTATAATTTTTTTAATGTGTTTGGTATTTTTAAATTACTTGATATTTTTATTTTTAATGTGTTTTATGATTTTTAATCTCAATCTTTGCCTATAATATTGACACACCCCGACCGAGGTCGAAGCATGCTGGCCGTCACGTGAGAGTGATGTAGCCATGTGCACAGTGCGGAAGCAATAATGATAAGAAATATATGAATAATTAAAAACCGAACTACTAGAGTGCACTACTAAACAGGAAGTGTTAGGAGTAAGATACAAAAGTAAATACTCCTAATCAGAGCATAGAAAGTCTAGATGCAGTCCAGTAGGACAAGTACTAATTATACAGTACCAGGAATGTCCTACTATTATTTTGATAGGTCAGAACCGTCGAAGTCCTCGCACCCAGCAACTGCAAACTTACCTAAAACCTGGAGGGGAGCAAAACAGAAAACGTGAGTGGGCAAAAACAAATGTTTTACAAAACCATTTCATTTATCAACATATCTAACCCCTCGCTGTAAAACATGTATAATTTTTTCCAGAATCAAGATATAAGCATATACATAAATATATATGTAAATATATCAATTCAAATCATACTTTACATACTCATATTCATATGTATGCCATGCCAAGATATAACGGAGTAAGCAATTCATGTAAGAATAATTTCATAGAAATATAACATGCTAGCCGAAACTCCTGTGGTAGTCTGTACGGCTGAATTCATATCTCAAAAGTCAATCTAGCCGGAATCACTACAATGACCTATATGGCAATATACTGCACAAGAGTCGGAACCAAATGAAAAGGTATGTATAACAATAATGGGTGTAATATAATCATGCTCAATACTACTCTCACATAATAGCTGGGCGATAAATCACTAGTCACCTACGAGTCGGAACCATAATAAAGGTCTGTACGACAAGATTGTGCACCTAAATTGGATCCAATATGAGCATATGGTGCGGGAGGTGACATAATAAACAGGCATGTGCCATATCTCTGGTTAAATCACAATCACCCTAAGTGTAGTTTTATGAGCTCAACGTTATTCAATCACATATCACATCATCGATAATTCACATAACCAAACATAACTCACATGAGCTTACCTGAGCATCCACAGCACCACAATTATATATAATGCATCATATACCAATTCATATACGACATATAAATTCATATGCATGGCATTTAAGGCATACTTTCATTTAAACACATTTCTGGGAAAATATCAAGTATATAGATATATATTAAAAACCAAAAGCCCACTCACTGGTATGTCGAAAGGTCGTAACCCCCGTGACGCCCTTGAATGCGCTCGTCCTCGTGATAGGTCTCACCTATATGCGAAACAACTATAAAAACGTTATTTTAAAGCACATAACCAACAATACGTAATAACATCTCATACGATGCTCAATTTGGGTATATGAATATACCACAGTTACCTACTCAACGTCACGAACGTCAAGATATTTTAGAAAAAAATTTGGATCTATCACGCGCCCTCACGCGCCAGGAATGGCACGGACCAAAGCGCCCCCACGCACGTCATCCCCTACCTCCAGTCGCCGGACTGGTTTCTGGGTTATTTTCAAACTTCTTATTCTCCGTCAATTCTTAACCATTTTTTACGCAATTTATACCAAAATGAAGCCCTAAGCATGTAGAATCACGATGTACTAATTTAAGGCTAAAAAACACACGAAATCTCACCGGAGAAAATCCAAGAAAACCGGCCAACTTCGAACCCTACGATCCCGACATCCAAAACCCTCAAACTAAGTACTCCGAGCTTCCTTGGGACCTCACTAAGCTCCATGTAGGCTTAGAATTCCCTGAAAACCAACATTTCACGTGTGCATGAACAGTGACATCAAATTGGGTTACGGTTTCGACGTGATTTCAAGGGTTTCCAGTTCTAAAATTAATACCAATAGATTCAGGAGGTTGCAAGGATGAAGGACCTCACCTTTTTGACGTCGATCCGTGAAGATTTGAGGGTTTTTTGTTCTTGTCCATACGGGTTCGAGAGAGAGAGAGGAAGAGTGAACTGAGAGGGAGGAGAGAGAGAGCACGGGGTAGGAGAGAGAGTACGTGTCCCGTGTGTGGTCCAACCAAATCAAACCAAAATCCAAAATCCTTTAAGTCCCTAACCACACAAAAATGCATACAATTTTAATCTACTTAATTTATTTTCCACGAATTTAGGAGAGTATGCATTAATCAATTGACATGTCACACGTACCTTAATATCCTTTAAGGGCAATTCTGTCATTTCACATTCGCGATAACTGAAATTTCAGGACGGGCTGTGACAATCTACCCTCCTTATAGAATTTCATCCTCGAAATTCATACAACACTCACTCCACTAATACTCATAAAACAACCTTGGATACATCTCCATCATTTGATCTTCCGTCTCCCAAGTAGCTTCTTCCACTGAGTGGTTCCTCCACAATACTTTTACTAAGCTCACTGTCTTATTCCTTAGAACTTTGTCTTTCAATCCAAGATAGTCACTGGTTCCTCATCATACGTCAAATCCGGATTAATCTCCAAAGGTTGAGGAGGAATCACATGTGAAGGATCTGAAACATAATGTTGAAGCATCGAGACATGAAACACATTATGTACCTTAAATAACTCCGGAGGCAACTCCAATCTGTAAGAAACTTCACCAATCCTTTCAGTGATCTCATAAGGTCCTATGTACCTAGGACTAAGCTTGCCTTTCTTTCCAAACCGCACTACACCTCTCCAAGGTGACAATTTCAAGAATACCAAATTACCCACATCATATACTCGATCAGTAGCATGTCTATCTGCTAAACTCTTTTGTTGATCCTGGGCCGCTTTCAGGTTAGAATTAATCACCTGAACATTTTGAGTAGTCTCATCCAGAATCTTTGGGCCCTCTAGCACTCTTTCGCCAACCTCTGACCAACACAATGGCTTACGACAAGCTCTACCATAAAGTGCCTCAAATGGTGACATACCAATGCTCGAATGAAAATTATTATTGTAAGCAAATTCCATCAAGTCTAGGCGATCATGCCAAGAATCACCAAACTGTAACACTGAAGATCTCAGCATATCCTCTAACGTCTGAATAGTCCTATCTGATTGTCCATCGGTTTGAGGATGATAAGCAGTGCTGTAAAGCAATTTTGTACCAAGAGCTTCCTGAAAACCTATCCAAAACTTAGAAGTAAATCTTGGATCTCGATCAGAAATAATATTCACTGGAACTCCATGATACTTCACAATCTTCGTGATGAACAACTTAGCCAATTTATTCAGGGGATACTTTTCCCTCACTGGAATGAAGTGTGCTGACTTGGTAAGCCGGTCTACAACCACCCAAACGCCATCAAATCCATTCTATGTACGTGGAAGCTTATACACAAAATCCATAGTTATATTTTCCCATTTCCACTGGGGAACAGGAAGTGGTTGCATCCGTCCAAAAGGCTTCTTTCTTTCTGCTTTGACTTGTTGACAAACAATACACCTACTTACATATTCTGCAATTTCCCTTTTCATACCCAGCCAATAATAAAATGGTCGAATGGTATGGTACATCTTAGTTCCTCCTGGATGCATCGCATAAGCCGAACAATGTGCTTCATCCAAAAATTACTTCTTTAATTCCTCATTATTCGGCACATACATTATGTTCTCCTGCATAAGCATGCCATCCGATTCTCGAATCCTGAGGTCTTTCTTTTTCCCTTCATTTCTCAATCGGATCATTTCCTGGATCTCTTCATCAACTATCTGAGCTTCAAGTACCCGATTGACTAAAACTGGTCTGACTTAGAAACTAGCAAGAAAAGCTTTTCTTCGCTCTTCTATCTCCAATTTTACTCCAGTAGCTCTCAAATCTGCAAGAAGAGGAACACGGCAAGCATACAAAGCATTAAGTCGACCTTGAGGTTTCCTACTCAGCGCATCAGCTACCACATTTGCACGACCCGGATGATACTCAATAGTGCAGTCATAATCACTTAGTAACTTCATCCACCTTCGCTGACGAAGATTAAGATCATGCTGAGTAAAAAGATAATGAAGACTCTTATGGTCTGTGAAGATCTTACACTTCTCACCATAGAGATAATGCCTCCAAATCTTCAAAGCAAAAACAACGGTTGCCAACTCAAGATCGTGAGTAGGATAATTCCTTTCATGAATCTTCAATTGTCGAGAAGCATAGGCGATTACTCTATTATGCTGCATCAAGACACATCCCAAACCATTCAATGAAGCATCACTGTAAATCTCAAAGTTACCACTATCGTCAGGAAGTACCAATACTGGAGCATAAGTGAGACAATATTTCAGCTGCTGGAAACTTTGCTCACAATTCTCATCCCACTTGAACTTAACATCCTTCCTGGTTAACTTCGTTAGTGGTAAAGCAATCATAGAAAAATCTTGAACAAACCGTCGATAATAACCTGCTAGACCAAGAAAACTCCGTACCTCAGTGACGGTTCGTGGCTGTTCCCAATTCTCCACTGCTGCAATCTTTTGAGGATCTACTTGAATTCCTTGTGCCGATACCACATGTCCCAAAAATGCCACTTGATTCAACCAAAACTGGCATTTGCTAAACTTGGCATACAACCGATGTTCCCTCAATTTCTTTAATACCAAGTTAAGATGTCGAATATGATCTGCTTTCGACTTAGAGTATACCATAATATTATCAATAAAAACAATGACAAATTTATCAAGATATTGCTGGAATACTTCATTCATTAACCTTATGAAAGCTACAGGTGCATTAGTCAATCCAAATGGCATCACCAAAAACTCATAATGTCCGTAACGGGTCCTGAAAGCCATTTTAGGTACATCTTCATCTTTAATCTTCAACTGATAATAGCCAGATCTCAAATCAATCTTAGAGAACACACATGCACCTTTAAACTGATCAAACAAATCATCGATACGAGGCAATGGATAACGGTTTTTAATCGTTACCCGATTCAATTGTCTGTAATCAATACATAATCTCAAAGTTCCATCTTTCTTTCTTACAAACAACACTAGAACTCCCCAAGGTGAAGTACTAGGTTGAATGAAACCTATATCAGTTAATTCCTGTAACTAAATTTTTAATTCTCTCAATTCAGCTGGAGCCATTCTATATGGAGTCAAAGATATAGGATCCGTACCTAGAAGCAAATCAATAGAAAACTCCACATCTCTGTCTGGCGACAATCTAGGCAAATCATCTGGGAATACATCAGGATAGTCCCTGACTACTCCAACTACCTCCACACTGCTAGGAACAACATCATTTAACACCACATGTGCTAAGTATCCTTGACAACCTTTTGATAACAACTTCTTTGCTCTCATGGCAGAAATAACACCATGTCTCACCCCACTTCTTTCACCCACAAAAGTAACTTCTGGTAGTCCAGGACGATGAAAAGTAACTGATTTCCCGTAACAATCTATATGGGCACGATTATAATGCAACCAATCTGCCCCTAAAATCACATCAAAATCCACAATATCTAACGGGATAAGATTAGCTGGCATAACTACACCATCTACCATCACTGGACACCCTGGATAAACACTACCAACATAACATTTGTCCCCTCTAGGCATAGCAAACTCTAAATCAAATCCTAGAGGTGTAGGGTGAGGTTGTGTCATTTGAGCAAATGTATGAGAAATCACAGAATGTGTAGCACCACAATCAATCAAAACTCTAGCAAAGTGACCAAGGATGTTTAACGTACCCATAATCAAGTTCGGATGATTCTAAGCATCTTGCAATGAGATGTGATTAACACGTCTCTGAGCTTGCTGTCGTCCTCCATGACCTTTATTACCTTGAATACCTCGCCCCTGAGAAGTATGTCCTTGTCCTGTCTGGCTAGACAGCCTAGATGGTCCTGCACTGCTAGCAGCAACCTCTCCCTGTCGGGACTGGCCTCCCTGATACCACTGAGATCCACTAGCTGGCATGGAAGGATATGAAGTATAACCTCCAGGATCTTAGGAATACCCAGTCTGAAAATAAGGATCCTGGGAATACTGATTCTGTCCAGAAGCATAGGGAGCAGCATCACCCTGATAGTGGTAAGCACCATCACGACCCGTCTGACCATAACTACCTAATCCAAAGTTCTGCTGAATCGGCGCTGGAGGTGGCATAGCAGACTGCTGAGACCTCTGCTGACTCTAGGGACACTGAGCAGCTCTATGTCCCATCTGTCCACAAGTGTAGCAACCACCACCACTTCTCTTACACTCTTCATGATGTCTGAAATTACAACGGCGGCACAACGGATGACCTGAACCACTAGCACCACCAAAGTTTCTCTGTCTCTGAAACCTGGGTCCACCAGTAAACCTTCCACCTCTCCTCGGGCATGTGACACTAAATCTTCTGCTGGAAGAACTCAAGCTCGCTCCACTTGTCTTGAAATTATATGTCTTACGGGGTCCCTGAGTGGAGATACCTTTACCCATGTCATTTTTCCTCTTATTATCATTCTTATCTTCATCTTCCTCACTATTACTAGGAAGGTTTTCAGAATCCTCCATCCGAACCAAAATCTCAGAAAACTCATGGTAAGTGGTGCAAGGAATCGCACTAGCAAACGTCCGCCATTTCCTCTTAGTTCCCAACTTAAAACGGCGAAGCATCTCTACCTGATTACCAGCTGTATCAGGATCATATCGGGATAAGTCTGTAAACTTTATGCAATACTCTTGCGCCGACATATTCTTTTGCTTCAATTGAGTGAACTCCTACTTCTTACGATCAATGTACTCCGGGGGAACAAATCTTTTCTTAAAATTCTCTTTGAATACTTCCCAATCAGTTTCCGCTTCAGGTGACATAAACTAAGTTTGATTTACCCACCAAGCTGCTGGCTCTCGTCCTAAAAACCAAGTGGTTGTCTCAACCCATCTACTAGCAGGAAGATTCCCTTGACTCTACATCACCTGAAAGGTCTTCTCAATATGGTCTAACCACTTTTATGCCCCTTCATGACCCTCATTACCCATGAAGCGGTCTAATTTCGGATTATGCATAGTCTCCAGGGGTGTTCTATGAGGAGGAAGAGGACGGATTACATTCTGAAAGGCATGGGCTATCGCTTCCCCTAATTGAGTTATGTCAGGGAAATTAAGCTCAGAAGCACGACGTGATTCCCTATGAGGCGGCATAGTTCTAACAGAAGACACCAAAAGATCATTAGAACATTAACAATTTATACAGGACTACAAACCTAGGCTCTGATACCAAACTGACACACCCCGATCCTAGAATCAAGGCGTGCTGGCCGTCACGTGGGCGTGACGTAACCAAAAGTGCGACGTGGAAGCAAAAAGGTAAAAGAAATACGAAGGAATAAAAACCAACTACTAGCAATAATATCCAACTAACATGCTAGAGTGAGTTTAAGTGTGAAACACACATATTCAGAGCATAAGTGCTAAGTACAGTCAAGTAGGAACATTACTAAATTACAACACCCGAAGGTGAGTCCTACATTTAAGTAGTCTGTCAGAACGTCGTGGGAATCCTCGTGAGCCACCAACACTGCTAACTAGAACCTGAAGGGGCGCAAAACAAGATTGAGTGGGTCAGTAAAACAAAGCTTTTCGAAATTATTTCATTTAACAACACTTCTAACCCCTCATTGTAAAACCTGTATACTTTCCCAGAAAAATAGTATATACATAATCATATATCACAGCAAAACTCAAATCACAAGTCTTTAACACTTTTCAAGAATATGCCATGCTATGATTCAAAATATGATAAGGATGCATCAATATAACAGGTGAAATAATGAATCAACCAGAGATCCTGCAGCTGTCATGTACAGTTAATTCTATAGCTCAATATCCAACCCAATCGGAGTCACCACTGTGACCTGTACGGCACTACTCTGCACATAAATCGGAACTACCTGAAGTAGTCTGTACGACAAGAATGGTGTAAGAATACGCTCTAGTGCTTCTCTCATCAACAGCTGTATAATAATCTAAAGTCACCTACAAGTCGGAACCACCTCTAATGGTCTGTACGACATGCACCTACTTGGATCCAAGGTGAGCGTGTGGTGCGGGGTGAATAATATAAGCACTAACACCAGGGGTGCAGGTTATGAGCTCTCAACACAATTCACATCATCAATAAATTACATGAACAACATAAAACTCACCTGTGTGTCTACAGCACCATTTCACATATATGCATCAAATACTAATTCATATATTTCATATATTTCATATATTATGCATGCATGGCATTTTAAAACATACTTTCATTTAAATTCAATTTCTGGGAAGAATCAGTAGTATAGAGGTATAAATAGAAAATAACTGCCCACTCACTGGTAAGTCGAAGGGTCGTAACCCCCGTGACGCCCTTGAATGCGCTCGTCCTCGTGATAGGTCTCACCTATATGCGAAACAACTATAAAAACATTATTTTAAAGCACATAACCAACAATACGTAATAACTTCTCAGATGATGCTCAATTTGGGTATATGAATATACCACAGTGACCTACTCGACGACACGGATGTCGAGATATTTTTAGAAAAAAATTTGGATCTATCACGCGCCCTCACGCGCCAGGAATGACATGGACCTACGCGCCCCCACGCACGTCATCCCCTACCTCCAGTCGCCGAACTGGTTTCGCCGGCGACGAAAAAGTTGCCAGTTTCTGGGTTATTTTCAAACTTCTTATTCTCCGTCAATTCTTAACCATTTTTTACGCAATTTATACCAAAATGAAGCCCTAAGCATGTAGAATCATGATGTACTAATTTAAGGCTCAAAAACACACGAAATCTCACCGGAGAAAATCCAAGAAAACCGGCCAACTTCGAACCCTACGATCCCGACGTCCAAAACCCTCAAACTAAGTACTCCGAGCTTCCTTGGGACCTCACTAAGCTCCTTGTAGGCTTAGAATTCCCTGAAAACCAACATTTCACGTGTGCATGAACAGTGACATCAAACTGGGTTACGGTTTCGATGTGATTTCGAGGGTTTCCAGTTCTAAAATTAGTACCAATCGATTCAAGAGGTTGCAAGGATGAAGGAACTCACCTTTTTTACGTCGATCCGTGAAGATTTGAGGGTTTTTGGTTCTTGTCCGTACGGGTTCGAGAGAGAGAGAGGAAGAGTGAACTGAGAGGGAGGAGAGAGAGAGAGCACGGGGTAGGAGAGAGAGTACGTGTCTCGTGTGTGGTCCAACCAAATCAAACCAAAATCCAAAATCCTTTAAGTCCCTAACCACACAAAAATGCATACAATTTTAATCTACTTAATTTATTTTCCAAGAATTTAGGAGAGTATGCATTAATCAATTGACATGTCACATGTACCTTAATAGCCTTTAAGGGCAATTCCGTCATTTCACATTCGCGATAACTGAAATTTCGGGACGGGCTGTGACAAGTATCTTATGTTTGTTTTTGCAGGAGCAGGGTGATTTTGGGTCTGTATATTGTCATTGATTTCAATTTGATTCCTTGGTGGGTTTGAATTTACAATAAGCTCATTTTTCACTCACTTAATTGTGCATAAGATTTTAATCTTAGTATTCCATATATTTTTTTCGTATCACCTAAATATCTCATAATTGTTTTCATTTTGGCTACTTCATTGTGGATCATTACTTAATGTCGTTTGGTTAGTCTGTGAGATTTGATTGTCTATGTTTAATCTGTGTATTTAATGGATTATTGGGGGTCTGATGTATTGCTAATTAAGGACTGAATTCATCTTTATGATATGCTTGAATTTCTTGATTGAATGGACTTCAAAGTATGTTCTGATGCAATTGGAGGAAATAAATAAAAAGGGTAGTGAGATTGACTGCATAATTTGTATTTTGGGTTTAGTGACCTATAAAACTGCATATTTTTTTTAAATTCATGTATAGATTAATTGATAAATATAATGCTATTGAAAGTTCTTATTGTTGTGATTGTGTTGTGCTTAGCTTAATTATAAATTAAGGGTGGTTGAAAATTAAAATTTTATTCATGCATATTTTTTCCTTTCTTCCCAGCTATTAATTTGTTGTCGGGGGCTTTAGTTTCATTCATCTTAGAGAAGAGTATCTCATTACAAGGAACTCAATCCTTTTAATTTTCATCTACTTTTTGTTTGTAACCATTAAATGACCTAACTTTATATTTACAATTATGTTTCTGATTGTTGATATTCAGGTTATTAAATTTTATCATATATGTTAACATATTCATTCTAATAATTACCACTTGCTTTGATACATTGAAAACACTAATTTTGTGACAAGAAAATCATCTTATTCCCTGTTTAATAAAATTGTGTAGTAATTGGAGGAAATGTTTGATAATAATGACGTTACATAATTGTTTGTGTTATTTGTAATCCCGCAGCAATGCGCATGCATTACTATCTAGTATATACTAAAACTCAAAACTAACTGAGTCATTGTTCATAAGCATAGTGTGCTTCCTATTTGGTCCCAGCTAAGTTTGTTTTATTACACTTCTGCCACTGTCTGAGAATATATATATGTATATATATATATATACAATTTATTGTTTCTCTTTCTTCTTCTCTCTTCCCTCTTCCCTCTCGCTGCCTCGTTGCGACTCGCCGTTTGAACGAGAAACCCAAAAATCATCAATTTCATCTCCTTCTCCAAACAATACAACCATACCTTCCATCAATCTTAATCTGCACCCGAACCCTCGAACCTAGTTTGGGTTTGACATTCCCTGCGACTTTCATAAGTTTTCCGATGGTAGTCGGCCCTACAACCACATCTATCCGACTCAGGAGAGTCCCAACAACATTCAAGTTTTTCATGCTCGAATCTACCCCTAGAATGAGGAGTTCCATTAACCCAGCTAGAGGTGGGTTTTTCCGACGAAGATCTAAGTTTTCTCTGACCGGTTTCAGGCCTTTCCGACCTTTTTTGGGTCTCGCGAGGGTGATATTCTTACTTTACACCCTCAAATTAGATTAGGTCGTGAATTTGGTGTGCAATGGTTGAGTTTTTTTGTTTAGTGTGTTGGATTAGTTATTGTTGTTATATTTAAGAATTTGAATCTGTTCATAGTTATTGATTTCGTATTATTATAGCATGATGCATGAATTGTGGTTTTGTGAAATTTTCTGAATAGGTTGTTTAGCCGCTGGGTTTTGAGTATCAATTCATTGGGGATTCTGAATCAATTAACTGAGGAAAGAAGAAGTAAAAAGGCAAGGGAGCTGTTGAGATGGTTCTCTCCCTCTTTTAAAAATTTTAATGATGTATTCTAGTGGTCTTCACTTAGAAGTGAGAGGTTTTAGGTTCAAATCTCGTAGATCGCGAATTTGATACCAAATTAGGCTGCTCATTGTGTGGCTTAGCTAAACTCCTTCTCCTCTTAATGTAAAAATATTAATGTGCTCAAAAAAAAATTAATGATGTATCTGATTTTATTTCGGGTTGAATTTCAAATTCTACATGGGCTCTAATAGGGATTTTACCACCTGCAAAAGTAGAGATAAAAACACTTGAAAATACTTGCAAGAGTACAAGGTTGTCGTAGTATAGCAACTCTAGCAAGATCGATCTCCACAGGGATTGAATGAATAATTTATGTAAATACCAAATCTTAATTAATTATTTGAAAACAAAGTTTAGAAGAGGTTGATTTTATGACCTAAAATATTAAAAACGAATTTAATTAAAAACAATTAAATAAATTGGCAAAATAAAAAAAACCAAAAGAAATAGTTTTGAAAATAAATTTGAGCACTAGGGTTCCACCGCCACCCTAACAATCCTACGTAATTATTCCAATTACTTATTACTTACACATGCATATTTTGAAGGTTAGGTTTTCCTAAAGTATGTCATACTTGGAACCTCCAACATAGAACGTATATTTAACATGCAACCCGTCTGTAGCGTCCAGATCGAATGTGAACATGCAAGACTCATTAAGTTTTATGAAAACCTTTTGAAAAATCATATAACCCTTACAACGTGTTGTCCATCTTAAGAAGTTACACATATTAACCACAAGAAACCAGCACCAATTCCAGGGACAACCCTCCGCCAAAATTGCATCAAATTATTTTTCTAAATATCCTAATGGTGGCCAATCATCAAGACAATTAGATAGTTTAAAGCACAGTGATTAATAATTCAAAACTTGCATGCATAATATCATAAGCAAATTGAAAAGAAACTACATATTCTTGCTAAGGCTCTTGGCCTCGTCCTAGCAAACAAAACTAGTTACGAATAATATCATAAAACAAAATATTATTAAAAACATGGATAGAAAACACTTGAAAATAAACTTGAATTGTCAAAAGCAATTCTCCAAATAGTGCGTGCGTTTTCTCCTCTTTAACCCTAATGGTTAAATATCTTATTTATACTAATACAAAATAAAACCCTAAAATGTCTTAGAATAAAACGAAATATAATAAAATAATAAAACAGAAAATAAAAGGTTTCCTATTTGAACTGAAATTCGGACTTCCCAAAAAATCACACTTTTGACCAATCAAATCAACTCCGATTTGGTACTAAAAGATCACTTTTTAAAGCTTGGAACGTCCCTAACAAATCTTCAGAATGAATCTTCCTCCAAATATGCCATCTTGACCTCTAAAATGCCCAAAACGTCCAGAAACGTCAATCTGGGAAAGTTGCGCGCTGGGCTTTCTTTTCATCGCCACGGTCAAACGGCTAGGTAGAAAAATCTGGAATTTTGACACAATCATCTTGAAAGACTCATGAACATCCTCTAATTGTAATAACTCCAAAATTCATCCGTTTGATCACTTTTTTCTCCAGAGGAAGTCGAATGTCCTACATCCAAAATAATCAATAAATTAATACTAAGAATAGGGTAAAATATATGGTATAATATCGCCTCATCAGGCTCATGAGAAGTAATCTCTCATGACGGTTTGGAAATGATAATTTGTTCATAAACTTTTTTTTATTCTGGTTGGACAAAATAGGTTGATTATCTGCAAATTTCATGAGGTTTTCAATAGGACTGTTTACCAACACTTTTGCATGTAACTAGTATGTACATACAAATTAAGTAATTGTACTTTTTCAATCTCGCTGCATCGCGCGGGCAATGCTTGCTAGTATATATACCTAGATGATTAAAAGAATTCTTAATTTTTCTCTAAATTTGTATATGGATTTTTAGACAAAATGGTCCCTGAGATTGATATATATCCTCATTTTGGAACTTGATAATCAAAATCAATAGAAGTGGTCCTTGAGTTTGTCCACTGTAAATCATTTTGGTCATTCCATGAAAAATCTGTCAATATCCTCGTTAAATTGTTATGTGTCACTTGACCACCTCTTAAGGGCATTTTTGTCAAATCAACTCTTCCACCTAACTAAGATATTAACAAATTTTTTCACGGAATTATGGTGAACAAACTCAGGGATTACTTCTATCAATTTTCATTGTTAGGGACCCACAGTAAAGATTTATGTCAATTTCAGAAACCATTTACCTAAAAAGTCTTTGTATAGTTAAACCTCCTTTATTAAAGCATATATAGGCAAAAAGAATGTTTATGGATAACAAACGAATGGGCAAAAAGAAAAAAAACAACAAAAATGAAAAAGAGACGTACGATATACAATGGTTAAGCTTGCATCCCTGGCTATTAATTAAGTCAGGAATTGAAAAAAGCAGCATTATCCCACTAAAACATGGTAGCCCCGAATGAAGGACATGGTTGGCAAGCTTATCATCAGACATAACATGCATTGCCCTTCTTGTCTGTATGAGAAACTCTGGAGCTGATGAGGCTTATTAGGTCACGACAATGTCTCCACTAAGAACGCAGAGACCAACGAGCAGAAAGGGGTTTAGAGAAAAGAAATAGGACCAACTTAGGATCTGTTTCCAACCATAAAGTGACCAACCCTTCTCCCAAGCTGTGATTATAGCAAAGATGCAGGCTGCAAGCTTAACCCTATGTGTAAAGGAGATTCCGACAGGCTCACAAAAAGCGCTGATCATAACTCGACCAGCATGGCCTCGAAATAGCCCACCAAATCCAGCTGCTTGCCCCAGAAAGACTTTTCTTGATCCATTTGTATTGGCTTTGACACATCTACATATTCAAAAACTTATCAGATGCCATTCAAGGATGAAAACTTGAGACATTTCAATCATCTTGATATGCATTCTTTGTTAGTAATGAAACACATGATCAAGACTCAAGTCATCAGAATCTAAACCACAAATTCATCCCAGTATAAATCTATCCAACAGTGTCAATAAGAAACACGAAAGAAAATTACTATCGTTATATCCATACAAAATGATCACTATTAATCAAATAAGACAATCGTTGAAAAGAATTCACCATCCAAACCAGTTGCAAAGTAACCTAGCTAGGTAGCTTTAATTTTCTAGCATGGCATGATAACCCATGGATTTCAAGAAAGACAACTAAATAAAACGACTAGGAATTGTAATTAGCACTCCAAAATAGTCAAGATGCAATATATACTCTCCTCCATCTCGTCTTTTTTCATTAGTGCAAGTGCAAAATTACTATTTTTGAAGTGTCAATAAGAGCATAATTAAAACAAAACATTGAGTAGCTAGCAAACACAAATGAAAGTGGTAATATTTGTGACTTATGGCATGCTTGCTTCTCAAGATTTTTAAAAATGCCATTAGATGTTGGGAGCTCAAGAGCTACACAAATGAAAGTGATAATGTTTGTGAGTGTTAACTGTGTACATGCCTGTTCGCTGGCGCTCGCACTCCCAAGTTGCACGACCGTGTTCTCACAGCATTGATATTGAGACACTTCCCAGCTAATCCAGTTGTTGAACTAACAGCATCAAATATTTGTTCAGCATCACCATGATGATGACAACCATCAACACTGGTACCATCACTATCGCGGTCATCGTCATAATCATAATCGTAATCGTAATCATAATCACCATCATAAGCAGCCAGATCGTCATCGTAGAATACATGATCCTCGTACTCACTACAGTAACCATCATGATCATCCACCTCCTCATCCTCATGCTCATCATTGCAACAAATGATTGGCGGAACCAAAGCCTGGCCATCAAGAGGGACAAGCTGCAATCTAAGACGGCCATTGGATCTGTGGGCCCTGAAGTACTCATGGTGCCTAACCTTCTCCTCCGTCAAAATCAACCGTCCATCGGTGGTGTAGTGCCTCTTCAAAACCCAAGGCATGTGAGAAGTCAGATTCTCCGTACGCGCCAGCAACGGAATCGGAGGTGGAAGCTCTTCATAAGTTCTCTTCTTCTCCTTCTCCTGCGCCCAACATAACATTTCTTTTCTCTGACTATAACAACCATGATGACGGTGACCAAAACTCAACTCATCGTCGCTTAGAACGTCGACACAGGACTCCATGCCAATGTAGTCCCCAGACATTAATAGTGAGGACGAGGACGAGGAGGTCGGGGAAAATAAGTCGGAGACCATGGTATCAATGGAGGTGGAGGAGCAGCTTCTACTAAGAGAAGGGTTTTGTTGGGGTTCAAAAGTAATGAGGGGCTCGAGGCTCAATTCAAGAGGAGGATAGGAATATTGGATTTCGGATTGGGATTGGCATGGATTAGAATACATGGGACTATTAGTGATCCGCCTTGTATTGGGGATCTGCATATTGTAATACTGTAAGAATACATACAAGTGTATTATGAAGATAGGTATGGACTGTTTTATATTGGAAGTCTGGCCTGGTTTGGAAACTACAAGGGCCCGCTACGTAAAATTCTCTGACTTCAAGGGTAACTGGCTCTATTCAGGAATCAACTGAATCACCTGGAAATTGAAAAACAAAAAATCATTAAAACACAGTTAATATATGTTTAATTGTAACATAAATCGACCTCCTTTTTGTACTCCATTTGCACTATAAAGAAATTGCATCCAATACTTCAACTTAGTTATTATAGTTAAGGGTTGGGGAATAGTGGAGTACGCAAGATGACTATGATTTCTACCAAAAGAACAAGAAATTAATAATGTTGCCCAATTAGGGTTCGTTTGGAAGCGTTTTCAGTCATTTTAAAAGCACTTCCAAACGAGCTCTTAATTTTTAGAGTGTTAATTGACATTTATACATTATTATATATATATATATATATAAAGATATTAGTATTAATAAATTAATGTAGAATAATGTTGTATATGATAATGTTAATCTAGATTAGATATTCAGATTCAAAGAAAACTATAAACATAAAACAGGAATTCAAACTGTAAACTTAAAACAGGAATTCAAATTCATGTAAGTATATCTATATGGTACCAACATAGTTATATAACACATCAGATTGTTGTGTGAAGTAGACACGTCCTACAGCGTTGTTTGCTAGACTGCACCATGCGTTGTTTTCATGTCATGCATGCATGTATCCGATGGTTTTTGTTATCTCCGTCACTGTCAATACCACAAAAATAGGATTCTAGTGCATCTTTGATTTGATTCGATCACGTAACGGTCATCACGATCAGCGGTCTAAAGTATATGACTTGTATGTTACTATTTTTGGTTAAAGTGAACTAATTTAGTAATTTTGACAAAAACAAAGGTAATAACCTGCTGGGTAAAGAACAAAAGCAAAAGACTACGCGTCACAAAAACTCGAGAGTCGAAAGTGATGTAAACAGATCAGCATGCAAACCTGGAACCTAAAAACTCAAACCCCGACAATCCGATGGTCAAAACCCTGTTTTAAGATTTGGTTGCTTCAGTTAATCTTTGTGTAAAATTAATTAATATCATATTATTCATGCGAAAAATCTGATTTTATTTTTATTGCTTCAAATAATCTTTGAGAAGGTGATGATTATTTCCTCAACTGGTCAAAGATGAACAAGGATTAATATTTGAGTGACTATACAAAAGGAACTAATACCAATTGGTGAATGATATCATGTGTGTTTGTGTTATACATATTCGTCTAATTAAGTATATAAAATGAAATGTTGTGAACATGAAGATGAAACCACAAGCTAGAACAACCCATATGCCGAACAGAAAGAAATCGCTACCAGATTAGGTTAGGTTATGCGCTCGATTTCATATAAGCTATAAAAAAAATATGAATTAAGATATAAATTAAAGCAAATGGACTTACAGGAGGAGAAGAAGGGATGATTGAGGTGTAGGGCTTGTTCTTTCTGGAATCACAAACACACAAGGAGCAGGTGGTGGAGGAGAAGACGACGACTGTAGGAGCAACACAACTCATGATCATTATTTCACGTAGCAAATGTTTTCTCTTTTTGGTTTTGTTTGCTTCTTCAATGTCTCGTAGCAGAACGAACGTACGTATATGATGGTTGGTCAACATGCTAATTTTAAGAGGCGGGGTCTCAGGGATTAGTGTGAAAACCGAGTACGACTCGGCGCATTGCTTTGCTGGAGATATCTGGACAATTCCCATTGCTTTGCTGGAGATATCCGAACAATTTTGGTGTTTAATCTATATTTACATAGGAACAAGGTAAAAAGAGTAAAGTTTTCATGATCTCAAAATTGCCCTTCTTCTATTAGAAGTTCAAAAGAAAAAATAAATTCATAAAAAATAATAAAACCGCTTACTAATGAGAATGTGGATGGTTAGTACACCTGTGGTAAGAGACTAATTTTCATAAATTTGAAAGTTAGTTAATCAAGGAATTAAAGTTTCAAGTATCATTGTAATTTATCTGTCACGTGTCAAATATGATCCGTCGTAAAGATAAACACAACCATAATAGTAATCAAACGTGAATTGATATTCTTTATATGAAATGTTTAAAATAAGTACTACTCATTACTTGTATACATTTACGGGATTCGAGATTATATGACATGTTTTTTAGTAAATATATTATTTTAGGAAAGACTTCAAAAAAGATATACTAGATAAGGGCTAGACTTACCATTTAAATATACCACATTTAGCGTATCACTTTATGTGGCAGCCTAGTTGTGAAGTCTAGGTGAATTTTAGTTTTTTTTTTCTATTAAAAAATATCTATGAAACGCAACAATATTACTCATTTCACCTTCCCCGTTCTCTATCCCCCATCCCTCCACTGATCTGGTTTTGGAGATCAAAATATATAATTCAGATGAAGGTCAAAGCCAAAAACTTCGAAATATATGGGACTTTCAAAACAGATTCTGCAGTCGCAAACCAAAATAAAGAAAAATTAGAAAAGCGGTTGTCATTGTAGCAACCAATTTGAGACGACCCAAGTAGAAGAGAAGAGCCAAAAATTGTGTCCAATCTTCTTCATTCTCTTTCTTTTCATGTTTCTAGTAGTGTCACTCTCCTGCTTTATCGATAAGCTAGTGCGATGAGTTATCCCTTCATGGATTTCAATTTCTTGAAAGATTACAACTAACACATGCGAGGCATTTGTATTGCGTGATTCAAATGCTTTTTTCAGTTGTAGTTCTTTATTGGTGGTGTGTTCTTAAAGAAATTTTTCAATATGCCCATAATACAAGACGGTAGATCATGTGTTATTATAATTTTTTTCCAAATGTTCTTTCATTTGTATGACGATACATGGCGTATGTGCCCCTGTTTCAGACGTGGTGAAAAATCTCTCGTGTTCTCAGAAAAAATCAAATTGTTTGTGAACTACACCTATATTTAGTCGTCCTTGATACGCATATAAAATCAGAGTGATTTTCATTCTAATTCAATCCTACATACCAAATGGGCACTTAAGTCACATAAAATGTGAAGTTTATATATAATGAAATTGGGCCAAATTAGTTCAGTGAACTCGTATAGTTTTTTTTCATCGAACTATTTATCTTTCTCCTCTTTGTTCTGGGGTTAGTCCTCCTTGTCCACAGCTGGGGCAACCCTTCATTCCGAATCCTTGGCAATCAAAACACCTAATAATTAAATACACAAGCATTAGAAACTGATTTGTTTAAGGTGTTACAAATGGGAATTGTTATTGGCACTCCAAAAATCTCATTTTGCTCTCCAAACTTTCTATAATTAGAAAGAAAAAAACACTAGAAAACTTCATTTTAATCCTTGGCAAAGATGACTTTTTGATTAAAACCATGAGTAAGATCAAAACCTAATTTTAGTCCCTTGATACATTAATAACCTCATTTATTAATTATATTTTGATTTTTTAATTATCTATCTTTTTCTTTCTAATTTTGAATGTATTAATTTTATTTCATTATAAATTTTATTTTCATTTCATTCATCGTAATATATTTTGTTGTGAACATTTAGATAAACTAATTTTTGTTATACAATATATTTCGATGTACTTTATCTTCTTCATTTAGGTATATTAAATTCATTATAATACATTTCGGTGCATACATTTAGGTACACACATTTCTGTACATACATTTCGATACAAACATTTAGGTACATTAATTCAATATAATACATTTTCGGTACTAACATTTTGGTGCATACATTTCGGTACACACATTTAGGTACATTAATTTAATATTAATACATTTCGGTGCATATATTTAGGTACATACATTTCGGTACTAACATTTAGGTACATTAATTGAGTCTTTCAAATTTGAAGAATGTTAAATAAAATTAATAAATTAAAAAACTCTTTTTTGGTCAAAAAATAAATTAAAATTTGTATATTAATAAATTTAAATATTTAATGGGAGACATTAAATAAAATGCACATTAATTATTTTGAATTAAGGACACATTAGGGACTAAAATCAATATTTAATCTAACACCAGGTTTTTTTTAAATTTTAATCTTCTTGAAGGATTAAAGTTCAAAAACCCCAAAAAACACTTGTGAAGAGTGTAGAATGAGATTTGTGGAGTGCTAATAACAGTTTCCTTATAAATAAATACATTCTTCTATTTATTCATGAAAAGTAAACTGAGTTTTATATTTTAAATCATGAAATAACTTACTTCCATCGCTCAAAAATATTTCCATTCTTCTTATTCCTTCCCGTCCCCTGAAAATTAAGGGTTAAAGGAGTTGAATTAATAGTTGCATACCTATCAAACAATACATGTTTTTTTCTTGTCAATAAACAATAAAAAAGACTTAGCGCAAAACCGAGAGCAGTGACGTTCTAGACTGCATACAGTCGACCTCCTTTAGTGGGATAAGGCTTCGTTGTTATTTGTTTGTTTGTATGTTTTGTCAATAAACAATAAATGCCATAGTAACTTGGATTAATCCTAGCTAATTATTAGCTAGAAGTGCAAATTCTAGTCAATTAGAGCATCTTCAATGTAAAGATGTAAAAAGTGAGGTCGTAAATGATATATTTATATCGGCTTTTTAGCTAAAACAGTTACTGAGAATGGTATAACTCTTCACTTTAGTCTTTAACAATGAAAATTAATAGAAGTGGTCCTTAAGTTTGTCTACCGTAAATCATTTTAGTCATTCCGTGAAAAATATGTCAATATCCTCATTAAGTGGAGGGGTTGGTTTGACAAAAATACCTTTAAAAAGGTGGGCACATAGTCGTTCACATGACAATTTAACGAGGATATTGATATATTTTTTCTCGGAATGACCAAAATGAGTTACAGTGAACAAACTCAAAGACCACTTTTATTGATTTTTATTGTCAGGGATTAAAATAAAGAACTACGTCAATCTCAAGAATCGATTTAGCTAAAAAGCTTATATATACCTTTGGTATCATATTTGTTGAACTACTTTAAGGTGTAAAACTATTTTGCTTCGGTCGATAAGTGTAAAATCTCATAATTTTGAATATGCATTTTCTTGCAGCAGTTTACAGTCTCCCACTGGATGGGTGAAACCTCAACTTTATAACTTAATAAAATGTATGACTAAAAAATAATTATAAAAAAAGGGTGAATACATGTCAAGGGAATTTAAGAGAGCATGCACGTACCTTGCATCCCTGGCATTCGATTGCACCTTTACCTCCACAGCCTTCACACTTTTTCAAGAACTACATGTCAAAGGAATTAGAGTCCAACTGACACTTGCATAAATACATACTATGGTACTTAAATTCAAAGTTTAAAATACAAAATCAAAATCTAAACGATGAAAAAGTATTATGTACTCTAGAGCACCATAGAATTTTCGTAAAAAAGAGCGGATGTATACCGAGTTGAGTGGAAATCCTCCAGATTTTGCAGCGAAAACTGCAACTACCCTGGGCCTGTGCTGTATGCTTGTTTTCAGTAGGATTGGAGCAAGCTGGTGAGGACTAATTGGTGGAAGTGCAGGTGGAGGAATGTTGCAAGAGCAAGACATGGAGAGTTTGGTCATCATCTTTGTCAATTAATCCTGATCACACCAACAATATTATTTGAGATTATTCTCTCCACACTTATAAGTTGGAATGAGTGAACTAGAAACAATTTCATCGCATCCACAAACTTTTATTTTTTAGGAGGGGTCCACTGCTTTCTGGCCTCTCACTCTGACTCTGGATATTGTATGCCCGTTGAAATATAAATAGCTCATGTAAATTGTTTGCTTTGTCAAGGTGATTACTACCCAACTATTGGTGGTGGAGTTTCCTACTATCCCGAGGATTTAGAACGTGCTTAGTTTGACCTTGCGTGAGGATAGTGAATCATTCATCCGCTTTGACTCACTCTTCGTGCAACCAATCACTTTAATGCTTAAATTGTAGTACTGCAATAAACATTACATTTTAATTAACCTGTGTGAGTTTATCTTACGCTGGCTGTCGATCCCAAGCTCAAATAAAGGAGGAAGGAGAGAGCGTCAAATAATCAACAACCAACACTCCTTTCTTACATCAAATCCCTATGATTTTCCAGCGTACATTCAGCTGTTACATGCATTAATACGTACTCTGAAATTTTCACTTGCAATTTGTTTTGACCATAACAGTCTTTGGATGTAGAATAATTCAACAACAAAAACCAATTACAAGGGGGAGAGTTCGGCGGCTGACCTTAAAATCTAAACCAGAGGAGCAGATCGAGAAATTTGGAGTTTTGAGATTTAAAGAATGTTAGAATATAATTAATTAAACCACCTCCGAAAAGATTGGGGTTTGATCCCTGCAGTCTTAAAATGACGAGTACAGATGAATCAAAAACCGAAAGTTTTTTGGACCGAAAAAAAATAAATAAAAAAAAAACGATGGATGAAAAACCAGCAGCAGCAGAAAGTTGATCGAAACATATTAGAGGTCAAGCAGTAACTTGTGAATCCTAAAGACGGAAATGCCTGTAATTTGAACACACTGTATTTACATTTATATGCACATAGTATAGCTCAACCTTGTTTGATGCTAGTAATATGTATACGGCAAGATTTAGTAAATAATGTTTGCCTCTTACACTTCATTTAGCTCTCTTCAAATCCTCTGCACCTTCTCTTCCCCAATTATCCACCTCGTCAACCAGCTCGGATCTTCGGCTAACAATTTACATGATGCCGGGATGCTCCCAAGATCACTACCAATTTGGTCGTATTCCTTGAGGGCTGCTTCCATCTCTACCTCAACATCAGCATCGTCGACAATGTTAATTGTTCCCATATGAAGAGCATCAGCATAGTGCTGCTCCATCTCACGATCATTTTTGAACGGCTCAATGCCAGGGCCCTGCACGTTGAAAAGTTTCACAAAAGCATATTAAGGATATGAAACGTACCACATATGTGGGAAGAAGGGAGAAAAAGGACATGTCCTCAGGTTTAACCGCTGGACAAAAAAGTAAATCTCTCTAAGCTCGATATACAAGAGCGTCAAACTTCAACAAATTACCAGAGAACCATGCAAGCTTAAAAAACTTATATATTGCATTTTCAAGAGAGGTATTTTGGTACAATGAATTATTACAACAGTATTTTAATTGGAAACCTGAGATTATAACATATAACAGACGCGAATCCTAGACTCCTCACATGGGCCCCAAATCAAAACTCAAACTTAGACCCCAACCCTAGACCGGCATCAAATCATACCCAGACCCGCATATCCATACAGTTCTAGTCCTGCGCAGTCCAAGCCAAAACTCGGAACCCGAACTTTCGACTTGAATCCTAATCCCTACCTCAGACCTTGAACCTTGAGCAACAACCCCAAAGCCCCAAGCCGGAACCCCAAACCAAATATACCTAAACTCCACATGTAACCCTGCTTAATAGGTTAACCAACAAACTCGAGTCTTTACAAATCGCATCATATTGAAATTCTTTGGTGCATCTAAACGCTTCAACCAAACAACAGTAGAGAAATCAGGGAGTTAAATAGTCAACTGTTAATACATTCGTTATTGGGTTTTCTTTTGTTTCCTTTCAAGAAGAAAACTTCATTGAACTATGCCCAAAAGGCACACTCCTATGTACAATATACAAACCTATCCGTTAAGTAAAATGTTAAACTACAGAAAAAGAAATTTATAATTATGTTTCTTCTACTTTGGTATACACTGATAATAGGAGATATTTAAAAATATATATAGAAGCAGAAGCATGGAAAAACCGGGAATGTTAACAATCAGAAAGAAGCCTATTTTTCTGGTCAGAGAATGAACACAAAGAAAAGAAACAAGCACTTTCATTATTTTGCACATATTTATGTCAGATTTTAATTTTTAGAGGAGATACCAGACTTGTCCATGTTTGGAAATTTAGAGGTACCCTACCTGACATAACTCAGCATAGTGCTTGTATATCTCACTGTTTTCATCTTGATCACCTAGAAGTGTCCCACCGTACCACCCATTGGCTTCATCTACTGATGTCATTGAAAGGTACCTTGGAATTGCAGCAGAGAAAGACATGATCAACAGATACACTCCATAGGATACCCCAGAGGCTTTTTATACAAATTAAGTATGCCTACAGGTTACTGGAAAAGAAATGAAACATTATAATTCAACAGATTTATTTGTGTACATGTATTTTTTTTTTTTTTTTTGGTCGATGTAGATGATGATGCCAACAAGCTAGTAACATAGAATTCTAAAACAACTTAATTACCCAGATAATACTACTCTTATCAAAAAAAATTCGGGTTACTGTTTTATCACCCTTATTATGACCATTTCCCTATATATTTTTAGTATTAGCACCCAACTAACATTAGAGGTCACGGTATTAACAACAATGTATAAGCCGTCTACATAGAGATGCACAACACCTTCGTGTTTCTGCAGATATTTAAGATAATAAACCAGACAAATGGGAGGTTCTTCTCCTATGCCAACGTAAAAGCATTTCCATATGCATACCTCTGGAAGATATCCTCCTCACTATCATTGGCTTCAGAAGAAAGCCAATTTAAGTCACAAAAGCCATCAACCCCTGTCTCATTACGGGATCCTCCATTACTGATTTCATGTGAAGTAACTTTTGGTGCAGAGCCACTTTCTTCATATTTTCTCTGGCCAAAAAGCCAATTTGGGCTTTTCAACTGTATTTCACTGAAAAATACAATTCCAATGTTCAGTAATTATAAAGAGAATTTGCTTTGGGTCCCAAGTGTACAGGATAACCAAAGACAGAGATGAATAATCAAATCACGAATAGGATGCTAAACAGAGGGGTAAAAACAGCTTAGATTGAATATAATTACGCTGCATCAGGCGCCACACTAGAATTTGCAGGACCACCACCTGGTCTTTGATCTGGTTCACTACAAAGTCTAACATCCCTTATTGAACTACACGTCCTTTCAATCAATTTATCAAAAGATGTCAACTTCATCCTCATAAAGTCTTCTCTGCAAGCAGGAATAGGGGCAAGAGTGTTTCCCAATCCTCCTAAGTGCATATCATTTCCTTGTGGACTGAAAAGTTGAAAATCAAGAATCTTACTATAAAAAAAATGGATGATTAAACTGAACCATTAACTTACAGAAGACTTGGAAAACCGATTGAAATAGGTATTGTAAATGTACAACGTGCATCCCTGCTTGTGTATGTTTGTGCAGAGACATGTGCAAAGAACATCAATTCCAGATACATAGAGATTTACCACACATCGAGGAGGTCATCAATTCCAGATACATGAAGATAGTAATCAGAATCCAGCTCCCAGAGAGCAGTTTTCCCGTCTTGTGGTTTGAAGTAACCCAAAAATCTGGTAAAACCAACAAACAGATCAAATTTTTTGAATTTTTTTTAAGAAAGGCAAAAGAGAGTATGATAATGTGCAACATAACATTGTAAATCAAGTTACAACACAGTGAGATATGATATAATACAGTACAACATAATATGACATACTCCAATACAACATCGTTCCAAATGTAAAATACTACGACATAGAGTTACTAGCTCCTCAATACATTCAAAACCACATAATGTAATATACAACTGCTACAGCAACACGAGTTCCCCTATCCATAGATGCATCCATTTCTTAATGCGAAATGGATAAACTATTGATCGGGATCAATTTCTATATTTTTATTTTATACGAATTGATGGAGATCGTAGTAGGCAATAAGCCTTATCTGTTACTACAGGAAAGAACAGATATTATTTAATAGATAGAAAAATAAATTTCATTAGAAACTACAGGAGAGATGAAGCAAGTACAAATTTATGGCGTCTTGCTTTTCACCATCAGTGTAAGCATTGCTGTAGTATCTCTTGATAGACTTCAGGAACTCTCTTGATTGGGTTGTGGCTTTCCACTTTCCCTGCCTCTCAGTAAATACCTGGCGTTCATGATAAGGAAAAGGCTTCAGGAAGACATATAAAGCTAAATATGGAAATTCAAAAACTTTACACAGTTACACACAGAGGCATATATACAGACAGAAGGCTTTAGTAACTGAAATAAGTAACCAATCTAGAACCATTACATCCAAAATCAAAACACTACAGCACAGGCACAAAAAATATTCCCACTTTTAAAGTGATTTTCTCCTAATCCTAAAAGGAGATCTAAGAACTCGAGATTGGTCACTTAGTTTAGTACTTACTAGAGGCTTATTCTTATCTATATAGAAGCACGTATCTTCTCCCTCCACTTTAATATATACTTGGAAACAATGAGGGTGATCTGATGAAGACCTAAATTCAGTAGGGTTGTATTGCTCTTTTTGTTGCAGATTGCACTTTAAGAGTGGACCCCCTGAGTTTATATATTTGTTGTAGACTGCATCTTAAGGGTGAACTCCTGTTGAGAATGAATCCCACATTGATGAGAGGAGGGACCTTGCATGTGCTTATAAGTAGTTGGGCTACTCCCCATATTGCCAATTGGTTTTATGGTGGAGCCTCAACTTTCTTCATGGAATCAAAGCAGCTTGTCCCACGTGAGGGAGCTTGTTGAGAATGAATCTCACATTGATGAGAGGAGGGACTTTGCATGTGCTTATAAGTAGTTGGGCTACTCCCCATATTGCCAATTCGTTTTATGGTGAACCTCAACTTTCTTCAACTCCTTGTCCACTGTATGAATTATACTATTACTGTTTATGTCTTTATGAACTTCTCAAGAAAACCTTAAGTGAGAAGTTAACTTGAAGACCACATTGTTAACACCCACCATGCAATATGGTGAACTGATCCGAGCAGTCTATTTTCAGGTTCCCCAATCAAAGATGATCCTCACACAATGACCGTCATTGAAACATTTTGACCATTTTGTTATCATGGGTCATCTCTATCAGAAGCATTGTATTCATCTTTTTATTTCACCACAATTATAACACATTAGTTTGTGATGTGATTTTTTTTTTATTTTTAGTGGACATCTGATTAGAGTTATAGAGTTTTCTTTCTTTTTTAACTTTCACGTTAGAATTATAGGGGTTGATCTATGACATCTAGCAACTGATAATATGCATACTCTAACCCATGAATAAAATAAGAACATACAGTGTTGTGAGCTGCAGAGCCACCATACTGCTGCGCAAGAGCATCTCCCATGCTCTGGTACATATCCATGAGAGCTGCAGCAATAGTGCTATCAGGATCCACTTTGGGCAGATTTGTCAAACCCATTGCATGAAGTTGTCGGCCTAAAGCTGCAAGGCCATAAGCATACTGGGCAACATTTGTACGATCCAAACAATCAATACAATTCGTGCGCAGAACGCCACTTTGAAAATGTGGTGGTTCACCGCTAAAATTATCAATTTTCTTCTGTTGACTAATATCAGATTCCCTGTCCCAATTAACAGCAGAATTTAGAGTTTCATTACTGCTTCCAAACCTTGGAACGTCCCCAGAGTTTGCTCTCAGAGAAGCTTCCCTGAAAGAAAAGGAAGTCTGATTTATAAGAAATACTAGTTCAGTCTAATACCAGTGTTAATTAGCAAGCAAAAGAATATCGGTTTGAATCGAAAATTTGGCGCTCATGTGCACCATAGCACCTAATTTCTGTATATCAAACCCTAGATGGAATGACCAACTGAGTTGTTGAACTGAA
This sequence comes from Malus fusca, assembly GCA_035220775.1. Classification (NCBI taxonomy): domain Eukaryota; kingdom Viridiplantae; phylum Streptophyta; class Magnoliopsida; order Rosales; family Rosaceae; genus Malus; species Malus fusca. The sequence continues at coordinate 47,598,597 of CM069073.1, read as the reverse complement.
CCAGCACCAATTAGGTTATATCAGGATCTCTGCTGGTCATGGGGGACTGGCATAGGAGATAAAAATGTAGGAAATTCAGATAACAATGACTGGGATTGCCAACATGCTAGTTCCAATGCAACACACTAGGATGTGCTCGGGAGTGCTTTCAACAGTGCCAAAAGTGCTTCTTAAGTGTCTGATTTAAATATAAACAAGTACATTTTGATTTTGAGAAGCATTTTACCGCTTCTTCCAGAAGAACTTTAAAAGTTTTCTATGGAAGCACTCCCAAGAAAATATGCATGACGCACTTGAGTTTTTTAAATGCTTCTAAATTTCTAATAAAGCAGTACAAACAAAAGTACAGTACTTCATACAGAAGTGCTCCCAACCAAACCCTATAAGTAAGAAGTGCAGTAAATCAAGATTGTGTTTCATCAATGGGACATCTGGCACTCGTCTGCCTCCTAGAATTTATCCAATGCAAATTCATTCAAAGATAACAATCTAAGTGCAAACGAGATCTGGAATAAATCTCTGAGAATAGAGTAGGGAAATCACTGAACCAGCAAAAAAGTGGGTTATATGATATCAATATTTATAATTACGCACTGCTCACTGGATAACCAGCATAAAAGAATTGGAAAAGTGGTGTAACTTAAAAACATCGCATGCATGAACTGTAACATGCCACCACAAATGTGCATGGAAATCAGAAATTACGTTAAAACAGTACAACTAGTGTTAAAACTTTCCTTTTATTTTCCGAATAAAAAAGAGGACTGATTCATATCTATGATGATTCCATAACATTTGCAAAAACTAAGAAACCAACAAAAAAATTGCATACCTTCCCGTGCTTGTCCGGCTTATTTGATTGGGCCTCCGTTTAACAACGCTAGGTTTGCCACTGTAGTAAAAACCAGTCAAGTCAAGCGCCTCACTTGCCACAGCACCCAAAACTGCTAAAACATTGGCAGACTTGCTTTGGAAGCAGAAAAGATAGAGACCAGTTAGAAGAAAACAAATATAAACACAAGCAGTTAGAGATGGTTATATCGAAAGCATTGCAGAGTTATCTATTGGTAAATAATTTTACTTCTTAGCAAGATGAAAAAGTGGGAGCAAAATGATGTATACATATGTGAATGATATATACATATATAAATCTGTGAGCCTATGAAACGGAATTAGTCATTCAATGTAGATATGGAGTATCGGATACCAATATGGCCTGATGCGTATCAAATACTCCATATGAATCAATACAATTTCGTAAAGAATTTCTACGTCTCAACAAAAAACTCACTCCCCCACGATACTATGTGTATGTCTTATTTCAATTGTGTGGGACTCCTATAATTGTTTATGTAAAGGAAACGGAATTTCGGTTCAATTGTGCTTACTAGTTTTTAAACAAAACAAAAATGGGGGATGTGCTTTTCATACTTTCATGGTTGCAACCAACCATAAGAGAAGTGAAAAAAGAAAAACATAGAACTAGCCTGCACCACACCAGATAGGGATGTTGTTTACCCTACTCATATCTTAGCCTGCACAACACCACAAAAGAAAACATATATGATACAGCATGGTTTTTATTCTCCTATTCTTACCCTAGTTTTATGGAGACTTTTTGTATCATATTTAATCATGTATCCTATATCTATCTGTGCATCATAGGTGTGTGTGTCTGTGTCCACTTCGCCAAAAAAAGCAAAGCAAAACAAAACACAAAAGGAAACTGAAAACTCAACTGGTTACCTTTTTGCAAACTTGTGAAAGTCCCAGTGAATAAACTTAAGATGGTTTTCTTCCGAAAATATTTGATTCAAGTACCCAACTGCATTTGCAAACTCACGCCTCAGCATCATTTCTCGAGGCCTTTTTTCGACAGTCTACATTAAAATTGTACGAGACACATGAAGTGAAAAATAAGAAGAAAAAAATTGCATGATGGACAACCGATAAAATATAGCTTAACTCGTAATTCCAACAAAATATTTATCTCTATGTATATATGTATCTTGAGTAGGCTGTAACTCAAATAGTGCTTAAAAAGATTTCAGCACCAAAAAAATTTTACCAATTAACATCCTTGTAAGTGCAATCTCCCTATGACACAAACACACACACACGAGTAGACAACTCAACCACTGTAGATCAGAAGCACAAATAAATCTTCAACTTATACTGAACGTCAGGTATATGCGAGAAACAAGAGATGCATTTAATATTCACTATTGCGCCATGATAGTACACCATGCTTATATGATCCTCAAATAGCTACAACTCATTCTACAACCTCACTTGCAGCCAACAAAAGTAACAAGGAGGGCAATGTATTAGCAAAGTTTCAACTCATTCTCTAAATAACCGAATTTATCAAATAGAGTATCTACTATGTGGCGATAGCTATCACATAATTATTTGCCCCCACAAAAAAGATGCACATTAAACTAATGTTTCTCACATACAACAGGATGACTTATAAAACCTTGCTTTAAACTATTAACCAGAAACTCCGGCATCATTGTCAAAATTTTCTAGTTTTGCATTCTCTGTCTTACTAGTAATTTTTAAAAGTTAACCTAAGTTGGCTGAAAAAATTGCATATGTTGTCTTTATTAAATATCCAATAACCCAGTTAGCTGGTATTTCCCTTCCCAATGTTGGAAGAGATACAACATTCATTATGATCTGAATGCACATTTATTGATAACCCCTCCCTCCTTTAATTAAAACAAAAACAACAACAAGAGAAGAGTTATTGGTCATCCAACACATAAAAACATTGTCCCATAACATGCAGTAATAGTAACGACTAACAATATGAGATTATGTTTTTATTGCCAGCAGCTATTAAGAAGGTATATAGAAATAAACAAACCTTGATCAAATTAAGCACAATAACTGGGTTGCCATATCTCCTTGTCAGGTCTTCGAAATGTAATTTGGTAGCCTGATATGTGGGGTCATATCTCTGTACTAAAGCCAAAATAATAACATGCAAAAAATGATTAATTCCAATGAAGCCTAGTAAACAGTGCATGTGACGTGTGGCATATGATTCAAATGAAACTAATATGCATCACATAGCGTTCTTACATATAATATCAGGCTTAGGGCTAAATCTTGAAGCTTCTTGTGACCAGAAAAGGGGAATCGAACCACGCATCTGGACAACAGAACTCATTTTTCCCTTGCATGATCCAGCTTCTTCGTCGAGGATTATCTGTTCTGTCTCAACATCATTTGCAACCCTTCCCCTATCATTCACTCCCCTTTTCAAGTAACTGTAACCCAATTGAAAACATGATTAAAATATTGACATGTTATACAACAAGAATTTTCTGTATATCAAAACATTATAATACCAGTGAAATTTCACCCTCAAAACATAAAACTTCAAATTTTTTTTTAAATTTTAAAAATTTAAAAAATTTAAAAAAAACATATAGTCGAAAAAAATTGACTTTTGTTTTTACATGCCATCAGACAGCTTTGTGAATAATTAGGAGAAATGAAGATGGTGCTGACGTGATATTCAAATTACAACATACCGTGTTCCTGCAAAATGCCGAGAGCGTCTAGAGACCAGAGAAACACTGAAGTCCCTACCAAAGATTGATAGCCTAATCTGCCATCATCAAGTAAACTAAACTTCATCCAGATATTTAACACATATTCAGTTAACAAGTTTTTCTTTTCAAAAGAGACACAAGTTTTATCTAGAAAAAAACACAAGGAAAGATGAGAAACATGGGTGACCCGTCCATCAGACACCTAAAGCATCAGTCAAAAGACCAAAACTCATAAATCCCTCAGCACAAGGTAATACATAGGTAACGTGAGTAGTAAATACATACAGTATAAGTTCACCAAAAAGAATAGATAGGATATAAGCAAATTATATTAGTAAAAAATGTAGGGCAAGTCTAAAGCAGTGTCCTTTTTGGCTGGCTAAAACTGTCTATGGGTTCCGCACCAAAACAATCTCATTACCATGCACATACAGTGAGAAAGAGAGATGGAGAGTTTCATACCTGCTTAAAATGGCCATGCACTAATGCTATTGTCCAGATTGTGTTATTGCACCTTGATCGAATAGCCTGTGTTAGATAGGCATTCCATACAAATATATTATCATACGGCATCCTTTCTTCACCCATTGATAACACATTTTTTTGCAAGCTCTGCATTATAGGATACGTATAACTATAGAAAAAATCTTTGGTCAAATCAACACTGGATAGAAGCTTCTTGTACCTACAGTTACGGGAGAAAAATATAAGCAATAATCTATAGAAGTTGAATTATGAAATATATTAGTTGGTTATCATGCAGTTGAGAAAAATTAAAGCCTGCAGAGTGTACCATTACTGTACATTTTGCCGTTTTAAATATGAAACACCACCTACTGATTAGATAATGGAAGGAACACTCCTTTAAACCCATCCAAAAGTGGGATATTAAGTATTAAAGAATTATATGCATCTTCAAACGATCACAGATTAACTGCATAGAGGATATGGCATTTGCTTCGCCAGTCACTTTTTAACATCGCATTCACACCCTTCTCCATTTACTATCCTAAGTCACCAACCCCTTCCCAATCCAACTTCCACGTAGTCACTACGGGAAGTTGTGAATGAAACCATTAGAAGTGTCATTCATGAACAGTATATTTGTGCAACCATCACATTACCCAGCTAAGCAAAAAAGGTAAACCCCTAAAGCAAATTATATCTCCTCTAACAGGACACCAGTAATTATAAATCAGGGTTTATGTGTTTTATGTGTTGAGGAACACTGGTGTAAAAAACTTAAGTGACCCCATAGAACTTTGAAGCAAAATTTTACAATGTCGGGACCCTTGGTGGGTATCCTCACCCTTTCTGTCCCTGAGCTTAAAACACTACCCATCTCCTAGACACGTACCAAAAGGGTTTTACTCTGAAAGCTTCGCTTTCTATCTTATTCTTTCGGGCATTCTTTCTGGCCTCTTGTTTCTATACAAGCCAGATGTATGAGACCAATAGTGAGAGACCATGTCGATTATACAAATAAATAATCCAGTGACCGTAAATCTCTAAGCAAATCAATTATATCTCTGCCACATTTATGCTATCATTTAACAGTCAAGACAACAAAGAAACATGAAAACAACGGAGAAAATTACCGCAACTCGGTCTTAGAATGAGCAATATCGGTTTGAATCGAGACGTGCGGAATAGTAATCAACTGGCTCTCATCAATGCTATAAATCGCATGACCACATATACTTCCTATTTGGCGACGCTTGGTGACCAAAATCAAGTAATACGATTCCAGAAACTTAATGCAACCTGGCAAAAACACCAAAACCCCATACAAGTAGTAAACACAAAACACACCAGCAGGTAGTTCGTCAATCTCTCCAAGTACCCATTAAGGTCTAAGACACTGACCGGCGATCCCATAAACCTTGGCCACAAAAGTAAGGCCTCCGGTGGCGCGATTGCCCTCGGCGATTCGCTGAAGCAGACTCTTGATCTCCTGCGGCGAGTACACGACGGGGTCTTCGCTGATATTCAAATCGTCGGGCTCCGATCGGTCGATTTTCAAGACCCGGAAGAACCGCTTGTTCCGATCGCTTCCGATCAAGTAAAATCGCTGGAATTGGAAGCGTCAATCGGAGGAGAATGAAGAATTGGACTGAATTGGTGAGAGCGAGCGAGAGAGAGAGTGAAGAATTGGTTACCTGTCTGGTCTCGTAGAGCTTGAACTTTTCGAGGGAGTAGGAGTTGGGGTCGGCGTCGAAGTCGTTGGAGGGGTGGACTTTGGCGGAGGAACGGACGTATTGGGGGATATTGGGCTTCGACTTGTCAGGTTTCGCCATTTCTGCACTGCGGATGGAGGGAACGAAGAACTAATATTCAGAGGAGAATGGAAATTGCCGGTTTTATATAGAGTGCGAATTGGAAGCTGGAAAAAGTGTCCATCCGACAACTTCAAACTTGTACCCGCTCCGGCGAGCCCTTTTTTACTCCGGTGATTTGTTGTTGTTGCTCTCGTAGGTACGCGTATAATACGCATACGTAAAAAAAATTAAAATTCTGTTGCGATGATACTTGGATGGCCCACATGAATAGTTGTTACTATTTATGCACAGTATTTTTACTATTTATTTGTGGAAAATTTGTAAAGTGAATAGTGCTTTCTTTTGTTTATACAAAGGAAGAAGAGGAGATGAAGAAGAGAGGTTCACGGGAGAGAAGAAGGAAAAGGAATAAAGGAAGAGAGAGAGGAAAGAAGAGGAAGGGAGGAGGAGGAAGAAGAGAAAGATGAGGGGGAGATAATAAAGAGAATTATATTTGTACTCCTATTATTTTAAATTATAATGAAAGCACCACTGCTGCCCCGATGACGTACTCCAGTTACACTGACTGTAGAGGAACCTCGTAAATTTTGTGTCTTGTTTCATTTATTCCACTGCACCCACCGTCGATTTTACAACACGTTATCAGCACGAGAAAGCTCTCGTGTCAGTGGAAAGCACAACGTCACAAATCTTGTTCACCTTTGTCTCCTGGAATCTCACAGATAAGAAAATCTTTTCATTTCATCTTCAAATCTCAGTACAATTGATTTTCTTGAAGCAACTATATATATTGTTGTATGACTGTATATCATCTTTTGCAAAAGCAAAAGAGTACAGACTCAAAATTCGTAGAGAATTTGACAGCCATATAAACAGCCTCGAAACTCCAACTTGAGGACCTCGGATTGAAATACTTTCTTCTTAAAAGTTGTTCGTCCGCTCAATATCTACAACATATCAAAATTTCAGAAAACTTTAACGGTGCGATCGTCTCAGATGTTTGAAATACCAAACCAGTTTCCAATTTCCGCATAAAACTGGACAGCCACCTTATGAGTACCACAACTCCATTTCTGTAGCTCAAATCGAAATTGTTTCTTGACGAAAGTTGTTTGGTATCCTCTTATCCATATCATACTAAAATTTGAACTAAATCTAACGGTTTGATCTTCTCATAAGTTGCAGACACTCTTGACTCCAAAACTTATGGGAACTGTTTCGACTTTTTCGAAACTCACCGGAGGAGGAACACCAATTGGAACTTATTGTTACTATTATTTACTGAGTAACCAAAATGACTTCAGAACTGTGAAATAAAAATAAAAATAAAAGGAATCAAACAAAAGAAGTGGCAGACCAAGAAAAGGAAAAAGCAAAATATGAGGACTTAATTATTGCATTTTCTGTTTTGGCATATTTATATGCATGGTGTTGGTTTAAAACTCATGTCACAAGTTCTATTTATTTAAAGCAATTTATTTACAGTGGGTAGAATTATTACCCTTTGCTTTAAAGCTTTGATATTTATGTGAATGGTGCTGAATCAAAGCCCTTGTCACAACCTTTATTTACTTTAAAGCAATTTATTTACCATGGACGGTTTTACCGCCTATTGCTTTAAGTTTTGATGATTCTAAATTAAAGCCCTTGTCACAAGCTTTATTTACTTAAATGCAATTTATTCATTATGGTTGGAATTACCGTCTATTGCTTTAATTTATGTATTGTACTTATCTTTTGTTACAATGAGTATATATAGGACCTGAAGTTCCTTGATCAGATCAGAACCTGCAGTTTCTTGATCATCATCATATAAAAATGATTGGACCTGAAGTTCCATCATGCAAAAGGATCAGGCATGAAGTCCCTTGATCTTGAAGATCAGAACATGAAATTCCTTGATGAGTATCGTAAGTTTTAAGTGCCACAGTGCCTCAACTTAATTGTAATAAAAGACATAAGAGTCTCAGTTCACAGATGATTAAATAAGGACCAGAAGTTCTTCATGTCCATACTCAAAATGGTTTAGCAAAAGCATTTATTAAGTGGGTGAAATTGATTACCAATGCTCTGCTCATGAAAACGAAATTGCCAGTTTTCTACATGGGGACATGTAAACTTTACATGATGCATTATTAATTCGGTTGAGACATGTTACCAACCATCAATACTTCTTAGTACAACTCGGGTTTGGGAACCAGCCAAACATTATACATTTACGAGTTTTTGGTTGTGTTATTTATATGCCTATTGCACTGCCACACCGTACTGAAATGAGGCATCATCGTGGATTAGGCATTGATGTTGAACACCATCTATCATTCAATATTTGGAATCCTTGACTGGGGATATGTTTACCGCGTGGTTTGCGGACTGTCATTTTGATAAGACAGTTTTCCCGTCATTAGGGGGAGAAAGTAACATTATTCCAGAAGAACGATGAGAAAATATCATTCCAGAAGAATGATAAGAAAAGACCGTTCCAGAAGAACGAAGAGAATTTGTTTTATTTTGATTCACGAAGCAATCAATGAGAAAATGAAATAGGAATAATTGAATGATGCAATGAAAGTGCCCACAAGAATTGATGTCCCTGTTAGACAAAATAATGAGACAGTAAATGATTTATCTGTTGCACGCCTGAAGCGTGGCAGACTTTTAGACTCAAAAAGTTCAGTTATTCGAAAGAAGAAGAATATGGCACTACTGAACTATTACATTCCTGAAGCATAACTGTTGCATGACAGTCGCCGCATGGATACACGTCCCAGAAAGGACAATCCGCAGACATGGGAATGATGATGTCTCATGCATGAAGCATGATTGACGTATAGGTTCTAAATGACTCAACTCTTGGAAGTGGAGATTAAAATCCAAGCTCTATAACGCTCAAGAAGAGGTTATGATCCGCATTCTCTAAACTATGATTATCCTGGAAGAGATAGTGTAATGCCCTTGAAGAGGCAATGGATATCCAAAGAAATGAAAACTTTTATGCATGCGCATGCACATGAGAATATGGGATCACAAATTGATGATAACCAATGGTAATTTTGGTTTTTACAAGTAGCTACTAAATTCATCAATGAGCTGTGTTAATATTGAGTCACGTTCTTTTGTTCGTCGACAAAAGGAAAATTATTGGCCAAAATGGAGAAGGGCAATTCCATTACAATTTTGTAAGAACGTGGAAAAATGGACCTATATATTTGAATACAATACAAATAGCCAAAAGATGTTGAACCAAGGAGGCTACATTGGGCATTTGTAATATAGTGAAATACACTTACATGATATGACACAAGGTTACTAATTATACTCTTGTAAACGAGTTTATATGAATGGAGAATTATATATAAAGGGTTATGAGTCGCCCACATCATATCTCCATAAGTAAATCCCTCAAGTATACATGGGAGCAAATTGCTCTGTATAAATTCCAAAGGAAAATGTGTCATGAAGTGTAGAAAATCCATGAAGGATTCAAATTGATTGAAGTAAGCCCCCGAAGGGTAAAGCATAAAATATGTACTCAATACCAATGGATGGTATAAATTGCCTTAGTGAGTACTATCATTATGATATTGTTGCAACATACTAAAATCTCTTGCAAAAGTCAATGACATTAAATTAGAACTCCTGAAGAGTTGATGATATTAAATTGAGACTCCTGAAAAGTCAAGAAAGATTATAAAGTGTTGAGAGAATTATTGTCTCGAGCTGCAGATCGAACAATCTACCAACACGAATATTATCCATGATGTTTATGATATTAAAAGAACCATATGGATTGAAGATTATGAGTTGAATACTCAAATGATGAAGACACTAAGAATAATCATTTATCTTAGTGAGGGTAAAGATAAATTAATATTTGGTCCAGAAGTACCACATCTTAGTGAAGTATATGCTTTATTGTATTTGGCACAATACATTGAATGAAATAAAGCTTATCTATTAATATCTCCAAGAAATTACAGATATGTACATACACATGAGTTAAAACAAACAAACAGGATAGAGTTTTTACAAAGGTTGCTCATGTGAAGCCTCAGTACTCGGAAGTACCCCAGAAGGGGGAGGCACTGGATATTGATCATGTGGCACCCCAGTACTTGGCAAAACGCCAGAAGGGGAAGGCATCAGTTGCTTTCGGAATCTAGCAACGAGCCTCTGGTGATCACTTTGAATCTGACTTTCGGATTCCTGCAGCTGGTCGAGCTTTCTTCTCATGCTCGTAGAGTAATTATTTGCAAGCACGTGTAACACTCTATTCTCATGCTTGAGCCCTCTGATCTCTTGTTTAAGACTTGCCACATCCGCCATCAATGATTCAACTTGGCGAGTTTGAGTAAGTAGGCGTTGGCCCATATTGGAAACAGAGCCAGCACATTGAACACTGAGGGCCAATGAGTCTTGAACGGCCAACTCATCAGAACGTTTTGAAAGGATCCTGTTATCCTTTGGAGTGAGAAGATTTCTAACTACCACAGTAGCGGTTATGTTATTCTTCATCACAGAGTCCCCAACCGTAAGAGGACTATTAGAAGATAAGAAGGACGGGCGCCATATATTATCCTGATGCTGCTCGTCTGTATCACTCCTAAGACTCAAATCTAAGCAAATGTTAGATGGGTAAGTCATTTTTCAGAAATGATGAAGGAAAAATGAGATCAAATAAAATTTCAGAATAGCAAGAAGGGGGAAATTTCTCAGGCAGCAACTTTCTGAGCATACTCTTGAACACAATTGATGTCTCTGTAAAAGAAGAGGCAACAGAGCCACTTGTTCAAAGATCGAAGGTGCACGACTCTCTGAATTTCAAAAGCCAGATTTTCCTGAATAAAGTTCGTTGGCATTTTTCAGACGCAATCTCAGCTTTTTCAGATATCGCGTGCAACTTTGTCAAAGATCTCTGACAAAGTTGAAAACGCGTAAATCTTACTGTTCTATTTACACCACAGTTGCTGACAAGAGTAAAAGCACAGCACCACCACTTGCTATTGGAAAATCTCTATATATGTCGACCTCTGTTCTTCATAACAAGGTAGACCCGCAACTCTGCAAGAATACCTAACTCTTCCTCATTTCCGAGAATGCATCTTCAACATAGCATCTCGAAATACTCAGTTTTCTTCCTCTCCGAGAATACCTCTTCAAACAAGTCACACCAGAGCAAGATTATCTCATATCTTCAGGGACGAGAGCAAGAGTATCTCATATCATGCAATCTCCCTGTCTTTTCCTTTGTTCTTGTTCTTACCTGCAAAGACAAGGATAAAGAAAGCAATATGTCGGAACCTCCACTCAAACTCCCGGTAAGAAACCGACTGCCTGGAACATTTCCTGATTGCTTACCTAGTATTGCTCTCGAGTAGTCATCTTCAACTGTTGTTGGAGCTGGGTCCCCAGTCACCAAGAAGTGATGAACCATTCAAATGCAAGAATTTGCATTCCACTCCTGCATCAGGGGACAAATCCTACAAGAGAAGATGTCACACATGCATGGGGGAAAACCAGGGAAAATACTACTTAAGCCAGGGGAGCAAGTAAGGAAAGTGAAAATGATACATTGAAGCATGTGGAGACAAGTGCAATGAACACGTGTTGATTCATCCCCAACTAAGCCGAAGATCACTTGTCACGTGAAGCTCCTCATGGTCCAATTTCATTCAAGATCAAGCTTCGAAGGTCCTTGAAGAAATCACAAGTCCGATTCAAGATCAAATGTCCACCACCCTTGAATCAAATTCCGCTCCAGATAAAAGGAGTAAATTCAGATCTTCGATGCAAGTCTAGCAGAAAGTCTTACAACCCAGTTTAAGAAAAAGCCTGTGGAAAGTTAACAACAAGTAAAACACCTCTTTCGGCAACTCTCCCCGCCAAGAGACTGAAGCAGAATGATCAGTGATCAACCTAAATGATTTGAAATCAGGGGGAGATACTCATCAGGGGAAGCATCCAAAACAGATCAAGATTTTAACGAATCAATCGAAGACTTATGGCCATCCAAGGGGGAGTGTTGTGATAATATGTGGATGGCCCACATGAATAGTTTGTTACTATTTATGCACAGTATTTTCACTATTCATTTGTGGAAATTTTGTAAAGTGAATAGTGCTTTCTTTTGTTTATATAAAGGAAGAAGAGGAGATGAAGAAAAGAGGTTCACGGGAGAGAAGAAGGAAAAGGAAGAAAGGAAGAGAGAGAGAGGAAAGAAGAGGAAGAGAGGAGGAGGAGGAAGAGGAAGATGAGGGGGAGATAATAAAGAGAGTTATATTTGTACTCCTATTATTTCAAATTATAATGAAAGCACCACTGCTGCCCCGAGGACGTACTCCAGTTACACTGACTGTAGAGGAACCTCGTAAATTTTGTGTCTTGTTTCATTTATTCCACTGCACCCACCGTCGATTTTACAACAAATTCACGTTTAAGATCGATATGTAAAATAAAGTGGCACGGTGAGGGAATGAATTCGAAACTCGTATTTTAGATGGCTCTCGGAAGGATGACTGCCGCGTTGAAGTCACCAGTGGTCCCCTTTTTGAAAATAAAAATACGTGAAACAAGATTAAAATACATCATTGTGTTCTTCAATGTAGATTTCATATATAATGTGACGGTTGAGTCTTGCTTTTTAGCTGTCTTTTTTTTACGACAAACAAAAATATAGTTAAATTAGGTGTCGACTAACGTGCTTGTTTCTTATTGGTGATACATCATTTGGTTTAAAAAAAATTAGTCTCCCTAACATTTATATTCAATTGGTCACAACAATCATCAAATAAAAATTTGGTATATCATATTTGACAATTTTCTTTAAGGATGTTCTAATGTATGCAATCTTTTTATACATTTCTCAGCGAGAAAAAAAATTCATTTTTTCACTTGTATTTTTAATATAGGGCTAAAACATTTTACACTCTTTAAGTTTGGGATAATATTTAGAATGGACACGAGTTTTCTATTTCTCATATTACACCAGTATTTGATTTGTGTTAATTTGTGCCTTCAGTCGAATTGATTTGATTGAATAGATAATTCTAAAATAATGACATGGTAAGTTTAAGACCCTTTAACATGTGCGGAAACTCATTAATTTAAAAAAAAAACTAATAAAAATGACTTAAAAACTTTGAGTTTTAACGAGGACAAAATAAAAGGTAAAGTGAATAATATCATAATTGACTTTTTAGTGTAAAATTGTGGGTTTTCATTAAAATGAACAGTACCGACCCCTTAATTTAATGGAGGACTAAATATTTAAAGAAAAATAAACTTAATACTCTGAACAAATAACTTTTAAATAAAGGCCGAGTTTTGATAGATAAAGCTACCAAGTTATTGCCGGCCGATTATGAAGCTTAACAAAATCCCCTTCCCCCCAATATTGTTGTGTAAAAAAAAAATAACAAAATATTGTTAGCAACATTTCATTTATCAGCTGCAAAATGTTCAGTTACACATGTTGTTGGAGGGACATATATAGACATAGTAAATACCATCAGAAACGCTACTTGATGGGAAACCAAGATGAGCATTATTGTATCAGTTTCCCAGCAGCAGCTCTGTAATTTTAAAATACAAATGCAATATTACACACAACCCTTTCAGATGCTCACCTGTGCTCATTTCAGCACTCGAATCGGACCTCAATCTTTTGGGAGGGCGATCCTCATTAGATAAGCCCGTCGCTTGGTCCTCCTGCCTCACTGCGACATCATTGGAAGGCAACTGTTTTCTTCACACCGAACTAGGGTCCAAATCCACGACAAACTCATGTTCATCAGAGCCTTCCAAATTGAACCCATTCCCAGCGAAAGACGATTTTCATAGGATGCCACTACGTCTACTGCCACTGGCCTGGAGGTACAAATAGTGCCGTTGGTGGAGAAAGAGAGAGAGAACCTGTAAAATGATCTCGTTACAAGCATCAGAGATCTTGTTCAGCCTTCTTCCACTAGAACGAATTTTATGGACCTTAGCAACTTAACCAAGCCTGGAATTTTGTAAAGAGCCAAAGTATCCATATTTGAGATTTCTGATCAATTTGGGATTCTTTTCTGTCTTCTTAGTGCAGTTGGTCCTTGAATTTTCCAAGCCCTTTTTCTTAACATATGTGCCACAGCGATCTCACATGCCACCACCTCCTTGATACGCGTCATAGCTACATTATGACTATTCCATAGAGCCGTAACTTTTGATCCATTTCCCACATTGTTATTCCTTTTCCATCAGTGTCTATGCTTTACATATAAAGCTTAGCCTAAGAATGAAACAGAAACAAAATGTCATAGTCCCATGCAAATTAATCAATCCACATATAAATGTACTTTGTGACTGTATAGTGTATCGGTGTTATGCAGTTTTTAGAAGAGAAAAAGGAAAAGGTACTGGAGCAAGCTTAGCACATCTTTAGAGAGAAAAACACAAATTCTCAAACCACTTTTGAGTTACGATTATTAGCATAATAGACTTTTATGATAGTACCCTGTAAAGCCGCACTTTTCCTATATCATTTTCAAAACTATAACAAGAATAACTAATTGTTCAGAATCAACTACAAAATTATTGCATAGGATATGGTTTGTACTCGCATAATCAATAACGAAAATCCTACATACAGAAAGACTAATTGAAACATGTGGATGTGCACCATCTACATTCACAGCAATAAAAACTTTGGCAGAACTAAGCTTATCAATAAAATCAATTCCAAAAACTAAACCAAAACTCAGCAACTAGAACATGTGAATCGCACAGGAAGAGATGCTGTATTCACATATCCCAAAAGCAATTCAGGCAAAGCCGCAAAGGTTCAGTCCTTTACAGACCCACAAAGGTTCCAGTGCTTCATGGACCCCAAAAGTACAGTTTTTTTCAAGTAGATGGCAAACATGATCTAAATGATAGAAACTGAAATGAAATACGTAAATGAAATTTAAATCAATTATTAAAGAGGAAAAAGTAAGCCGACCCCACTTAGTGGGAAAAGGCTTTGTTGTTGTTGTTGTATTAAAGAGGAAAAAGTAATGTATCTAATCGTGAAGCAGACAAAGCCCCTATCTCACAATGAAGACAAAACCCCTATTCTCATAGCAAAGACAAAGCCCTAACCTGAGAAAAATTGAGAGCTTCCAAATCCGAAAATAAAAAACGATAAGGAGATCAATAAACTTACAGATGTGTAATAACTTGATGAGTTGATCGTCGCTGTTAGCAATATATTTCTCAGTTGAGAGCTTTAGAGATCTGCAGCTGCAAATTTGAAGATAAAGGAGAAGACTCGACTGCCAACTAGTGAAAGCTACACCAAACCCAAAAAAGAAAAAGACTAACATAATTGGAGCGATAGGGGCTGTCACTTAATTACAAACTAGCTTTTAGAGGCAACCTTCCAGAATCTTTTCAAAACTGCTGCCATAGAACCCCAGAGTTTTGTTTTAAAGCAGCTTTTTAAAACTTTACCAAACAATTGGATTATCAAAATTTAAAAAATAATGTTCTGTAAAGAAAAGTCTCAAACGCCAAATTATATTCACAACTGCCGAATATCGAATGCGATGTTAACAACATCCAACACAGCACACCACAACTCACTCTTTGACTTTGTGACTGTTTGATAAACATCTAATTTATGACTAAGTACCATAAACATATCTTGTAAATTATAACTATAGAGCATAGATAAGGTAAAGCTTTAATATACATGTGAGGTGGTAACAAGAAACATTTCAGGTGTGAATTCTGGCATATAGCAAGCATTCACAACATATAACCCCATTCAGGATACTACAACAAGGTGAGGTCAGAGTGGAGAAAAACATCTTGGTTCACCTTCCCCTCAAGCTATTTTGTAAATCTTGATCAGCACTCAGGAAGAGATTGAGCAGAAGAAAAAGGAGAAAACGTTGCAGCTGATTCACTACAATGTAGTGGATGCTGTCGATGACTGGAAGAACTGATGTAGCTTGGTGATGCATTGCTAGGGCTTGGAAAGTGTCCAACAGATATGTATCTTGAATTCGGGGGTAATAAAGATGGGTAACCAAAGGAATTGGGTGATACAAAATAGGAAGCATGAGACCTTTGGGACGAGACATTTCGGAGGTCCATTGAACTTCTGCTTGCACTAATAGAAGGGGACTGGCGATAGGAGGACCTAAGAGACTGCTGAATGTGACTTGTGCTAGCATAAGAGTGAGAATGAGAAAGTGAAGGGTTCCGTGACAATGCTGGTCCTATCTGTATTGCTGAAGATGATGCTATTGATGATCTCATAGATGAAAGTACAGAAGATGCCACAGAGGATGGACTGGATGAAAGCAATGGTGTGGATTCTGAGGCGGGTAGATCACCTGTGTTAGCTCTTGCATCACGCTTGCAAACTGGACAAAAGGTTCTCCATGAAGTAAGCCAGGAATCCACACAGAAAGCATGAAATTCTGTCAAAACACGGGAAAAAAATTAGTGAGATATGCATACTACTAAATAATTACTTAAGTAAATATATAGCTGAAGAGAAAAGTTGTTCAAGATTCTACATTCTGTATGCTAGTTCTATTGACATTGAACAACTTTCATTAGGCTAGATTAATATCATAGCAGGCTATCAAATTTGGAGATGTTTTAATTTTTCCTCAAAACTACTTCACATTTTATCACCATTCAAAATTTAACCACTAACAACATTCTAGAATTACTGGAAAGGTATCCGAATTTTCAGCATACACAAATATATACATTGCCATTACAAAAGCATTACCAAGAGTTTGTACTTTGCAGGATAGGAATTATACTGCCATACCATGAAGTAAACATCAAACAAATGAGACGTTTTATATGATTCTTCCATTGTTCTAAGTTGATCTCTCCTAGTGGACCACTATTCAGTACTTCAAACAAGAACAGATATTTGCCCAAAAATTCTATCAGGATTTCAAGCCTTGTAAGAATGCATTAAATAAGCTCTTTTTTCCTCTACTAAATAAAGTCATGAGATCCTATATGCTTTATTTACACAGCCAAGTGACTTTAAAGTCCCAAAAAATAATGCAACTTGTGGCACCCAACCCACTAGGTCAAGCCCAGTTGAAATCCAAAAAGTAGCACAACTCCTGAATACTGATAATGGGAAACAATGAGCAACCAATTCTTTGTTTATACTAACTGAACCATCATATGTGACCAACGAATAAACTTTAGCATACCTTAGTAGGGTAGATATCATAGATGCATTCAAAATGCTAACGCACGAAACACCCGGCAATCAATCAAACAAAAAAATGCTCTGGAAGGAACAATATTTTTCACATGGCAGAACAAAAAGAAACTTACTATGACGACATGGCAGAATCCTGAGTTTTTCTCCAACACTATAGTCCTCAAGACATATAGCACATGTTCTTGATGTACAGTTGTCCTCTAAAACTGCGGTAAATATCAAACTTGGCATTGCTTTTACTAAGCGCTTGCTCATCCCATGAAATTCTCGAACACGAGAAGCTTGAGGCCTTTCTCGTCTTATTCGATGCCTACGAACGAAAAAACAAGTAGCCAGCACCGCAGACATGGCAAGCAATGAAATGAAAGAGATTGCCATGATTGACCACGCTGAATTCTCAAAGCATGCAATTAGCCACAGCTCCATGTTAGTAAGTCCAGCGTACTTTTTTAGTAGTTCACCAGAAGCTTTCGAAACGAACACAGCGTATATTTTTATACCAGCTGAATTTCCTGCCACTGTAGTTTCCACACAAAAGGGAATTACAGATTATAGAAAGGGCAAAAAGAAATTACAAATAAAATAAAGAATTAAAACTTAAACTACTTCGAGAGGAGAAAAGGGTATAGAGAAAAATAAAAATAGAGAAGAGGGCAGCAGTGCACAATGTTTATGAAGGCAAGGCCTATGCCTGAGGCATTGAGGTGTAAACCTTTCGGGCATTGAATAGAAAATTAAAATATACATATATGTAATTAACAAAGTCTGAATCTATCGTTCAAGCATAATAATCAACCTTCAAACAGTTTTTTATAATATCTTCCTCTTGTGAAACTTTTTGCTATAATTTATCATCTTTCTAATTTTAGTTTTCATGCACCTAGTTCGAATAGATAGAGTAAATATAACTAAGCTGAGTTATAACTTGCAAGACAGTGGTTTATTTAGGAGCTTATGACAATTTGGGAGGCATGGACAGACTTGTGTATTGTTTACATCTCCAATAACACCGTTAATTTTCATTGATCAGTAAGTAATTGCTGGAAAGTATCGAACTTGACAAATCAAAACGCTAGGCATGAAAAATAGTTATCGGAAAAGGTCATTACTTGAAACCAAGACGCTGCTAACTTCGTTGTCGTAGATAATTGCAGCTTTGAAGCCGGCCTTTTGAGCTCTTCTAACTTTATCCTCAAAACTACACCCTCCTCCTCTCACGATCAAAACAAAAGGGGAGCTACGATTCGTGCCCTGTTCGACTTGATTAGTCAATGTCGAGCACGCATCAGGAGGCTCTGCCATATACAATACTCCGCATTCCCCCGAACCCTTAACCGCCGGAGCTGGAATGATCATCATTGTCCACCACAAAAATCAATAAAAACATATACATGTCAAACAACAAACAAACACACAGATACATAGAATCATTATCAGTTTGGTCTCGCTTTCAGCTACTCTTGTTTCCCGCAATTTCTCACCAACCAAACGAAAATTTTCCCAGCAACCAAACAGAAATTTAAAACATGAAGAGAAAAGCAAAAGGAACTCACCGAAACTAGCCTCCAAGTCATCGAAAGAGAGAGTAACGTTGTTCCCGATCAGCACCACATTGGCGTCGGTGATGCAAAATCGGCCGAACAAAACCACCGCCACCGCCACCAGAACCACCGCCAGATTCATAGTGCTCATCAATCTCCCCATACAAAAACCCTAATGCACCAATTCGGATGTTTTAACTCTCAACTGGTTGGGGAAAAGGACAGACAGAGGAGCAAAAACGATAATATATTTTAATTAAATCCATCTCCTGATCCACAAAGCAACTGGAATCCCCATTTTCTACCGACTTTGATGCTTTAAAATTAAAAGTGGAGTTCAATCATACAGGAACTCCAGTTCCTACCAATCCATATTATTATATTATTATTATTATGTGATTAGTGATAAGTTTAAAATATAAGTGCTGTTTTAGCTTCAAGAAAAAACAAAAATAATTGGTTAAATATCTAAGGGCTTGTTTGGTATCTTATTTTAAAAAATTTATAATTTCTCAAAACATTTCTTAAGAATTTTTCTTGAAAATAATTTTCTTTAAGACTCAAAAACTTGTTTGGTTTGCGATTTAAAAATTCTAAATCTTACAACTTAAACTGGACAAAGAGATCCAAAAAAAGGGGATCTGAGAGAGAAAGAAGATAGAGGAGGAAAGAAAGTAAGAGATAATTGGAGGAAAAAGAAAGAAGTGAGAGGATCGGATGAGATAGAGAGGAAGATGAGCGAGAAAATGAGAGATGAAAAAGGTAAAAAAAAGAAAGAGAAGGGTGAGAGAGAATAAAAGAGAGATATATTTGGAGTGAGGGGAGAAGGAAGAGAAAATAAATGAGTGAGTTTAAGTTTAAAAACTCTAAAAACTTACTTTTTCTGTTTTTAGAGAATATACTATATTTTTGAGTTAGTCTTGAGTTCAATTTTTGAAAATAGTCTTACCAAACAAGTTTTTAAGGCATAAAGCTTGAAAATTGTTTTTTAGTTTAAAAAGTTGGATTCAAATAGAGTACCAAACAGGTTCTAAATTGCCCTTCATTTTACGAAGAACCTCTCAAAGAAGCTTATTTGAGATTTTGCGGAATAATAAATGACTTGCCTAAATGTCGCGATGATTATGTATTTGTCTGATTTTTTTGGTAAGAAAATATTGGACATTTTTTTTAAATACGATATTCATTAAGAATTGAGTAGAATACGTATATATGAGAATATGATGCATAAATGAGTATCGATAAAAACTTTACCAGAAATTTTAACCCGATCGAAGAAAAAAAAGTGTACTGCAAAAATTATTATCTTCAATGACAACGAAATGAAACATTACAAATGATTGTCTTCTAACAAGACATCAAATGTTTTTAGACCCTATTTTTTCAACGATAATAAATAAAAGAGGTATTCATCAATTCCCCCCCTGAACTTGTGACCATTGGCCAATTTCCCCCCTCAACTTTAATTTTGGCCAATTTCCCCCCTCAACTCTCATAATTAGTCAATTTCCCCCCTCAACTTTAATTTGGCCAATTTCCCCCCTCAACTCTCATAATTAGTCAATTTGCACCCTATTGTTAATTTTTTTTCATTTTCCATCTATTTTTTTTTTCTTTCAATCTTTCTAATAACTTCCAACAAAGTACTAAAATTAACATAGACTCACTTGCATAATATAGGGTAAAATGTACAAAAACATAATACAATTAGTATGTGATATGGGTTGATTATAAGAAAAAGTTATGAATCGGGTTTAAAGCATGTAGAAGAAGAAATAATAATCATAAACTCATGGATCAGACATATTTCAATAAAATGGGTTATTTTTAATAAGGAGTCGAAAATTATGAATTGACTAGCCATTTTTGCACTAAAGCTCGATTCTCCGCAATTTATTTGAACTTAGCTTTTACTTTTATAAAGAAAATTGTATTCGCATACAAAAATGTACACATCAATCATTTTCGTTATCAATTTTGTATAGTAAAAATCAAATAAAATTACTCTATACTGATTTATTATGACTAATAATACTATCTATGATAAATTGTAAAATTCTAAATTTTAATCTATTTGTAATAGGATAAAGACATAGGAAAATGATTAACATACATCTTATTTAGTTTCTTACACACACTTGTTTAATTATGATCAAATTAAAAAATTAACAGTAGGGTGCAAATTGACTAATTATGAGAGTTGAGGGGGGAAATTGGCCAAATTAAAGTTGAGGGGGGAAACTGACTAATTATGAGAGTTGAGGGGGGAAATTGGCCAAAATTAAAGTTGAGGGGGGAAATTGGCCAATAGTCACAAGTTCGGGGGGAATTGATGAATACCTCTAAATAAAAATACAGTGGATTGTATCGTTAACGACTTATAGGGTTAGTCCACATTGGATTTACGCACGCGCACTCGCGTCAAGCATTTGGCATTGGATTCATTGTCGGCTTTACCCATTTTCCTGCGGATTGGATTCTCTACATTGGCCTTACCCATTTTCTTCTTTGTTGGCTTTTTTGAGTTGGAATCATGTGGATTATTAGGTGGAAAATCAGAAGCTTCATTAGAAGCTTTATCTAGCTTGTTCATTCTCATCCGCATTAGTGTTCCTCCTTTTGTCCTATTGGATTTGGAACCCTTTTTGAGTTATGCATAAAAGAGTAGGATTTTTTCTCCTCCTCTTTTCGTCTACTTCCTTCTCCTCCTTTCACACTTTACTTTTTGTCTTTTTGTCATTGTAAAAAAAAAATCAATATAAAATTTTGACGGGGCTTAATCGTAAACGTTCAAATAAAATGAAAGAGAAAGGAATAGAGAGATTAGTAGAAGATAATCCTCCTCCATGCATAAAACATGGAAAGTTCAACGAAGTGAACATGAGGTCATCTCCAACCGAAATGACTAAATATAGCCATGTCTAGAATTATAGCCCTGTAAAATATTATTTTTAAATGAACATTATCATGTCATACTCATATATCATCTCCAACCGAAGAGCTAAACAGAGCCCCTCAATAATTTATTAGTTTTAAGTTTAAATTTAAAATAATTAGTTAATTTAAATAAACTACATTTGGATGTTTTCAAATCTAGCTGTTGGATTTGAATTAATTATTACAACAGAAGAGTTGGACCCCAAAAAAAGGGCTGAAAGAAGGGCTATATTTGGCCAGCATGATGCCCATTTGGCCAAATAACAGCATGGGAGGTTCCATATAATTATAAGCCAACCTTCGATTGAAAATGAGTTTTTGGGCAAATCAGGTTATTTTTTGGCTTTTAGACGTTTAGCCTCCTAAACAATTGAAAAATAAACTATGAAGTTCTAACTCTAGTAAGTGTGATTTTATGTAATAAATTCGTGTCAAAACTGTTTAGCTTTTAAATTAAATAATATATATATATAATAATAATAATAATTCATTTCATGGTTTGTTTTGTAGAAAATATGAAAGCTGCCTAGTGCAGCATGCATGAAGAAAAGAATTAAAAAAGCAAGAGTGTGGGTGTGTGTGAAAATATATATGTCAGTGGGCTGTCATAAAGAAATAAGGAAGGCTTAAAATAAGGGGGGAGGACTAATGGAAGGAACCAACGGGCAGTGGAGATAGCACAGAAAGAAAAAGGAAGGTACAAAAGCAGTCAGCAAATAATAAAAGGAAGTGGATGGCAGGGACTAATGGAAGAATAAAAGAAAAGAAAAGGAGAAGAGTGCGGGATAAGAAGCAGTGGAGGGTGGTTTGAAAAGAAAATAATAAAATAGAAATAAAGAGGTCAGTGGGGGGAAAACGTGGAAGGCTTTCGGCCTTAAGTAACGAGGTGCTCTCGACGAGAAAGGGTGGAGGGACGCGGAAAGAAAACTGGGAAGCTGCCCAAGGCAGCTGAAAACAAGTCAGAAAAAAATAAGAAAAAGAGGTGGAGAGCTGCCTTCCTGGCAGCAGAAGGCAAGCAGGAAACAGGGCAGCAAGTCAGGGGTGAGTACGGGACAGCGAGGAGAAGGGGGGAAAATAAGAAGATTGGTAGCTGCCAATTGGCAGCCACTGAACGCGAAGCAGGAATTTGAAAGGACAGCGAGCTGTCCTTTGGCAGCGCAGAGAGACGGTGCTGACGCGTGGAAGGGAGCTGTCTGGGCAGTGGGCAGCTGGCGTGCAGAGGACTGGCCGAGACAGTTTTTGCCAGCGAGGCGAGAAAAGTCAGCAACGAAGGAAAGCCTGAGGAGGAGCTCGCAGGTCAGCACGAAGGAAAAGCAGCGGACTGGACAGGAGGCGCTGCCTTGAGGCAGTGCAAACAGAGGGCAGAAGCACAGAGGCAGAGAGCAAAGCTTCACTTCCTTCTCTCTCGGTTAAATCTTTCCAAACTCACGTTTTATTTTTACTTTAATTTATGAATAATGTGTAATTAATTTATTTTGGCTAGAGGTTAATTCAAAACCATGGATATATTTGTAATATGAATTGATTACCTTCAGTTGTGATTTCTGAGTTGTGATTTAATTTGCTTAACTGCTTGATTGATAACTTATTTTTGTTTGTCGATTAAGGATGCATACTTAATTTACATGCATGAATTTGATGCTAGAATATAAGTAAATTTCACCTAATCGTTATGAACTTATATTCACAAGTAGTAAAGGTTGTTGACCACAATCGTGTTAAGTAAATTCTTGGCATAAGTTTCATGCAATTCATAGTAACAAGTGCCTCGTCAATGCTTATGATTTTCATAAAACTTAATGATTCTTGCTTGTATCTCTATTATGCAATTCATGTAGGGAACTTGTAGGAAATGTTTTGGGATTGTCGTATGCAATCATCCAACCCAATAACTTGTGGAAAATCTGAGAATTAATTTAAGCGGACCTAATTAATTTGGGGCGTTGAGAATTTACAATTTATTGAAAGAACAACTGAAAATCAATTTAGGTTGCATATGTGTCATGTGTGGAGAATAATCCTCTAGCCAGTCCGTCGTCCATCCTTTCACCTTAATTTTATGTTTTTGTCAATTCTGTAATTTATTTAAGTTTAATTTACTTTTCATCAAAAATCAATCCCCCATTTATTTTAAAGTGTTAAATTTTGTTAGAAATTAATTTAGTTTGT
Organism: Malus fusca; assembly: GCA_035220775.1. Taxonomy (NCBI): domain Eukaryota; kingdom Viridiplantae; phylum Streptophyta; class Magnoliopsida; order Rosales; family Rosaceae; genus Malus; species Malus fusca. The sequence goes on along the minus strand of CM069073.1, from coordinate 47,574,878 downwards.
GTTTTCTTGAGTTTTGAAGTATTTTGAGTCTTTTGATTTATTTTAGTTTATTTGTTAGTTTTATTTTGAGTGATTCTATTTAAGTGTTTTGAGTCTAGTTTAGTGTTTTAAATTTTGTTTTTACGTTTTTAATTTAATTTTACTTTGGTTAGCATCCCTAGTTAATCCCCAGCCTAGAACGATCCCTACTTATCCATATACTACAACTGTCACAAATAGGGTTTAAATTTGTGCGTTAATTTATTTTCGCACCAAATTTTTGGCGCCGTTGCCGAGGATTAGCAAATTTGCTAATCCTTTTATTTTTGTTTTTGCTTATGTTTATTTGTGTTTGTGTATGTTACTTTTGATATTTGATTTATTTTTCTTTCTTTGAATTGAGGTACAAATGGAGCAAGACCTGGATTCTACTAGCATTCAAGATCTATTGGCACAGCTCACTGCTCAATTAACTCATAATGCCGAACGGACCACAATGCCAAGTGGCCCTACATTTGATATGCCCTATGAGCAAGGATTTCAAACTCATCAATATCCCCAATTTTCTGCAAATGAAGATGTTTGGGGATATCAAGGCTATAACCAATCAAGGGGCAACATGTTTTCCAACGCTTATAATTCGGATTGGAGAAGTAATTCAGAGTATATGTGGGATGAACCTCAACAATTTCAACAAGGTGGATATTGGCAGCAAGACGAGTTTTATTCAAGACCTATGCAGCCACCACAGCATCCCCCACAGCAATTTCAATCGAATTCAAGTATGCCCATTAATTATAATGAAATTCTTGATGGACTCATTTCTTTGGCGCAGGGTTCACAAAATCAAGCTGAGGAGACTCACCAAGCAGAATATTGGCAGCCATCGGAGGAGTACTATCAATGGCCATATGAACCACCACAGCCTCCACCACAATCTCCCCAACCAAATTCAGGTACGTCCTCGGATAATGACATTTTGAATAAGTTACTAACCTCTTTGACCCAGGACGTAGAAAATCGAAACATGGAGATGCAAAATAAAGCCAACAAGGTGGATGCATTGGAGGAGCAAGTTGGGCAGATTATGGAATTCATGGCACAGATTCGAGATCAAGGTGACATGGAGGATGAAGTTGTTCCTGAACCATCCAAACAGAGCCCGAACATGGATGAATTGCCAATTCAAGAAGAAGATGAGGATGACGACTTGGGCAGTTTAGAAGAATTCTTATCGCAAACCCCCCAAGTCCTTATGTCATCCAACTCAGGTGAGGAGGTTCAAAATTCAATTCATTCTAACATCGTTCCACCAAATGTCCTTTTTCCTTGCAGGTTTTTAAATCCCAAGGAAGAAGTGAATGAAAAATACGTTGTGGAAGATCTTCCAGAGGTGCAAAATGAGATCCAAATTTTTGGTGCACAAAATCATGTTCCCGATGATGTTGAAACAATCAAAGAAACTTGTACACCAAGAAGAGGGATTCCAGAAAATGAGGTGGCCGGAGAATTTCAAGAATACATCCAAGAGGCTGCAGTTGAGTTTGATGACACGGGACAAGCCACAACCATCATAGTAAATCTGGCCAAATTCAAAGTCCCTGAAACGTTCCAAGACGTGGTGTTTATCATTGAGTTTGAACGAGAAAGTAAGCCATCTTCTCCATTTTTAATTTTATGTTATACTAACAATTTAATTTTGATGATTCAGGCACCGTCATTAGAACTTAGACCGTTGTCGGATCATTTCAAGTACCACCGTCCGTTTAATGATAAGCCCATGCATTTGAATAATGAAGGGAGGCCTAGGAATCACCCACAATCAGATTTGCATTCCTAATCCCTTCTCTTTACTGAATTTATTTTACTTTGTTTAGTTCTTTCATTGTTTGTTTGCTCTTGTGTGAATTTATTTTACGTTGATTTTTTTTACGTTGATTTCATTATGTTTTGTTATTTAGTTGTGATTTTTGTTTTGTTTATTTAGTTGTGATTTTTGTTTAGGAGATTAAACTTAGTTTTTTTTTTTTTACTTTGATTTACTTATTTTACATTTATATAAAATAAAAAATGAAAAAAAAAATGAAAAATAATAATAATAATAATAATAATAATAATAATAAACATCACATAATTAAAAAAAAAAAAAAAAAAAAAACACAAAAATACTTATATTTATAGATATAATTAAATAAACTTTAAAAGCATAAATATTTTACAATAATGTAAAACTAATAGTTTTCATTGGTCGTTGGTAGGTGGTGCCTCGGAGGTCGACGGAGCCCCTGAAAGACGAAGCGCCAGAGTTGGATCATTCAGAGCCTCAATATTTGGTGCTGCTCCCGAGGACGAAGACAACACAAACCTCGGGAGTAACATCATAAACCGTTGATGATCACTCTGAATCCGCACTTCGGACTCCTGCAGCTGATCTAGCTTCCTCTTCATGCTTGTGGAGTAATTGGTTGCGAGCATGTGCAAATCTCTGTTCTCATGCCTAAGCACTCTGACCTCCTGCCGAAGACTAGCCACTTCAGCCATCAACGACTCCACCTGACGGGTTCGTGCAAGAAGGCGCTGGCCCATGTTTGATACTGAACCTGCGCATCGGACGCTGTAGGCCATAGAGTCCTGAACAGCCAGTTCGTCGGACCGCCTGGAAAGTATCCTAGTGTCTCTAGGAGTGAGCAGATTTCTGGCCACCACCGATGCGGTTGTTTCGTTCATCATCATGGAATCCCCAACTGTAAGAGGACCATTTGGGGATATGAAGGATGGCTGCCAAATGTTGGTTGGAGAAGACATATCACTATCTTCTCCAACATTCAAGTTAAGGCGGCGGTCAGAGGGGCAAGACATATTTGAAGGTGTTGAGAATGAAGAGTCGGACTTATCAAGATTAAAAGAAATGCAAGGAGGAAGTGTTTACAGGAGGGAGTGTTTACAGGGGGAGCTTAAGTGTGTTGTGGAACAAAAAATGAGCGTTCTTATAAGAAGAAGAAATCGTTGAGGTATCACTCAGCAGTCGAAGAGGCGCCCTCTCACAAATCGAAGAGCCGGGCTCCTTTCTCAAAAGCCAGATTCTTTTCTCAAAAGCGGCGTCTCCGTCTCAAAAGTCGGACTCCGTCTCAAAAGTCGGTTCCTTTCTCAAAAGTCGGACGCCATTCTCTCAAAAGTCGGGCGTCTCTCTCAAAAGTCGGAGCGGTCAGGAATCACGAGGCGAACAGCTTTTCCAATTTTGTCGTCACTCGTCACGCGCGCTGTCAGCTTTGCGCAAATTACGGGTGGCTTTTTCAGAAAGCGCGTAACTTGTACTGTTCATCCATCCACCGGCTGCCGACAGGGGTAAAGGAACAGTTTCGGTTATGAAGAAAAGTCCTATAAACGTCTACATTCGCCTTCAACAGCAAAGGCAAACTCTCTCAACACTTCTTCATCTCCGAAATTTTTCATCTCCGAAAATGCCTTTCCATCAAACCCTCTCGAGTTTCTCTGTGTTTCTCATTCCCTGGGATACCTTTACAAACAAGTCATCTAGAGCTAGAGTATTTCATATCATGAAGGTTGAAAGCAAGAGTATCTCATATCACGCTTTCTCCCTGTCCTTTTCCTTGTCTTTGTGATAAGGAGAAAGCGGGCAATCAGCCAGCATTCGGTGTCAATCTTCCAATCTAAGAACCGACTGCCTGGAAATCCTTCCTGATTGCTTACCTAGCATTGCTTACCTAGCATTGCTCTCGAGTGCTCATCTTCAACCGCTGATGTACTTCCGAAGAAGACGCCACATCTGCCTGGAGAACAGCCAAGGCAAGTGAAAATGTTACTTGAAGCATGTGGAGACAAGGTGCTGTTTCATCTTCAAGATCAAGTCTCATTTTCCTTGCTAAGAAGTTCCCCAGCCCAGTTCAAGCATACACCTGTGGAACGATACTTCTTCAAAAGCAAAAGTATCCCATATCATCAGAGTCAGAGGCAAAGATTTCTCATGGCATGCTTTTCCTTTACCCTTGCTCTTGGCTACGAGTCAAGGTGAAAGAAAGGACATCGGTCGGCACTTGGACAGATTGAACAAAGAAGCAGACCACCACCTCTGCCTCGTGCCTACCTGCCATGCAGAAGAACAAAAAGAGAAGAATGTAGCCTGCAGACTCAATCAACCCGGCAGAAGGAGTCCGAGTTGAAACCAAGAGCTCGAGAAGCTTCAACAACACCACCAATCAAGTCTCATTTTCCTTGCTAAGAAGTTCCTGAGGCCAGTTCAAGTTCAAAGCTGTGGAAAGTCACCAAACAGGACCAATGATCACTTTTTAGTTTTATTATTATCTTTTATTTTCATTTTCAATTTTTCGTTTGCATTTTCTACATTTTCTTGTGTGCTTAACTGAATTATTTCTTTTCTTTGCAGGAACTTTTGGTTATTTCCACCCTTGAAGTTGATTGCAGAATTTTAGCTTGGGGGTCATCGCTTGATTTTTCTGCAAATTAGGGAAGTTTTCAGTCCTATTGCTTTATTTTATTTCGTTATATTTATCTACTTTATTTTTATTTGCATTTTATTATATTTTCTGACATTGGGGACAATGTCTAGTTTAAGTGTGGGGGTATAGAGTATAAAAATGACCAAATTGAAAATTTTTGTACCTTCGACTTTGAACTGGTTTCATTTGTTTCCATGTTATTGCTTTGTGTTTTCTTAATTAAGTTGTTGTTTTTTAAAAAATAAAATACATAAAAAATAAATAATAAAATAATAAAAAATCGGAAAATAAAAAAAAAAAAAAAAATTTAAAAAATCCAAAAATATTTTCTTGTTTTCCTTATTGTTTTGAATTAGATTTTTGTTAGTTTCCCGACCCAATGATATAATTGGATAAAGTTTGAACCATGATCATCAAGAACTTAGTTAACATGTGTTTTGTGAAATTCCTTATTCTTGTGTTAGTTTTGTACATATTTGATTATCCTTGAAAAACTAAATGCACATAGCCTTGTTAATGTGAAACTAAAGCATGATTTAAAGCTCCATATGTGAATTTAGTGACCATATACATCCTATGTGAGTTTTTGAGCCTATTGAAAGTGTGTGCATTTTTCATACACTCCTATTCTTTCATGTGTGATGAACTTATGTGAGATACTTCTCTAGAACTTGCATAACGATCTTTCGAAATTTTTGTCATTGATTGCATGAACTTGAAAATGATAGAGGCATTAGGTTTACCACCATGACCCAAATAACCTTGTTTCCCAAAGAAAAATGATATCATTAGATTGCCAATTTGTGCCGTATATGTGAACCTTTTATTTCTTATCACCATATATGTCTACCCTTATGCCTGAAATAAATATTTTTCCTTACCCTTTCCAAGCGAGCAATGCAAGATTGTCTTATGTGAAGTGTTTGTGAAGTACTTTGAGGGTGTTTGGCAAAAGAATAAGTGTGGGGGTTTTTCATATTTATTTCATGTTTGTATTTAAAAAGAAAAAAAAAAGAAAAAAAAAAAAAGAGAAAGAAAAGAAAAGGAAAAGAAAAAGAAAGATTGTATACAAAGAAAATAAAAAGTTTTTAAAGTTTCAGTTTAAGGGTGTGGTTGGCGATGTTAGAAGAATCGTTGGAGAGCTTGAGTTCTTATAAATCTAAAGAAAAGAATTGCTTGCAATGTAGCTTGGAACTTGTGTTTTCCTATTCTTTCGTTTCAATAACCCTATCCCTAAGCCTCATTACATCCAATAAAAGCCCTCTTGATTTAAGTTTTGCAATTATGACTGTGGAGAAGTGATCTTTATGCAAGCTTATGGTAGAACTTTCACATTCGTTTCTTTGAGCGAAACACATTAAAACTAAACGATTGAGTGCATATCCCGTGAGAAGGTCGCTAGTTTGCATATGGTGTTTTTAAAAAATAAAAATTTGAAATTGCATTAGCATGACTATCTCACACACTACACTTCAAGGATGTTTCAAATATTACTGCTAATATTTGAATAAGGAAAATGAATTTGGATTAGCTTGTTGGTGTTAGCTATGGTTTTTGATGATTGTATGATTGTGTTCTTATATGAAGTTCTATGAGGGTCACATAGGGGGAAACTAATAATTTTCATGTTATTACTTTTTCTGTTTTCGTTTGTTTTGCTCGAGGACTAGCAAAAGCTAAGTGTGGGGGTATTTGATAAGCTCATATTTATACATATTTTACATCAAATTCTCTTGTCTTTTCTTAGTTATTTCCTTATATTTTTGAGCTATTTACTTTGTTTTTGTGTTTTATCGAATTTATCTAGCTAAGAAAATAAAAATAACATAAGTGTGATTTTATGTAATAAATTCGTGTCAAAACTGTTTAGCTTTTAAATTAAATAATATATATATATAATAATAATAATAATTCATTTCATGGTTTGTTTTGTAGAAAATATGAAAGCTGCCTAGTGCAGCATGCATGAAGAAAAGAATTAAAAAAGCAAGAGTGTGGGTGTGTGTGAAAATATATATGTCAGTGGGCTGTCATAAAGAAATAAGGAAGGCTTAAAATAAGGGGGGAGGACTAATGGAAGGAACCAACGGGCAGTGGAGATAGCACAGAAAGAAAAAGGAAGGTACAAAAGCAGTCAGCAAATAATAAAAGGAAGTGGATGGCAGGGACTAATGGAAGAATAAAAGAAAAGAAAAGGAGAAGAGTGCGGGATAAGAAGCAGTGGAGGGTGGTTTGAAAAGAAAATAATAAAATAGAAATAAAGAGGTCAGTGGGGGGAAAACGTGGAAGGCTTTCGGCCTTAAGTAACGAGGTGCTCTCGACGAGAAAGGGTGGAGGGACGCGGAAAGAAAACTGGGAAGCTGCCCAAGGCAGCTGAAAACAAGTCAGAAAAAAATAAGAAAAAGAGGTGGAGAGCTGCCTTCCTGGCAGCAGAAGGCAAGCAGGAAACAGGGCAGCAAGTCAGGGGTGAGTACGGGACAGCGAGGAGAAGGGGGGAAAATAAGAAGATTGGTAGCTGCCAATTGGCAGCCACTGAACGCGAAGCAGGAATTTGAAAGGACAGCGAGCTGTCCTTTGGCAGCGCAGAGAGACGGTGCTGACGCGTGGAAGGGAGCTGTCTGGGCAGTGGGCAGCTGGCGTGCAGAGGACTGGCCGAGACAGTTTTTGCCAGCGAGGCGAGAAAAGTCAGCAACGAAGGAAAGCCTGAGGAGGAGCTCGCAGGTCAGCACGAAGGAAAAGCAGCGGACTGGACAGGAGGCGCTGCCTTGAGGCAGTGCAAACAGAGGGCAGAAGCACAGAGGCAGAGAGCAAAGCTTCACTTCCTTCTCTCTCGGTTAAATCTTTCCAAACTCACGTTTTATTTTTACTTTAATTTATGAATAATGTGTAATTAATTTATTTTGGCTAGAGGTTAATTCAAAACCATGGATATATTTGTAATATGAATTGATTACCTTCAGTTGTGATTTCTGAGTTGTGATTTAATTTGCTTAACTGCTTGATTGATAACTTATTTTTGTTTGTCGATTAAGGATGCATACTTAATTTACATGCATGAATTTGATGCTAGAATATAAGTAAATTTCACCTAATCGTTATGAACTTATATTCACAAGTAGTAAAGGTTGTTGACCACAATCGTGTTAAGTAAATTCTTGGCATAAGTTTCATGCAATTCATAGTAACAAGTGCCTCGTCAATGCTTATGATTTTCATAAAACTTAATGATTCTTGCTTGTATCTCTATTATGCAATTCATGTAGGGAACTTGTAGGAAATGTTTTGGGATTGTCGTATGCAATCATCCAACCCAATAACTTGTGGAAAATCTGAGAATTAATTTAAGCGGACCTAATTAATTTGGGGCGTTGAGAATTTACAATTTATTGAAAGAACAATTGAAAATCAATTTAGGTTGCATATGTGTCATGTGTGGAGAATAATCCTCTAGCCAGTCCGTCGTCCATCCTTTCACCTTAATTTTATGTTTTTGTCAATTCTGTAATTTATTTAAGTTTAATTTACTTTTCATCAAAAATCAATCCCCCATTTATTTTAAAGTGTTAAATTTTGTTAGAAATTAATTTAGTTTGTGTTTTCTTGAGTTTTGAAGTATTTTGAGTCTTTTGATTTATTTTAGTTTATTTGTTAGTTTTATTTTGAGTGATTCTATTTAAGTGTTTTGAGTCTAGTTTAGTGTTTTAAATTTTGTTTTTACGTTTTTAATTTAATTTTACTTTGGTTAGCATCCCTAGTTAATCCCCGGCCTAGAACGATCCCTACTTATCCATATACTACAACTGTCACAAATAGGGTTTAAATTTGTGCGTTAATTTATTTTCGCACCAGTAGCAATATTGAAGGTTTGGAAAATCGAGAGAGTTTCCAGATTTTATTGCAATTGAAAATTAGTGAAAGGATGAAAATTTGTATTTTTGGATTTGTAGCAATATTGAAGGTTTGGAAAATCGAGAGAGTTTCCAGATTTTATTGCAATTGAAAATTAGTGGAAGGATGGAAAATTGTAGATTTGCAGCAATCTTGAAGGTCTGAATATTTTCTTCAATGAATTGTGGCGTGGAAAGAGAGAGAGAAGACGGAGGCTTACACGAAACAAACGAAGTTTGGGCTAGTTGACACGCCCCGACCCCGATATTCCCCGAATATCAGGATAGGCACGTGATGGCCGACACCCGAGGTGACGAAAGCCATTTATTGAATAAAAGAGTAAATATTAGGAGAAAAAAAAAATATATATATATATAAGATTATCAGAAGGTCTAATAAACAGTGCTTAAGAAAGTGGTTAGAGTGCACAGAGCATGTTCTAATTTGAGATTTCAAAAGGAAAGACTATTACAGATATCACACAAGGAAAACGGACGCAGCTACTGGTAGGGGAATGCCTCATATATTGCGTCATAGTCCTCGTCCCTAAGACCTGAATGGGGGCGCAAAACAAGGGTGAGTGGACCAAATTTATATACATACAATACTAATAAAACAGTTATGAACATACTAACCCCCACAGTTAATATGATGAAAACTACTAAATAATAAGTGATAGGTTTCTCAAAACCTCTAGCATGCCATAAAAACAATTCATATATCTATCTGCAAATCAATCTCAGAAAATCATATCAGAAATCATATCAGGAAGCATAACACAAGTTGTGCTGCTAGTGAGTGCACTGAATAACAATACTCCCGGCCCAATGCCTGCACCTCAGTCTCTGTGCCCGTAGCCAGAGATATCTCCCTCCCGGCCCAATGCATGTCTCCGTGTCCCTCAGCCTTTCGCTAGGGATTATTTCTCCCGGCCTCAATGCCAACACCAGATCCTCGCCCCAGGTGGCATAGTGTTCACTAGGTACGCACAAAACATAATTCATCTCTAAAATACAACTTCGTAGCATAAATTCATTGATCCTCTAGACTACGAAGAGGTGTTCGAAAGTCATTTGAAACACATTCTTAGCATCCTATCGTCATCGATCAAATAGTCTACCTGAATGGGGGTTCTATAGAAAATACAATATAATGAAAATAGTTCAAAATATATATAATCAATCATAATTAAATCATCATGCTTCCTGTAAAGTATTCCTCAAATCAATAATTCTGCAAGGCATGCTATTAAATTATGCAATTCTATCAATAAAACATGCAATTTTCGAAGGTGGTCCACTCACAGATACTCCGAAGCAGCAGAATTGAGCGGAAAAAGATTAAGGATTAAGGAAGTCTCCACTAGCAACTTCACCTAAGCATGAAAATGTACAATTTAATAAACTACCCAGAAGATGGAATTTTAGGAAATGGAAATGGGTTTTGGGTTGAGTGGGTTAGGGACAAGAGGTGGTTTGGGCTTAAGCCCAAACCCATACTCACTGCACACACACACATGCAAAGCATGCACTGCACACACACACTTGCATATATATACATATATAAACACACACACATACACAGCATGCATAAGCATGCGCTGCACACACACATGCATATATATATATACACATATATAAACACACACACACGCACAGCATGCATAAGCATGCGCTGCACACACACATGCATATATATATATATATATATACACACATATATAAACACACACACACGCACAACATACTTACACACACATACACACGGTTCACGCACACACACACCCGATCAACAACACTCGCACACACCCACAACACACACACTCGCACGGCCCAAACATACCAAACACACACACACGGACTAACATACACTCACTGTACACGCACACACCGCACACACCACACACACCACACACACCACACACACCACACACATCCACACACCCACGAACTCGCCAGAGTTCCTCGTCGGAACCGTACATGCATGCACAAAGGATGGCAAAGGTTAGGCTTGAATAAAGGGTCCTAAAACCTCACAAATATACATAAGAACTTACCCAGATGCACTGCAGCAGGTTTTGGGAAGAGATGGACCTCGAACTCGCCGGAGTTCGTCGTCGGAACTAGATTATTAGCATAGGGAAAAACTAAGATCAAAACCCTTGAGTTTTGTCATAAAACCAACATGCATAACCTAGAAATTTGAAGAAGGAACACACTTCTCACCTGGGTTCGAGTTTTAGAGCTTTGAAGCTCTCGGCTTCAATGGCAGAAAACTCCAAGATGCTCTTATGGCGCATGCAAGGGTACCATTGAGTTCGTTGAGTCTCAAGGATTCCGAATATATGATTTTGGGGTTTGATTTGTGAAGAAAAGGGCACTGGTGGTGGCTGGGTTCTTTCTCGGCACCGGAGAGAAAAGAAATGAGGGTACGGGAAAAATTTGGAAGAAAAGAGAACTGAGAGGGAAGATAGGGAACTTGGAGGGACAAACATTCAGGGGTGGGCCCCACGGCTCACCATTTAAAATTTAAAGAAATCATTTTATTAAAAAGGAAGTGGGTGTAGTTGTAACAATCTACCCCCCTTACAGAAATTTTGTCCTCGAAATTGCAAATTTACACGAAAAGAAAGGATATTGGTTCCTCATTGATTCCTCTGTTTCCCAAGTAGCTTATTCGACTGCATGGTTCCTCCATAGTACCTTTACCAAACAAACAACTTTGTTCCGCAACACCTTATCTTGTATGTCGATGATAGCCACTGGTTCTTCTACATAACTCAAGTCTGGACTCTCTTCCAGAGGTTCTGGTTGAATAACATGAGAAAGATCCGGTACATATTTCCGGAGCATGGAAACATGGAAGACATTATGGATCATTGACATCTTCGGCGGTAGCTCCAGCTTATAGGCAACTGCAGCAATTCTCCAATAATCTGATAGAGACCGATGTATCGAGGACTCAGCTTTCCTCGTTTACCAAAAAGAACAACACCTTTCCAGGGAGACAACTTCAAGAACACAAAGTCGCCCACTGCATACTCACGATCCTTGGAATTTTTGTCCGCAATGCTTTTCTGTCGGTCTTGTGCTGCTTTCAAATTTGCCTTAATCAGTTGAATATTAGCATTGGTGGTATCCATAATCTCTGGTCCTACCAACGACCTTTCTTCTGCCGATGTCCAACATAACGGCGTTCTACACGTCTTCCCTTAGAGTGCTTCAAAATGCGTCATACCAATACTTGAGTGGTAACTATTATTGTAGGCAAACTCAACCAACATCAAATAGTTATCCCAGCTACCTTTCCATTGTAACACCAATACTCTCAACATGTCCTCTAGAGTCTGAATCGTCCGCTCTGACTAACCATCAGTTTGCGGATGATAAGCAGTGCTGAACAGTAACTGAGTACCCATAGCGGCATTAAAGGCTTTCCAAAACCTGGAAGTAAATCTGGGATCTCTGTCTGACACAATGGAGACGGGTACACCATGAAGACGAACAATATTATCAATAAATAGCTTCGCCAATTTCTCCAGCGAGTAGGTCTGTCGAACTGGTAAGAAATGAGCGGTCTTGGTAAGTCGATCAATAATTACCCAAATACCATTGTACCTTGACGGCGTTCTCAGCAGTCCATACACAAAGTCCATAGTAATATCCTCCTATTTCCAAACTGGTATCGGAAGATTCTGCATCAGTCCCCCAGGTCTCTGTCTGTCTGCTTTAACCTGCTGACAGATTAGACATCTGCTCACATACTCTGCGACATCCCGTTTCATCCCTTCCCAGTAATAGAAAGGATAAATGGTGCGATACAATTTAGTACTCCTTGGATGCATAGCATAAGCTGAAGTATGAGCCTCGTCAAGAATTTCTTTCTTAACAGCTTCATTATCTTTAGGCACGAACAAACGGTTCCCTTTCAATAACGTTCCGTCCTTATGGATGATGAATTTATCATTCTTTCCTTTCAACACTTGTGCCTTTATTTCATCGCATTCTGGATCAAGTTCCTGAGCTTCGATGACCATATCAACAAAGATAGGTCTAACCTGAAAATGTGCTAGCCAAGCTCTGTGCTCACCTGGTTCCAAATTAACACCAATTTCCCGAAGAGAAAATAGTAACGGAACATGCACAGTTTGAAGTAATGCAAGCTGCTCGTGGTGTTTCCGACTAAGAGCATCAGCTACAGCATTAACATGTCCAGGATGGTACTCAATTGAACAGTCATAATCACTGATAAGCTCCATCCACCTTCTCTGTCTCTAGTTCAGCTCCTTCTTAGTGAACACATACTTAAGATTTTTATGATCCGTGAAAATACGACATTTTTCTCCATACAAGTAGTGCCTCCAAATCTTCAAAGCGAAAATCACTGCTCCTAACTCCAAATCATGTGTAGGATAATTTCTTTCATGGGTGGGTTTTGAGTTGTCTGGAAGCATAGGCTATAACTTTTCCATGCTGCATCAGTACACACCCAAAACCTGATAGAGAAGCATCAGTATACACCTCAAATTCACCATTGTCGTCTGGAAGAGCGAGAGCAGGAGCTTGAGTGAGACGTCGCTTAAGTTCCTGAAAACTCTGTTCACAACTCTCATCTCACACAAACTTGACACCTTTACGAGTTAATTTAGTAAGAGGCAGAGCAATTGCAGAAAAATTCTGAATAAATCTTCGATAATACCCTGCCAAACCCAGGAAACTTCTCACTTCGGTGACATTCTTCGGTTGTTCCCAGTTAGATACTGCTGACACATTATGAGGATCTACACTAATTCCTTCTGCAGAAACTATGTGCCCAAGAAAACCAACCTGAGTTAACCAAAACTGACACTTACTAAACTTGGCATAAAGTTGGTTGTCCCTCAGTCGTTTGAGCACTATTCTCAAATGTTTATTGTGTTCATTAACGCTCATAGAATAAACTAGAATGTCATCAATGAACACAATCACAAACCTATCCAGATACGATTGAAAGACTCTGTTCATCAAATCCATGAATGTTGCATGTGCATTTGTCAATCCAAAAGGCATGACACGAAATTCTTAGTGCCCATACCTTGTACGGAAAGCAGTTTTCGGGACATCATCCTCGCGAATCCTCAATTGATGGTAACCCGATCGATGGTCAATTTTGGAAAATATTTGAGCACCTTTCAATTAATCAAACAAATCATCGATCTGAGGCAGAAGGTAACGATTCTTCACCGTCACCTGATTCAATTGCCTATAATCGATACAGAGTCTCATTGATCCATCATTCTTTCTAACAAAAAGAACAGGAGTTCCCCACGGGGATGTACTCGGCTGGATGTAACCTTTGTCTACCAATTCCTGAAGTTGGATCTTCAATTCTCTCAACTCCGCTGGTGCCATTCGATAAGGTGCCAAGGAAATAGGATTTGTACCTGGGAGTAAATCGATAGTGAACTCAATTTCCCTCGCAGGTGGTAACCCCGGTAAATCATCAAGAAACACATCGGTGAAGTCCCTTACAACTGGCACATTTTCAGGACGTAAAAAAGATTCATCATTCACGACTACATGGGCTAGAAACCCCGCACAACCTTTATTCAACAACTTAGTTGCTTGAATGGCAGAAATGATACTATTGGGGAGGATACGTCGCTCACCCATAAATGAAATTGACGGAAGTCCTGGTCGATTGAATGTCACAATTTTCTCCCAGCATGCGACATTCGCTCGATGCTTAGACAGCCAATCCATTCCTAGAATGACATCAAACTCCGCCAGTTTGAAAGGAATTAAATCAATCTCTAAGTTTTCCCCTTCCACAAAAACTGGATAATTCCGATATTGCCATTGAGCATAAAACAATTCACCATGTGGCATTTCAATCAACATATCAAAGCCTAATGGTTGAGGTTGAAATGGTATAACCCGAGCAAAAGATGAAGAAACAAAATATTGTGTAGCACCTGGATCAATTAAAACTCTAGCCCAAGTATTACAGATAGGTAACATACCAGTGATAACTCGAGGATCCTGATCAGCCTCCTGCTGAGTCATGGTGTTTACACGTCTGTATACCCTGCATTTTTACACGTCTGTATACCCTGCATTATTGTTTCGACCACCACGACCTCTGTGATTGCCGCCAGCTCTATTCCCCTGGCTTCGGTTACCAGAAGATGTTCCAGCCTGCTGCTGGTTCGAAAACTGAGTACTCCGGCTATCAGTACCTCTGAAACTCTGACTACCTCTGCCACCAAACTGTAGACTTTTGTTACCCTCATAGTTCTGATTAGTACTACTACCAAGACTCCGACTACTACTGTTACCGCTATCATAGTTCTGTCGGGTGCCAAAATTATGAACTGTCTGATATCCACTGTAGCCTGATCCAGAAGCAAAATCACCAGGTGGTGGTGCGGAAGGACAATCACAAATAAAATGGCCAGTGCCACCGCACCTGTGACAAACTGCAGTAGTCATCCCACAATTCCCTCAATGACGTAACCCACATCGATCACAGACCGGATAACTCGGAGTGAAATGACCGAAAGGTCGTCTCGCCGACTCATTGCCTGAGCTTTCACTGGACGATCCTAAGCCCCGACCTGATCGTTTAAAGGAAAATGGATGTCTAGGACCTACAGAACAGGAGGGGCTCGCTGATTCTCTAATACTCCGTGACCGAAAATTTCGACTCCTCTGATTCTAATTACGCGGTCGATTCTGTCTCTAGGGCTGGATCCAAATCTGAGGTCGATCTTGTATCTCAGTATCCCACTTAGACTGTTCTATACCCGGACTTATCTCTATTATTTCTTCATAAGTTCTAGGTCTCTGAGCAGCTACCAGTGTACGGTACTCTTGGTTCAGTGCAATCATCGCCTGATCCATCTGTGCCTGCGGATTATCATAAGTCTCATCATAATGCCTAGCCAAACGCCTGAAAGTACTGTCAAATTCTGTGATACTGAGGTCACCTTGTCGGAACTCTAAGTACTCTTGCCTCTTCCTCAATCTGTAACTGGGGCTTAAAAAGTAAGAAATAAAACGTTTCCGGAAGGCAACCCATGTCATCCAAGAACCAGGTGGACGAGAATCCTTCGTTGATTTCCACCAACTCCTAGCATCACCCTGAATAAAATACCCTGATGTGTTTGCTCATTCATTTAGTGGACACTTCATAACCTCCAAAGTATCTTCCATTTTCTCTAGCCACTGCTCAGCCTCCTCACGATTTCCCACAGTTCAAATCAGTAATTCCATGGCTTCTAGCAATTTCTATATACGTCCGATTTGGCCTATTATCCGGAAGAGCATTCATTAATGCAGTGGTAAACTGCTGGATTCCCCCCATTATAGAAGAACGAGGTCGTCGAGGCACATTCCCACCAAGATTAGCCATGATTCTGACAAAGACAACAAGATTTAGAAAGACCAAAATTTACCAAATTGACGAAAAGAAATCCTAACCATGCTCTGATACCAATCTGACATGCCCCGACCCCGATATTCCCTGAATATCAGGATAGGCACATGCTGGCCGACACCCGAGGTGACGAAAGCCATTTATTGAATACAAAAGTAAATATTAGGAGAATATATATATATAAGATTATCAGAAGGTCTAAAGGAAATAAACAGTGCTTAAGAAAGTGGCTAGAGTGCACAGAGCATGTTCTAATTTGAGATTTCAAAAGGAAAGACTATTACAGATATCACACAAGGAAAACGGACGCAGCTACTGGTAGGGGAATGCCTCGTATATTGCGTTGTAGTCCTCGTCCCTAAGACCTGAATGGGGCGCAAAACAAGGGTGAGTTGTTACAACCACACCCACTTTCTATTTAATAAAATGATTTCTTTAGCTTTTAATTAGTGAGCCGTGGGACCCGCCTTATTTTTATATCTTGGTTTCCAGTCTCTCTCTCCCTCTAATGTCTGATTACTAACTCTCTCTCTCTCTCTCTAAACTCTCGAAACCTTTCTCTCTAAGCTCCGGGAACTCCCAACCCCTCTTCTCCTCGAATCAACAACAAATCAAGCCCAAAATCTATATATTTGGAATCCTTGAGACTTAACGAACTCAATGTTACCCTTGCATGCGCCATCAGAGCATCGTGGAGTTTTCTGTCATTGAAGCCGAGAGCTTCAAAGCTCTAAAACTCGAACCCAGGTGAGAAGTGTGTTATTTCTTCAAATTTCTGGGTTATGCATGTTGGTTTTATGACAAAACTCAAGGGTTTTGATCTCAGTTTTTCCCTATGCTAATAATCTAGCTCCGACGACGAACTCCGGCGAGTTCGTGGGTGTGTGTGTGTGTGTACGGGGTGCAGGTGTGTGTGTGTGTGTGTGCAGGTGTGTATGCATGTCCGTATGTGTGTGTTTGGTATGTTTGGTCCGTGCAAGTGTGTGTGTGTGTAAGTATTTGTGATGATGTATGGTGCATGTGTGTGTTGTGTATGCTATGCTTTGTGTGGTATGCGTGTGTATGTCGTGAGTGTGTGTGTGCATGCCATGCATGCATATGCATAATGTGCAGGTGTGTGTTTGTGAGCTTGTGTGTGTGTAGAGTGCGTGTACAGTGTGTGCGTATGTGAGTGTATATGTGTGATCTATGTGTGCGTGTGTTGTGCACGTGTGGGTGTGTATGTATGTGTTGTGCATGTGTGTGTTTGTGACCTACATATGTGTGGGTGTAAGTGTGTATATGTGTGAACTACGTATGTGTATGTGTGTACTGTGTGTATGCAGTGCATGCTTATGCATGCCGTGTGTGTGTGTGAAGTGCATGCTTATGCATGTTGTGTGTGTGTGTGTGCAGTGCATGTGGATATGGGTTTAGGCTTAAGCCCAAACCCCTTTTTCACCTATTAGACCCTAACCCACTCAACCCAAAACCCATTTCCATTTCCTAAAATTCTATCTTTTGGGTAGTTTATTAAATTGTACATTTTCGTTCTTAGGTGAAGTTGCTAGTGGAGACTTCCTTAATCATTTTCCGCACAATTATGCTGCTTCGGAGTATCTGTGAGTGGACCACCTTCAAAAATTACATGTTTTATTGATAGAATTTCATAATTTAATAGCATGCCTTGCAGAATTATTTGATTAGAGGAATACTTTACAGGAAGCATGATGATTTAATGATGATTGATTATATATATATATATATTTTTTTTTTTTTTGGAACTATTTGCACTATATTGTATTTTTCTTTAGAACCCTCATTCTGGTAGACTATCTTATCGATGACGATATGATGCTAAGAATGTTGTTTCAAATGATTTTCGAACACCTCTTCGTAGTATAAGAGGATCGATGAATTTATGCTACGAAGTTGTATTTTAGAGATCAATTATGTTTTGTGCGTACCTAGTGAACACTATGCCGCCTGGGGCGAGGATCTGGTGTTGGCATTGAGGCCGGGAGAAATAATCCCTAGCGAAAGGCTGAGGGACACGAAGACAGGCATTGGGCCGGGAGGGAGATATCTCTGGCTACGGGCACAGAGACTGAGGTGCAGGCATTGGGAATGGAGTATTGTTATTCAGTGCACTCACTAGCAGCACAACTTATGTTATGCTTCCTGATATGATTTCTGATATGATTTTCTGAGATTGATTTGCAAAGAGATATATGAATTATTTTTATGGCATGCTAGAGGTTTTGAGAAACCTATCACTTATTATTTAGTAGTTTTCATTATCTTAAATGTGGGGGTTAGTATGTTTATAATTGTTTTCGTATTATGTATGTATATAAACTTGGTCCACTCACCCTTGTTTTGCGCCCCCATTCAGGTCTTAGGGACGAGGACTACGACGCAATATATGAGGCATTCCCCTACCAGTAGTTGCGTCCGTTTTCCTTGTGTGATATCTGTAATAGTCTTTCCTTTTGAAATCTCAAATTAGAACATGCTCTGTGCACTCTAGCCACTTTCTTAAGCACTGTTTATTTCCTTTAGACCTTCTGATAATCTTATATATATATATATATTTTTTTTTTTCTCCTAATCTTTACTCTTGTATTCAATAAATGGCTTTCGTCACCTCGGGTGTCGGCCAGCACGTGCCTATCCTGATATTCGGGGAATATCGGGGTCGGGGCGTGTCATGAGTGGACCAAATTTATATACATACAATACTAATAAAACAGTTATGAACATACTAACCCCCACAGTTAATATGATGAAAACAACTAAATAATAAGTGATAGGTTTCTCAAAACCTCTAGCATGCCATAAAAAACAATTCATATATCTATCTGCAAATCAATCTCAGAAAATCATATCAGAAATCATATCAGGAAGCATGCTGCTAGTGAGTGCACTGAATAACAATACTCCCAGCCCAATGCCTGCACCTCAGTCTTTGTGCCCGTAGCCAGAGATATCTCCCTCCCGGCCCAATGCCTGTCTCCTTGTCCCTCAACCTTTCGTTAGGGATTATTTCTCCCGGCCTCAATGCCAACACCAGATCCTCGCCCCAGGCGGCATAGTGTTCACTAGGTACGCACAAAACATAATTGATCTCTAAAATACAACTTCGTAGCATAAATTCATCGATCCTCTATACTACGAAGAGGTGTTCGAAAGTCATTTGAAACACATTCTTAGCATCCTATCGTCATCGATCATATAGTCTACCAGAATGAGGGTTCTATAGAAAATACAATATAATGAAAATAATTCAAAATATATATAATCAATCATAATTAAATCATCATGTTTCCTGTAAAGTATTCATCAAATCAATAATTCTGCAAGGCATGCTATTAAATTATGCAATTCTATCAATAAAACATGCAATTTTCGAAGGTGGTCCACTCACAGATACTCCGAATCAGCATAATTGAGCGGAAAAAGATTAAGGAAGTCTCCACTAGCAAATTCACCTAAGCATGAAAATGTACAATTTAATAAACTACCCAGAAGATGGAATTTTAGGAAATGGAAATGGGTTTTGGGTTGTGTGGGTTAGGGATAAGAGGTGGTTTGGGCTTAAGCCCAAACCCATACTAACCAACACACACACACATGCAAAGCATGCACTGCACACACACACTTGCATATATATACATATATAAACACACACACATACACAGCATGCATAAGCATGCGCTGCACACACACATGCATATATATATACATATATAAACACACACACGCGCACAGCATGCATAAGCATGCGCTGCACACACACATGCATATATATATATATATATATATACATATATAAACACACACACACGCACATCATACTTACACACACATACACACGGTTCACGCACACACACACCCGCTCAACAACACTCGCACACACCCACAACACACACTCGCACGGCCCAAACATACCAAACACACACACACGGACTAACATACACTCACTGTACACACACACACCACACACACCTGCACCCCGTACACATCCACACACCCACGAACTCGCCGGAGTTCGTCGTCGGAACCGGACATGCATGCACAAAGGATGGCAAAGGTTAGAGCTTGAATAAAGGGTCCTAAAACCTCACAAATATACATAAGAACTTACCCAGATGCACTGAAGCAGGTTTTGGGAAGAGATGGACCTCGAACTCGCCGGAGTTCGTCGTCGGAACTAGATTATTAGCATAGGGAAAAACTAAGATCAAAACCCTTGAGTTTTGTCATAAAACCAACATGCATACCCAGAAATTTGAAGAAGGAACACACTTCTCACCTGGGTTCAAGTTTTAGAGCTTTGAAGCTCTCGGCTTCAATGGCAGAAAACTCCACGATGCTCTGATGGCGCATGCAAGGGTACCATTGAGTTCGTTGAGTCTCAAGGATTCCGAATATATGATTTTGGGGTTTGATTTGTGAAGAAAAGGGCACTGGTGGTGGCTGGGATCTTTCTCGGCATCGGAGAGAAAAGAAATGAGGGTACGGGAAAAATTTGGAAGAAAAGAGAACTGAGAGGGAGGGAACTTGGGGGGACAAACATTCAGGGGTGGGCCCCACGACTCACCATTTAAAATTTAAAGAAATCATTTTATTAAAGAGGAAGTGGGTGTAGTTGTAACACTAGTGCTTCAGTTGGGTGTAAAAGAGAGAAAAATAAAATGATTGGAATTATCGACCGTGTGTTGTATGGTGATTGATTAGGATAAAATGGTCTGTAAAGTCCACATGAAATGAGTCCAGAGAGGATCCAATTCTGCATAAGTGAACTTGTACAATATTTTGGATCTTCTTCATAGTAGTGGGAGATTTCCTCGTTAGATAAGAAAGCACCTTAAGAATCTGCCTGATGAGACTCAAATGTTTATTTGACGGGTTTGAGCTTCATCTTGTACTCCAGGAGGATGTTGAATGTTTCCGCCAAGTTTTTTATGTGGTATGACCGCTACTTGCCTTTCACCATGATGTCATCAACATAGACATTCATGGTTTTTTCAATCTGCTTTTTGAACATCATGTTTACCAATCGTTGGTGAGTCGCTCCTGCTTTCTTGAGATCGAAAGGCATGACTTTATAGTAGCATGTGTCTCGCTCAATGACAAACATAGTATTCTCCTTGTCGGGCACGTACATGGCAATCTAATTGTGGCCTCAATATGCGTCCAAGGTGGGGGTGCACACTGCCTGAACACTCGTTCGAGGCTGGTTGAGTGGTTGCTTGCTGGGACACCTTTGGAAAGATATACCATCATCACCTCGTCTTGCTTCAGGATACTTCATGAGGAGTGCATTGTGGCAGGGTCAAATCTATTAAAAAAGGAGGTGAAAAAACCCTGGTTGAACTGTTGGTTCGCGGATCTGGTCGACAGGTCCAGCAATCAGCAGCTGATTTGGTTAAACAGGTTATGAGACCGGTCTGAAGGTGTAGAGCCAAGTCGGGTGCGCGCTAGCTCAAGTGCGGGTCGACTTGTAGAGGCTAATGGATTGGGTGCTGCAACCTGCTGGGCCACGACTACTTGAGCCTGAGGCTTGCTTCGGTGATGCTGCCAGCGTTGCTTGATGCAAGTTCTGAACCTTAGTCTTATCATTATTAGAAAAATAATACAAATATAGTATAAAAATATGATAAAAAAAGTAGCATTTTCCCGGCAAATTATCATTCTCCCTGCTCTTAAATTCCATGTTTAATTTGAATTGTCAAGTCGGTGGGATTTGGCAATTACAAATCCAACATGATCCTCTCTGAATTCTTTTGGTGAATATTTTGGAATTCGTACATCACGTTCGTTCGTTATACATTGTGCAATTAGTTTTTATTAAGTACTGTTTGTATTCAATTTTAAATAAAAAATTTTAAAATAATTTATAACCGCACGATATATGATAGATGTATATGATTCACTGATCCGGAATGCTAACAAAGAGGATCCGAATTCATTACCAATAACTCTCTGTCTCACTCCAATTTTAATACCCAAAAAGAAAGGAAGGGAGAGGGAGAGAGGGAGAGAGGGTTGGAGCCAGGCAGCCACAACCCACCCGAAACACTGACCTTCTCTCCTTCTCCATCTCCCTCCTCATCACTGCAACTAAATTAGGGTTTCGGCAGTCCAGATAAAGAGAAACCCTAATAATCGCAGAGAAGAGAGATGAGCAGCCAAGTGGGTGTGAGGCGGACCAGTCTCAGCCAAAGACGGGGCCCCTCCGCCGCGATTAAGAAATCCCCCCCTCCCGAGAATGGAACCTCTAATGGCACCACCAGCAAACCCTCCTCTCCTCCTCCCCTTTCGTAAGTTTTCTCTCCTTTCTCGTTTGCTCTTTGTTTGTTTCCCGAGAAAATGGTTTCCCGGAAAATTTTCCTTGCCTTTGTTTGTCTAGTTGATTTCAAGTTTGAGAATTGGGGTCTGCAAAACTTGCCTTTAATTTTGTTTTACCGAAATGGTGTTTTAATTTTAATATTTAAAAAGGTCTGGTGGTGGAGAGAGGACGGTGAAGAAGCTACGGTTGTCGAAAGCCCTAACTATTCCCGAAGGGACGACAGTATCCGATGCATGTCGGAGAATGGCGGCTCGCCGTGTGGATGCTGTGCTCTTAACTGATTCAAATGCGTTGCTTTCCGGAATTGTGACAGACAAGGTTCAAGTTATAACTCATAGTTGGCTGTTGCTGTGAGTTTTTGAGTGTCAGCTTTGCTTATGGTACTTTGCTTTCAGGACATTTCCGCTAGAGTCATTGCCGAGGGGTTGAGACCGGAGCAGACAATTGTGTCGAAGATCATGACGCGGAATCCTGTTTTTGTTAATTCTGATTCATCTGCTCTCGAAGCCCTTCAGAAGATGATCCAAGGTTAGGATTATTATTTTTTTTTTTATCTAACAAGGTTTTGTTTCTTCGGCGATTTTTATTGCGTTTGTCCGTGTGTGGATTTGTCTAAGAATTTGCTTCGAAATCTTCATTTGTTATGGCTACATTGGGCATAAAAAGGTGACTTCTTTTCTTTTTCTGTTGACAGGTAAATTCAGACACCTCCCTGTCGTAGAGAGTGGTGAAGTTATTGCCTTGTTAGATATCACAAAATGTCTCTATGATGCTATATCAAGATTGGAGAAGGCAGCGGAGCAGGGGAGTGCCATTGCTGCTGCAGTTGAAGGAGTTGAACGCCAGATGGGAGGCAATTTTTCTGGTCCGTATTAATGTTTAAAAATCTTACTAAATTACTTTGAGTCTGATTGGAAGTTGCTTCCTACGTAAGGTTTTTGAAATGCCTGTGCTCTGTGTTGTAATGGATCCTATTTGTTCATTATTTGGGTACATACATATGATACATCTGGTTGAATTTAACTTTTATTGTTCTGTTTATCATCATGATTGCAGCTCCATATGCTTTTCTAGAAACTATGAGGGATCGAATGTTCAAGCCTTCCTTGTCAACCATCATTGGTGAAAATACGAAGTACAGTTCTTTAGCGTGACTTGCCGTTTGGCCCTCTTTGTGGGAGGATGCAATTAATTGATTTTGGCTTGATTTTTGTTTAAAGTTTATTTTCTATTGCCAAGCTTGTAACTCTATGATTTCAGGGTTGCCGTTGTTTCTCCATCGGATCCTGTCTATGTTGCAGCAAAAAGGATGCGGGAGTTTCGGGTTAATTCAGTCATAATTATAATGGGCAACAAGATTCAGGGGATACTAACGTATTGTTCTTTACCTTATATTTGTTTATGAACATTTTGCACTTAGATGTTATTCTTGGATGTTGTCTGTCTTCTTTTTAATGAATATCATATGATGTTTGCTTTTGACTGACTGCAGTTCCAAGGATATCCTTATGCGAGTTGTGGCGCAAAATCTCTCTCCTGAGTTGACTCTGGTGGAAAAGGTTTACTCTAAACCATCGAATGTTTGATTATTCTATATTTTGTATTAAGTATATAGCTCTGTTCCATTTTTAAAATAAGCTTCCTTGAACAAACTTGTGCTATCCAAATAATTTCTTTAGGTAATGACTCCAAACCCTGAGTGTGCCTCGTTAGAGACAACGATCCTTGATGCGCTGCATATAATGCATGAAGGGAAGTTCTTACATCTTCCTGTCTTAGACAGAGGTGAGTGGTACATTTTAAGGACATATTTTTAATGTTTATAAGGTGTATTGACATCTGTTTGCGCAGATGGATGCATTTCTGCTTGCTTGGATGTTCTGCAGATAACTCATGCGGCAGTTTCTATGGTAAAGTCATTGTGGTTGTGGGTTAGATGCATGCTTCAATCATCAAAGTGAAATTTTTAATTTTAATTTTTTTTCCTTTGCCTTTGTATGTGAAAGATGTTGATTTT
This sequence comes from Malus fusca, assembly GCA_035220775.1. Taxonomy (NCBI): domain Eukaryota; kingdom Viridiplantae; phylum Streptophyta; class Magnoliopsida; order Rosales; family Rosaceae; genus Malus; species Malus fusca. Next base: position 47,550,766 of record CM069073.1, on the reverse strand, counting down.
TCATTGAAGTGGAAGATATTGAACTTTTAAGGGATGGGATTGCCCACTATATAATTCAATGCATTATATTGGTTTATGTTTATAATTTTCCAATTATGGTATAATAGAAGCTGGTCTAACATGTCTTGTGGGTGTGTTTCTCATAGTTGTCTGATTTTATTTTACTTCTATTTCTATTTCGTTCCTTATATGGTTTACAAATTCTGCATGCATCTTTTCCTCCTTGATTGCCATGTTAGTCTTGATTTTTGTCTTTTGGTTACGTAGATTATATGTATCTTAGATTCTTATGTGCATTATACTTATGGTTGTTGCCGAGTTTTTTAATTTGGTGCATGCGAATTATGAACTTTTTGGCCATAAATGTTTGAAACTAAAATTCAAAATTTGGGTGCTATAAATGCATTAAATTGAAGGACTTTTAATTTGTTTCCATTATTTACCTTAAAGGGAAAATTAGCCTTGAAACAATAAGAAATAACTGCAAATTGGGCCAAAAGTGAGAAGGAAGAAAAAAACCTGGGTTAATTCTAATGATAGTTGCATTGTTTAGGCTTGAATCTAAAAGCCCCTTGGATATTCTCATTTATCACTTTTGTAATACTTCCAAGGATAAATTGATTAATTAGTTGTCGTTCATTCCTTTCCTAGGTTGAAAGTAGCTCAGGAACGGTTAATGATATGGCAAACACAATGATGCAAAAATTCTGGGATTCAGCACTTGCTTTGGAGCCACCTGATGATTGTGATACTCAAAGGTATTCAAAACTTGCTAATAACGTCACTTAAATTAGGTTTACCTACCCAATTTTTATACTGAATTATACAATCCAGTGCTGATGTGAGACTGATTGATCGGAAGTTTGGAGATTAGGAAAACTATGGAAAAGAAAAATTATTTGCACAGATGCATGTTGTAATTATGTTTCATCACTGATTCTGTTTTTGGGTAACCCGGTTATTCAGTAACCATGCTTAGGGCTTTTTGTTTTCAGTGAATTGTCTACAGTGATGGCTTCTGATGGGGCTGATGGAAAGTTTTCTTATCCTTCTCTTGGTCTTGGAAATTCATTTGCCTTCAAATTTGAAGATCTTAGGGGTCGAGTGCATCGAATTAATTGTGGTGAGTGGTGGTCGAAGGCCAAAAATTATTGCAAGCATACTTTGCCATCACTTTGCTTGATGACCTATATATACCATTTCTAGCATGAATATTTGTGGAGTGATTGCTTAGTGAAAGGATAGAATTGGGTCAATTACAAATTGTTAAACTATTGTGCCCTCTCTGCGTCAAACTATCAAGTTTATCCTTATTATTTTACTATGCACTCTGAGTTTTATTTATTTATTATTTATTATTATTATTTTTTATATGGATGCCAAATTGATGCCAGGTTGCTCACTTTTCACCCCCCAAAATTTAGAAGGTTAAGTCTTTCTTTAGAAAAAAAAGTTCGTATTTGTTATGTAGCATCTGTTAATTCCACCTCTCCTACTATTATAGAGTCTAGAAAACTGGGATCTCGAATTTTCATTTAATTAGTGATCAATGGGTTAGATTATATCTGTGGATGGGAAATTTAATGGAAGCTTGCATGAGTGGTACGCAGCAGTGGACTCGGTCTGACAGGGGTATTAGTTGTGGCATAGAATTTGCTGTGCGGTGACACATTGGTCTCTGTAGTTTGGTTTAGAAGTGTCCATAACTACTGCCCATTGGTGGTGATTGGCAGATTGGGTTTAGTTTTCACTGGGCTAGATCAGCACTCTGTGTGTGGGGAGAGCTCTGTGACTGAGTTAATGGACGTGGTTTATTTTTTGTGTGTTTATAGATCAGATGTTTAGATGCTAGAATTGAACCCACAATGACCTTATTTTTTGCCTTTCCTGATTGTTTTTTTTGGTTTATTCTCTTCAGGCATGGAAAATTTAGATGAGCTGGTATCTGCTATCATGAAAAGAATCCGTGTGGCTAATGATCATGATCGTCCTCACATTTTGGTTAAAACTTTGAGCTAATTTTTGGTTTCATCTGATTTATTGGGCTGCAAAACTTCTTAGTGTTTACTATAGTAATTCTTTTTCCCCCCAGTTTGAAGATGAAGATGGTGATAGAGTTCTACTTGCAACTGATGATGATCTTATTAGCGCAGTCAGCCATGCTCGAGGAATGGGACTGAAGGTAGTATAATGTTAACTATATGCTCCTTTATTGTATTTCTAAGGCCTTTTTTAGCATTTTGCCGCAGTTATTATAAATTAATACTTGTGAACATATTTGTTGATACTTTGATTTGGTTAGAAGTTAAATCTCTTAACTAGAAGCCCGGCAAAAGCCATTAAAAAACCTTTCCTTTCTTGACACACTTTGCCCAACTGCAAATGATCATTTAATGATGGTTTGCAGTTGAGAAACTTTTATATTGATAGTTTTGGGGATGAAGGGCTGAGTGTTTAAATTACACTGAGAAAGAGAAGTTTTTCATGAGGGAAAAAATGAAATACTTAAAAAGATAATTACTTTGTTATTTTTTAATATGTTAACAATTATACCGGAATTCAATGGAGGATATGACACCATGAGGCAGGTTTACGTAGCTTGTTGAATTCGACTGTTGATGAGCTGTACTTGTACATACTGCTCATGGTAGGATCAGATCACTAAAGGATGTGTTGGAGTATATATGTGTAATTATTTTGGGATGTATTGGAATTTTTGTGTAACTATTTTTTAGCTGTATGGTTTATTTCTTATGTGTACCTCTTCTCTATCTCAGGTTCTAAGGTTGCATCTGGACTTCTCTGATTCTAGCCACCGAAGTGTATCAGGGTCAGGAACAACGACGACCCAAAGAATGGGATGGACGTCTTTGCACACCGGAGTTCTGGCAAGTGCTGTTGTGTTAACAGGCATTGGGGTGCTGTTCTATTTAAAGCGCACTAACCTGTAATGCTTGTCCCGATTGTGTAAAGAAAACATACTAGGATCGATTATAAAGGTACACAACAGCCCGCTTCGCCCTGCCAAACCTCATTGGCAGAGGGCTCAAGGAAACCAAACATTTTGGACTCGGAACACCAGCAGCAGCAGCAGCAGCAGCAGCAGCAGCAAGTGTTGTGTGACTGCAGAAGGATAAGGTATGCATATTGTAGGTTAGACAAAAGAGCCGGATGAAGGCGATGACTGGAAAATCGATGTATTGTTGTTTCATGTATTACCGTGGAAGGGCTCGCACTTGGCAAATGAGAATATCGAGAAAAGAAAATGGAGAATTTGCTCCAATCAATCTATAAAGTTCATTCGAATTATAATGCGGAAGGGATTGCGTAGTTGCAAGTTTAATCCGTTAATGCGTCGGTAAAAGTGGCCACAACAACGCAACAGAAAAATAAGATAACGTTGTATATGGATGGAATTGGATTTAGAAGTGGCAGTGGTGCCATGTGAATTTGGAGAGTTCAGTGTCAAGATGAAGAGGCTAAATAATTGACAAAAAAAAATCAGATTGGGAGTTCAAACTTGTAATCAAATACCTAAAAGTTACACTAACTAAGAGAACAAGGGAGCATTTGAGATGAGAAATATGTTTTTCTCAAAGAGAAATCTCTTTCCATTAGAAAAAGTCCGCTGCAAGCCGAGAACTCACTATTGATGCTCTTTACACTTGGGCGAGGGCGGTTGCCTTCTCTACAGCTCCTTCCCCGGGGTCTGGGGAAAGGAACCTTCAAAACATTAGAGAAAGAAGAGCGTGGCGCTCCAGAGAGTGCTATTCGACGAGCTCGATAGGATCGAAACTGGTTATCTTTTTTTTTCATTCACTTAGCCAGTGCTTCAGGTGGAACTGCTCATGTTGGGCATCCAATTAGCGCTCATTGTTTAATTTTTCTTTAATTCGCAATAACTCGGAAGTTAATCCTATAGTGCTTCTATCGTATTCATGTCGTTCTCCTATTTCTTTATTTAGTAGTTAAAATCATGAACGTTAATTAGAGTGTTGTTCTTTCTCAGTAGAGTGACTAAACCCTAACTAGTTACATATTACGTATTGACTTCACGTGGACAGCCACACAATCAATGATACACCACCGTCAAATTTTTCCAACTGCATAACATAAGTGGAAAGAAATAAATAAAACATGGGCGAGTTCAGTATTACTCGATTTTTAGTGGGTCCAAATAAAATAGAAGTGTTACATAACCTTTCATTCTGTCCGTCGTCGTCACTGCGTTCGAACTGAGAAGTCTAACTATCGCAGAGGCGTTCGTTGCTGTGTGTTTGGGTCAGACTCCGACTAAGAAAGCTAAGAAAATGGAGGACATTGAGGATTTGTTGATTGGCAGCGGAGGCGGAGCTCCTCCCGGTTTTCGTCTGCCAATCAACACCGTCGGAATGAACCCAAAGAAGAAACCCAATCCCAATGGCCGCAATACCAACAAGAAGCTATCTCAAATCCAAGACCCACTCGCTCCTCTCTCTCCCAAAGTCCCTGGCACTCAGGTCTCTCTCTCTAATCTCTCTCTCTCTCTCTCTCTCTCTCTCTCTCCCCCCCCCCCCCCCCTCTCTCTAAAGATGGTTTCTTTCGCTAAGTGCTGACCTTGTTTTTCTCTTTTGGCAGACTATATATATCAAAACATTTGGATGCTCACACAACCAGGTCCGTTTTAGGGTTTATTTCTATTGTAATTCAAGTATTTCTTTTTTCTTCTGAAATTAGCATTGTCATTTTATACTGGGATTACTAGGCAAACCATTCAGGTTGTTGCCTCTACAATTTTAACAAGATGTTATTAGTTTTGGCTTCAAGTTCAATAATAAGGGGCCGGGTTTCGGTTTTTGTTAAGTTTTGAGTTGTTGAGAATGGTTTGATCGCGTGTGTTGGAAGCCGGATTGAAAGGTTTATGCGGTTTGTGGAAAGAATTATGGGATGAAAACAATACAAAAAAATGGGTTCCTTGCTGATAATACATTAATAATAACCTTGAATCGCTCTCGTGTCCTGCTGCTCTTCAAGCTGTACGGGAAGAGAAGACTGCTATGTTTTTATGAGGATGCTGCACTTTTATTCTCAGCCCTTTTTTATGACATGGGACAGCCAAATTTTCAAGTCAATGGTCATGTGGTACTTTGCCTTCAACATTTTCCTCATCAGAAATCTGTCACTTCGACGGATGAGGCGAATTGTTAGGCAAATGCCATGCATTGGAGAGGGTAAAAGATGATGTTGCAAGGTAAATATGGTTTGCCTCTTCCTTTGCCTTGTCCCTTGGAGATGCTCATGGATTGTCACATTGGCTTTTGTAACATGGTTGGCTTTCCAATGCAATGATGTAGTGTGCACATCCACATAGGTTGGGAAACAAAAGTTGCCACATAGGTTGGCCATTTAAGCAGTTTCCAATTCCATATGTTTATTATGAAACCGAAGAACTGAAAATATTATTTCATCTATAAAAAGTGCTGGAGGGGGCTTGAAAGATTAAAGAACATCAAATTGAGGGGATTATATCAGGTTAGCTTCTTAGAATTAAATATATAGAATTTGGTGGAGTTTTAAGTGATCATAAGCTTTGCCTGGAAAGCCATTGGGTGGACAGGATCCTAGTAAAGCAGTTGTTGATTTTCAGGGTAAGTCCTATCAATAGATGATCCATGTGAGAAATGCATGACGTCAACTGGGGCATAAGTAAAGAACTGGCAGTGGCTGCATTGCTTTTCTAGATGTTCATGAAATAAAGGTGTATTCGATTAGATTTGTTGGTAGAAGCTTGTGGATCTATATCTGCCATTTTAGCTATTTGCTGATTATCCTCTCTCATCAACCTTTTTCAAATGGATCTATTGATAATTTGATACCAAGTTTTAGGTTGTCATTGTGGTATAAGTAGGATTTATATGGTGATAAAGGCCCCTTTTATTTGGTTGGAGTATTAAACTCCTTTGTTCTATTTACTTTGGATCTTGCATCCTTTCCGATGGTACTGTATGGAGTGGTAATGATGGGCTGCTTATTGTATTTTTACATTTTCTATTGATGCACAAAATCAGTGAGGACTTTGGTACAACAGAAAATGTTAAGTTTGTGACCTTCGCTAGATTGCTCCGATCACTAGTGTGGATAAGTATGTAAATGGATAGAGACAGGGAAGCAAACACAAGATATACGTGGTTCACCCAGATTGGCTACGTCCACGGAGTAGAGGAGTTCTCATTAATTGTGAAGGGTTTACACAAGTACATAGGTTCAAACTCTCCTTTTGTGAGTACTAGTGAATGATTTAGTACAAATGACATTAGGAAATATTGTGAGAGAATGATCTCTATTTATAGAAGAGAGTTTCTAGTTTCATTTTGACATTGACACGTGTCGTGCTGTGATTGGCCTCTGATGTCGACACGTGTTGCGTTATGATTGACCTCTGATGTTAACATGTGTCGCGTTGTGATTGGCCTCCTGGTTGGAGGGAGACTCTTGTGGGTCCTTGGCGGTATAATGTTGACCGGTGCTTAGTAGTTTTGGGGTTGGTCAAGTATGGTACAAACATTTTCTTTTCCCATCTATAAAAAGATCGTGTACTGAGAACTTCGCACTTTTAGGGGGATTATCAGTGGATTTAAACTTAATGTTAACTCCAGCTCTTTGTTCACCTTTTTATCTTGCTTGACCATGAATGTTATATTAGCATGAGATCTGGTCATGTCACCATCATTGTTTTCTAAATTTTCTATTCATTAGAGAATGCATTAAATTTCTCATTTTTGTTTTCGTCCCTTGCACTTTGTTGTTGTGTCAGAGTGACAGTGAATATATGGCTGGTCAACTTTCAGCTTTCGGGTATCCGTTAAGTGACAATCCTGAGGAGGCAGATCTGTGGCTCATAAATACGTGAGGATTCTTTTATTTGTCTCATTTTTTTGGTGGATTTGGTCATGCGTTACATTGAAACAATTACATAATTATATTTTATAATCAAAGTTAGGGAGTATTTAGTGCTTCAGTCTTTGGGAAATCATTTTGGCACTTGCTAGAATTTAATACGCAGTTTATAGTTTGTGTCATAGTAGATTTTGAACTTTAGTAGACCTGTTTTAAATGCTATTTCTATATTTAAACTATTCCATATGTGTGCTTTTTCGCCTTTCTTTTAATGCTGAAGTTTCCTTTGAAGTTGACTTTTTTTTTTTTTTTTTTTTTTTTTTTTTTATAATTTAAGATACTCTTTATATGTGTCCAATTTTTTAATTTTTATGAATGATGTCTTTTATTATCTGTTAACTCATAATTCTCCGTATATTTATTTTGTTACTTGATGTAGATGCACTGTCAAATCTCCAAGTCAGTCTGCCATGGACACTCTGATAGCAAAAGGTAAAGGTGCAAGAAAGCCCCTGGTGGTGGCTGGGTGTGTGCCACAAGGAAGTCGAGATCTAAAGGAGCTAGAAGGTGTCAGTATTGTTGGAGTCCAGCAAATTGACCGTGTGGTTGAAATTGTTGAAGAGACTTTGAAAGGTCATGAGGTGCGCCTTTTGAGTCGTAAGACATTGCCTGCACTTGACCTCCCCAAGGTGCGTTTCGTAGATTTTTACCATGGTGTTTGCATTTTATTTTGTTTCCTTTTAAAATTAGTATTTGATTGTTACCCACTCCTGCAATCTGTTTCTGTTTCTACCTTATATTGTCTACTAGTCTAGATATGGAGTTTTTTATTTGAATTTTTTTCCACAGGTGAGGAAAAATAAGTTCGTTGAGATTCTTCCCATTAATGTCGGTTGTTTAGGTGCTTGCACTTACTGCAAGACGAAGCATGCTCGTGGTCATTTAGGAAGTTATACTGTTGATAGCCTTGTAAGTATCATGCCACTGGTATTTCTTATATATTATATCTGTTTCCAGTTTAATTAGAATTTTAGCACTGCAGGTGGGACGTGTAAAATCTGTGGTAGCTGATGGAGTTAAGGAAATATGGTTGAGCAGTGAAGATACTGGCGCTTATGGTAATTTGTAGTTATAATTCTATTTTCTTGATTGATTAGTGATTGTGGAAGTACTTGTTTATCTGGAGAAACTTTGCCCCCGTGTTGAAGGTACTTGGTTTTAGTGATTTATACATTCATGTGAAGTAATCCTTGCAAGCATGTTGGATTGACCCAACTATGTAACCTTGAATTTTTATTTATATATTTATTTAGTTTTTATATTTTCTTATAACTTGTCTTTCTGAAAGTGTAAGAAATTGTAAGATAATTCCCCAAATAGTCTTTAAGTGAATGATAAATTTTTGGGCTTTATAGCTCAAAACGGCAATGTCAGCTTAGTTGTAAACATGTGAAGTATGTTTGAACAGAAAAATAGAGTAAATAATAAGTATACCATAGTCACGTGTGTTGAAATCTTCACAGTTGTAGTATAATTGTTTGTTGGATGTTGGAGGAAAAATCATTTCAGGACACACCAAAAAAGTAAAACTTAAAAGGAAAAAAAAGTCAAAATGCTGTTTATGCCATGTTTGTATATTAATAATGGTTGCCCTGATGTTTGCAGGTCGTGACATTGGGGTCAATCTACCAATTTTATTGAATGCAATTGTCACAGAACTCCCTTCTGATGCAAGCACAATGTTACGAATTGGAATGACAAATCCTCCATTCATTCTGGAACACTTGAAGGAAATAGCAGAGGTTTTGTGTCATCCATGTGTATACTCATTTCTACATGTGCCAGTCCAATCTGGAAGTGATGCCGTCTTGACCGTAAGTCCTAATTTTTTTTCTTCTTCTTTCATAGATTATCACATTTTCTTATGGCTAAGTTTGACTTATCCTTTTACTTTGTCTTCCTAGGGCTTTAATTATAAGTGAGTTTAACAAATCTAGACTTCCGATTACATTAAGGTTGCTTTATTCAAATAGCTATGCTTATTCATTCAGGCAATGAATCGGGAATATACTGTAAGTGAGTTCAAGACAGTGGTAGATACCCTAACTGAGCTTGTGCCAGGGATGCAGATTGCAACCGATATAATATGTGGATTTCCTGGTCAGTATGTAGCTTGATTCTGATATCATGGCTCCTGTTTGTTTTTGTACTTCACATGGATCACTTTTTTTATATGTACATATTCATTGTTGATCAATTATTGATGTAACATATCTCTAAAAGTTCAATTTGAGATTGTGACTCTGGAACACCAAAAGCAAGATAAAGCACTAAGATTAAGTTGGAAGTTTTGAGAGATAAAATTAGCATGAAAGGGATATAAATGATTCCTGGTGGTAAAAGCACTAAGATTAAGTTTGAAATGTTGAGGGATAAACTTAGCAGATCCCTGGAGGTGAACAAAGTACGTTAGAATGTTTTGAAGAGTTGGACACCAAGAAGCCTTGAATACTACATACGTCCCTATTCATGGTATTGTATATAGATATTTTGCCTAATACGCCTGGCTCCAGTGGTACCTGATTTTTTCACAGACTTCCAGATATGCTCTGGATAAACTGCAAATATGTCTGGATATGTTTATGGGGTTGAAATTGGTTTTCTTTTGTTCAATGGCATGATCTTTATTTCTTGCTTTTATTAGAGGAAATTAAGGTTCTTTAACATCATATATAATAACGGCAAGTTTGTAGGGTTTTAAAAAATAGGTATGAAAATATTTGGTTGCTAATCATCTAATCAGCAAGTAACCAGTATACTCCCAGCTAGTAAAACTTATCTCTCCAAGAACAGCGTTAACAATAACATATTTTTGGAGTATCTATATTATTTACAGTTATGGTGGGTGCATTGGGGCATCTTGGGGGATTTGATTACTTTATTCTCTGCATTGAGCAGTACAGAGAACATTACTTGAGAAGTTTACACTTATTTCATGGCTTCTCAGGTGAAACGGATGAAGATTTTACTCAAACTCTTAGCCTTATTAAGGAGTACAAGTTCTCCCAAGTTCATATTTCACAGTTTTATCCTAGACCAGGTATGATAATATCTGGTATTATAAAATTTCAGATTTCACTTAATAGGTTGGAGCCAGTCTTCGCCTTTTATATGTTATAATTGCAGCTTGGTCTAATACTTTGGGATGCCGTAAAGGGCGTCATATGCACATACACAATGGTTAAAGCATGGTATATACATATTTCATTGTCCATATATGGGGAGCTGATATAAATACAAAGTTACGATTAAGTTTATTGTTTTTAGACCATGTAACATTATACATCCCCTGCTCAGTTTGATAAAAAAGAAAAAGTGTGCATGGATATGGTTTGAAGCATAGTTTATAAAATACGGGATTAGTATAGCACGTGAACGATATGTATGTGTAAAAATTACACGTATTAAACATAATATTAATATTTATTTATTTAAAATATTATTGTTTTTTTTCCTATAATAAGTTAAGGTACATGTCAAATACGTAAATTTTATATGTATTATTGAACAGTGAAAATTATACGTATTAAACATGAAAGTACATACATGTGTAATACTGTATCGTACGTGGAGTTTTAAAAACATGTATCTTGATGATTCACTGAGACGTACAGTAAATGAAAGTAGTATTCAAAAAATACGGACTTAAGTGCATAATATACGATATTACTATATTCGTGGCTGATACTATTGTAGAAACTATTCTTCAAAAGTTTTGTAGGACAATGTATCATGGGAAACAGGAAAGTTAAGAGTGCTTTATTACTTTTTTTTTTTGGCAAATAGTCACTGATGTTGGACAAACCGGACAAAAGTTGCGCTGTACCAAATGTATGCAGGACCAGAAATAGAGAAGATAGGAATGAAGAAAGAAATAAAAAAATGGGAATATAGGAGAAGAGAGGGCAGAGAGGTAGAAGAGATAAGGTAGAGAAATAATTGGAGGGTATTTTGGGTAAACTCAGTCTTTATTGCCAATCAATATGCCAAACCTAAACCATAAAGCAGCCTATGTAGAGACAATCCTACAAGTGTGATTTGATGGCTACAAATTACATATTATTAGTTGGGTGACCCCAAGGGATTGTTTCTCCTTTCTCTGTGAAAGTCACAAATTGTTTTGTAAAAGGGCAAGAAGGCCAAAATTATGTGGGGATTATGGTGGTGTTACGTTAGAAGTTTGTTTTTGGTCGGCTCTTTGGTATCTGTCTCCATTGAGTTTAGAGCTTATTCTTTCTCTGAAATCTGGCAAGATTGGCAGGCAGCTTTATGTTAATTTGCTTGTTGGAGGGATTTAGTCTCTGCTCTCCCTAGATTGTTTTTCTTAATGCTGTCCTGTTGGCGCTGGTTGGTTTTGTGTGCTCTTCTCAACAGCTTTCCCCTCTGATTGTTCATTGTTTGATGCATAAATGGTCTTTATACATGTTAAAATAAATAAAGAGTTACCTACAGATGTGCTCTAACCATTTGATGGTATTGTTAAATTTCCATAACATTTTACTTACCGAAACTGGTGTAGGTCTGGGAAGGAAAATATTTTTAACCGAAAGTGAGGATGATAAGTACAGGTGTTGCACTATAGTACAGAAATCATTTAGCTAATACATAGATTTTTAATTGGCTTTTGTGCTTTATCTTGTTTGTAAATTTAGGAACCCCTGCTGCAAGGATGAAAAAGGTCCCCAGCACTGTAGTGAAGAAAAGGAGCCGTGAATTGACGTCTGCTTTTGAAGCTTTCGCACCATATGTTGGGATGGAGGGCAGGGTGGAAAGAATATGGATAACTGATATTGCTACTGATGGAATTCACTTGGTAAGTATATGTTTTTGTCGACTCAACCTTTGATAATAATGAAGTGCAATGTTATCAATGATCTTTCGGTCTAGTAACACCATGTTGGCCATTTTAGCCAAGAGTTTTCGGGTTTATGACGATTCTTCAATCGAGGAATGAAGTGAAGTGATTTTTTCAATTTTATGTTCTATGTTTGCCCCAGGTTGGCCATACCAAGGGATACGTGCAGGTCCTTGTAGCCGCTCCAGAAAGCATGTTGGGGACTTCAGCTATTGCGAAGATAACATCGGTAGGAAGGTGGTCGGTTTTTGGAGAAGTGATTGAGACCATCCCTCACATAAATGATAAAACAGCTTCAACAAATGAAACGCGTAGTCAGGAAAAATGTTTTCCAGGTGCCAACGATTGTGAGACTTGCGCGTGTTCTACCGAGCCAGAAACTTGTGCCTGTGGACCGGAAAGCTGTGGAGGACAGGCTACCCCGGGAGAATGTGCTGTAACGAAGAATGCCGTTCCGTTGGAAGATCGGAACAACAGAAATCTGCTTGGATGGTTACTGAGGAAGCGAAAGAATCAGGTTGAGAAACGCGTGGAGAACGAAATCGGCTTGGGATCCCAGAAGAAGCAAGAGCAAGCCCAAGGAAGATTGGGTGAATGGGGTGTTGTCGATAGGGCTCTTCTGGGCGGGATGCTCGTGAGCTTCCTGACAATCGTAACCATACTAGTACATCTCGGCTTTAGGATTCCGTCGTCTAATTAGCGAACATTGGCTGTACTAATCCAATTTTTGTCGAGGATTTTCATGGAAAGTTGGCCACATGAGCTTGTCTGTATCTTCAGAAATATAATATTTTTGGTATGATTGTAATGCTGGATATAGAGTGTGGTTGCATGCAAGTTGTTGTAACTGCTTTTCTCTTAAGTGCTTTTCTTCGCTTGTAATTGAATCTGGATCTGATTTTTTTGTAACTGAAAGCTGAACCTGATGGAAATAAAAGTCTGGAAGGTAGAGATAAACGACCTGTTTGGAAATGCTCTAAAAGTAGTTAAAAGCGCTTTCAGATCACGAAAGTTCTTCTGGCCATGTTTGCTAGATATAAAAGTGCTTCTGAGTTCAAAAAAGCTATTGAAGTGTTTGCTGGATGAAGCGCCATGAAGCATTTTCAAGTACTTTTTCATAAAGCACTTACATATTTATTAGAAATTTCAATGTGCTAATAAAAGCGCTTTTACATAAACTGCTTATGAGCACAAGTGTTTCTTAAAAAAAAAAAACCAGTTCCAAACGAGATAGAAATCTTAAAAGAATGACTCTACGGATGGGATTGACAAACTGGATGTACATATTATTTAGTTGGTTTATTTACTAAGTAACCTTTTTCTTCACAAGAATGAAGTGAATAATCAAGATAATTAGCTGCAGGTAATAGTTCCAGTTTCATAGTAGCATATCTGACTTGGATGGCAATCTCTTGAAGAAATTAACTGGTGCAGAAGGCATCCTGCTCCTGAATCGCGGATGCCGAAGCAAGTAGACTCCGAGCAGCACTGCCACGATCTGGAACGGAGTAATGTATATGAACACCGCCCAGATCAACGCGAAGATGATGAAGATTGCTGTTGCTCTCGGATCCCTCCAGCTTAGTAATGATTGGGCTCTTTCCCCTTGGGTTGCCAAATCTCCAACCACCGTCTGCACCCTTCCCGCCACGCTACGCAACCTGTCGTACCTCATCCTCACAATGTCGGAGGGTCGACTGGTGGGGAAGCTGTCAAATTCCTCGTCCAACTCATCCGGATGGGTGTACTCTGCCTGTGAAATCCGAGCATCCATGTGCGGCGGGCTCCTTGGCCTGAACCTGTAGTTCCATATGCCAATGACAAAGAGGTAGAGGAAAATTGTGGGCAGTATTAGTTCAGGGTAGCAAACTAATATCACAAACAAGATATGGACGACGCACGTTGTGATCGGGTTTCTCCAGCAGCAAATGTCATTAAACCATCTGCAGACAGTCGTGACACCGGAAAGAACCGACATTATGCGATGGAAGTTGGCTTTGCTTCTCCTCAGACTAAACATATGGTAGTCTATATCTAACATGTACTCGACAATCTCCCGCCTGAGCGGTGGCTCAGAACGGGCTAGCCTCATCGATACAATTTGCATTGCTTGGTGGCGGAGCCAATCAACGTACCTAACGGGTATAGGTTGGATATAGTGCATCTTCGGAAGCAGTGGTCTTCCATATTGTGCTACCATGTTAACCCAAGCAGTGCAAGTGAACCTCAATGCTAAGTGAAGTTCCCCGTGCTTTTTTAAACCCGAGGGTGTGAGGATCAGCAGGGGATAGAAATGCGTATAAACTCGATCTGTTTCTAAAGTCGATAATCGAATTCTCACCTTCCCAATCCTCTGATCTCTCGCTTCTTCCTTGCTTCCGTTGAAATGGCAGTTGTCGAAAACACCAATGGTGATGACAGTATATGGATCATAAACCTCCCAAGTATACTGCTCATTCCAGCGAGGAGTCAGTGTGTCGAGAAGCGTTCTGGTTCGCACCCACTTGTTTCCGTACTTGGCCACGCAGTACGCATCAGTAGTCCTACCCTCCTTTCCCTTCATAGGCAGCAAATTTTTGGCACTCAGGATCCCAAGCTCAAGAATCCCAATGCCTGGTTTCCTCAGGTGCTTGGACGACGGCTGAAGATCGCTGCTAAAGTGGGTGGACTCGTCAAGAACATGATAACCGGCCTCTAAACAGATGCGGAGCTGAATCTTGCTCGAGAACTTCTCCTTCTTCTTTTCACTTTCTTCTTCAGCAGCTGCTGAATGCTTGCGGAGATTGAACCATTTAGGCTCGGGGAGCTTATGAGTGTGAGTTTCAATTCTCTGAGGAACGTCCCTAACCGAAAGAATCAGGTTCCCTAATACCTCATCCTTTCCACCAACCCTATCATCGACTGATATAATTATGAATTCGTCGAAAGGCTCGGAGGCCACGAACATGAGCTCATCGTTCCAAATGGGGTTAACAGTGCGCACTTGGGAAGGCCTTGAGACTCTGAGCTGATTCCCAAGCTGCACCTTGACATATGTCTCCAAAGGACGGTTTCTGTCGGAAGGGACAAGATCCTGAGCCTGCAGAACTTGAACTCGAAGGTAATATAGCTTGGGGGAGAAGTAAACCTTTGAGCGAGTGGAGGCCAGATTGACGTGGCCAATGTCGTGCGCATCGGAATGCCAGGCGTCGGGAAAAGACTCGTCGGCCTGAGTCCCCACCCAAACAGCAAGCATGAGCTCTCCTCTCACCTTGTGCCCGTGCTTGTCCTCCAACCTGTACCACTGGGGAGCCAAAGGGCTGTCGGGCGGCACGCGAAGGGGGACTTCGGTGAGGTCGAAATATAGTCTACCCACAAAATCATCCTTGCCAAAATCCTTGTCTTTGACGGCGACTTCAAGCTGATTGGATTGCAGGCGCTCTTTCGAGAAGGCGAAAATCTGGTTCCACACGGGGTTCTGGTTCTTATCCAAATGCTTTGTCACCCCTTTGTAGTTGCCGAGCTTCACCTCCACATAAGGATCAAGGCTTCCTGTAACATCCATGGTTGGAAGATCTCTTGCCTTCACCACACTCACATACAAGAAGTGCATCTGCTCAACCAGATCGTATGTGCTCGAAGTCTTGTCCCCTCCAAATCCAAACCCTCTGTACCGCCGCGCTGCCAATGGTGGACTTGTCTCCACCAGGGCGAATTCCGGGTTCTGCCGCGGAGCCTGCTGCTGCATGTGCATAACCGTGGCAGGACCCGCACGGGCAAAATCCGTCCTTGTTTCGACAATGGGCGCCTTCTCCTTCATGTGGGATGTCTCGAATCCAGACCCGTATGACACTGGAGGAGGTGGATAGGAACCACCGCCACCTCCGCCGCCACCGACACCGCCTCCGCCACCGCCTCCCGTCCCAGTACCGATGGTGTGGAAAGTTCTCACTTCCTTTTCCTTCTTCTTCTTGATCTTCTCTCCCCCAAACTGGCGGTGATGAATCTCCTCATCGATCCTATTAGTATTGATTTCCTGCAGGGGAGGAGGAGGAGCAGCCTCTGCAGCACCACCAGTGCTAGCAGTAACAAATTCATCATTTAGAACTGGCGGTGCTTGCGGTGGCGGAGCAAAGTCACCGTTGCTGCTGTAATCTTGAACAGCGTAGATTCTGAGGGCAATATCGCCTTTGACATTGGAGAAGAGGCCGCGTTTATCAAGCGGGTAGCGCTGGACGGTGGCCTGAGACTCGGAGAGAGGGACGGAGTCGCCGGAGATTCGCACACGGCCGAGGAAATTCTTATGGTGTCCGGTTTTTCTGTCATTGTAAACGATAGCGTCAACGGTCTTGTGGGAGAGGTGAGATGGGTCGTCGATGTTGAAGACGAGCTTCTCGTTCCAGTAAGGATTGAGGTCTTTGGGCTTGGTCTGAGTCCGCTGCCGCTGCCCCTCGAAGTCGACCTCAACGAAGGGACTCGCAAACCCGTCGCCGTCTTTGGGCATCAGGTCGCTTGCGTCGTGAACTTCCACCACGAGTTTAGTACTGGCCATGGCTAGCTCGGCGAAGCTCAGAGGAGGTTGTCTGGTAAAATGGAAGGGTAGCTAGAAGGAGTGGGAGTGAAGGAGAAGAAGAAGGCAGAAGTGGTGGGGGAGAGGAAGAGTTGGCGGAGGTGGTGGAGATGAGATGAGGGTATTCATTTGGAGTAAGAAGACAGAAACAAATGTTAGAAAGGTAGAGAGAGAAAAGTGTCGAGTCGAGCAGTTTGGTGGGGAGGAGTGTGAGGTGGCCCTTTTGGATCATATGGCATATTTGACAGGGAAAGATTCTGGTGGTGGTGGCGGTGGGTGCGTTTGTGCTTTTAGGAAATTAGTAGACATTTTATAATGCTCTGCATATTCATGCAAAGTGAAATATACGAATTTTAACTCAAAGTTTTCAGTACTGTTTATTTTAATGAAAAATTATATTTTTATACTAAAAAATCAATCCTAGTACTATTCACTTTACCTTTTATCTTGTCCTTATCGTTAAAACTCAAAATTTTCAAGCCATTTTCATTAATTTTCCTTAAAAGGGAACTTTAACGAAAAGCTCCCGGCACTGTTCACTTTAACAAAAAATCATATTTTTACACCAATGTTGTCGACATGAATCTATACCATACATTTTAATTTGACAATCGTGACAAGTGGTTCAGTAAAAAAGTACGAATAGTAGCTCCTTAAAGGCAAAAAAGAGTAAGTCTTAGGTTCATATTTTGTAAGTTGTGAATCTACTTGATCGTGGTCACGAGTTGTAAGAGTATGAACATGAAAGATATATGCCTATATATATTGTGGCGTCTGCTCTCACATATGGGTGCTCTATTCGGAACTAAGTCCTATTCTTGGTTAGAGCGTGTAATAATCTAACAGAGAGGAGAAGAGTCCCAGTGCGCAGACATCACGTCTTCAAATGGAGGTTCATCAGGTTAGTGAAATTGCAGTGCCTTTATATGGAAAAGGTTTTGTGCTTTACTTGATTGATTACTGCAACTTAATCTTGTTTTTGGCTATAAAAGTAAAGTGCAATTTTCAACTAACTTCCTTCGGATCGGAAGATGTGGATAATCGTGGTTTGTCATTAGTTATCCCCTTTTTCAAAGGAAGAATTTTTTTAAGGGAGTTTTATCGAAAACCCCGCGGTACTATTTATTTTAATGAAAAACCACATTTTTACACTAAAAAATCAAACCTGATACTATTCACTTTACAATTTATTTTGTCCTTATCGTTAAAACTTAAAGTTTTCAAACCATTTTTATTAACTTTCCTTTTTTTTATCGGCTTGGAGACATTACTATTTTCTGTAGAAAGGAAGTATGGCTAGAAAATATTTACATATTTAGGAATATAACAAAAAAATGTTCTCTTAATCATCAGGTAACAAAAAATATATGATCGCACATGGTTGGAGTTGATATTAAGAGTGGAGAATAAATACAATTTATGTTAGTATTCTAATTCTCAACTGTTGGTATCAAATTCAACGAAGAATGATCATGAATCTTTAATTATCAAGTGATCAAGAGAACGATACCTCTGTCAGATTTAACCTGTGCAGAACAAATAGATATATTTTAATATTTTAATTCCACCACCCCTATCATATAGGATGAGGCTTGAAGTAAATCTCAATCACTAAAATCCATAATCTCATCCCTCTCTCTACTGCCATTGAAGTTTGAGAGAGATGAGGTAATAATAGTGGGAAGATTGATGGAGGATATAATGTTTTGTTGGATGGGATGGAAGAAAATTGCTAAAATAATTGTTAGTGAAACTTGAAAGCGATCCTTCATTCATTGATGAAACGAACCATCCACACTTTTGCCAAAAGCAACGTATATAAAATAATTGTTAATGAAACTTGAAAGCGATCCTTCATTCATTGATGAAACGAAACATCCACACTTTTCCAAAAGCAGTGTGTCCTTCCTTATGTTATCCACAAACTTCATTTTACTTAGTACATATTTTTTATTTTTTTATTTTCTTCAATTTATTTAAAAAGATGATGAAAAATTAAAAAGATATATGAAAAGTAAAAAAACACGTCTGAATAACGCATCCCTTTATTAATTCGGATCTCTCTCTGTCCCTGTCAAGGAATTAGGCAGATCCATTATTTTTCATTCATTTCTTCTAACTGTGCGTGTCAATGTTGTCAAGTCTTTTGGCCTCAAAGGTCAGCAGTATCATAATTCTCCCTTTGCCTAAAAGAAAGTAGATATTCTTTACATGGGAAAGAAAACATGTCACAAAGAAAACTTGATCTCGCTTAAGAAGGAAGTTTTCTCTAGATGTCTCTTTAACAAGTTTTTTTGTTTTTTTATTTTTATTTTTTTATACTTACGTGACTGTTTGAAGACTAAAATTTATTAATTCATATTTTGCGATTCCACAAATCTTAATAATTTTTATTAATTTCCCCCCTTTGACCTTTTTTTAGTATTTAATTTTAGTGAACTTCAGCAAAGATAACTTTCAATAGTCAGAAAAAAACATTTGAAGAGTGGGATAGAGACTCTAAATCTAGAGATCGTAGAACAATTTTTTTTTTTTTTAAAATTTAAAGACTCATTTGACAACTCTATAGAGCACAAAAAAATTTACGTGGCACTTCAAATTTAGTTTTGTGACCTCTTTTAGAGATGTTGTGATATACAAGTAAAATTATTTGCCAGAAAATTAATTTCTCAAAATTGTGAAGGAAACGTAAGTTCTTCCAACTCAAGATTATGATGTGCTGATGATGGGAGTAATCAATATTTTCTTAAAATTTTTCTTACTGTACGGAATGAGATGGCTCTTTGAAACATAAATATTTATTTTATAATTAATTCACCGAAATAGAAAATTGCATAGGCAGATGAAGAACAGAAAATTGTCTTCGAGATGAGGCGACTCAGCTGAATTGCTTGACTGCCTTTATTGCATACTATATTGACAGTTGTGGGTTTGCTTTTTCAAGGATATACACTCAGCAGAGCCCATCTTTCTTTATTTTATTTTACTTTATTTAATCAAATATATATTTTATGTTTCAATTGTGAAATGTAGGACGAAGAAAACCAGGTTCTTGTGGTGTGCCAGTTTGACTGGCACAAGACTTTGGTGTAAATAAAATACAATTTGGTCATGTGCTGATAGCTCACACAAGGTAAGGTGTGACATCAGGTTGTTACACAAAACGTTACATCTACCAAATTATATATTTGCTTTTGCAATAAATGATTGAAAACGTAAGAGGATGTATACAAAGAGAAGCGGTCTTATTTTGTTTTCTTTTTTATTATGTGGATAACGTTACATCTACCAAATTATATATTTGCTTTTGTAATAAATGATTGAAAACGCAAGAGGATGTATACAAAGAGAAGCGGTCTTATTTTGTTTTCTTTTTTATTATGTGGATTCGAGGGAAGGGAGGTGGGGGTTTCGAACTCGGGTGAGTGAAATCAAAAGATAAAGGCGATCTTTCTTTAGTATGAACACATACGTATGTGATCGTTTTACTAAAAAAAATAAGTCTAGAGTTTGTGAAGTAATTCATATTTGTGGAGGTTGAGTACATGAGAATTTTACAATAGAGTAGAAATCCTATTACAATGACTATTGGACTATGACACACGCAATAATTTCTAAAGATAGTACATGATAAGTGAATTTTATATTATATATTTAACCTTATTCTTGGTATATTTTTATTCATATTTTGGAAGAATTTTGATACTTTGAATTGTATTTTCAATATAGGACTCTCGACTTCCTCTGAAGCAAAATGGAGTCAAATGGACGAATTTTGGAGTAATTCCAATTGGAAGACGTTCGTGAGTCAATTAGCTTGATCGTATCAAAATTTGGGATTTTTCCATCAAGCGGTTATTTTCTGGCGATAAAATAAAGGAGCGATGCGCGGTGCTGGAAAATGACGTTTCTGGGCTTAAAGTGCGTTTTTGGAGCCCAAGATGACCTCGGATGGTTTCGTGGCCTTCTGGAGATGTGTTCAGAACGTCCTTATCTTTAAAGCAACCTATCTTGGGCCGGATTTAGAGGAGATCTGAGGCTAAAACATGGCTGGACAAGTACTTGGCAGATTCTCCTAGTTTAATTAGGGTTTTATTTTCTAAGATATTTTTATTATTTTTCTTAGTTTCCTAGTTGGAATAAGAAACCTATGTCTTAGGGTTTGTAAGGGCTGAGCAAATATATTGCTTTGGCCGTCAACAGTTTTGTGGACGCTTATTATTATTCAACTTCAGAGACAAAGAACTTGGCTAGGGTTCTTGGAGATTTTCTACTTTAAGGTGCTTTCATTCCTTTTATTTTTAATAATATTTTCTATGATTTCAATTATGAATATGCATAACTAATTCTTTTTGCTAGGGCGAAACCTTGAGCCTTAGCATGAATATGTAATTTTTATTTAATTGCTTATGATTGATTGCATGCACACTTTGAATTATTGATCACTGTTTTAAACTATCTAATTATCTTGATGATTGGCCACCATTAGGATGTTTAGACAAGTAATTGGATGCAATTCGGTCGGAATATCACCGGAGGATTGAGTATTGCTTTTTGTGATTAATAATTGTAATTTCATCTAAGGCGAACATCACGTTCTTAGGGGTTGCATGATTCTTTAAAAATGTTTTCATAAAACTTAATGAGTCTTGCATGTTCATATTTGATCTGAATATCACAGACGGATTGCATGTTAGATATACGTTCTTGCTTGAATATCACGAGGAGAATATATATTAGGAAAACCTAACCTTCAAAGTGACATGTGTAAATCATGAGTAATTGGTAAAAATACATAGAATTGCTAGGTGATGGTGAAACCCTAGTGCCTTTATAAATTGGTATTTAAAACTCTTTTCTTCGATTATTTTAGTTTTTGTTTAAAATTCGTTTTTAATATTACCCACTCTCAAACTCTCTTTTCTCAAGTTTTAATTCTAAGTATTTAATTAGGAATTGTTTTTACATAAATTATCCAAATAGTCCTTGAGGAAAACGACCTTGCATGAGCATCTATACTACAATATCCTTGTATTCTTGCAAGTATTTCATGTGATTTTGACCCTATTTGCATAGACGTTAAAAATCCTATCAGTACATAAATGTTACATACGCTTAACTTGTTGAGCGAGTTATAAAACCCTTACTAGCAACCGCCTTTGTTGGAATATTTGCCAATTGGTCCTCAGACTTTACGAATGAACTGAATAATTTGGTACTCCAATCTCTCCTAATGAAATATTTGTCCACTTCAACATGCTTGGTACAATTATGTTGAATTGAATTACGTGCAATATCAACAACTATAGAGAATCATTGCAAATCCCCGAAGCAAATCCTAATTCAGTAAGCAATCTCTTAAACCAGAACAATTCACATAATTCATTTGTCATGCCCAGTGGCGAAGCCAGGAATTGGCGAGGGGAGGGGCATATTTAAAAGGGTGCAAGGTTAAAATATGGAGACAACCAAATCATTTTATATAGTAGAAAATATTAATGACGTTCATAATTTATCAATATTAATTATGAATTGTGACACTATGACGAACTTAGTGAAAACAAATTCAAATTCTTGTACTCTATGACGAATTTAATCATCGAGTACATACATGCGGTTTGGTCGACTGTACATCTGTAATGGGTGCATAGGTACGTCGAATATGTAAAAATGTAACCATATTGATGATGTACAATTGTTTTAAATTTAGACATATAGTGGGTTGAAGAAAAAAGACCTTATCTACCAAATGGTAAACTAATATTTAACTAGCTAGCATACATAAAAGAAAAGAAGAATGCATACACTAATTAATAATTAATTAACCTTCCTTATTATCTTCGGATGTCTCGACGGAGGAGGAGACGAGAATAACAGAGCCAAACAAAAGGCCTTGAAAAATCAAAGCCTTGAAACCTTTTGATTCTAAAATGCTAGCACTCATGCATAAAAGTAAGAGAATCATAAAAAATAAAAAAAATAAAAATTTAGAATGAAATCAGTTCCGACTCAAAAGGAAAAATCAAAATCTTGAAATCAGCTCCTATTCTACATTGAAATTATTAGGAAAGTTCTAGCCTTGAAATCTTTAAAAAATCCCACAAGAAAGAAGACTAGAAGGGGGCGTTTGTTTGGCCTCACTAAGTGGGACTAGACTAGACTGGACTAAGTATTAGTGTAGTCCTATGTTTGGTAGGTAAAGGGACTGAGTTTAATGGGATAAAACCGGACTCGCTCAGACAAACTCCTTCGCTAAGAGTTCTTAGCGAGAACCCCCAAATTTCATGGTACTACTAAGCCCGTCCAGCGAGAGAGAAATTCGTCGCTCGTCGTGCGAGAGAAGACGTCCTACTCCTTCACCCTCGTCCTGCTCGCCCTCCTTTGCGTCCTGCACGCCCTCCTCTACGACCTGCTCGCCCTCCTCTGCTCCTCATCAGGTAAATTTCGAATCTGACGATTTTTCCATATATTCATTTTGATATTTTTAAAAAATAAATTAAAATATAATAATAATAATAATAATTTATTGTTAGTCCAGCTTCTTAGTCCGACACTGCACCAAACGCTTCACTAAGCTAGTCCATCTTAGTCTAGTCTAAGCCAGTCCAGCTTAGTCCCTGAAGCTAGTCCAGTCCAAGACAGTCTGGTGCAACAAACGCACCCGAAGGGTGTTAATTGTCAATGACAAGTCTTTGTCGATCACATGCTACTAAACGACAAACAAAGCAAGGTCTCTTACTCTCAGTTTTTAATAGAAAACGCACCGTTCTACTTAAAAAAATTTATTTGCCCAAAAAATTTAGGCCAAATTGGATAAATAATTTTTTTGTTTATACGGTATTTGGAAGATAGCCCATGTGCTAAAAAAATTCGGATTTAAACCACTGTGATGTAATCCGTTAGCAAATTTAGTTCAAAAGTGATTTTTTCGTTAACTATCTGTTAATACATGAGTAAAATTGTACTTTTACATGTGCACTATTCCTCGTCTTTATGCTCTCTAATTTGAATTTTCACAAATCCAATTCTGAGAAAGCCGTCTTTGAGATCGGCAGGAAGCTTCAAGACTGGCCTCTGGTTGCTTTCTACGAACAGCAAGAATTGAAAGGCTTGGAAGACTGGCCTCTCGCAGGACATGCTCAATGTTCCAGTACTCTATATCATTGGAGCTTTTTCATGGCAGACTTTAATGTGTGGTCTGCTTGGAATTCCTCCATCAAATGGAGTCATCCCACAGTCTCCAATGCATACAAAGAGTTTAGCTACTCTTAAACACCAGGTAATCACACAAAACCTTTTCTTTATCTAACTGTATGGAAATATGCAAGATGCCTATCGACAAATGCAGACGCCTTTGGTTTACCAGGAGGCCTCATCTCGTATGGGAAATTATATGGATGCACCAGTTGATGAGACAGTATTTGATATTGAGAAAGAGATTGATGATTTATTGCCGGTTGAGGTGAAGGAGCAGCGTCTCAGTAACCTGCTTCAAGCGGTATTGGTGGGCATGTGTTACAGAGAGAGCAGAACGAGGAAGAGTGCACATGTCAAAGTACAATTTTATCCATGTGTTAACAGATAGTTAACGGAAAAATAACTTTTAGACTAAATTTGCTAACGGAGTACATCATAGGAGTTTAAGTCTAAGTTTTTTTAGCACATTAGCTATCTTCTGAATACTTTATGAGCACGTAACCATTTATCCAATTTGGCCAAAAATTTATTGGCCTGGGTTTGAAAATTGAAAACAGAAACACAGCAGCACTGGTGTTGCAGAGCACCTAAAACCAGAGAACCAGACGGGATTGCTAACTTCCGACGGACCAGAGGGGCTGCCTCCCCTCCTTGCCCCTCTGTAGCTTCAGCTTCGCCCTTGGTCATGCCTCTATACTCAGCTTCTGCAACAATATCAAGTCAGTGTTCTAAAAATCGGGCTAAGCACTAGGCTCACTGCTCTAAAAATGGGCTCAGCGCTAGGCAATGGCTCACTGCTGCTATTTTGCCGTAGGCATTTGGACAATTGGAAAAAGAATTAGGCGGCCGCCTAGACGGTTTAGGTGGTCTAGGCGGTGTATGCGGGTCGGTTATTTCTTCTTTTTCATAGCGACTCCTTCAGTTACAGACGGAAAAAAAACACAGCTTTTTCTGTCTCCGCCGCTCTTTCTCTGCCTCCGCCGCTCTTTCTCTGCGTCCATGTGGAGCGTCGATACATTTGCGAATATGGGAGAGAGAAAGAGAGGGAGGAGTCGGGACATCGCAGGATGCGGGTGACGGCGAACATGATTTTGCCAAGGATAGCTACTAACTAGGCTTTTTTGAAGTCAGGTGAAACTTTTGATTGAGACAAGGCCCACTCTTCCAAACAAATGATTTACATGGGCTTGGAAAACATTACAAGCCCAACAGAAATGAGCTCCAAAATAGGAAAATCAACACCTACACATATTTCATAATATATGTTTACATATAGGGCTTGTTTGAAATGCCTTTAAAATAACTAAAAGCGTTTTTTGTCCAAATATTTTCAAAATCAATATTTAGTAAAAATCTAACTGAATTCTGAAAAAACAACATTTAAGTGCCTTTTAGAAGAAACACCATATATGTGCGTCTTGTAGAGAGCACTTAAAGTGCTTTTGGAACCCAAAATCAATTTCATCAAAAGCGTTTTTAGTCATTTTAAAAGTACTTCCAAACGAGTTCATATACATCATTATTTATTAAAGGTGATGATAAAAAATGGTCATATGCCTTAAGACTCTAACCATGTCATATGAGCCTTGCCAATTTTCGGAATGGACAAAAAAGACTTCTAGTTGTTGGGTTCATGAAATTTATATTGTACCACTCTGGCCTAGAATGAACTTGTTTTTCCCCTTGAAACACAAAATTAGGGAGAAGGGGAGGGTGTTGCAAATGAGAGATTTTTCAGTATGACGGGCACACATGATGATATATTACGTGTTACTATACAAATAGTGGGATATGTGTGTTAAAAAATTAATAACTTAAAAAAAAAAAAAATTTCTCACTTACATAAAAACACATGATATTTCACTATATTGCCTTCACAATGAAAAATTTCTCAGGTCTGACAGAAGGAGAAATAGAGTGGGAAGATAAAAAAACCATTCTTTTGTGATTAACTTTGCCACGTGTTGGCAGTTTATGCTTTTAGTCATTATGCTCAATTGATAAACAATGAACGATAGAGATTGAAGCAGGAATGAAAATTGGAGACCATTGACCAAATCCCCTTGATCTCGTGTCTCCTACTTACCCAGATTTGTTACCCAAGAATTGTATTTACCCTAGGAACAAACTTGGTCCGTTAATTCCTTCTTTTCTAAGTTCTTTTACAATTTAGTGCGTATCAATTGTCTCATTGCCGATCTTCGAGCAGCTAACTTGGAGTTGAACAGCACGGTCCTCCAATCGAGCAGCTCGAGGGTGTGACACTTCCAATGGGCTTCAACGCCCCCCTCATTTCTTGAGAGAAATTTTTAATTGTGACGGGAATATGGATGGTACATTATGTGTTTTTATGAAAGTGGTGAAATTTTTTAATTTTTAAGTTATTAACCTTTTAACACACATAACCTATCATTTATATAGAGACATGTGATGCACCACCTCCTATGACAGTCACACTGAAAAATCTATCCATTCTTAATTATTATACTTCACAGGATGGAGTCCCTTTTATCGTTTGTCATTGGTGATGGCTAATAAAATATTAAACTATTCAATTTATTAATCTTCATTTAAATATTAGTTTTACAAAAAATAATTATGTGAGAGATCATTTAATCATTCAAATATATCACATAAATTGATGATTGATTATAAAGATATTACTTGGTTATTACCCTGCCAATTTGTATTACATTAAAATATCAAAGGATCTTCGGTTGAAATGATTCTTGTAGGAATAATTTTTTTGAATGTATAACATAAATGGATGATTATAAACAAAGATAGGAACACTCGGGAAGCAGTGAAGCCAGGGGCAATAGCTCAAGCATTTTCCAATTGACACGAACTAATCGACGTGGCCATCCAGGTGAACACGTGTCGACTCTTCTCGCAACGCAGTACATGTCAAGCACCTAAGCGCCACGTCGCACACCAACAACAAGTGCCAATTTCGTACACAACCCCAACCCTTCACTCCCACCGTTGTTTTGCAACACTGAGCAAACAAAGAAAACCCTCACCAATTTGTTTGTGATTTTAAAAAGCAAGAAATCATCGTATTATTCGTGCTTACGCAGAAATCAAAACCCAGAAAATGATGAACTTTGTGGCTCTGTTCCTTGTTGCGAGTTCACTGGTAACAGCTGGTGTGTGGTCTCCGTCTGCCAGCCCACCAAATGATCAGACCCAGCAGCAGAAGCAGAGGGAAGAAGGTCCTCAGCAGCAGCATGCTAGGGATCAGGAAGTCATTGTCAAAAATGGGCACAGGGTGGTTGTCGTGGAGTACGACGAGCATGGCCACCACAAAACCAAAGTCTCAATCTCGCCGGAACACGGCCATCCACCCCGCAGAGAGTCTTCTTCCTTCTCCGAAAATGAAGTATCGTCGCCCTCGAAGATTTCTAGGGCGTTCGACAACTCCATGGAAAACATCAAAGAAGCCGCCTCTGGTCTAGCCAACTTTGGCCAAGGCCATGGCGAGGGTCACAGTCCGAAAGAGCTCATGTGCGATGCCTACGGAAAATGCAAGCACAACATTGCAAGTGCTATCGAGACCAAAAAGGAGATTTGTAAGGAGACCGCACACGGGGCAAAGGAGGCGGCACATAAGGTAGGTGAGGCGGTCGAAAATGTGTACGAGAGGGCGAAAGATACGGTGTCGGATAAGGCGCACGAGGTTGAGGAAACTGCTAGAGACCCAATGGAAAAAGCAAAGAACGCCTCCAAGACGGCCAAGGACATGGGGGACACGTTGGCGGAAAAAGCAAAAGAAGCTAAAGAGACCGCGGAGGAAGCAGCTTTTAAGGTGAAGGCTGGAGCGGAGGAGCTCAAAAGTGACTTGGCTGAAAAAGCGAAAGAAGCGAAAGAGACTGCGGAGGAAGCAGCTGGTAAGGTTAAGGCTGGAGCGGAGGAGCTCAAAAGTGCGACCCAGAAGAGGCTGCATCAGTCGAGGGACAAAGTAAGAGAGTTCTGGTACGGTGCATTCAGGTCCATAGCATCGGGTGACTTACTGGAGGGTTTGATGTCCGTGGCGCATCTATTCGGGCTGGCAACGGCTTACGGGATGTGCATGTGGATTACGTTCGTGTCGAGCCACGTGTTGGCGTGGAGTCTGCCGCCGCAGCAGTTTGGGATGGTACAGAGCAAGATTTACAAGGTTTATTTCAAGGCCATGGCGTATAGTGTTGCGATGGCATTGTTGGGTCATCTGTGGAGACATAGAAGCTCGTTGTTTCGAGGGAAGGCGGCGGATATGTTGCAGAACTATAATCTTATCGCTGCTCTTTCCATGATCTTATTCAATATGATGTACTTGGAGCCTCGATCCACTAAGGTAATCGTCAACAAAAAATTATATAGAATCGTATATAAGTTGTATGTCTGGTGTTCATATACTATATTAATGGCATGCTTGTATCGACCACTAGCTTTTTATTATTTTGTATTTCGGAATCACGGAACAATTAGTGCTCTGATATTCTTATGATTTTATCCTGATGTAGATTGTTTTGATATAATTACTTTGTTTATGCTGTGATATCGTTCGGAGGATTTTGTCTTCCAGCAGATTTGGCTCTGGTGTGTGCCATTCCCTGATCCCCTTCACAGGCATGATTGTTAATCGTCAATACGTTCTTGGTCATCTGTGTTTATAGTTCGACATGAGCACTTGAAACAATTCGCGAGTCTGGAACCCTATATTTTTCACAGTTTGTGCATTACAATTGGGGGCCATCAGCATAGTTCATTGCGTTGAACGTCTTTCTGCTTTTCTATTATTGTTACTGATACAATGACAAGGATTTCTATAGCTACTAGGCATACTTTAAAATTGCCTTGTATGTTAATTAGTCGGCGTTTTGGATGGAATTTGGCTGTCCGTGTTTCCTTGTTTTTTAGCAGCTCCGCTAAACTCGCCTTCATTTACAGTCTTGTTGCAGTGTTCCAAGTAATTTCATTTATGCTCTTGCGCGTGTGCTTGGTCCGTGTGTATTTGCTCTCATTGCATAGAATGTGCGTGCAGGTGATGTTTGAGAGAATGAAGATCGAGAAGGAAGAAGGAAGAGGAAGAGAGAGAGTACATGTTGATGCCAGAATCAGCAGGGAGGCTGGCCAGCAGCAGCAGCCGCAGACTACCACTGAAGGCGAACCCTCAATCACGACGCCTCCACAAGTCTTGAGGAGGGAGCAACAGCTGGTTGAGCCTGATATTGAGAGGCTTAACGAGATGCGTGAGAGGCTGAAGAAGCTAAATACATGTTCGTCGTTCCTCAACATCGCGTCACTAATGGCTCTTAGCTGGCATCTTGTGTATCTTGCCCAGCACCTCCCCAGTTCATGCTGTTGATAAGGACTTGGATTCGGAGAATCTCTTTGCTTGTCGCAGATAATTATGTGTTTTAATGCTGTTCTTTTTTGTGTTTGTAAAGTTGATATTTTTGGTAACTTTCGATATGATACTTGTAGCATAGCTGTAATGAAAGATATGGAGTCAGACTGCTGCACTTGTTCTTATGTGAAGTTACATGAATTAACGCTGGCTACATCTTCTGTGTTTTTCCTTTCTTTTTCGCCTGGATGAGGGTATCGGATCCTTCATCTTAGTCCAGATTCTAACAGACTGCGTGTGAATGAATCAACACCCTAAACTAACAAGGCTCTCCGCACTGCGAGGGTTGGGTAACGTATATCGTAGGCAGTCTTACTTCACTTTTGCAAATGGGTTGTTTCAACATATTTCACCGAGGAGCAACATGTTCGTAACGTCAAGGCTCACTCTCATTTAGAATCATTCTTGGATCGATCCCGTTTAGTAACCAAATAAAAGATGTTGAGATGTGTCATTGACCAAAAGAATGCTTGTTTTGCTGAACCAAAAAATTGGCTCATGTGTAAGGAATGCAAACATCAAAGAATCTGTACCTTCTCACTGAACCTTCTACTGTAAAAAATCTAATAGAATCTGTCAAGCATTTTGAAATATGCCTACAAGAAAGTACTAGCCTTCGATCATTTGAAGCCGTTAGTTAAATATGCCTACAAGAAAGGACTAGCCTTCGATCATTTGAAGCCATTAGTTCTTCCATAGAAGGTGACGAAGCTTCGGAATGAACAGGGGCATACTGTGTGATCTTACGAATGATTCGCCCTTGTAAGCCGTTCAAAGTGTCATAATACTGTTTAAATTACACATCGAAGCGAAAATTATCTTAACCTAAAACACCTTTGCTATGAGCATAACTGAAAGATGAAAACTACGTTTATTCAGGTAAACGAAAATAAAAGTACATTTGGGGCAATGCACTATGCTCTCTGCTCACAAAGTTTATTTTGAATTGGTTGAATTACTACACCTCCGGACACCAAATTAGCCTTGGTTGTCGTCAACGACTCCCACCCTCTCATCAGAATCAACTCCTGCATCAACTTGGTTGCGCCCCACATAGCAATCCAAGATACAACGGAAGACCTTCACAAACTTAAACTCGTAGACTATGATAACAAACAACAACAAAATCATAACCTCAAGCAACATAAACCAGACCATCGTTGCCGCCACATCTTATGGCCCTAAATAAAAGTTGAGACAATCGTAATTAAACTAAGTGATAGTTGTATGAATTTAACAATTGTTATCCACAAATGTTTTATTCAATTCAT
The DNA here is from genome assembly GCA_035220775.1 of Malus fusca. Lineage (NCBI taxonomy): Eukaryota > Viridiplantae > Streptophyta > Magnoliopsida > Rosales > Rosaceae > Malus > Malus fusca. Next base: position 47,520,566 of record CM069073.1, on the reverse strand, counting down.
GGCTAAAAAGAAAGATACGTGGCACATCTCTTGACCACTCGTAATACTATATTAGAAAAACATGATAAAGAATAAAAATAACACATAAAAAGACAAACAAATCGTGGTCAACTTCCTTGTCGTTTTGATTGACTAGTGTTTTCCTCTTAACAAATTAGTTGGGGCGCACCTGCCATTCACCAACATTATTTCTCTTCAGTTGAATTTCTGTTCTCAATCACTTCAAATTGCGGCACAAAACGCGATACACATGCAAATAATAACCAAAGTGTAAAATATCGATGATATCAGAAATATCGGTAATCTAAAAATACAGAAATTTCGATGGAAATATCGAGATATTATCGATATCGATAAAAATTGAATAAAAAACACGGAAATTGTAAGAAAAACTTGAAAATTTTTATTGAAACTTTGCAGGATGTTTATTTAGTCAATTATCTATTAGTTTATCACCAAAAATTGGAAGGAAATGCATTGCATGATGAATTTAACTGATTTAAGTTGATTATATAACGAGCTGGCAAACATTGTGAGTGTAGAAAATATGTAGTAATTAATGAAAAAAGTTTAAACACACCATAATCATGTATATATAATGAATTAGTACGATATTTTATACTTTATACATTTCATCGTAAGATACATGAGTGACTTAGTACCACATAGAATTCCTATAAAGGTCTAAAATATCGATGATATCAGAAATATCGGTAGTCTAAAAACACGGAAATTTCGATGGAAATATCGAGATAATATCGATATTTAGACCTTGATCATAACCACCACCGGCAGTAGCAGCTGCCGCCATGGGAGACGCCATTGTGCTGTACGCAACTCCAGGGATGGGGCACATCATGTTTTGATTACGGGTAATAAGCAGAAGTTACAAGAACTTTGGAAGATGGTTCGAGCCACTCATATCCGAAATTAAAAATAAAAAATTATTTTATTATTTTATAAACAAATTCATATTTTAATATGAATTGACTGAATTATTCAGTTTAGAGGTGAAAATGCATTTTGGTAGTTACTGTTCACTGCCTTCCTCAATAACTTAAGAGAGTAATAGTCCAGAGATAATTTAGGGGTGAAGTTACTCTTAGTAAAAAGATTGGATTGGAATAATTTAATAATTACTTTAAGGTATATTAAAAAATGAAAATAAAAAAAATTGACCAACTTAAATGTATGGGTTATGTAACTTATGTTTAGTTATGCTTTATAGAATTTAATTTTGATAATACGCTCAATGTAATTCAAAAATCACAATTTTACTCTATGAAAATTAAAATTTGTTCGATTTTACTATGTTTTTATTTTTTATTTTCTTTCTGATGTGGATGGGTAAAAATGCAATATCATAGGTTTAATTTGGCTACGCTTCATAAAACTTGGTTTGATCACACTTCATCCACTAATACTCAATTTAATCCTCACTTCTCTAGAAACTCGATTAGCTCTTATGTTTTCACATTTTTAATTGGTCGATAGAACTTTCATTACAACCAAAATTAGTACAAGGCCCAAAATGAACCTGATAAACATCAGATAAAGTAAAAGGTCAAAGTAAAGTGAGAATAGCAACCCAAGATACAACAGAAGACCTTTACAAACTTAATCGGTAGCCTGCAATAATAAATAACAAAAATACACTAATCTCAAACAACATAAATCAGATCGTCGCTGCCGCCACATCAAAATAAGACCCAAAATGAACCTGATAAACAACAGATAAAGTAAAAGGTCCAAGTAAAATGAAAATAGCAACCCAAAATACAACAGAAGACCCTCACAAACTTAATCAGTAGGCTGCAATAATAAATAACAAAAAAGACTCTTATCTCAAACAGCATAAATCAGATACGTGGCACATCTCTTGACCAATCGTAATACTATACTAGAAATAAAAATAAAAAATAAAAAGACAAACAAATCATGGTCAACTTCCTTGTCGTTTTGATTGACTAGTGTTTTCCTCCTAACAAATTAGTTGGGGCGCACCTGCCATTCACCACCATTATTTCTCTTCAGTTGAATTTCTGTTCTCAAATCACTTTAAATTGCAGTACAAAACGCGACACACAAACAAATCATAACCACCACCACCAGTCGCAGCTGCCGCCATGGGAGACGTCATTGTACTGTACGCATCTCCAGGGATGGGGCACATCGTCTCCATGGTGGAGCTGGGCAAGCTCATTGTCCACCGCTACGGCCCCCACAAATTCTCCATCACCATTCTCTACACCTGCGGCAGCATTGTCGACACCGCTAGCATCCCCGTCTACATCCGCCGCATCTCCCACTCCCACCCTTTCATTTCCTTCCGCCAATTCCCTCGCGTCACCAATAATACTACCCGAAACATAAGCGTCCCCGCAATCACGTTCGACTTCATCCGCCAGAACGATCCTCATGTCCGCAGTGCCCTCCAAGAAATCTCTAAATCCGCCACCGTTCGCGCCTTCGTCATCGACCTCTTCTGCACCTCCGCTCTTCCCATAGGGAAGGAATTCAACATCCCAACATACTACTTCTGCACTTCTGGTGCCGCAGTTCTTGCTGCTTTTTTTTATTTTCCCAAGATCCATGAGCAAACCAAAACCACCGAGAGTTTCAAAGACCTCCGCGACACCGTTTTCGAATTCCCCGGATGGAAATCTCCTCTGAAGGCTACACACATGGTCCAACTGCTGCTCGACCGGAACGACCCTGCTTATTCGGACATGATCTATTTCTGCTCACATCTTCCCAAATCCAACGGAATCATCGTCAACACGTTCGAAGAGCTCGAGCCACCTGCCGTCCTCCAGGTCATTGCTGGAGGCCTGTGTGTTCCTGATGGGCCAACTCCGCCCGTGTACTACGTTGGTCCATTGATTGAGGAAGAGAAAGAATTGAGTAAGGATGCAGATGCGGCCGAGGAGGAGGACTGCTTGTCATGGCTCGATAAGCAGCCAAGTCGAAGCGTGCTGTTTCTCTGTTTCGGAAGCATGGGATCATTTCCGGCTGCTCAACTGAAGGAGATAGCGAACGGGTTGGAGGCGAGCGGGCAGAGGTTCCTGTGGGTGGTGAAGAAGCCGCCGGTTGAAGAGAAATCAAAGCAGGTCCATGGAGTTGACGACTTTGATTTGAAGGGTGTGTTGCCAGAAGGGTTTTTGGAGAGGACGGCAGACAGGGGGATGGTAGTGAAGTCATGGGCGCCGCAGGTGGTGGTGTTGAAGAAGGAGTCGGTTGGTGGGTTCGTGACACATTGCGGATGGAACTCGGTACTGGAAGCAGTGGTTGCGGGGGTGCCGATGATTGCTTGGCCGCTTTACGCGGAGCAGCATATGAACAGGAATGTTCTAGTGACGGACATGGAAATCGCGATCGGGGTGGAGCAGAGAGACGAGGAAGGTGGGTTCGTGAGCGGGGAAGAAGTGGAGAGGAGAGTGAGGGAGTTGATGGAGTCGGAAGGAGGAAGAGTGCTTAGAGAGAGGTGCAAGAAACTTGGGGAGATGGCTTCGGCTGCTTTGGGAGAGACCGGTTCGTCCACCAGAAACTTGGTCAAATTTGTTAGTAGCATTACATAACTGTGCAAGTTTTGGGTTCGCATTTTCGCATTTGGATTTCGAGAGGAGTCGTGTGCAAGAATAAACTCCCTTAACCAACGCTGCGATATGGTTTTCTGTTACTTAGTTTGGCACCTCGTGGGATTTTGGTGCTCTCTTTTGAGAGTTTTAAGAAAGCATCAAACTATTCGGATGTAATGTTGATGTAACGTCGACCATCAGCTTAATTTCCAACCAATAAGATTATGTACTTCTTTCTTACCAAGTCCTTGGTCGATTTTGCACACCACACCATGTTAAACTTGTTAACGTATTAGCGCTTGAACGTGTATAATGCAGATGCCGAAACCAACAGAAAATCGCAATTCATCCGGCCTAGACATCATTGCAACTGTAAATTCCGCAAGTCTAATACAAAATTTTAGATTTATATACTTACCACTTGTGACAAATGAAATGCATATGAAGTTTTCTTTTCTTACCGAAATGAGGATCGCCATGTGCATTTGTTCCGCATCCTTCCCGCAACTCATCCTATATTCCTTATTCATCTCTCATTCTCCCTCGTATTTGCTTTCTATATCTAACCAAAATATGAAAACCAAAAACTAAGCAGTTATCGAGCAGACCGTACATTTCTTATTCTCTATGGATTTTTATTCCAAACTTTGTGCAATTTGCTGAAATTATCAGAAATCATCTAATAATGGTAACAAATTTCTGTTCATGTACGAGCTAACAGCTAGTTTACTAATTACCTGAATCCTCCTTTATTCCGATGACAACATACACAACGAAACTCAATATCACTATGCTACAAGCCTACAAGGTAACTGAAGATAATTACCGCTCCAAGAATTTCACAAGCGATTTACTAATTATATAGCTCCATCACCGAACAGAAAACTTTATGAATATAAACATCTAGATACGTGAAAGTAAACGTTACAGATGCATACATGAAGCGTGTTAAGAACAAAACACAATAAAAAATCTTGCCATTTTAATGTACAACTACAATAATAATCTGTTTCCTTGGAAGCGACAACCAAAATCATACCGATTGAACTTTTCCAAGTCGAAGCAGCTAAGCGCGGAATCATGGAATCTAGGTATGGCACTCTTACATCTATATATTGCAGAAGAATGCAACATAGAAAATGGTGTATCTCAATTTACAAGGTAAGTCTCTTAGGAATCGTTACCAACATGCCACCAGCATGATGAACCTTGGCTGAAATTATATATCTAGTAATTACACTAAACAGTAGGACAGTAGGAGGCATTTCGGGTACCTTCTGATCATTCTTTAGCTATGCATTTGCACCTGCGCTGATCCTCCGAAAGTTCCTGCCATGTTTCGAATTTTTTAGTATGCATCTTCCCTTCAATTACCTCAATTACACCGCAGACAGACATAACATCTTATTCAAAAGACGGAGCAAGAAAGGAAAAGCTAATGTAAATTTTTTTCCGTTCAAATATTTCCCAAGTGTCTCCTCAGAGGAATAATACCTGAATCTGCTTCTGAAGAAACTTCACATACTCCACTGCCTCATCTAACATATCTGCAGTATTAGTTTGCTGCAAGGAAAATCAACAGAAGCACCCCACCAAACAATTGTAAGCTATTGTCCGCTTAGTTTCATAAACACATGATAAGTTTTGACAAAATTCATATACACAATTTTCAGATTTTGAGGTTATTTTCAAAATATCTTCTTGTTTCAATTCTTTGTGCAAAGTTTTAAGATAGTTCTACAAATTCTAGGGTTAGGGATTCTAAAGACACAGAGTTTTATACAGAAATGTTTTTTGGTCACCTGGTCAATAAGGAATGCTTGGTCATTCACCAGGTGATCTTACGAGTGATTTGCCCTTGTAAGCCGTTCAAAGTGTCATAATACTGTTTAAATTATCTTAACCTAAAACACCTTTGCTATGAGCATAACTGAAAGATGAAAACTACGTTTATTCAGGTAAACGAAAATAAAAGTACATTTGGAACAATGCAGTATGCTCTCTGCTCACAAAGTTTATTTTGAATTGGTTGAATTACTACACCTCCATACACCAAATTAGCCTTGGTTGTCGTCAACGACTCCCATCTCATTAGAATCAACTCCTGCATCAACTTGGTTGTGCCCCACACCCTCGAAGAACTCAATCCGATTAGTAAGGAAATCAATTCTTTTATCCGACTGATCATCAAGTCCAATCAAACTTTCAAGACGACCAGGATCAAGAAAATTCTTACATTCCAGTTCCAGGTATTCAATCAAAAGCAGCTTCTCATCAAGTTCTTGATTCTTAAATCTCACTCTTTCCAATTGTCTGTTCTGCTTGGATATATTGTTCTTAAGAAAGGATTCTTGATCCAGTTTAAACTTACCTTGCCTTTCTTCAGGTAAATTCTTGAATTTTTCGAGTACATAAAATGCTTCCTGTGGAGAAGGTCACACGTCCACCTTGGTATCAGAAGTATGGTAAATAACAGCACATGCAATAACCCCGCATGAAGTTGTGATCTCATTCAGCTTTCTGAAGAAACTAGCCTTCCTCTTTTTTAAGGTTGCTCTCCTGCTTCGTTCATGAGAAATCAATTCATGCTTAGTCCTATTTTTAGCCATGGTTGGGAATACAAAGAAGCAGCAGGTACCTTCCGGAAGTTGCACAAGAGATGGTTATCACCTCAACCGTAATATTGCTCTTAACTGTAGCATCTTCACGGATATGGGTATCACCTATAATTGGTCAAGAAAAGAGTAAGTATGGTATATAATTGAATAGGATTACTAAACAAGATTTTCAGCATTTAATTTGTCAACCGAATTCAGTTGGAAAATGACGTCTGTATTTCATTTAAGAGTAAACAACCTTCTAGAAGGATATTCAACATACGACTAAGATTATTTGCATGACCTAGTGCATTTGTAGAATACACAATACTTGCACTAGTGCTGGTAATATCTACATTAGATCATTGTTGTACAATACTCTTGCGTAACCAGCATAAGCCTTGTTTACTAGATTAAAGTACTGATTATTACCTTCATGACGAAAGCGGAATTATTTAAAATCTCGTTATCCTCTCCAAAAACTTCGACAATGTTTTGAGGAGTTCTGTTTTCTTTTTTAAGCAGAGTTCTTACAAGTCTTACATGCTGGCTTTGCATCCTAAAAATCCAATAAAATTAAGTAAATAAGAATTAGTGTTCTGGCATGTTACTTAGCAACTAATAAAACTTTACTTCATTGAGGGACTACATGACATGGTGAATTGGAGAAGTGAGGAGACATTAGGGGAATGGCAAGGGGGGATGGGGCATGCGATGTTTGGAGTGGGCTGCAGAGAGAGGAAGCCGAAAAAGAGAGATTTTGCTTTCTTTGTTTTGCTTTTCATTGTTATTTTCTTTTGCTCTTCTAATGCATGGTGTTCATTTTCTTTTCAAAGGCTTATTCATATTATAAAATCTTTTTCCAAGTGGCACAGATTTAGAGTCCACATAAGCGTAAAACGTGGGATTCACAGTGTCCACGCAGACACTAAAAAGACTTACTAACAGGCTGGTTAATGGGAGGGTCAATTTGTAGGTTTTATTTTATTTCATGTATAAGTTTGAAAATGTGGAGTACCTTGGAAATGACCCAAGAGTTTGGGGAGTTTTCTGTAGTTGATCCTAATAATAATAGAACTCTAAGAATCAACAAAAAAAAATTAATAAAAGAAGTGAATTTCCAACCCCTTGCTACACCAATTTATACTGATCAAAGATTTCAGTTAAAAGTCCAAAGTAAATAGAGAACTATCTTAGCCAATAAAAGTTACCTGAAATATAGATGAGTTTCTGAGGTCAATTGCTTGGCTTGAAGATCAATCACCAACAAGCGTCTCCATCATAAACAATATGGACCTTCCTTTTAACAATCATAATCTCATAGGAGGAATTGCAACTGATTTGGCATCTTAAGGAAAACACCATCTCCAGTTTAGGATTTTTTAGCAAAGTTGTGTAATCTGAACAAGGAAGAACAAAAACTGATACATTTAGTAAAAGTTACCTGCCACAGATGGTACTGTTCCAAGGTCAAATGCTTCTCTACCAAGCAGTCCATCAATTGCTTCTCAACCTAGCATGTCCAGTAATAAATGGAAGTGCTGGAAGAGGAAACAGGATGGAAGCGTATAACAGATGAAGGAAAGCTAAAAAATCAATTATGTAAAGATTTAAGGAAATATGTTTCTTTTGGGGGGAAAAACAGACAAGGAAACAATTTCAAAGCATTTAGGGTTTTTCTTATTGTGTTCTAATAATGGTCTCAATTCAACATAATGAACAAATTATATAGTCTTGCACTTTTTTCTAAAAAAATATTTCCTGGAAAAACTAAGAACTTGTTGATATGTTAAAATAAATATAAAGTTAAAAGTCTACTCAGAACTTTTTAGTGTACTATTTTCTATCGAAACAAACTGAGCCAAGGCAAATAACTTTCTCGCACTTTCTATTATACTAAATTTAAATCATTGAGATCAGTAAATTATACCTCAATATACATGGCTCCTTTGACATATTTGTGTACCGATGAGTCCAAACACGTTTCCCATACGATGTTTCCAAATCAGTTTTAGCTTCGTCCCATGTACCTTCTTCCAAATAGGATCCATTTATTCTCTGTCATTGAGTTTTGACTGAAGGACTCTTGTACTTCCACAAGAGAGCATTTATCCAGGTATCCATGCATAATCTTAATTCTCAATACATACACAATGTGGCTACCAATAATCTCTACAAGAACAAGCACCATCTCTGAAATGATGAAAACGAATAGGATCTCTTAGGATTATTTCTCTTTTTTCCACCTCAGAGAAGAGCTTCATTGTTGTATGACAATCACAGCAGACTCTCAAATTCTTCATCACCCTAATTGGAGCTGATGGTGGCAAACTGATAATTCCAAAAGTTACAGCTAAATTTTCACTGTCGTAGTTCACTTTGCTGTCCTTAAGTTTCGGTTCAGAAGTAATCAACTTACCAACAATACAATCTATTTTCTTTATCTTATGCAACATTTCTTCCAACCGAGTATAAATTAATTGAACGATTTGGTGAGAACGATCGCCACTAACAAAAGAATGAACTTTGTTTCCTACCTCTATCCAACTTAGACCAGGTTCCTTCTTAACTCCTCGATTTTTCATCAGTTCCCTAATTCTTTTGGTCGGTAACTCTATCCCAGCATCATTGTAAATGTTGTACAGAAGAACATATGATGCAGCACCTGAGCTTCAAGATCAATTAGCTTTTCTGCAACACGTTTTGCAGCAACAGTGTCCATATAAACCCTGCAAGCACTGAACAAGGCTCGCCACATAACTGGATTATCCTCAAAAGATGAGTTGAAAATGAACTTCTCAGCATCTGCTAGCCTTCCTGCACGACCTAGGAGATCAACAACGCAGGCACAGTGCTCTACATTGGTCGACATGTCATAATCTTTCTTCATTGTTTCAAAATATCTGCATTAACAAGAAGAGTCAAGAAATTAACACACCCTGGAAGTGAGCATTTAAACTGCATTCACAAGTGTTCATTTTTAAAAAATAAATATTGGGTTGCAATTGAAAAGGCCTGACGTGATGACCTAGAAACAACAAAATAAATTTCAAAATGACATATCTCTCCAAATGATTCCTATTCAATTATAAATTGATTCCCAGCCGTTCAAGACTACAAAACAATACATTTTCCTCATTACATCTAAATGCTCCACCCTTTCTTCCCTTAATTACTTCTTAGATGGATTACCTACGCTATTGTTAATTTCAATTCCCGGCAACTTATCACATCGTACGTTCCCAACCTAGTCCCAAATTCAGGAAAATTGCTTACTGAAAAAACTGAAGAGCGGAATATTAACCATTGGTGAATTGTGAACAAAAAACAAGGAGCGAGAAGCATAAGATGAAGTTTGTTTCACTTTCAAAAAGATTTGAACTAAAAGAAAGAACAAGAGATGTGTGAAGAAGAAAATGGCGGGAAATTGTTTATGTTACTATATTTGGTTCCTTGAAGAATACGTAGGGAAATTCTTACAAATATACATACTTCGTATCATATTTCACATATTTTTCCCAGAAACTTTGAGAAGGAAAATGGAGTTATTTAATCTTTTTTCCTTATCTTTATGATTTTTATTTCAAATCAAACAAAAGCAATGAAATTTAAATTTTCAGTTTCTATAACCTACCGTAAACCTTCTTCTACAAGCCCTCCATGACTGCATGCAGTCAGAACTCCAAGGAAAGTAATGTGGTTGGGTGCAATTCCACAAGTCTTCATCAACTCAAAAAGATTCAAGGCTTCATTTGCACATCCATGTTGTGCTTTGCTACATATCATCACGGACCAGGAAACCACATCAGGATTCTCTCTGTAAAGGCCAAATTAGCAGAATCAATATCTCCAGATTTTGCATACATGCATATCTGTGAATTTTGAACAACAGTGAATTCCCCTAATCCAGCTTTTACAGCATATCCTTGAATCTGCTCTCCTGATCTTGCCGCAGCCAAATCAGCACACGCACCCAGCATGCTTGATATTATGAATTCATCAGGCTTCATTCCAGATTCCAAGAGTCTATAAAATAAATCAAATGCAATTTCAGTTTCCCCATTTTGGAGATAACCTGCAACCATGGATGTCCACGAGACAATATCTAGCCTAGGAGTTAAGTTAAAGCATCTCAACGCATAATCGGATAAACCCACAGAAGAGTAGAAATCAATAAGCCCACTTCCAATGAATTCATCTCCCTGTAGGTCATACTTGTGGACTTGAGAGTGAACTTGTTTCTCGTACTCAAGAGCTTCAACCGATTTACAAGCTCTCAATATGATTGAGAAAGTAAATGTTGATGGCTTGATTCCTAGCCTTTGCATCTCTGATAGAAGATTGAACACTTCGTTTGCATGTCCATAAGAAAAGGTCTCTATTTGGAGGAACCCCGCAATCATGGCATTATAGAGAACAACACTGCGGTAAGGCATGATTTTGAATATTTGTATCGCCTCACCTAAGCCACAAGTCTTTGCATACATATCAAGCAATGCTGTTCCTACTACAACATCCAAGTCCAACCCCAGTTTGACCGTGTATCCATGAAGTATTTTCCCAAATAGTCCTGAATTGTCAAGAATTTTGCCACACGCCTTGAGGGCACTCCCCAGTGTATAGGTATTCAAGCTCAACCCGCACTGATGCATTTTCACGAGAGTGGTCAATGTTTCCTCGTTAGCACCAATTCGAGCATAGCAAGCAATCAAGGAATTCCATGAGACATGGTCCAAGTTATCCGAACTTTGAAACAACTTCCTAGCATGATCTACTTGGCCGCACTTGGAGTACATATCAATAAGAGAATTGGTCAGAACAACTTCTGAGCCCAATCCATTGACGACTATCAATCCATGAACCAGCTTACCCAGCTCAAAATCACCGGTTTGACCACACACACTCAAGGCACCAGCATAAGTAAACCTATCAAGTTTTAAACCAGCCATTCTTGCTTCGTTAAAAACACCCATTGCCTTTTCAAACAGACCCACCTCGTTATATCCAGAAATCAAGGAGTTGTACGAAATGAGATTCCGCTTAGGCATTCTATCGAACAGGCGGCGTGCACTGTCAAATTATCCGAGCCTAGAGTACACGGTGAGAATATTGTTGAGCAAAAACCTAAAGGGCTTAAAGGAGGTTTTGATCATGTGGGCGTGGGCAAGTTTGCCATGGAGTGAAGACCCAGTTTTGGTAGCGTGTTAGACAAGTTTTGTATAGGCAACATTGTCGAGAGCATAGTTGGGATGGCAAAGTTGAGAGCACTGCTGTGGAGTCGGTGCAGTTTGAGGCAACATACTGGGTTCTTTTACTTGACCATTGGAAACCAGAGGCTCGAAAAATTGAATGGAAAGAGGACACTCAGGTTTTGGGGGCCTTGATTTATGGAGCAAGTCGACAGCGATTGCGGTTCCACGACGACATGGCGACGGCCGTCGTCTTCTTTCCCGTGCTTTTCAATCAGCCGCTCCACAAAGCTTAATTTAGGCTTCTCTTCTCGACCCATGATCCAATGTCCAAACTCAAAATGACTTCTTTTTGGAGGCAGATTGTCTGCCCTCCTTTTACTAAGCCATTCTCATCCCCTCCTATTTGTGCAGTGACGGTTAAAACACGTCAACATATCTTATTATCTCTATAAAAAATCAATATAAAAGATTTACGTGGCTTAACCATGACCGCACAATATAGAAGGAGATGGGAAGGACATGGTAATGGGAGGGTAGACAATCTGCCTCCCTTCTTTTTAGCCCGCAAATGTGCGAACCGGTTAAGTGAGCTAAAGGACACCTTCAACCGAGAGGACCATGTTTAGTTTCCGGTTAGATTATAGTCTTGCAAGAAATTATTTTTTAATAAACAATGCCAGACAATATTTATATACAATCTCTAACTGAGCAGGTCAAAGGCCCATAGACTAAAACTTAGCACATTTTGACACAAAACCTATCTCCAACCAAAGATAGCTATTTTTTAGCCCCCTCAATAATTTATTATTTTAAGTTTGTTCTTTAATTTATTGGTTAATTTTATTATATAATCTCAATAATTTTTCGTATATGATTTCAAATGACACGTGGAGAGAAATGTTGTTTAAGTTTCTTGTTATTAAATATTTTAATTTTACTTGCATGTTAGCAACTTAGACATTAATTCAAATATCACAATTTAATTGAATTACAACTTAATTGAAATACAACATCTTAAATATTAAAACTACAACAACTTAGATATTAAATATTACAACAAATTAGGAGTTTAAAGAGTGTGAAGAATTGAAATAAAATGAGGTAAGATAGAATTGAAGGAAATGAGAGAAAGTGTATAGAAATAGCTTAGGTATTTATAGAAAAAAATTAGAATTTTTAATTTTTTTTAAATTTCGTCCTAAAATAAAAAAAATATAACATCTAGCTGACGCCAACTAGCAAGTGGCTGTGCAGATTGGGCCCCTCAAATCGGGCTACCTGGCTTCCTTTGGCCAACCTGTAAACCTTGTGGCTATTTTATGGCCCAATGGGTCCAGCAAACCTTTTGGCCTAGCTCTCGGTTAGAGACTGATTTCGTGTCATAACGGGCTATTTTGTCCTATGGCCCTTTGACAGGGTCGGTTGGAGATGGCTTAAGGCTCAAAGGGTGCGTTTGTTGCACCAAACTATCTCGAATTTGATTAGCTTCAGGGACTAAGTTGGACTAACTTAGTGAAATGTTTGTTGAAGTGTTGAACTAAAAAGCAGGAGATTAAAAAAGTAAATAATTTTTTCAAATCATAAAAAAAGGCCGTCAAATTTTGTTCATCTTCCTTCACCTAACAATGGTGTTAGTCGCAACGAGTCCCTGATAGTACCATTAAAGGTAATCCCCGCGTGGAACAAACATATGACTACTTTAAGAGTTAGTCCAGTCTAATCCAATGAGACTTAGTGAAGCTAAACAAGCGGCCCAAAGGCTCTTTTAGAGAAACTCCAGCCCAAAAATACCATAGGCTATTGGGCAAGCAAATGCCTTCCCACACCCCCCCCCCCCACCCCACCCCAGACAAAAAAAAGTTCTAGCCCTACCCTATCCACTGGGCTCAAGGTGAACTCGACACAATGCCCAGCCCCGAATTAACTGACCTAGAGACTGAGGCGTATTGGCGTCAGATTGGTGTCAATGTGGCGTCACATTCCGGATTTTTTTTTTTGGCACTGGGAGCGTGAATTACACTTGCGAGTTGAGTGATATCTCCAGACGAACGAACGAAGCAGTGAGTCGGTGTAGTAGACAAACGAAGCAGAAGAACGAAGCAGATCTTAGCAGTCCCATTGTTTTCGAGGGCTCTTGCTAATAGGGGTGGGTTCAAAAAACTGAAAACCAAAAAAAATCGAAAATTGAACCGAACCAAAACCAAAAAAACCGAACTGAACGAAAAAACCAAACCGAATTCTTTTGGTTCGGTTCGGTTTTAATGATCTAGAAATCGAACCGAACCGAATGAATTAAATATTTTTATTTAATTATTTGTTTTGGGTATTATTTTCTAAACCCAGTGTGTTGCCAAACTTTAAGCTCAAAATATTTTTAAAAGGCCTATAAAAACTCTAAACCCTAACCTATTATTTCTCCCCCATATAAGGTTCTGGAACCAAACCTCCTCCTGAAGCACCTACTTCCATCTGTATAGCATTGTCTACTTCTGCCCCAGCTTTCTTTTCCAAATCTACTCTCATATAACATGTAACAAAATCCATAAACATTTATTTCGGGTAGATTACTTACGTAATTTGTGATGGAAAATAATCAAACACACACTAAATAAATCCACCCACGCATTACTTTTACTAATCAAGTTGTCAACATGCAGTTACAAGCAAACAACCCTGATCTTTGAACAACATCATACAATTTAACTTTTCTAAGTCATTTGTACGATTTTTGTGTTGTGAGGTTGTTAGTTTGGATTTTGGAAGACTTGATTGATGATTTTAGTTCAACTTTAAATGTTTATTTTCATTGTCTTTGATTCTAGTTAGAATGCTTATGTTATGATTGTGTTGGAGATGTTAAAATTTAAAATTTCAATGTTTTTCATTTTTTGAAAAAAACAAAAAACAAAAAACCGAAACCGGATCGAAACCGAACCGGAAAAAAATGAACCAAAAAAAGAAGAACCAAACCAAACCGAACCGAACCGAACCGAAATTTCGATTTTGGCAAAAACTGAACCGATTTGAATCAAACCCACCCCTACTTGCTAAGACCACCTAACGATGGTGTTTAATTGCAGTGAGTCCCTGATAGTACCATTAAAGGTAATCCCTACGTGGAACAAACATAGGACTACTTTAAGAGTTAGTCCAATCTAATCCAATGAGACTTAGTAAAGCCAAACAACTGACCCCAAGGCTCCTTTAGAGCAACTCTAGCCCAAAAATACCATAGGCTATTGGGCAAGCGAATGCCTCCACTCAACCCCCGAAAAAAAAAATATATTCTAGCCCTAATCAATCTACTGGCCTTCAGGTGAACCCGACACAGTGCCGAGGCTCAAATTGACTGACCCAGAGACTGAGGCGTAGTGACGTCAGGCTAGTGTCAGTGTGACGCTAGTAACGTTTCAGATTTATTTTTTTACGCCGGGCACGTGAATTACACTCGCGAGTTGAGGCGTGTCAATCGACACGATTTCAGGAGTGGGACTCGAGTGTAGGCGCACTAATGACTTCGGATTTTGGAGCCACGTGGCTTGACTTGAGTCGTTGGATTTCCACCAGCTATAAAAAAAAATTTGAAATTCAACCCTAACGGCTAGGTAACGTGTCACAATCTGGACCGTTGGAATTTACGATCAATGTCCATATTTTCCGAACTTGAAAAAGATAAAAAAAAAAATGGAATTGTTACCATTAGATTACGTGTCACAATCTGGGCTGTTGATTTCAATTTTTTTTGTAATAAAACGGTCCAGATTAATTAAGTTAAAATAATATTAAATAATACAAAAAATTATAATTATTTCCTCTAAATACCTAACTATGCTCATTCACCTTACACCACGATTCAATATTTTCAAATACTTTCGACGAATCTTTCTCTCAAAGTTATCATATTTGCAAAAAAATGACTAATAATGCAGGTTCAGATTGGTCGATCATTTAAGATCTTATGTTGTGTGATGCAGGGGTCGAGCCACTCATGTCCTGATTACGAGTAATGAGCAGAAGTTGCGAGAAATTTGGAAGAAGGTTCGAGCCACTCATGTCCGAAATTATAATAAAATTATATTATATTATTTTATAGAAAAAAATAATATTTTAATACGAATTACCTGAATTATTTAGTTTAGGGGTTGAAATGCATTTTGACAGTTAATATTCATTAAGGAGTAATGGCCTTCCTCAATACCTTAAAGAGTAATAGCCTAGGGATATTTTAGGGGTGGAGTTACTATTAGTAAAAAGATTAAATTGGAATGATTTAATAATTACTTTAAGGTATATTTAAAAATGAATATAAAAAAAATTTGACCAACTTAAAATGTATGGGTTAGTAACTTATGTTTAGCTACGCTTTATAGAATTTAATTTTGATCATGCACTCAATATAATTTAAAAGTCATAACTTTATTCTCTGAAAGTTAAAATTCGTTCGACATTATTATGTTTTTATTTTTTTGTCAAATAGCCTTTAAAATTGCTGATGTGGATGGGTAAAAATGTAATATCATATGTTTAATTTAGCTACGCGTCATAAAACTCGGTTTGATCACACTTTATCTTTTAAAACTTGATTTAATCCTCACTTGTCTCTAGAGACTCAATTAGCTCTTATGTTTTCACATTTTTTGTTGGTCATTAGAACTTTCATTACAATAAAAATTAGTATAAGGCCCGAAAAGAACCTAATAAACAACAACAGATAAAGTAAAAAGCTTAAGTAAAGTGAGAGTATCAATCCAAGGTACAACAGGAGGTCCTCACAAACTTAAACTCGTAGGCAACGATAACAAACAACAAAAACAATCCCTAATCAAACTACCGTTGCCGTCACATCTAATAGTCCTCAATAAAAGTTGAGACAATCGTAATTAAACTAACTGACGGTTCTATGAATTTAACAATGGTAATCCACAACAGTTTTGTTCAATTCATGGCTATAAAGAAAGATACGTGGCACATCTCTTGACCAATCGTAATACTATACTAGAAAACAAGATAAAAAAGTAAAAATAAAAAACAAAAAGACAAACAAATTATGATCAACTTCCTCCTAACAAATTAGTTGGGGCGCACGGGCCATTCACCAGCATTAATTCTCTTCAGTTGAATTTCTGTTCTCAAATCACTTCAGATTGCAGCACGAAACGCGACACACAAACAAATCATAACTACCACCAGGGGTCGCAGCCGCCGCCATGGGAGACGCCATTGTGCTGTACGCAGCTCCAGGGATGGGGCACATCGTCTCCATGGTGGAGCTGGGCAAGCTCATCGTCCACCGCTACGGCCCCCACAAATTCTCCATCACCATTCTCTACACCTGCGGCAGCGTTGTCGACACCACTAGCATCCCCGCCTACATCCGCCGCATCTCCCACTCCCACCCTTCCATTTCCTTCCGCCAATTCCCTCGCGTCACCATTAAAATTACCCGACACATAAGCGGCGCCGCAATCATGTTCGACTTCATCCGCCAGAACGATCCCCACGTCCGCCGTGCCCTCCAAGAAATCTCTAAATCCGCCGCCGTTCGCGCCTTCATCATCGACCTCTTCTGCACCTCCGCTCTTCCCATCGGGAAGGAATTCAACATCCCAACATACTATTTCTACACTTCTGGTGCCGCAGCTCTTGCTGCTTTTTTGTATTTTCCCAAGATCGATGAGCAAACCACCGAGAGTTTCAAAGACCTCCGCGACACCGTTTTCGAATTCCCCGGATGGAAGTCTCCTCTGAAGGCTATACACATGGTCGAACCGGTGCTCGACCGGAACGACCCTGCTTATTCGGACATGATCTATTTCTGCTCACAGCTTCCCAAATCCAACGGAATCATCGTCAACACGTTCCAAGAGCTCGAGTCATCTACCGTCCTCCAGGCCATTGCTGGAGGCCTGTGTGTTCCTGATGGGCCAACTCCGCCTGTGTACTACGTTGGTCCATTGATTGACGAAGAGAAAGAACTGAGTAATGATGCAGCTGGGGCCGAGGAGGAGGACTGCTTGTCATGGCTCGATAAGCAGCCAAGTCGAAGCGTGCTGTTTCTCTGTTTCGGAAGCAGGGGATCCTTCCCGGCTGTTCAACTGAAGGAGATAGCGAACGGGTTGGAGGCGAGCGGGCAGAGGTTCCTGTGGGTGGTGAAGAAGCCGCCGGTTGAAGAGAAAACAAAGCAGGTCCATGGAGTTGACGACTTTGATTTGGAGGGTGTGTTGCCAGAAGGGTTCTTGGAGAGGACGGCAGACAGGGGGATGGTAGTGAAGTCATGGGCGCCGCAGGTGGTGGTGTTGAAGAAGGAATCGGTTGGTGGGTTCGTGACACATTGCGGATGGAACTCGGTACTGGAAGCAGTGGTTGCGGGGGTGCCGATGATTGCTTGGCCGCTTTACGCGGAGCAGCATATGAACAGGAATGTTCTAGTGACAGACATGGAAATCGCGATCGGGGTGGAGCAGAGAGACGAGGAAGATGGGTTCGTGAGCGGGGAAGAAGTGGAGAGGAGAGTGAGGGAGTTGATGGAGTCGGAAGGAGGAAGAGTGCTTAGAGAGAGGTGCAAGAAAATTGGGGAGATGGCTTTGGCTGCTTTGGGAGAGACTGGTTCGTCCACCAGAAACTTGGTCAACTTTGTTAGTAGCATTACATAACTGTGCAAGTTTTGGGTTCGCGTTTTCGCATTTGGACCAGACGAGTCGGGTGCAAGGATAAGCACTCTGAACCAATCCGCGATATAGTTTTCTGTTACTTAGTTTGGCACCTCGTGGGATTTTGGTGCTCTCTTTACGCCTCACCATCATATTCGATGAAATTCATCCACTTTGCCATCAAATACCAGCACTTGATTCAGACTTGAGGGTTAAGTTATGCCGGTATTCGATAGCAAAGTGGATGAAATTTCATCGAATCTGATGATGAGGGGTTAATTGGCTGATTTCAAATAATCAAGGGCTTAATTTACCAGAAAATATTGTTTAGAGGGATAATTCAGGCCGTCAAAAAACAGCTTACCCGCTCCAATTATATGTTTCACAAACTTAAACCAAAGCCGGTGCAACTCAAACTAAAGCATCACTGCTGACCATGCATTTGTGAACCTTTAACTCAAAAATGCTAATCCTTCCAACTTGTTCGTCTAGATTATGAGTCAGCCTCTCACCATTACCAACTCTGAGAGCCACCACTCCATATTAGAGGTTGCAATCATACAGCCTACCCTACTTAGTGCAAAACTGAACTCAGTGATGTTCTAAAATTTATACAGTTGATCACACTTAGTGGGATAAAGCTTCGTTGTGGTATTTAAAACAATCATCAGCCATATGCAGGTCGATAGTCTCTCACCTGAATCCTCCTTTATGGTGATGATAACATACACATCGAAACTCAATATCACTATGCTACAAGCCTACAAGGTAACCGAAGTTAATTACCGCTCTGAGAATTTCACAAGTGATTTTAGTAATTATATAGCTCCATCACGGAACAGAAAACTTTATGAATGTAAACATCCGGATACACGATAGTAAACATTACAGAAGCATAAATGAAGCGTGTTAAGAACAAAATAAAATAAAAAAAATCTTGCCATTCTAATGTACAACTACAATAATAATCTGTTTCCTTGGAAGCGACAACAAAAATCATACCGATTGAACTTTTCCAAGTGGAAGCAGCTAAGCGCGGAATCATGGAATCTAGGTATGGCACTCTTACATCTATATATTGCAGAAGAATGCAACATAGAAAATGGTGTATCTCGAATTACAAGGTAAGTCTCTTAGGAATCGTTATCAACATTCCACCAGCATGATGAACCTTGGCTGAAATTAATATATCTAGTAATTACACTAAACAGTAGGACAGTAGGAGGCATTTCGGGTACCTTCTGATCATTCTTTAGCTATGCATTTGCACCTGCGCTGATCCTCCGAAAGTTCCTGCCATGTTTCAAATTTTTTAGTATGCATCTTCCTTTCAATTACCTCAATTACACCGCAGACAGACATAACATCTTATTCAAAAGACGGAGCAAGAAAGGAAAAGCTAATGTAAATTTTTTCCGTTCAAATATTTCCCAAGTGTCTCCTCAGAGGAATAATACCTGAATCTGCTTCTGAAGAAACTTCACATACTCCACTGCCTCATCTAACATATCGGCAGTATTAGTTTGCTGCAAGGAAAATCAACAGAAGCACCCCACCAAACAATTGTAAGCTATTGTCCGCTTAGTTTCATAAACACATGATAAGTTTTGACAAAATTCATATACACAATTTTCAGATTTTGAAGTTATTCAAAATATATTCTTGTTTCTATTCTTTGTGCAAAGTTTTAAGATAGTTCTACAAATTCTAGGGTTAGGGATTCTAAAGACAGAGAGTTTTATACATAAATGTTTTTTGGTCACCTGGTCAATAAGGAATGCATGGTCATTCACCCTTGAATTTGATATCAAGGGTTGGATATGCTTTTAATGTTTTAATCTCAACCCTTGATATCTAATCAAGAGCGAGTGACCATGCATCCTTGGTCACCAAGTGAGCAAGAGAATGGGACTCGAGTTTAATATGTATTAGGATTTGAAGTTCGATTTTTATTTATGAAAAGTAAAAATTTCATAACACACACGACAATCTCAATAAATTGTAGAAACTATTTAGAAACCAACGCCCACTATAATGCCAAACAACACACTCGTTCCCACAAAAAGGATACCTCCTCTCCTCATATTCCTTCAAAATCCTTGCATTCCTTTATACAAAAATGTTCAAAATGCATCAGCTCCATCATATTTGCACCTTTTCTGCTCCACCGAAGGCACAACCTCTCTCGTTTCTAAAGTATGCATGACTAGGGAATCAATCATAAAAGTCAACCTTGCCTCCCTAAATAACTTTCTCCATAATAAAGTGAGACCAACGGCCCAAATAACACTATGTTCACCAACTTATACATATTCTTTTCAATAATCTCTCTGCTGTAATGGCTCCACCTGCAGGCCGCAACCATGCAACTTATTCCCTCACATAACGTTTGTCCCATACAATGAAAAATGCTCAAGAGCTACTCTCATAAAGGATTTCATTCACTCAAATTCTTCAATACGAGATTCAAGTGATTCAGTTTGAAGCAAGACAAGCATTGATATCACATCAGCATTATAGCAACGATTACCGTGCATAGAGAAACTCTATCTAAATAGCTCCCAAGCCAAAGAGTACTCGCGACTTCTATCTGGAAAAAAAAAGTTTTACGGTACTTTTGTCATATTATTGTAATTTTCTTGACTGATATTTTCTTATCTAAACGAGATTGTCTTTGTCGGTAAAACTAAGTCCTAACTTGTTACCCTATGGGTTAAAGTTGATGGCAAGAAGCATAATTACATGTCATTTTTTAGAGCGCCAAAAAAGTTTTTAACCTTATAGATTTAAGTTTTCTAAGCTTTAACCATGAATCACGCTTCCTGATTTTTAAGTATGCCATTATCTTTGACCAAAAATTGAAAGTACGTCATTATCCAACACACAATCTATGATTCTGTTCTTTTTTCCATATATTTAATATTCTGATCATACAGAAGCTCCAAACATATCTCACTAGCTGGAAGCCGAATTTAACCCCCACAATGACAAAATAAGAACAGTACTAATTTGAAATACAATGGGTGCTTACAGTTTACTGCAGATCATGATAGCTTTGCATCTCAATTAAAAAACCAAGAAGTTGCAAAATACGAAAGTACACAAGAAGTCTTTTAAATGTTTATTAACCATTAAAATTGATGCAGAACCCTTCAGAAACCGCTGACCTATCACGGGGATAATTTTCTTGTAGAAACCACACATACTTGAAAGGTGTTGTACCGACCAACTTTGGTTTCATCTTCTACATTGATGCACTCCTCAAACAAGCATCCATGACGCTTTAAGGAAAGTTGATGCAACTTAGGGGTGGTTTGGGAGTGAGGTGCTTCAAAAAAAAGCACCCATGAAAAAAAGTTGTGAGGGTTTTAGGTGTTTGGTAAACTGAAAAAAAAAGGCTTATTTTGGAAGCTGCTGTGAGAATAAGCTGAAATCAAAGGAAAAAGCTGAAGCTGCTATTTGCAGCTTTGGAAAACTGGCTTTTTTTCAAAGCACACGGAGCTACAGTGCTCCTTTAATGAAAAGACCACCTATCAGACTGCTTTTTTTTCCAAAAGCACTTTTACAAAAAAGTTTACCAAACACTATGCTGATTTATTTCACAGTCGGTTATTCTCATAGCACAGCCGCTTATTCTCACAACAGCTTTTTTTCAAAGCACAGCAATACCAAACCAGCCCTTAAACGTGGTACGGATTCTAAAAATTTGTCTTAAACTAGGTAGTGATTTCCTAGATTTAAAACATATATAAATGTTTATTATATAGTAATGAATACATCAATCATATACTTTACCGGCGCCCTAATACTTGTTTCAAGTAAGTCTGCACTGCAGAACTAGAAGAACCAAAAAGTGAAGAAAACCGGCGCGCCCTAACGACACTAAAAACGAAAAAAGGAAACTGCAAAGGAGGAATCTTGGAGGGTGTATGTATGTACCTTATCCATGTTGGGCACCAGCTCTTGTAGCTTCCTTATGCGGTCACTGATCCTAGTCCTCCGGACCTATAATATTACGAATTAACCCACAAAATTAAGCTTGAAATCTTTAACGATTAATATAAATAAATTCCTACACCTTTCAAAATTCTGGAGAAATATATACAATTAGTGTGTAGTTAAAGAGTGATTAAGTTAAGTTAATGAAAATAATTACAAACCCTTTCAGCAATGCTCCTGGGATGTGTAGCACAACCACGCTTGGCCCTCACCCTGCAACTCACCGAATCCTCCAACCCACCTTCCTCCACTTTCTGCCATTTCACAAATTAACCCAGATTATCAAAATTAAACCAGATTAACAAATTAATAACCCAACAATATATTAAATAAAAAATAAAAAACTGACCACATGTGAGTCGGAGGAAAAGTGGTGCTGCTCCCGAACCCTCTTATTAGCAGAGGAAGAAGAGCTGTTTGGGGACAACGACGACGACGACACAAGGTCGAGGTGGGCCGGAATTCCAAACCCCGAGAAATATCCCCCCGACCCGCCGCCGCCACTAAAATCAGCCGGTGAGCTATGCTGTCGACTAAGATACCCATCTGCAGCCTCATACGACGCTGGATCCACCGTCGTACAAGGTGTGTTGTCAGCAAGAAGCTCAGTCAAACACTGGGTGGGCTTCAGTGGGTCCTCTTCGTCCTCTTCAAGCAGCGCTTCTAACCATGCGGCTGGGGCGGAGCTGAACCGCCCGAGTCCGCCTCCTCCTCGACTCACTTCGCCGCCGCTGCTTCCGCCGGCTGCCCGTTGCATCTGCCTTGGACTCACACTCACACTCAAACTCAGCTCTTTGCTTTGCTTAACTGCTATTAAAATAATAATAAAAGTGAATTATTTTCTATTTTTGTTTCTGTCCGTTCTTCCTTTTCTCTCTGAGCTTTTGATGGTTTACAATATTTGGAGAACGAAAAAATGGGAAGAGGAAAAAGATGGAGACAGTCTTCAGGGTCTCTCGTCAACGTTGCATCAAATCAAGAAAAGGAAACAGACAACGTATATGACACGAACATATTATTATGTTCTGTGTTAATAAAATAAATATATTTTAATAACATACTACATAACCGTGTGATAAAATCTCAATTTTATTATAGTATCATAGTCAGGTTGTCCAAAGTGTGAAGCCTAATGCTCATACGTGTTCCACGTCAATCCGTTTGTATTGTCTACATGTTAAACTTGAAAATTCATCACACGTAAAAGAGCGTGTTTCGAATAAATCCTTGCATTGATAGTTTCAATATTTGGTGAATGGAAAAAAGGAAAGAGGAAAAAGATGGAGACAGCACTTGAGGGAGTGAGCGACTCAGACCATCATTAACTTATTGCTTTATTACTTTTGTTTTCTTGTCTCTTCAACGTTGCACCAAATCAAGAAAATGAAACCGTTGAGAACAATTTAACGATTTATACGACATCAACACATTGTTTTGTGCTAATAAAATAAAGATATTTTAATAACATAGAACATAATGTGTGATAGATTCTCAAATTTTTAATAGTATCAGAGTCATGTTGTCTCAAGTGTAAAATCTAACGCTCACACTTGCTCCACGTCAATCCGTTTGTGTTGTTCACATGTTAGGCTTGAAAGTTCGCCATACGTAAGGGAACGTGTTGCGAATAAATCATCGCATTGATGAGAAGATGAATCTTACATGTGCTTATGAATAAGTTATGCTACTTATACTGTCAATTGATTTATGATGGAATCTCAATTTGCTTTAGATAGAACAGTGACATGGTTAAATTGAGTACATAATATTGCAATATCCATTAAACCAGTGATATGATTAAATCGAGTACATAATAATTATAATTTTCTCTTAAACTAAAAAATATGTGTCAGACTATGACGTAGTGCGCCCTGAAAATGATATGATAACATCCAAAATGAAATATGTGTTTTGCAAACTCTTAGCTCCTCCTTGATTTTGTATAAGGGGTGTGCTATCCACACACCCATTTTTACTTCTCTCACACTTCTTGTTAATTTCTGTTCTTTGATCTTCTTTAATTCATCCGATTTGACGGTCGAAAATTTAAAAGGTGTGAGAGAAGTAAAAAAGAGTGTGTGGATATCTCACCCCTTTGTATAATTGGTAAATCAACGGTGAGCGAGTAACAATGACGTGCAGGTTACTTATAGGGTGGGTAACGTGTGTATGTAAGGCTGGACTGCTTCAACGTCAGCGTTTTTATGGTCTACTGACGGTGTCTTCAATGTCACAGAGAGTGTCAAGCCCCACACGAGACATGGCGCGTGGATGAACGTATGGATTAAAATGGATGCAAGGGTTGACATTGATGCGCGGAGGTAAATTAGGGTAGTTAGGTAGATATTTAATCTGTGGAATTTGTGTGATGCTTTTTGTGGCAAATTTAAGGAGAGGACAGCTGGGGTTCCCATTCCACAAATGCACACCACAATCAGAAAGTGGTTTTGCTTTTACTTGCTTTCTTCTGTTCTGCTCTGCCAAGGGGTTTGTGCCCCTGATAATTGGAATTGGATCCTCGCCGGATCCCTGTCAGGGAATCCTAGGGATGTTGGTGCATGAACTGTTGATAAAAAATCATGCGGTCATAATTTTTTTTATTTACGTAAAACGAGATTATTTTACTTTTAAAAATATAAAAAGAACTTAATTTGAGCTGTACGATTTTTTATCAACGGTCCGTGGGCATTAATTCCCTATAATCCCCAGGGAGGAGGGCGAGGATCCAAATCCCTGATAATTTAGGGTTGGCTGGGATCCAAACGGCTGAAATGTCTTTGGGAAGGGTATGCATGTGATTTTACAAAAATGGGACTCCTTGTTTGGGCTGAAAACATGGGTCTGTACAAGGCCCAATCCACTGAATTCTGTCTGAAGTCTGATGGGTATTTAATTTGAAGGCAAATGGAAGTACGAAGCCCGACGAATTCAAGTGCTTTATGACGTGGCAATTATGGGTTGCAAAAAACCAGAATTGGATCCTCTCCTGAGCTTGTGCTTAGGAGCCTCTTCACCAGCGCACGTGGGTCGTTAGATTTTGATCCAACGGCTATAAATAAGGGATCTCTCTAAAAGTTATAATAATTGTAGCCGTTGAATCACAAGTACGCTAGTCAGCAGGTTCCTGAGCACAAGCTCAGGAGAGGATCCAATTCCCAAAAAACCCTCTTTCACACAGAAGGAAGACTGGTCAGTCGAGTTTTATAGAACACAAGTATTTTACAGTGGCAAGTATGTAGTTTCAATGGAATAAAAGTTCGAGTATTTAAATAAAGAGGTGGTTCTATAGAAGGCAACATAAAGGAAGAAGATAGATTAACTCAACAAAAAAAAAAATTGAAAGCTTTGCAGCCTACTTTTCATACATTCCTTTTTGTAGTTCAAACACTCTTACTTTTATAGCTCTACTATGTTTCTTGTAGCATTCTTTTCCCAAAACACATCTTGTACTTGTAAGAACTCGCCCAACTGGCAATTGATCTTGTCCGAATAAGTTTAAACTTGGCTCGGATATTTGTATTTATCATTTACTTTCAAGTTATTATTTTGTGCAAGTTATTGTTCTTTCGATTAACATTTGACAAGCTTTTACATTGCCCTTGCATTCAGTTTTTCACTTTTCTATCTGTTTGTCTTGCTTTCTATCGTTCTCTTTACATAAAAATGCAAATTGACATAGAGTTCGAATCAGTTTTTGGTTCCTGGCATTAACATAAAGAAAATATAAAGTCATTGTCACTAAGGCATAAAAAAGAACTTAACATATATTTAACCCCTTTATGGCACAGTCCCTTCGATCACAAAGTTTACCACAAACGCAGGAGGAATTATGGCACCAACAATTATATTATTAATATTTGATCGTTATTTCGTTAATCTTTATTCACTATGTCATCAATATTTTATTGATATGTTGTCGACATTTAATCTTCATTGATTGTGTATTCAAATATAAGTTAGGATATGAAGACACACGTTTTTTACACATTTTTTGACGACTGCGAGTTTTTGAAAATTTTCTATCAGTCTAGTTACATAAGCTACTTCCTACAACGTCCTCTCTGTCATGCCATTTTTTTTTGCCTTGAACTTTTTAAGGGTTTAAATGTAACAAAAAAAATATACAGGGGTTCATAATAATTTCATAAAAACAAAAAGAAAACGAAGCCAGCCCGCACTCTGTGTCCTTATTATTCAAGTGTTGGTTTCGCATCTGCGTCTGGCAAAACCCCAATCGCAGGGAACCCCATCGAAAATTGCGTTAATCGGTGTACGGTGGTGTAGCTATGGCGACTCTGGTGAGCTCGGCCGGTGGGCTACTAGCGATGCTGAACGAGTCCCATCCTTTGCTCAAGCTCCACGCTTTGTCCAACCTCAACAAATTGGTCGACAACTTTTGGCCCGAGATCTCCACCAGCGTCCCCGTCATGTACTCTCTCTCTCTCACACATTTATTTATTTTTTTTTTCAGAATGCTTGTGATTTAGGGTTAGTGTTTCGCTTGTTCTGAGAAGAATTGTTCGAATTTTTGTGTGTGTGTGTGTATTTTGGAGTATTGAGTAGTTGAAAGGACGTGTGAACTCGAATAATTTGTTTTGTTTTCGATTTTGTGCGAATGGGATAAGGGTGTCAATTCTTAGTGCCAGTTATGAAATTAGGATTATTTTAATGAGAACGGAATTGGATTTATGTGTTGGATTGCAATTGTTTTGTGGGTGGTGGTGGAAGAGTGAGCGTTGTGTAGGATGGAGTAATTGAGATCATGGTTTAGGCAGAGTAGGCTATGGAGGCAGATAATGGGGTTTCCATTGTCTTCAATAGGGGCGTTGGGCAGTTGAATTGTACTTTTAAGGCAGTGTTGAGAAATAAGACTTTGGATTGATATTACAACGGAGATGGAGAAATGCAACTAAGTTTTTCTGTGTTATTTTCGAAAACTTTGATTTTCTAGATACTTAAGAGGAACTGAGGAAGAATATTACTTGCTCCTCGTTGCCAGTGTCCAGTCAGTGCCCCTGGCAGTGGCAGGGTTTTCCTTATTTGATTCTTTCTCCCTCCATAATCTTGATCAGTCAATGGCTCCTGGAATTTTTTTGGGAGGCATTGAGATATATTCTTGGAATAATCAGACTAGGTTAATACTTATAAGGATGTCTTATTGTTTCTCAGAGAAAGTTTGTATGAAGATGAAGAGTTTGATCAACATCAAAGACAACTGGCGGCATTGCTTGTGTCAAAGGTAAAAACTGTGCAGCCTACCTTTTGGAATTAGTGTGGCAGTTTGAAAGTGGTTTTTCAATCAATCAATTTGGTTGCAATTTTGCACACAAATTAGGTTGGGAAAATCTATTGGCAACCTGGGCCCTGTTGGCTGAATTTTGTAAGGTTGCATTTTTTTCCTTCGAACAGCCAAGAAATTCTTGAAAAAAATCAATGAATTCGTAATACTAAGTATTTGCATGCAAATCTGACAGGTTAAATTTGAAGTTCGTGTGTCTCTTTTTCATTTGTGGGTGCAAAATTTCCTATTTTCTTATGGAATGTAAGCTTAACTACTTCAATCTTTTGTTTGCATGATCTTTTTCCTCACTCCAGGTTTTCTATTATTTGGGTGAACTTAATGATTCACTCTCCTATGCCCTTGGAGCTAGTTCGTTATTTGACGTGTCAGAGGATTCTGATTATGTCCATACTCTTCTAGGTAAGCTTATTTTTGTAAGTATGATACTCTAAGGTATTAAAACTGACTTCACTTTGTAAGCAAGGACTGTGATGAGTAGAATCTACGATGTACTTTGAGGGTTAGAAAACTGTGAAAGGACAATGCAAGCAGGTTTAAGATATCTCAAACTAGATAATCAACATTGCTTCGTGATCTAGTAGAACATCATCTCCGATTTAGTATTAGAAGTGGATTTGTATGGAATTTTGAGGACACACAACCACAATTTATTTACATGACATATTTGGTTGTTTGCTCCTCAGCTAAAGCGATAGACGAATATGCCAGTCTTAAGTCTAAGGCAGCAGAATCAAGTGCTGAAGCAGCAAATGTGGATCCTAGATTGGAGGCAATTGTAGAGAGAATGCTGAATAAGTATGCGGGCCTCTAGTGTCTTTAAATACAGTACTTCAGTACCTTTGGTTTTCTTACCTGTTTTCCCCTTTAGGTGTATCATGGATGGAAAGTACCACCAGGCTATGGGGATTGCAATTGAATGCCGAAGATTGGATATACTTGAGGAAGCAATCACAAAAAGTGATAATGTGCATGGAACTTTGTCATATTGCATAAATGTCTCTCATTCCTTTATTAATCTTAGAGAATATAGACGTGAGGTAAGATGATACCTTGTTGGCTTGTAACTTTTAGATTCATTTGATTCTTTTGATAACATGAAAATGTGTGACTTCGTATCTCCTTTTTTGGCTAACATTTTGTTAAACACGTTGATATAAGGATAGTAGAAGCATTTACCTTTTGTTGATTCTTGAGGCTATATATGTATATAACACGGTAGATTTGTTTAAACTGGAAAGTATCATCTCTATGTATAACGGGAGAAGGGTAATTTGGTGAAATATTCATAATACCAAAAGTTGCCATCAGGCATTCACAAAATGAGAATTTAATTATCAAGGACAAAATAGTAATCATATAACATTTTGAATTGAAACAAATTTGAATTAAAATTTTAAAATAAGTTACACACTCCACACATTGTGGGTGGTTACTGACTTTTTTGAATTCTTTTATATTTGTCTAATTCTTTTAAATTACACAAATTATAAATTTAAACTTTTTTGTTCAAATAAAAATTAAGTTATAAAAGAGCTAATTGCCACACGCATATGAGTGTGGCAAGAGGCTTGTGTCTTATTATATTGTTCTCTTTAAAAGTATATGTATTTTTTATTCTCTTGAGAAGTGCACAGAAATGCAGTGTTTAAAGAAAAGATGCATGATACATGTATAACAAAGGTGTGCATGGATAGTACAGTACATTGCATAGCTTTAACATGTGTTTGCACGTTCATGATGTAGTTTAGATTTCTGTTCCATAATAATTTTGTATTTCATATAATATTATGTTTAAATGATGTGGAGTTAATTAAAACACAATACATGCATGTTATGGCTTGAGTAGTGATTTCGAAATGTCTAGGTTAAAAACCTCTGGCAAGAAACACTTGTTATTTAGTTATATAAATTCAAAGGATTCTATTTCTTTTCCTAATCTCATTGGGGTCTCTGATACAGCATGTTAACGCTCTAATTTTCATGATTATCTGATGATCCTATCTCTTCATTATGGCCAATTTTTGTTCGACAAAAGGTTCATTTATATACATTAATTAGATTGTAGTGGCTATAGTTTAGTGGTAAAAATGTGATTTGTTGATTTGTTCTATAATCCTTTGATAGAGAAAAGCACCCAATCCTTTACCCCTCAATGCTTTCTGCTATGTTGATTATTTGAACCAAATCATGCATTTACAGATGTTGGTTATTTGAATCAAGTCATGCATTTACAAATGTTATTCTGGAGTGTGAGACTTTTGTTTCTCCTTTGGTTCTTTGGGACAGGTACTTCGTCTTCTGGTAAATGTGTATCAGAAACTGCCTTCTCCAGATTACTTGAGCATTTGTCAGTGTCTCATGTTCTTAGATGAACCTGAAGGTGTTGCAAGCATATTGGAAAAGCTTCTGCGTTCTGAAAACAAGGACGATGCGCTCTTGGCATATCAAGTAGCCTTTGATCTCATAGAGAATGAACACCAAGCTTTTCTCTTAAGTGTGAGAAATCGCCTCTCACCTCCCAAGCCTCAGCCATCAGAAGCTACGCAGCCAGAAGCCAGTGAAGCTGCAACAAATGAAAGTTCTGCTCCTGAGGATGTTCAAATGACAGATGGAGGTTCTACTTCTAATGTGAGTGTGCTCGAAGATCCGAAAGAAGTGATCTATTCTGAGAGGCTAACAAAAATTAAAGGAATTTTGTCTGGCGAGACTTCAATACAGTTGACTCTACAATTTTTGTACAGTCATAACAAGTGAGGCTCCTGTTTTCTACCCTATTGTTTTTTAATGCAATCATCAGAACATCTGTTTCTTCTGAATTGAGTGGTGGAAAAGTGTTTTGACTGTTTTGAAATTTGCATATAGGTCTGATCTTCTTATTCTGAAGACAATAAAGCAGTCTGTTGAGATGAGAAATAGTGTATGCCATAGTGCAACCATTTATGCTAATGCAATTATGCATGCTGGAACGACTGTGGACACATTTCTTAGGGAGAATCTGGTAAAGCACATCTCCTAAGTTTTTCATTTGACCACCGTCTCCATTGGCATATTTCTTTGTTATCAATATTGACAACAACAATTTAAATTGTCAGGACTGGTTGAGCAGAGCCACAAATTGGGCAAAATTCAGTGCGACAGCAGGGTTAGGTGTTATTCACAGAGGCCACTTGCAGCAAGGAAGATCTCTGATGGCACCTTACTTGCCTCAGGGTGGTGCTGGTGGTGGCGGCGGCAGTCCGTACTCAGAAGGCGGTGCTCTGTATGCTTTGGGTCTTATTCATGCCAACCATGGCGAGGGCATCAAAGAATTCCTCCGTGATAGCCTACGTAGTACCAATGTAGAGGTGTGTACTTTGTAAATCAGCGATGATATCTTTTTTGTGCATATTTGGTATATTGCCAAATTTTTCTAATGGGAGATCTATTGATGCAGGTTATTCAACATGGTGCATGCTTAGGTCTTGGCTTATCAGCTTTAGGAACTGCTGACGAAGAGATCTATGATGACATTAAAAATGTGCTGTATACTGACAGTGCTGTTGCAGGTGAAGCTGCTGGGATTAGTATGGGTTTGCTTATGGTTGGAACTGCAAGTGAGAAGGCTAGTGAGATGCTTGTTTATGCACATGAGACACAACATGAAAAGATCATCAGGTATAGAGAATTGCTTTATCTTTTTATTGTTTCCTCTCGGCATTCTTTTACTTATAACTATACTATTTTATCAAGCAAAGCATGATAATTTGTGATCTGTGGTAGGTATAATACGCTTAAGGTCTTTGCTAACTGTATAGTGTGTTACAGGGGGTTAGCATTGGGAATTGCCTTGACAGTATATGGAAGAGAAGAAGAAGCAGACACACTAATTGAGCAGATGACAAGGGATCAAGATCCTATACTACGTTATGGTGGTATGTATGCTTTGGCATTGGCCTACAGTGGGACAGCAAACAACAAAGCCATTCGTCAGCTGCTGCATTTTGCTGTGTCTGATGTGAGTGATGACGTTAGGAGGACTGCTGTTCTAGCACTTGGGTTTGTGTTGTACTCTGAGCCAGAGCAGGTTGGTACTGTCGTATTTGTCCATTGCTATGCTCTGTCCAAATCAATTTGATGCTGCTGCCCTATTTTATTTTATTTTTTTGTTTGCTTATGATGCCTTTGTATCTCCAAAATTGCACAAACTGCAGACGCCGAGAATTGTCTCCCTGCTATCTGAGTCTTACAACCCGCATGTTCGTTATGGTGCTGCTCTTGCAGTAGGCATTTCCTGTGCTGGTACTGGCTTGAGTGAGGCTATATCTTTGCTAGAGCCTCTGACTTCAGACGTTGTTGATTTTGTGCGCCAAGGTGCTCTCATTGCAATGGCTATGGTCATGGTCCAGATTAGTGAAGCCAGTGATTCTCGTGTAGGAGTTTTCAGGTACTGTTATTGTACTTTGCAAACTCTCTCTCTCTCTCTCTCTCTCTCTCTCTCTCTCTCTCTCTCTCTAAACACACACATCTCGTGCAAGCCAATGATCTTAACTGTCTATTTCTTAGGTTTTCTTTTCATGGATCAACCATAGGAAAACCCAACCAAATTGAAAATCATGAGGATCTATCTAGACAAAATAAAGAGCAACCATAATGTGCTGCAATGCTCACAATGATAATGAAATGGTGAAATGGTTTCCGATTTTGCTGAATTTTGCAATTTTATGGATAAGTTTTAAGTGGGTTACGGTCCCTTTCTACTGTGCATACAACTACACATATACCAAACATGCACACACATAGGGAGCTTTGAAGGAGGGATTTAGCTTTTCAGAAAAAGGGGGTTCCTTGTGGGGGCTTAACCTTCATTATAGTTCAGTATTCTGAACCATCTTTCTATTGAGTACCCATTCAAAGATCTCTATGGCAAAAGTTTATCCAAATTGGAAGTTGTTAACCATTTGATCCTTGGAAAGACTGATTGTATATTTATGTATATGTCTATCCATAGGGGTAGCTTCATATGAGGGATTCCTTTTATGAGCAATTTCTAGGGATAACGTTATGGGATCCAGCCACCTTGTGGTCTAATGAGTAGAACCATTTACATTATAGGTTTCCATCCAATATCATCTTTATGAAAAGTTGGCCAAATTGAAAGTCATTAAGTTATCTAACTGTGATAAAATAAATAGATGAATTGTTGTGATAAACATTGAAATCATTGTGTGATGATACTATTGTCAAACAAATTTTGATTTGGCTGATTAATTGTAAGGATGATCTTTTGATGGAGACCTAGAAAGTGACTGTTCAGAACATTGGACCGTAACATTGGTCGAGTCCCACATGGAGTCATATATAGATAAAATATAGTTATCATTTACTTCCAATGATGTCTGAAATTTAGAAAATCGAGTTAACTTGTTTTATTTTTGGTTCTGTTTTTTAACTATAGGCGGCAATTGGAGAGAATTATTCTTGATAAGCATGAGGACACCATGAGCAAAATGGGAGCAATCTTGGCCTCCGGAATTCTCGATGCTGGTGGAAGGAACGTGACCATAAGATTACTTTCTAAGACAAAACATGATAAGGTCACCGCAGTTGTCGGCCTTGCTGTTTTCAGCCAGTATTGGTATTGGTATCCCCTCATTTATTTCATAAGCTTGGCATTCTCACCAACAGCTTTGATAGGACTGAACTCTGACCTGAAAGTGCCAAAGTTTGAGTTCATGTCACATGCAAAACCTTCGCTGTTTGAATATCCTAAACCGACCACTGTGCCAACTGCCACATCGGCTGTAAAACTCCCCACTGCTGTATTGTCAACGTCAGCAAAGGCCAGCAAAGCTAAGGCCAAGAAAGAAGCAGACCAGAAGGCAAATGCTGGAAAATTATCTGGGGTGGAGGCTTCATCTTCCAGAGCAAAGAATGAGAAAGGAAAACCAAGTGAGAAGGATGGGGATTCAATGCAGGTAAGTCCTGTCTCACCGCTTCCTCTTACGCAATTTCAGAAAGTTCAATGTTTACTGTTTATGTTTCTTCCGAAAGTTGCTCGGTTTATATTCAATAATCATCAAGTTGTCTTATCTGTACACAGTACACACAAACAGTGGTTACTATTGGAAGAAAAATGAACTACGATTAGATCCATGTACTTTACAGTTTTTTAGTTTCTGATCCATCCTTTTGCCAGGTTGATGGCCCAGCGGAAAAGAAATCAGAGCCTGAGCCTTCTTTTGAGATTTTAACGAACCCTGCTAGGGTGGTTCCTTCTCAGGAGAAATATATCAAATTTCTGGAAGAAAGTAGATACGTGCCCATTAAGTTAGCACCTTCGGGGTTTGTTCTCTTGAGAGACCTGCGACCTACTGAGCCCGAGGTGCTTTCACTTACCGACACTCCGTCTTCTACAGCATCTGCAGCTGGTGGTGTATCAGCAACCGGACAGCAGGATTCTGCATCGACCATGGCTGTTGATGAGGAACCTCAGCCACCTCAGCCTTTTGAATACACTTCTAATCAATGAAAGAGGCAAAAAGCGTGTTATATACAAGGTTGAGTCGAGTATTTTCCCCTCTTGGTGCTAAGGGAAGACTTTGATGCAAAACCAAGCGCAATAGCGTTTTAGGATTCATACGGCCGACCCTACTTAATGGAATAAAGCTTTGTTGTTGTTGTTGTACTGTGACCAAATGTTAGATTTGGCACTCGCTTTCTTTCTCTTTGCTATACGGAGTCTTAAAATATTAAAGGGTTTCACTTTGCACCCATCTATTTAGGGTCAGTAACATTTTGGTCATTGACTTTTATAATTTGACATTTTACTACCATTGAGTTATGAGTTCCTACACTTTTGGTCTCTCTTAAGTTTAAACATTAATTTTACTTTTCCGACTTAGCACTATGTTGGCTTATTTTTATATGAACAAATAAGAATTTTTCGTAATGAAAATTATACCCTTGTAGATATATATAGAAATGAATTTTGTTGTGTGACATCAATCTGGTGTTCATGTAAGCAAAAAGTATGTCCCTTGAAGTGTCATAGAGGATAGTAGAAGTGTCGATTTTTAAGAGACAAAGGCTAAATAGCTACATATGCACTTGCAAATTGTAAAGGTGTCAATTTATGACATCATGTATCGATATTTTGTCTTGAGCGTTTGTTGTGCCTCTAAACTTTAACGAGAAAGCCTAATAAATTTTGCCCCAAAACAACTTGTGAAAAGGGTTGTAGGGAGTTGAAAAGGTCCACAATTAACCATAAACGCAAGTAATGTGACTTGTGCCCTTATTTTGGATGAAAAATTTATCGACATTATGTGAGATAAGAAAAATGGATAATATAAAAAAAATTGAAATACAAGTTGCTTAAAATTTTACTTTATACATGTCTTTACAAGAAACTTCTTTCCTTTTTTATTTGACACCCACTTAATAGAGAAATATTAGATAGTACACATTCTGCATATAACGTCTAAATTATCTCAAGTAAAATCTAATTATATTGTGGATTCTATCTTTATTAGAAAGATAGATACTCTTTACATTTTGTAAATCACGTCTCAACCATTTCAAGTAGAATATAATTGTATTATGGACTCTTTTTTCTTTATTTACTTATTCTTTATAAAAATAAAAATAAAAGATCAGCTGGTGACTTAGTTATGGCAGTCCACACTTTCAAAAGCCGGAGGATTTACATAAGCATTTTAGCTTCTCTCTGACCACCAATGTGTGAGGGACACCAAATGGAAAGTGAGGAAATCAAAGGAGGTTCACATACGGCCGATCCCACTTAATGAGACAAGGCATTGTTGTTGTTGTACTGTGACGAAATGTTAGATTGGGTACTCTTTCTCTCTTTGCTCAACGGACTCAAAATATTAAACGGTTTCACTTTGCACCCATGTATTTAGGGTCAGTAACATTTTGGCCCTTGAATTTTATAATTTGACATTTTACTACCATTGAGTTGAGTTCCTACACTTTTGGCCCCTCTTAAGTTTAAGGGTAAATCTCAGTTTACTACCCTTAAGTTTCGTGGTTTTTAACATTTGGTACATGAAGTTTTTTCGTCCCAGAATCATAAAGTGTTAATTTTAGGACAGTCTCATACATCCATTAGTTTAACTGTTAAGTCTCCATTTTAACTGATGACGTGACGCCTATGTACACAATAATTTGGCACCAGGTGTCATTAAGGGGTCCACTAAGGGGTCCACGTGGAAATTAAAAATTCAAAAAAAAAAAAAATGATCATCTTCTACCTCCCCCAACCTTCCTCCCTTATCCCTCCATTATCTCCTCTGCACCAACCCACCAAACCCTTATCTCCTCTCCTCTCCTCTTCGACTCTTCATACATCCACCCTTCCCCTCCATCTTCGACTCCACCCATCTTGAAGAAGCGCATCAAGTCCGCGTGTTGAGCCTCCTGAGGATTGTTCAGAAACATCAGGCAGCCGGGAAAAACATATCACAATGAACAGCATCGTGAAACTTCGAAGAAGAAGCCCCATCGATGCTTTGAAATCTTGAAACTCAGCACAATGCCACTCAGAACCAACTTGGTAGAAACCCAATTCCCAGATGACAATATGCACCCAGAAGACTTCCTATTTACAACACTTCTGATTCAAAGAATGGTAACTGAAAATGTGCAATAATTTCTGCAAATTCAAGCTTCAAAACCTCTTGCTTTTGGCCCGTAAATCCATTATAGCTCCAATTAATAGAAGCAAAGGATACTTGGTAAAGGGAAAGAATGATCTGGGCTCAGAGAAGAGAATGTGTTTTCTATAAAGCGACTTTGAAGGTTTCAACCGTTGCAATTCTTCAGATTTTGCTTTTCCCTTTGGAATCCTTGTAAAAGAAGCTCCCTCAGAGACTCAAAGGGCTTGGCTTTCGATTCTTCGCCATAAACCCATTTAACACGAAGGAAATAAATCGAAATTAAAAGCAACCCAAGAATCTTTTTTCTCCCCTTTCTTCTCCAAACGGCCAATTTTGAGCAGTGAGATTATCACACTATCAAAATTCAGAACAAAAAAAAAGGAGAAAGAAAACAGTAGATTCAGTACCAAGATCAAGAACCCAGGTGGAGATTTTAACAAGGGTAGCTAAATACCTGATCTTTACGACGGTTTGCGGCTGAGCTTTTCTGGGTTTGAGCTCAAATCCGACGGACCAACGAGATACAAATAGGCGGCAAAAGGATCAGAGCTTTAATGGGTCCCGATACCGACCTGCATTTTTGACCAAATCCGACGGACCAACGCAGAGAAAGATTCAGCTGCGGTTTCACGGCTGTGGAATCCCGAAATCGGAGAGAAGAAGGAAGGAAACTGAATCCCGTGTAATCAGTAGATTTTGTTTCTTGAGCAGAAAAATTGGGATTACTGATTGTGGAAGATAAGCTATGACACCATTTATTTGGGGATTAAAATCCCAAAAATATAGAAGAAAATCAAATGGGGAAGAAATATATGAGATAAGCTGCTTGAGATTGCAGATGGCCAGCGAGGAGATGTGTACTGGTACGGAGTGAAGAGAAACAAAAAGACAGAAAGAATGAGTTGAAGAGGAGAGGAGAGGAGGGTTTGGTGGGTTGGTGCAGAGGAGAGAATGGAGGGATAAGTGAGGTAGGGAGGGTCGGGGAGGTAAAAGACGACCATATCGCACAGTCATTGTTCACATAAGTGCCACGGGAGATTTAATAGCAAGACTAATGGATGTATGAGATTATCCTAAAATTAACACTTTAGGTATGATTTTGAGACGAAAAAACCTTTATGTACGGTTGAAAACCACGAAACTTGAAAGTAGTAAACTAATATTTACCCTAAGTTTAAATATTAATTTTATTTTTCCGACCGCACTCGGATGGTTTTTTTTTTTTTCTTGCAATAGTCATGAATGACAAATGTATTAACAAATTTTATATGAACAAATAAGAATATTTCTTAATGAAAATTATACCATTATATATATATATATATATAAATGAATTTTGTCGTTCGGCATCAATCTGGTGTTCATGCAAGCAAAAAGTACGTCATTTAAGTGTCATGTAGGATAGTAAAAGTGTTCAATAAAGTCGTGATGATTTATGACATCATCTATCGATCTTTTGTCTCGAGTTTTTGTTGTGCCTCTCGGTTTTAACAAAAAAGCCTAATAAATTTTGCCCCAAAACAACTTGAGAAAAGGGTTGTAGGGAGTTGAAAAGGTCCGTAATAAACCATAAATGCAAGTAATGTAACTTGTGCATGGTTATTTAGGATGAAAAATTTATCGACATTAACGTGAGATAAGAAAAATGGATAATTAAAAAAAAAATTAAAATACAAGTTGTTAAAATTTTATTTTATATATGTTTTTTTTCAAGAAACTTCTTTCTTTTTTTATTTGACATCCAGTCAATAGAGAAATGCCAGATAGTACACATTCTATAAATGACGTATAAATTATCTCAAGTAGAATCTAATTATATTGTAGATTCTATCTTTATTAGAAAGATAGATATTGTTTACCTTTTGTAAATCACGTCTCAACAATTTCAAGTAGAATCTAATTGTATTGTGAATTCTGTTGTAGGCATAATTTACTGAACAATTATGGAGGCCATATAAAAAGAGAGGGTGCGGCAATAGTAGAGAGAAAGAGAGAGATGTGTAATTGTGAGGTGCATTCTATTCCATCACATTGTGCCATTATTTATAGTAGTAGGGAAGGTTAATTCCTTACCCTTGTAGGATTACAACTTTTAATAGGTAATCAACTCCTAATAGGAATATGAGAAATATTCCAAGGTATACTAGGATTTACACAATCACATTCCTAATCTAATAGGACTGCAACACTCCCCTTGAGTGTGTAAATACTCAAGTAAATGGCGCATCAGATCTTCAGTGATGAAGCAATTACAGTTGATGAAGTCGTCGGCACAATGAGCAAATGCGAGTCTCAAATCAAAGGAAGAATGCATAAAAAGGGAAAACTCACAAAACCTAAACCCAAGGTGGCGAAAAACCCATAGTCTAAGGAGAAAAGTGAGAAGTTGCATTAAGTCAAAACTATACGTCTTTTGGACGTAAGTAGAAGAGCTCACAAGGGTATGATCAGCCCAGGATGGGTGCCTCGTTAAAACCTAGTTAGGTAGCAAAAGCCCAGTGAGAAAAATGCTCTTAATCATAGGGAAAAAGAGTACATTAAGATCAAGTGAGTATACTTCTGGATACTCCATTTGAGTTTAACATAACTTCCAAATGAGAACTACAAGCATTGCATACAAATAGTTAGGCATACCAATTCCTCGGACAAGCTTCTGGAAGGTTGACTTTGGTAGTGACGTCATGTAGAGGTCGGCAAGGTTGTCTAGGATCGGCTTGCATGACTTCAATCTCCTGATGCTTTGCTGATGTAGATGGAGACGCAATATGTCTTGGCGTTGACTTCATTGATGTATCATGTCTTGGTCGGGTGGATACATGCGGCATAATCTTCATGGATCGCTGTTGGGACTCAACGATAGATGAAAACATAGCAAGTACTTCGAATATGCTCAACAAGAACTCCTAACCATGTCTCACTTGTGGTGTAGTGAAGTAAGGTGAGTCTTGGAACGATTCAAAGATTTCGCAACTAAGGTCATATCGTGGACCTCCAAGATATTGCGATATCCATAACTGTAAAGACATAACCATTTAGGGATTTTGCCTTGTGCAGGTTTGATAAGTAACATGTGTCAGCATAATAAACAAGGAAAACATCATTTCGAGGATCAAGGGGGTTGGATTAGCTCGAGATGCATTGAGATTTGCATTCGTAGTACCTTTAAGGTCGTCTTTAATACCAATTCAGTGGTTGCGTGTAGGCACGGTGCTGCATCTTTACCAACAGATCAACAGCGAATGTGATGTCATGTCTAAATACAATGAGCTAAGT
This sequence comes from Malus fusca, assembly GCA_035220775.1. Taxonomy (NCBI): domain Eukaryota; kingdom Viridiplantae; phylum Streptophyta; class Magnoliopsida; order Rosales; family Rosaceae; genus Malus; species Malus fusca. The sequence goes on along the minus strand of CM069073.1, from coordinate 47,481,318 downwards.
ACAACGAAATGCAAAGTTGAACTCATATATGGAATTTCGGATTCCATAACCTCTTCAAGGGTCTCATTTGCATATAACCTATGGACGATCAAATGTATACTCAAAGGTGACACCTTCGGGGTGTAGTTCAACCGGTAGACCAAAATATCATCAGAACAATGCTTGAACTTCAGGTCAAGGCATAAACGAGTTTTTCCAAGATCCTTCATCTCAAATTTCATCTTCATGTGCGAGGCAGTTTTCTCAAGCTCTTTCGGAGTCTTAGTGTGATTCGTGTTAACAACATAAACTGTAACTCTAGCAATTCAGAATAAGATTTCATAGTTTAACACGCAAGGGCATAATTCATCCCTGACTGATCAAATAATCACTTAGACAGATACACCACATCCGTCGGATGGTAAGTGAACGCCTCAAACAAGTTAAGAGGGTGTTCCGTGGTTTAGAACTATTTGAACCAATCCATGTAATTCTTCAGGAACTTACATGTAAATCTCCATATCAACAACCCCATGGAGAAAACACTAACCACATTTCATGTCACATCCCGGCCTGGGTCCACCACATCCCGGGCCCGTTCCACCACCTGTAGCACGATATTATCCGCTTTGGGCTTACCATTCCCTCACGGTTTTGTTTTTGGGAACTCACGAGCAACTTCCCAGTGGGTCACCCATCCTGGGAGTGCTCTAGCCTCCTTCTCGCTTAACTTCGGAGTTCCTACGGAACCCGAAGCCAGTGAGCTCCCAAAAGGCCTCGTGCTAGGTAGGGATGAGAATATACATTTAAGGATCACTCCCCTGAGCGATGTGGGATGTCACATTTCATAATGCTGCTATCAATCACATGATGTTTGAGAGAAACATTGCGCCGTAAGGCGTGCATCGTATTGCATTATTTCATTCATCTCATAACAATTCCTTTCCCACTTGTAACACAACAGGGTTACATTGGGCAGTGTAGGAATGACAAGTCCAATACACACATTGGTAAGGAATTTGACCTGGATTGTTATTTTGGTTGTCCAATCGGTTCTACGTTGTCACTTAATCAACGAAACATTGTTCGATATCGTCGCTTTTCATTTATGTCGGTAGCTACCATATAAGTGAAGATATCATCGATGGTAATCTCATTTCAGTTCCATTTAGCTCATCCAAACTAGTATATTGGACCAAGAACTTCAAGTCTCGGGAGTAATCCGGATTAATCTCATGAGATGGAAATGATTTGAGACATCGATCAAGTATGGATTCATTATTGTGCTGTGTCTTCCTCTTCTAGGGAAGTGAATCTTTCGAACCGAGTGATTTGTTGTGCTCCAGACCAAGACATATTGATTGGTTATCCGTCGGTGTATCGAACCGTTCAACAGGGGCATCCAAACAGTCCAACAGAGGCGGCACACCCTTCGGGGATGTTGACTCGACGTCTGTTAAGTACGTCTATCCTTGCAGGTATGTTTGCAACTGGTATATGATCTCGTCACTTTAACTAGATCAGAGGAATGTGTCTGGAGCAACATTCTGAAAGCTAGAATTTATCGCACTTGCTTATCGCACTTGTGCGGTATGGAGATTGAGATGAGACATTGTGGGAAACATCTATGCAAATTCGCGCCGTTCTTCAGGAACGTTGACGTTCTTATCTCCCCCTCACGGCGGGAAGACTGTCTCATTAAAGTGACAACCCGCAAATGAGTGGTAAAGAGATCGCGTGCAAGAGCTCTAAGAGAGCTAGTGTGAAGGAGAATCACAATTGACAAAAGATTCACATACTTGATTTGAGGACCCATGTTGGTACGTTGCGGCGGCGCAACTTGGCACATGGAATGCACACCCAAATGCATAAATACAAAAATTGTTAGGTTCGTACCCAGTAACCAACTGTAACGTCAAATAGGTTGGGTGGCAATAGACCTCAAGGTGGACCAAAATAACTGCGTACAAGATTGCATAACCCTAAGCAGAAACCGAAAACTTGGTACGTTTACCAAAATTCGGGCAATCATTTAAATTGCGCTTTATGATCACTAGGCGAGGCTATTTGGGGTGAATCATGAGAATTCGATGTTCAATTATAAACCCAAAATACATGCAATACTTTATCGAAAACCATCGATATAAACTCTTCGGCATTATCCAATTCCCGGACCTTAAGGGATAAGTAGGGTGGTGAACCCTTAATCGGCCTGGAGGTTTAGCAGTAATGTGTGTGGACAAACATGTGACCAATTTTTTGATTCATCAACCAAAACCATAAGTATTTATATGGTCCGCATTTTGGTTGGATTAGTCCACATATATTCCCTTGAATCCACTATGAAAAGAGGGTCGTTTCGTATCTTTGCGAAGAATGATATAGAAAATCAATTTCCCTAATGAGCAGGCTTGGCAAAGTGTGCTTGTAGGCACAAGATCCTTACTTCGGGTAAGGAGATACGTCATGGCATATTTGTTTGACCTAAGTGTCCCAAAAGGTCGTGCCAAAGCAAGTAAACTGCTCAATCACTAGGCTCCTGACCGGGCATATGTGGTGTGTTCCCAGTTGAGGGACAACCCATTGGCCCCAAATCAAAGCTTCAGGCTCATTTTTGGAGGTGGTGCAACAATATTTCACTTTATTTTCTTCAGTGGTTTCATTTATGATTATTGTTCTCTCGAATATCCTTAAAACTCAACGACAGGGAGAATTTAAGGTTTCTTGAATGGTGATGCAATACCATTCATACAACGAGGAGCGTGCCAATGCTCTTAATCAGGTTGGATAGACCTGAAGTCGTTGTTAGAGATGTGATTTAGGTGTAAAGTTAGTGTGCGTAGTATTGCATTCATCCAGACAACTAACTTTCCCACATTCCTACCTAATCACGTGTTTAATTGAATTCAGTCACATGTATACAAGAAACATGATTCAATTAACTCGTATTCGAGGACAATATCAATAAGATTCTCCATAAATAAAACAAACACCAAACGTGAATCCAAGAACATGGAAAAATGTTCACAAAGTAAATGATTTACTAAGGGGATTCGGCCAACAAGGCCATCCATGTCAAAATTCTGCTCTTCCAATGATGTTTGGTGAAGCAAAATTAGTCTCACATATTGACTATGAGAATGGTACTCCTCAACGACATTGGTAGAGACACGAACAGGTGCATAACCAACAATCTATTCCGTCGAGACGGAAGTAGATTCTGCAGGGTTGAAGTTTGGGAATATTATCCCTTATTCTTGAAGTTTTAGGTTTTAGGTACCAAGGATCACGCTTCGGGCATGATGCAACACCTTGGCAGGCCCTGATTCTACCATATGTTGTAAAAACAAACTCGAAATTGGATTGTGAGAGAGTATGCCATTCAGTGTATCCCTGTCGAAGCAGTGCATCACCATTCGGTAGACTTTGACTGAACTGGGTTGAGCCATTCGATAGACTCTAGCCGAACTGAGTCTATATCGTTCGGTAAACTCTAGCCAAACTAGGTCTATACCTTTCTCTCACGTTTGTGGTAGTAATGAGATCCGAGAATTTGGTAAAATTTTGCTTTCTACACTGCTGCTTCAGGGGCGAGTTAGAAGCATGGAATGACGAGAAAATTATTCTCCAGTCAAAATTCGATCGGATTTATAAACTTCAAAATTGTACTCATTCATGGACGTAATCATGGTGTGCTTCGGGCAATATCTTTCATGATTAGACGGTCCATAGAAGCGAGCCAAAGAGCCATGGAATTCTCGTTCGGGAGGTATTTCCATTTGTAATGCTTTGGGCATAAGTCTATAAATAAATATCATGGCGGAGGCTTATTAAGCTATTCCTTGCCATCGTTGGCTACAATGGTTTCTCAGCTTCTTGATAGTCAAGCGGAGATTCACGTCTTGTACCCACATAAAGTGGTTTCTATTAGAAACGTCCAAATCAGGAAAATCGAACTTGTTACGGTACAACAATCCACTGAATGGAAGGAACAAGATTGTGATTGGTGATATGGGAATGAATCATCCATAAGCATCAAAGTTAGAACATTCGAGTGCTAAGACATGGTTTTCATGAAAAACGTCGGGTTTTCATGGGTGTATTGTTTTATGAAAACTTCAGGTTTCAAAGGCACTAAATTTGAAACTATAGGTTCAATTTAGTTTATGAACGTTTAGTTCATAAAAGAGAGGTTCCTGCAAGAGCACAGAATGCAATATGCTGATTAAGTGTCATGGATTTGAGTTTCTTCGAGAACTCAAGTGTTAGAGCTTCGTTACTACGTAAGCATGTCAACGGTTCTAAGTATAAAAAATAAATTATTGAATCGTTAATGTCTAAAAGTGATATTTAGGTCAATAATTTTGGATTCATTATCAGATTAATGGACTGCAGGTCACTTTTAATTAATTCAATAAATCGGGACCAAACGAGGTCGATTGTAGAAGCAAAAATAATAATAACATTCGGGTTAAAATGATTTAAAATGCTAAATAATAACATAGGGTCGAAAATACCATAGCCCAAAAATTGGGCTGGGTGCCGTGAGCAAAAAAAGGCAAGGCCCTAAAGGCCTCGTGAGTGGGTTGTAGGCCACGTGCCTGATGGGTTGGAAGGCCTAGCAGCCAAGGTTGCTGGTTTTTGGGCCTATGAGGCGCGGGGGACTTCGGGCCCAGCACAGAGCTGGCCTGGTTGAGGCGCAGGAGCCTAGCCATGTGGCTGGTGTCATATTAGGTCGCGGGGACCAAGCCTAATTATGTGGGCTGGCACCGAAGTGAGCAGGCTTCAGGCTTGGGTGTGCGTGGGACGGGAGCCCAGCAAGCTAAGTTTGTCACGGGTTGGGTCTAGCAAACAGAGCCCAATTTCCCATTTTGTTACCCTTTTTATTTTTTCGATTTTGTTAGGGTTCAAGAAACCCTAGAATTGCTTCTAATTTGACTCACATATTCCACATAGCAAATATAATTGCGTAATGCTTGAAACAAATATATATTGACAAATATATGAACACACACACACACACACACACACACACACACACATATATATATCGGAAGGTAAATATAAATGTAGGGGGTTCATGCATCATGATGAATGTTTTCATGTTTCATGATCGTTTCAAGTATCTTACTTTATTTTAAGCATACCTGATTGACAGAAAACAACAAAAGCTTTTGAATTTATAGAAGATCCTTCTCGAAAAGTTGGAATTAGGGGTGGGTTCGGTTTTTTGCCAAAACCGAAACCAAACCGAAATTTCGGTTCGGTTCATTTTTTTTTCGGTTTTTTTCGGTTCGGTTTTTTTTTCGGTTCGGTTTTTTCCGGTTCGGTTTCGGTTTTTTGTTTTTTATTTTTTCAAAAAATGAAAAACATTGAAATTTTAAATTTTAACATATCCAACACAATCATAACATAAGCATTCTAACTAGAATCAAAGACAATGAAAATAAACATTTAAAGTTGAACTAAAATCATCAATCAAGTCTTCCAAAGTCCAAACTAACAACCTCACAACACAAAAATCGTACAAATGACTTAGAAAAGTTTAATTGTATAATGTATTTCAAAGATCAGGGTTGTTTGCTTGTAACTGCATGTTGACAACTTGATTAGTAAAAGTAATGTGTGGGTGGATTATTTAGTGTGTGTTGGATTCTTTTCCATCACAAATTACCCAAGTAATCTACCCGAAATAAATGTTTATGGATTCTGTTACATGTTATATGAGAGTAGATTTGGAAAAGAAAGCTGGGGCAGAAGTAGACAGTGCTATGGAGATGGATGTAGGAACTTCAGGATGAGGTTTGGTTCCGGAACCTTATATGGGGGAGAAATAATAGGTTAGGGTTTAGAGTTTTTATAGGCCTTTTTTTAATATTTTGAGCTTAAAGTTTGGCAACACATTGGGTTTAGCACATTTTAACTTACAAATTGGGTTTAGAAAATAATACCCAAAACAAATAATTAAATAAAAAAATTAATTTAATTAATTCGGTTCGGTTCGGTTTCTAGATCACTAAAACCGAACCGAACCAAAAGAATTCGGTTCGGTTCGGTTTTTTCAATTCGGTTCGGTTTTTTCGTTCGGTTCGGTTTTTTCGATTTCGGTTCGGTTTGGTTTTCGGTTTTTTTTCGGTTTTCGGTTTTTTGAATCCACCCCTAGTTGGAATTGCATTTCCAATGCGTTGTATCACGTTCAACATAGAAAAATTAATTGAATCAATATCATGTAGATCAATTCAATAAAATAATAAATTAATCATAATAAAAAATGATTAAAACGTAATACTCTCGTGATTGAAGATTAAACTCTCTTTAGCGCAACGTCAAAAGCGTGCTGATAACGTGTTGTGGGCATAATTTACTGAACAATTATGGAGGCCATATAAAGATAGAGGGTGCGGCAATAGTAGAGAGAAAGATAAATGTGTAATCGTGGGGTGTATTATATTCCACTCCATTATGCTTTTATTTATATTCGTAGGGAAGGTTAATTCCTTATAACTCTTAATAGGTAATCAACTCCTACGAATATGAGAGATATTCCAAGATATACTAGGATTTACACAATCACATTCCTAATCTAATAGGACTGCAACATATATATATTTTTTTTAAATCAGTTGATGACTTAATCACGGCAATCTACTCTTCGAGAACCACGGAAGAACTTTAGATAAGTATTTTAGCTTTCTTCTGACCATTATTTATCATTCACTGACGCTAGGAATCAATACATGCAAGTGGAAACCAAATGGAAAGTGAGGAAGTCAGAGGAGGTTCACATGGCTCCCACATGTATAAAAATCCCCCAACCCAACTCATGTGAATCGTGATGCCCCACTCCCATCCCCCACTTCGAAAAACCCAAAGCTGCTCAGGCTCACCGTCGTTTCCGACAAATACGCTATGAAGTCAATCTCCTCGATTACCAGACTTCAACGGCCACGATCTCTCCCTCTCCCTCCCCTTTCCCAATCCTCGCCACGCCCATAATCATGCTCGCCGCCGCATCCTCCTCCTCCACAACATGGCTCCGAGCTCACCGTATCCGCTACCTCGTCCTTCTCCTCTGCTCTCCGATTCTCATCCCTTTCCTCTGCGCCATCTTCCCTCTGCTATGTGCCGCTGAGCTTTGCCTACGCCTCTGCCGCCGCCGTATAAAGACTTCTCACGATGAGGCCGGGGAGGAGGAGGAGCGGATGCGCCGGTGCGAAGAAGGACGCGGCAGTGGAAGTGCGGCGGCGGCGGCGGGGAAGGAAGACGGGAAAGAAGAGATGGGGCTGCTGCAGAGGTACTTGGAGGATCAGCTGCTGCTGGTTGGATCTGTGTACGATTGCCGGGACGATGATAGTGACGATTTGTATCATGAGATTCATGACTATGATAATGATTCCAAAACTACTCCTCTTTTGGCGTGATTTATTGTTTTTTTTTTCTTTTCATTTTTTTTTTGTTTATGTACATCACACTTTTTTGGGTTTGATTCTTGGTGAAATTTGTTTGTGAAGTTTATGGGGTTCCTTTCTACGAATTGTGAATACGATTTGAATTTGTTGATAACTAAAGTTTGGTAGTGCTACACAGCCACTTTTACTTATTACATATCTTCTTATTATACCTCTTTTTAATTTTCAACCGTAAAATCTAAAGAATTAAATAAAATCAATGGACAAAAATATAACAAGGCGTGGAGAGATAAAAAATAAAAATAAAAAAAAAGGTATGAATAATACTACTTTTAAATTGAAAGTCATTGGCCCATTGGCTACTAGTACTTTCGCGAATTTGAATCACATTACAATAGGAAGCTTTAGTGTGAGGCTTAGCTCACGTCATCATTTTTTTAAGGTAAATAATATCGTTTGTTAAAAAAAAAAAATTAAGCCATTGAGATTAGCCAACTTGTACAAATTTGTATTCATCTTCACTTGTAATTTAGAGGTCACAGTTTTAACTCGAAGATAACGCATTCTATATTTACCAAACCAAAGCATTATTTCTTATCCCAACATGCCCGATATCACTTCGGTCCCAAAATTGGGTGCCAAAACAAAGTTCTAACCCCATATCAAATAATATGGTAGATGAACGGTCTAATTAAAAGTCTCAGCTTCGATTACCCAAAAAAGAAAAAGTCTCAGCTTCACCCAAAATTTATTACCATTAAGATGAAAGATTACTTCAAAGCGCATAGTGATTACGTTATTTTTCAGATTTTATTTGTTCTTTCATTGTGCAAAGAAAATATGCAAATAAGTTCTGTGAATACGATGAATCCCAGACTAATAATGTGTGTTTGTCAAACTAAAATTTTCAACTTCAAAGCTTCAATTCCAAGAGCAAGCCTGGAGAATATTGACTGTCAAAAAAAATTGAACATAAAGATGCCTTTATCCAATCCACCCAAACATTAGACTGATTTATAAACAAGAACCATATATGCCTTAACTATGTGTGTTATTTAACTCCAATCCAAAATAGGCTTTTTAAAAGCAATTTAAAATGTCACATGAGCTTCCTTGCATGCCTTCTTCTTATGTCTGGCGACTAAACCACGAAAATTATACTTTGGAATGCTCGTAGGGAAAAGTTAGTGGAATAAAAGTCTGTGACAATAACTACGATATAGTGTTCGTTTCTCTGGTTGTAAAGATTAAATTCCAGTTACTGAAAAATTGAAAGTAACAAAGAACTTGAAATCGCATAAATTGCAAACAAGCCATGATAAACATGTATTAGAAGATATTGCTAAGTAACGTATCTCAAAATTGTCAATCTCCACAAACATTACGAGAATTTGGGGCTCCACCATGGCAACCACCGCGGTGGCCACCACGGTCACCACTACCCGCGGCGAGGTCCATGGCACCGCTACCACATCTCGAGCCGTTCCATCCAAGCTTGCATGGGCCCAAGCCCAATCCGTGCCATCTAAGGCCCATGGCACCAAGGCCACGACTCAAGCCTCGCACTTGCATGCATCACGCACTGAGTAGCCTGCTCCCGTGGCCAAGCATGCTTTCATGACCAAACCTGCTCACACGACCCAGCCTGCTCCCGCGACCCAGCCTGATCCCGTGGCCTCCCAAGCAGACCAAGTCGGCCCAAGACTATCTTAACCATCCGAACCTACCATCGAGCCGGGGGCATTTTCACCATATTTCTCCACGGATTTGACATTTCCCAACTCAAATCTCGTGCCTGGAGTCTACCAGCCTTCCATTGCTCAAGGAGGCACATTCCTTCCAAACACTTATAATCCAAATGGCGAACAACATTTGTCCCGTCAAGTCATAGAGTTGACAAGCGCCCTTGCACAACAAACGACCTTGGTGAATCAGCTCTTACAATGCACTGAGATCCAACGTGCCCCAGACGAGGTGTCCCACACTAGGACAAGGGCAGATGAAGAGCCTCTCCAGCAGCACTATGGCAAGCAGCCACTCGACCAACCACGAGCCGAGCGTTCGGGCAACATACATTCCTGATTGGGCCCTCGAGATAGCGTATACTCCAGTCTAAGTGTGCGGAGGAGCGTGCACTCTCGACTAGGCCCACAGATGAGCATACACTCGCGGTTGGGGCCACACTCTGAGAATCAACATGAGCCGCTTTCCAGGCGAAACGTTCATTCATGGCTAGGCCCGCAATGAGTATCATCCATATCACATCGGAATAGGCAGCACGAAGGACAGAGATAAGCGGTCATTCAATTCGGCTCAAGTTCAACCGGTAGTCTGCAAAGAATTCCCTCGCTGGTCAAGAGTGGACCACATACCCCGCTACCGCGGCGTAGACGAGTCGAGAACATAGAAGAGCAGCTTAGACCAGCAGGTCAAGACCAGGGGCAGCTGAGAGCTCCGCTACCTCAACAAAGGCAAATCCAAGAAGAGGTAGAGAGACTCTTAAACGAACGGTTGTGTGATTTCCAACGTAACGAAGTGGCCGAAGAAGCACTACGGCGGGATATGACCAACATAAACAGGTCACCCTTCATAGACGAGATCGAGCAGACAGAGCCTTAATGTAAGTTTAGCATGCCACATTTTACATCTTTCAAAGGAGATGGAGATCCGGAGAAGCACTTGAAGCACTATCGAAGCACGATGATCCTTTATCGGAGCAACGATGCCCTTATGTGCAAAATCTTGGCCACTACTTTACAAGGCGAGACGCAAGATTGGTTTCACACCTTGCCACCACAATCCATCCGAAGTTTTGATGATATTTCCTTGGTTTTCACCAAAGAATACTCATCCTACTGCTCGATCAAGAAAAAGTCTGACCACTTGTTCAACGTGAAGAAAAACCCAAAGGAGTCGCTCCGCGACTACGTGAAGAGGCTCAAAGTGGACTCCCAGCAGACCATCCACTGTTCGAAGAAATGATCATGAAAGAAGATCTAATTCTAGCAGACTTATTTGCTTTAGTAGAGAAGCATGCACTTTGGGACGAGGCTCAGTGAGCGGAGAAGGCACCCGAGTAGCCTTGAAAAGAGTCGGTAGTGGCTCAAATGAAGGATGACGGGAAACATTCCAACAAAAGTAGGTAGAAAGCCAAGCGTAGAGACAGACCAACGAACAAAGAAAGCCTGACGACCAAGAACTATTCTAAGTTCTCAATTCCGATCCACCAAATCTTTCTCGACATCAAGAACGAGCCATGGTTCAAACTGCCAAGTTGGATCATACCAAATATTGCGCATTCCACTGAGGTCCCAATCACACAATTGATGACTGCTACACTTGGAAGAACTACCTACAAAAGCTCCTGAAAGAAGGCAACGTTGACAGATAATTAGACAAGCCAGTTGCGCAGCCTAGAAGGAACGCAGACAACGATGAGGAGCCGCTACCAAGATGATTCGATTTAATGGCATCTTTGCCGAATCTGAGCACTTGGGGGCCACCAACAATTCTAAAAAAAGGAATATTCAGCAGGCTGTACTAGTCTCACAGGTCCAAGCAGCCGACATCCAACCTGGACCCATCATTGGCTTTACCGAGCAGGATGTAGAAAACGTTGACTTTCCACACGACGATGCATTAGTGGTACCAATCCAACTAGTCCATGTTATAGTCGACATAATGATGGTCGACAATGGAAGTGCAGTCAACCTACTTCAACTTTCAGTCATTCAGAAAATGGGCCTGGAAAACACAATCATATGTCGAGCAGAGGTACTCACCAGATTTAACAGGCATACCTCAACTACCAGCAGCCATATCACACTTGATGTGAAAACATCTCCAGTTGTCTCAAAGCAGACGTTCACGATCGTAAATGACCCGTCTCCCTATAATGGGATTCTTGGGAAACCTTGGTTGATCAAGTTGGATGCCGTCACTTCCGTCAAGTACCAAAAAATCTGATTCTGCATCCTAGGAGGAGGAGTCGGAGAGATCAAGTCTGACCAGGCCGCATCCCGAAGATGCACTGTGCAAGTATTGAAGGAATCAAAGAAGAAGACCTTTACTCCTGTAGAGGCTACCGAGATCCAAAGGGATGAAGAAACTACCAAATAGCAACTACAGTCAGCAGATCAAGAAGATGACGCCCAAACAGATGAGATAGGATGTAAACCCGAAGAAGACGTCGATGACATTATTCTTGATCCCCAACAACCAGAAAGGACGGCTAGAATCAGTTCATGTCTAAACCAAACAAGAATGAAGAACTCATAACTTTCCTTACAGAAAACCGAGATGTTTTTGCATGGTCACCGTCTGACATGCCCGGTATCAATCTTGAAATAGCCTGCCACAAGCTGCACATCGATCCCGTTGCCAAACCGGTGATCCAAAAGAGAAGACATTTCGCACCCGAGCGAGTAGCAATTATCGAGGCGGGAATTGACAAGTTATTGGAGGCCTCGCACCCGAGCAAGTAGCAGACTCAGCATGGCTTGCTAACGTCGTGATAGTCATGAAGAAAGAGAAGGGCAAATGGAGGGTTTGTGTAGATTACACTGACCTCAACAAAGCATGCCCAAAAGATTACACTGGCCTCAAGAACACGGGAGCCACTTACCAAAGGTTAGGAAACATGATGTTTAAGAAGCAAATTGGGGTAACCATGGAGGTCTATATCGACGACATAATGGTAAAGGGCAATCAGTGGTCAGATCATATCCGCAACTTGGCAGAAACTTTCAACATCCTCAGAAAGTACAAGATGAAGCTTAACCCCACCAAATGCACATTTGGGGTATCTTCAGGCCGATTCCTAGGGTACTTAGTAACCCAACGAGGAATTGAAGCACATCCCAAGAAAATCTGAGCGATCCTAGAGATGAAGTCTCCAACTACCTTGAAGGAGATCTAAAGCTTGACCGGACGAGCAGCTGCCCTCAACATCTTTCTCTCGCGGTTCACTGATCGATGCAAGCCTTTTTTTCAAGGCTATCAAGAGGGCACAACGAGACAAATGGGATGAAGAGTGCGAAAAGCCTTCCAAGACCTGAAGAAATATCTCACATCGTCTCCCTTACTATCCAAGCTGGAAGTAGCGGATGATTTATACATCTACCTGGCAGTCCTTGAAGTAACAATGAGATCTGCCATCATATGAGAAGAGTTGGGGGACCAACTGCCAGTATTCTTCACTTCTAAAGCTCTTCTCGATGCGGAAACAAGATATCTGAAGATCAAAAAATTGATTTTGGCGCTAGTTGTTGCGGCTTGGAAGGTCATACCATACTTTCAAACTCATACAGTCATTGTCATGACTCAGTATCTTCTACGATCAATCTTACATGGTCTGGACGCTTCTCGACGAGTGATGAAGTAGGCGTTGGAACTTGGCCAATATGGTTTAGTTTTCCGACCCCGCACGGTAATAAAGGCCCAAGCCTTGGCAGACTTCATAGCGGAATTCACGCCTAGCCTAGGTGACGCAACAGAGCTGCCCAACGACGCCCCAGAAGCAACCGAGCACACCTTAGCCGCACCTGCTTCATCCAATGGAGACTTATGGCATTTGCATGTCGACGGAGCATCCAACTATAAAAGCTCAGGAGCAAGCGTGGTCCTTGTCACCCCAGACGGCTCAATACTTGAGCAGGCGATCACTCTAGGCTTTAAAGCATCCAATAATGAAGTAGAGTACGAGGCCCTACTGGCAGGCCTCCGAATGGAAAAAAACTTAGTAGTGAAGAAGCTAGCAATTCATTCCGATTCCTAGTTAATCACCAGTCAGACTACTGGGGAATATACGGTAAAAGATTCGAAGATGGCGCATTACCTAGAGAAGGTACGCAAGCAGCTTGAGGCGTTTCAGACTTACACTCTCACTCAAGTTCCACGGGCAGACAACGCTCACACAGATGTGCTTGTCGGCCTAGGCTCCACCCTCGACCATCAATTTAAACGCTCTATTCCAGTGGAATATCTAGACAAGCTAAACATAGAGACAGAGCCAGCAACTGAAGTGTCACAGGTTAGTATAATTCCTAATTGACAATGTTCTATTATAGACTACCTGGTCAACCGCACATTCCCCCCCCATAAAGATGGGAGTCTGGGAAGCCCCAAATCAAGGCAGCATGCTACTATATGTGGAACGACATTCTCATCTGAAGATCCTACACCGGACCACATCTCCGCTGCCTAGCACCTTCCGATGGCTTGAAGGTTCTAAGTTCAATCTATGAAGGCGTTTGTGGAAATCACTTCGGAGGTCGATCCTTATCACATAAATCTCTTAATGCAGGCTACTACTGGCCTACCATACACCAAGATGCTAAGGAGTTAGTACATAAATGCGACCGCTGCCAACGCTACAAACCGGTACCAGCGATATCTGCTAGTGAACTACATCCGCAGACGAGTCATTGGCATTTCATGCAATGGGCAATCGACCTGGTATGACCTATGCCACCTGCTACTGGGGACAGATGCATAATGATCGTGGCAACCGACTATTTCACCAAATGGGTAAAAACAGAGCCCATGATGACCACGAGTCAGACGGACATAGAGCGTTTCATATGAAGGAATATCATTTGCCGATTTGGCATCCCTCAGTCCATCGTCACTGACAACGACCCGTAATTTATGGGTAAAGATTTGGTAAAGTTCTTCCAAAAGTATGGCATCAAGTAGCGTATGTCCACGCCGAGATATCCTCAAGTCAATGGTCAGGTCGTAGCATCCAACAAGATGATCCTCAACTGCCTCAAGAAATCCCTCACCGACAAAAAGGGAAAATTGCCAAACGAACTCCTCGGATGTCTATGGGCATATCGCACCACCAAAAGACGAGCAATCGGTGAAACTCCTTTCTCTTTGGCATTTGGTTCGGAAGCAATCATTCATCCCAACATCGTCGTGCCAAGTATCAACACTCTACTGCCAAGCATTGAGCAGAACAGTAAAGAGATGGCCACAAACTTAGATCTAGCAGAGGAGAAACGCGAGCAGGCCATCACCCGCATCGCAACCTACCACCAGCAGCTCATTTCCAGCTACAATAAAAAGGCCAAGATCCGCCAGTTCCAACCCGGTGATCTAGTCCTAAGAAATGCCTTCATCACTGCTCGCAGAGAAGGCTCAAAAAAGATGGATCCCATTTGGGAAGGTCCGTACAAGATCAGTAGAGTAGGCGGCAAGGGTAATTACACCCTCGCCACCATGAACAACAACAAGATCGAGAAGTAATGGAACGCCTACAACTTAAGGAAGTACCATGTGTGACCTCCCACTATATCAAGACCCGAAGGCTCAAGCAGCTCAACGGGCACCACCTTGTAAGCCGAGAATTATCCAGTTGTTAAACAGTCTTTTACAGCTAAGTTATTCGTTCGTTTCACTCGTTTTTCAATGAGGAATTCAGAAGTAATATACAACTTGGCTCGACTACATGACTACAACAACTTATCTTTTCTGTATTTCAAAAGAAGATCGCACCCTTCTTATGGACTTACCGCATGAATTGCACCACCCCGAGGGACCAACCACGTTCTCTAAAGTATGAGGATAAACTTTACACTCCGAATATCCAAACGTTGATGAGCCTGGCTGCCGTAGTGTAACTAGATGCATGATGGCTTGTGCTGGGATTCCTAGAAGTAGCCATAATGTTTTTTTTCAAGACTTAGTTAACTGAAGGATTTTGGGTCTCTTGGCTTAATCCATGAAGAACCGGGCCTTAGAGACGGATGTGGCACATTACGCAGTACGCTTTATGGACGACTGCCCTGGAAACCTAAAGCTACTACCAATTGCACTAAGGTAGCCTATGATTTTCGGAATACTGCCTACGGCTTACCCTTCGAGCAGTACGCTTTTTAGACTTATATAACTGCACATTCTTGTGAAAGGTTAAAACAAGCTAGCATGCATATACGAAGCTTATCCACTGCTGACATGCTACGTAGTCGATAAGCTTCACCACTGCTAAGCGCGGAACAACTTACTCCAAGTTCTTAAGTGTTGTGATACTTGCTATGCAACCTATGGAATTGGAGAAAGCCAAAGTTAAAACAGCCTAGTGGTTACGCAAACTTGTCTGCTTCTATATGTAAGACATCCGGTTGCCAAGCCTATGGCTAACAACTTTGCCAAAAAAGTTCTACACCAACACCTACTGCTGCGTAGTCTACGCAGGCTTATCTGCTTATAGAAAAGCAGCACGCCTGCCACTGGTCTATAAAGTTTAAAGGTTAGGGCATGAACAAAAGAAGCAAAGATGGAGAAAAGCGAAGGAAACAAGTTTATTAAATTTTCTAGCAAAATTGATAAACAACTAGCAAAGATCGAATGAGTTCAGCAAAGCGAAAGTAACAAGGAAAAACAAAGAAAATCCTAAAGGCTACCTAGAAGACTACTCTTCAGCAGCTTGGACATCCCACGACTACTCGATCGCCACACCTTCCGCAGCCGTGATACCTTCAGCAGCGGTACCATCCGGCGCTTCACCCTCAGCTGCCTCAGCCTGGGCACCAACCTCTCTAACTATTTCACCAATAGAAGACTCAAAACTAAAGGCGAGCAAGTCTTCCGGAGAAATAGAGAAGGTCTCAAAGTCTTTACTAGAAAACTCAACCCCAGCTTGTAGAAATCGACTTGGTTCTGAGTAAGCGAAGCCTCGAACCCAGCATTCTCTCCCTTCAACTGCTCATTCTCCCCGAGCAGACAAGCACAAACTCGATGCAACTCCTCCACTTCTTTCTTCAGATTGTTGTTGATCTTCAAGGCATCTTGGAGTTCCAACACTTGAGGCTCAAGCCTATCAACAACCTTTTTGAAGTGGATCACTTGGTTGTAAGCAGCGATCAATTCTTCATTCTTTGCATAAGCAACGGAGCGGAATTCATAGATGGATCGCTCAAGATCTTGAATCTGAGCTATGTAACACTCGATCTCCTTCTCTGCATTTTCATACTTTACTTGGATTGCGTCAAGTATAGTCTTCAAATCCATAATCTCTTGGCGAACGGTCTCAAGCTGCAGAGAAGTAGGGGCAGAGATATTAGACCCCTTCAAAGCAGCAAACTCATATTCCAATTTCTTGACTTTCTCAGCCGAGGAATAAGCTTCGGCTGCCATAGTTCTTGCCACCTCCTTAGCAGCCTTGGTATCCTCTTGATTAAGAAGCATGGACTCGGCTGCCAGAATCGCTGTTTTCTGCATCATGGCTAGTATAGCAGTCATTCTGTGCCCGGTCGTATTCTTCGCAAAGGAACTCGGGCCGACAATCCCTTTGACGCCATCAATAAACTTGGCACATACATCCATGTCCTCAAGCAGATCTGGTTTCAAAAGCCCACAAATCTCGGCAACTTCCTCAGAAACGAGCTTGGTGGATTTCTTATGACCGTCTGCACGAGCAGTCTCATTCATCTCAGCAGACGAGTTGGTCTCAGCAGTAGAGGAGACGAGCTTTGGTGCCACTTTAGCAGACATGGACACCTTGTCGTTCTTCACAGTACCAAGCCTCTCTAAAGGTGAACCAAACTTAGCCCCAGACGAACGCTTTGACACAAACTTCGGCACTTGAGGTACGGAGGAACTTCTACGCTGGGCAATCCTATCAGCAATCGAGCTAGTAGCCTTCAGAACGGCATGAGCCACTGGCACAGATCCATCAAACCTTTCTTTCTCTCTTTTTAAGGAAGTCAAGTCAATCACAAACTTGGGAACAGTTGATGAACCCTCGCGAGCAGCAGAAACAGTCTTTAGTTTCTTCTCAGCAGGTATCTCTTGAGCAGCTGAAGAACCCCCGCGAACAGTCTTTGGTTTCTTTTCAGCATGCGTCTCTTGAGCAGGCAAGGAATGCTTCTTTTTCCTACCTTCATTGGTTGCAGGCTCCATCACAGTGATAGGACGAGCCAACACATCTGCCTTGATTCGTTTTATCTTCTCCTTCAGGGGCAGCCCACATTTTTCTCTATGAAGATGACTAAGCAGCCAACGCCACTCACGATATTCGGAGGGGATACCCAAAACAACATGCACTTTCTTCAAGTTCGGAGAAGTCTTAGGAGTTGAGCCAAATTCTGAATCTACAAAAGTAGTAGAGGATAATCAGAAAATTAAATAGCAGCTTAGCACAAATACGAAGCAGTCGAAAGATTAAGCAGCTTACTTACCAGGTATGAAGATCGTGGGAACACGTAGCCCGGGGTAAGAATCAGACTCCCATTCTCCACTTATCTCCAAAGTCTCCTTGGCCCAGTCATGATCTCCCTTGCTCGAATTATCAAAAAGCCAATGGCGAGATCGTAGCTGCCCAACTCCCTCGATGTGGCCTATGTCAAAGAAGTACCAAAATTTGTTGACGGTCAAATCTAAGTCAAATAATTGGCTAAGATTGTGGAATCCCACCATCACGTGGACCGCATTCGAAGAACATTGAGCGGGGGCAAATCTCATGGAGCAAAGCACTTCTTGGAAAAATCGCGGCATAGGAAAAGTAAACCCCAACACAAAATAGTAGGGGTGGAATTTGATGGCTCTCTGAGCCCCATCACATGGTTCACGACTGCTACCATCCTTAACTCGCTTCACACGCACTCCCGACGGAATGGCATGCCATGCCTTAAAGAAGTCTCTAAACAAATCATTAGAGCTAATCTTGAAGTGAGTAGCCTTAAAGTAGCCAACCTTGCTTAAAGACCTGCTTGACGATACAATGGCGACATACCATCATCATTCTTGTGGCTCGAGGAAGACATACTTGAAGGAATTCTGAAAAAGTACAAGGAAGATTCATTAGAGGGCCTTCTTCAAAAAAAAAAAAAAAAAAGGAAAAAAGAAAAGAGGAACAACTCTAGGCCAAAAAAGGGAAAAAGGCACGGCACAAAGACTAGCCGTACAAAATAAAATATAAAAAAATAATAATAAAAAAAAAAAGCAAAAGTTCAAAACCGCATGACCCAACAAACTTGCCAAGCCCCACAACATGGCCTATTCCTCATTTCTCACAGATCCAATCTTGGCCCATGCCAAGTTCAACCACCAGGACACCCATGGCAGCACCCTGCCGTGACTTCTCCAAGCCACCTCGACCCCCGTCGAGCAAATTACAAGCCCCGAGGCTTCCAAAAAGTTTTATGAAGACAAGAAAATTAATTTTTTCTTACCTAGAATCAACGAAGACGAAGCAAGAAATACGGTCCTTTGCACGGGCAAGATGTAGAAGATGACTAGAGGAAGGGGAACAAATATCCTCTAAGTTCTCTCTCTCTCTCTCTCTCTTGTCAGGTAGAATAAGTTTCTCTCTAAAGTTGATTTAATAATCCACTTAAGGTGGACTTAAATAAGCTTTGAGAGAAATTTATTTCATTTTTCTAGAATGATCTAATTTCCTGTTAAAGAGGGAATCTACATCAAAGTAGGAAACAATCCAAAGTTTCTTAAAGCAAGGAAATCTCTACACATATTGCTCTTTTTCTACGAGCGGCCCAACATGTGTGGGGGCATTTGTGGAGCCAAAAATAATCGAGCGGCGACACGTGGATTTTGAATAAAAGAGGACACAAATACCCTTGAGGCATATCAGGATTCCTACGCGCGAGCAACGGACAATCATCCCTCAACCAAGTCAAAAATGCCGAAAATAGGTAACAAATTCAAAATTATTTCATCCATCATCACCCTATATTCTTCACAAGGTAATTATTCAATAACCTCCAAAACATTCCTTTTAAATTATGTTAATTGGTTAATTAATGGATTTATTACCTAATTAATCCATTAATTGCCAATTAAAACACCAATTGCACCCAATAAAATACACAAGAGGCTGGCCACCCTCTCTCCCAAGGGGACCGCCCATGCTCTATATATTCAACCTCATTTTCTCTAAAAACCGAGGTTCCAACACTCTTGCAAAACTCTCAAAAACTCTCCAAACATTTTTCTCTCTAAAATCTAACTTTGGCATCAGAGGTTCTTTGGCCAAAGCCCCCCCTCCCCATTCATCGTGGGCGTGTAAGGCTTTTGGCCTTAACCAAAGGTGTTAATTGTTTTGTAGGTGCAATTTTATCCAAGATCAAGGAGGAAGAAATTTGAATCCACAACTGGGTTGCTCACTACTTCGGAGGTGGAAAAAGCAAAGGTTGTGCTTGGTCTTGTACAAAAATGGAAGTAGTGGTGGTATGCATACTACAAGGCTAGCGTAGTTCCTTCATGAGTTTACCTAGCTTGTAGTAGTTAGTAATGGAGAGCGATTTCCACACTCTCGACCGCATAGCATCGCCACTGATCTTGATGAATTTAAATTGAGAAATGCTAATGAGATTCTCTTAAAATGAGACTCTTCGTATACGTTCAGCCACCTCATGCTTTGGCGCAATATATAATATTAACATGCAAATTAACGTTAAAATGTGATGTGATAGAGAGTCTCACTTTTAAAATAGTCCACTTAGCATTTCTTGAAGAGAGCTGCTAGACCCACCCTGTTGTCTTATTTTCCCACCCACGTTATATTTACACCCACTATAAAAAGCCAGAGTCTTCCAGTTGCTTCTAGAACACATTTCTGGTGCTTTCCCTGGAACCTAAATCCCTGACCTCCGCAAATGTGGCTCACCCATGTTCTGGTGGTTGTAATTTCTTAGAAGCCTTTGTAAGTTGTAAGCAATCCAGTAAAAATAGGAAAATTGAGCATACTCAAGTAAACCATCTTCGGGAATACGCATATGAAAACGTGAAACAAATTGTACCCTAACCTAATACTAATCATAATAATGTACGCAAAAGTTAAATATAAAATCATAGCCACAAAGGTATGCAAATTCAAATAAAAAACTGCAGAGGTATGCAAATTCAAATAAAAAACTGCAAAGCTATGCAAATTCAATTGTACGATGGCGACAAATTAAAATGACTCACACATAAAATTATTCTTCTACCTCTTCGATGGAAACATAATCCTCTACTTCTTCCATAGAAATGTCATCTTCTATGTTCATTGTTTTTGCTTTCTCTAAATGATTTTGCTTTCTCTGAATAAAAGGAGATGAGAAGGATGAGTAGGGTTTAAGGGAGACAAATCGTCTAAATAGAGCGTGAGAGTTATTATGCCCAAAATTTTCTTTTTTTACAAAAAAAAAAAGAAAAAAAAAGAAAAGAAAAGAAAAACATAAAACATGATAACTAAGGTCCTAACTGTTGTAGGCCTATGTGTTTGATTCACCCCATTGTGTCTTTATTTATAGTAGTAGAAGAGGTAAAAACCTTTCCCTTTAGGATTACAACATTTAATAGGTAATCTACTCTTAATAGGAAGATAAGATACATTCACATATCTACTATGATTTACACAATCACATTCCTATTCTAAATATGACTGCAACATTCCCCATTGAATGTGTAAATACTCAATAAACCATTGCATCAGATCTTCAGCAGATAAGGTAGAATAGTTGATGAAGTCATCGGCACAACAGGTGATTGCGAGTCTCAAATTTAAGTGAAGTATGCATTTGTAGTAAAACTCACAAAAACCTAGCCATGTAAAACCCAAGGCATGAGGAAAACCCCATAGACTAAGGAGAAAAGTGAGAAGTATGCATAATGTCTAAAACAAACGTCAAATAGGACGAAAGTAGTGAACTCAACGGAGTATGATCATCCCAGCATGGGTGCCTCATTAAAACCTCGTTAGGTAGCGAAAACCCAGTGGGAAAAATGCTCATAATCGCAGGAAAAAGAGTACACTAAGATCATGTGAGTATGCTTCTAGATACTCCCCCTGAGTTAGACATAACTTCTAATAAGAGAACTACAAGCGATTTAACTCAAATAATTTACGCATACCGATTCCTTGGATGAGCTTCTGAAAAATAGACTTGGGCAACCACTTGGTGAAGAGATCGGCCAGGTTGTCTTGGGAATGGATTTGCTTGCCTTCAATATTTTGATGCTGCTGCTGGTGTGAGTAAAACAACTTTGGCGTTATGTGCTTGGTGTTGTCTCCCTTGATGAATCATTTCTTCAACTGCTCGATACATGTTGCATTGTCTTCAAAGATCGTCGTAGGAAGGTCAACGACTAATGTAAGACCACTAGTTCTTCGAATATGTCTCATAACTTCTCTCAACCAGAAGCATTCACGTGATGCTTCATGCAGGGCGAAAATCTCAGCATGGTTAGACAAATTCGTAACTAGCGTTTGCTTGGTAGACCTCCAAGATGTAGCGATGTCTCCAACGGTAAATACATAGCCTATTTGAGAATGTACTCTATATGGGTTAGACAGATATCCATCATCTACGTAACCAACAATGAGAGAATCAATCCGAGGACCATAGGAGGTGGCAACACTCGGAGATTCGCGGGTATAAATCAAGCCCAAATCCATTGCACATTTGAGTTAGCGAAAAATGTCTTTAACACCATGCCAGTGCCTGCATGTGGGCGTATTGCTGTATCTTGCCAAAAGATTCACATCGAAGAAGATGTCAGGTCTAGTGCACTTAGCCAAGTACAATAAAGCCCCAATTGCACTTAGGTAAGGAACTTCGGGTTCTAAAATCTCTTCCTCATCCTCATTTGGACGGAAGGGATCTCGTTTAGCATCTAGAGTTCAAACGATCATGGGTGTACTCGAAGGGTTCGCTTTATCCTCATTAAAACGACACAACACCTTTTGGGTGTAGTTCGATTGATGTACTAAGATTTCATCCGAACAATGCTTAATCTCCAGGCCGAGACAGTATCAAGTTTTCCCAAGATCTTTCATCTTAAATTCCGATTTCAAGTGTGTAGCAATTTCCTCAAGCTCTGTTGGAGTCTCGATGAGGTTCATGTCATCGACATAAACTACAATGATTGCAAATCCAGAATGTGACTTCTTTATGAACACTCATGGGCATAATTCGTTGTTCACATAACCTTGACTTGTCAAATATTCACTCAGACGGTTATACCACATCCGCCCAGATTATTTCAATCCATAGAGTGACCTCCTCAACCAAATTGAGAGAGTGTTCCGTGGTCTAGAACTATTTGAACCAGTCAATGGAAGTCATTCTGGAACTTTCATGTAAATTTCTGTATCTAGATCCCCATAGAGATACGCAGTTACCACGTCCATAAGCTGCATATTCAGTTTTTCAGAAACTACCAAACTGATTAGGTAGCGGAACGTTATAAAGTCCATTACGGGGGAATACGTATCCTCATAATCAATCCTAGGGCGCTGAGAGAAGCCTTGAGCTACAAGGCGTGCTTTGTATCGTACTATTTCATTCTTCTCATTACACTTCCTCACGAAAACCCACTTTTAGCCAACAGGCTTCACGCGTGGTGGTGTAGGAATGATAGGTCTAAACACTTTACGTTTCTCGAACGAATTAAGTTTGACCTGGATTGCTTGTTTCCAGTTTGACCAATCGGTTCTACGTCGGCATTCATTGACGGAACGTGGTTCAATGTCATTGCTAAACATGATGTCAGTAGCTACTAAGTACGTGAATGCATCGTCGACGATCATCTCATTCCTATTCCAAACCTCATCGAATACTGCGTAGTGGACCAAAATCTCGCGATTCTCGGAAGGCCGACATGTTTCGTCTGAAGCATCACCATAATCTAGAATAACCTCATACGTTGGAATAGATGAGTGAGCGATGGTCGGATTCAAACTAGGGTCACTAGTTGGTGCCATTTTCCTATTCCGGGGTTATGAATCCTTTGAACTAAGGAGTCTGCCACGCTTCAAGGTCAGAACAAATGATTGGCTAGCCGCCAATGTACCTTGCCATGTGGAGGGTGCGGCCTCCCCACCTTCGGGGACGATCCGGCATTCCCAGGTGGGTTGTAGACGTACGCGGGGTACATCTATCCTTGCAGATGCGTTTACAACGGGTATATGTGATCTTGTTACCTTTGCTAGATCATTAAAAGCATCCGGCATGCTTTGAGCAGTGCTCTGAAGATCTATAATTCGTCGCACCTCAGTTTCAGACTGGGCAGTGCGGGGATCTAAATGAGACATAGTGGGAGCATACCACGACAATTTGTGGCGTTCTACGGGAACGTTAGCATGTTTATCTCCCCCTAACGACGGGAAGACTGTCTCATCAAAGTGACAATTCGCAAAACATACGATAAAGAGATCTCCTGTCAAGGGTTCTAAGTAGCGAACAATTGATGGCTAATCATAATCGACATAGGTTCCCATTTTTCTTTGAGGACCCATTTTGGTACGTAGCGGTGGCGTTATTGGCACATAAATGGCGCACCCAAACACCCGTAAATGCGAGACATCAGGCTCATATCCAGTGACCAACTGTAATGGTGAATGTGGTTGAGTAGCGGTAGGCCTCAGGTAGACCAACATAGATGCGTGCAATATTGCATAGCCCCAGGTAGATACCGGCAGTTTAGTTCTCATAACCAAAGTCCGAGTGATCAATTGAATGCGCTTTATGAAAGCTTATGCCAGGCCGTTTTGGGTGTGAACATGGGGTACATGATGTTCCACATCAATCCCTATTGACATGCAATAATCGTCAAAAGTTTGTGACGTAAACTCTCCAGCATTATCAAGTCGAATCGACTTAATCGGATAATCAAGGTGGTGAGCCCTAAGCTTAATGATTTGAGCTAGGAGTTTAGAAAACGATGCGTTACGTGTGGACAACAAGCAAACATGTGACCATCTTGTCGATGCATCAACCAACACCATAAAGTATCTAAATGGTTCGCATTTTGGTTGGATATGTCCACAAATGTCTCATTGAATCCTCTGAGGAAACTTAGAGGGGTTGTGAATAACCTTTGTATATGAGGTTTAAGTATTTAACTTCCCTAAAGAACACGCTTTGCATGACGGGAGTCCAACATAGGGATGTAACTTATGCTTGTGTGAAGATTTGAGGATACGACCATCATGTCACATCCAGGATGTCCCAAACGGTCATGCCAAAGCAACAAAGTGTCCTGGAACTCAAGCATAGGGCCAGCCACATTGTGGGCTTCTATGCCGCGAATGGTTGTGAACAACCCACTCAGCAGACGTTCTAACTTCTCGCTTCTGGCCATATTCATATGAAGTGATACAAAGAAATTCATAACCATTATCTTCAGTGGTTTCAAGATGATATTGATTATCTCGAATATCTCTAAAACTCAGCAATGTTATTCCGAAACATGGAGAATAGAGTGCATCCTTAATGGTCAAAATTGTACCAATTGATAACCTAATACGTGCCTTTCCATATCCTTCAATTAAGTTGGATGGGCCTGATAGAGTTTTCAAAAGAGCTTTCTTGGGTATTAAGTTAGTAAAATAGTGTCGTTCACGCAAGCTGGTGTGCGTGGTTGCACTATCTGCCAGACAACTAACTTCCCCACTAGACATACCTAGAAATAAATTGATTGAATTGGTCACATGCATAAATATAAGTATATTCATTCAATTAAGCAATTCGAGAAAATAATATCCATTCAAATAACAATCCATAACTCAAAACAAACCAAAACCAAACAAATTATTCCAAATACTTAGAAAAATTGTTCAAAATTAAACCATAAACTTAGAAAATAGGGGGTAGGGCCGGCCACTTAGGGTAAACACCCTAACAACATGTCTAATTTATTGATTCATAGGCGCTGACACCTCCTGAAAATTTGATATCTCCATTGATGTAGTTGCATCTTTCGGATGATCCACATGTGCAAAGTTAGACTCACGACGGGAATGATACTTGGCAATAGCCTCAGGGGAAGCTCGACATATACATGACCAATGATCCCTTGATCCACAGTGATAACACATGTCCAGTTCAGTAGAAGCGGGCTAAACGGGAGCTTTGCCATTATTCTTCAAGTTTGGGGCCTTAGGAGTGAGTGGTGGACGCTGCTGGGTCACATTTCTTCCCTTAGGTGTGGCACTTTGTTGACCTTGGGCCCGTGGTTGGGCTTGCCGTCCATTGCCACGGCTACGACGATTCTTTCGTCATTTATGGCTACTATAATTAATCGCATGCGCTTCAAGCGCGGCGTTCGAGCCAATTGGTCGAGCTTGATAATTCTTCATCAAAAACTGGTTCTGCTTTGCAACGAGAAGTAAAACAAAGATCAAATCTGAAAGCTTGGTGAATTTTTGTGCCCTATATTGTTGTTGCAGGACAATATTGGTGGCATGGAAGGTTGAATAGGTCTTCTCCAAGAGATCTAATTCGGTTAGTTCCACTTTGCAGAATTTCAACAGTGAACGGATTCTACAAACTTCAGAGTTGTATTCATTCACGGACTTAAAGTCCTGGAAGCGAAAGTATGTGACGGTTCAAAGTATAAAAATAAATTATTGAATCGTTAATGTCCAAAAGTGATATTCAGGTCAATAATTTTGGATTCGTTATTAGATTCATGGAATGCATGTCACTTTTAATTAATTCAATAAATCGGGTCATACCGGGTCAATTGTAGAAGCTAAATAATATTAAAATAATATTAAAATAATATTAAAATAATATTATTGGATCAAAAACATAGCCCCAAAAATATTTGGGTTCGGGTTGGGTGCATGAGAGCAGCCCACGATGGCTGCAGGCCACGGGTCAAGAGGGACAAAGGCCCCAGCAACAAGTTGCTGGGTTAAATGAGCCGAGGGAGGGGCACGGGTGCAAGCCCACCGGAAAGCTGGCCTGGGTTGAGTATGAGAAGCCCAGCCAAAGTTGGGTTTCTATGTTTTGGGTCCAAGGCAACCTAAGCCCAGCAGCCAAAACTGCTGGCAAGCAAACAGAGACTGGGGCGAAGCCCAGTGAGTTCACGGGCCAAGGGACGTGAGACAATGGGCCAAAATCTGCTGGTTTTTGGACTTAAGCACTACAGGCCCTATAAACAGAGGTAGGCCGAAATGCCTAGTAGTCTAGGTTAGAGCAACAAAGCCCTAGGGCTACTGCTGTGAGGGGTCTAAGGTGTCTACGGTAGTAGTGCCACAAGTGCCCATATATTTTTTCAACATAATTAGGGTTTGAAAACCCTAATTTGCTTCTAAGTGAATTTGATACTTTGACTCACAAATTCCACATAACAATTTAATTGTGTGATGCATGAAACAAATATATGAACATATACAAAATATATATATATATATATATATATATATATATCGTAAGGAAAGTATAAACATAGAGGGGAATATGCATCATAGGGAATGTTTTCATGCTTCGTGGACGTTTCAAATATCTTCTTTTATTTTAAGCGTACCTAATTAGCAGAAAACGAATAAGCCTTTGAATTTGGTGGATGATAGCTTCCTCCTACGATGCGTCAATTCCTCAACTTCTGGCAATAGCATGCTGATAACATGTTGTAGACCTATTTGATTGAACGATCTAGGGTTTAGAGAGAGAGAGGGGGCCGACTACACTTAGCGAGAAGAGAGATTGATTTAATTGTGAGGTGTGTTTCATTCACCCTATTGTGCCTTTATTTATAGTAGTAGGAGAGGTAAAAACCTTTCCCTTTAGGATTACAAAGTTTAATAGGTAATCTACTCCTAATAGGAATATAAGATACATTCTCATATCTACTAGGATTTACACAATCACATTACTATTATAAATATGACTGCAACACTAACTAGTCATTTTACAAATGAATAAATTTGTAATTAAAAAATTCATTAAAGGTGAGTGGGAAGATAAGACATTAGGGTGTGAATAACAGCTCTCTTCTCGAATTAAAATATCTAAATCTTAATTTGGATTGTTACATGAGGTTAATTTTGTCATTATGAAATGTTTGGGAGATTTGATGTTAAGAGTCAACTAACATAGACAAGTTATGTGAGACAACTTCAAACTTTAATAAAATACAAGTGAATCTTATAAAAGCAAGTACTTTATGCCAAAAAAAAAAAAAAAACCGTACTCATTCCAAAATACATTTTTAATATTTTTGAAATTCAAAAACAACTTTACCACAAACGGTTTTTGTCATTTTAAAAACTCTTCTCAATCGAAGTCAAGGGTAGTCAATTTAGATTTCACAGGATTTTAAAAGATTTTTTTTAAGTGACAGATTTCAAAGGATTGTAGAATCCTTACAACTTTCAAATGGATTTTTAAGGATTCTTATGGATTTTGATTAAGATTTTAAATTATTCTTATGGACTTTGATTAAAGATTTGAATGGAATTTGAGAGACTCTCTTGCCATTTTAAAATTTATTTTTAAATAAAAAATAAGATTAAACTTGAAAGTGAATGAAGAACTCTGCCTAGTTCTCCCAACTAAGTAACACCTATCCTCCATGTCCATGGTCCTCCACGACATAAACCTTCCACCATAATCATTCATTCATGAAGGTGCTTTCGGCTTTTAAATTTTTCTAAAAAGTGATTCATCTTATTCGAGAGAGAGGGAGAGGAATGGATGTTGCAAAGGTAGGAAAAATGGAGTCCATCAGCAAATGAAACTCAAACCCTTCAATTATCCACACCCCCTCTCTCGCCTTCTTCTATCTCCAAATGTATGATCAACTTTGCTATCTTTTGTATACGATTGTATACAATGGAATATTGATTGTATATTGAAAGGATGAGGTGGGTGGCTGAGACGTCAGAAGGAAGGAATGATGGGTTTCTCGGAAAAAATAGAGATTGAGAAAGAAAGCTAGAGTTGCAGTGTGGGGAGAGAGAGGTTGAAAAGAAATCCTAGGGGTGGAGGTAGGATTTTGTTATCCTTACCATTCCTTCTCAAATCCAAACTCTTTTTTTGAAGGAAATCTTTCAAAATCTATGAATTTTTTAATACATATAGATTTGCATGGATTATATAAAAATCTTTTAAAATCCTAGTTGACTACATCAGGATTTTAATGTCTTTAAAATCCTTTAATTGACTATCCTGTATTTAAATAGATTCTTTTAAAATCTTGAAAAATCCTAATTGACTATAACAAGATTTTAAAATCTTTTAAAATCCTTATTTCACTACAGCCAGTCTCCAAATCGAATACGTTATTTACAAATAACAAATCAGAAAATGAGCTCGTGCAAGAGGGAGAACAACTATTATACTTAATTTTCAACCAAACAAAAACGATGACAGCAGATAGCTCTAACAAATTTGCAATCAAAGGAAAAAACGACAAACCCACCACCATTTCCAGTAAAACTCAATGGCCGCTTCTCCCCGCCAATCCCAGGAGCCGGACGCCCAAACCCCACTGTTAGATGACGTTGTCGACGGCGCCGTTGACCACAAAGGCCGCCCCGTTCACAGATCCAGATCCGGCGGCTGGCGTTCCGCTAGGTTCATAATCGGTAAGCACCTCACCGCACCGCACTGAATCCAATCAGTCAGATATTAATTAAATTAATTGCTCTGATTAGTAATAATTAAAATTTGTAATTAAATAAGTGTGGTGAAGTTTTGATTTGAATATTTTCAGGGGTGGAGGTGGCGGAGAGGTTTGCGTACTATGGAATCGGCTCCAACCTTATCACGTTTCTGACGGGGCCTTTGGGGCAGTCCACCGCCACTGCGGCTGAGAATGTCAACATATGGTCCGGAACGGCGTCGTTGCTCCCTTTACTCGGAGCCTTTGTCGCTGATTCTTTCCTTGGACGCTACCGCACTATTGTTTATGCTTCCCTACTCTACATTTTGGTACGCCCCCCCCTCTCTCTCTACAATTTGGCACGTGACTAAGTTGCCTTAATCCGCATTAGTTGGAAATATTTAGGGAAATTGGATGAATGCTAGGTTTTGCAAATGCCAATTGCTGAACTAATCGAAATCAAATATCGACATACATTATTGATAAAATTCGGTAAATTGATTAATGCGTAATTTCGTAAGGTACAAAAACTCTTCTGATTAATGCGTGAATTGATCAGCAGCCAATCAAATCATTAATTAATTTCAACAAATAGAGATCTACCCAATCAACTTCCGAGCGAATTGAATGATGGTATGAGGTAGCCATCCAGGACTGGGATTAGGAAAGGCGAGAGCTGATGTCCCTAGGCAGAAGAGGGCATGATGTAGATTTTAAAAACCAGCTCAAAATGATGATGTTTTGGGACTGGGATTGTTTGAAAAATCATATAGCGTGAAGACTGCGCTTTTTGTGGAAAGAAAATGTCCAGCGTAATGCACCTTAGGGAAAATTTCCCATGCCTTATCGAAAAGCACGCCTCAAGGAGTGATTATGAATGAACATATATTATTTGTTTTTTACCAATTGCTTCTCATGAGCTCAGCCACAGCCGGTTCTCACTTTTTTTGGCCTGGCTTACAGGGGTGTTATTTCAAAGTACACCATAAAGAACTTTGAAAAATAAAATAAGAAAACTCGGTAAGATTGATTGATATTTTACTTTCCTTGTGATGGATGGAGTTACTAAGAAATGATTGGTTATTCTTCAGGTATAATTAGGGATGCAAGTTTGAGTATTTTCTTTCTACATCTTGCTATGTCTGAATGCTATAATTTTGGACCTAAATTGAACAGGGACTTGGCTTGTTGACCCTGTCAGCCGTGCTTTCTTCTTCTGAGATCCAAGTAATATTCTTCTTCTTCTCCCTGTATCTAGTAGCTGTTGCACAAGGCGGACACAAGCCTTGTGTTCAGGCATTTGGAGCTGATCAGTTTGATGTGTCAGATCCAGAGGAGTGCAAAGCCAAAAGCTCATTCTTCAATTGGTGGTATTTTGGGTTGTGTGCAGGTACGTCCGTGACGCTTATCCTATTGACCTACATACAGGACAACCTGAGTTGGGGTCTGGGTTTTGGAATTCCTTGTATTGCAATGGTCTTTGCACTGTTACTTTTCTCGCTTGGAACTAGAACTTATCGGTACAGCATTAAAGGGGATGAGGAAAGTCCTTTTGTAAGAATTGGAAGGGTATTTGTTGCTGCTTTAAGGAACTGGCGAACTTCTCCCTCAGCAGTAACTTCTGTAGAGGAATCTCGCGGAATCTTGCCTCACAAGAGTTCTGAACAATTCAAGTAAGAGAGTTAACTGTCAGCATATTTTTAGTTTAAAAAGGGGGGAGAAACTGGCAACGAGAAAGTTTGATATTATTTTAGATTAAAAAGGAGGGAGAAACTGTCTTCTTGACTCTTTCAGTAACCTATCCTGCGAAAGCAATTCGTGAAAGACAAGTATTCATATATTGTTATAATCTCTTGCATGGCCACTTAAGTCTTATCAATTTTAATTTCAGTTAACCTTAACTAGTTTGAATAAATTGAGTATAAAAAGTGGCATTTGCAGCACCTTTTTTTCTATTGTAGTAAGAGCATTTTAGAATCTAATAAAATGTTAATGGTTTCGGTGATTATATTATCATACCTATGCTGTATAGTATGTACTTAGGTGGTTGAGGATAAACTAATGCCTTTGATTGCATCATCAGTTATATGATATTTACTTTGCTGTAGAATGGAACTGTTAAGTCTGTTCTGATTTCAGCTAAGAAACTGCTATGATATGATTTACTGGCAGGTTTCTCAACAAAGCCTTGCTTGCACCAGATGATTTGAAGGAAAACAGAAAGGTGTGTACCATCGTTGACGTTGAAGATGCAAAGGCTGTTCTTAGGCTTTTTCCAATATGGGTTACATGCTTGGCATATGCGGTTGTGTTTGCACAGTACTCCACTTTCTTCACCAAGCAAGGTGCCACCATGGATAGAACCATTGTGCCTGGCTTCAATGTACCAGCCGCTTCACTTCAGACTTTCATCAGCATTGCCATTGTCATCTTCCTTCCCATTTATGATCGCATTTTTGTTCCAATTGCTAGATATGTCACGGGGAAACCCGCTGGAATTACAATGCTGCAAAGAATTGGAACGGGGATGGTCTTATCTATTATTTTGATGGTAATTGCAGCTCTAGTTGAGATGAAGAGGCTCAAAACTGCCAAAGACTATGGTCTGCTTGATACGCCAAGTGCCACAGTTCCAATGAGCATCTGGTGGTTGGTTCCTCAGTACTTATTGGCCGGAATAGCTGATGGTTTCACAATGGTCGGTCTGCAAGAGTTCTTTTATGATCAGGTGCCAAATGAACTAAGGAGTGTAGGACTCGCCCTCTATCTCAGCATCTTCGGCGTGGGAAGCTTCCTAAGTAGCTTTCTTGTTTCCATCATCGATGACATAACCAGTTTAGCAGGCGAAAGCAGCTGGTTTTCGAGTAATCTTAACCGTGCACATCTTGATTACTTCTATTGGCTGCTTGGTGGAATCAGTTTGGTACAATTGGTTATCTACCTCTACTTTGCAAAATCGTACATTTATAAATCTCACGCCTTGTAACTTATTATTTGAGCACAGTGATCTACGCATCACCGCCGTTGGTTGTAAATCAGAAATGTGAATCTGTATGATTGGAAATCTACCGTGTATAATTCATTCCAGAGTTATCTAGATGGAATCTAGTGATAAATTGCATGCGCATTACTTCTTTTAAAAATCCCAAGATTTCGAATTTTGAATGCTTGTATTTGTGTATACTAGTTCCTAAATAGTTCCAAGTGTTACGCATTAAAGATATGTTAATACTAATCGTACTTTTTATGCTCGATGGCAAGGATAATCGATCTCAGTGGAAATTGGCTAAAATGATGAAAAACTTGGGGCATGTTTGGTATCTAACTTGAGAACGAAACTCAAAATTTTAATTTTTTCTGAAAACACATGTTTTGATTTAAAAATTTTAAATTCAAAACCTTGTTTGGTATGCATTTTCTCAAAATTAATCCAAACAGAAAAAGTCAAACGCCCAGCCCAAGCAATTACCTGACCACCGCATACAGTATTGAAGAGGCAGGAAAGATCGATTTGTCTTGGCCGGAGGGAGAATTATAGAGGTGGTGGATATAAGCGGGAAGGGATTGGAAGGACAACAGAGAAAAGAGGATTGAAGAGGGAAGAGGTAAGGGAGTACATCGAATGGGAGAGGGGAGAGAGGAGAGAGAGGGAGAGAGAGACGAGAGTGATAATCCATAAAATAAAAAGTTGAAAACCACACTTTTTGTGTTTTCATCCAATAGCCCTTGTTTTCATATATTTTTGAGTTATGGTTTTGAGCAATGTCCGAAATGCCAATAATATCGGCGATATTTCGTCGATATTATCGGTTTTTCACGTTACCGATATTTTAATAGGTATCCAACGGGTTTTCGTCAAAATATCACGATATTAGCGATAATATCGCCGAGGCTCCGTCGTCGCAACGGCAGCCAAGGCTCCGTCGTCGTAGCTACCAAGATCTGCGCCTCTCTCTGCAATCCACACTCAGACCCATCAAAATGAGCAATCCCTTTTCTCCGGAGGTGGCCAGAATATGGGTTGGGTGTCCTTGGGGTCATCGGGGTTCCTCTGCGCGTCGCCGTGCTTCCCAGAGAATGAGGAGAGGGAGGGAGAGTTCAGGAGGGTGGTGGAGATGTTGCGCTGGCATCTGGGTGGACGAATTTGGGTGTGCCTGGGTGTGGGTGCGATCGGGGAAATGGAGTCTTCTGCGCGTTGTCGTGCTTCCCAGAGACGGAGGAGAGGGAGGGAGAGTTCAGGAGGGTGGTGGAGATGCTGCGCTGGCATCGGGGTGGACGAATTTGGGTGTGCCTGGGTGTGGGTGCGATCGGGGAAATGGAGTGAGAGAACGAGAGTTCGAGAGAGAGATAGAGTTGAGAACTGAGAGAGAGTGAGGGGTCCGAGAGAGACTCGGGAAAAGAGAGAGAGAGGGATAGGGTGAGGGTTAGTGGGCTGCCACGTGGCAGCGTGACAGAGAGTGAGAATCAAGATAAAGGGTCCATATTAGATTAGGATAAAGGACTCAATTGCACAATTTATATAATTTCAGGGAAAGAGTGAAAATATAAATTAATATGGGGGGTCCAGATTAGATTAGGATAAATGACTCAATTTCAGGGAAAGAGTGAAAATATATAATTTCAGGGAAATAGTGAAAAATTTGAACCTCAAAGAGTGAAAAATTTGCCAGCTCGCTATATAATCAACTTAAATCAGTTAAATCCATCATGCAATGGATTTCCTTTCAATTTTTTGTGATAAACTAATAGATAATTGACTAAATAAACATCCTGCAAAGTTTCAATAAAAATTTCCAAGTTTTTCTTACAATTTCCGTGGTTTCCATATTATTTTTATCGATATCGATAATATCCCGATATTTCCATCGATATTTCCGTGTTTTTTGACTACCGATATTTCCGATATCATCGATATTTAATACCTTGGTTTTGAGAATTGTATTCAAATTCACTCCCAAACAAAGATTTTAAATTTGTGACTCAATATAACATCCCACATCACCCAGGGAAGTGGATCATCTATGCCTTATATGTATATTCTCATCTCAACCTAGCACGAAGCCTTTTGGGAGCTCACTAGCTTCGGGTTCCATCGGAACTCCGAAGTTAAGTGAGTTCGCGCGAGAGCAATCCCAGGATGGGTGACCCACTGGGAAGTTCTCGTGTGTGAATTCCCATAAACAAAACCGTGAGGGCGTGGTCGGGGCCCAAAGTGGACAATATATTGCTACGGCGGAGTCGAGCCCGAGATGTGGTGGGGGCTCAGGCCGAGATGTGACACTCAAAACTTGTTTTTGAGTTAAAAACATTGGATCCAAATCAAATATCAAACAGGCCCTTAGTGATTGTCACAATTTCCCTTAGGGATGGGCAACCGTTATGACAGGCGGGTAACTGCGGTTATTTATCCATAATCGTTTATGCTCATACTCGCATAACCGTTTATGCTCATACTTGAAAAAAAATTCAAAAACAAATTGTCATAATTTTTTTTTTTTACAATTAAACACCGTTATAGATACATTACATTTCCGTATTTCAAATTTTTAGGTCCTTATATCATTCCAATAATTAAAATAATAGTTTACGGATGATATTTTTAACTATTACCAATAAAGGTAATATAATATTTGCTAAGTATTCTTGGTTACGTAACTCCTTTTGAAATAAATAAATGAGTAATTTAGATTATTAATAGATTATTTAGATTATTTAGATTATTAATTATTGATGGTTAACCGAGCCAACTGAGCCAACTATCGTTGGCATAAGAAAAAGAATTGTACTAATGGATAATTTAGATTATTAATTATTGATGGTTAACTTTGGGTATCTTATGGGACACATGGCAGCACCGTAGGTAGGGAGTTACGTACACCAAAGTTTAAATCAGGTAAGAAAAATGTTCCCCACACGAAAGCCTTCCCTAGTTCCCCTTCCTCACCAAATTTTACATATATAAAATAAATGGGTAAACGGTTACCCGTTTATAACCGCGTTTAATATCCATAACCACATTTAAATTTCACGGGTAAACGGTTATACTCAAAACCACCCATTTAAATTTCACGGGTAAACGGTTATACCCATAACCGTTTATTTATCTAAACGGTTACCTATAACCGTAACCGTGAAGTTTAAATGGGCAAGTAACCGCGGTTACCCATAACCACGGGTATTTTGCCCATCCCTAGTCATACTGATCAGATGTCCTTGTAAACGTCTCATATTACCCTTATAGACATACTGGCGTACCATATAGACCCTGTCAATTTTTTAATTTGGTTAGTTCATTACTTGGATTTGTAGAACCATTTGAACAGTCAATTTCTCTTATACGAGGCACAGTGACCTTGACTGTATACATGCAATTATTGGATGGAGTTTTACATAGGGTAGTGGCCTTCTCAATTTTTAGTTGTCGGATCGAATTTGAAAAAGATCAATGGTAAAAAATTAATAAAGGGATGAGTAGATACAAATGAGTGTGCAATATCCCTTATATATAGTGCTAAGGACTGATTTGGTATTGCTGTGCAATATCCCAAACCACCCCTAAGTCAACCCATTCGCAGTGAGTGAATCACTAATTTTGGCCTACTAATCCAACCAAACCCTCCACTCTCCCGTGTCGAATGACGAGTCACTCGGCACAAGAAAGTTAAGCCCACCAACCTCTAATGGGTGCGAAGGCTTGGACATTTAAACCCACAATATCTTTCTCAGAGAACATGGACTTAATGGTTGAAGCCCAATCAAGAGTAAAAAGGAAAGCGTCAACAGTCCAAATCCATCAACTATTTGAGGTAGATAAGACCATCTTCAAAGGAATTGTCAAATTTTAATAGTCAAATTAAAATTGACGGCTGATATGACAATCTGAAGTCTTATGTCAAGTTTTATACTTATTTTCTTACTAAAATTGAACTTTAAATGGTTGTATTTATCACAAAAAATAGAGCTTTAAATCATCTAAGACTCACCATCACTACGCCACAAGTGAGTTATGGAAGAAAGCTCTTGTTAAGCATATTCAAAGTACCTATGTTTTCATCCATTGTTGAGTCTCAATGACGACCTATGAAGATTACGCCATATGTATCAACCATACCAAGAGATGATACAATAACGAAGTCAACGCCAAGCAATATTGTGTCTACATCACATCAGCAGCATCAAGATCAGGAGATTGAAGTCAAGCAATCTGATCCTAGACAACCTTGATGATCTCTTCAAGACGTCATCGTCGAAGTCTACCTTCCAAAAGCTTTGTCCGGGAATTGGTATGTGTAACTAACTCATATCAAACTTAGGAGGAGTATCTAGAAGTATACTCACAAGACCTTAATTACTTTTTTTCTCTATAATTAGGAACATTTTTCTTGCTGGGTTTTTGCTACTTAACCAGGAGGCACCCATTTTGGGCTGATCATACCCTTGTGAGCTTTCTATTTGCGTCCAGAAGACGTATAATTTTGACTTAATGCAAAACTTCTCATGTTTCTCCTTAGACAATGGTTTTTTTTTCTCCCATACTTAGTTTTAACATAGCAAGGTTTTGTGAGTTTTATTTTTTATGCAATCCTCCGTTGATTTGGGAATTGCATTTGCTCATCGTGCCAACGACTTCATCAACTGAACTTACTTCATCTTTGAAGACTTTATGTATCATTTACTTAAGTATTTACACACTCAAGAGGGAGTGTTGCAGCCCCATCTACCATATCTTTTAGATAGTTTTTTTTTTTGTATTGTAGTACCTGAAGGCTAAAGAATTTAGCTTTCCTAATACTATGTTTGCTGCACCTCTTCATCCCCTTAGAATTCGCTAGTTAAATACACCCCACAACAACCATAAACATTTCTTGTCATTTTAAAAACATTTTCAAACAAGTCTAAATCGAATACGTTAGGCATATTTGCCTATTTGCCTCATGAACTTGTATGAAGTTGTCAATTTCCTTTATAAACTTTAATTTTAGCCGATTACCTCATTGAACTTTTATAATTAACTAATTTCTCCCTTTAACTTTAATTTTAGCCGATTATCTCCTAAACTTTTATAAATATCCAATTTCCCCCTGACATTAGATTTTAAAATTTTTCATACATCTTGATCGTAGAAACAACATATGACAGCTGTATGAGGGCAAAATGATGAAAATTTGAATGAAAGTTTTTAAAATCTCATTCCAGGAAAAACATTGGCTATATAAAATTAAAATTCAAAGAGAAATTAACTAATTATAAAAGTTTAATAGGGTAATGACTAAAATTAAAATTAAAAAAAAAATAGCAAAGACAAATTCATCAGACAAATCAACAAATACCTCAAACGTTATTTACAAATAACAAATCAGAGAATGAGCTCGTGCTAAAAGAAGAATGAGTATTATACTTAATATTTTAAATTTCTTTTGTCCGTTTGTTTTTATAATCAACCAAACGATGATGGATGATGGCAGATAGATAGAAACGACAAACATCCCATCACCATTATTGCGTACTAGCATTTGTCTACAGTATGAACATATTTTTTTCACTGTTCTAAAAATCCCCGCCTAGCGTCGCCTAGGCCCAGCCTAGGCGCTAGGCCCCAGCCCACCGCCCCGATTAAGGCCATCTCCAACCGATGGCTGGCCAGAGGGCTCGTTTTAGCCCTCTGGCCCTCCAAGATTCTCCAAGATATTAATATTTTAATGAACAGTACATGGCCATATTTGTCTCCGTCTCCAACCGAGGGCCAGAGGGCCAGAGGGCTCGTTTTAGCCCTATCACAAAAAACCGTCTCCAACCGAGGGCCATAGGGCCAAACATAATTTATTATTCAAAAACTACAATTTAAATTCAAATCTAACGGCTAGGTGACGTCAACATGATGTCAGCTAGCCGTTGGTAGCTGACATCATGCTGACATAATTTATTGTTTAATGTTGTTTCATGTTACTTAATTTAATTTAATGTTGTATAAATGGCCTAGGAAAAAAATAGAATTGAAAAAAATTATGAAACAAATTTTGTGAAATAGAAGTTATAGGAAAAAAAATATGAATCAAATTTTGTAAAATAGAAGTTATAGGAAAAAAATAGAATTTAAAAAAAAATTGAAACAAATTTTGTAAAATAGAATTGAAAAAAAATATGAAACAAAATTTGATTAATATGAAAAGGAAAAAAAAAGGGAAAAAAAAAAGTTTAAATTCATTAAAAAAAAAAGAAAGGCCTAATAATACAACGGCTACTAGCCGTTATATTAAAAAACATTCAAACTATTAGTGTCGGTTATAACCGACACTAATAGTAGAACTATTAAAAAAAAAATAAAACCTCTTTAATGCTGTCGGTTTTAACCGACAGCAATAGAAAACATTAAAAAAAAAATAAGCCAGCCCTCCAGCCCTCTCTGATCCCGTGGGGCCCTCCCAGATTCCAGAGCCCTCTGGCCTAGCCCTCGGTTGGAGACGGTTTTAGGGCTATTTTCGGCCCTCTGGCCCTCTGGACCCTTCGGTTGGAGATGGCCTAATGCCTAGGCCCCAGCCCACCGCCTAAACCACCTAGGCACCCGCCTAGCCCGCCTAGGCACCCACCTAGACCCGCCTAGGTTGCAACTCACTTAGACAGAAAATACATAACTTTCATTTTGCATTTTGTTTTTTTCCAATAAATTGTAAGAGACTTGTTGCATACTTGAATGAACAAACATTATATCCTTATTTCACATGTTTTCATTATGTTCCAATACTTCATGATATATATGCATTCTATTTTGTAGTTTATGATGAAATTATATATATTTCAAGTAGAAGCAGACACTTATTTACCTGAAATATGATAGATTTACTTAAATCTGCCTAGTCCGCCTAGGCGCCCGCCTAGGCCTCGCCTAGCCGCCTAGGAGCTAGGCCCCAGCCCGCCACCCGACTAGCGCCTAGCGACTTTTAGAACCTTGATTTTTTTAGAAAGAAAAAGAAAGAGGGAGAGAGGGAGAGAGGGAGAGAAAGAGAACGCGGATGAGTAAGAGGTTTTTATTTTTATTTTTAATATTAGAGATATTTTAACATTACAGGTAGGTGAGGTTTTAATAAAAATAATAAAATTTGAACCTGTAGAATTACATTATTGGCCATTATTTTTTTTATGACCCTCTTTTTTATTGACAAAGTGAATTTCATTAATTAATAGAGATTAACATCATATTAGTTGCTCATTCAAGTCCACGTTTCCAGTGAAACTCAATGACAACTTCTCCCCGCCAATCCCCGGACCGGGACACCCAAACCCCACTGCTAGACGACGGCGTCGAGGGCGCCGTTGACCACAAAGGCCGCCCCGTTCACAGATCCAGATCAGGCGGCTGGCTTTCCGCTCGGTTCATAATCGGTAAGCCCGCAACTCACTGCACTGAACCAATCAATCAGATATTAATTAAATTAATTGCTCTGATTAATAATAATTAAAAATTGTAATTAAATAAGCGTGGTGAAGTTTTTTTATTTGAATATTTTCAGGGGTGGAGCTGGCGGAGAGGTTTGCCTACTACGGAATCAGCTCCAACCTCATCACGTTTCTGACGGGGCCTTTGGGGCAGTCCACCATCACAGCGGCTGAGAACGTCAACATATGGTCCGGAACGGCGTCGTTGCTCCCTTTACTCGGAGCCTTTGTCGCTGATTCTTTCCTTGGGCGCTACCGCACTATTGTTTTTGCTTCCCTACTCTACATTTTGGTACGTCTCCCTCTCCCACAATTTTGGCACGTGACTAAGTTGTTGGAGTTTTGAGCTCCTTTTAAGTCCCACATCGGGAACTCAAGGAAACTTGAGGTTCTTATATTATGTTAGTCTCCTTTATTAGTGGTTAGGTGTTGGAACATTTGGGATGGAGATTGAGGCTTGGGCCACTAATTGTGTCGATATTTATTTCTGAATTATTCTCCAACATAAGTTGCCTTAATCCGCATTATTTGGAAATATTTTGGGAAATTGGATGAATGCTAGGTTTTGCAAATGACAATTCCTGAACTGATCGAAATCAAATATCGACATACATTATTCTTAAAATTCCGTAAAGTGATCATTCAGTAATTAGGGTTTGTAATTTAGTAAGTTACAGAAACTCTTATGATTAAAGGGTGAATTCATTAGCACCAAACAAATCATTAATTAATTTCAACAAATAGAGATGTACAAAATCAACTTCCAAGCGAATTGAATGATGGTATGACATAGCCATCCAGAACTGGAGTTGGAATCACATTGTCTGCCGTTGTTGTATTCTTCGTAGTACACATCCCACACGCATCTAATCCATCTTTCATACAACTTGTACCATTTTAGACATTTATTAGGGAAATGAAGCTCAAATCGGAGGAGAGGTGGAGGCGATGTAGCCTTAGCTTCGGGGAGGGAAGTGGCCGGTGAATGTCTGGGCCTCTGTTTGTGTTCTTGGTGAGATAGAAGATGGATGTTTGGATATTGGTCAAGTCGAAATTTTACCAAATAGTAGGTGCGTAGGAAGTAGGTGTATGATGTAGGATAAGAAGGGGGCATTTATCTATGATCCATGTGATGAAATTGGGATTCCACCATAAAACCAATTGGCAATATGGGGAGTAGCTCAAAACCATATAAGCACATAGCAAACCTTGTCCCTCACCGATGTGGGACAACTCTCAACACGCCCCCGCACGTGTGGCGGATTTTCAAGCCTACACGTGGACAACAACTAGGTGACGTGGAGCGCGTGTGGTCGTTTGGCTTCACACGAGGACAACCCGCTCTGATACCATGATGAAATTGGGGTTCCACCATAAAACCAATTGGTAATATGGGGAGTAGCTCAAAACCATATAAGCACATAGCAAACTTTATCCCTCATCGATGTGGGACAACTCTCAATACCATGTATCACATTTATGTAGCATTCATGCATTTATGTGCCGTCTCTCAATATAAGGTTGGCTTGTACCCTTAGTTTCTCAGTTATCATCTATTATCTCCGTCAAAACTTATGTTACATCACGTGACGTGTAAAATGTAGTAAAATGTAGGGCCCATTAATTGAATGTGTTAGCGACGTCATTGCCACATATAAAAATATAATATTTTTAACACTAAAAATCAATGCTGATAAAAAAAATTAAAAATCAATTTAGAAAGGAAAAAAAAAAACTAAAAACTGAGAGAAAACTCTCACCACCTGCTCCCCATCAGGCCATCACTACCAAAACCCCACATACTCCACTCCTACCATCAAATTTGCTTATTTCATATCAATTTTGTAACTCCATCGCCATCACCACCTACCTTGCTCTGCATAACCATCGCTAGCAACATCACCGTTGTAACCCAACCACATCAAATACCCCAACTTATGAATTCAATGTAGAGGGGTTGCCTAATTCACCGGTCTTTCCTCTGAACTCATCGAGTGTAGGGTAACTCTGCTGACTGAAGCTGGCATAAGTCCCTCCAAAGAGGGTAATAGTTCACGAGCCCTAAAAAAGATCTTCGCTCACTCACCTTGGTAGGTAATTGTTCTTATTGTTTGACTTGTTTCTATTTTTTCTTTCAAATGTAAAATATTAAATACTTTTAATGAAAGTTGTAAATGTGGCGATGACATAGCCAACACGTCAGCTAATTAATGGGCCCCAAATTTGCCACATCATGTGATTTAACAGAATCTTTTATGAAGATAACATAATGGGGGCAAAGTGAGAAGCAAAGACAACTTTCAGAGGGTTAAGTGATACGTTTTGAGTTACAGGGGGCCAAGTAAGACTAAAGTTGAGTTTCAGGGGGCATTGGTGTAAATAAGCCTATTTTTAAAGCGTCCATTGCTAACATATGTGACCCTTTTATGCTACCTAAGAAGTCCAAATATAAACTAAAATGTGTGTGTGTTATTTTTAAAATGTCACTAGAAGGCCAGAGTCATTCACTGTTTGCAACTCAATGGCATAACTTCATTTAGTTAAATATATGGATACAAATGATGATGAAATTTTGACATAATCAAAATCCAACATATTACAAAACTAAATGAACCAAAAAAAAGTTCATGTGCATCAATTCAAATGAAAGACAACTTTCAGGGGTTTAAGTGATACGTTTTGAGTTTAAGCCGGTTCTCACTTTTTTTGGCCTGGCTGGCTTACAGGGGTGTCATTTCTAAATAGATCATATAGAACTTTGAAAAATAAAATTAAGAAAATTCCATCAGATTAATTGATATTTTACTTTTGATTAATTGATATTTTACTTTTCCTTATGATGGACGGAGTTACTAAGAAATGTGTGGTTATTCTTCAGATATAATTAGGGGTGCACGTTTGATTATTTTCTTTCTACATTAGTAGCTTTCTTCGGCGTGGGAAGCTTCATTAGTAGCTTTCTTATTTCCGTCATTGATGATATAACCAGTCTACCAGGCGAAAGTAGCTGGTTTTCGAATAATCTTAACCGTGCACATCTCGATTACTTCTATTGGCTGCTTGGTGGAATCAGTTTGGTACAATTGGTTATCTACCTCTACTTTGCAAAATCGTACATTTATAAATCCCATGATCTGTAAGTTCCTTCATACTTCGTACGAAAATTCAGCTTATAATCTTATTATTTGAATGCTTGTATTTGTATATACTAGATGGATATGTAGAACCGTCAGAACCAGTCTTGCTCTCCTAAATGATATTCATACCATATTTTTGTACCTGTGAGGACTAAATGTTATTCATACCATGTTTTTGTACCACATTTTCATACCACCTTAGGTGGTATTTGATGTGGACAGCCACATCATTTGAATTAATCAGATTTTTAAATTTAGTTTATTATTTAATAAACTAATAATTAATAAAAACTAATTAATTAAATGATGGTTGTGGTATACGAGGAGTCTTTCTCCTTCTTTTCCTTGGGTTTTGCAAATTTTTCAAATGATGTGGCTGTCCACATCGGATGCCACCTAAGGTGGTATAGAAATGTGGTATAAAAACATAGTATAAATAACATTACTCCTTAAGTTATGTTTGGGTGACGTACTTCTAATTCCTAAGTGGAATTTTAGGTCAATAAGAAATAGGCCACATTACTTAATATTACGGTTTAATAATTTTTTTATATTAATAAGTGAGAAATTTTAAATTTGAATCACGTAAATAACAAGTTTGATACTAGCTTATTCCACCAACTTCTTAGTGTAAATATATTTTATATAAAAATACTAATAATAAGGAATGGATCACAAATTATGATAACATGTAACATCCCACATCGACCAATGGAGAGGGGGTGATGTGCCTTATATGTACATGCCCACCTCCATATAGCACGAGACATTTTGGGAACTTACTGGCTTCGGATTCCATTTGAACTTTGAAGTTAAGCAAGTTCGGGCGAAAGCAATCCTAGGATG
The DNA here is from genome assembly GCA_035220775.1 of Malus fusca. NCBI lineage: Eukaryota > Viridiplantae > Streptophyta > Magnoliopsida > Rosales > Rosaceae > Malus > Malus fusca. Next base: position 47,438,171 of record CM069073.1, on the reverse strand, counting down.
GGTGACCCATTGGGAAGTTCTCATTTGAATTCCCAGAAACAAATCCATGAGGGAATGGTAAGCCCAAAGCGGACAATATCGTGTCACGGCGGAGTCGAGACTAGGATGCGACAAAATGGTATCAAAGCCACTCTGTCATTTGGTGTGAGTGTGCCGATGAGGACGTTGAGCTCCTAAGAGAGTGGATTGTAACATCCCACATCGACCAACGGAGAGGGGGTGATGTGCCTTATATGTACATGTCCACCTCCATATAGCACGAGGCCTTTTGGGAACTTACTGGCTTCGGATTCCATCGGAACTCCAAAGTTAAGCAAGTTCGGGTGAGAGCAATCTTAGAATGGGTGACCCACTGGGAAGTTCTCGTCTAAGTTCCCAAAAATAAATCCGTGAGGGAATGGTAAGCCCAAAGCAGACAATATCGTGCTACGATGAAGTCGAGACTGGAATGTGACATAACAGTCATTTACAAATGTACCAGACGAGCATTACAAAGAAGTGAGAGATATATGCAAATGACTGGCAATCACTTTTACATACTTTCATAATGATTAGGGTTGGTTCGGTATGGGATACCAAACCGAAAATAGCATACCAAATCCCAAATCGAAAATTTTCGGGACAAGAATCCGAAAACCAATCCCGAACCGAAACTTCAGGATTCCTGAATTTCGGTATTTCAAGATTTCCCGAAACCGAACTTGCATCAAAATCCAAATCATTTATATTGAGATTGAAATCATTTGAACCTACATTAAAAACCCAAATTGAAATCAGATAGAGTGACGGTGAATCAGTTGTCGAGAGAGATAGAGAAACAGAGTGAAGAGATAGTCAAACATAGAGAATGGAGAGAATCGGTGGTAGGGGATAAAGATGTGAAGTGTGGTGGTGGCCGGAGTGGAGAGAGTTCGTCAGAGTCAGATTGTGAGAGGGTAGGTGGTTGCTAAGCTTCGAATTCGAGAAGGAGAGACAGAGAGAGTCTTAGACTAAGTGAACTTACGGCTTGAAGGTTTGAGTCCTTCAAACGAAGCCAAACTCTTGGTGAGGATCGACGATGTTATCACCTGAGCTGCTACCATTCCTGCTACGTGTTTTTCAGTGAGGGATGAGAAGTTGAGAGAGAGAGGTGAGTCACTTGTGTGATGTGGCCGGATTCGAAGACGGAAAATAAGGAAGAGGAGAGAGATCGAGAGAAATCAACGAGGATGAGAGAGTAGGGTGAGGTAAGGTCAATAAAAAGAGTGACTGAGTGAGAGTTTTATTTGGAGTCAATGGTTGAGATTAAATTCTTAAATCCTAAACCCCTAAACCCTTAAATCTCAACCAAATCCAACAGCTGTTACAATTTTAAAAATATATATATAATTAAATATTTTTTTTTATTTCAGTTTGGCTCGGGATTATCGAACAAATGAAAATGTGAGACTGATTCCCGTAACAAGATTTCAGGATCAGTTCAAGATTGGGTATCGAAATTTTCGGGATTTTTTGTTTGACATTTTTTTGGTTCGCTTTCGAAATTTTTTCGGTTCGGTTTGGAATTTTCTGTATTTTTTTCCACCCCTAATAATGATCATGTAATATGTTTTAAATTTCTTATGCATATTTAATATTAGGATAAATATCAGTTTACAACCCTTAAGTTTTGTGGTTTTCAACATTTAATATATGAAGTTTTTTTTTATCCCAGAGTCATACTTAAAATGTTAATTTTGGGACAATCTCATACATTCGTTAGTCTGGCTGTTAAGTCTTCCGTTAACTGATGACATGTCGCCCATGTGGACAATGACTGAACGACACGTGTCATTAAGGGATCCACGTGGAAATTAAAATTTCAAAAAAAAATTTCCTGTCCAAATTTAAAATATTAAAATAATTTTTTATAAAAAAAAAAAATAAAAAAAGACCCCCTTCTTGTCACATCCCAGTCTCAACTCCGCCGTAGCACGATATTGTCCGCTTTGGGCTTACCATTCCCTAACGGTTTTGTTTCTGAGAACTCACGAGCAACTTTCCAATGGGTCACCCATCCTAAGATTGCTCTCGCCCAAACTCGCTTAACTTCGGAGTTCCGATGGTATCCGAAGTCAATGAGTTCCCAAAAGGCCTCATGCTATATGGAGGTGGGCATGTACATATAAGGCACATCACCCCCTCTTCGTTGGTTGATGTAGGATGTTACAATCCACCCCCTTAGAGGCTTGACGTCCTCGTCGGCACACTCGCACCACACGGCAGAGTGGCTATAATACCATTCTATCACATCCCAGTCTCGACTCCGCTGTAGCACGATATTGTCCGTTTTGGGCTTACCATTCCCTCACGGTTTTGTTTCTGGGAACTCACGAGCAACTTCCAAATGAGTTACCCATCCTAAGATTGATCTCGCCCAAACTCGCTTAACTTCGGAGTTCCGATGGTATCCGAAGCCAGTGAGTTTCCAAAAGGTCTCGTGCTATATAGAGGTGGGCATGTACATATAAGGCACATCACCCCCTCTCCGTTGGTCGATGTGGAATGTTACACTTCTTCTTCCCCACCCGACACCCCTCCATCCTCTCCACCCCCTCCACCCCTTGCCCACCTGAGCCACCCCTTCTCTCGTCACCAAACCCCGTCATACCAACCATGTCCCCCAATTTTTCCCCCAGACCATCACCTCCTCCTCTCCGCCCGCTGCAACATCTCATCCGTCAACAGAACCCTAAACCCCAAAAAATTCAATCTCAGGCTTCTCTCCAAAACGATTAACTTCATATGTGTTTCCCTCCACCAAGAAGCAAGTGCGAGAGGTTTAGTTAGCTGAACAAATGTTGTCGCGATTACTTCCTTTCACGACGGTTTCTTTCTCATGGGGGTGGTCTGGCCTCTCGAACTTGCTCACCTCCCAAACTGCACCGTCTTTCCACTCACTCTTTGTTTTCCCTAATAAATATAGCATAATCCCCTTATGTTCTTCCAGCCCTCAAATCTCCGCCGAACTCACCGACTCAATCCCCCAACCGCGGTCAAAACAAGTAACCTTAATTTCCCTCTAATTTATTTTTCAATCTCGTTGTTTTTGCATAATCAAATTTTTTGCATAATCAAACCATTAATTTATCGTTTTTTCAACAGAAGATCGTCTTTTGAATGTTTGTTTCGGTTGCAGGGTCCTATTGAACCCGGACTGTATCTGGTCGGAACTCTGATCGGAAACCTCGAAGATATCACTCTACAGTGCTTTCTCAATCTCTACATACAAAGTTAGAAACCATGTATTTTTTTTCTTTTCATTTTTTTAATTTGATATCGGACCGAATTTTTCCAATGCAGGGCTCTCCGGGTGTTAAAATCAGCTCATGTGATACTTTCTGAAGACACTCGGCATTCGGGGAAGTTGTTCCACCATTATAGCATCAAAACTTCCCTTGTAAATGAATAGGGATTATTATATTTTTGGGATTCTGAGTTGGTTAGTTTTTAGTTTTAGTTATTTTGATTTATGCTTTTAGATTACAGCTAAGCTATCACAAATTCAATGAAGCTCAAAGGGGGCAAACGTGAAATTGTGGCGCTCATAAGCAATGTTGGAATGCCGGGCATCAGTGATCCTATTACGGAATTGGTGAGGGTTTGGATTTTTTGGGTTGGAGAATCTGAGTTAGAGAGAAGCCTGGGATTGGATTTTTTGGGGTTTGGGGTCTGCCGACGGAGGAGATGTTGCAGCGGGATGAGATAAGGAGGTGATGGTCTAGGGGAAAAATTGGGGGACGGGGTTGGTGACGGGAGAAGGGGTGGCTTGGGTGGGCAATGGGTGGATGGGGTGGAGAGAATAGAGGGAGGTCGGGTGGGGAAGACGAAGGGGTTTCTGGTTTTTTATTTTTTTATTTTTTTATTTTTATAATTATTTTAATATTTTAAATTTGGGTGGGGAATTTTTTTTGAGTTTTTAATTTCCGCGTGTACCTCTTAATGACACATGGAGCCCAATCATTGTCCACATGGGTGTCATGTCATCAGTTAACGGAAGACTTAACAGCCAGACTAACAGATGTGTGAGACTGTCCCAAAATTAACACTTTAGGTATGACTCTGGGACGAAAAAAATTTCATGTACTAAATGTTGAAAACCACGAAACTTGAGGGTAGTAAACTGAGATTTACCTTTAATATTATGTAGTGTATTTATTCGCCACTTGGTCTAAATCCCTAGACTTCTTTGATTGCATATTAAAATTGTGCTTCCACTTTTTTCTTTTATGAAAATTGTCTTTCTAGCTACTTAGCATCTCAAAGTATAAATTTATCTCCATACAAAAAAGTAGCTTAACTTAAGAGTAAGTCTACTCATTTTAGGAAAGCAATGGCAATAAAATTATCTTGTTATTCACTCTAAATGAGTACTACTACACCCACTCCAATGTCTTATCTTTCCACCCCACTTTTTATTAAATTTTTAATGACTAATTTATCCTCTCATAAAATGACATATAAGGATAGTCAATAATGAAGAGCCGGTCCCTCATCCTAGTGATTTATCACACCCCTCGCATCATCGTTTTATAGTCTCCTCTGAGCCCTCTCAATCTTTTCCGAAACTTCAACCTTCAGAATGGACAACACGATTAAGCATGCTATTGTGATCAAGGTTATGAGACGGACTGGATCGTGGAAAGGTGACACAAGTAAGGGTCATGATTCTGTTACTTTCTGTCGGTGAATAGCGAGGAGAGAGAGGAATGGGATGAGGCATTTGGAGGGAAGGCAATTATTGGGGATTGAGATGCAACTGCCGCTTCCAGCCTGCCACTGCCAAACCCGCTAGCCAGGCACAGGCAGAGTGTGCAAATTGCAATGGAAGTGCAGAGTATGCGTATGATTGTATCAAGTGACTGACGAGCTCGACATTTTCCTTTCTATTTTGGTTCAAAATTGTTAAACAAAAGTCCCATGTCAATTAGAAGTATATTGTAATCTGTCAAAGGATGTGATAATTGTAATCTTGTGTATTCGATATAGATGGGAAGTTGGGAACTCAATATCCCAGTACGACTCCTGCAACTCAACCTAATTATTTATACTGATGAATGCAGCAATGGAAGCCAACGCCTCCATCATATTTGGAAATATTATTCAAAGAATTGAAAATAGAATGGAGAACGTGTTACAGGAGAAGGAAATCAAGCATTGATATGATAGGATTTGGGCTTTAAGCGGCCAGTAATGATTGGAATAGGAGGCCAATGAGCAAGGTGTTGGGGGTAAGGGTGCTTTGGGAATAACGGTGGGTGGGAAAATAGTATGGGTTTCTTTTTACTTTTTATGGTGGGTGGGAAGATAAGACATTGGAGTAGATATATCTAGGGCTGGAAAAAAATCCCAAAAATCCCAAACCAAACCGAAAAATTCCCGAAAATTTCGGTACCCAATACCGAACCGATCCCGAAATTTCGGTGCGGGAATGGGTCTCAAGTTTTTGGGATTTCGGTATTCCCAAACCGAACCAAAAAATATATATATATATTATTTAATTTTTAAATATTTATTTAGAATTTTAATAGCCGTTGGATTCTGTTGAGATTTAATCTCAACCGTTGTTATGTTTTAAACCCGTGTCTGACTCTCTCTCTCTCTGTCCCTCTCAACAGTCTCGTCACTCTCACCCTCACCTCACCTCCAGGGCCGGTCCAGAGATTTTTGAGGCCCGGGGCGACGCCAAAAAAAGTGCCCTAACTTCATATAAGAAAATTATTTATTTTCACACGTAAGACATTGATAAAATTATACTTAGACAAGCACTTCAAACTCAATAATTTAGAAACACAAAAGGACTAATTTATTTTGTATTGAGAGAAGAAAACCAAACAACTCTAGGCTTATAAGTAGATAGATGATGAGTTTTGTTTTCCATTTGAACTTTGAAAGTGTTTTTGTATAAATCATGAGGTGTTTTTTCTTATTTACTAACCTTGTCAATATGGGACTAAAAAAATAATGATGTTTTCGAGTCTTTAATTGATATGTATTAGTAATGAATGAGCATTAAATTAAATATTTTGATAACACGTCATATAATTTACAAATTTGCGCTACAAATTTGGTATACGTATTACTCATTGTTGAAGATTAGACTTGAATTGAAACGAATATTTAAAAATAACAACCTACATAGCTACTAGCTAGTAACTAAAAATAAATTAACAACCAAACAAAAATTTGTTAAAATTGAAAAAAATAAACATGCCCATAGCGTTTCGAACTTAGGACCTCTTGCTAATTTTAAACAACAAAAACCATTGCTTCTAATTAAACTTCTTGATCCTTTAACCAAATTTTATAAATTTATACTCTTATGAAAAGAAATTTGTAAAAATTAGAAAGTAAATAAGCACATGTGGTGTTTTGAACTCAAGACCTCTCATTATTTTCAAATGACCAAACCACCTCTTCTACTTAAATTTTTGTGTCATTGAACCAAATTTTATAAATTTATACTCTTATGAAAACATAAATAAATATATCACCCTAATAATTTTGGTGCCCCCAATATTTTTGGGCCCCGGACGGTTGCCCTGCTTGCACTGGACCTGGCCCGGCCCTGCTCACCTCACCTAAGACCTAAATCCCGATCTCTCTCTCGGTCTCTCTCGACAGTCACTCTCGGTCTCTCCTCGCCGATTTGTCTCTCCTCCCACATCCGTCGCCTGAATCCCGAATCTACCCGCACGGCCACACCAGTCCTCATTCCTCTGGGTCCTTACTCTTCACCTGAATCGCGCCTTCACCCACTGTCTTCCATACCAGTCCTCAGTCCGCACTCCTCCTCACTGCAAAAGGTAAGAAATTCTTGCAATAAACTCAACCAAAGTTCATACAAATTGTTTGATTCCAAATTTGATTAGAGATTTTGAATTTGGGTTTCTGAAATTAGGGTTTCTGAATTAGGGATTTTGAATCGATGGGGAGGTTAAGAACCCGCTACTTTCTGATCTATATCGCTATTGTGTATATGTGATTCTGTATAGCCACCCCTTGTTTGGTCCCAATTAATCATGTCCCTTCTTCATGTCCACTGTTAAGTGGTAAGACGTATCAGCAGTGGATACTGCATAAATTGTTTGTTTAAGAAAGTTTGTCCAAACGAGCGGCTGAAGTTTAAAATCGGAGTTGAATAATATTTCACTCTTACTGATCACCCTATGACTTAATTGGAAAAACCAACAAGTTATCGAGAATATCATCTATTGGAAAAGGTTTGCACAGAAGGCCATTTTGATCCTCTTTGTCGAAGCTCAGTGCCAACTATAAACTATCAGTCACATAAGATATGGACCAGAACAGGCATAGCATGACAAATGACAAAACTTCTGACTTCCAAACTTCCTAAAGCATCAACAAGATCAAAGGGCCGAAGGGGCCGAAGAGACAATGAAGAGGCATTGGGTCGGGAGTTATATTTATTCGGTGATTTTACTAGCAGCACACCGCGTTTACGAGACGATTTATGATGCGTTTACTGTTTTGATTTCCGCGATGCGTTTCCGCGATGTGACTTTTGAGATATTTTGGCATGCTAGGATTTTGATTTAAATCCATCACTTATTATGCTAGTAGTTTTCATTATTAAACTGTGGGGGTTATTACTTTGATAACTGTTTTATTATTATATATATATGAACTTGGTCCACTCACCTTTGTTTTGCGCCCTCATTCAGGACTTAGAATCAAGGCACCTAATCCCGGCATCAAGACACTTCTGCAGCAGCATCTTTGAATCCTCTTGATGTAGGACCCACTTCTTTATTCATTCAATTTTATCTTAATTCTTTTTAGTGATTAGGTTTAGTTGTATGCTCTGAGCACGTTCCTAAAATTTTTAATTCATTGTATTTCAAATTTCTAACTCTTATTTATTTCTTATTCTTAGCTTTTGTATCAATTAATGGCTTTCGTCACCCTCGGGTGTTGGCCAGCACGTGTCTATCCTGGTATTCGGGGAATATCAGGGTCGGGGCGTGTCAGAAAGGGCAATGGCAATTACTACAAATACATTTTTTTTAATGTGTTTTTTGCTTTATCTTCCATATGTCATTATCTCCTTAGGTTCTTGATGAGATTTCAACCACTTTTGTCGCGCCATGTGTCATTATCCATTAGTAATATCTGCTAATATTTTTGTTAAAATTCTCGAACTTTGTAAGTTTGTTTAAATGTGAACTTTGTAAGATTGTGCGAATCTAACTTTGTAAGTTTTTTTAAATGTGAACTTTGTGAGTTTTTAAAATTTTTTATATAAATTTTTAGATGTTTTTTACTGTTGAATTATTCTTGGCTGTTGAATTTTTCAATTTTTTTTAATCAGATACGTCACATGGCACATCAGCATCATTTTCAAATATTTTTTTTGACCTTTGGAAATTCAACGGTCCTAATCAACAAACCGTTGAAAATCCAACGACTGTAACGCACCCAAATAGGAGCCGTCTGGCTCAATCCAGTCTTCATTGCACGTGGGTGGGGTGGGCTTTCTACTGCTTGACATCAGACCCAACGTCACCTATTGCGAGCAGACTCAAGGCCCTGCAGTTGTTGCGAGGGCCAGTCCAATGAGCTTCTGGAGCCCATCAATTGCAATTGGGGTACCGTTGGACTTACTTTAATAAACAAATTTAAAGTTATTTTGTTGACAAAAGAAAAAACAAATAGTTTAAATTTTTAGATTTCAAATGGGAAAGAAAGAGACAACAAAGAAGAACAGGCCAGCCACTGAGAGATTTTTCAATGTGACCGGTATACGGAGTGGTACAGCACGTGTCATTATAAAAATGGTGAGATATGTGTGCTAAAAAGTTAATAACTTCAAAAATAAAATTTTACACCACTCTTTTTAAAACACGTAATATACCATTTATATTTCCGTCACAATTAAAAAATTTCTTCAGCCAACAACTTTGGCTTGCTTTTGGAAGCAAGATCGATAGACAGTGGTCCCACTGGGGTCCTTAAAAAGACAAAAATGGCCCCTCCTCGACCTGGCACTGCCACTGGCAGCAGCAGGCGTTACAATGTTTATCTGTTCCGTTGCGGCCGGCTCGATGTTGTCAAGGTTACTTTCATACCTGATAAGTGATATACCCCATCCATTTTTAAAATAAATTAAAAAAAATATTAAAAATTAAAGAAAATCCTACAAAAAATGACAGCCTGTTGTACCAACACATACTAATAATGCGACACGTGTACACAGATTTCGGTGTGGCCTTGGCCTTAGGTTCCGGGGTGTGAATCCTCGTTGACCGTCCTGTCACTCTATTATTTTCTACAGGGAGTAAAATCTTTGCAGAGAAGGAGGGGATAATTTTAATTTTCAGTTCTTCAATTTAGAGAGGCCGGAGAGGAGAAGATTTATTTATATAAAATGGATGTTTAAGTTCCGGAATTTAGGAAAGGGAGTGTTTCGAGCTCGGAATGCATAGATAAAATTCAACATGTTATCTATAAGGATATCAGATCATATGCAAATGATAGAGTTAATGGGTTAAATAGTTAAATGTGAGGGTAGGGAATCGGGAGATTGAACCCTCACCAGGTTGCATAACAATTATTGATTTTTGTCACTGGCCTACCGCTATCTACCAAAATATAAAATGGCTTTGAACTCCCTAACAACTAGATTCAAGTATAAAACTTCTCACTTATAAAAAAAAAAATATCAGTACATCACAGCATTAAACGATTATATAATATTATATTATTAGATAAAAACACCATGGTAAACGCATTTTGCGTAAGACATTCTCGAAGATGAGAAGGTGGAATGATGTTTTGAAAATGTTTTTTTGATGATGAATATCATAAAACGTGCTTAGCGGTTTCTGAAATTTCGTTTCAAGCGACTCCTCCTCCATCTCTAGGGGCTGTGCGGCCCATTGTTTTTGAAAATCGGACGGCTTTTGGGACTATTTAATTGGTGAAAAAGGAAAAGAAAGAAAATTGTGAGTAGATGAATTGACAGAGATATCATTCGTGACAACCAATACCTCCAATCTTCTTATCTGTTTATTTGGGTTTATGTTTTTAAAGATTATTATTATTATTATGTTTTTTTTTTTTTTGAAAAAGAAAAAAGCAAAACGACACTAGAATCAATAAGTCATCACTCTACCAACTTTCTCCACAAATTCAGGATTAGAACTTCATCCTTGCACCCCAAGCATGTGCATTCACATCAATAAAAAAAAAGGATTTTTAAAATCAATATAAGTGATTTTTAAAATTATTCAACGTTAATTATTTTGATTTTCTATGAAAAATATGCGTTAAATTGAAGAAACGGGGGCTGGTTTAACAAAAATGCCCTCAATTTAACGGAGATTTGTCCAGAATGACCAAAATGATTGATGTTGGACAATTTCAGGGACAACTTCTATCGATTTTAAATATCAGGGATCAAAGTGAAGAGTTATGTCAACCTCATATATCATTTTAGCTAACAAAGCCTAAAAAAATTAAAAAGGAGAAAAGAAAAAGCAGCTCTTGCATGGTCATTTTCACCACAATCCTATGACGTTTTAATTTAAAAGAATCAGCTTTAATCTCACATTTTGCAATGATTAAATAGTGGTTTATAGTTTTTTGTTTTTTGTTTTGAAAAAAGTCACGATTTATACGGTGTATTAATATGCGCATTTTATGCCATGCGTAATGGTAACCTCATGAAACATAGTGGCAGACTAACGGTTAAACTAAAAAAATCATCTTATCACTAAAAGAAAAAGTTTTTTCACCACCTAAAAATCTAAAGTAAAAAACAAAAAAAAGGCTACACCTGGTTAAAGCTACCCACTCTCGTGGTGAATCTATAATCCTTTTTTTTTTTTTTTTCATTTTTATGTATCAAGGCTAACACATTGATTAAACCTCTAATCCTTAATTTGTGAAAGATAAAAGTTTTTTGTGTCACTTAATACTAAGGTCTTATTAACTTGTACGTGAAAGATTTTATGTTCCGAACTCACCAAAAGCGAATTTGAACCACATTATTATAGATAGTTCATTGTCATACTTAAGGCACTCTCCTACCCCCTTAGTGTAGCTAATATTGTTTGTGAATTTTTCTTCTTCTCTTAATCAACAAAGTGAAAATACAAGAGTTGAAGTCTCAGTCGTGAGGGTAGAAATTATACTTGTAGTAGAAAGAAGACAATTTATTTAGGGGGTGTGCTATCCACACACCCCTTTTTACTTCTCACACACCCCTTGTTAATTTTTGTCCGTTGATCTTCTTCAATTCATCCGATCCGATGGCCGAAAACCAAAAAGGTGTGGGAGAAGTAAAAAGGGGTGTGTGGATATCACACCCCTTTATTTAGGCCAATTTTTTTTCGTGGTCCCTGTGGTGACACGCCACTTTTGATGTAACCCTCGTGGTGAAAAAACTTTTAATTAAATCCTCGTGGTGGGCCTTGTTAGCAATTGAGGTCGAAATCCAAACTTCCATTAGTCTTCCGTTAAATAAACTCACGTGACTATCACATGAAGGGTCAAATTCGTCATTTCAATCCAATTTACATCATATTCTATAGACATCTAGTATGAGTTAGGGTTTAATTGAAATTAGATTTTATAGAAGAAAAAAAAGGCTGGAAAGCGAAGAGTGAAACTAATTTCTTAGGTATGATTTAATTTCGTTTGGAAATCCTAATACTTCTAATAAACCATTGTTTATTTTTCAATGCCAACACGTCTTTAATCATGAGTTAGAGTTTTAGTCTTACTTGAATTTTCATTTTTGTATCACTTTGGATATGTTTTTCACAATGGGTTTGGCTTGATCTGCAATTTGACTAGGTTAACAGGATTTGAGGTGATGGTTAACAACGGTGGAGGTCCATTAGTGGCTATGGTGGTGGCTGGAAGCATGAGATGAGATACGGGGACAGTTGAGTTTTTTATCTTCACAAGTTTCTTTATTTGTAATTTTATTTTAATTCAAATGAAAACTAATGAAAATGGCTTGAAAACTTTGAGTTTTAACGATAAGGACAAAATAAAGGGTAAAGTGAATAGTACCAGGATTGACTTTTTAGTGTGCAAATGTGGTTTTTCATTAAAGTGAACAGTGCCGAGAGCTTTTCGTTAAAGTTCCCTTAATTCAATCATGTTTTTGTCCTTTTATTTTGGAATAATTAAAAAAAAAAAAACTTTAACATTATGTGTGTAAGTAATTAGGAATTGATTTTAAAATACTTTAAAAAGTTGAGAATTTCAAAGAAATTTGAGAGACTTTGTACTGTATTTTAAGTATTTGTAAATCTCACACCTCCTTTTGAGATTTTGAAGGGATTTTACTCAAAAGTTACATAAAATTTCTGGAAAACAACGAAAACTTCTTGGATTTACAAATTCGTTAAACTCCATGAATTTATTTTGTTGCACACACAAATACACTCTCTAAGAACCAGTTACACCACTATCTAATGATATTTCTCTCAACTTTTAACTGAAACACTTCAAGTTCAATTTTCATGAACAATAAGTTTTAAAACCTAATTATGGTTGGGTCATTTTGTGTTTAGATAATGTGTGCCGACCCAATAGTGTTGTAAAAAAACATATGATTCTTGATACAATAATGAATTAAAATCGAAAGTATTTAGTTTCTACATCATCATATGATGAAAAATCAAGAGGACCAAAGATCGGTGGCACTACGATTCATCACGAGCAACTAATTATTTCAAGATCAGTCGATTTGTTCAACACTAAAATTTGTTATTTAATCTGATTTTTTTTAAGAGATGACCCTATTTACCTGTAAAATAGATAAATATTAGATGTTCAACATATTCTTTAAATAAATGGCCAAATATTTTTTGTAGTCTCTGTGGTGATACGCAACTTTCAATGTGACCCTTGTGGTGAAAAAGCTATTAATTAAACTTCCGTGGTGAGCTCTATCAGTAATTAAGGTCCAAATCCAAAGTTCTGTTAGTCTTCCGTTAAATGAAATCATGTGACTATCATATGTGGATCGATCAAAATTAAGTTTATTTATTTTGAAAAATTATAATAAAATATTTGAAAATAGTTTACCGAAAATTTTCAAAATTTAAATACAATTAAACATTTAGAGAATCATATATCCCTAAATTTGTAAAATGAATTAAATTCCTCAAAATTTCAATTAAAATCTTGAGTGATTGCCCTATTTAGCTTCATAAATACATGAAACATGAAAAGTCCACTAGCATTTGTCAAATTTCCTTGTATCAGATAAGTTTGAATTTATGACCAGACGGAATAACTTTGATTAGACGAAATAAAAATAGAAATAAATGAGAAACGGACAAGAGGGTTGGGCTTGAGATTGACAATTGAGATAGTGATATTTGAGCGCAAGAAACATTGACAATTACAAATGGGGTGTGATATTCACACACCCTATTTTACTTCTCACACACCCCTCATTGATAATTTCTGTCCGTTGATCTTCTTCAATTCATCCGATCCGACGGCCGAAAATTAAAAAGATGCGTGAGAAGTAAAATGGGATGTGTGGATATCACACCCCTTACAAATTTAGACGACAAAGTCCACTGGACACGAAATAACAGGGTATCATAGGAAACAACGGGAGAGGGAAGGAAAGAGATTTAATTTGTCCGAAACACAAATAGTATATTACGTGTAATTGTATAAATAATAAAATATTTATATTAAAAAATCAACAACTCAAAAACAAAACTTTTCTTTATTTGTATCGATTTATCACGTCGTGTTCCGAATACAATCAAAAGGGTGCGGCAAGTTTTGGAACAAGGAGTGGGGTAGGGTGGAGTATTGTGGGACCCATAAAATAAAGTGGTGTACGAGCTGGCGAACCGGTCTGACAGACTGGTTCTTCCCATAGGCAACACGACCAACATCAACAACCATCCTCCTCTCCACTCTCTTCAAACTCCCCCCTCCTCTTCCTCCCCCTCAACTTCCACTTCCTCCACCCGCACTTCTCCCCTCGTCATTTAATCCTCCCCTACGCTCACTCTCCTCTCTCAAACTCTCTCTTTCTCTAACTCTAGATAATTAATTAATTAATTGATATGGCTGAGGAACACCAGAAGCCTGAGGCTGCAGCTGCGCCAGAAGCACCACCATCCGAGGAAGTTGTGGTGGTGGCTGATGCGCCGCCTACCGATAAGTCTGTGACCGAGAAAGAAGCGGCTCCGGTTCCAGAGCCGGAGGCCGAGGCAGAGAAGCCGGCTGTGACGACGACTGAGGAGGTGGAGGACAAGGCTGCTCCCAAGGCTGACGAGGATCACCAAGCCATCGCCCAGTCGGTTTCTTTCAAGGAAGAGAGCTACGTTGTTAGCGAGCTTCCCGAGCCCCAGAAGAAGGCTCTTGAGGAGCTGAAAGTACTCATCCAGGAGGCCCTTAATAAGCACGAGTTCACTGCTCCGCCGCCCGCCAAAGAGGAGGAGAAGCCTGTACCGGCGGCTGAGGAGAAGGAGGAGGAGAAAACTGAAGAAGTACCACCCAAAGCTGAAGAGGAACCCAAAACGGAAGAAGCAAAAGCAGAAGCAGTAGAAGAAGCCAAAGAGGAAGAAAAGCCAAAAGAAGTGGAGGAGGAGAAGCCAAAAGCAGAGGAGGAGACGGTAGTTGTGACGGAGACTGTGGTGGAGAAAGTTACAGAGACTGTTGATGACGACGGCGCCAAGACTGTGGAGGCGATTGAAGAGACCATAGTCGCAGTAGCCCCTGCTCCGGCTGCAGAGGCGGAAGCAGCCCCATCTAAAGAGACCGAGGTGGCGGTGGAGGCTACTCCCGCTGCTGCTGCTGCTGAGGAGGCCCCCGCGGCGCCACCTGTGGCGCCGGAGGAGGTGTACATATGGGGAATTCCGCTTCTGGGAGACGAAAGGAGCGACGTGGTTCTGTTGAAGTTCCTGAGGGCGAGGGATTTCAAGGTGAAGGAGGCGTTCGCCATGATCAAGAACAGCGTGCGGTGGAGGAAGGAGTGGGGCATCGAGGGGCTGCTGGAGGAAGATCTCGGAAGCCACTGGGACAAGGTGGTGTTCACTCATGGCGTCGACAAGGAAGGCCACCCTGTGTGCTACAACGTGTTCGGGGAGTTTCAGAACAAGGAGTTGTATCAGAATACTTTTACGGACGAAGAGAAGAGGGCCAAGTTCATCAAGTGGAGGATCCAGTTCTTGGAGAAGAGCATCAGAAAGTTCGACTTCAACCCGACCGGAATATCGACCATCGTTCAGGTCAATGATATCAAGAACTTTCCTGGGCTTTTCAAGAGGGAGCACAACCAGGTCACCAACCAGGCCCTTCATCTCCTTCAGGATAACTACCCTGAGTTTGTTGCCAGACAGGTACTCTACTTTATTACTTACTCCTTCTCTTCGTCACCTCGTAAATCAAATCGGATTTGACGTCTGAGATTAAAACGACAAAAGCACGATTATTTGCTCTCCACTTTTTATATCAAATCCAAAGATGAGCGACCATGCATTCTCTCTGGTCACCTGGTGACGTGACGGAGATAACATTTACGCGATTAATGATTAAGTGAATTGAATTTGAATTTGTGGGTTTGATTTGGTGAAGGTGTTCATCAATGTGCCATGGTGGTATCTTGCTTTCAATAGGATGATCAGCCCATTCCTGACCCAGAGGACCAAGAGCAAGTTTGTATTTGCTGGTCCTTCCAAGTCTGCTGAAACCCTTTTCAAGTAATTTAATTCATTCATTTTCCCTTTATTTGTCTCTAATTAGTACTATCATTGTTGCTAAATTTGTATAACTGAAAGAAAAAAATATGGAAACTAATTAGGGTGAAACATGATTACGCAGATATATAGGCCCAGAGCATGTGCCAGTTCAGTATGGTGGGCTAAGCAAGGAGGGTGTTGAGGGTGAGCATGAATTCACCACATCTGACCCTGTCACTGAGATTACTGTCAAGCCAGCATCCAAGCACACCGTCGAAATCCCCGTGTCTGAGGTATGTTATCTAATTCTTAATCGTAATTGTTATTAAAAACGGCGACCTCAAGGCAACAAGGCTCCCCTGCTTTAAACATCTATCGTGCGCAACTTTACTTTTGCTTTGTAAAGAGTGTTTTTCACACTCGAACCCATGACATTTCGGTTGCGCGGCGTGCCCTCAGTAATTATTGTTATTGTTTTGTAATTGTATGTAAATTTTTAGTAAGTGTGAATTTTTGTGAATTGATGCAGTCTGGGGAGGTTTTGGTGTGGGAAGTGAGAGTGGTGGGATGGGAAGTAACCTATGGAGCTGAATTCGTGCCAAGCGCGGAGGACGGCTACACCATAATCTTACATAAGGCAAGGAAGGTCGGGGCAGCGGATGAGCCGGTGATCACAAACACGTACAAGATTGGCGAGGCGGGGGAGGTTGTGCTGACCATCGATAACCAAAGCTCGAACAAGAAGAAGCTCCTCTACAGGTCCAAGACCAAGCCCTCCTCTGAAATCTGATTCTTCAACAAATAAACAAAACATTCAAACATTTCAACTCAAGCTCTCTCCTGGTTGATATTTATTTTTTCTTCATCTTCTTCTGGTTGATATTTATTTTTGTTCCTGCAATGTATGTGCCTGAAGGTATTTATATTTTTAATTTTGATTCATATTTGTTTTAGTGAATGGGGTTTGTGGTAATTTTGGATTTGGATTGTAAACAATAGTGGAAGATGATGTGCTGTGATGGGGGAAACATTTGACACAGTATATACCATGTTGTGTTATGTGATGTTGGTACATATGGACATGGGAACAGATTATTCTTCTGCCTGTAAATTCATAAAGTCTGTAAATTTGGTCCCTTCCCTCCTTTCTTTTGGCATTTTAGCAATAAATGGAAATAGATTGTTATAACTCTTCATTTTGATCACTAAGATTTAAAACCGATAGAAATAGTTCATGAAATTGTCTACCATTGATTATTTTGGTTTTTCTGGAAAAAAATTTCGTTAAATTTAAGAAATTATCAGTTTAAGTAGAGGGGTTGATTTGATAAAAATACTTTCAATTTAAAGGAATTTCTCATAGAAGGACCAACAATCTTAGGATAATTATTATTCTATTTTAAATCCCGATGATCAAAATGAGAAGTTATGCCAATTTCAGATATCATTTTGGATAAAAAAACCCTTTATTTTTTATCAGTTTTGTTCTGATCCATGTCACTGTTGCTTTTATATGTGGATTAAGATAAGGGATAAATTTTTTGACAAATATTTTTTCGCAAAAGTCCTTTTCTTAGTTTGTTAACGATGAGAAATTATGTAGAAAATACGAATTTTTTGGATAGAATGGTCACTTTCAAATATTAATGAGGAGTGGGATTCTTAGTGCTTGTGCTCAAGAACAAACTCTTCTTAATGATCTAACTTTCCCTTCACTTAAAAGTTAAGAATAAATAAAAACTTTGGAATCTGGATAAGGAAGAGTTCAAGGAAGTTCTTTGCTGAGAGAAGTGGTGATCTCGTCTTGCTTGCTGGGAGAGAGGAAGTTTCGAGAGTGCTTTTTCGAATCAAATAGCGAGGGATCACTCAACAATGGACCCTAACTGAAAGCGGTCGGGAATGAGTACCTATCCCTTACAGGAATCAAAACTGTGTCCATTTTCAAATACTTATGAAGGCATATTTGTCATAAAAATGGCATTTTTTGGTTACCTACGAGGAAGGAAAGTGAATACCAGTGGAGAGATTCACTTTTGCCCCTTGCATTTTCATGACTATGAAATCATTTCCCAAACCTGGACTTACCAAACATGGGAATGATAATGTTTTTATTCATGCCCAATCTCCTTTCCCGCATACCATGGGTAACCTAAGAGACCGTTTGGTACGCAGACGGGACGGGACGGAACGGAACAGGACGGAACAGATGATGTAAATATTGAAAAAGATAAGGAGAAATTTCGTCATAAAATGTTATAAATTTGTGTTCCACAGATGTGGAACGGATCATTCCATGGGGAAGAGGTGGAACGAAAAATCAGCCAAATTTCGTCTTATGGGACAACCCGTTCCACAGTTTTTAGGCGCACCAAACGTGGGACGGAACAGTTCGTCCCGTTTCGTCCCGTCCCGTCCCACGTACCAAACAGTACCTAATGGATTAGACGGACCTTAAAGGAATATAAATATATACATATATGATGTGTTTATACGAATTTTGAACGTTTTGTGAACAATGAATATAATTTGGAAGTTTTAATGTCTTGCTTTGAGAACTCTATTGAATACCGGTAATGGCTTGTTTGGCTAATTACGAATAAGAAACATCGAAATTTAGAGAACTGTTAAGGAGGTTCTCTGAAAAGTGAGACTTTCTTTGAACTCTTCATTCTTTTACACAATATTTTATAATGTTAATACGAAAATTGATATTAAACTATAAAACAACAGAAAGTCAATAAAGATCAGTGTTAAAGAATCACCTTAGCAATAAGAAAAGTGATTAGAAGTTGGGACCACTTTCTTGATCCATTGGCAGCGCTTTGGGGGTAAACAAAAACATCACGGCACCAAACAATTCGAATTTATTGGAAGGAGCGAGTTGGACCATTTTGTTCGTCAACAATTGTTCACTAGAGTCATGTTCCTTTATTACTAAACCGCTAATTTAGTCATTGTATTAGCGAAAATTAGATTAAAATTTTTTTTTTCAAAAAAATTAGTCCCTAAATCATAAAAATTTGTCATTACATCCCTAATATTATTTTGAAGCTACTAGCCTACTATATTCAATTTTCCATCAATTTAAGTCACATTACTTGCATGTGGTACACATTGGAAGGTAGATTGGTAATTTTGCATAAAGAAATAGTATAGAGTTAATTTTGGAGTGTAAATTAGACGTTAGATTTGCAACTTATATGAAATATTAAGGGCTTATAGGCGAGAAAAGAACAGTATTATACTC
Organism: Malus fusca; assembly: GCA_035220775.1. Taxonomy (NCBI): domain Eukaryota; kingdom Viridiplantae; phylum Streptophyta; class Magnoliopsida; order Rosales; family Rosaceae; genus Malus; species Malus fusca. The sequence goes on along the minus strand of CM069073.1, from coordinate 47,419,217 downwards.
TAAAGTGCGTCAAGTAACTTACGTTGACGAAAAATTGGATAAAATAGCTTTAAATATAATAGTAGGGATGAAATTAGCAATTTTTAATGAATCTAGAGACTTATTTTTCAAAAAAAAAAATTTCAGAAAATTAATTTTCACTGAGATGATAGTTCATGGACTAAATCGGTACTTCACCATATATTATGTACATAGGGTCAGGCTCAAAGCACACACATAATAACAAATTGCAAGCATATATGATGTATTTTTATGATTTGCAAATCATTTTTTGAAAATTTCTAAGGAGACTACTTTAAAGTGATATTCTCTATGAACTCTCTGTCACCTCATGTCAACATTATAAAACATTATGCAAAAAAAAAAAAAAAAAAAAAAAAAACCTTTGAGGGGGCAAAGAGTCCAACTTTTGAGAAAGACTCCTTAGCATTTTTTTTTTGTTTCCTTCAAAGATCGTCTTTACTAAAAGTCACTAAAATCCGAATTATATAATCGTTCGAGTAAATGATAGTCATTTTAGTATTTCTTTGTAAAATGTATTCGTGTTTTTATTCACTACAAATGAATGTGTTAATAGTTTTTTATTTACCTAAGTTTTTACAAGAATGGTCTATGAACCGGAATAACGAATTGATTTGTCCCTTCTTAATTAAATTGCATTCATTAAAAATTAAAAAAAAAGATGCATTTTTCAACAAACGATTTATTTACACTAAAGAATTGAAGAGTAGACTAAACCTCACAGCAGTCTACAAATAATGTGGTTCAAGAGAGGGGCGTTTCTTGATATTATGAAAGCTTCACACTTTTGCATTCTCACTTTATATACAAACTATTCCCTTGCCACAAGCTTACGCGTTTGACAATTGACTTTTTTTATTGATTTATTTTTTTATTTTAATATATACACACACATTGGCAGATTCCATACCGTTGAAAAAGAAAAGGAAGGGAACGGGTCGGTAGATCGAGGGACCAGGTGGAGGACCAGCAAATTGCACTTAGCTCTGTTATTTTTTTTGTTCAAAATTGCACTTAATTAGCTCTTTAATCATACATAATAGGACATGCATGGAAACAAGGATTGCACATGTTGTTAACATTCATGATCACTTTCCGTCAATTTTTTATACTTTTTTTTTTCTATTTTAACGCAAACGATATCATTAAGTTAGAGTAGTCGAATAAAAGAACATCTTAAACAGAAAGGCTCTAACCACTATAATAATTTCCGACTTGCTTGTTTATAATTATTTTTTACTTTGAAAAGGAAAAAAAAGGTGAGGGCCGGCAGTAATCAATCAGTTTGGCACGAAAGTAACCAAACTTAGTTGTCTTCTTAGCCAGCTTTATTCATGTTTGATTCCTTCCCTGGGACCCTCACCATGTTTGGTTTGTAATCATTTTCTCCACCACCTCAATTAATTAATTAGTTAAACGTATATTATTGCTTAGTTTATCATCAATTACCAGGGTCAGAGCATGATTACCGCTCAAGATATTACGTGGCATATGATATTTTGGTGTTTTAGGGGGCTTCACATATAGATCCCTCACCACTTTCTAAAACATTGGGCTGTAAATCGACTCGAAACTACTCAATCTTGTATTTGATTCGGACTTGGCTCGTGCGTTTGTAGATCTTCAGCCTCTTGGAAGAAGTCAAGTTTATGTTAGGTTTGATAACAAACAAGTCAAGCTAAGTAATGATATGTTTGGTTCGTAAAACTCAAACTAGCTCGTATGTTTTCTTGAGATATCTCGAACTATGTTATTTCAAAGTAGCTCGTGTGTTTTCTCAAATTCGATTGAAATGAAAGATCTTTTTTTTTTTTGTCAAACGATGAATTTTATTACATTAGATGTTAGATTAGTCACCGACGGAATTCGAACTCACGCCGTCACGTAAGGGCTTAACACATTTCTATTATTGTGGTAAATAGCCACTTGCAAAATGAAAGATTATGTTTGAGATTTTGCTTTTGAAGAATTATATTTGAGTTTTTTTTTTCCAAGGTTTGGTTGACTTTCTTCATTCGAATATTTTTTGATAAAACAATATTTTATTCTAATAGGATACCATATTATATTTATGTAATTTTTTTTAATTTGTAATCGGAATGTTTCAACATTAATTCACATGGATGACAATAACATATTATTTTAGCGAGGTGTGGGCTAATTTATTCGTTCAAGTTGGATCAGATGTCACGGGCAAAGATCTAAGAGTTGCGAAGATATAAAACATCCAGCCCATACATTTGGGCTGTCATGATGACATCAGTTCATGTATTACAGCCGATTCTTTTCGGCACAACTAAAACCATTTTCAATAGAAGGCTAAAGTTCAAAAGCTAAAAAATGGTCTGATTTGTCAGAAATTTTATCTCCAACGGATGGCTAAATTATAATTTTATGAACTCACCAGGCTATTATTTGACCAAAAGGACATTGGGCTAGTTGAAGTAACCCCCCTCAGCTCAGCTCCTCAATTGAAATAATTTATTCAAATTGAACGGTTAAATTTGAAAACATCAAATGGTAGTTTAACTAAATTAATCAATAAATTTAAAAATACAAACTTAAAACTAATATATTATTGAGAAGGCTATGTTTAGACATTTTGGTTGAAGATGGTATATAAGACTGACTGACATTGTTTATTTAAAAATAATTTTTTGCAGGGCTATAACTCTGCACGGCCTATGTTTCATCCTTTCGGTTGGAAATGGCCTAACTCATTGATATCACACAGTAAGTCCTGAGTTTGACTCTTGGTGCTAGATGATTCACAGAGAGGCTGAAATACCTCTATGAATCTTACCGACCCCCAAAATGATGGATTGCCGTGACAAAACTACTATCCGATTCTTTTTTTAAGGATAAAAAGAAAAGAAAAACTGTAACCAGAAAAGCATAAACTATAATATAGAAGCCACCCAGAATTACAAGGAAAAAAGAAATTGTAGTTTGCAAATTCAAAAGTTCCAACTGTATTTTTCTCAAGTAACTAGAAAACCCAATTTACAAAATACAACACAAAAAAGATGATAAACAAGTATGATGTCAACTGACCAAAGTGCACATTGCACAACAGGTGTTTGAAGTGCCGCAGCCTCGTTCAAATTCCTTAGTAATCGAGGGGTTCGACCTTGAACCTGTACAGAAGCCTTTTCTTTTTCGGGGTTGGGTTGTCAATCTTGAGCAATATTTTACCCAGTTCCGTAACTTTGAAGCTGTTACTCACCACTGGCTCATCGGTCGGGCTCATCTTTGTGGCTTTCTGTACGATGATTGTGTATCCATTTTCGGCATCCGGCACAAACTCAGCCCCATAGCTCACCTCCCATCCGACCACACGGAGCTCCCACACAATGGTGCACTTCTGCAACATATCAATTCCATATGAATTAAAGCAATGAGCCATGCATAATAATTTAGCACCTCGCCAATGCTCATATATTATAAAAGTAGAGCAAAAGAGAAGCAATCAAACCTCATATATTATAATTTCCACAGTTTGTTTCGTTGCAGGTTTAACTGTAACATCGGCGACTGGATCCTCGATGGTAAATTCAGGGTTGCAGTCACAGTAATCAACACTCAAGCCACCATACTGGATCGGAACATGCTCAGGAGAGATGTACCTGCATTATCCGCCAATCGAAATTTAAACCTAAACCAAAACCAACCAACCATATATATATATATATATATATGAGAAAGTAAGCCGGCTTGATACCGAATGAGAATTGGGGACATAAATTGATCGTCACAGTAGAGAGTAATCCTACTAACTTGAAAAGGGTTTCCGCGGTTTTCGCTGGGCTAGCAACAACAAACTTGCTTTTCGTCCTCTGCGTCATGAACGGACTGATCATGGTGTAGAATGCAAGATACCACCACGGCGCATTGATAAACACCTTCATTAACAACCAAACCAAACCAAACCAAACCAAACCAACCAAACAAACATCAGCATTCAGTATTCAATACAGAGATATCAATAATACAAGGTTACCATAATCAACAGACAATCAAGTAAGTACTACGTAGTACCTGTTTGGCTACGAATTCGGGATAATTGTCCTGGAGCAAGTGAAGAGCCTGTTTGGTGGCCACTCGAAGTTCCTTCTTAGCCGGACCAGGAGAATTCTTGAGATCATTGACCTGAAAAATACTACAAACACCACCGGGAGTGAAATCAAGCTTCCGAATACCCTTCTCCAAGAACTGAACCCGCCACCGGAGAAACTTGGTCCGCTTTTCCTCGTCCGAGAATGTTTTCTGGTACAGTTCTTTGTTCTGAAACTCTCCGAACACATTGTAACACACAGGGTGACCATCCCTATCGTACCCATGAACAAACACCACCTTCTCCAAATCATCACCCAGATCTTCCTCCACAAGAGCGTCGATCCCGAAGTCTTTCCGCCATTGAATAGTGTTGCGAAGCATCGCAAAGGCATCCTTCACCTTGAAGTCCCTCGCCCTCAGGAACTTGAGAAGAATCACATCGCTCTTATCGTCCTTGAGGAGAGGGACTCCCCAAATGGACACTTCCTCCTCCGCCGCCACCGCCACGGCCGGCGGCACCACCGATTGTGCTGTTTCTTTAGCTACTTCCTCTGCTTCCTTCAGTGGCTGCTCTTCGATTTTGGGTTCATGGGTTGGTTTTGATTCTGATTCCGATTTGGAAACCGGTGCTCCTGGCGGTGGCGGTGCTTGTGCTGGTGCTGGTGCTTCGGCTTTCGGGGATGTGAACTGGTGAGTGTTGAGAGCTTCCTGGACGAGCTGCTTCAGTTCTTGAAGAGCTTTTCTCTCTGAATCTGAGAGATCGGCCACTACGTTACTCTCCTCCTTGAACGAAATCAAAGATCGAGGAATCTGCTTTTTCTCCGCCTCTTCTTTCACCGGCTCAGACTCCACCACTGCCGCCGCCGCCGCAACTGGTGGTACTGCAAGTGCCTCTTCTTTCTCAGACTCTGTCACTTCTAGCAGCGATGGTGGTGGTGGGGTGGCGTCTTCCTTAGACTCTGGTTTCGTCAAAGCCGGTGCTTCAGGCTCAGAAGCGGCAGGGGGCGGTGTCGGCGGCGCTAGGTCAGATGGTGGTGTTATGGGGATTTCGTCGGCCATTTTTGGAGATGGAGATGGGAAGGAGGAGTTTGGTGGGCTTACTTTAGTTGGTGTTAAGAAGCAAGGGAAGATATGGAATTATGGATGGCACTGAAGGAGGAGGAAAGTGAAGAGAGAGAAAGGGAGGTGATGGTTTTGTTTTGTCAGTGAGTGCGTGGTACCGTCAGCGTGGTGAGGGATGTGTGAACTTAAGCATGCTCACCACATGATATTACCAGCAGTCACAAGTGCAGTAACACCGTCAGGATCGATGCTCCAGTCTGGAATCCTATGCTCTTCAAAGTACAGCCCTACCCCTTTTTTTTTTCTTTTTTTTTTCTTTTTTTCTATTATGTTTTTGGAAATTATTTTGGATAATATCAAATATTATAGATTGTCGCTTTAGCATTAGGCAAAAGATATTTTTACCATCTTTTTTTTTTGTCGGAATGATAGGATATATTATAATCGAATAGAAAGATTAATGTCTTGGGCCAAGATATTAAACATGAAATTTAGCCCAATACAATCCCACAAAAAGGTTTTTCTCTCCTTAAGATAATCTACAACCATGGGCTAAATGCCAAATTTCCCCCTATTCCCCCCTCCAAACCCAACATAACCCAAGCCAAATTCCCCCCAAAATTTAGCCCAAGATTCGGTGTGGGCCTCACCGAAATGAGTGAAACTCGGCGTCTATGCTCCAATCTCCCCCCCCACTCGCCTAACGCTCGACCCTTAAGACAGACAAGGCCCACCCACGTGGGCATGTCGACCACCTTTCCCAGGCGCCCCAACGGCTACTTTGATCCGACAGTCGCGATCAACAGGTCGTTGGTTGATTCAACGGCCTAGATTCAAATTTATATTTTTTTTGTTTTTATATTTATATATTTATTGAATCCAACGGCTGAGATCGAATATAATCAAATCTAATGGTAAAAAAAAAAAGATCTAACGGCCCAAATTTAAATCCAACAACTAAAAAAATTATTTAACTAAAAAATTACCAAAAAACTCTATAAATACCTATGTATTTGTTCAAACATCAACACAAAACTCACTTTTCTCCTACAATTATTCCAATTTTTCTTTCTACCATTTCCAAATTTTGTGTTTATACATCTATGCCATGATTTTCATATATGAATTTAGTGATTTTTCAATATTTATCCGAATTTAAATATTTTTAGATTAAAATGTTCATAGAATTAATTTATGATAGTCTACATATTTTTTTTTAAAGTTAATTTAAGAAAAAAATTAGCCTGAGTTCATTTTTTAATAATCCCGGGCTAAAATTTTAGGCCAGAAGAGTTGGAGCAGAAAACCTGTTTCTGGACTAAAAGCTAAATTGTCTGGGCTAAAAACTTTGGCTTTTAGCCCAACGGTTGGAGATGGTCTAAACACAAACTTAGCCACCGAGTGAGCAGCACGATTACACTCTCTAGACACGAACTGTTATAACCCCACCCACTTTCTATTTAAAAAAATGGTTTTAGTTTTTAATTGGTGAGCCCAAGGGGCCCACCCCTGAATTTTTGTCCCCCGAGTCTCGTATCTCTTCCCTATCAGTCCTGTCTTCCTTCCCTTTCCTCGTACTCTCTCTCTTAACACTTTCTTTTATCTCTCCAGTGCCGAGAAGTAAACCAGCCACCACCAGTGTTCGTTCCTTCACAAATTTAACCCCAAATCTTGATACTTCGAACCTTTGGGACATAGGGAACACGAATGCAGCTTTGCATGCAACATCAGAGCAACTCCGAGTGCTCTGCCATTGAAGACCCTAGATCTTTGAACTTTCACCTTCAATCTCAACCTTGTTATCCGCTGCATGTGCATGCATACTTTCCCTGAGGACGAACTTCGTCGAGTTTGTTGTTGTGGGTGCACGAATCCCTTCGAATTCGAACCCAGGTAATTACTTACCTTGTTGTTTGGTTGATCAGTGCCAGGTGTGTGTGTGTGCAGTACTGTGTATGTGTGGTGTGGGCTACGCTGTGTGTGTGTGTGTTGTTGTGTATGGGTGTGTATGTGTAATGTGTGTGTGTGTATGTGTCCGTGTGGTGAGTGCATGTGAGTGAGTGTAGTGCACATGTGTGCGGTGCACGTGTGTGTGTGTGTGTTATGCCGTGTGTGTGTGTTATGCCGTGCGTGTGTGTGTGTTGTGTTGTGTGTTGTGCATGCATGTGTGTGTGTGCGTTGGCGTGTGTGTGTGTGTGTGTGTGTTGTGTGGGTTTGGGCTCAAGCCCAAACCACCCCCCTTTTGTTCCTAAACCTATCCAAACCCAAAACCCAATAAGTCCTAACCCCATTTAACCTAAACCTAAACCCTAATTCGGATCCAAACCCAAGATCCATTTCCATTTCTTGAAATTCTATAGTTGGGTAGTTTGATAAATTGTATATTTTTGTGCTTAGGTGAAGTTGCTAGTGAGGATTTCCTTAATCCTTTTCGCACAATTATGCTGCTACGGAGTATCTGTGAGTGGACCCCTTCTAAAATTTGCATAATTTTATAGTTTATTTGCATAAATGAAATGCATGCCTTACGAGTTTATGAACTGATTTTGACACGCCCCGACCCTGATATTCTTCGAATATCAGGATAGACACGTGCTGGCCGACACTCAAGGTGACGAAATCCATTAATTGATTTTAAGAGTAATAATTAGGAGAAAATATTCATGAATAACATCAGAGTTTAAGAGTAATTAACAACATTCAAGAAAGCGTCTAGAATGAACCAGACATAGTCTAAAACAAGATTTACAAAAAAGAAAGAAGATTACAAGATATCACACAAGTAGGTGATAGAGTGCTACTGGTAGGGAAATGCCTCGTACGTCCAGACGTGGTCCTCGTTACTATGACCTGAATGGGGGCGCAAAACAAAGGTGAGTGGACCAAGTTCATATGTACGATAATAGTGAAACAGTTATCAAGATACTAACCCCCAAAGTTATATAAATGAAAACTACTAGCATAATAAGTGATGGATTTAATAAAAACCCTAGCATGCCGAATATCTCAACAAATCATATATATAGCGGAATATCATCGCAGAAATCAAAACAATAAACGCATAATAGATCGTCTCGTAAACGCGGTGTGCTACTAGAAAGATCACTGAATAAATATATCTCCCGGCCCATTGCCTGCACCTAAGTCTCTGTGCCCGTAGCCAGAGATAACTCCCTCCCGGCCCAGTGCCTGTCTCCGTGTCCCTCAGCCTTTCGCTAGGGATTATTTCTCCCGGCCTACATGCCAACACCATATCCTCGCCCCAGGCGGCATAGTGTCTACTAGGTACGCACAAAATGTTACGCCTTTCATAAATACCACTTCATAGCGTAGGTTACCGATCATCGTCTACACTATAAAGAGGGGTTCAAAAACATGTTCTAGCATCCTATCGTCACCTATCAGATAGTCTACCAGTTCATTGTTTTTATAGAAAATACGATATATTAAAATATAGCTCAATATAGGCTAACAAATTATTTCTCATTAAAATTCGAGACGATAATCAATATATTTAGTCAATAGGCTTCACATAAAACAAATTATAAAGCCGTAGGCATGCTAATCATTTATGCAATTCAATTATTAAATCATGAAATTTTAGAAGGGGTCCACTCACAAAGATTCCTTAGCAGAAGAGTCGTGCGAATCAGAATTACGACTTTCCTTAATAGCAACTTTACCTAAGCACAAAAATATAATTAATAAATAAAAGGATTTTCTAATATATATATATTTATATTGGGTTTAAATGGTTTTAGGATTTATTAAGGGATTTTAGGAACCTAGGTTTAGGGTTAAAATAATTTAGGGTTAGGAAATAAAAGGTTTGGGCATTAAGCCCAAACATTTTCTACAACACACACACACGCTCACGGGCTGCTTAAAGCAGCCCACCCAAAACCATAAAAGCCCAAGGCCTTAAGGCCTTATATATATATATAAAAACCAACAGGGCTTAAGCCCTTTAAATTCCAACCGGCCCAAGGCCTAATTAAACTAGGGCTTGAGCCCTTTGGGCTTAGCCAAAACAGGCTGGAGGCCCGCGGGTCAGAACGGGAGAGAAGGCCGGAGGCCTTGGCGCGCCGAGAGAGAAAGCCGGAGCTGCTACAGCTCCGGTCGTCTGAAAACTGGAGCTTCAAGCTCCGATCTAGGTACGAATGAGAAGAACAAAGAGAGGGGAAGAGATTTATACCTTCCAAACGTCGTAACTCGGTCGGAGGTGACCGGGAAAGCCCACGGAACCCACGGGTTCGCCGGAAAAAATGGGTGTGCTCACCCACGATCGTTCCTAAGCAAAAACCTACGTAAAAGAGGAATGATTGAACTTCTAATCACCACCAAACATCACACTAACGGAGAAAGGGAGAGATTCGCGACTTACCTACCGGAAAAAGGGGAAAGGTTCGTCGGAGCTTTTTGCTCCCGTGCCGACGAACTCACAGGGAGGAGTCCTGGGTTCGCTACAGTTTCTCCTGGAGGTGCTGGGGTCCTCGCGAGTTCAGGGAGAGAGGGAGAGACGAGAGTTCGAGAGAGAGAGACACACGGGAGAGCTGAGAGAGGGATTTACGGGAGAAGAGAGAGAGAAGTCGCGGGATGGGGTCAGAAAGAGAGAAGAGGAAAGGAGTTAGATGAGTGACACGTGGAGGCTTAGGGTGGAAAAATAAAATCCTCCAATTATTTTGGGGGTGGTTGTAACAGATTTTATGTTAAACATGTTTATGGAATATGTTGTTTATCGTCTCGTTTTTTGTGAGGAATTAATTGTTGGCCTATATTGAGCTATATTTTTAATATATCGTATTTTCTATAAAAACCATGAACTGGTAGACTATCTGATGGATGACGATAGGATGCTAGAACATGTTTTAGAAACCCCTCTTTATAGTATAGACGATTGATGACTTTATACTATGAAGTGGTTATTTATGAGAGGCGTAACTATTTGTGCGTACCTAGTGGACACTATGCCGCCTGGGGCGAGAAACTGGTGTTAGCAAATAGGCCGGGAGAAATAATCCCTAGCTACAGGCTGAGGGGCAAGGAGCAGGCATTGGGCCGGGAGTTGGTAATCTCTGGCTACGGGCGCAAAGACCACGGTGCTGACATAGGGCCGAGAGTTATATTTATTTCAGTGATCTTACTAGCAGTACATCGCGCTACGAGATGATCTGTGAGACGTTTGATATTTTGTTTTCCACGATGTCTTTTGAGATATTTTTGGCATGTTAGGGTTTTTAGTAAAACCATCACTTATTATGCTAGTAGTTTTCTTTATATAAACTATGGGGGTTAGTATCTTAATAACTGTTTTATTATTATTGTATATATGAACTTGGTCCACTCACCTTTGTTTTGCGCCCCCATTCAGGTCTTAGAAAATAGGACTACGACACGACGTACGAGGCATTCCCCTACCAGTAGCAATCTATCACTCACTTGTGTGATATCTTGTAATGATCTTTCCTTTTGTGATCTTGTTTTAGAACGTGTTATGTGCACTCTAGACATTTCCTTAAACTTTGTTTATTACTTTTAGATTTTAATGATTATTCATGCTTATTTCCTCCTAATCATTACTCTTGTATTCAATAAATGACTTTCGTCACTCAGGTGTTGGCCAGCACATGCCTATCCAGGTATTCGGGGAATATCGGGGTTGGGACATGTCACGAACTCAAAAGTCACAGACCTCAAGCCACGCGCTAGTGTCTTGATGCCACCAAGTATACATTCCAAGCTATAATCCTGGGTCTTTCCTTCATGATCATATGAATAATCAGTTTTGCATCGAATTAGATAGTCACACTGTCGACGCCCTGCTTCATACAAAACTCCAGAGCCTTACGAATTGCAGCCGCTTCCGCCGCAGCAGCACTGTGGCAGGTTAGCTCTCTCGTGCCCGTCGCCGCTTGTAGCAGCCCAGCAAAGTCACGGGCAACCCATCCCACACCCGCTCGCGTCGAGTCCTTGCACCATGCCACGTCCGTGTTTATCTTGATTGATCTGCGGTTTTTACCATTGCTTTATCTGTCGCTCCAGATCAGAGGTTGAGGTCTTCACCTTGGAGCATACATCATTGTCCCCTTGCATCTTCATATCTCTATAATCATATATGTTCTTCTTCCACACTTCTAGAACCTCAAGGGGCTGTCAGTGCACCCCATTAAAGACCACCTCATTTCTGTTTTTCCATAATCTTCATAAGCCGAAGACAAACTCTTGCAAAATTTCATTTGCGTTTTCCTTTTCCATGGCTCATTTGCAGAATCTTTCCCAAGCCTCCAGGAAATCAGCCCCTACTAGATTAAATGAGTTGATCTGGAGTGGGGAACAGAACCAGAATATATGGCTAAGGTCGCAACCAAAAAACAGGTGGGTTTCCGTCTCATCAAAACATCTACACACTCCACACACATTGTCAACCCTCATATGCCTTCTTTGCAGGTTTTGTCTCACTGCCAACGCATTGTTACATCATTTCCAAAGAAAGAATTTCATTTTACTTGGGACCTCAAAACTCCAAATTCCATTCCAAACCTGGGTGTAGTTTTTTGATTGCCCACTTGAGGAGCCTCGCCCTTTCCTCCCTAGTTCTCCGTTCTCCATAAGCCCTATTGCGGTCCCATAGCCGGATTTAACCGTGTACACCCCATTCGCAGCGTGATACCATACCAATCTGTCTCGATAGCTAGTCCTGCTTAGGGGGATGCTTAAGATTGTTGACACGTCATCCCGATTAAAACTAGCCCTGATCATATTTGCCCTCCAATTCTTTGTTTCTAGATCAATCAGGTCGCTTACCAAATTCTCGTGTATGTCCTCTCGCACCCAGGCTTTGAAAGTAGAGGGAGCCATGGATCATTCTTTATACGTATGCTAGTTCCATCTCCAACCCACCACATGATACCATTATCGAGCACCTTCTGGGCCTCAAAGATGCATTTCCATCCCCATGACGTCCGTCTCCCACTATTCGCCCCTCTCACGCACCTCCTCAAAAACTGCTTTTTTTGAGTGACCAAAATCTGCTTGAAGCCCCAAATATTTTCCAAATCCTTCCTTTCTTTGAATGTTTAAAATTCGCTCAATTTTCTTTTTTTGCTTCTTCTTTGCATTTGACCCAAAGAAAATCGAGCTTTTACCCAAGTTAATTTCCTGGCCGGATCCAGCCCCATAATCCTACAAAATGTCTGTTAGGCCCTGTGCATCCTCAACCGTCGCATCACAGAATACTATAGAGTCATCCGCAAAAAAAAAGGTGGGATATAGGCACCCCATTATCCGACACTCTAAAACCATGTAAAACTCCTCTCTCCAACCCATTTCGAATAAGGGCAGAGAACCCTTCGGTACACAAAAGGAAAAGGTAGGGGGAAATGGGGTCACCCTGCCTCAGCCCCCTCTGTGGCACAATATACCCCGTAGGGTTCCCATTCACCAGTATGCTAAAGGAGACAGTGGATATGCTTACCACCTTAAAATGATGGTGATGCTCACAACCTCATCGATTATTGTCGAATAAATTTGATTTAATATCTATTATCAAAATTTTGAAATTTAACTAATTTAATGGTAATTAATATGGAGCAGCATCGCCACTTTTAGGTGGTGAGCAATAATGTATTCTATCTTTTGTGGCATTTTCTCTATGGAAATTGTTATTAGCACTCCAAAAATCTCATTTAGCACTCATCACAAGTGTATTTTTCTTTCTAATAATAGAAAGTTTGGAGTGTAAAATAAGAATTGTGGAGTGTCAATAACAATTCCCTTCTTTATTTTTGTTTCTTCTCTATTTGAATGGTATAAATAAACTAAATTAAAATTATATAAAGGGAGAGAAATAAGCTCTAAGTTAAAAAAAAAATTTAGGTCCATCTAATAATTTTACAAAACGATTTTTGAAAAACTATTTTATGAAAGAAAGACGACTAGAATGTTACATTTTTATCATTTGAGAACGCGTTTGATAGTTTAGTCCAAAAATGATATTCGAGAATGAAAACATTGAAATAGCTCAATTTTTTTTAATTTGAAATCATACTTATATAAATTTAAAAAAGGAAGTTTTAACGAAACATTCACAGTACTGTTCACTTTTAACGAAAAAGACATTTTTACTCTAAAAAGTCACTCCTGGTACTATTCACTTACAACATATTTTTGTCTTTTTGATTAAAACTTAAATTTTTAAAGTCATTTTCATTAGTTTTTCTTTTAAAAAATCCTAAACTTGAAATTCAGAAGTTTCCAGTTCCATAAACTGGCACGCTGGGCCTACTGTTTGAAAAGGCCCATATACAAATGCAACTAAAGCCCAAACGTATGCAGCTCGAAATCTAAACGGACACAGCCCCAACCAAAATCACAGAAGAATCACAAAATCGAAGCGCAGAGCAAAAGGAGAGAAGCAAGACAGAGAAGAAAGGGAGAGAGGAATAATTCAGGTGGCTACAATGGCAGACAGCAAGGAAATCATCCCACCGCAGTACGACCTGAACGCCAAATGGGACGCCTGTCTCGATCTGACGGTCCGGCGCTTCGTCTACTCCTCCTTGGGCGGTGCCTTTGGCGGCCTCCTTTTGTTCAGTCAGTTCTCTTTCTCTTCTCCCCTTTTCCTTTTCCCTTTAATTTTCTCGTTTCTCCGTTTTGCTTCTCTGCAATAATTAAATACATATTCCAAGCAAATACATGTGTGTGTATATATATATATGCATATGCAAATAATTGGAAGATTAGTTGGTTGGATGATGGATTGCAAAATGTTTGCCACTGCAATTTGGAATGCCCAAATTTGTTTGGAACACGAACACTCCATATTTGCCTAATTGAATTGGCCTTCATAAAGCATACATACTGGGATATATATATATGTGTGTGTGTGTGTGTGTGTGTGTGTATGTACAACCTGGTTATGCCCAATGAACGTGAGAGATTCTAGAACTTTTCTCGATCCAATTACTGCATTCTTTGTGTTCCATATTTTGTAACATCAGAAAAATGGAGGGGTAGGATTTCCGGCTATTTGCTTCGCTTGGACTTTATGGCTATGTTTGCTAGACCGCATTACTTTGCCGGATTGAGCTATTATGAGTTAGTCTAAGTTGTATCAAACAGGGTGCTATTTAGCATTCTCACTAAGTGGGGACTAGTGCCTCACCTAGTCTCCTTTTTTTGACCTTGTTAAAATGAGGGCTTGAACTAGAACCAACCCAAGCGAAGCCGAACCAATCCAAACCAATCTGGATAATTAGGTCCAAGCCAAGCCAATCCTATGTATCAAGCACGCCCTATAGGTTTTTTTAAATCAAATAGAGCTTACTGTTTAATTCAAGAACATGAAATGTGAGGTAAGTTATGATTCATTGGCTGCCAATGTAAAAGTAATGTTGTTACCATTTTTATTCATTGGTCAAAGAGAAGAAGATTCGGGTTAGGTCTTCATGTTTTAGTGCCTTTAATTTGGTTTATTACCATTGCTCAGGGTATTGGGCTATTATCAAAAGCAAAACTTTGGTCAAAGCTATCTTTCTTTCTTTAACAACTCTCCCATCGTTCATGAGATTTGAACTTATGACCTCCATCAAAGAGGAGAAGAAATGCAACCCAGGCTGGATAGTCATAGGCTATCCCGAAACTATCTTGAGCATGACGTCTACCGTCCCCAATTAGCCTTTTTCTAGGAATTGGTTCAGGATATTGTTAGTTAGGTCATGTTGCATTTATCGTTGCAAAGTAATTTCCATTTGCACATTTTCCAAAAACCAAGCATACTGTACAGTACTGTTTAGTGGCTTCTAATGGAAATTGGCTTGGAGCCTGTCTAATATCTTGAAAAATTCATACCAGTAATTTGGTAGATACAGCTAATTGCCCTGCCATATTCCTGTGACAGGACCTGACCATGATAAAATGACAACCAACACTCCAATGTCATTGGTAATCTTATAAAAACAGACTAATTGAACACACAAACATGTACCTTGATCGAATATTCTTGTCCTATGTATCATCATGAGCTTTCAAGGGTATGACTTTCAAAGGCATAAAAACATAAGTAACGTTATCTTTTACATTTTTATTGTCCCTTTTGAGGTTCTTTTGATGCTTTATCTAATTATCATTAGGATGAGACCAATGTCTTTAATTTGCTTGAACTGTAAATATATGTTTTAAATCTTCCAAAATTAGTGATCTTGAATTAATAAATGTATTTTTGTTGTGTCTTACTCTTACTAGGGAGTCCTGTGACTCGTTGGGCTTCTGTAGCTTTTGGCGCTGGAGTGGGCATTGGATGTGCATACACAGAGTGCTCCCGTTTGTTTGAGGGATCTCCTGCAAAGTTGGCTGCTCCTAAGATTATTGAGGTCCCTGCTCCTCAGGTAGAGCTGATCTCTTCTGATTAAATACAAAAGATTAAGGGAGAATTAAATAACAACCTCCCTGTGGTTTAAACATATTCCATTGGGACCCCACAACATTGTTTTCTTCCACCAACATTCCCTATTTGCAACGGAAGATAACTCAAATTAACAATCAATAGGCAAGGCTGTCTTTTTGTACCATAAAACTCGAAATCTTAAACGTCTGCACTCACTAATCTTCAAGAAAAGAAAAGGAATAAATTAAACACGTGACTGAAGGAGGGTGCTTCCGTCGACTCATGAGCCTCTACTCGTCTGACTTCACTCTTGGAGATGTTTATCTCATTTATTTCTCAACATGTGGCCTTGAGTTTCTTCGCCAAACCTGGAAGATGAGGATGGAGCTCTGTTAGGATGCATACTTTGGGACTCCATGGCCTGAAGTTTGAACATAAGAGACCATGTGCTCATAAGCTTAAATTGCTTAGGAGAACCCATTTGCACCTCACTCCATTGGTTACTTTTTGAGAAAAAGTGAACATCTTGCAGTGAATTTGAAATCCTTTCCTTTATGAATTAAACAAAAGTACCCGTTTGAATGAAGCATCGAAAACTCTCCAAGCCTCAAATTTAAATATGGAAACTTCACCATTTTGGAATAATAATAAGTAAAATGGGACCAATTCCTGTAATTTGTTTTCAAATTTTTATTTGAAAAATAGCATAACTAAAGCTCTCATGAGTACCTTGTCATTCGGAGGTTTTTCCTTTCTACTATTCAGATAAATGATATCAGTTCATCTCTTGGTTCACACTCAATTTGCAGGAGTAAATCCATTTTGACATTTGATATATGATATGGTTGTGAAGTATGTTGAAAATTTTATGGTATATATTGTTTATAAATATAGCTTTCTTATTCATTGATCACAACCTAGAAGCACTTTTAAATTTCTTTGCCAAATTCAGAAGTGCTTTTGTGTTGTTGGAAAGTACTTTTAGCCCTTCCCGAAGTAATCCCAGACAGGCCCAGATTTTGTTAACACCTGCTTCTTATGCTTTGGATTTATGAGATGCCTGCATGGACTGAAATGTAACTTCTGAAGTATTCAAATATCTTGATGAAAATGAGTTCATCATGGTGAAAAATTCAGCTACTACATTCATATATTTTGTCTAATTTCAATCAATTGAGGCCACTTCATTGTGTCTAGCGTTTGATTTTTTCGGCATGTTGATTTATTTGAAACCAATGTAAATTTTCAGGCCTTCTATGTGTGAGGATGGATATAGGTTCATTGTTTTGCACTCATATACCTTAGGATGAATTGTGCATGGAAGTTATTTGATGTCTTTTTTTCCTGTTGTTTCCAGGACGGACACGATTGAATTTATGCGAAGTCAAGTTAACCGACAGTTTTGGGATTCAAATTGGAGGGTTTTTGACTGTCGGTCGTGTTTTTGCCTGCAGGGGATATGAGTATGTGGTACAAATACTGTTTTTGATTGATAAAGATATAACCTATCTTACTCAGACTTGATACAAATTTGTTACCTCTTGTTTTGTAATGCTGTCACACTGTCAAACTTAGTTTGTGGAAGGAAAAAATAATTGCAATTGCGGCCGACGTTTGGTGTCTTTGACGACTAAGCAAAAGGAAACCAGTCAGAAGTATGTTTGATGCGCACCGTCGTTCACTGATAATGTTTCTAGGGTATGCTAATAATAGTAGTTGTGCTTGGCAATGCTGAACAGTCATGTAGTGTTCTGCTTTGATCTTATTGGTTAAAACTTTGAGAGACAATACAAGTGATTAGAAATTCAGCAGAGGTTTATCATGGTATCAGTTTATCTATCACTATATACGTGCCGAGATGTTTGCTCAACTTACGTAATCGTTCTTGCTAGGGCGAGGACGTTTTCTATGGAAATGATTCAGGCATGGAACGATTCGGGTTCTTGTTAACTTGTTGACTGCAGTTGAGTTTGGGCTAAAATCTTCAAATTAAAGAAAGGTAAAGTCTATGAACAAAAGTTTAGTTTCCTGTTCTTATTACTTTGCAAGCAAGATATCATGCAGCCAATTTCTCATCGTCGTGAAAGCTTTCTCTGCATCTTCATCTTCTTCAAAAGATTGAGGTCGGTGCGCAAAGCAATGGCCTCTTCCCTTGAAACTCACCACCCTCGATCCCCTGCCGATACTTTTCTCAACACTCTACCACGCTCACACGACAGAGCGAGTCGTTGTCCCCTGTTTCGTCGCCATTTACGCTGTCCTCCACGTTTAGTAGGCTACAAGCAACTCTTGTGGCTGTACTCGCTGCAGCTGACCTCCGACGACCTGCATTGCCTCTGAACCTAAACTGAGGTAGAAAAACGCACACAGCGACACAGCAAATATTAAGCTTGTTACAGCCAAGACCAAATATTGTGTTTGATCTTTGTTTCTTCAAACCAACGTACGACGCAAAATTAATTTCCCCACTTTCGGGAGGGACCTACCCTTAAGTTGTTAAGATTTCATTTTCGGCTCATCGACCACAACTAATAACATTGATGTTGTCACGATTTCAGAGTCGGGTCATAGCAATTAGCAAATATTGATTACTATCACAAACGTCCTCGGGGATATTAGAAGTAAAGCTTTTCAATATGTCATATTTAATTTTGTCAATTGTTCGATGTGAGATTCTTGTATTCTTCAACACGTTTCTTTACGGAAGACCCACCACAACTCTTCACGCGTAATGAGCCAAACAATTTCATTTAACTTTTCCATAGTTCATTTTTGTCCATGGTTGCACATCAAGGTTATTTTGAGTTGAATAATTATGTTACTTGATACTGTAGTCCATTAATTTTGATAGTTTGTTACCGAACTGCCATATTCTTCACGCTGACACTGCAGTTCAATAATTATGAATTTTTATCCAAAAATCATCCCGAATTCACGATGAAAAATTAGTTGAATTGGAAAACATTGAGAAGGAGAAATGTAATTGTGATCAAACAAAAGAAAACTAAGATATAGTGTTTCAATATACATTATACACGCAAAACTGCCAGAATTCAGAGGATGATGAGTTAACAGGTATGAGAATAATACTTCGCAATGAAAGGGTGATCGTCGAATGGATTCTTCCCACAACTTACTGCATCTCCACTGATTGTATAGCGAGCTTGGCTGCAACCATGGAGATATTATCTTTAACAAATTCCAGGGAATTATCTAGCCTCTGGACGGTGTCTTTGAGCTCCATTGCGCTTAACTTCTCTTGCTGTAGCTTCGCAAGTTCCGATTCACCTGATCCTGATACACATTACATATAAACAACAAGATGCATGAGGGGGAGATCTCAGGCATTGTCCGAGAGAGAGAGAGAGAGAGAGAGAGAGAGAGAGAGGCACACCTTTAGCTTGATTTCCAAGCTATTTAAACTATATAGAGCTTCCTTTACTTGCATAACTTTTGGGTCTAATCCGCTCTCGCTTTCAGGAACCCTGTCGTGCACAGGTATGACAACACCTTTCAAGTAAGGATCTGCCTGCGTGTACAAAAGCGCAAACCAACATCTAGAAAGCATAAGAGTCAAGCTATTTCGTAAGAGATAAAAACCTTTGGACCTTGTTTCTCTCAGAAATTGTAATATACTTCATTATCATTTGTTTACAAGAGGGAAGTCCGCTCTTATAGAGGGCCAAAAACTACACAACTAGTCCTAACAAGTGGACAAGCCAAATGATGATTACATGAGGAAAACATCGAAGAGGAAAATAAGGAGAAAAGGAAAGCAAATCAAAGTAATGATGACTAGCTATAAAGTAAAGTAATGATGGCTAGCTAGAGGAATAATTACAAGTCTATTGTCTATACCAATAATGTCTAGCAACTATTGTTGACACTCCCCCTCAAGTTGGTGCATAGATGTCATGAATGCCCAATTTGCTTAGTGAGTTGTGAAATACTGAACTTGTGACTACTTTGGTGAGCATGTTTGCTAATTGATTTTCAGATTTAACAAATGGAACTTCAATAAGTCTTGCCTCAATTTTTTCTTTAATAAAATGTCTATCCACCTCCACATGTTTGGTTCGATCATGTTGAACCGGATTGTGAGCAATGTCAATTGCAGCCTTGTTGTCACAATGTGGACGCATAGCATGCTTGGGCCTAAATCCCAAATCTCTCAGTAAATTCTTCACCCAAAGCAGTTCACATACTTCATGTGCCATGCTCCGATATTCTGCTCCAGCACTTGATCTAGCAACAACCTTTTGTTTCTTACTACGCCAAGAGACTAGATTTCCTCCAACAATAACAATGTATCCTGATGTTGATCGTCTGTTAGTTACATCACCAGCCCAATCAGCATCAGTGTAGCCTTTAACGTCTAGATGATCATGTTTTGAAAACATTAATCCTTTCCTAGGAGCTGACTTTAAATACCTCAAGATACGGTTTACAGCATCCATGTGTGTTTCACTTGGTGCATGCATAAACTGGCTTACCATGCTGACTGCATATGCTATATCTGGTCTAGTATGTGCAAGATATATTAGCTTACCAACAATTCGTTGATATCTCTCTTTGTTGGTAGGTATCTGATCAGGATATTCACCAAGTTTGTGATTCAGCTCAATTAGGGTATCTGCTGGTTTGCATGCTAGCATCCCAGTTTCCGTCAAAATATCAAGAATATATTTCCGTTGTGATAGAAATATTCCTTGTTGTGAGCGGACCACCTCAATGCCCAAGAAATACTTTAAAGCACCGAGATCTTTCATCTCAAATTCACTTGCTAGATACTTTTGCTGTGCTGCCTTCTTTTCTGGATCATTTCCTGTAACCACCATGTCATCCACATATACAATAAGAGCAGTGATTTTACCTTTCTTATGCTTTAAGAAAAGAGTATGATATGAGTTGCTTTGCTTGTATCCGAAAAATTTCATCGATTTGGTAAATCTCCCAAACCAAGCTCTCGGTGATTGCTTTAAACCATACAACGACTTTTTTAGTTTACAAACGTTATTGGTCTGATTGGGATCCAGCTTGCATCCTGGGGGAAGCTCCATATAAACTTCTTCTTCTAAATCTCCATGCAGGAAAGCATTTTTGACATCGAATTGTTGCAAAGGCCAGTCAAGGTTTGCTGCTAGGGATAAGAGTACACGAATAATGCTTATCTTAGCTACAAGGGCAAATGTCTCTTCGTAGTCAATGCCATATGTCTGCGTGTAGCCTTTTGCCACTAATCTTGCTTTGTATCGCTCAATAGTGCCATCTGCATTGAATTTTACTGTGTATATCCACCTACAACCAACTGATTTCTTCCTTTTGGGTAGGTTAGTTAACTCCCAAGTGGAATTTTTCTGGAGTGCCTCCATTTCTTCATTCATTGCACGAGTCCACCTAGGATCTTTCATAGCACTCTCTACACTTCAAGGAATAGATACAGTGGATAATTGATTTACAAATGCCTTACATGATGTAGATAGCTTATGGAGGGACACATGGTTAGCAATCGGGTATTTAACCTTGGCTCTAAGATCAGGATCATATAACTGTTTAGGAATCCCTCGAGATTTTCGAGGGGGAAGTTGATAATTAGTGGACTCAATTTGACTTGACTCAGGTACGATCTCAAAAGAATTAGATTGATTAGTTACCTGTTCATATGAAGAATGATACCACTTCATATGAAGAAACAGATTACACTAAGAATAAACAGATTACACTAAGAATATGGCACAAATACATGAATGCACAGAGGAAAATTATACCCTCTTCATATGAAGAATTTAAACCAAAACTTCCCCACAATCTCCCCAGTTCAAACCACATAGTTTTTTACATCCTTAGAAAAGTAGATGGAATTGCGGAGGTTGATTTTGTAGTTGTATAATTATTAGCAACTGTTATATGTATCTTATAAGAGAAAAATCATATCAATACGTTTTTTTAACAAAATTGAAGAGAAAAAAAAATTGCAGGGTCTCCAAGTAAATTCCAGATAAAAACATAACTCCAAGTAGATTCCAAGTTTGAGATTTCCATACCTCGAACCGAAGGTGGCGAGGCGTCTGCTACTCCAAAACTTGATCCTTGATAAATTGAACTCCCTTCTTTGATCTAACAATCGAAAAAATAGTATTCACACAAAAACCCAATACACAGAGAATAAGATAGGCATACACAGAGAATAAGAAATCGACAACGCCAGCAAGAATGCCTCATTGCATTGGTAGAAGAACCAGTCCAGACAAGAATCGAAAACAGATGACCTGTAGTACACTGACTAATGACTACAATCACCCATTTTACCTTAGCTGCCTCAGTGTCATCCTAAATGCATCACTATTACAAAGTCGATTTCAATAAAGACTAACAACTGGAGACATCTTCGAGTGGGTAACGCTTTTCGAGCGACTACTAATTTTCACATGCAGATGCGACAAATCTCCGAAACCACCAATAAAAACACAGAATTGATCAATTATACAAACAAGCAAACACATGCAATTCGACACAAATAGATAATACAAGAGAGAGAAAGTAGAGAGAGAGTTGCAGAAAATTAAATCCGAAATTAGAGTCACAAATACGCAATGTGAAAAGGGTCTCTTCAAATTGGATTGAGGAATTGCATTCTCAAAGACCCAGAAACTCGAAAAAAAGGATTACCTGTTCGTCTTTATTCTTGGTCGTTTGTCGTTGGTGAGGCGCAAGGCCTGCTCGTGGTTTGAGGGGCGCAAGGCTTGCTCGTGGTGTGAACTTTATCTACTTCTCATTGCTTTATTTGTGGAATCAGCGATCAATGGTGTATAACCAAAGTTCCTTTTGGCATTTGTATAGATTTTTTTTTATATTGAAGAAGAAGAAGAAGAGAAAAAACCGAACCGGGCCGAAACCGAACCGAAAAAACCGAATTTTTTTAACCGAATCGAAAATTCGGTTCGGTTTTGGTTTTGGCAAAAAATCAAATCGTTTTGAACCAAACCCAGCCCTACTGGCTACCCTTTAAACCTTGAATGCAACGCAGACAAAAGAAATAAGGACAAGGACAAAAATGGAATTCTGAAATTTTCGCCAAACCGTGCAGGGAAGCGAGAGGCAAACGGAAATGACAATACTTGGGTTATAGACTGGTGTCATGACGTGGCGCAATGAGAATAGCTCACATGTCGTATAATATTTACTTGATGAAATGTATTTAAATTATTCCTATACTAAAATCGAAACTCGGGTACATTGTTCATGAACAGTGCACGGACAAAAATGCCCTCCAAATGCTTCTTTTTGTGCCATTTTTTGAGTTTTTTAACAATAAAATGACTGTTTTGCCCTGATTGCCCATGCGCCCTCGTTGCTCCGGCTTCTGATTCGATTTTTTTCTTCTTTTATTCTTCTGCTTTTTGTTTCTCTCTGTCGGCGTTCTCAGAATTTTGTGTCCTAGGTTTCTTTCTGTATAAAGCCCTGGTTTTTGTCGCTCTCCAATCTTCTCATCTTTTTCTCGCGAATTACCCAGATCGGTTCTTCTTGCTGGAGAAAACTGGGTTGCTAAAGATATCTTCAGTTGTAAACCTCTCGGTCGCTTCATCCGCTATTTCATCAGTTTTAAGCGGCAATGCTCTCTTGCTGAAAAATAGCGAATTTGGTCTCGATTTGAAGAAAATTTGAAGCCCTAAAAGATCGCATCTTCTGCTGGCGTTTTGATTTGGGTAATTAAATATGTCGCCCTCTTTCTTTGTAGGTTTTGTTGTTCAAAATCTTGAGGCTTTTGCTTTGCTTTGTTTCGGAATGAAATTTATGCATCTGAACTGCGGATTCAGCATTGAGTTGGCCAATTTCAAAATTAGGGCACAAATGCAATGCCAAATCCATGGAATCGAACAGAGCCTATATGGGTTTTGGTTATAATTGTTTGATTTGACGAAAATTGCCGATTTTGAACAGTTGTTTCAGTTCAGCATAATAAAAATTAGGGTTTTCTTTTGTGATTTTTCAGGTACTTTGCATTTGTAATTGTTCAATTCGAGTGCCCAAATTGTGCAGAGTAACAAGTATCGGTTAAAAGGTCTTTTTTGTTATGATCAATGTTACTGTTAGTCACAATGACCATCTGCAAAGTTGTAAGCTTTCAGTATGTTGTTGCGTGCTTGCTACTATAGTCAACATTGTATACCTCTGTGTTTTGTTCATTGGAAATGCTAGTGTTGGTTTGACCTTTTATCGTTACCCTCACCATTCATATTATTGTAATGTACTGTATTGTTTTCAGTTTTTAGAACACCAAGTTTACATATGCAACGAAACTGCAAAGAAAAAGAATTTCTTATATGTATATATTATAATATTATAGTTGCGGTAGTTACCTAATTGCCCCCAAAATTTCTGATAGAGCGTCCATATCCTTCGGTAGTTGATCCCCATCACCTGAAGTTGATGTATTGAGAAACTTGATGTATTGGCATAGGAATAGGATGCTGCTTCTTTGACCTTGTAACACCAACTTTAGTGAACTTAATATTTATGCAGAAAGATTGGATATTAGTCTATTATCTTTAGTAATTGCTTGAGTTTTAACATTAATAGTCTGTACTGCAGAAAATGCTAAGGAACTTCTTTTTAAGTAGGAAGTAGGGGTGGGTTCAAAAAACCGAAAACCGAAAAAAATCGAACCGAAACCCGAACCGAGACCGAAAAAAACCGAACCGAAAGTGTAAAACCGGACCGAACCGAATGTGGTTCAGTTCGGTTCAGTTTCTGGGGTTCGGAAACCTGACCGAACCGATTAATAAGCAAAACGACGTCGTTTAGAGTACTTCAGTTCACTCTCTCTTCACTTCAGTCTGAAAGACTAAAACCCTAAACATATCCATTCCCTTCCCTTTCCCTTATCGACGCCTCCCTCTCCTCTGTACTCTCACTATGGACCATCTCCTCCCAGCTCCGCCGCTCTTCCGCTTCGTCTTCTTCCTTCCTAGTGACCTGCGACCTGTCTCACACATCTCTCGCCGACGCGACGCCGTCTCACTCTTGGTATCTCACCCCCCTGACCCGTGACTTGTGACCCGCGCACGACCCACGGCTTCCTCTCGCCGTTTCGAGTCTCGACCAACAAATTCCCTCCTTTGCAAGGTTAGTTTGTGATAAATTTTGGATTAATTTGTGATAAATTTTGGTTCTGCACTGTGATGCTTGCTTGTTCTGCACTCTCAAAAGTTGTCACAGTGCATTTGGTTCTGTTTGGTAGGTTGGGAGAAGTTAGGAGAATTCTGTTTGGTAGGTTGGGCGTGCTCTGGAGATGGGTGTTGTTATCTGGCACAGAAGCTACTTGATGTGAATTTGAGTATGTTGTAATTTCATATAGAATTTTTTTTGTGATTTTGTAATAACGAGATTAGTATAGAATTTTGTTGCGGTTTCATTTTGATTTGTCCTTGAGAAAGATGATTACGACTCTGCTAGTTCCAACTGATACTACAGTGCATAGTTAAACGTGTGCATACAGCTTTAGCTTTTGATGTTTAGTTCGCCTTTTTGTGATTTTGTATTGGACATATTCTTTTGATTGTTAGTTTTATTTTGACAGTTCTCTCTTTTGGTTTTGATCCAGATTTACGGATTCTCTTGGGTTGTATTGGTGACCATTGTCCTGATTTTCAAGGTTTGTGCTAAGAAATTTATCATCGCCCCTTTTGAGTATGCTTGATAAATTTCAGTTACTCTTACTCTACGTGACTGAATAGTCTGAATTTATTTTGCATTCCAGGTTTTTAGTTACAGTCCCAAAAAGTCAGCCAACTTCCAGCTAGTGATGAGATTTGCACAGGGTGTGGCGGCCTTAGGACTTGTTGCGGTTATTGCTCTTCTTGTAATATTTACCGAACTCTCAATAGCTGACCTGTTCACAAGCCTGCTCGCAATCATTCCTACCGGATGGGCAATATTATGCGTAAGTTAGACTTTACATCATTGCACGTGTTAATCTACATACACGATTATTTTGCAAAGTTATTTAAGCTGTTTCAATTGTGCGTAAAACAGATAGCGGTCACCTGGAAGAGTATCGTGAGGAGTCTAGGTTTATGGGACTCGGTGATGGAGTTTGCCAGGATGCATGATGCCGGTATGGGGATGTTCATTTTCGCACCTATAACGTTCTTGTCCTGGTTCCCCTTCATCTCCACCTTCCAGTCTCGACTTCTCTTTAACCAAGCATTTAGCCGTGGGTTGGAAACATGTCATATTTTCTATTTCTATCTTATGTTGTGGTTGTTTTGCATTTTTGGAGGAAAAAAAAAAAAACCGAAAAAAAACCGAAACCGAACCGAAAAAAAACGGAACCGAAAAAAATTTGGGCCGAACCGAAATTTCGGTTTGGTTTCGGTTTTGGCAAAAAACCGAACCGATAAGAACCGAACCCAGCCCTAGTAGGAAGTGTGGGAAAATGAATATCAGTCTTTTGGTCTTAAGTGAATGTAGCTTTTAGTTTTGTATTAATTTTAATGTTTCTGTTTACATTGTTCTAGCACGTGTCTGAGGGATGTCAAACAAGGACTTTGAAAATGACCTTGATGATAAAGCTAATTGGCCAGAACATATTGAATACTACTTTATTAGTATGTTGTATGAAGAGACAAAAAAAGGCTTGCAAACCAACACTTTAGAAAAGAATCAGTGGTATACTATTGGCATAAAGTTGTTTGACAAATATGGTAAGAGATACAATCGTGAAAAATTGAAGCAAAAATATAATCGATTGCGGAAGATTCACCGTGAGTTTGCCAAGCTTGTTAATCATACTGGGATGGGTTAGGATCCTGTTGCAAACACTGTTCAAGCATTGGACGAAGTTTGGGCAACTTATATTAAGGTATTTATTGTATTATATAATGGTTAGTAAGATGACTATGGATATGTTTTTGTGTTTGGTATTGATATATTTTGCTTTATGATGAACTATAATTAAATGAGTATGGAAATGACTAGTTTTGGTAATATGATTAATGTTATGTTATTATCCTATAGTATTGTCTTGTCACTTTGTTTAGCTATTAATTACTTGATAGTTGTATAATATAATTATTTGTATATCTATATAGGATGGATTCAAATGAAGTGGACAACAATGGTTCAAGTTTCGAAAGTGATTCATCATTTGATTTGGATGATTCATTTGGAGAGTTGCTTTTAGTTACAAGATTATATGACCATTACTCACGTTTAAATAAAGAGCCATGCATGACTTCACATTTTTCAGGCTGCCAATATGTGAGACTTATTGAATGGACATCCACATAGGTTATTTGATATTGTAAGGATGGATAAAAACATGTTCAGGAATTTGTGCTCGACATTGAGAGAATTAAACTTTCTACAAGATGATAGATCAGTTTGTGTGGAGGATGTCATTTGCATGTTCTTATTTACTATCAGTCATACAATCTGCAACATGGTAATTGCTGAAACTTTTCAACATTCTAAAAAGACTGTGTCAAGACAATTTAACCGAGTTCTCAAAGCAATATGTTGATTTGGTACTTGTATAATTCAACCTCCAAATATGGATGCGACACCTTCTGAGATTTTGGGAAATCCGAAGTGTGACCCATGGTTTCAGGTAATGTATTTATAAAGTACATTTTATTATTTAGTTAGATCATGACTATTATTTTCTACAAAACCTAGAAAGATACATGTTTAAAGCTCTAGAATAACAACTTAGGTTGAAGTAAACTATATTTTGTGTACTAACATGTTATGATTTGAATTACAAAATGGTAGAATTGCATTGGCGCTATTGATGGAGCACATGTCAATGCATGGGCTCCTTCATCAAAACAAATTTCATACTAAGATAGAAAAGTTAGTGTGACACAAAATATTCAATTGGCATGTTCATTTAACATGATGTTCACATATGTCTACACCGGATGGGAAGGAACGGCTAATGACTCGAGAGTGTTGATGGATGCAATAACAAGATAAGAGAATAGGTTTCCAATGCCTAAAGAAGGTACGAAGTCATTGAAACATATCAAATTACTTATAATTTTCTTTCTTATTGTATTTGGCTCAAGTGAAATACTTATATGCATTGTTCTTGGAATAGGAAAATATTATGTTGTTGATTCCTGCTATGCCAACATGAGTGGGTTTCTTGAGCCATATCGCAAAGTGCGTTATCTCTTGCGTGATTTTAGAGGAAAAGGTAAACTTCCAAGAGGAGCAATGTAATTGTTCAACTTTAGGCACTCATCACAATGTAATGTTTTGAACGAAGCATTGGAGTGTTTACGAATTGTTTTCTTATTCTAAAGTTGATGCCAAATTATCCAATTAGGAAGCAAAGACGCATTCCCTTTGCATGTTGTGCCGTGCACAATTTCATTAGAATGCAATCAAGGAATGATACTTTGTTTCAACAATTTGAAGACAATGACGTTGATGTGGTAGATTAAGAAAGCTCGGGGGCGAATCAAGAAGGGGAAAACATGCATTTGAATGACGACAATGTTATGAATGATGTTAGAGACCTTATAGCCGGATCAATGTGGCTTGATTACGTCAATAACAATTAGTCTCAAAGTTTATTGGTTTTCTAGAATGTTTTAATGTAATATTATTATCTAAGACTTGAAGTTTAATATGATTATCAAGCATATATGTGTTGTATTAGCACATGGATATAAAAATATTATGTTTAAGGTTTAATGTTATATGTTTTGTATGTCTTAAAACAAATACATAATTGGAAGAAGAAAAAAAAAACTGTTTTCAAGAGTTAAACCAAACAAGTTTTCAAATTTTTAGATTAAAAAATAATTTTTAAGTTCAATGCCAAACACGTTTTTGAAATTTAGTTTTAAGAACAATTAAAGTTTTTGAGTACAATACTAAATAGGCCATAAATTTTCTAGGCTAAAAATGTTAGATTTTAGGCCAAGGGTTGGAGATGGTCTAAACAAGTCTAGATGTCATTTCTTAACTTTGAAACTTATAAAGAATTAATCGGCACGGTCCCCGCAACCTAGCACTTAGGTAAGGTTCAGGTAATTTCACCGCCGCTGCAAAACCCCAACCTCCATTTACCGCAAAATCCTCAATCCGAAAGATAGCAGTGGCCGATACAAAGCTCGAAGCTTTTTTAATGGCGTCCTAATTACATCCTTTCAAACGCAATCCCAGAACGAAGTCGCCTGCATCCAAAGCTCTCAGCTCATATCGAACCTTCACTCTCAGAACTCTGTCACACTTCTTTTTGTACTTCTTCCTTATAAAAGAGCATAAGTACAATCAGTGGACTTTAACCGATATCCAAATTTTTTTAATGGAGAACTGAATTCAAATAAAGAGAAAGAAGAGACTATCAAGCTATCAACTCATTCCAATTATTTCCAGTAAATTGTGAAAGATAAACAGTTTTAACAAATAATTAAGCATATTTCTATAACATTATAAATCTTTGCTGATATAAAACTGATAAGAGCTTGGGAGGGTCTTAACACTCAATTATCTAACCAACAATCCAAAGAAAGCATAAGAAAATATATAGAATTGCACTCACACTTGCTTATATTTAGCTTGCCATTGTCAGCGTTGAGACATCCAGCTTCAACATATGACTTAACCCTCTTTGTTTCATTACCTCGGATTATATTTTTAACCAAATCCGATGTCTCATCTATCCGAGGTCGTCGAAGAAACTCTTCAAAAACAAAAATATTACTTACTAAGAAACTAAATCAAATTTGAAATAAAACCCAGAATGCTACTTACCTAGCCCTTGCTGAAAGTCGACGAGTAATGTGCTTCCAGTGGCCACCAACTCGTCAAAATTTTCCAAGTCTACAAAATTGATGAATTTTAAAGATTGCCCAAATGAAAAAAGCAAAATTTCTTTTGGTGGTAAAAGATCAAAGCAAAGTTACCTGGCCATGAAATTTTTGAACAAGTTGATAACTTTGTCTTCGAATTCAAATTTTGACATTGGCAGCGAACTGAAGAACTAAGGAGAAGAACTGAACAAGGAAGAAGTACAAAAAGAAGTGTGGCAGAGTTCTGAGAGTGAAGGTTCGATATGAGCTGAGAGCTTTGGATGCAGGTGACGTCGTTCTGGGATTGCGTCTAAAGGGATGTAATTAGGACGCCATTAAAAAAGCTTCGAGCTTTGTATCGGCCACTGCTATATTTCGGATTGGGAATTTTGCGGTAATGGGGGTTGGGGTTTTACAGCGATGGTGAAATTACCTGAACCCTACCTAAGTGCTAGGCTGCGGGGACCGTGCCGATTACTTCTTTATACATTTCAAAGTTAAGAAATGACATCTAGACTTGCTTAGACCATCTCCAACCCTTGGCCTAAAATCTATCATTTTTAGCCTAGAAAATTTAGGGCCTGTTTGGTATCCTACTCAAAAACTTGAATTGTTCTTAAAAGTAACTTTTAAGAACATCTCTTAGAAACTGCTTTTTTTAGGTTTCAAAAACTTGTTTGGCATTGAACTTTGTTGATGCACAAAACTGGAAGGTCTTGGAATAACGTAAATCCGACCGTAAATCATGCAAACGCCCAAGAACACAAAGATGTATCGTGGTTCACCCCAATGTTTGGGCTACGTCCACACTGATGTTGATTGTATTTCTCTGTATGAATGTATGGATTATAAGTGTGAGGGGGAGTCCCCCAGAGAAAGAGATAGTTTGAGAGAGTTTCTCTGTTTGTAGGAGGGTTGCTCTGAATATGAGAGCCTCTGTTTAGGGATGTGAGGCCTGCCCTTTTGTGAGGGGGAGAAGTCCATTTTTATAGAATAAGGGGCTTCTCCTTTTACATAATTAGTTACGGGCTGGGCAATGAGGTCGAAATATGAGGCCTAATATGTCAAAGTCTGAGGCCCAATATGTGTGGTACCAACAAACTTAAAAATTATTTTTGAATCTAAAAATTTGAAAACTTGTTTGGTAACTCTTGAAAACGGTTTTTTTTCTTTTCTTTTTCCAATTATGTATTTGTTTTAATATATACAAAACATATGAAATTAAACCTTAAACATACTATTTTTATATCCATGTGCTAATACAACACATATATGCTTGATAATCAAATTAAACTTTAAGTCTTAGATAATAAATATTACATTAAAACATTCTAGAAAACCAATAAACTTTGAGACTAATTGTTATGTTGTGCCGTGCACAATTTCATTACAATGCACTCAAGGAATGATAATTTGTTTCAACAATTTGAAGACAATGACGTTGATGTGGTAGATGAAGAAAGCTTGGGGGCGAAGAAACAAACAAAGATGAGAAACATATCAGAACTGAATGTACAAACAACATGAAGATATTCCTTGGGATAAGAGAAAAAAAGGATAAAGACTACCTTGTCACCGTTGCATGCTTCTTCATTCAACCTGTCCGAAAAATTGTCATCCTGAAAGTCGGGTAAATTTCCCATTGCAATTCGCATTGCGCCATTTACATCCTCCATAAGGCGTTCAAGTTCATTAAGTACGTTTTTGCCTACAACAACACTTGCATTCTTAAACAAAAATTTCAGGAGTACATCAAGTGCGATCTTGCATCAAGTAGGGAAATGTACCATTAACAAACAACAAACTGCAACATATATCAAACATTCAAACTACAAACTGCAGCACACAAGATATGAAAAAACTACTACTACGAACAGATAAAACAGCTCATTGATAAAACAATACTTGCGTTATAGACTGGCGTCATGACGTGGCGCAATGAGAATAGCTCACCTGTCGTACAATATTTACTTGATGGAATGTATTTAAATTATTCCTATACTAAAACCGAAACTCGGGTACATTGTTCATGAACAGTGCACGGACAAAAATGCCCTCCAAATGCTTCTTTTTGTGCCATTTTTTGAGGTTTTTTTAACAATAAAATGACTGTTTTGCCCTGATTGCCCATGCGCCCTCGTTGCTCCGGCTTCTGATTCGATTTTTTTCTTCTTTTATTCTTCTGCTTTTTGTTTCTCTGTGTCGGCGTTCTCAGAATTTTGTGTCCTAGGTTTCTTTATGTATAAAGCCCTGGTTTTTGTCGCTCTCCAATCTTCTCATCTTTTTCTCGCGAATTACCCAGATCGGTTTTTCTTGCTGGAGAAAACTGGGTTGCTAAAGATATCTTCAGTTGTAAACCTCTCGGTCGCTTCATCCGCTATTTCATCGGTTTTAAGCGGCAACGCTCTCTTGCTGAAAAATAGCGAATTTGGTCTCGATTTGAAGAAAATTTGAAGCCCATAAAAGATCGCATCTTCTGCTGGCGTTTTGATTTGGGTAATTAAATCTGTTGCCCTCTTTCTTTGTAGGTTTTGTTGTTCAAAATCTTGAGGCTTTTGCTTTGCTTTTCTTCGATTATCTGTTAAGAGTTGTTAATTGCTGCTTCTATTTGGTTGGGTTCGAAATTTTTTTCTGCTCTTTTGATATGTCCTTTACAAGAAAGGGTTGCATGTTTCTAGCGGCAAAGGTTTTGATTTTGCAGTTTTTTTTATGCTTTTTGTAAACGAGAGACATGGGGAGTTTTTTTGAGTGAAATTTTTAATTGGCCAAATTTTTATTTCCATTATATTCTGGTTTGGAGAGTTTTGTAGCATGCTTATCCAAGCTTGTAAGTTTTCTGACAGATCTAGAAGTACATCGAGTTGGAGGGTGGATATTGCAAAGTAATATAATCAGGTTGGAGGCCGTTTGAAATAAACTAGGAGGGGAAAGGAGGGGTGTTCAGGTTTCGCGGATGGTCAGAGAAAAATAGTAGAGAAGGGATGGAAGAAAAATTTAGGATTAGGGGGTACGAAAACAAAGGAAGGAAAGAAGAATGTGAAAGAGGGATGGGCTGAACTCATTTGGACTAATTTTTTTTCAAATTGATTTGGGGTTTTGTTTGGGTTTTGGGTTGTGTAGTTTTGTTTAATTAGGAATATAGTGAAAATGAAATGAACAGAAAATGGGTAGTGAGAAAATGACAAATTTTCTTTGTGTTTATTACAAAATTAGTAAGTTGAAATTTTTTGAGAGTATATTGCTTCTTGGAGTAGGTATTGTTTCGAGAGTGTGAATCCCATTTCGGGAATTGAAGCGTTACGTAAATAGTTTGAATGATCTCGGGCGTCTCCAGCCGTTGTCAATTGGTTTTGGGTTGGATGCTCAAATTGTAATAGAATAAAAGGTATTGTTGTTTTTTTTTATTATCTTTCATTGTTTGAGTGGGGAATATAATCTTTACAAATTGCTTCCTGATGGTGTTTATGACTGGTTTCTGTATCTACTTTTAATGCTTAGTACATTAAGGGCATCACGTACTTCCTAAGTTCTCATCGTCAAGTGTTTGTATGGTTCTGTATGTATGTGTGTGATCTTCGTCCCGACTTTGAATGCGTAAACTAGATGGATGAAGAGGTTTTGTTGTTACTTATTGGGCGGTTATATTTTTCTCTTAATTTTGTTTGACATAATTATTTAATCAAGGACAGCACTGTTTATACTCAAAAACTGATTAAATAAACTGTGTAAAGAATAGTTGTTTTTAATTTAAGAGCGGTGGGTTGCAAGGTAGATATACCCAGATTAGTTAACTATAATTAAATTAATTTTTTTTTCCGGTTATGTAGCTAAAGTTAGGAACAAACAATTGTGGCTTAAAGTCTTCATATTTGAAAGTTGATTCTCAGCCTTTGAAAGGCTTTGTGAACGTGTCCTCACGTGTGCAGCAACCTTCATAGCAATTTGGGGTGAGTCTTCATTATCCATGAGTCATGACATGTTACTTTGTTTCAGTTTGTTCATTTTATTTAGCATTTCTGTGCAATTTTTACGTTGAAGCAAACTATGTTATCACATTATTGAAATCATCTATCTACATCGATAAACTTTTAATTAGCACATGATTGATATGGGTATATAGACCCAACATCTTTAGCTATATGTTATAGTTTGACATAAAAATTGAATGTATCAGTTTTAAATCTTTCAACTGTGTTATTCAACTAATGCCATAAACTGCCATATTATTTAAACTCTGTGGAAAGGAATTTACATGCAACATGATCAAAATGACTCCATAAACTGCTTATAAAATACCTTTTCAAATACATAAGCAAAAAGATGGATGGTTCTCACCATGTCTTTACTATTGTCCAATTTTTTTGCTATTATAAAAGCTCTGAATTTGCTAATGGGTTTACCTTTTTTATGGAATTTTCAGAATTTTGGGTGGTTGGAGGAAGAATTTGATTGCTTGACATTTTGAGGTATATAATTTGCTTTGCTTTTGTTTTGATTTCTTCAGTTAGATAGTTAATTTACACCAAGGGAAATTTTATTTAAACCCATTTAACCTCTCTTTACACCCAACTTAAATTTTAAATGTTAAATGTCTATTTTATCCTATTGCATAATTACTATTAAGTACAAAATGAAATTAATAATAAAACTCAAATTTATCAATAAACCCAAACACTATAATTAAACCCTACGATTATTCTTTGTTTTTTTTTTTTTGTCAAAGATTATTCTTTGTTTATCCTACGTTCATTCTGGCTAAAACCCTAATAGCTCTCATAGAGAAAAATATGTTTTTTTTATTGATGAGGTCTATGCTTCATGATTGATTTCAAAAATCATGACTCGCTCGGCTTTTTGAAAGCTACGCTCACCTCTAAAGAGGTCGATCGGTTACTTCCATCAGAAGAAGACCTGAAGCTCTTACTTGAAGAGGTCGATCGGTTACTTCCAGTTCAGAAGTGTGTAGTTCCAACTAAATTTTGTTTGGTCTACTTCTAACAGCCATGATTCTTCGAGCGAACCCTTATTGCATATCAAATTTTGAGAAAAGAATTGGCATGCAGCTTGATCAAGCTACGTTGGAAGATCTTTTGATGCCAAACTTCTCTTATTCTATGGAGACTCTATACAATGTTGACTGCGTGCAACGAATTCTAGACCACTTCCTTGCCATGGAACAAATTACAGGAGGAGCTTCCTCCCATCAAATTTAGCTTCTAAAAATCAAATGGGTGTAAAAATAAATCCACATATTGAATTGGGTTTATGGGGGTATATTAGGTATTAAATTTGGGTTTAAAAAGATATTAATAGTTTAGTTAAAAATCAAATGGGGGCAAAAAGTAAGTTGGGTGTGGAAATAGGTTAGATGAGTTTTTGTTTCTATTTGGGTTTTTGAAAGTTTAGGGATGTTGCTGAATCATGATAATATTTATCCAAATAGAGGTTAAGTCAATTTGATAATATCATGATAATTGATGGTTATGAAACGTTAATATAATAAATTGATGCTTTGGTTAGTCTAAAATGGTGGTTCGCCCAAGACACTCATGGTAATACGTGGGAATCCTATTGCATAAAGATAGAAAATTATATGAACATTCAGATAGTTTCTTTACAGGCAATATGATTGCCCTTCATTTTCAAGTTTTTTGAAGTTAAAAAAAAAAAAAAAAAACTACATTGACCAAGAAAAAGAATTTGTATGACTATAATTGTTTGAAACCGATAAGTATGTAATTTATATTCTTATTTGAGCAATGGAGTTCTCAAGTAAGTGATTCTTGACAAGGATCTTAGAAATATGATCAGTTTGTCAAGAGCCTCATAGAGAGCTCTTTTGTTTCTCTTTGCAACCATTGCAGGAGTGCAATTAAATTATTGAATAATTAATCTTGGAACCTGATGGATCTTTTAATGTCCCTTTTTGGTCTGTCTATTGCAATGTTATGTGACCATTCAGATGGTCCCTCATCACTTTTTAATTTGATGTCCAATGTTTTTTATTAATCTTAAATCAGGTTAGTTAATTATAGTTAAATTAATCTTTTTTTCCCTGTTATGTAGCTTGCATATTTGAAAGCTGAATCTGAGCTTTTGAAAAGCTTTGTAAAGCTGTTGTCAATTCCAAGGTATTGTGAAGCAGAACTTCATAGCAATTTTGGGTGAGTCTTGATTGCCCGGTGCATGTAAATTTGTTCCAATTTGTGCATCTTCTTTTGCATTTATGCGGAATTTTTTGGGAGCCCAAATGATTCGGAATTGGAGTTTATGTGTAAATTGATAAGTGTGGGTGTGATTGTTTTTCATTTGGCTGCTCTTTTTAATTTATGAGTGGTTTAGAATATAGTGCATTGAAGATATTGGTTTCTTTTTTCTTTTTGTTCTCCTCTCATTTGGTCAAGTTTGATACACCAATATATTGCCCATATATGGAAGATCAAACTTATCCATGAAGAGCAGGTATTTTATTCTAGAATGGCTGAACAATTTTTCTGTGCAGATTTATGAAATCTACCATTAGGATCAGTGACATTCAAACACATATATTTCATAACTGCGTGAAAGGTTGATATAATATGCATTTTCTTTGTCATTTCAGTGTAGTCATAAGCTCGGTTTAATAAGAAGTTGGCAAAAATTGATGGAAGGCTTGCACAATTTCACCTTTGTACCACATAAGTTCTTGACGTTGTAAGTAACCAAGAGATGCATGTTTGTAGATTGATAAATTAGTGTATTCTTACATTTATTTGAAATTAGATTTTTTTTTTCGTTTTTGCTGCGTGTTGGTGCATTTTTTTGTGTGATTTTGTTTTTCAATCAGTACTGATTTTTAGCTTTTTGTTGCTTTGGCCGCATGTTGATGCAGTTTTACTTCCTGTGAGCTTTTGTTGAGGATTGAATGGGTTGTTTAATTATTTACGTATCTGTCAATTTTGCTTTTCAATTATAGAATGTGGTCAGACACATGCTTGCTTCCATAGATGATTAATCAGTTAGAAATTAGATCATTTTTTATTTCTAATTTTACAGGACCATACTACATATGAAAACACACTTCAATTATATTTTTGCATCATTGGAGTCACTTTTAAACAAAAACACCATAAAAATTCTTCTAGCAAGTGTTTAGCAGTGTTTTTAACTTTTCTGGTTCTGAGAACAGTTAGATGCATAAAACTTTATTCCTGCTCATGTGTTTCCCAAATTGTTCACTATCTAAATGTAACTCTGTATTTCGACTTATTATTGATTTACTGTTCTTTTCCAACATATTTTTTCACACATTTACTCTTTAGTGGACACACTAGAGGCAACCAAGTTGATTTGTTGTTCTATTTAAAGTTAATGTTATAGTTTGACATAAAAATTGAATGTACATGTTAGTTTTAAATTTTTCAACCATGTCATTCAGTTGATGCCACAAACTGCCATATTTTTTAAACTCTGGAAAGGAATTTACATGCAACCCAATGGTCCAAATTTTCTATCTTTCCTACAACAACATATTGACGCACTTAATATGAAAAATCCATAAACTATTCGACAACATGAAATCCAGCAATCTCTAAAGATGAGAAATGAATGTAGAAATCGTAATCTCTAAAGATGAGAAATGAACGTAGAAATCCTACCTCATACATATTAAAATAATTAACAAATTCTCAGTAAACGATCACAAAAGAGGTATAAAAAGTAACTTTCTTAATTAAAAAAAATGAGAGATATAAAGAAAAGCTTATAAGTTCTTAGTCCTCACCATAACAAAAATAATGATATCGTTTTAACATTAACTTGGATTGATTTTGATCACCAGCATTAATAAAACCAGTGACTTCATGTGCCAGCAAATGACCGAATTAGATGCAAGCCAACCAACTTTGATTTTAACCAAATAAAAAAAAATTACAATTAAACTAACCTCTTCTTCCCATATGAAGTAGTAGTTGTTCCCTATTTTGCCTTTGTGAACAGTTCATCCTTCACTCTCTACACAAAAAATGCATACTCAAAATGCTCAGCAACATTATGAAAACCATACACAGTATTGTACATGTATTTGGACATAAGGTATAAAAATTTACTAAAATAATCAACCTTAAATTTAACAATAGAACTAATTGCGAATTGGAATAAAAAATGATATAATAGTTGTTAATAAAAAAATTCTGACTAAATTTTACAAATAGCATCACAAATTGTTAAAAATTTAACACCATTGAAAAAATTCATCACTCAAATCTGTAATTCTATTAAAAACACCACTGAAAACCCCAAGGAAAGGGGTACATATTCCTAACCTTAGACCTGACAGTTTCTAACACGACACGATGACACGACACGACACGAAACGAAAACGACACGAAAATAACGGGTTTCAGGTCAACACGATATCTGATCGGGTCATTATCGGGTGACACGATAAGAACCCATTAATAACGGGTTCTTAACGGGTATACACGTGGGTAACCTGTTTCGACACGATAAGAAAAAAAATTATTTTGATAATTTTAAAGTTTAATTACTAAAAGATTTATTATAAAATACAATAGCCATATTAATATATACAATATATTCTATATTAAATATATATTATATAGTTATGTATTATTATTCTATATAAGTTTAAAAAAAAAGTTTTGGTCATTATTTATTTTTATTATGAGAGTTCCTTATTATCATTACTAGGATAAATTTTACTTAACATGTTGTTGTCCAAAATTAAAATAAACTAGTATAGTATTTGTATAGGCAAGAACTAAGAAGACATACATGCAATACAAGTATGAAAAATGTGAAAAAATATATATACACTTGT
This sequence comes from Malus fusca, assembly GCA_035220775.1. NCBI lineage: Eukaryota > Viridiplantae > Streptophyta > Magnoliopsida > Rosales > Rosaceae > Malus > Malus fusca. Next base: position 47,381,065 of record CM069073.1, on the reverse strand, counting down.
GATTCATCATTATTCCTCCACGAGTAGATAATAGTTACACTTACATTATCGTTTAGATTTTTAAAATCCTCCAAACCCTCATGAATAATGTTTTTTATTTGAGGGCAAAATTAATAAAATTAATAATAATTATTGTAGAAGTGAAAAAAATGTAAAAAATTATATATAATGACTCATAATGACAAGCTTTACAACTTTCATGAAGGGGTCAACTTCGAAATCCAACATTATAATCCATAAACCTTAAATTTATATTTAACCGTCGATTGTCATTTACGCTTTATTCTTGTTACTGAATTTCATTTAATTTTTTTTTTTTTTTGAAAACATGATCATCTGGCGGATGTAAGAAGATGAACGGTTCAGATCTTTGATATCACGTTTCGATATTTACGATTAACTGAAATATGAGTCGATGTCATATAGTTTGTAGAAACTTTATAAACATTAAGCAATATTTTCACTAACCATAAAACTCTGAACATAATATCAACAATCCAAACCGTTCATCTTCTTGCATCCTCTAATAGATCATGTTTTCGAAAAAGAAAATCTGAAAAAACAAAATTTGATGAGAAAAATGAAGCGTAAATGTAAACAAAAATTAACGGTTAAATTTTGATCTATGATTTATATGATTATAGTGGCGAATTTCGAAGTTAAGCTATTCACGAAAGTTGTAAAGTTTGTTATTACGAGCGTTTATATATTTTTTCTATATTTTTTACACTTCTACATTAATTAAAAAACTATTAAAGACCTTACTTAAATAACAGCCGTAAGATAAATGAAAATAAATCTGTACCGTTGGATTCTATTTCACTTATATTATTAGAACTTTTTGGGACAAAAAAACCCCTTGTATTTTCCAATTTTACCATCTGATCTGATCAAAAGATTCAAAACAAAAGCCAGCCCTAATCCCTTTCTATCTCCCCACTCCAGTAACCCTCTCTCCCGACTTGCCGCCTGTTCTTCCTAGCCCCTCTCTCCCGCCGTATGTTCTTCCGGTAGCCTCTCTCAGTATCTCTTTTCTCCTCCCTCGTGCAGTGGACGCCTGGACGGAATCATTCTTGATCTTGTCATCTCTGCTCTGGTCGTCTCTACATCTCTGCATTATCCAGATTCCACTCCAGGTTCGATTTTGTTTCTACATCTCTACATCTCTGTTCTTTTCATTTGTTTAATGTTGTATCTTCATAAATCTTATGTTTTTGTTTCTTATTTTTCATTCGAAATTATGAATTTTCATTTCTTGAAAAAAAAAACCCATGTTTTGTTTTTAAAATCTGACAATCTTTGATTAGTTCCAACATGCAATGATTTAACTGTGGATTATATGACTTGTTAACTGATATGGGGATTCTGGATTTTAGCTACTGATATCTGATTTACCTTTTCTGTTGAAATCTACTCAGGGGTTATTTGAGTTTCTGCATTTCGTTTGCTGAGTCTGTGTTTACTGCTTGTTAAGTACATGATGGGCACCCTACTGCTTGATGTAAATTTGTTTAAAACACAAATGTTTTACCAGTCTCACAGTCTTGTGTTGGACCAATTTGGCACCTCTCTGTGGATAGTAGCTCGTTTAGTTTTATCAGTATCATACTTATCCCCTTATTTGGTTTTTCATTCCAGAGATTTCTTCTTTCTATGAGTACATTTTTCATGAATTACATAGCTGTTATGTGGTCAATCTGAAATGAAGCAGCAGAACATTATAGTGCTGTTATATTTTTTTTGGAAGACCATAACAAGGTTAGGTTTGCGTTGAATTGGAAGACCATAACAAGGTCAGGTTTGCGTTGCATGCCCCAGACCTAAAGTCCCGTTTGTGTCGTAAACTGAAGAATTTTGTGACATTTTTCTCGTGCCATCTTTTTTGATTTGACGTCTCTTCATTCATACGCTGTGAACTCAATCTATTGTCCCTTTTTTTTTTAACAGGGAGAGTTCTGTAATTATTCGGGATGCGGTAACACATTCAATTGCAACCATCCTGTTGTGCGCCAGTTTATTGTAGACTGCTTGAGGTAGAATTTCCTGAATGTTCAGTCTCAATTTTATCAGATAGAATTTCTTATCATTTGAAATATGCATTGGTGAATTTGATGTGGAACCTATTTATAGCTCCCTGAGATAATCTGCATTGCATAATTACATTGTGAGCTCTGAGATCTAAAGTTGTGTAATAGTCATGTAATAGTGTCATTCCATAACCCAAGTGTGCTTCTGAATCATGTCATTGTCTCTATATGACAATCTCCCTCTGTAATTAATAATTATTATGGAAAGGAACTAGCAAATTGCTGTTCTTATAAGCTCAGTTATTCCATGTTTCTGAAAGAGAAAAAAATTGTTCATAGTTGAAAACTCATATGCTCGTTTGCTATATATTCCTTTTACATTTTATAAGTGCTTTGATAAGATATTGGGCACCAGATCAGTGTGATGTCTTGCCACTGCTATATCTGAATGAATCTTGCCCACTTTTTTTTTTCTTGTTTGTTTTTTTTATCTTCACTTCTATCAATTTTCTGAAAATAAATGGTTCTTGAAATTCATTTAAGTTAGTAGTAGTTGGTGCCTAGAAAAAACTTTAAGTCTGCAATTTCAACATACTGATATCTTGTCTAATGCTGAATGCTTTATTGTTTAGTAATACTAATCAAGCAATTGTGGGTTCAAGAGTCCCACTGGGCGTGCAACCTTTTTTCACTCAAAAAAAGTATTAGGTTTTTCAGTTGATTATTTATTGGTTTAAAATATATTTTTCTTAACGGGTATCGGGTCGGGTCATATTACCCGTTAATATTGAGTCGGGTCGATTTTGAGTCGGGTCATTTTACCCGTTTATTTTAACGGGTGTTACACGACACGACCCGTTAAGATATCGGGTATGACACGAAAACGACACGAACACGGGAAACACGACACGAATGCCAGGTCTACCTAACCTACCAAAAAAATTTTATAGTCATACCAACGCAAGGAAAGGGGTACATATTCCTAACTTGCCAAAAGGGTTAATAAATTATACCTTTTTTTAAGAGCTTGTTTTATTCCGAAAATTGGACTCTCCGTTTCAGAGTAACCGGTCGAACCCCAAAGCTGTACAAATTAGGGCTTGCAGATTCTCTCTTCGAGAATTCTGATCGCATCGTATCCATTTGTCTTCAATCGAACTTGGTTTTCGATACCTAGGGCTTGAAGGCAGAGGAATCGGAATCGCACTTTTAGCGGCTCTGCACAGATTATCCTCGATTTCAGAGGCCTCAAGATTTTCGATCGGCGTTGTGGTTGAAAGGAATTTCAGGTGAGTAGTTTCGTTTTGATTTTCAGTTCAAGGAGATTTGGGATTGGAATTTCATAGTTTCGGAATGAAATTTATGCATCTGGATTGCGGATTCAGCATTGAGTTGGCCAATTTCAAAATTAGGGCACAAATGCAATGCCAAATCCATGGAATCGAACAGAGCCTATATGGGTTTTGGTTATAATTGTTTGATTTGTCGAAAATTGCCGGTTTTGAACAGTTGTTTCAGTTCAGCATAATAAAAATTAGGGTTTTCTTTTGTGATTTTTCAGGTACTTTGCATTTGTAATTGTTCAATTCGAGAGGGAAATGCTGGGATATGATAGAGATGTAAGCAAATTTTGGATCTTCGTCTATCTGTTTTTTATTATATGTAAATTTTTTATATTGATACTCCATTATTTTTTGGAGAAAATTAGTTTGACAATTTTTTGGGATAGGATTATGGTCAGTTAGGCGACGAACATGAGGATTATGAGGACGATGAGGATGGTGAAGAGTATGAAGGGGAAGAAGAAGATCAAAAGCCTACCAAGGAAGCATTGGCATACCTTGAGTTGAGACAACACTTGAAAGAACAATTACGAAAGAAGAAAAGTGGTTCTTCTTTGGCCAACTCCAGTAATAAAAAGAAGCTCCCCTATGACAAGTGAGTAACTACTATATAACTGCTGTTTTTCCTTCGTGGAAAATCCATGCTTTCTTAGTAAGACAAGGCAGGCGGTTTTGTTTGTTTCTACTACTAGGTTCAATGCTTCCTTATTGTAAGTAACCAATGATTATTTTATGAACAATATCTGGTCTTGTTATCTGAAGTTGTAGGGAAGCAGTAAGTGATGCAACTAAAATAGTTCTGTAATGTATTGATTTGCTTGCATTCTACCAGAGCCTGTAACGATATAGGTTTTATAGTTGCAATTTCTAGGACAGGCTAATGTTTTTTTTCCAGGGATATCACCGTCTGAAAGTAATATAGAGAAATGAGAATACATTATGAAGAGTTGTCATCCTTGCAACTTTAGTTCCTTGTTTTCTTTTTTTGTGATGAGGTTATCAGCTAGATGATTTGTTTCATAATTTTTCTGTGGACAATATAGTGGTAATTGGTAAAATAGAAGTTTTGAAATTGATTTTAAATTGTTTCCCTACTTATTCTGCAGTTTTGGATCTTTCGTTGGCCCATCTCAACCAGTTATTGCTGAGAGAGTGATTCAAGAAAGCAAATTGTTGTTAGAAACCAAGCACCTAACATCCAATGCTACCAACTCTGTCCATCATGTATGTATTATTACTTCCTCTTTTTGACATAGCTCATAAATTCATAACATTACTTGCTCACATTGACTTTTTTCTGTACCTGTCATATACAATTGGTCTACATTTTACACATATAATGAGTCCACTTATGCCGTCCTGATCCCAAAATGATTATGGGATAGTTTTGGCCCTGTAATTTCCGTGTTATGTCTTGTCTTGTTATTTGTGGAAATTTTTGGGAACTTTAGTTTGTTCAAAGAAATTGATTTGACATGCATATTATTTGAGATTCTTCTTTCCATGTGGTGTAATTTACAATCTTATTGTTGCTAGAACCATTTTGGAGTTGCTTTTGCTTTCCATCTCTTTTATTGGTTCTAATCTTAAATTTGATGAAAGGGTTACCGATCACTCGATTCTTGGTGAGGGTCTTGGAATTTCTAGATTTACCCGTATAGGTTTATATCTTGAAACTTTATGACTTACTTGGCATGCCTGATTTGTGTCTTGCTGCTTATTTTGTTTAGTTTTTAACCCCGGCATTAGCTATTCGTTTTTATGTAACAAAAAAAATATTTTCTTGGAACTCTCTTCATTTTATGAACATGCTAATGTTTACAATGATATGCTTAATAAGATTTTTTACATGCCTAAAATCTTGTTGCAGAAAAATATTTTGTTGCAACTCTTCTTTTTTGTTTAACACAAAAACATGTCTATAAGTTATAGTGCATGAATTTGATGATGGCACTTACCTCTGCAGAACAAGAAGAGCTCTGGATCAACCTTTGCTGGATCGAAATCTGTATCGAATTTTGAATTCAAAGACAAAGTTATCAACTTGTTCAAAGATTTCATGGCCAGGTAACTCTGCTTTGATCTTTTACCACTAGAAGAAATTTGTTTTTTTCATCTGGGCAATCTTTAAAATTCATCAATTCTGCAGACTCGACAATTTTGACGAGTTGGTGGCCACTGGAAGCACATTACTCGTCGACTTTCAGCAGGGGCTGGGTAAGTAGCATTCTGGGTTTTGTTTCAAATTTGATTTAGTTTCTTAGTAAGTAATATTTTTGTTTTTGTAGAGTTTCTTCGACGACCTCGGATAGAAGAGACATCGGATTTGGTTAAAAACATAATCCGAGGTAATGAAACAAAGAGGGTTAAGTCATATGTTGAAGCTGGATGTCTCAACGCTGACGATGGCAGGCGAAATATAAGCAAGTGTGAGTGCAATTCTGTATATTTTCTTATGCTTTCTTTGGATTGTTGGTTAGATAATTGAGTGTTAAGACCCTCCCAAGCTCTTATCAGTTTTATATCTGCAAAGATTTATAATGTCATAGAAATATGCTTAATTATTTGATAAAACTGTTTATCTTTCACAATTTACTGGAAATAATTGGAATGAGTTGATAGCTTGATAATCTCTTCTAGCTTGATAGTCTCTTCTTTCTCTTTATTTGAATTCAGTTCTCCATTAAAAAAATTTGGATATGGGTTAAAGGCCACTGATCGTACTTATGCTCTTTTATCCCGCAGTAGTGACAGTTTGTTTGTAATTGGCTGATAATTTGTAGCGTTGATTTACTGCGTATCTAACTAACGAGCATGTTTTTCTGATATCTGCCCTTGAATTACTATCCTTTGTTTTTGTATGGTGCTGTTCCCTTACTTTGAGTTTCGTCACTTTCTGATACGTTATTGGTCTGGACTATGTATGAACGTGATGTATTTCTTATACATGGTGAAATTCTTGTAGAGAAGTGCATACATGCCAACTTGGACTTTGTGACCATCTAAGTAAAGGTAACATGTCTTTCCGAAATTGTCAGTATTTGTTTCTTTTATTATATATCACAAAAGAATCTTGTTAAAGGAAAAGCGAAGTGGTGATGCCTTTACATCAATGAGCTGTTTTATCTGTTCGTAGTAGTAGTTCTTTCATATCTCGTGTGCTGCAGTTTGTAGTTTGAATGCTAGATATATGTTGCAGTTTATAGTTTGTTAATGGTACATTTCCCTACTTGATGCAATCTCGCACTTGATGTACTCTTGAAATTTTTGTTTAAGAATGCAAGTGCTGTTGTAGGCAAAAACGTACTTAATGAACTTGAATGCCTCCTGGAGGATGTAAATGATGCATTGCAAACTGCAATGGGAAATTTACCCAACTTTCAGGATGACAGTTTTGCGGACAAGTTGAATGAAGAAGCATGCAATGGTGACAAGGTAGTCTTTATCCTTCTTTTCTCTTATCCCAAGGAATATCTTGATGTTGTTTGTACATTCAGTTTTGATATGTTTCTCAGTTTTGATGTTGTTTGTACATTCCGTTCATAGTTCAGATTTGCATACTGCTCAGTAAAATTCTTACACCAATTCTGATTTCTTATGGTTGATGATAAATTCGAAACACCTCTTACTGATGCCTAACTTCTATAGGAGGAATTTACGTCATCCCATCCCAAAAGAAATGAAGTTACCAATTATGTTGTCGTGATGGGGGTCATTTACAGTATGGTCAAGCAAGACTATATGATGCAGGTAATTAAGCTCCCACCCTGAATTCCCATTATCTGTGCCCTTTGGTATGAACTTTTGAAACATCCAATGTAACAACTTGATGCAGGAGAGGATCGTCTCTGCTCTTAATCTCAAATCATCTTCAGGAGAATTAGAGAGCTACTGCCTGATGTGGTCTTTGCGTCCGTTCATAAATAACGAAATTATGGATTATGCTTGGAAACTTATTCCCTGAATGTTGCGGGAATCTGAATGCCAAGGTTTGCTTACTGTTAGATTGTTAAATTAATTGTCATAATTTAGTTTATTTCACAAAATTATAAATAGAACTTGTAAAAAAAATTAGCTTTTTCTTTAACAAGGAAATAAAACTTTCATTATATTGAATATTAGTTTACAAGGTTAGTGTAATTTACAATCCATTGACCATCCCAAAACCCTTGTGACAAAATTAGGTGATATTTTACAGTTTTGCCGGCGGTTAGAAATTGTGACTGGCTGCTGCTAGTATCCACTTCTGTTAGCTTGGTTTCCTCACCAATCTGATAGTTAGTGAAGGTCTCAAAGTTGTTCTTGAATAGACCAGCCAACTTCATCGGTGTCTCATTGTATGCATTCTTGTCCGACCACTGCGAAACCCGAAAAAAAAAAATGAGAGGGAGAGTGTGAGAGAGGCAACTCGGATTGGAACTTTTCTTACCAATTCCAATTTGAAAGTCATTGAGTTTGGAACACCCAAATCAAATTAGACATTTGAAATTGGGTTCGGAGTTGGACTATAGTAGTATTGGGAGAATTCATGTAAGGGTGCTACTGTACCCACCAACTGGGCAAATTTGCGCACCCACCTTATATTCATTTGTTATTAGCATTTGCACTATTGGATGGGTGGGAAAATATAAGATTGGTGAGTAGGAACATCAGCACTCTTCTGAAATCGGAGTCGATGTTGAATTCAAGTAGTTTCGGCTTAGAATTGGAAAGCAATTATCATTAAATTTTTTTGGATCCGAATTGAAACGCTTAGTTCGATCCAACTGTCCGAAATTCAGGCATTGTTATGAAGATATTTGAGAGTGTATTCATACCTACCACGAAACCGGTCAGTGTTGGCGAGCCATCCAGTACTTGCACCATGCTTCAGTCAACATTGCTGCATACTTGGTAGGATGCAACATAAAAATGATGCCCCAAAGCAAGCTGAGAATGTTGCCTGTGGCTCCTTAATACCCTCTTCGGTTCCAGCAACCTTGTAATTACTCAATAATACAGATGATAATAATGTATTCGATGGGGTAGGCTGCACGATCGGATATGAAAAATGATTTTCACGCTCTCTCATTACCCGTAAGAGATTTGTTTGAATAATCCACCATCCTGCCCCGGCAGACACGATCCGCACTTTGATTTTGTTTTGTGGATCGCATCATCCCAGTTCAAGAATTGTTCATTTAGAAAGACCAGCAAATCGAAAATTCAAGACACAAACAATGATCTTGTACCCTGTTGAGAAGTACGACACCGTCTTCGCTTTTATACCCATTGAGAAGTAAGACACAAACAATGGCTTTTTATAGCCATTGAAATCTTGAACTCCAAGTCTCACATCACATCCTTTGATTTTCTCCAGAGTCCACTAGTTATTTGATTGTTGTAGTGAGATATGCATGTTGCATGCACATTTTAGCTTCACTTTCCCAAGTTTGGGTTAATTGCTAAAGGATTTGATTGCTTGGCTCCTGCAAAAGTGAAATGTATTTGAGTCCAAATATTACATTTTCTGTCTCCAATGCCTCGGAAACTTGAAATACTTTTTGAGTGAAATTAAAATATTTGAGTTTCAATATAAGATTTGTATCTAAAACGACGCTCGCACCAGTTTAAGAAAAATATAAGTTGAGAGTTAGGTGCCCTTTAGCTAGAATATAGCAGGCATTCTATTATAACTCCTAAATACTGTCCAAAACTACTCAATTTTGTAAATTGGTGACTGGAAACTGCCTTCTTTTCTTTGTTTCCCTTTAAATTTGTGTCAAGAATTTCAAATTAACTTCGAACCAGATGAATTTTGAAGAAAATGAGAGGGGAAGGAAATGGAGAGAAACAACCTCCTTTCATTATATATATTAATAGGACATAAAAAGTATAAAAGAACCATTTAGCATATCTAATGAATAGAATAACAATACGCCTACTTCTGAATCTGTCCAATTCTTATTTCCATCAATTGCCTTGACCCCCCAAAGCTTCCCTAGAGTTTCTAGTTATTCTTCTTTTCTGCCAAGGTTTTAGAAATTTGGTCCGGCCGCAAGTATCTCCTCGGTCAGCTTGTTGTCCTTACCAATCTTGTAGTTTGTGAAAGTCTCAAAGTTCCTCTTGAAGAGGCCAGCCAGCTTCATCAGAGTTTCATTGTATGCATTCATGTCCGACCACTGCAACCACATATAAGATTCGGATATCACATTAATGATGAAGGTCAAAGACCGAACAGGGAAACAGTATATAAAGAGAAAACCAACTTACAGTGTTCACTGGATCCAGTATTTCTAAAGGCACTCCCTCGACCTCAGTGGGGATTTCAAGTCCAAACACTTCAGTCTTCTTGTACTTCGCGTTTAAAAGGCTGCCAGAGTGGATGGCGTCAATGATTTTCCTGGTGTAGGGCAACTTAATGCGCTTTCCTGATCCATAGCTGCAGGAAAGAAAGATGTTTGTTTGGTTAAGATCTTCTCACGGAAACGATTCTCTAAAATTATGATGATAATCGAATGCACATATACCTTCCACCGGACCAGCCAGCATTGCTGCATACTTAGTAGGATGCAACATTATAAATGCTGCACCGAAGCACGCTGAGAATGTTGCTGTTGGCTCCTTGATACCATCTTCAGTTCCGGCAACCTATAAATTTACCAACAATTAGTTAATATAGTAACTGAAATGTTACGTGTTCACAAGTACAAATAGAGAAGTTGAATTTACCAGAGCAGTGTAGCCATTGATGAAGTGGTACATGGTATGAGCAAGGTTTAACTTGCTCACTGGAGGGAGCACACCAATGCATCGCATGCCAAAAGTACGACATTCTTTGGATGTGGACCAACGCATGGTATCTTTGCGTTGGGAATGTATTCGATGGGGTAAGCTGCACGAGTGTTCTCTGCAACCAGAAGAAAAACAGCTCAATATATTATATGGTCCCTCAGAATTATGTATAAGCATAATCAATCACCGTATGAGATTCAAACTCAAATTGTGTGAACTTTGGGATGAAAACAATTGATATTTACCTGTAACAGATTTGTCAGAATAGTCCACCTCTCGTGTGTGCTCATCAAACACACGATGTTTTCCAACACTGCCAATGAAGAAAAATCCGATAAATTCAAGTCGAATTCAAAAGACCAAACAAATTAAACACTATTACTTCATCATCTTGATTCTATCACATCCACATATCCAAGAAATCAAGGTGATATATTATCAGCGCCAAACTTGATGGCGTTCCAAATATCAGGCTCTTTCTCCCTTGACAGGTCAATGCACTTGGCGTAGCAACCACCTTCTATATTTGACACACCGTTCTCAGTCCAGCAGCGTTCATCATCTCCAATCAAGTACCTATTGTGCTCCGTAGACAGAGTCGTCTTTCCAGTACCTAAATAGTAAAATGAAAAGAAAAGGCAAATAGCATCCATAAGAAACAATTAAACTGTCATAGCTAACAGAGAGCGAGAGAGAGTAAGAGGGCACATATCATATAGCTGCGAGAGCAAGACGACAACCGCGATCTATTGACGATACTATACCTGACAAAGAAAAGGGCAACATCTCCATCTTTCCCCATATTGCAGCCAGAATGCAGGGATAGGATTTGTCGCTTAGGCATGAGATAATGCATGACACTGAAAAGACCTTTCTTCATTTCCCCAGCGTACATGGTGCCGAGGATGACCATTTCCCTCCTAGCAAGATTAAGGTCTATGCTAGTAGAGGATGTCATGTAGTGGGTGCAACGATTACACGGGAACTGGCCATCATTGTATATAGTGGGAGTACCAAAATTCTCCAGCTCTTCAGGAGTGGGTCGGATACACCTGCGACCCACCGAGTTATAGAATTGTACGTACACTAAGCTAATATCACACATGTTTTCACCTACCTAGACAAAAACCTACGTGCTTAGGGATGATACATAGGTAATACTCAGAAAAGATTAAATGTCAAAACTCATACGCAACGTTAAGAGGACTTATCTGGCAGGCATACCCAAAGGAGGAAGGAACGTATACATAAACATACACTGCAGAGAAAGCAAATTGTTCATAAAGACTCCTAAGCTTTACTTACATGTTGTGCATGAGCAATGAGTGATAAGCCCTGGCAGACATGACCCGAACTTTGGTCTGTTTTCCGGAACCCAGTTCAAAAATTGATCATTTACAAAGACCTGTAAATATCAAAATGTCAATCACCCTTACTCCCCACCACTCATTTCTTAATCAACAAGGTACGAAAATCCGTACTCAACAACTAATTTCTTCCCCCAAACATTTATCCCATCTTATAAACAAGACATTTTTCAGCTACTTTCTTAGTTCATTAAGCTATTTTACATATTTGTAAACATCATAACAGTATGGACTGTAGGGAACAGTCTGACTGGTATTAAATTATCAATGCATCATAACGTGTTCTAATATATCTTTGCGGTGTTTCAGTACTAAACAATAATTTCTCAACAAAGTGAACAGTTGACTGGTATTAATGCATGTTCTTTATAAATAATTCCTTCTTTCCCAGTGAAGTAGTGATGAGGTCGAGTACAACACAACAATACGCATATGATAAATACAGAGCACCGCTCAAACATTGCTACTCCCAATGAAATCTTGGCCAAAGTTGTGGAAAAGGACAATGGAGATACCATCACCCACGCATCACTATCTCCTAAAAGCAATATATTCCAAGGATACGAACATGCATGCATTTTTCCACCACCAATCTTTTTCCTCAACATGTAAATATTTTAAACCAGGCATACAATCTTTTTACCTGTTTTATAAAATACAAGTAAATCTAGTTTCTAATATAATGACGTAGTATCGAATAAACGAGAGTCAAATTTTCAAACTTATTAACTATAAATTCGTCGTTTCTTAGCAGGAAAAAAAGAAAAGAAAAAGTAAAGACCTTGTCCAAAGAATTCAAGTAATCCACAGCTCTCTCTGTTGACCATGAACGTATGCTCGTCCATTTCAATGTTAGGTGAGCCCCTACAGATGAAGATAACCACCACGTTTAAATATAATTACACACAGTAACAAAAGGTAAAAGTGAAAAATGCGGGCAGTAGTAATTATAATCAGTTATTACCTTCCCCACCAAAGGTCGTCCTGGGTGGTGTCATCCTTGACGACGCGTTTATCTCTTGGAGAGTGACCAGTCTTGGCTCCAGAAAGAGTTGCTAGCGCGCCGGTTGACGTAACGAACGACGCGTTTATCTCTGGAGTTGCTGCTTGTGTCGCTCCTCCTCAGAGAGGGTGACGACAAAGGCACCACCCTGAGTGCCCTTCATTGGGGTGGTGGGTGCAGCGAGTGGAGCTCGTCGATCGTCTGCGCCTTCACAGGTGGCGTGCTGTCGTCGTGACACACCCCATTGTCCTTCTTTTGCGTCTGGATCTTAGCCAGCCCGTTCCTCGCCGTTCCGTTACCGTTTGCCGCCGTTGTCACCTTTCCGTTTCCGCTCGCAAAGCTGAACTCTCCGTTCCTGTTCGACGCCATCTTCTTCTCTGCCACAAAATAGTCATCTCTTTTATCACGCGATAAGAAAAGTAACAAATGACAATTAGAACGGTTTTTTATTCTCTTTTACGTGTCTACTTCTCTTTTCATATCACATATTTGTTGGAAAATATTAGTATTTTGGTTTATTTGAATGTTTGGTTTTCTGGGCTTAGCCCGTTAGTATTAGGGTTTCGTTTTCTTGCTTATTAGGGTTAGGTTAGTTCTCTATATATATGATGTTTTGTAGCTCGTTGAACAATATGTCAGTAAAGATGTAGTCAGTTTGTGATAGTCGTTTCGGCAAATCTTGTTTAATAAAATGTTCATAATTATATTTTGTTTGTTCGTCCGTTTATTTCAACTTTGTATCAGAGCAGGTTTGAACCTTCGGGTTTAATCTGCTTCTGCTTCTGCTCTGTTCATGTCAGTTTGTTGGTCTCTGTTTGTATGTCTCGGTTCCTCGTCGGTTCCTCTCCGGTTTGTTCTGAATCGCTACTAGATCCTAGATCCACAACCATGCCCACACCAGTTTTCGATTGCCGCTGCCATCCCCGACTCTAGATGCTTTGTTCCCTGACCTGTTGCTGCACATCTTCCGCTGCATCGTCACCCATCACATCTACTGTAACACCCATGCCCCGAAATATTTGTATATTTCGGAAAAATATTTATGGTAGGCCCAACCTAAAAACATAGCTAATTTATTTTCTTCTCTTGGATCAATTTCCATATATATACTAATTCTCGAATATTTAAACACATTTATTTTATGGCTACATCTAACGTCTCGTTAGACTGCCTACGTACCCTCAACAGGGATCAAGCCTTTCGTAGTTCAAAACTTCAAAATTTAAACCAAACCCGAAAATATTCCTTTAATCCAGCATTTACCAAAATCGTAGTAATATTCAAACCACAGCAATTAAATCTCAAAAACATAATGAGAATAACGAAATTCGCATAAAACACACTTGTCGACTCCCTGGCCGTGCGCCACCGCACCCGCCGCCGCCGATGGCAGTCGGCCGCCCCGGTTCGCCGAAAAATTCAATTATTTTTAAAAATTATAGAAATGAAGATCTCAATGAGTAGAGAAACTTTTGGTCTGGGAATGCTCCAATTTCATCAAAACCCGTTGGAACCCTAGAATTTTGGGTGTCCTCAATTCGACTCCATAGCAACTCTGATGCCCCAACCAATGAATGGGCTTTGTTTCTTGGTTCATGGAGAGTCTAGTGGTGGTGTTAATTTAATGAAACCGTTTCCGATTTGCTGGATTTTGACCACAGGTCATACGACACCCACGAGTTCCTTTCTTCCAAAATTCCGAACCCAATCGTCTCAAATTTGCTATGGAGATGGTAGAGGGAAGGTATATATGATGATTTAGAGGGTTATATCGGCCCAATCCATCGGAAAAAGGATGAATTTCACCGGAGAACCCTATGGGTTGTCAAGGAAACCCGGCTGGTTCCTCTCCATTTCTCCTTCTCTCCTTTCCCTCATTTCTCTCTTCACCCATTGGTCATCCTTTTCTCTCCTCCTTTTCCCCTCCCTCCTTTCTCTCCTTTATAATCCCCCTCCACCGCCCATCTTTTCTGTCTTTAAATCTCCGCCACACACGTGGCCTTCCAGATTTTTCTTCAAAAATCTGGAGTTATCTTGTACTCAACTATTTTACTAAAATGCCCCCAACTTTAAACGTTAATAACTTCTTAGTTCTAACTCCGTTTCACGAACGGTTTGCGCCTACGCGTTCGTGAGGTCGAGCTCTATTAAAAAATATTACGTATTTTAAATAATTAAGGTCCAAACTTTAAACCTCGTAACTAGTTTAATTTAAAACTAAACTTACACAAATTATTATAAATTCTTGAAAAATCATATAAAAGCTCAATAATATTCTCAATTTAATTCTTCATAATCATAAATCGATTTATTTCCGATTTTCTCCACATATTCATATATTTAAAATTTTCAGGGTATTACATCTACCGTTCGAATCCACCCCGCTGCCAAGCCACCCAGTCACGCCTCCACTCATTGCCTGAAATCTGGCAGCTGTCACTTGCTTCCTCGCCTGAAAAGCTGCAACCACACCTCGGAGTCTTGGTTTAGAATGTTGGTATGCACATGTTTTGCGCCCATTTTGCTACCGGAACCGAAGAAAGAAGAAGGAAAAGAAAGGAAAAAAATAGAAAAAGAAAACAGGAAAAAGGAAAAAAGAAAAAAGTATGGAGCCCACAATCTGTTGGGCTATTATGATTTGTTTGAAGGCCTTTAGTTAGGCCTTGTTGATTGAAGCCTGAATTGTTCGTTTCCTTGCTTGATTGCTCGCCCGCCTGTCTGCCTGTCCGCATTGCGCAGCCTGCCTGTCTGCCTGTCCGCATTGCGGAGCCTACCTGCCTGTATGCGTTGCGGAGCCTGCCTATCTGTTTGTCCGGGTTGCGGAGCTTGCCTGTCTGTCTGTCCGGGTTGCGGAGCTTGCCTGTCTGTCTGTCCATGTTGCGGAGCCTGCCTGTCTCATGATTAGAGAAAAATACAAACACGAAAATAACAAAATTATAGAGGGAAGTTACCAGAAATTGAGAGGTGGAGGGAAAAAATGAAGAGGAGACTAATGGAAAATGAAAAATAATGAGGGAGTGAGAGAGAGCATCAAAGTTAAGAGTATTGAGTAATTGGTGAGGCAAAAGAGGGGTGAGGGGGGGGTTGAGGGAGAACTCTGGTTACAATCTAACCATGGTTAAATCCTATATTTCCGAGTCCTTAGCTCACCTAGGTAAGGATAAAGACCAGCACCAATTCCATGCTGCCATCACCATTCTATTTCCAACCAATTGTTAGAGTCAGTTTCCTCGTTTGTCCTTTTTTGATTAATTGGTTGGAAACGTATGTTTTTGTGGAGTTTTTACTCATTTTAGGCGCTAATATGTAGCGTATTCTAAATTTGTGCATTGAAACGCAGAAAAAAATTATCGGCGTCCTTGCCGCAAGAACCGTCGCTGGTTGGTTCAATTTCAGCCGTCGATTGCTTTTCAGTCGCTCCTATTAGTTGATGGGCAGCAGCTTTATCCTCACGAGTGGACTGAGCAGCACTCTAACATGAGTAAAATTAGGCAACTGAAGTATACTTGGTCTTTAATCATATCCATAATCCAACTGGTAATTTGATAAAAAAAAAAAAGAAACGAAAAAATATGGTCGGTAACTGAGAGAGAAAAATGGATATGGTTTTGACTCCTTAAATTTAGATATGGTTTTGTCTCTGTAATTGTAACTCCTTAAATTTCGATGATCTGTGGATAAGATTAAATAAAACTTATTATGTTTCCACCATAATTTGCAGACAGAAAATTGCTCTTTAATTGACAAAAACAAGAGAGTGGAAAAACAGAAAGGGATGTGGAGGATGGCAGTATATGTCACACTGGTACTAACTGAGACAGAACATGATCACTGATATAGTGCTCCGTTCTAAAGACAACGAAATATATTGAATTGTAACGTTACAAAACGCTGAATTCGTGTATATAAACTGTTCTCATAATAGGGATATTTTGTATTGTGACTAGTACACAAGATAATATATCACGTGTTATTATATAAATGGTGGAATATGTATGTTACAAAGTTAATAACATAAAAATAAAAATTTTCATCACTTACATAAAAATACGTAATATACTACTCGTATTAAAAATGATTATGAAAATTTTCTCCTCATAATAATTCTCCCACACAGTCCAATGCCATTTGCCATTCATGGTGCATCAATAACGAAGAATCATGGACACAGTTGATTTTGACACAAGATGAGATAAGGATTAAAATTACTCCATTCAAATTATATATATCCTAAAAGAGAAAATCAACTGAAACACTGTTCATAAACACAGTGTATTTCCGATTTTACCCCTACTTGATTTGTTTAATTTCATTTTTGCCAGGTTTACACATATTGGACGCGTGTTGCTGATCGTGGACGCGTGTTATCTCTCAGATTTCTTGAGCTCTCTCTCGAAGGTTCAGTAAACCTTTTTAATTTCATTTTAATTTTTGCTCTTTTTAGTCAATTTAACAAATGAAGAATCTGAAAACGTTAAGCACTCCAAACGGTTGACCAAATTTAAACTGAAAATTGAGCCTATTTGAGAGAGTTAATTAGTGAAGAATGCTTACTTTTGTTACCTAGAGGTGTTTATAAAGAATCTGATGTAACATATAGTATTAAATAGAAGTCTATCACAACATCCCAGTCTATCATAATCTCTCTAGACCCTTTTTTCCCTGATATCGTGTGTCCTGCAAAACTTATTTTTTGTGCAGATTAATTCAAAATCATGCTATGGATATACATGGGAAATTGCAAACAAGTTTCCATCTATCCCAGATATCTTTTTTTCTCTGAGTTTTATGTGTTATTTTACAATTAGTTTGTCTATCTGCTCTGGCTTTAAAGAAAGGATCCGAAATTTACACTGCTCGGTAATCTATAAACATTGAAAACAATAGAAGGTTAGTTGTTGTGTGCAAGTTTTTGAGAAAATGGTATTGAGAATCTGATAATTTGGGAGATGCAAGGTTTTGAAAAAATGGTATTGAGAATATGATAATTTGGGAGTGAGTGATCATAAGACCAAAACAAATCGGAATTGTTATTTCTGACAGCGCTTCTTTATTTCAACTTCAGGTGTTTCCTAGCTTAGAATATTGCTTGAGGACCAGAATGTAGTTTTCGTTTTTAGAATATTGTCATTTGACTTGCTGAAAATATTCAGGAACCTAAGTTTATATGGTGCTCTCATCTCTGTGATGCAGAGCTGATCAAATTTTATGACTAATTAAACTATTGTTTACTTGCAAAGATGTCATTAACTTTCAATTGACTTTTGCAGTACGTTTGGAACCAAGCTGAATTTGATATCATTAAGCTAAAGACAAGAATTAGTCCATTTCCATCTCAAAAAGCAGCAGATAATAATTAAACCACCTTGCATCAGGTAACCTTCACGCTCAGATTGCATTCAATGGCTATCTAGACCAAAAGAACCTACAGTAGATCATTACTAACTCGGGGTAGATTGAAAAGAGTTTAGGTCTGGCGGGCTTCTACAGTTTAGGGAAGAATATCAAGATTTACATTTTGTTTAACTCCCTGAATAAACATGTGCATTTTGTTAACAGTATTGAAAACTATTGTATAAAACATTTTCCAGGGGATTTTGTTGATTATGTAACTGTGAATTTTGGGCATTCAGACAGTTTTGGAGGTTCTGCGATTTATGGTACCGTGCATCGTATAAGGCTTAAGAAGTCACCATTACATCTCTTATCTAAGAGCCAATATTTAAGTTGGTGAGTAAACAATAAAATGAGTGTTGTGCAAGTTAATTAAGTTCTGCATATTGATTTTAAGGCTAATTATGTTGTGTTACGTATAAGTACACACCAATTATATTCTTTCGAAGAATACATCAGTTTATATAGTAGCACAATGATTGCGAACATTGAAAAATCTCAAGTAACTTAAATTATCACGCTAGATCCTAAACTTTTCTAATCTTTGCTTACAAAGAGTTGATGACTAGGCAGTGATTTCTATTGAGCACCAGTTATTTGCACCTCTTTCCCATTTTCGAATGGAAAACACAGATGGTTGATTCATGACTTACTATGTTGGTTTGATTATTACTTGGATTTTTACTTTCAATAGGCATCCTCTTTTCTATTTGGTTTAAGGCGAGCTCCCAAGATTTACCTCACTCTTTTTATTTTCTTTGATGAACTGGATGGTGTGGAAAATCCAAAAGAGAAAAGATCACTGTTTTCTTTTTTATCAACGCTCTGCCCCACTGTTTTTATCCATGACAATATGATATTAAGGGTTTTGCTTCAACTTTTTTTCCCTTTATGTGTTCTCACTACCAATTGCAGTGTGAAATATTGATATTTGGGAAAGCACAAGAGGTGTGCTTGGTTATTGAATTTCTTAATGGTGATTATTTTTTATTCATTGGTTTCAAAATTAATGTCTTATTTCTACCATTTTCATTATTGTTCTGTTGTTTTAAGTTACAAATGAAATGTTATACATGTTAAGTGTTATACATGTTAGGTAGAATTAACAAGTGAATTAGGTCCACTTTATAATGCAGGGGATAATTCTATGGATGTTAACTTGGTTTGTAGATTGATTGTTTAGCTATAACATAAAATCTCAATATTTATAATTTACGATATAAAAATGCACTGATCTAAATAAGAGACTATAAAATCACTGAAAAAAGGTCCTCTCTAATTGGTATAAAACCAGATTCTTTTCCACCAAAAAAAGACTGGGTAACCATACTTTATCCTTTTTTTTTTTGGTAGTATAAACCTGTTGATGTATAAATTAATTGCATGTATTTTAATATTTAATATTTTTCCTTTGCCTAGGTTGCTTTCTTCACAAACAAGAGTACTGGAGGGAAACTTTAGGTGCTTCAGTGAATGACTTTGATTTTTTATTTTTTATTTTTTATTTTTTTTTATGTAGAGACACAAGTTCTACGATTGTTTGTGTGTGGACTGTATAGATTAAATCTTTTGTTTGTTAAAATCTTCTAACATTTTTAATATAAATAATATTAATCGTCTATGATAATTTTTTTTACAATTTCTAATCCCACAGCAACGCGCGGGGTACCAATTTCTAGTATATTACTAAATATTCTTGCTTTTATTACTGGCATGTGCTAGCTTTAAACTTTTTGTGGATAAAATGCAGGGTGCATGTATTCCCCGTTACTCAACCATGCAATGTAAGTGCAATTAATAAAGTATCTTCCTTTCCAAAAAGAAATTAATAACCTGATTTGGCAAGTGATCGATTTCTCTGTGATTAGGAAATTCTTCTTTAATTCATTGTATTCTGAGTTCTCACCTTGTTTGGATCAAAACTTAAACTTTGGGCTCGGGGGGAGTTGGCCCAAAGAACAGCCTAAAAGGAAGAGGAACTTGAAGGCCCAGTCAAAACCCAGCCGAAGTCCAGAAGATAGGAGAAGCACGTTTCTGACTAGGTGCAGACCATGCAGACCACTTGCTCACCTACCCAAAGGCCAAGTGGTATAGACTGACCAGCTATACAGCCCATAAAGTACTTTACAGTGGCAATACGAGTAAAATAGTTTATGAGTCACTACCCCTCAAACTGCATTCGGGCAAGGTTGCTGCTACAAGAGGCTAAGCCGAGTTGTCTATAAAAGAAGAAAGAGAAACCATAAATAAGGACACTCAAACAAACCAAAAATACAAGCACAAACTCTGCTCAAAAACCAGATTTGCCTTCAAACGAAGCTGTAGTCAGCAAGCCTTCATCCCTCTCGGGATAAACCCTCATTCAAAGCCTTTGTAATAGCTCTGCTACCCTGTTCAACTCTTGCTGTAGTATCGATTTCTTTCCACAAACTCATTTCCCAACCCCTTTTCTGAGCTTCCAAACCCTCTGATAAACCACAAAGATAGGAAGTTGCAAGACGATCAGCCTTGCCCGACAAGGTTAAACCTTGCCCGACCCTCTTTGTTTTAGTCTTTTCATTCATTAACCTAGTAATATGTTGTATACTACAAGTTGTATTCAAGTTATTTCTAGTGATACGGCTATTAAAAAACTCTCTCAATGCTTGAATCCGATCTGAATATATGTTTATAGTTCAAATCAGATCTAAGTTCTAAGCCCTCAGGCATGTAAGATTTGATCATTTAAAAGTCCTTGACCTCAAGGCATAAAAAAGAACCTTATGTGGACTTAACCCATCCACGACAAGCTTTGATAAACAAGAAGTCCGAAGTTACTTGAGGCGCAAGTAATCGACATATCACTTAGTTTTATTTCTATTATATTATGATGACCATAGAACGTTTGAGTACGAAATGAATTCTGATGGGAAGCCTCAAGGCCTACATCTAAGGCCCCACAAAGGCACCTATTTGGATTCGTTTTGTTCCTCGGGCTAGAACGTTGAGTATAGAATGAATTCTGATGGGAAGCCTCAAGGCCTATCTAAGGCCCCACAAAGGCACCTATTTGGATTCGTTATGTTCCTCGGGCTCAGGTAATCAGAAGTATAATGGTTATAAAACTCATATAACCAAGAACACGAACCTTATATATTCGAGTACTAAAGTTAGTTATTAATGGGAAGCCTCAAGGCCTACACCTAAGGCCCTACAAAGGCACATGTTGTAACTAAGATAGTCTCTCGGATATATATATATTCAAAACTCAACATCCGTTTTACATATGCCATGCTGAAGATGGCAGTAGCACGCCTGAGCACTTAAAAGTTAATCTTGATTGTGAGCCTCAAGGCCTACACCTAAGGCCCCACAACGGCACATTTCAAAGTTAACTATGTCCTTCTCTTTCAGCCTTGCCCGAAAAGCCTCGCCCGACAAGCCTTGCCTCGACAGGTTTTTGCCCGCCAAGGAAGCAGAAGCCCGACAGAAAGCACCAACCGGCGCCGACCTCTCGGGGAGCTGTGTGCTCGTCGGCCAGGAAACATCCTCGACGGAAATTCCTGCCGCGAACACACCTGCACAAATTTCACAATATTTACACGACCAATTCCTCTAATAGAGACTAGTGCTCCAACTTCTAAACGCCCAACCTGCAGAGTACTGGAATGATTTTAGCTCTTAAGGTCCTTTAAATATTTGGAAATTACATTGAAGTTCAGAAGCTTACATTTTCTATGAAAACCAAGCAACCATTTCTGGTTGCAAAGGATGCTTCTCCTGATGAATTGTCACCATAAAATGACCCGCAATTGTGCAAACGCAGGGCTACATATACTGACAAACATATGGGAATTACAACTACACAAAATAACAGAATTTATGTATGTTAATAATTCTAAAGCAGGGGCCAAATAATGGTGGACAAGACCGAAGTCCCTTCTGTTTGGCTTAAAGGGGTGTCGGTTGTTAAACCAAGGCCCATTCCTTGGGCACACAGAGATTTGGGTTTCAACCACATTTCTTGATTTAAACATCGAAAAGCATTCAAGGTGAACCAAGGGGCTTCCATATGTGACATGTGATGAGCCACAAATTTAAATATGGAAACATCACCATTTTGGAATAATGATAAGTAAAATTAGGGATGGACAAATACCAATTGGTTATGGGTAACCGCGGTTATCCGTCCATTTAAATTAAACGGTTACGGTTATGGGTAACCGTTTAGATAAATAAACGGTTATGGGTATAACCGTTTACCCGCGAAATTTAAATGAGCGGTTATGGGTATTAACTACAGTTATAAACGGGTAACCGTTTACCCATTTATTTTATATATGTAAAACTAACACAAACCATGTTCTCGATCCAATAATACTTAGCATCCAATAAATTAGCAAGGAATTCATCGGTCATTCTCTCAATAACACTACTACATGAATGATGATTCTCATCATCAAGGAATTGGCCAAATTAATTTAAATTTATTGCGGGTAACCGTGAAATTGACAGAAATGTCTACTAAACAATTTTTGTAACCCAATAATACTTAGCAAATATTATATTTACCTTCATTGGTAACAGTTAAAAATATCGTCCGTAAACTATTATTTCAATTATTGGAATGGTATAAGGACTTAAAAAATTAAAACATGGAAATGTATGATGAATGTACCTATAACGGTGTTTAATTGTCAAAAAAAAAATTATGACAATTTTTTTTTAATTTTCAAGTTGTTAAAAAACATGTAGACGGGTGAAAAAAGGGTAATGGTAAAAAAAAAAGATAAACGGGTTTAAAAGGATAAATTGGTAAATGGGTATTAAACGGTTACGGTTAAATGGGTATGCGGTTATGGGTATGGTTAACTGTTTATAAACGGTTATGGGTATAAGTATAACCGTTTAGACAATTACCCAACGGGTAAACGGTTATGCGGGTATGAGCATATGGGTAAATTAACCGCGGTTACCCGCCCGTATAAGCATTGCCCATCCCTAAGTAAAATGGGACCAATTCCTATAATTTGTCTTCAATTTTTTATTTGAAAAATAGCATAACTAAAGCTCTGATGAGTATCTTGTCATTCGGAGGTTCTTCCTTTCTACTATTCAGATAAATGATATCAGTTCATCTCTTGGTTCACACTCAATTTGCAGGAGTAAATCCATTTTGACATTTGATATATGATATGGTTGTCAAGTATGTTGAAAATTTTATGGTATATATCGTTTATAAATATAGCTTTCTTATTCATTGATCACAACCTAGAAGCACTTATAAATTTCTTTGCTAAATTCAGAAGTGCTTTTGTGTTGTTGGAAGGTACTTTTAGACCTTCCCAGAAGTAATCCCAGACAGGCCCAGATTTTGTTAACACTTGCTTCTTATACTTTGGATTTATGAGATGCCTGCATGGACTGAAATGTAGCTTTTGTTGTATTCAAATATCTTGATGAAAATGAGGTCATCACGGTGAAAAATTAAGCTACTACATTCATATATTTTGTCTAATTTCAATCGATTAAGGTCAGTCCATTGAGTCTAGCGTTTGGTTTCAGCGTGTTTGATTTATTTGAAACCAATGTAAATTTTCAGGCCTTCTATGTGTGAGGATGGATATAAGTTCATTGTTTTGCACTCATATACCTTAGGATGAATTGTGCATGGAAGTTATTTGATGTCTTTTTTTCCTGTTGTTTCCAGGACGGACACGATTGAATTTATGCAAAGTCAAGTTAACCGACAGTTTTTGGATTCAAATTGGAGGTTTTTTTACTGTCGGTCGTGTTTATGCCTGCAGGGGATTTGAGTATGTGGTACAAATACTGTTTTTGATTGATAAGGATATCACCTGATCTTACTCAGACTTGATACAATTTTGTTACGTCTTGTTTTGTAATGCTGTCACTCTGTCAAACTGAGTTTGTGGAAGGAAAAAATATTTGCAATTGCGGCCGACGTTTTGTTACTTGATACTGTAGTTCAATAATTTTTGGGAACTTGAACGAAAAGCTCTCGGTACTATTCATTTTAACGAAAAAACACATTTTTACAGTAAAAAGTCACTATTCACTTTACCCTTTATTTGGTCCTTATCGTTAAAACTCAAAGTTTTCAAGCTCTTTTCATTAGTTTTCCTATCATTTTTATAGTTTGTTACTGAGCTCCCTTCGTGATGAAACATTAGTCGAATTGGAAAACATTGAGAACGAGAAATGTAATTGTGATCAAACAAAAAAAACCAAGATATAGTGTTTCAATATACATTATACACGCAAAACTGCCAGAATTCAGAGGATGATGAGTTAACAGGTGTGAGAATAATATTTTGCAATGAAAGGGTGATCGTCGAATGGAATCTTCCCACAACTTACTGCATCTCCACTGATTGTATAGCGAGCTTGGCTGCAACCATGGAGATATTATCTTTAACAAATTCCAGGGAATTATCTAGCCTCTGGACGGTGTCTTTGAGCTCCATTGCCCTTAACTTCTCTAGCTGTAGCTTCGCAAGTTCCGATTCACCTGATCCTGATACACATTGCATATAAACAACAAGATGCATGAGGGGGAGATCTCAGGCATTGTCACCAATTTCCAGTTTACAAGGAAAGCCACATGACACTGTCCTATGTCTCCTAAGACCAATGTCCACTACATTGTTCGATTGTCTGCTTCGGCCAAATTAAGTTTGCTTCACTAGAATAGGATGCCAACACAAGTTAGTGATTCCATTAGAAAATTTGTTACCTGATACCGGTTGAAGTGCTGCAAAGGAAACACGCTCGGGCAAGGAAGGAATGAAAGCTTCATCACAATCTAAGACTAGTTCCTTTTCACTCCACATTAGAGAATTGGCAATTCGAGTCTGCAACGGTGCCTCCTTGGGGGCCTAGTAGAACAGATAAATGAGCAGACAAGATTCAACGAATGCATATGAGTGTAGAATCAATGTACATACAGTCAAGAGTCGTGTTAAGGACCACATAAAAATCCATACGCATTAGTTGTGTCGAATCTCTCTCTCTCTCTCTCTCTCTCTCTCTCTCTCATTTCCTTGTTAAACTCTTCTCTCCCTCTCTGTCCGACTATCCTGTCTCTGAAATTTTCTTTTCCACCAGACTTTTGCTTCTCGAAGCACCATATCAGATTTGAGAGTGAGTTATGGTTACAGGGTTGTCTCTCCATAATGTTTTGTGAGCTCCCGCACCTCACACTCCACCTGACTCTCGACCTTCTTCATTTTATCAGACTCCGAATGAGACACTGTCTGGATCTCCACCCTCTTCATGATCATACAACACTCCACTGCCACCAGTATTCCAGTTCTATTCTGGTTGGATCTACTGACAGCAAGAACAATGCCCTTCTATCTATACTGTAGGGAGACAAACGACTCCTGTTCTGGTGGTATTATGGCCACTATAATTTGGTTCTAGTGTTCTCCGATGAGTTCAAGTAAGAGTCACTTTCACATCTACAACCTTAAGCTTCCCACAAAATTATTCACTCTCAACTTATCAGCCTTCAGAAGAGTGGAAGACGGACAGAGTTTTCATTGTCTTCATTAAGATATTTCAGCTTTTCTTCCAAACCTTCGATTCACTCCATTTTTTGATAGTTTTGTTAATTTGAGGAGAAGGAGAGAATAAGTGGGGAGAGTGTTGGAAGTGGGAATAGTCTGAGAGAGAGATAGAGAGAGAGAAGAACACCTTTAGCTTGATTTCCAAGCTATTTAAACTATATAGAGCTTCCTTTACTTGCAGAACTTTTGGGTCTAATCCACTCTCGCTTTCAGGAACCCTGTCGTGCACAGCTATGACAACACCTTTCAAGTAAGGATCTGCCTGCGTGTACAAAAGTGCAAACCAACATCTAGAAAGCATAAGAGTCAAGCTATTTCGTAAGAGATACAAATAACGGTACAAGTACAACAGAAAGAGCAGAAGAAAAAGAAGAAATAAAGAAAAAATAAAAGACCTTGAGGGTTATATTTCCTCTTCCTTCCTGAACTCACTACACAATCAATTCTGATCACCATGCATAGCAACACTTTCTGTAAAAATTATACTCGGTTGCACTTGCAATTAAAAGTTTTTTGTCTCAATAAGTTTTTGACTAATTTCATGTACACAGAGTACAGTTAAACTCAATTATCAATGCCAAGATTGACTAACTTCATGTGCGCAGAGTTTTATAAAGTTTCGATGTCGCATCAAAAGCTCCTAATATTCACCAAATCTCTTGTGACTCACCTGCACAAATTTCACAATTTTTACACGACCAATTCCTCTAATAGAGACTAGTGCTCCAACTTCTAAACGCTCAACCTGCAGAGTACTAGAATGATTTTAGTTCATAAGGTCCTTCAAATATTTGGAAATTGCATTGAAGTTCAGAAGCTTACATTTTCTATGAAAACCAAGCAGCCATTTCTGGCTGCAAAGGATGCTTCTCCTGATGAATTGTCAATGATGATAGGATCCAACACAAAATGCACAAAAAGCTTCTTCCTTGTCAATGACTGCAACAAATAGAATAAACTGTAAGTAGGATGAATACAGATAGTTCTTCTGACATCCCAAACCACACCATAGGATTTCCCTAACCTACACGTACGAGGAGGGACTGTTTTATCCCGGCTCACGTTTTGGATTCATGTTATACTAAATACAAAAGTAGCATGAATGAGTGATTGGGTGTACAACAATTTGTGATTCTCACCATAAAATGACCCGCAGTTGTGCAAACGCATGGCTACATATACTGACAAACATATGGGAATTACAACTACACGAAATAACAGAATTTATATATGTTAATAATTCTAAAGCAGACGCCAAATAATGGTGGACAAGACCGAAGTCCCTTCTGTTTGGCTTGAAGGGGTGTCAGTTGTTAGACCAAGGCCCATTCCTTTGGCATAAAGAGATTTGGGTTTCAACCACATTTCTTGATTTAAACATCGAAAAGCATTCAAGGTGAACCAAGGGGCTTCCATATGTGACATGTGATGAGCACCTGCAGCTGCCATGAAAAACCTATACACTAACTGAACCATCGAATTTCACCATTAGGACCAAAGGACTCGGACATTTCTTAACGAATAAAAGAAATCCCCGGGTTTTTAAATTTTTTGAATTTGGGTGTCTCTGTCTATGCTTTTCAAAAGCATTCAAACGAACAATTTATAAAATTCAAATGGACTTATATTTCTGTGTTCTATAATCTCATCCGAAGAGCAACCATGTCGTTCTTTCCAGGTGCTGCACATTATTACTATCAATGGTATATAACTTTACAGAAAACTACTTGATTATAGATAAGCACAATAGCTACGATGTTAACGTGCCATTTGACAGGTATTTGTCTGAGGAAAGTCGGCAGACCATCTTCATTTTACATCATATCTTCACAACACTTACGACTATCTCACTAAGTGCTTCTACCTATCAATAGCAGCTTTGCGAAGGTAACCAAACAGACTTTCAGTAGCTTGCTGAGTGTAACTTCACAAATTCCCTAGCAATACCAATTTGACTTAAATCTCCATGAATTTTTCCGACCTCATATAATTCAGAGCCAAGAAGGCCTGATTTGGTATGCTGTGGCTTACTAAAAGCTGCTCGTAAAAGCAAAGCACCTAAAATAGAAGAACAACAGCAGCAAAAGCATCTTCTTAAAAACTTATCGCACGGTTGGTTCTGAAGAACTTGGTTTTGAACAATGTTTTCATTATGTGACTTGCTGCAATGGACAGCAGATTATATATACATACATTATTACATACGCATGCATTAAACAAATGTAATGCAAGTGATGTCCTTGCTGCCCACGATGCAGCAACCAGAACACAGGGTGCAGAAACCATGTGGTAGTCTAGCTGTCAAGAAATGGATCCATGTGCATGTTCCTTTTGTTCCAGGCTGTACAGCTTTGCAGATTGCAGCAGGAAGTTTGTGGGTGCTGACATGGACGTTTTAGGGTTGAGGCCGAGAACTAGAACTAGGGTTTATCAGGTTCTTGTTTCAATATACTTTCGCGGTTGTATGTTACTCTTTCGTTTATTCTAACAAAATTTCTTCCACCTTACTTGCTCAACACTCAAAACTCATGCTGTAATCAAATCGGAGAAAATGTAGCAACGAAAGTATATATTACCTCCTCCAGTAGAGCTAGATACCTTGCTTCATATAAGTGCAATGCCTTACTCTCAGAGGGAACTAGAACCTGAATTTCGAAAACCAGTTTTTCGAAAATTAGAAATAATTGTTCTTACTGTAAGAAATAAACACAAACAAAAGAATTAATCATTCCAAGCAATCCAAATATTAACTAAATTAAATCACACAAATATAATCATGTTCAAAAACAACGGCAGACATAATCGTAGCCAAGTTGGCTAGAGCATAGTGCTCCCTTCCGCCGCGAAGTTCGGACTAGAAAAATAAAAAGATTTTGAGTTTAAAGAAAGAGAAATTGAAGTGAAAACCTCGTTCAAGGGAAAGGGAAGGAGCGGGAGCTCCAATTCCACCGAGGGGGTGGCGTTTGGAGGAGCCAAGTGGCGGCATCGTTTCAGTTTCTTCCTGGTAAAACTGAAACCAACAGAACTATAGACAGTCCGGTGCGGGTTTCGGATTCGTGTCGCTGATATAAACTGAGCGTGCTTGTCCAGGACAAACGGAGTGGTGGGATTGAATTTGAAGGCTGCACAATTCATTTTCTGCTGCTTCGATTTGGCTTCTTCGTTTTCCTTCCAAGTTCCCAACTAACAACCGTCTGACGGGTTATCTACTACGATTAAACTAATTCTAACCGCACAAGGCCTTTCTCCAGTTCAGTATTTAAAATATCGATATTTATGGAAATATCGATGATATGCTAATTTGTAGAAATATTGATATTAATATCAGTTGTTTTTTATATAAATGATGGAATTTAGAACAAAATTATAGAGATTGTCAAACATTGGTTTGGAAAAAAAAAAATATAAGAGTTTATGTAATATTTAACAATGTGTTAGAAATATCGACGATATCTGTTAATTTCAGCCTAAACTTAAGAGTTTTTCCGATATGAGGTGAAGTTTTTTCCATACTTTCTCTAATTTTTTTGGATATTTCCATGGAAAATCAACCGTATCGAATAAATTTTAAACTCTGTTCTTGTCACACTTCCAAGTTCGAATTATGAACAAATGCGGCGTGGCTACAATCTAGTACAATTCAAGGGTCAATGAAATTTCGAGGGTAAATTATAGTTTCTGCGGTATCAAATTTGTGTCAAATCGCAACTTCATACAATATCTTATTGCAATGTCATGTAAAAAAAATTAGGATTTCAATTTCATTATAATGTTGTAGTCCGTCAAAGTTACAATCTTTTGTTAGTATCCTTGTTATCTGCTTATGTGGCATCGCGGGCCCTTTCTATAACCTATTTGGACTACTCAAAAAAAAAAAAAAGGGTTTTTATCACAAATGGTCCCTAAAATTGACCATAACCATCAAGATGGTCTTTGAAATTGAAAATCAATTAATGTAGTCCATGAAAATAGGTGTTGCAAATCAATATGGTCATTCTGTCACAATTCTGTTAAAAATTATGTTAAGTGCTGATGTGGTACATAAATGGGCCCCACAAGATTTACAGGTTTTTATCACAAATGGTCTATGAAATTGACTCATGTCATCAAGATGATCCCTGAAATTGACCCACATCATCAAGATAATCCTTAAAATTGAAAATCAATTAATGTAGTCATTGAAAATAGGTATCGTAAATCAATATGATCATTTCACTACAATTTTGTAAAAGTTTATGTTATATGCTGATGTGAGTTTAATAATTAGTTAAAAAAGTTGTCAAAATACATTTTTGCACAATATAATTTTTTTTCTTATAATAGTAGGACCTACTCCGAAGAAATATCTATTCCATAAATTCTCAAAGGCACAAGGTTTAACTAAGGCCTAATAGAGGGTTTGTAAATAGTTTTCAACCAACAATAGACGCAACTCAGTTATAACCTCATTATCTCAAGACATACCTCGCCGTTCTTTGAGTCACCAGACCACAAAGGAAGTGTCAAACAAGCTCTCCAAGATTAAGGTTGTGAGGATGTTGATCACTTAAATGTTAGCAATGATGGCCCAGAAGTTGTTTCCAATCAGTCAAGTCGTCACCAAAGGTGACCTCGATTTAGGTTCAATTCAGTGAAGGGTGTCGAAGTATGTAAAAATGGGTGTATTGAGATTTTTTTTAGAGAATAAATAGCGAAGGAGATAGAGGAATGTGAACTGGGATCAGAGGTGATTGCAGAACTGGGTTTTTGGGTTCACAACTTTTTATTAACTATTAAATTATTAAACCTATTTGTAATTTTTTTTTAATTTAATTAGACTTGTGTTATCCATTTATGTGTCACATCAGCACATAACATAATTTTTGACAGAATTGTGACAGAATGACTACATTGATTTGGGACACTTACTTGCGGGACTACATTGATCGATTTTTAATTTCAGGAACCATTTTGATGTCACATGTCAATTTTAGGGACCATTTTGATGTCGTGTGTCAATTTTAAGGATCATTTGTGAGAAAAAAAATGACTCATGAGACCTATTTATGTGCCACATCAAACACTTAACGCAATTTTTAACATAATTGTGACGGAATGATCACATTGATTTGCGACACCTATTTTCAAGGACTACATTGATTGATTTTCAATTTCAGGAACCATCTTGATGGTAAGGGTCAATTTTCAGGGACCATTTGTGATAAAAACCCAAAAATTAATATGTTGGATGAGAAATTTAAGATTAGTAAAGAATTCCAATTTTTAATTTTTTTTTTCTTGTTTGGTTAACCTAAAAGAACAGTGAAATTTAAATATTTAATGTGTATATATAATCCTTAATATATATATATATATATATATATATACACACGAGAGATAGTAGTTAGAAAATGTGAGAGAAGTGGTAATAGTGATGACGATGATGATAGTGTGTAGTGGCTGCAGGTTGTGATATTGGCAGTGGTAGTGGCAAGGGTCACAATTGTATATAGTGGGGCCGACAACCATGATGGTAATGATAATCGTGAGTGGTGATGGCAGGTGGTAAGTGTTGGTGATATATAGCGGTGAAAATGACATTTATTTATATAGAATTTAAACTTATGAATTGGAGATTTCAAGTTCAAAATTTTCCTTTTCCACGCAAAATTTACAAGTCCTCGCAGGTAATGGATGTCAATTTATAAATTTGAATTTTTTTTCTTTCTAAATTTGAATTTTTTTCTTCTTCCAAAAGTTAATATCCAAAACAAAATGCGATACGTGTTTATCCATTTGCGTGGCACGTCATGATTAATGGGGGACAGAGTATCTAAGAGACGAACGGCGGGGTAAGCGAAGGAGAGATCGGAATGGACGGCCCTCCAGGCGGCGATCTGTGTTCGGTTTGCCATGGCAACTTCGACACTCCTTGTCAGGCCAATTGCTCTCACTGGTTTTGCGGTACCTTTCTTCCTCCCTCACTCTCATTCCTATTTCCTCGCTTACATTTCTGTCAGTCAACCAATGTTGCTATTGGTTTTGTGCAATATAAAAGAACCCTAAACCCAATTCGTCTTCAATTTCTGCATTCACCTGTATTTTATGCATTTTATTTTGTTTCAACTGCTTCTGTTTGTATTTTGCTCAAGCATGCTTTTTCATGTTTTGATTCGATTGATTGATCATTTAAGCATGCTTGTGTTGAAAGACTTGATTGATTGCTCAGAAGATTTTAGTAGCGGCGGCTTTCGATATCATTTGCTCTTTAGAGCGAAGGGACTTATAATCCACATCCAAATTGGGTGTTTATTTCGACCAATTATATGATGTTTTCCCTTTGAAACAAGTCCAATTTAGCTTTAGCTAACTTAAAAGTTTGGTGAAAACTAAGAAGGGGGCCGAAGATGGAGCTCTTCGAGAAATCGCTGTAGATATCCAGTCATTATCATTTGATATCATAGAAACCGGTCATATTCATTATGGACTGTTAGTCTCTTGTTCTTATTGATATCAAGAGAAGTCAAAACAGGATGTGATTTTGTACATGTAATTATAGTCTGCAGAGTTCTGTAAATAGGAAGAACACGTTCATGTAGGTTTCCAAGACTTGCATCTTAAAAATGTTGAAAAGGAAACGCTTATACAACAAACAACAACAACAACAAAGCATTTTCCCACTAAGTGGGGTCGGCTATATGAATCCTAGAACGCCATTGCGCTCGGTGTCATGTCCTCCGTTAGATCCAAGTACTCTAAGTCTTTTCTTAGAGTCTCTTCCAAAGTTTTCCTGGGTCTTCCTCTACCCCTTCGGCCCTGAACCTCTGTCCCGTAGTCGCATCTTCTAACCGGAGCGTCAGTAGGCCTTCTTTGCAATGTCTGTTTCGTTCCCCTCTCCGCTCCCAATGTCTGTTTCGTTCCAAGTAGAATGGACTTGATATTCTTGGTCCGCCTATCATCTAACATCTGATATAGCCAGTTTTTCCAAGCACAATTCCAAGTCTGGTTATAAATCCCGCAGATGCCCATGGTGCCTATATATTTATATATTTAATGATCATTTGAACATGATGATACAGCTCCTTAACTCATTCATCATTCATATAGAGGCCCAGTGCTGTTTTGAGCTTGACTCTAGTTATAGAACATCTCCCGCTTAGGCTTTAACCTTATGTTTGGATAAGAGACTTTCGAGTACCAAGGAAATTTAAGCTCTATTGTTAAAATGCATCACAAGAACACTACCAATGAACTACTCAAGCACTGTTAAGCTACTACTAAAACACCTTTAAATGACACCTTCAAGGAGTTATGTGAAAGTTCTATCAAATGTGTTGCATCTAGTGATTTTCAAGTCCCTTTATCTATTTTTTGTAGTACATTCTTAACAAATTTATCATACGTTACATGGAACTTAAAAATCCCCTTCTCCAAGCGCACCATAAGGACTTTTGATGTTTGACAAGTTTACTGCTTCTATTGTACGTAAAAGTGATCTATGCTTGGAATTGCTTTGTTTCAATAGATTATAGAGATTGTGGATATACGAAGTGGTTACAAAATCCCCAACATGCATATTGAGAATATTTGTCCATACTTTTTGGACCTATTATATACCTGAACTGAATGGGCGTGATGTTCTATTTAGCATACACTGCATATTGTGTCACCTCTGAGATTTTAGGGGCTCTGTGCGGAAGATAGTAAATGAACCCTTATATAAAACTCCTGCTACAAAGCTAATTTATATGTCTATGGTTGTATTAGTAAGGAATTTAAATGAGGTATTATTACTTGAATTATAGTTCAAATCAACAAAAAATCATGTAAAAAAAATGAATAAAATCAAAATTTAGAGCAAAGCCGGTAGAACCAAACTAAAAACATAAAAGTGATTTCTCTTATGCGTATGGGTGTCATATTTCTCTTATTCATGCAGAACCTAGAAATTTCCCAAAGATGAAGCTTTTTTTGCCACAAACCAAGTTGGTACATATGTAGATGATATCATCTTTTAGGGGTCCTTTATAGATTGGGGGCCCTATGCAAGGGCACCTATCGCACATGCTCAAAACCAGCCACAGATAACGGATCAAGTATAACACTCTGAGTGTAAGTAGAATTAGCAGGACTCTTACAACATACAAACATGCAAGTATCAGATTCCATTACATATAATCTACAAGGCTTGAACTCCAATTGAGTTATCATTAAAATAAAGGCTGATAATGCATCGTTGGCTCCCTTTCTTCAGGAAATTGTATTATGCTTGTTTGGCATCATGGATCGGCAGTTCGCCCTTGTAAATGCCCACTGTGTCGTCGTCCCATCACTTTGTTGGTTCCAAGTAGGGCTTCTTCAAGGCAGCTTGATAGGCCGGAGGTTGCGGAGATTCTAAGGAAGGTTGAAAGGTACAATCTTGTTTTTGGAGGTCATTCCAGAAGTCTTCTTCAGGTAAATGAATATATCTATACATCAAATAACCTTGTGGGGCCCATTTCTTATTTATGTCAATAATCCGCACATTCTATTTATTAGTTTTTCATTCAAAGATCATCTTCTTAAAATATGAGACAAATCTGACCGTTTAGCCATCTAATTCGAGTGAAGAAAATAGACAAACATGGTACATCAAGAAAACACTAAAAGTGACAAACATTTAATTTAGTAGTCAACAGTTTCGGATTTCAGTGATATTTTGCAAGGATGATCTTTGAGGGGAGACCTAATAATTAGACTGTTTGAATTATTGAGGTTCAATGGGAAGTGGGAGCTGCAAGGGTGTCCCTCTTAATTGGAGCTCCCTCTATAATACACAGACATGTACACACGCGCACACACCCACCATTGTTGAATAATATGATTAGATATGTTTTTTGTTGAAAAATATATGCAGTTTCTGTACTCGTCCAACTGCATGAAAAGAATACACTTTCAAAACAAATTAATTCTTTATTTTAAGACTCCTGGAGAAGTAAAGTGTTTATATCTTCCTTTCCTGTAAGGAACAGAATTTTTCCTCAGATGCCAGTTTGGTTTCTTAACTCCTGAAAAAGTATCTTTATTCCATACATTGAAGATCGTTTCGTAGTTGATATAGATAGTAGATCACCACTCCTCCATTTCTAATCTGTTTCTATAAATGGCAATCCTCTTTTGAACAGAGAGCGCAGGACCTTCCTTTTCTCCTGCGGAGGCTGCTGCGAGAACTAATTAATCCTGATAGATCTCTTCCCCTTGTTATAAGGGCTCGTGTTTGGATTGCAGTTAAGTAATTGACACAATATGCGATCACTTCTCTTATATCTTGCACTCTCATGCAGCTGTTAATGCAGTTTATGTGAGAACTCATCTTTAATCTGAAGTATATTGTATACTGCATACTGCATGTTCGTTACGAAGTTCTGACCGTTTTAAAAATTTTGTTTTCTTAAATATACAGATGATAATGGGTGCTGCGTACCTATTCAGTCCTTTTGACTTCATCCCGGAAGGTGCTTCTTATGCTTTCAACTTAGTTGTATTTTTCTTGTGGAGTCGTTGTCGCACTATTATTAATACATCGTCCTTGTTTTGAGTGTTCCTGCAGCAATATTTGGTATAGCCGGTCTCTTGGATGATTTCTTCATAGTGCTCATTGTGTTCTTCCATGTTGCTGCCATTTATCGGTCAGTACTCTATCGCCGTCATGGAGGTTCCTGAACTGTGCGACCATGGAAATTTTTAATCACACAGAAAAAACAGGGAAGGAGCTGGATTTTGTATTTTTTCCGTTATATGGGGTCGAAAAATCGGAGATGATTCACAAGATAGGATTGTACAAGAAGGCCATCTATACATTTCAGCGTAGTTTCCGTCGATTTTTGAACATGTAGAACCTACTTATGTCTATACCGGTTCATCGAGTGTCAATAGTACATCGACATTCGCACGCTTTTTACGGTATGTAGGGTTTAGGGTAAGCGTAGCTCGCCGTATTCCGTAGCTTTCTGTCGTATTACTATTTGATCACATTACGTATGTAATGACGAGTTTTAGACACAGATCATCTGATAGAGATGGTTGTATGTTGAGAGTAGAGTGTATGACGAGTCCATATAAATTATTCTTTCGTGGGACCATGTGGAACCAACTAACAATGTGACATCTAAATTCCAAGTTAATGTCGGCACTCTGGCTTGATCGAATTAACTTCAAATTTTATGTGAGTTGAAGTACTAAGCAGAGCTCATTTCCTTAAAATAATCACCAAGTAACACTTGTATATATATACAGGTTTATAGTTTTTAATTTTCATGTTTTTGTACTTGAGATGTGAAGAACTATATGGTAGAAAGTAGAGATGAAGAGGAAACGGGCTTCTTTCTGAGATTAGCATGACTTTTCATTTTGGTCATTGACAATGAAAATTGATAGTGATTTCTGAGTTTGTTCATCATGCATCATTTTGGTCTTTTCATGAAAAATCTGTAAATATCTTCGTTAAATTGTCACTAAACAACCACGTGACCACCTTTTAAGGACTTTTTTGTCAAATCAATCTCTCCACTTAACGAGGATGTTGATAGATTTTCACAGAAAGACAAAAATGATTTATGTTTGACAAACTCAATGACTAATTCTATCGATTTTAATTATCAACGATCCAAGTGATACGTTATGACAATCTTAAAGACCATTTTAACTATGCTAGTACGTGCTTAGGTTTCTATATTTTCTTCCTTAATACTTTTCTCTTAAAAAAGTTGAGTTGGTGTAATTGACACATGTCTTAGTTGTTTCAAATTCATAATTGTATTATCTTCTTTTATTTTTTATAATGATTCGCGTACGCCTACTTCACACTTTTGTTTATTTTTTGTATTTCAATTGAGTAAATTAACGGAGATGTTTTTTGTTGTTGAAAAATTAAAGGATACTCAAGAGAGTGGTTTAAACTGTATTTTCCTTTGGGTTTTTTTTCTTCTTTTTAACCTTAATTTGATCATGTTAGGTAGGCTTGTTAACTTCCACTTTGTTTTTGCGTAGAATTAATAAGTTTGTCTTTTTTTAGCTTAGCTTGAAAGGGATAAACTCGTCCTTAAATACCAACCATACGGCATTTGTTGGTTCCACTAATTTTCTTTTGTATAACACATCACATGGAAATAGTAGTCATCAATCTCATAAGACAGTTGTTTCGGGTAATATTTCAATCTCATAAGATAGTTGTTGAGGGTAAAGATATATATACATTAAGTACATTGTTATCATGATATTTATAATCTCTTTTTATAAAGTTTTATATTAGTGACTTAGATATTACATACTCAATCATTGTATATGTTACATTAGGGACAAATCCACTTTGGAGCAAGGCAGGTCATCTGAACCCTCCAAGTTTAGAAATTCTTCAAGAGTTGGGTGCTGCCCTTAGAAAATCTGAGATGTCCTTGAAAATTTGCCCTTCAATTGTTCGACGAATTGCCTTTATAGGCACGGGTAGGGTATCTGCTAGCCTCATACCTTTGTATAAGTTGATATGGACATCTTTCGATACACTCACTTGACGTATGTTGATATATGTCTACATGCTCGCTCATAAGTTATTAACATCAGCCGACATACTCGTTCGAAAATTATTAACAAACATGCAGTATGACTTGATAAATATCTTCAAGCCTACCAAATCAAAAACTCGATAAAATGTCAATTTACATGATATAAGTGTCCAAAAATTTAGGCGCTGTGCACACTTTTGTCATTGACTCTTTAATAATATTTCCTGATCCCACAGCAGCGTTAAATGAAAGTTTATCTTTTCCCCACCGGTATCTCACACAACGAGACGTAATATTAATAAAAGGAAACTGAATTTGGGATCATCATCATCCACTCAAAATTCAATAATATCATATTACAATAATTACGTTTCGTGGTTTTCGAGGAGGCCACTAATTTCCAAGAAGTGCTCATAAAGCATTTTTGTCTCTGCTCTCTCTCCATCCCCGCCTCCCTCCCCCACTCGTCACCTCATCATCTCTAAAGTTTAATAATTCGACGACGTACGGCCGGAACTATTTACTCTCTCTCTCTCTCTCTCTCTCTCTCTCTCTTCTGCTTCCTCCACCGACTGCTGTCTGTCTAGGTAGCTGAAAGATTACTGAGTGGTGAGTGGTGAAGTTAGTAAGCAAGAAACATGTGGGTAGGAAGGAAGTGTCAGATATCATTTATCCAGTCTCCATCCATATCCATGGACCATCACCATATGCATGCTCAACACTTGTTCAATATCTATACATAAACTACATATACATATATACATATATATATATACACGCACATATATGTATAAATATGTATCTCGTCAGCCAAACATACACAAACTAAAGTTATACAGCATGCTCTCTTCTGTGTAATTTGGCCACCAAATTCATCCAGTTGGTTGATCCAATTCCCAGCTGCTGTTAATTGGTTCTTCATCAGGTGAGATGAGGCATTGGTTGCCCACACTTGACGATGCTGCTTCCTCCTCTCCACATGATCTACCTCTCACTTGGAACTGATCACCATCAGGTACTCTAATCTCATCTCATCTGTCACCTCTATTTACTCTAAATGTTATTTTCGATTCTCTTGTATTAATTCTTTTTTTCTCAAATTTTTCTTTCAATTTATGACTGCTTCTGCTTGATTAATGATTGGATTACTATCTAAAAACTACTTTTTGTCTTGGTCAACAATAAAACACTGATTTGATTATTGAAAAAGAAACCCAAAATTAAGCTATTTTTCTGGCTCAAAATATCAATATATATGTGTGTGTAGCCATTCTTCTCACGAGTGTGGATTTAAGTTTTTTTTTAAATTAATTAGTTGCTAATTGCAAAATTTAAGTTTTTGCTTTCTTTAATTTTTATTAATTAGTTAAAGTCCTAATTAAGAAATTTGAGGAAATTAGGCCATTAGTTTCTGAATTTTGTTCCAATTGAAGCTTTAGTATCTAAACTAAAAATATGTGAGTATTGATTTCTAAACTTGTCACAATGAGAGGCAATGACTCTTTTGCATAACACGGTTAGAACTTCCATTCAAAATAAATGGTATTTGGCGGAAGTTCCAACTAAATTACTCAAAATGACAATCGCTCCACATTGTGATAAATTCAAGAACAAATACTTACCGATTTTAAGTTCATGAATCATAGCTCAAATTCGATGGTATTTAATGCGATGAAGGAGATCCCATCTTTACAATTTTTTAATTAGGCAGTATAATTATAACATAAACCTCAGATATGCAAAAGAATAAAGGAAATCCCATCTTTAAAATTTTTAATTGATTAATTAGTAGGTAGTATAATTATAACATAAACCTCAAATATGCACAAGAAAAAACCATCACGGGTGACCAGTGACTAGGGAGAATTTCATGCCGGTATTTCATATGACATGTCTTGAATTCGAT
Source organism: Malus fusca (assembly GCA_035220775.1). Taxonomy (NCBI): domain Eukaryota; kingdom Viridiplantae; phylum Streptophyta; class Magnoliopsida; order Rosales; family Rosaceae; genus Malus; species Malus fusca. The sequence continues at coordinate 47,342,161 of CM069073.1, read as the reverse complement.
CCTTAGCACTTGGGAAACACTCAATGATGGTCAGAAAGAAGCTGAAATATTTCTGTAAACCGTTCCAACTCTCGAAATGATGGATTACTGTAAACCACCAGCTTATCCCTTTAAAAAAATATATATATATATATGCAAAAGAAATGATGGACTAATGAGTGACTTGCAAGGGTAATCAATTATGAAGTTGTCTTAATTTACAGTAACCATAACTCTCATATGCAAGCAAGAGAATCCACAGCTACAGACAAAATTGACGTTTTAACGTCACCTTAGTTGGTATTGACTACTAACACTGCTTAATAAATATTATCATTTGCCTACACATTTTGTACGTATAAACACATTTTTTTTTAAATGAGAATGAGAGAGGGAGAGCGAGAACGTGGGGAGTGGGAGTGGGAGTGGGAGGTTTTTGTTTTTGGATTTATTTTTATTTTTATTTTTTATAAATATTTGAGGTATTTTAACATCACCCGTATGTGAGGCTTAATAAAAATCAATAAAATTTGAACCTGTAAAATTATATTATTGTCCATCAATTTTTTTTTTTTTGTGATAGAAGACTAATTTATCTTTTCACAATCTTTTGGTTGACAAAAAAGTTTTATTAATTAGTAGAGATTATTATACATTATAAATTAATTTTAATTTTAATTTTAATTTAACCGTGTATTTTATAATAATAAAAATTATTATTATTAAATTTTAAATTATCAAGATAATGCAGTCAGAGACATTGACTTGTGGGCTTTTTCTGCACAGCTGTTTCCTTCCGCTTCCTCAGAACTTGTTCAAGTTCAAATAATGGCATCGGCGTGGGGTAGGGGTAGTGGTGGTGGTGGTGTCCTTAATTGACCATTTTACCCCTACTAGTAGTACCTATTACTGTATTGCCAATGGCACTGTACTTGCTGCTACCAACTGTATTCCTCTTCGGTTTGCTTTTCCCGCCATGTTTGCCTCTAACGGTCGGAAGTCAAACGGAAACTGAAGCCCTCCTTGAGTTGAAGAGGCAGCTCAAGGACCCTCTGAATGTTCTCGATTCCTGGAAAGAGACCGCTGACCGGTCGCCCTGCAACTTCTTCGGAGTTGCTTGTGATGGGATTAGCGGAAAAGTGATTGGAATTTCTCTTGATAACAAGTCCCTTTCGGGGGAGATTTCGCCCGCCATTGGTGTTCTTGACAGCCTAGTGAGTCTTTCACTGCCTTCCAACAACATTACCGGAAAGCTTCCTGCCCAAGTCACTCGTTGCGCAAATCTTAAAACTTTAAATCTCACCGGCAACAAAATGGTCGGAGCAATCCCCGATCTTTCTGCCCTCGGAAAATTGGAGATTCTTGATCTTTCGACAAACTTCTTCTCTGGCGCATTCCCATCCTGGGTGGGGAATCTGACTGGGTTGGTTTCTCTCGTGCTTGGGGAAAATGAATTTGATGAAGGTGAAATTCCTGAGGGGCTTGAAAACTTGACCAACGTAACTTGGCTCCATCTGGGGTTTACCCAGCTGAGAGGAGAGATTCCGGAATCTGTTTACGAAATGAAAGCATTGGAGACGTTGGATATGTCGAGAAACAAGCTCTCTGGGAAGCTCTCTGAGTCCATTTCCCATCTACAAAACCTCAATAAGATTGAACTTTTTCAAAACAATTTGACTGGAGAAATCCCACCAGGGCTTGCTAGTCTCACCCTCCTAAGGGAATTTGATATCTCATCAAACAAGTTTTATGGGAAGTTGCCTTCGGAGATGGGAAATCTCAAGAACTTGAAGGTTTTTCAGTTATTTGGGAACAATTTCTCCGGGGAATTCCCTGCTGGGTTCGGCGATATGAAACACCTTGGATCAGTCTCAATCTACGGAAACAGATTTTCTGGGGAATTTCCGACCAATTTTGGTAGATTCTCACCTTTGGAAAGCATCGACATATCCGAGAATCAGTTTTCAGGTGGTTTCCCAAGGTTTCTTTGTGAAAACGGCAGGTTAAATTTCTTGCTTGCTTTGGACAACAATTTTTCTGGGGAGTTTCCAGATTCTTATGTTCGTTGTAAATCTCTACAGCGGCTGAGAGTCAATCAGAACCGTTTGTCTGGGAAGATTCCAGCCGAGTTTTGGTCACTTCCCTACGCGACAATGATTGATTTTAGTGATAACAACTTCAGCGGAGAGATATCCCCCAGCATTGGGTTTTCTACCAGCTTGAATCAGTTGATATTGCAGAACAATGGTTTCTCAGGTTATCTTCCACCGCAACTTGGGGACCTATCGAACTTGGAGAAGCTTTATCTGAGCAGTAACAACTTTTCTGGTGAAATTCCTTCTGAAATGGGTGCTCTAAAGCAGCTGTCATCTTTGCATCTCGAATTCAATTCTTTGACAGGATCAATACCATCAGAATTGGGAAACTGTGTTAAGTTGGTGGACGTGAATCTTGCTTCGAATTCTTTAACTGGTAATATCCCTCGTACATTATCACTAATGAGCTCTTTGAACTCTCTAAATCTCTCGAAAAACCACCTCATGGGTTTGATTCCTGAAGCTTTGGCGAAACTGAAGCTAAGTTCTATAGATTTGTCTGGGAATCAGCTATCTGGAAGAGTACCATCTGATCTTCTGACCATGGGAGGAGACAAAGCCTTTGCCGGAAACAAGGGACTCTGCATCGATCAATATTCCAGAACTCGCACAAATTCTGGGATGAACATGTGTACTGAAAAGCCGAATAGAAAAAGGGTGCTTGAAAGTAAACTGGTTTTGTTCATTATTATAGCATCAGCGTTGGTTGCTGTTTTTGCTGGATTACTGCTTGTCAGTTATAAGAATTTCAAGCTTGGGAAGGCGGTTGACAGAGAAAATAATTTGGAAGCAGGGAAGGAGAAAGATCCGAAATGGAAACTTGCATCTTTCCACCAGTTGGAAATAGATGCAGATGAGATATGCGATTTGGAAGAAGAAAATTTGATTGGAAGTGGTAGTACAGGGAAAGTTTACCGCATAGATTTGAAGAAAGGTCGTGGCACGGTAGCTGTCAAACAACTTTGGAAAGGAGATGGCATGAAGCTTTTGATGGCAGAGATGGACATTTTGGGGAAGATAAGGCATAAAAATATACTGAAGCTATACGCTTGTTTAGTGAAGGGCGGATCTAGTGTTCTCGTGTTTGAGTACATGGCAAATGGTAATTTGTTTGAAGCGCTTCACAGAGAGATTAAATGCGGGAAGCCCGAATTGGATTGGTGCCAGAGGTATAAGATTGCTTTGGGAGCAGCTCGGGGGATTGCTTATCTGCACCATGATTGTTCACCGGCTATAATTCACAGGGATATTAAATCCACCAACATTCTGCTCGACGACGATTATGAGGCAAAAGTTGCTGATTTTGGGGTTGCAAAGATTGCAGAAAATTCTCAGAAGGGTTCTGATTACAGCTCATTCGCCGGCACACATGGCTATATTGCTCCCGGTGAGTTTCAAATCTACAAAAGCACATACTTTTATCCTTCCATCGTTGTTGGTCACATATGTTAGCCTTGGTTTCTTACTTCAACTATGCTTGTATCAATTTCTCTGCGACGTTTTCTACAACTCTAGAATTTTAATCTGCTCACCAGATTTGATGTTGCTTTCATTTTTTATATTGGACCATTCATTCAATTCAGATTGTATCCAAAATCTTCACAACATGCATGTATTCAAACATTTTGAACTGATTTCCTGCAGAGCTGGCATATACTGCTAAAGTGAACGAAAAGTGCGATGTGTATAGCTTCGGTGTTGTGCTGCTAGAGCTAGTAACTGGTAGGAGACCAATTGAAGAGGATTACGGGGAAGGAAAAGATATTGTTTACTGGGTTTCAACGCATCTGAGTGACCGTGAAGCGGTTGTTAAGATTCTCGATGAAAAAGTGGCAGATGAAAGTGTCCAGGATGACATGATCAAGGTCTTGAAGGTTGCTGTTCTTTGTACTACGAAGCTACCATCGTTGCGCCCGACAATGCGGGAGGTTATAAAGAGGCTTGCGGATGCTGATCCTTGCAGTTTCCGGTCCGGGAACAATACCGGTAACGACAAAAAAGTCAAGGATTTCTCACCCAGTACCGATGAATTGCTGTTTTAGCAGTAGCTACCTAATTTCAAGGTTCAAAAGTTTGATGCAAGAGTGAATTTTTTCTTCCTTAATGCTTGTAATGTGAGTAAGTAAAGAATTTAATATCATTTATATCTATATATACTAAAGCCCAGTTCCAAAATCACTGTTCATCATGTGAGTAGGAGTACTGTTCACCAACAGTGTTCTCCCAATTTTGTCCCTTCTTGGTTTTGTTTATTTCGTTTCTGCCACTGACTTTTTGGATCCACGCGTTGTTTCTCTCCTGTTTCGATTTCTTTGGATAGTAATATCTCCATCATTCAACCGACATCTCTCTAATAAACAATAAAAAACATCAACTTTCAAAAGCAAAAGCTGCTCTTTCCTTTTTTTTTAAATTTTTTTATATTATTTTCTATCGCAGAGTGCTGATGCTGAAGCACCATTCCATAGTCCTTTGTTTTATTATATATTATTTCATTTCTGTCAAAATCTCAGTTGGTTCCTCTCTCTGGCGCTACTCCTGATTTACACGTGTTGGTAGATGTACACGTGTTCGTAATCTTGAAGAAGTAGAAGGACGGAAAAGCCGATCTTTTTCCATTTGCTTCCAGAAACAACGAGCTCTCTCTCGCAGCAAACCACAAGCTCTATTTCAGAGAAACTACGAAACATCTCGACTTCTCTCTCAGAGCCCAGCTCGAGTCCTCTGATAAAAAGGAGAAATGCTGATGGAAAATTTTCTCCGATACTTGATTTTCTTGGTTTGTTTCTACTGATCTTTTGTTTCTTGGGCTGATTGCACTTCTTTTTCGTTATTTTTGGTGCAGATATGAAGATGATTTGTGAAGATGCTGTGATTTCATGGTAAGTTTCTTTGAACGGATTTGAGAATTTGGGATCGTTTGGGTGTTTTGAAGGTTTTTATTTTTTTATTTTTTATTGAGAAAAAAAATGGTTAACAGTTGATTGTATTTTAATTTTTATTCAATTCAGGTACTCATGTTCAATTTTTGGATTTGCTTTGAAGGAATTTCTAGGGTTTCTTGGTGAGTTCTTCAGAGATGTGAAACGGGTGGTTTTCTTTTGTTTAAATTTGGTGCTTTTGTAGTTTGGGATTTGTAAATGAATTGAAATTTATTGTTTTATGATTTGGTTCTCTTTTTATTTTCAAGAAACGGTGGTTTCCAGATGGTCATGGTCCAATTATCAGCCTCCCTTTCAAACACTCAGATGAGTTCATTGGCAGATTTGAAGCCCCCCCCCCCCGCCCCTAGGAAGGGAATGTTTCACTTCTCCGCGGAATCCCTGGCCAAACTCAAAGCAAAGGCCAATGCGGAGTCTGGCACCACCAAAATCTCTTCCTTCCAGTCTTTATCTGCCCTTCTCTGGCGCTCCATTACTCGAGCGCATTGTCAACCACCTAATCAAGGAACCAGCTGCAGGCATGGTCTACAAGGAAACATATGCAACTATAAATCAGCTATGGTTGTAATCGTCCCAGGGAATGGTATAATTTTCCATCTTATATTATACGTGAATGGAACCAGCTGAAGGTCGAAGTAAGCATGTTCGATGGCTCCGTTTGACAAATATGCCTACTAACTGTTTGATAAAATGACTGTTATTATGGTCCTTAAAATGATTGTTAAGCATATAGTTTTCAGTGATGGACAATACCTATATATGCATTGGATTTGTATACCAGTTTCACTTGGTTGGAGGTCTTGAAAGACTCCATTTAATGAATCCAAAATGTGTAATTCCTTTGGGGAGCGTTTGATAACCATTTGGTTTTCATTTTTCAGTTTTTGCTTAGATTTATTTCTGGACATGTCCAATAAGTTCACTTTAGTATATAGAGATCTATATATTACAATTTAGTATAAATTTATGTATTATCTTCTTTTTAGGTTCTTCAAGCATTTAACTTCTTGGAATATCATTTTTGGAAAATGCTGGAGTAGTATATTTTATAGTGTGGCCTAACTTTGTTTTCATTGAAGTGAGATATACAGGAGGGAACTGGTGGACCTCCGAAGGGAAACGTGGTGGGAATTCCTTAATACACTCTTCTCTGTCTCAGAAGCTGTGGTTTATATATAGGTATTGGTGTTGTCTTAGCTATATCACTGTTTTAAACAGCCGACTCATTTTTTTGCTATTATTTTTCAGATTTTACTCATGTAGATACCGACTCTTCATTCTTTCAGACAGTTGACAGATTGGATGATGGAACCATATGAGCAGAACTTGATCCACTTGATTATAAAAGGGCTCCATAAGGCAATATGCTCTGCGTCAAATTTACAGAGCTTTTCCATTGATTTTTTTAACTCTTGACATGATTTCAGGATGTTGGAAGAGCCCTCTTCTAGGCACATGTTGAGAGTCATTAAAGGTTAATAGATTGCTATATTTATTATTTGTGTTCTCTTCTTTCTTTTCATCTAAGTGAATATTGCCCACCGCTACTGTCTGAGTAGCTAAAAGTTGAGTGCTGGCCCTTTGAGGATATGAAATCAAAATTTAGATTAAAACCTTGCAGTATATTAGGCCTTGATTATGTGATTTTTGGATCTATTATTGTGATATTTTTTGAAAATAATAGGCCACTTAAAACATCAGTAGTATGCCTAATATCTAAACTTATAAAGCTCCTTTTTATATAGGAAACAAATATGTCCCATATTTTAGATATGAAGGACAAATTTCTCAGTTGGGTAATAAATTTGAAGCAGTTCCTTTGACGATACTGATATAATGGATTAAACATTTGTGATTGCATATATATCCAACATCCTTATTCAAAACAAATTGTGTTAAACAGATAATGATAGTCAACACAATTGTAGCTTTCGGTATTTTCAGTATGTTTTGATTTACCATTCATCTATGTACAATACTTTCGCAATCAATAACTATTCCCAAGTACCATACACACTATCAATTCATAAATGATAGTCAACTCCTTGAAATCTTCTTGCTATGGATACTTATGGTTGGATTTTAGATGAGGACTCTTCTCTGTACGCACGCTCCTCTTTCTTCATTCTTACCATTTTTTTCTCTGTAGTTTGTAATATTTTTTTTATATGCCTGCATACCAATGAGAACGTGATCCCGAATGGCTCCAATCGACTCTTCCAAGTGACAAGAAGGATCTGATTATTGGGATTTCTTAGCAGGTAATAATGTTTTGATCTTAATTTATAATTGTGTTGGAAGTAAAAGATTAGATTTTTATTAATGGGTTTTGAATTTTGATTGTGATCCAATCCGCGTATTGTTACGTAAATTCGAGCTTAATGAGATTATATGCTTTGGTTGCACCTTCTAATGGCATACAATTGTTTTGGTTTTACAATTGCACCCTTAAGTTTGTAGATTACAATTGTTTTCATTTTACAGTAGGCTTTTATCTTCTATACTCTGGACCAGAAATATCAGATTGTATATATATATCTATTCAATTCATCAAGTTCATATTTTAATTTCACATTTGTTGGTTTCATTTCAGTAGCCCTATGGGTGATACGATTACAAAGGCACTATGGGAATCTCATGCACACTATTACGGTTGGACTTTCTCACTCTCTCACACACCTTTTTCTTGAATGTTGATCAGGTTTTAAGTATTGTTACCTAATTATTCTATTTTTGGTCATTTCTCAATCAAATTTTTTTACTGGAAAATTCAGTTTATATTGATCAATAAACAAAAACCAGTTAATGTCAGTGAGGTGTCTTTCTGTTTGTACATTATCTCACTTAGTTTGGGACTTGATGCCAAGTTTCCATTTATGAGTTTAAAATTTTTCAGTGCCAGATTAGATGGTTGTTTCTGTTTAGTATCTTTTTTTTTTTTTTTTTTTTTTGAATTGGATAAAAGGTTTATCAGATGACATTTTAGGGAAAAAAATTAAGGAAAACTAATGAAAAGGACTTGAAAACTTTGAGTTTTAATGATAAGGACAAAATAAAGGGTAAAGTGAATAGTACCAGGTTTGACTTTTTAGTGTAAAAATGTGGTTTTTCGTTAAAGTGAACAGTACCGTGGGCTTTTCGTTAAAACTCCCAAAAAATTATTGGTTATGGGTGTCCCACAAGTCTTCTTTATATGTGAAAAGCTTACCCTCTATCTTCAATAATTTTAACATTGAAACACCTTTTTTACAGTGATTTAATGGATGCATACTTTCTGTTGTGTACAATAAATTGCATTTGAACCTCTCCACCAATCACAATGGTTTGAGTCTGACATATTATACGTATACAAAAACCCAACACAAAAAGTTACTGTTCAGTAACAGTGTGCTTCCCTTTTTGGCCCTGCTTGATTTGTGTAATTTCGTTTGGACCATTTTTACACGTGTTGTCTCTGGTTCATTTTCCTTTTTGGTTTTGCTCTGCTTTATCGGCCCCTGTCTTCCACGTGTTGATCATCGGTTTTGCCCTAGCTGGCCACGCGTCTATCTTCCCCTGCTTCGAGTTGTTTCGTGTTGATCATCAAATCTCATATTCTTTCATTTACTTCAATTTTTATGAGATTTTACAGAAGCATTTATTTCTATGTTTGTCTTGGTTTATTGTGTTTTGGGTGTCTATCAATTGGTGACAAATTTGGCATGTGATATCTCTCCGAAGACTCATGCGAAGGTTAACTGTAACCCCATAGCTTCAAAGGTACTGCCTTTTTTTTTTTTAATCTGTGTTTTTAGATTTTTACTTTGTTTTTCGTTTTTTTAATGTTTGATTGATAACTTGAGATTTTCTGCTAAAACATTAGGATTGAGGGAATTTGAGAGGGATGGGTCACATTTTGACATATGAACTTTGTGTAATTGATGCTTATGTGTGGAATAAGGTGGTGAAAGCTGCCTCTAAGCGTTTCAAGAAAAAAGAAGTGAGATCAGATGGATCATGTGAGCTTCTTCACTTATTTCAGATCACATGGAAATATTTAATTCCTCATTTGTTATTCTTTATTGTTTCAATCAATTTGTTAAATTCGTTTAATTGTCTTTGTAATATGCATTAGGAATAGGAGTGACATTACTTTGTAGAAGAAATATGTTCTTTGTTTATTTTAAAATTAATTATGTGTGAATTTACTTGGAAATGTTCATATGAATTTGGTGTAATAGCATTTCACTTTTTTTTTTCTTTTCAGACAACTTGGTGGAGATCAGATATCTGATGTGTTTGATCAGCATCTCCATGTTGCCTTGAGTAAGCGCCTCCTGTTTATATGGATGGATTCACCTTGCAAACACTCATCACTAGAATATTCAAAAGTTTTCATTGGTCATTTCAATTAGTATACCTGCTGATTGAGAAGAAAAATAATTAATTTGTAAGTTACTTTAATAACATTAGATGTCGATTTAGAGAATTATTATTCTAAGTGATACTTAAGTAAAACTATGGTATCTCATTGGATCAATCTTTGAATTAAATAGTGAGTCGAAATTATGAAGAATTCTTTATTGGTAAATAGTGATGAGTATATCGAGTTTTGCTTATATATTTAAGGCTTTGAAAAAAATCTGTCAGCTTAGTTATCAAATTTATTAGGAGTTTTAAAACAATTGTGGCTTCCTTCTGATTCAAATTCGAATTCATTATTACTTTAGGTTTTTGAAGTGTTTCCCCAATTACGAAGCAGATGGTTTTTTTTTGGTTGCGAGTGAAAAAAAACTTTTGATGTTCTTGGTGATTAGTCAATTAGCTGCTTCATAGTAATACCTTAGATGCCAATTTATTTGAAAATGAGTGGACAGAATCGGAGATCAAAATTGACAAAATAAGTTGCAAACATTTTGATCGTACAACAGTTTTGCCAACAATGCATCCATATACATTTTGTTCAGAGCTGATTGTTGCAGGTTTCTTTGTGTTCTCAGCGGAAAGCTCTGATTGTTGCAGAGATTGCATTGTTTTTGGCTCAGAGGAAAATTACAATTGTCAATTTGGATGCTGCCGACGATGCATAAATGTATCCATTTCTCTATTTTTTTGTGTTTTGTACTTTCTAATATGCAGTATTGCATTGTATTCCAATGTAGAATGTTGAGCCTTTAATGAATTTAGTTATGAATGTTTAGTGAACATGGAGGATCTTATAAAACTCAGTCATGTGATGGTGGAGCATTAGTGTTCGTTATTGAATCTTTAAAAGTTCAGTGCTTGGATAAAGTAAACAGTATAATATTTTTTGGTTTGTGAATTTGGAGATAGGTGACAATTTTTCTTTTAAAGATAGAAAGTTATTGGAAAGATAGGTGACAATTTGGAGAAGTTAGATGGTAGGAACAATGGTTACTGACTTATTTTTGTTATTTAAGCATCTATGGATGATTTTCTGTTTACTAATGTCCTGAAAGCTCTTTGTCTATTTCTATTTTAATCCCTTTATTCTCACTTTGTCTACAAACCATTTTTCACCTTTGATTCAAACTTGATCATTCTTTAAATATCTGTATATATTGTGCTTTACATTCTTTTATCCTTTTGAAATATATTTTCTCACATATTTTCTAATCCCGCAGCAACGCGCGGGCACTATTTCTAGTGATTACTAAATGTACCATAAAGTTTAATAGTGTTGTTCCTTGCATCATGTGTGTTTGTCATTTTATCTAGCTGGGCAATTATGGAAGTTGAGGTTTCAATATAAAATGAATTGGTAACCAATGTTTTTAAAGGAGAAGGCAAAACTAAGGCGTTTCATGGATAGCCTCGTCTAGGTGAAAACCTTGAGGCATGAGGCGAAGCCTCATAGGAGCTAAAATTATTAATATATATAACAATAAAACCGACATCAAATATATAGAATCGAAATCAAACATACAGAGTCAAAATTAATTATAGAAGAATAATCAGCAATCAAATAAAAAAATTTCTCCACTATGATAAACCCTAACCTTGAAAAGAAAACGCCCAGTTGATGCCTTAGGCGCACCTCGACCATCCTAAGCGAGTCTAAACCTACTCCTGCAAGGCAGAGGCGTTTTCCTCACCGCCCCGCCTCGAAGACCGCCTAGGCGCATCGCAAGGCTCATTTTTAAAACCATTGTTGGTAACATAGGAGGTAACTCAATTTTTTACAAGTACATGCCAAGGTTTTTTTTTTTTTTTTTTTTTTTGATGTGAAATTCACTCTCAACACGCAAATAGAAAAAGAAAATATGAGAAAAATAGCTAGTATTCTCTTAATAGTTTTCCGTATTTTGCACTTGATATTTATAAATAAATATAAGAAAAAAAGTGTTTCCTTCTTCTTCTACTAAACTAAGGTTAAGTTTACTTCCCTGTTTAGAACAAGATTAGCAAGACTTTTTAAGAAAGAAAATTAAGAAATAATTGTCCATCCTTTGTTACGTTGGACTTAATCGAGTCTTTGACCCACACGCTCCCCTCTCTCTCCCCTTCTGTCTCTATACATGCATACAAAAGTTAAGGTGTTCAAAGGGACTTTGTCTTTAGTCCTCAAAAACACTCTCTCAAAAGCGTGTAAACGAGTCTTTGGTCCACTCTCTCCGACTCTTCCACCTTCTACATGTTTAAATTGAAACTGCCACCACAAACTTAATTCATCCCTTCTCTCTCATTCTTCTTCTTCTTCTTCATCTCTCTGCCTCTCCCTCTACCATGAAAGTTTCTGCACTATGGCTGCTACTTCTTCTTCTTTAGTACTTTTCATCATCACCTTCTCCTTGCTTACTTTCCTTCCTCTTTCACTCTCCTCCACCGTGTCGATTTCGGAATATTCTAACCAGCCCTTAATCTGCGCACTCATACATCCCCAAAACCAGAAATCCTTTCTTAATTGTACTCGTTTCAAGTTTCCTACAGCTGCAAACGGAAGCAATGGCGGCGGCAGTCAAAAGAACGTTTCTTCTTCCTTCACTGCTATAGTTGCCGGACATGGCTTCTTATGCGCCTTGAGGCCCCTGCCGTCTTCTTCCTCCAATACAAATTCGTCTTTGAGCTGCTGGAGGTTATCTGGCAATCGTACTTACATGCCCCAAAAGCGCATCTACCACGGCCCCCCTCTCAAGCAACTTGTTGCCGGAAATTCTCACGTTTGCGGCCTGATTGAGAATGGGACTAGTACTAGTAGTCGCCTCCAGTGCTGGCAATGGCCTTGGTTTAACAATAGCCCGATCAGTAGACACAACTACGGATTTTCAAGCATCGCGGTGGGAGAAAATTTTGTATGCGGAGTATCACAAGTCGGAAATGTTACTTGCTTAGGAAGCAATTATTTGGTGGTTGGGAAGGAGCCCAGCGCTATCAATGGCGGGAATGTTTACCGAGCTGTGAGTGCAGGTTTCGGTCATGCGTGCGCCATCTCATTGGGCGATAGCTTGGATTGCTGGGGAGATATGAAGGGTGAGAAACCTCAAGGCAGATTCACGTCTCTGGCCTTGGGAGAAAACCGCAGCTGTGCTCTCAGGCCCAACGGAACAGTTGTTTGTTGGGGGGAAAATAACTTCAGCTTGCCTGATACTCTGAAAGATACTTACTTCACCGCAATTGAAGCAAAACGCAGCGTCTTCTGCGGAGTTTCATCATCCAATTTTTCCTTGTATTGTTGGGGCAACCCAATTTTTAACGTCTCCAACAATTTCATGGTATTCGGAAGTGATGTGCAGCCGGGGTCATGTACAAGAGAATGTCCGCAGGGCAGCAATCCGTTGCCAGGCTATGGTAGATTCTGTGAACAAGGATATAAAGTCTGCCTACCTTGTCAGCAGAATGATGCAACGTTGCCGGTGCCAGGGCCGGTTCCAGGGCCAGTATCAGGAATTAGTAAGTGGAGCCGAAAAATGGTTGCTTTTCTTGTAGTCGGTTGTGTTGGGTCCTTAGCTTTGGTGGTGTCGGTATGTATCATTGTGTTCAACTATTGCAAAACTGGAGTTGGAGGATCCCGTGTTCATGACTCAGGCCCCTTGGATGACCAGCTCCAGTTACAAGCCGAGCAAGGTGCAGCGGCAATGGCAGGGACACCGGTGTTAGAGAAGCGGCTAAGCCATTTGGTGAGCAATGGGGCTTCCTTGGAGGAATTTCCACTGCAACTACTACTCGAAGCCACCTCCAATTTCTCCGAAGAACACAAGGTCGGAACTGGCAGCTACGGCTCTGTCTACCACGCCACATTAGATGATGGTCGAAAAGTGGCCATCAAGCGTGCTGAGACGTCAATCTCTTCATCGCACGGAGGCTACACAAGGCGCCAGCAGGACAAGGACAGTGCTTTTGTAAACGAGCTCGAGTCCCTTTCACGCCTCAACCACAAGAACTTGGTTCAATTACTTGGATTCTTCGAAGATGCAAAAGAGCGGATACTCGTGTATGAATACCTGGAAAATGGCTCCCTCCATGACCATCTCCACAAGCTCCCACACTCCCCTTTGCTCTCATGGGCCAAGCGCATCGAAGTGGCTCTTGACGCAGCCCGAGGGATCGAGTACCTACATGTGTATGCAGTCCCACCAGTCATACACCGCGACATTAAGTCATCCAACATACTGTTGGATGACACATTGCGGGGCAAGGTAGCCGATTTTGGCCTATCTTTGATGGGGCCGGAGGATGAAGAAACTCCCCTTTCGCTTGGTGCGGCTGGCACATTTGGGTACATGGACCCGGAGTACTATAGGCTTCATCGTCTAACTTCCAAGAGTGATGTTTATAGCTTCGGAGTGGTGTTGCTTGAATTGTTGTCCGGTTACAACGCAATTCACAAAAATGAGAACGGGATGCCAAGAAATGTTGTTGATTTTGCCGTGCCGTACATTGCGAATGACGAGATACACCGGATTTTGGATCCAAGAGTGGCACCCCCAACGCCGTTTGAAATAGAGGCAGTGGCATATGTTGGGTACTTGGCAGCGGACTGTGTAAGATTACAAGGTAGTGACAGGCCAACCATGACTTACATTGTAAGTTGCTTGGAAAACGCGTCGGCTTATTTTTTGGCACACCCTTCTCACTCTCGTTCCAGTTCCTCGATTGAATCCATGTGACGATGTAATGGTGCCACGACGGTGTCAATTTTTGTAGAGCAAAAACCATTCATTTCCTTTTTATTTTCCAATTTTTTATGCATATATTGGACTTTTTTTTGTTTTCTTAATCTTATTGGCATTTGCTGATTGGTCAAGGCAAAAAGTGTATATAATTATATGTGTAAATTGCAACCACTGGATTTCAAGCCAGGACCTCTTCTTTTCTTCAACTTGGTCTTTGTTTCATTCAAATGGTTTAGCTTTGAATTTTTTTTCTCCTTCGAGAACAAGTCAAATTGGAGGAAAAGTCAAAAAATAAAGCACCAACAACATCTCATTAAGCGAAGTCAGCTGTATGAATTCTAGAACGTAACATCACTCGATTTTGCATCACGTGTTCCATTAGCTTTAAGTACTCAATGTATATCTAATATAAATTGAGACACCTAGTAGAATACAACTGAAAAGGAAGAAAAAGTTTAATATCTAATATTTGGCCCACAAAAACAAGCAAAGTTATCATCCTCTTTCATCTTTGTTACTTAAACAAAATGAAACCCTAAAACGTAAACCCTGGCCTTATTTGGTGGGTTGGTTGGAATAGGTTGTAACCAATTAAAATAATAGAATTTTAACAAAAGCTCTCAGTACTGTTCACTTTAATGAAAAACCACATTTTTACACTAAAAAGTCAATCATGGTACTGTTCACTTTACCCTTTATTTTGTCATTTTCGTTAAAACTAAGTTTTCAAGCCATTTTAATTAGTTTTCCTTTAAAATAAACTTGAGTTCTATCTATTGTTTGTTGTGGCAAAATGTGAGCCACAATAGAGTGATTTATATAACATATCCTTATACTTGGATTACAAATTCTGTCTTACAAAGCTTAACCAATCTATGTCAATCAAATCCTTTTCCTAAAACCCAATCTCATCCAGCTCGCCAAACGGACCCAAAATCTTTATTCTTCATTCATTGAGTGATAATACTAGATTGTGCATGAGATGGGTTTGGGACTGCAATTAATTCATGTGTACTAGACGAAAAACATAATTGCGGATGACCTTGCTAATTGTGGCTATATTGCTATAATATGGATCTCAGGTATCACTGTCGTTTATTTGATGATACGACGAGAGTAGCTAGGACTCTCCTTGTTTGTAATAACCCTTTGAGCTAGTTTTGGACTGATGCACCGTAGTACCAAACTTCAATTCTCTAAAGTTTTCTTAAAAAACTCTTGATTTTAATACAGGACATCAAAGGTTCAAATTCAACACATAAATATAAT
The DNA here is from genome assembly GCA_035220775.1 of Malus fusca. Taxonomy (NCBI): domain Eukaryota; kingdom Viridiplantae; phylum Streptophyta; class Magnoliopsida; order Rosales; family Rosaceae; genus Malus; species Malus fusca. The sequence continues at coordinate 47,326,762 of CM069073.1, read as the reverse complement.
TGACCCACTTAGCCAAATACCAGGATAGAAAAAGAAAATGCATATTACTTCTCCATATCGCTCCAATTTTGATTCAAAATATTTTCCGAGTTGTGATTATAAAACAAATGTACTCGGAATTTAAGCTGACTCGTATGCCTTGAAAATAAATAACTGTGGTCTAACACAATATGAGTGTAACTTATTTACTTCCTTCTTTTCTTTTTTTGGGCTGACCTTTCCATAAGACATGAAGAAGTTGGGTCTCCGTTCGCAGGAGATTGCAAGCATAGCCTAACAACCAAATTGTGCAAAATTATTGACTTGAACTAAACTTGTAAGAATAGCAGCACTTCACCTTCTATGCCGCCAGAGATTCTGAAGTCGACTTTCTTTTCTCAACAAGTCTAGTCAGCGCACTGTCAATTTCGGCAAACACATCCTCCTTGGCAAGACTTCCATTAATCTGAAGCAAACAGAAGTACAATCCAAGTTACATAATCCACAATCAAATGGATACAGTATTTTCATCATACAGTGTGCAATCTCATCCCAACGGTTGCCAGCATAAGTTCAAATATAAAAGGCAAATTATCCAAATAGCACCTGTATTTTAGGCCTTGTTGCAATTTGCCACCCGGATAAAGAAAATGGAGTCACCTACCTCAGTTTAATCCAATTGCAATCGGCAACCTATGACTAACTCTCTTCTTTTTTCTGTCCAAAAAGTTGCATGTACTTTGCACGTGACCCTTTCAACAGAGTGGGTATCACATGACCCTTTCAACAGAGTGTGTATTGACATCTTAGAACTCAAAATACCCTTCAAACAGGCTGACCTGAGAATCATGTGCAACTTTTTGGACGAAAAAGTTTGGCGGGAGGTAGGCTATAGGTGCCACAGTGCAGCAAAATTGTAATGAGGTGGCCAACTCACTCAATTCTTTTCCAAGTGGAAAACGGAAACAACGGCTATAGATCAGATGGTATTGGTGTAATTTTCCCAAAAATAAAAAACATAATCCATTCTAACTATTTGACACTCATCACATGTCAAACTCCTGCCATCTCATAACGATCATAATTTGCTTTAAGCTTATAAGCACAACAAAATGACTTGGTTAAAGGCATCAGCAATGTGAAGAGGGAGGGGTGTCAACAGTCAAGAAATAAATTCTGCAGTACTTTTCACAGGAAAAAAAAAAAAAAAGCTATTCAATTAACCCCAGCAAGTTATACATCTACAAATTTTATGATACCATGATCAACCTATGCATATGTTTATTTAGGGACTCCCGTTCTCCTAGACCCCAGGGTCCAAGGAAATCATGGTGGTCCACCGTTTGATCTTAATTTAACAGTGGAGGAGAAAGTAAAATAAAAAAGTTAAGTGACCATCTGGATTGAGATTGAAATGGGGGTGACCACAATTTCCTTGGACCCTGGGGTCTACGAGAACAGGTCTGTTTATTTAGGATCCTTCACTTGATGATATCATGATACCATATGACACAATTTTTTATATAGTCAGCTACCTTGGAGAAAGACAGTTTAGTAGGCTTTTTTTTTCTCCCAGGAAAAGAATATGCCCATGGAGCCTGCTACTAGGCTTGACTTTACACCGTTTTTGTTATCAGAAAACCAGACTTAGCTGTCAAGGTGAAGAGACTTTTCAGTGGGCCGGGAACACGGCCCGGTACACCAAGTGTCATATTACAAGTGATTGGATACTTTAAAAAAATAATTTCAACCACTTAAATTATGACACTTGATGTATCGGGCAATGTTCCCGGCACACTGAAAACTCTTTCGTCATGGTGGACTATGCTGGTGCAAACTTGCAATTGCATAGGTGTACCATTATGAGGTAGATCAAGAAAACAAACACTTGATAAATTGTTAAAAAAGAATAAGAAATGAGTGAGGTGAAGTGATTCTTCCTTTTCCTTTTTCTATTCCTCCCCACCCTCTCCAAAATATAAAATAACCAACACTAACAAATAAATAACCCCTTTCCCTACTGACCTTTTAATAACTTTTATTTTACAACTCTACCCTTGGGTAATCAGCACTGCCTCTTGGATATATGAAGATTGACAATTTGAAATGGGAATATGAGAAGGGAACAGCACCTCCTCTTGGCATCAGACACACGTGTTGTTTTAAGCTACTTAGATATCATCTATATGATAAGCACAAGGATATACTTTCCTGGGAATTCCTTTCCTGCAGATTATAATCAAGGTGTTGAATTTGAAGACACTTTCCCATCGTGTGACTTTATTCTTATAGTGGAGGCAGTCTCAATGACAACCATGATTAGCAAACGGATGATATATAAAGCACTCCCAATTGATTAGAATGCTTTAGAAAGATGATATTGCTAGGACTGCAAAAATTTCATATTTTTTAATAGTGAGGAAATATGAGGTCTCCATTGGGTTGACTGGTCTCCAGCTTCCATTGCATTTAGGTTCAGCTAGCTCATGCTGGTAGGTGGGTCTTTGGGTTCATGGTGGACATGTAAGATGAGGTAGGATGGGATTGGGCAGCAGAATTTGGTAGACTAGAGGAAGCAAAAATACATAAAAGTTGAAATTAAAAGATAATAAAAGATAACTGGAATCTATCCAGGGGCTTGACGCCCGTGGTGACAGGCCAAGAAAGGGTGTGAAGCTAATCCTGCAGAAACAAACAATAGCAGAGATACCGTGGAAGGAATTGCTTCACCCCTTATTTGTATCTCTATAGGAAAATATCAATATATTAGCTGACCTATCAGAATATCGGCCAATATTTTTCATCCTTAACCTAACGTACTAGCATCAATAGCACATGTTCAGGCAAGGATATAGTTGGACACCCCAAATATGTGGATCATTTGTTCTAATATCCAGCTATGAAATTAAACAAATGATAAAATGGTTGATGAGACAAGAATGTTTAAACCACCGAAGACTAGCTATCAACAAACATTGATATCCTAAGTTGATTTCGCATCATATTACCAGAAGACTAGATATCAATAGACAACGGGTATACAAGTAAATAGCATGCACATATAAGAATAAATAGAACATGCACATAGGGTGTACAAGTAAATACACACATTGAGTACTACACGGATATGTACATTGTGCAAATAAATATATGCAATTTTTTTTTAAACAAGAGGCATCACATGCACACATTAGAGATAGAGAGAGAGAGAGAGAGAGAGAGAGATTATATACATGCCTTAACTGTTATGTCTTCATACATTGAAAGTACCGCCTTCACATTCTGATGATGAGTGTGTAATCGCAATTTCACCTTTTGTTGAAGTAAAATAAAAATAAATATAATTTAGTCGCTGAGTGGCTATACTTGATTAAAAACCTACACGGACTATCAAAGAATTAAGAAAATCTATTAAACAAGAGAACAATGATAATTGATCACCTTGAAGTCAAAGTATTATGAATTGGAAGAATGATTCAAAATTTACCTTTTCTTCTGTATCGTCAAAACGTTGGGTGAGCCTTGACGCTATCTCTTGGGTCTCTGGCGGAGAATACTTCAAATGGTATATCTTTCCAGTAATAGGATCTAACCTTCTTCCAACAACTCTCTCAACAAGAATATCTTCTGAGACCTGCAAATCAAAAGTCAGATGGTTAACAACAGTTGTGAAGCTCACACTGACTTTTTGCATCCAACAAACGAAAATTTCCATTGTTCTTTTTTTCCTCTCTATGCATCAGAAAAGCTAAAATTCGTGATATAAAACAATTTTCCTGGCTTATAAACTAAAAAAAAAATTCAAATAAAAGAACTAAAATATGCAACGATGCTTCTTCAAGACTATCTCCTATTTTATGTACAATGTTTGAACAATTATAAAACAGTAAACGCCAACAGCAGCAAAAACTAATCCTTACTTCTAGTAGAATGAAAAGATCCGGCTTGAAGCCTAATTCCTTAAGAGCAATTGCTTGCGATGAGCTCCTAGGGTACCCATCCAAAAGCCAACCTTTTTCTTGAGAATCTGGCTGCAATAGACAGTCTTTCACCATCTACAGAATTAAAACCAAGGTATCATCACTAGCATGACAAAATGTCAACATAAATAAATTCTCCTTGTTCCATGTACTCCCTACCATGACAACTATTTCATCCGGAACCAATTTTCCTTGTTCCATGTACTCCCTTGCACGCCTTCCATTTTCACTCCCAGAAGCAATTTCTGCTCTAAGTAAATCTCCAGCAGCAACGTGCACTAAACCATACTGCATATAGAGGATGACTTGATTCAATCTGCTTTCGTCATGAGAAAATCATGACATAAAGTGGTAAGTAGTAACTTATATAAACAATGCTATAAATTCATAACGATTTGAAAACTTCTCCGGCCTCAAATTTCAGCGTCACGAAGATACACACATTACACATACAATCATCCGAAATCAATCAATTACTTTACGTGCACACCCATTATATCTTAGGCAAACAAAAACTGCATGAAAATTTTACAAAATGGGACTCCTCTGAGGCAAATAAAACATTGGTATCGTTGTGCTTTCGAGTAGCAAAAGTCCCAAGTTGCAGATAGAACCAGCAAATCAAAACAATTAGGCATAAAATTTCGTAATAGCAAGAACTCACTTTCTGAGTAATCAGCTGGCACTGCGTTCCTTTACCGGAAGCAGGCGCCCCCGATATCATTATTCTTAGCGGCTCCACCTTGCCACAACCTACAACCTATTAAACAACAATATAATCAATAAAATTAACAAAAAAAATAAACAAAAACAAGAAATTGTGGTGGGAGGGTAAATGCGTACCAGGAAATTGGGAGCTTTGCTGGAACGAGAGGGAATTAGGGTTTGAGGGCGAGAGGGGGAGAAGGTGGAAGCGAAAGAAGATTGGGAGGATCGAAGGAGCTTGAAAGGCTTGGGCCTTGAATTGGAAGACGAAGACAGATGTGCGCAGGGGAGCTGAGGAGGAGTTTTGTTAGGCTGCGCTACGGCGGATGCCATTGCTTGGTGGACTACACTTACATTGCAAGCCATTCTCTCCCTCCCTTGCGCGCGCGCGCTCTCTCTCTCTCTCTCTATCTCTCTCTTTCTCGGCGGGTGGACTTCACTGCGCAGAGCTTCACATCCACCGTTAAGTTCAACTGTAGCGTTAATATGTAAAGATTTGGCTTCGGCTATTATCTAGGGGTCGGCATCCATACCACCAAACATGGGATTGCAGTCTTTCCAAATACATGGAATAGGGGTGAAGCTATCTGCGTACATTTTTTAATCTTCTCTACAACTTTATTAATTTCTATCATTTAGTGCAATGATGGGTGGTGGTAATGGTGATGATTGTGCAAGATTAGTGGTTGTAGTGGTAAGTGGTGAACGTCACTTTGTTCTCCGACAAAGAAAATAAATGTAGGATGATTAAAGAAGGGTATAAATTATCCATTAAAGGCTCAACTCTGTTTTTTTATGAAATTAGCTCTTAAAAGCCCTACAAGCTCTTTTTAAAAGCTACTATCTAGAGGACATTACTTTCAAAATAAGCGAAAGTTTTTATTTTTTTACAAACACTTTTTATTGCTTAACTTTAAAGTGAATTAGTTTTTGGTAAAAAAAAATAAAAAATAAGAACCAAACGGGGCCTAACTGAGATAGTCATCTACCACTTATTACTACAGTTTTATTTTATGAATATTCCTCTTAACTTGTAAGGCCTTCCATAAAATTTTGAGTGAGTGTGATACTTATATATATGAATCAGACAACTTGAGTTTGCTAACACTACTGCTACATTAGTGTGAGTCTAATATATTGGTATCACACTCAAATTTTTCTGCCCGTTGTAAGAGCGTGATTCCTATATGAGTTTAATATATTGACATCATACTCATTGCTTCCAGCTTACTGTGAAAGGCCTACCCGAAATGTCTTAAGTTTTAATCTCATAGGTATTAATGGAGTTTGAAATTCATACACCGTGAGTTTGAGTCGAATTACATTATTGCCATTGTAGGATGAGTTTGATATATTAAATGTGGGACCCGTCTACTTTTGTTTTCTCTCTATTTTATGATGAAAGTTTTAACAAAACGCTCTTAGTACTGTTCATTTTTAATGAAAAACCACATTTATACCTTCTCCTGGTACTATTTACTATACCTTTAAAAAAGGTTTTTCATTAAAATTGAAGTTTTTTTTGGCCTTTTCGTTAGTTTTCCATTTTATGATTGGTTACTTCATTTCTCTCTTTTGGTATATATTCTATAGGTATTTAAACTAAAAATAAGAACTCATAACACTCAGATTTTTGGCTGCTATAGGAGTTTGATTTTTATATTATTAGTATCACACTCAATTTCCTGTCTACTATGGAAAACTTTAGTATAAATATATTATTATATAAAAATGACCATTTTAGTTTAATTTTTTATGCAACAATACATTTATAAACTCACCCTTTTAGGGGTGAGGGGAGTAAATTGGTTTGATTTTGACTTCAAATAACAAGTTAAACAACTCAAAATCAGCCAACTCCTCTTAGTGTAGATTATATCGTTTGTTTTAAAAATCAGAAGTGTAACAATCGGGTTGGCCACATTTTTGAGCTTTGTGAACTGCCTTAAACCGAACTTGATTGACCATTACATATTTATTTTACATTAAGGGGTAGGAGAATAAATTGTTATCGAACTCGTCATCCACAAAATTTAAATTTATAATCTCTCACTTACAAATGAAGAAAATACGACCTCGTACTTAAAATTGAAGGTTGAAACTATGAAGTTATTGACTTAAGTTGTAACTATATTTGTTACTAGCCTTTGAACTTTGGTAACATCTTAATTTTTAGGATGGTTTGATGCTAGAAAATAAAAGTTATGTAGCAAATTATAGATTTTTATTGTTATAATTGGGCTAATGATTAGGTTTAGGTCCAAACTGCCCGAACCAAGTCATCCAAAATTAATTTGGTATGATATCCTTTAGAATTTTTGTCACATCCGAATCGAATAATGTGAGTGAAAATGGGCATGGGTTTGGGATAGCGGTCCATCTCGAATCATGCCCATTTCTTTTAGAATATTGTTCCAGTGAATTAAGGACCTAAATTATAGGGAGAAATTCACTATAATTAATTTTATCTAATGGAAAAATTAGTTGTGCTTTTTACTTGTAAGTTCAATTCTTTAAAAACGGTCTACCAAATGCATTTTAAACCCGTTTTTTGTATCTGTAAAACGAAAAGTTAACCAAATATAAGATTGTAAGATAAATTTTTGAATTGTTTACCCCTTCATTTAACAGAAAAAATAGACGGAGTTGACGCAAAGAACTAAAATGCCACTCCAGTCGGGAGTGAAAATGAAAGGGGAGGGGGGGACAAGCTCATGGACAATTTTGTGATCAACCCAAATAGTAGCGATATAGATTAAGGGGTAAAACCAAAGTATATATAAAAGATACAAAAGGGAGATTCAAGTTGAAGCTGATAGACCATGTTTTCTATGTACACACCATTGCTGAAAGATCAATCATCAGACATGTCCTGACTTGCTTCCATCCATGAAACGAGGGTGTTGACATGAGGCATGTAAGACCGCCGGATACATCCATTTACCATGTCGACCTTCCTCATCTCCTGGTCTCGAAAACTATAAGCATACAACGAGCCATCTTCGTCTCTCTTGAAAATAATATCTCCCTTGATTCTTAAACTGAAAAGAGGAACCATGTCTATGACGGAACCCACTGTGATACTGTGATTCTTTGTCCAGACTTCCCCACACAAACCTTTCAAGATCCAAATGTCGATATGGTTCACGCCCTCATGAATGACAAAACTCAAAAGGCCACCCATTTCAAGGATCCTGTCATGAGTTCGGCTGGGTTTTGGGAGCGGTATTTGGTGAAACTTCTCCTTCTCAACTTCCATAGATACTATGTAATCGCTGCGGTCAACTTGAGGAATCCAGTGAAGAGCTCCAATGGCTGAAACAGGTGCATATCCAAACCAACGAAGGAGCCTGAATGGAGGGCCATTTACCTCTCTCCATGCTTGTGTCCAAAGACTCAAAATCTCACAGCTGTCAAACCCCAACTCATCCCGAAACAAGTGGACTACTTTGTATTCACCTGTAACATCATTCCGTATAAAACCATAGGATTCACGATGTGGACGAGATAAAGTACCCAGAGGAAGTGCAATCAGCTTCCTTGTCACAGGATTCATGACCGCTAGTCCTCCTTTCTTCACCATGTTATCAAGCAAAATTAGACCATTGCAGGTGGCTCTGATCTTGCCCGAGCATTTTAAATTGTACTCTCCTATCTCACTTTTATCATTTTTGAAGTCCAGAAACTGGACAGAAAACATTGGAGAGTTTATGAGAGGATGGCCGAAAATGGGGATAGGGTTTGGATTAAGAAGTTTTAGTTCAACCGAGACAGTGTTTGGCTTCTCTCGTGGTATAGAAGCCTTAGAATAAGGGTATAAACTGTCCTTTGGAATTGGTGATAGAAAGATCAAAACAGATTCAGTACGATGGAGATGAGCATCAATGAATTTGGGGTTTTTAATTATGTTATACCAAGGCTTGCAGACAAACCTTGACCTTTGAAGAGAGTCGAGAGGAAGTCGCACAAGGATATTTGATATACAATCTTTATGGAGGTAAGGGGCTTGTGCTTCTGGCCGCTGTTTTTTCTCTTCCTCTAATTTCTTGGTCAACGATCTCTCCTCCACTAACCTTAATAAGCCTGCATTCTTGTTTCCAATTAATTTCTCCATTATGGCCTTTTAGTTTAAGCACTTGACACCTACAAATAAAGGATAACGTTACAAACATTCATTTCCAAATGAAGTAAGAATTAAATAAGCCAAAAATAAAAAATAAAACAAGAGAGTGAGGATAACAATGGCTTGGCAGCTTTCAGGAAGCATCAAATGAAAAGTCATGAAACGTACTGTGTAGAAACCTATTTCCACTGCCCAATGAGAATATTACACGCGAACTGAAGGAAGCCGCTTTGACGGTACCCCTCAAACCAACACAGGAAAGCTATGCACGATCTCGCCCTGCATTAAATGAGGTAGATGAAGCATCGACTTGCAAACCCACAGAGGAAGCCTCCTCTGTTGGGCTAGCGTACCAGACATACCAATTATTGCCCAAAAGCTCATCAACCCCTGCAGGGCCTAATAAGGAATACAACCCAGATAACGGTTGGTACTGTGACCAATGAGCACACACCACATGTACCGCTACAAGCTACAATCATTCTTGAGTTAAGCCAGTATAAAAGGACCAGGTACGACTACGCTGGGGGCACGCTATTCAGAAGGTCCTACTTAGGATGACATCTAGCTTGCTTAGGACCAAAAGAAGCTCAAAGGGTATTAAGAATATAATTCATGACGGGGAGTGTGCCCTAGTAAAAAAGGCTCTAAAATCTGGCCAACTATGCACTAGGATGCCAGATTTATGTGCCCAAATGAGAAGTGTCAGAGCTTCTCCGCAACACCTCAACAGCCACTCTAGAAACTTAACCCCCAACCTCTGCACAGAGCTCCTGAGGATATTTGCTGCATCCTAGTGGCCACCGATTACTTCACAAAAATAGGTTGAAGCACTGCCTCTGCATAGACATCTAGCAGAAAACAAGCTACCATGCACAAGGATATAAGGATAAAACGATACAAACTATCGCAGCTTGCATAACAAACTAACAACAATAATAATCATCCAACTACAGCACCCCACCAACCGCAATCGACATGAATCAAAGAAAACAGAAACTCTCACAATTCTACACTACACTATATAATTGTCACCTCCTCCTCCTCCTCCTCATATATAAAATGATCCAAACCAATCCTCGGTGTCCTTTTAGAGCGAGATTGCCAAACAAAGCATTATATATATATATATATATATGCATATAATTTCAGGATAGTAATAGTAACGAAGCCATTAATTAAGACAGACTACGACTCGACTTTTGTTGATCAAATTCAATTCAGAAACAGACTGATTAGCAAAGAACAAGTAACTATTTATTTGACAAACACAACATCACACCACACCGAAACATCTCCTCCACGGTGGCAGGACCGGTGGTCCACAAAGCAAGCAGCCGGTCCTCCCTCCCTAGTTCGTAATCGCAAGCAGGAAAAAAAGAAGAGGGAAATTCAACAATAGTTCGGTAAAAAAGGGCGCCCCAAGCTAACCTTTCCGTAAAAATGTGACCTTTCAGTCACAAAGAAGCAACCTTTCCGTTGCGCCGAGGATCGCAGCCTTTTGAGTAAATTTTTCAAAAAGGAGAACCCAGAATCAAGAAGAATTAATTCAATTGTAGGAAGTGAAAGTGAAATGGTAAAAAAAAGAGTTGGGAATTGGGATCATATCTCAAATTCCCTGCGATTGGAATTGGAATGGGATCATGGGATTACCTGATTGATGATTGTGATTGATTCGTCGGGCGAAGGTGATCGAAATTCACAACGTCTGCGTCTCGGAATTTTGTAAAGAGAATGAAAACTGAAGCAAAAGCTACTTACCACTACCACCACTTATACGACAAAGGCGACGACCAAGACCACGACCAAACCAAAGGAGAAATGCTCGTCCTCCGTTACTCACAACGCCAGCTGGTGCCCCGTGCCCTCTCTCTCTTCGGTTGATGTGTGTCCCTCAAATTTAATACTATTTTATTTCGTGTAAGACAATCCACATACTCGTTTTTACTTCTTATATACCATTTTCAAGGATTGTCTGCCCTCCCACTTCCGGTGCCGTCCCGTGCCCTCCTGTTTATGTAGTCACGGTTAAGTCACGTCAACATTTTATATTACTATTCATTTTTGTCTTATTATCTCTATAAAAAAGTATATGTATAAAATGTTGACGTGGCTTAACCGTGACCACACAAAACAGTAGGGCACGGGAGGGCAGACAACCCTCGTGCTTCTCAATTTCGGCCGTCAAATCAAGTGAATTAAAAATATCAATGGCTTAAAATTAATAAGAATGTGTGAGAAGTAAAAAAATAGTGTGTGAATATCACAATCTTTTTATTTTATGAAAAAAAAATGGAGAAAGTGTGATCTCGTTCAATCTAATTTTGAAATTTTGGAAGAAAATTAGGTGCAATCTTATCCAAATGTCAAATGGGAATGCAATTACTTTTGGCCTACCAAGTCAAATGGAAAGTTATAATAGATGCGATAATCTGAAGAAAAATGTATTGTGAGAGTTTAATCTCTCGAGTTAGAGAAATTTTTTAGTTTTTCTAAAATACAAGTACACCACATATCAATGTACAAGTAATGAAGCACTTGTAAATATATTCTTCACTAATTACATTATGACATATGAACAATCAACTCGTGTTTTGAAAACATTGAAAATTTTCTCCTCAAGTTCTAGTTGAGGAGTTCCAAACTAACCACTAGAAGAACCTCTGCTAAGGGTAGTGCAGGACCACCAAACTATCGTGAGCACAAGGCAACAGATTAATACTTAGCTTAGTTTTTTTTTTTTTTTTTTTTTTTTTGGAACAAAAGCTTAGTTGTTAAGTTTTGGTTTATTTTATTTTAGTGTGAAAAAGAAAGGAACCCCGCCGAGTACTTAGCTTAGTTATCCTATCCTCTCCTCTCCTCTCCTCCTCAGTCAATCCAGTCAGTCGTCATCACGGCGGTAATTAAATTTTTAATAGTTTTGACCCTGAATTTCATTTCTGGGTAGTTACCTCACCAAAAGGATCCGGAGACGATCTTGACGATCTTGAAAACAAGCTGACCCTGGACTTTCAACGTCTCTATATGAAAGCCATGAAAGTTCCGTACTGAGAAACTCACTTTTTGCATCCCCAATGTCTTCTATGTCCGAGGACACATACCTCCCTCATATTCCTTAAATAGGCAAGACTAGGATGCTGCATGCGATAGAATTTTTTCATCACTCCAAAAAAAGCCATCCCCTGAGTATACATGATCCCTCGGGAAACTAGGAGCAGGATTTTTTTCCGTCCTAATCTCTCTCCCCTTCCCTCCCCTTCTACTTGGACGGTTATGATTAAGATACCTCAATATCTTAAATTGATTTTTTTATATAGACAAAAAGCAAAGTGTGAGAGAAGGGGAGGGAATGAGATGCGCACAAAAAATTATAAAAAGAAAATAGAAATTCAAATTACAGAAATTACAAGTAAACTAGTAAAAAAACAAAACCAATAGTCTTGAGCTTATTAATTTTTTTAGCAGCACAGGCAAGCATTGCCGAGTTCCATCGAATTTTAAACATAGAAGGCCAAAAGTTCAAATTTATTTGAAAACAATAAGCAGTCTCAGCACAGCAAACACTATTGTACAAAATCACATTGTCGATCAAAGCAACGAATACAAACTCCCGAAAGAATTGTGTAGCAAAGAAATTACGAGTATCTCTCACCTTTTGATTTTCCTCTGTTTTTTTTTCATGCCATTTTTGTTTAGCTTTTTTGAGCTTCTAGCAAGTCCAAGACGAAGATCTCTTAATAACTGGCTTCATTTGTTTGTCCTCTTCGAGCGAAATCATCCCCAAGTGTGACGGATCCTCTAGCATCATCTTTGCAACCAGATATCCTGCTATCGACCATGTCTGGTACTTCCTTGCTTGTTTACCAATATATCTTCCTAGTTTCCCATCATAATATTCTGGCCAAGAATCTTTTAGCAGACGACTCTCAGCAAGCTCAATTGCCCGTCTTGCAATTTGTGGTCTTCCCGTTTTGATGCAAGCGGCAGTTAGCATCCATAAAAGCACTGCAGCAATTTGAAAGACAAAAATATTAAAAGGATATGTATGGTAATGCGATTATAAGAGAGAATCGGTTAAGGTGGTTTAGACATGTGAAACAATGACCTAAAGATGCTCCGGTTAAAAAATGCGATTATGAGACAGAGGCAGGCCAAATGAGGTAGAAGAAGACCTAGTAAGACTTGAAAGAGACTTTAAGAAATGACATGGAGTGCTTGGAACTAACGGAAGACTTGGCGCACTCAGTGCAGTGGCGTTCTAGGATTCATACAACCGACCCCCCTAGTGGGATAAGGCTTTGTTGTAGATATGTATGGTAATAATCTTGGTGTGGTTTTTTCAAAGTGGAAACTTCATCTAGACCAGTCCTGGGGTAGATAATGGGGGCAATAACAGGTAATGAAAACAAAACAAAACAAAACAAAACAAGGTTGGGCAAGGGAATGCAGCCCAACGCTAGGCAAGGGAATCGAGTATATTAGGCACGAAGCTTGCTTGGTTCTTTTACGAAATTGAAAAAATAGATAACTGCGTGAAATATACCACCACTGTTTTCCGAAAACAAACTTGAAGAAAGAGATATCAAACTAACTTTTTCAGGATGAGTATAAACAAGGCTGCTATTTCATACTACTTGAACGCTGTATTTAAAATGTGCTTTTGAAAGCTCATATAAGCAAGAAATCTTCCATTACTTAAAACATCCATGGTCCACTACTGATTTCCACCTTGGAAACCAAGCTATAATCCATAACGCAAATAATAATGATCTACCATCACAACTATTCATTTTGAATTTTATTTGCAGCAATAACATAGAAACTTCAAGTAGAGGGACAAACCTGGCCAGGATCCTCCATTATGGTAACTCCATCTGGTATTCTTGGGATCACAACCAGTTACGATTCGCCACTCATGACTGTCTATTGCTGGATAACATATTTTTAACGGCATTTCTCCTACCAACTCTTCCCAACGAGATTCAATGAGATCCATTATAGCCACTGATTGCTCTGGGGTTGCAAGAGAAGATAGAATTGCAACACAGTTACCCAAAGCAAACCATCGAAAATCCATCCTGGCAGGACTCACGTTGCCAATAAAGTAGCCACCACGGCTTGGCATAAAATCAAACACCCAATCTGGGATGGAATCAGGAATGACATTGAACTTATTTACAGCTGTGTGCGAGTACTCTTCAGTCTTGTAACGGTATATATCATTTAATTGTTGGAAATCAAGCCAGAAGTAAACTCGCATGTGGTAACTTAAGGCATGCAAACGCTTGACAATTCGCTCTATGAATTCTTTTCCTTCTCCATCAGGTTTCAGCATTCCCAATGCACATCTCAATGCCATAAAGAACAGAGCTTGGATTTCAATTGGATAACCATAAATCCCCTGGATAACCATATAACATGTGAAATAAGATAAGACATTTTTTAAGGTTAAGTATATTAAAACCACGATATAGAAATAAAGCAATCAGGCAGACAAGAAAACTTGAAGCCAGCTACAAACCTGCATAAACGTGAAGACTAATGGACAATAATATATAAACAGTGAAATAAAATGCATAATATACCATGTAAGAAATACGAAAATGTTTCCTTTCTCGTTTTTTCTTTTACTAAAAACTTCAAGCTACGAACCTTTATAACAGACAAGAATTATCCTTTTCTCTTTTTTTTTATTCTTTTACTATAAATAAATAAATAAATAATATCCTTCATGAGCTTCTAAACCTTCATCTATTGGGACTACAAATCATATTCACTTTTATTATGGGTGGAACTTAGTCGGCTACCCATCCATACATGTCAATGGATAAGGCATTAGACACTAACAAATAGAACCGCAAGAACATGACTTTCAAGTTTCAACGCTTTATTTTCCTCTTTTGTAAATTCTTTCCATTTTATAAAATTCTTTCGTTTCCTTTCAAAAAAAAAAAAAGTTTCAACGCTTTAAATAATTACAAATTTCTTTATAAGCTAGAGCACTGATTGAAGCCACTTTTAATCAATGTCAATGCAGCTATCATTGTTGTCTTCAAATGAAGAAAGCAAGAATATACTGCTAATAAAAACGATACTAGGGGACAACCCATACGCAGACAGATTGCTATACGAGAAGTCTATTGGTGATATATTCCTTCAGGCACAATAAATTAGTCACCGAGTATTAACCATCAGTCCACACGCTCCCACACACATATTATTCCGATAATTCATCTTGTGGGTCAATTCATGTAAACGCCAAACTATGCCTCGTTACTTCTCAGAATTGTAATATTGAACGTAAGAACTAAGGGTAATGTGCTACGTACACAACATCCAATTTCATGTGCACTCCAACCACATTTAAACAGTGTATCATCTATTTGAAATTAAACCTAGCAAAGAAACCACAGTTGCAAACCTGTAATCTTATAACGGTTAGGGACAGAAAGACTAGATTAATGACCTTATGATAGCCTAAAAGTACTTCTCAAGCTACTTCTTATTTGCACTGGCAATTAAGTTTCTTTTCGAAAAAAGAAATTCCTTTGAAAATGAAGTGCAACTTACCATTCTACGGTCAATCATGGAGCATCCATCAGCACAAAGCAACGTCGGGAACGTGTCAAAACCTTCTGAGAGACATAGACTCAATATAAGCCTCATTCCTTTTTGACAATCTTCTGTTTCTGCAAGAGATAAATCCCCAGTTGATTTTGTGTATGCACGGAGCAGTATAATCCACCAAAAACCAGAGTCAACAGGAGCAACTCGTCCAATTGCACTCTCTCCGAAATCTGCAATGATTGTATCTGACTTTCTGATAGGGTCATGAAGAACTTTGAAGCTTGCTGGCATTGCACCTTCCCCGAGCTTGAACCTGTCTATTCTTTTTTCCCATCCTTGAAGCTGCAGGGTCTTCAAGAGGAAGTTCTTAACTATCTCCGGCTCGCCATTCATAAGGAAAGCCAGAGCACTAGGTACAAAATCTCGGACAAAAACCTAAACACAACAAGAATCATGTCAAGATTCAATGCTCGCTTAACTGAACACTTAAAACATAAATGTTTTAGAGCTTTGTTTGCCTTCTCCCAAGGGTGTAATTCCTTTTTATATCCAATATTATGCCAAAATCAAAGAGAACAAGCGACATTTGCAGGATCAATAAGCTTCTGGCGTCATCACCTCACCTCACGAGTCTAATTAGATATTTCAACTGATAGCAGTTAGCAGATATTAAGAATGTCTATCAATCTAGAGGGCGAACCAATTTTCCCCAAGTTGATTTGATTGCCAGAATTATTATTTCAAAAACAGATAGATTATTGCATAATCTCACACAAAATGAAATTGAAAACAAAAGGCAAGCAAGGGTTGACAATTGTGAAAAGTTGACCTGATCATAATTCAAAACTTCCTCAGAGGCATGATCGTATGCGGCAATGGTGCCCATAGGCTGGTTGCGGTAGAAGACCAAAGAGCGGCGGAGAGCTTCCCATGCCTCAGCAACCATTGGATGGGGCTCAAACGAGTTGCGCGCAGAGGAAGCAGGGGTGTCAAAACCAGACCTTCCACCGGGGGAGTAGGTGCTGTCCATGTTGTCCAAGCCGACTCTTGTGAGGCCAATGGAGAGCTCACTGAGCGACCTCTCGTCGAAGGACCTCTGCCTCTCAATGTTGAGCCTGGGCTTGTCGAGAAGGCGTGAGAGGTCGTAGTCATCCATGTCCGAAATGGAGCAGTGCGAGCTCACATTTCGTAGCCCAAACTCTTTGGTCCCTTCCATTTCCTCGGTCCGTTTCTTCTTCTTCGAACTTCAACAGATTCCAATCGAACAAAATGACTTGCTTCACTTCTCAAGTCTCAACAGATCTGAAATCTGTTTGTGTTGTGTTGTGTTGTGTTCAACTCCTACCAGACCAATTTATTTATTATTTTATCAGGCAAAACACACAATTTACATGAAAAACGAAATCACATAAACCTTTCAGAAATAAATTAAAATAAAATAAAAAACAGAGAGAAAGCAACTCCAGTGAATCATTCAATCTGTCACCAACAAAAATTAATCACATTAATTAATAGTTAAGTAATAATTCAATCATCAACAACAACCTCTTTATAAAATTTGGTTTGAAAAATTATCTCCCATCATTATCCATGAGTAAAATATTATTAGGATGAACAATCATTTTTCAAAACTCTGTACAAAAATATGCAACAAAACAAAAAATTACAGATTACATAGGTGGTGTAATCCACATGCACACCCATTTTTACTTCTCACACCGCTCAAATTAATTTTCAGGTGTTGAATCAAATGAATCGGATAATATCGGTAAAAGTGAACAGAAGTGCGTGAAAAGGTAAAAAAACATGTGTGAATAGTACTAATCATTATATAACAGAGTCTCTGACCGATTAAATCATTACAGCAGAAAAAATTAAACATATATGTTTATTTAATAATAATAAATTATAATAATGATAGATCAAGATCAACAAGTAACATTTAGCATTAACGTACAAGAAAACCAGATCTGAACCTTCTCAGCAAAAAATGCAAAAATTAAGGAGAGAGAACGAGAAGAGACAGAGATTATACCTCAGAGAGACAGAGAAATGTCAAAGGAGGCGGAGGAGGTGGAGTCTCCGTCGGAGTGATCGGGCTATCGCCGGCGATATCGCCGGGGACTGGTCGGAAAGATGACGTAAAAATATAATATTAATATTATTACAACAGTAGAGCGATTTGCTTGCTTCTTGGAAGAAAGGAGAAAGAGAAGAAAGGAGAGAAAAAAAGAGCTAGTGGTTAAGCACCTACTATTTATAGCGTGGGAGGGTAGCTGAAAGAGAGCAGCAGGCGATGGATTTGTCAACGTGGGAAAAACGACACCGTTTATGGATTTTATTTTTTTCTTAATGGAAAGAGATCCTCTCTGGATTTTTTTCACCAAACTCACCAGGTCAAGTGGTTCGGGATTTTGAAATTTTATCCAACAATTTTTTAAGAGATCAAAACAGATGAGATAAAATTTTAAAGATTCAGATCACTTGATCCGATAGTCTTGGTTGAAGAGATCAGAAGAGAATCCCTTTCCTTTTTAATTTAAAAATGGACAAAAGGCAAAATAAGTGTAAGAGAGTAGACCAGGAATAGCCGGTGAGAGAGCACGAGTGATTTGTCAACGTGGGTAAAACGACACCGTGTGAGCCTCCGTAAGTCTCCGTCTTTGACCCCAGCACTGGACGTTTCACTGCCCGCACTCCGCTGGCACGTCCGCTATCAACTTGTTTAATCCGTTGGTCTTCTTTCATTTAAAACACTGTTTTTTGTACTTGCCAATTAAATATTGAGAAAATATTTAATTATATGTGATTATGACGGACTTGGATTGTATGCCCTCCCAATCATATGCCATTCTCATCCCCTCCTATTTTATGTGATCACGGTTAAGCCACGTCAACATTTTATATTGATTTTTTTATAGAAATAATAAGACAAACAGTAATAGGAATATAAAATGTTGACGTGGTTTAACCGTGACCATAGAAATATGAGGGAATGGGAAGGGCATGGGATGGGGAGGGAAGACAATCCAAGTTCGATTATGACAGTGTTTCCTCTGTTTAGGAGAATAGACCAAGGTATGGGTACATCTAATGGTGGATGTAGAGAAAAACTAAGGTGATTCTGAGACTCTAAAAGTCGGAATAATCTATTTAGTATTACGATCTAGTAGTATTTAGTAATATTCATCTTCACTTGTGAGAAATCTTAGGTTTGATTCTCCCTAAAAGACGAATTTGAATCACATTATTGCTAGTCTATTGTGAGGATAGACTCATCTCGTTCTCTTAGTGTAGATAATATCGTTTGTTAAAAAAAAATGCTTGTGGAGGACTACAGGGCTAAATTTGTTGGAAACAAAAATGACTTTCACACATACATCTTTATTTATGCTCATCGAAATTGAATAAATCAAACTCAATCAGCAGCCATGATTAAATGTGATGATGTGGTGATGAAACGCATTGTTGACTTCTGCACCAAGCAACTATGATCGAGAAATGAACACTTTCGGCCTAGGGTTATAGAACCTGAAGACAAGGCTACGCAATTCACTATTAAATTTAAGATCTTTTGCATCAAATTCGGCAGCTTCAACTATATTTGTGAAACATGCATAGCCATGTTAATCATTTGCCAATTAGTGGATAATCCCATGCACAACCAACGCTTATGGCCTCAGATAAAGACACGTGATGATCATTACCAAACACCACCACATCCTAATCATTATCCCCATCGTTAGTTAAACATTATTTAGATCAAGGATTTATCTCACAAATAATGATTGGGACCCGGTGGTGATAACTGGATGAGGATCTTTTTTTGATTCTTTTTGTGAGGATTATGATGATCACTTCATCATGTCTGTTCATTGTACATCGTGTGGTTAGTTTTTGTCAGTTACTGTTTGTGTTTAATTTTAAATAAAATAATTCAAAATAATTTATAGCCGCATGATGACAGATGAATAGACAGCTGAGATCTTTACAAAGAAGATCCGGATAGGATCCTATTTGGTGATAACCGACCATTCTTTGGTGGTGATGATTATCCCTTGAAAAGCTGCATCACTGATATATGGGTAGGACCCTGCTTCTCTGCCCTCCCACTTCCCATACACTCATATCCGCTCCTATTTTATGCGGTCACGGTTAAGCCACGTCAACATTTTATATTGATTTTTTATAGAGATAATAAGACAAAAAACAATAGTAATATAAAATGTTAACGTGACTTAACTGTGACCGCACAAATAGGAGGGGATGTGAGTGTATGGGAAGGGGGAGGGCAGAGAAGCCAGGACATGCATGGACCCAAATCATCCCAATTGTTGACAACACCATCTTGATATTGATAAATAGACGTCAAGATAACCTCCCGACACAAGTACTATGATTATAAAAGAAATCATAATAACATCCACATAAAATTGTCTTAATAGTTCTTTCATTCAACGTCTTAGAAATCTATTCATTCAACGTGTGATGTTGGGTACAAACAGTCTCTTTAGAAATTTATCCGACTTAGACATCAAAAAGAAAGATCTTATTTTATGTCTGAGATTGGTTTGTCTAGGGAGCCTCACTAGAAACCAAATCTTCAGTCATGAAACCAAGACCTAAGCCCTAATCACTAAACCCGTAATTGATCGAGTTATTCATTCAACGTGTAATATTGGGTACAAACAGTCTCTTTAGAAATCTATCTTCAACCAACGTCTGGTCCGACTTAGACATCACAAAGAAAGATTTTATTTTCCTTTTGAGATTGGTTTTTCTAGGGAGCCTCGCTAGAAACCAAATCTTGAGTCATGAAACTAAGACCTAAGCCCTAATCACTAAACCCGCAATCGATCGAGTTTCAAGGAGATCAAATTTTTAGTGTGAAATCAAAATTTTCGCCTGAGATCGAATTTTCTTAGGAGATCGAGCTCCCAGTAGAAATCGGGTCTGAATTGCCAACTATGATGAATTTGCACCATTATCCTTCCAAGTTAGCACTTTTGACAGAATTTTGCCAAAGTGGAGAAAATAGAATTTCAGAGTGCAAAGTGACGATATTTTAGTTTCAAGGAAAAAACTAAGGGTGTGTTTGGTTTGACGAAAAGTGATATTGGGAATGGGAAAGTGTTGTATTTCCCATGTTTTATAAGGGCAGGCTTGGGAAATAAATTCCTGGTCATGAAAAAATAGAGAGGAAAGTTTCCTTCCTCGTGGGAAACCAAAATAGAGCATTTATTACTTTTTTGGGTATGACTAACCTACCCTCAATGATAATTGAAAATGTCAATATCTCCAAAAAGTAGTAGTTTCATGTTCCTTTCTCATCATTACTAAATATAGGTACGAAATTGAGAGAGGATCCTCTCCGATCCTCTTTGTGAGGATCGCGAGAATTCTTCAATCACATATATTCATCGTATATTGTGTGTTCAATTTTTTAACAAGTATTGTTTATATTTAATTTTAAATAAAAAAATTTACTATGATTTTTGACCGTACTATGTACAATGAACAGATGTGATTAGAAGATCTGGTGATGATCCTCCTGGAGGAAAATTTTCATTTCTCATCCCCCTAAGTAAAGACATACGAAATTATTTCCAATGGGATACCAAACTTAGCCTAAGATTAAGTGTGCAAGTTAGAAATGGCGTTTTTGTTTCCGAATCTAAACCCAAAAATTCCAAATATGAATATTTTTGGAAATTTTGGAATAAAAATTGGAACGCATCTAAGGTCTGATAATTTTGAATTTTCGATCCAAATTTTTTCAAAGTGTTCAGAACTTATTCCGACAAAAAAAATTCTGATATTTTATAGTTATTTACTCAAATTATGCATTTTGTAATAACTTACATATTTTATGGTTAGTTTTGGAAATGTGTGTGTACGGTTGTGTAGAGGAAATAATCATTCTCCTCTAAGGAATACAAGTCCTAATAGGGAAGAATAGCTAGTAGCCCTAGTAGCAAATCTAATCTAGAATTTACACAATCACACTTAAATACAATGTTTATACCACTTTTGTTTTTTTTTATTAATCATACACTTTATTAAAAAGGATAAGCATATTAGCAGAACAAAAAAATTAATTGAATTTATATATAAGCTTATACCATTCATTAAATAGAACAATAAATTGCATGTAAAATTCCAGAATATTCAAAAACATAATTTGCATGTATCTTAGTTTTTTTATAAGATACTTGTACCTTATCACAAAAAAGAAAAATGAGCAAAATATAAAATTCTGTACAAATTAATAAATATTCATTTATTGATGTATAATAACCTCTCTAAAGTAATAACTTTTATAGTCCCAACATTATTCATTTATAGAGGTTTTCCTGTAATTATATGAATTTCTAAATTTTATTTCGGAATTTTCAAAGTTACTCAGATTCCGAATTCAAAAATTTTAACCCAATTTGATCCTATTCCAAAATTTTGGAATGAAAATAGCAAATGTTGTTTCTGATCCAATCCGTTTGAAAATCATTCCTACTTATGATTTAAGTTCCAGAGGAGTCAGCTAAACCTTTTTTTTATATATCTTACCAATGAGTAAGTGAAAGATCTTAAGTTTGAATCTCGTGAATGACGAATTCGATACCAAATTAAGCTGCTCATTGTGTGGCTTAACCGAACTCTCCCTCCCCTTAGTGTAAAATATATCGTTGTACTAAAAAACATAATGACCACGCCCGCACCCATCAAAGTCATTCTTTGGCGCCATTTTAACCGAAATGGTTAGTGAGATTAGCATAACTCTTCACTTTGGTCCTTGAAATTTGAAATCGATAGAAATGGTCCTAAGTTTGTCCACCATCAATTATTTTGGTCATTTCGAGAAAAATTTCTGTTAAATACGGGACCAAAATGAGAAAAAATATCCTCAATTTAATAAGCAATGGGCAATATGGCCTGACAAAATTTAAAGGTATTTTTGTCATTTTGGATAAACGATAAATAAATAAATAAATTGCAACCAATCATGGATAAACAATCTCAATTAGTGAGAAACAATATCAGTTAGATGTGTTTTCCTGTAAGTTAATTATATACCAAGATCAAATGTGGGCTCTAACAACTTGGGAACCAGATGCTGCTCCTGCGGCCTTGGCGCTTCTGTTTTCTGTTTAAGAAGCAATGTAGCTTGCGCTTCCATTGCGTCAAGATCAAGACCCTCGAAAAACTGATCGTCAAACATGTCATCGTTTGCATCAATGCGCTGCAAGTCTCTGCCTGCAGCCTCTGACTCGAGCGAGAACTCTCGCTCCAAGTTGACTGCAGGATATCTTGAATGATGACAACTCAATTTTCTTTTACGGCTTTCAACATCTCTCTCGTATTCTGGGGAAGCACCACCAGTACAAGGTATGTCTACCCTTACCCGGTTCATTTCCAAGGACTTTGAATCCATCCTGGTTGACTGATTTGTACCATCACTTTGGGGCGTTTGGAGAGAGAACCATGTTTTGCCACAGGAACTTCCAGTTTCAGTTGTCCTCGTTGTCGCTGCCACAGAATCAGGTGAATATACCGCAGAACTAACTGGCTGCCTCTCCATGGGTGATTGGGTGAGCAATGAACGTCTTTGTAAGAAATCAAAGAAAACTTTTATAAAATTTTTAATACAGGTTACAGAACTAGAAGAGATGATAACAAATAAAACAGAAGAGCAACGAGCAAGGAAACAAAGAAACCTAAGCAACTACAGTGATGGCATAGTTCACCGGCCAAATGCAGGAGGATTGGGGCCTGGTAGATGGTAATACATGTGGCATAAAAACTTCAACTGTCATTTCGGTTTGCAACTTGGAAAAATTTTGAGAGAGAAGAAGTTCAGCAAAATAATCTCATATCCAAGTGACGTAATAGTTGTAAAAGTAGCTTAAAGAATAAACCACCACCGCTTCTAAGAGAAGATTAATCTCAGAGTAAAAGAAACCGTTTCTTATCTATTTGTAACCCAAGGCATCCTAAAATCTTTTACTGGTTAATAGAAATAGCCCAAATACAATCATTGACATACTGATATCTAAGACAATGGCTTTCTACGTCAGCAGGTCAGACACATTGTGCATATATGATGAAAACTAACATATTTCCACTAGTCACATAGATTGTTCAATTTCGATAATCAAAGGCAGTCATGGATGGATTCACCAGCCTATATTTATGTGGTAAAATATACAACATCATCACAAAATTTCTAATCCTGGCCCATTATAGCAGAAATCAAATATCCAATTATAGAAAGGGGAGGGGGGCGGCAAATATAATCAACTGCTAAATTCTTGTGAAGTTATGCCTAATTTTTTATAGCAATTGGGTATTATTTTCCTAGTTCCTTAAAAGACATCAAAAACTTTGGAACAAGCACCTCTTTGGATCAGTCTCTGCTTCTCCTTACGTCACTTGATCACAGAAAGATGTTTTATGTGAAACAAAGTAAAAGTTGGATGCACGTTCTACTACATTTTCCAAGATGGAGTATTCAATGATATTAACGTTCAAACAAACTTCTGACAACTACCCAGTTCATATGAAAGGCTACATTATGAAAAGTAGTTCAGTCAAACCGGTAATGGTTTGTGAAGAATAAACACTGCTCACTCCACGACCAAGGGAACAACTTTGATCATCCATTCACATGTGTGTTGGAGTGTGTGTGTGATAGAGAGAGAGAAAGAGAGAGAGAGAGAGAGAGAGAGAGAGAGATGAAATACCTGTATATTGCCATCATATCATTTCCTCCACTTGCAGACTGAGTAGCCGCAGCTGTAGGATTTATTCTGTCATCTATGAAACTATCATTTGAATAGTTGTCTTGATCATCTTCCTCGTCATCAGACATACCAGCTTCTGAAGATACCCTAAGTAATTTCAGTGGAGTAACATCATTTCAAATATTCGTTTTCAACAAAAGCTTTATATTACCCACAAAAACAGAACAAAAAATCAAACAGTAAATATTCTTTTATTCTGTTAGGTGAAATTGCAACTATACAAATGTACAACAAAAAACTTCGCCGCATCATTGTAATATAGAAAAAAAGTATGAGCTTACTCAGCTTCCTCCTCGATGAAGGCCCTTACATCAGCAACTGAATTCTTTTTACCTAAGTAACAAAAGCAATGTATTGGTACATAGGTCACATAAAAAGATTCGCATCTGAAAGGCAGTCCTAAAAAACATGGTGTGGTTGCACTTCAAATTACGGAAAGGAAACTAGCAGCTCAATTAATATTCATGGTACCTCTATTGTGCTTCGAATGGGGGGAACCAGTTTTAGAAAATGATCCGGCAAGGTTTTTTGTTGACCCCATATTATTTGTCACGCTTTCTGATTTCCTGTTTTTCCAACGATCCCCAACTTTGTGCAACCTTCTGAACTTGCGTGCCTCTTTTACACTTTCCGACTTGTCTCCGGAAATTAAATTCCAATCTTTGCCACAACTATTTGTAAGGTCAGCTAAAACAGTATTGGCTCTTCCACTAATTGGTGAAGCGGAGGTACAACCTCTTATACTGGCACTATTACTCTTGTTATGGAAAGGAGTTCGGATTTCAGTATCCATAGAAGAAACAGATACTTTTCCTCCACAGGCATTGTTTTCCATACTGACCTTTTCACTATTTTCAGGATGTAATTGGGCAGGTGAAACGGGGACAGGAACTGCACACTCATTTGAGTTATTTGATAGTCCTGCATCATATGTTAGCATCAATTTTCATACTAGGGGACAATAGCAATCTCAGGAAAACTCATCCCAATTTGAATTAAAATGAAATCTTACTGAGTGCATTACTAACCACTAGTGTTGATAGGAGACTCTGGAACAACTCCACTTTTCATTAAATTAGTAAGCCGTGGACTGAGCTCACCATCTCTCAAAATACTATTGTCTTCATCTGTGAGCAACAATGATCCCTTGCTTTCCAGAACATCAGGTGTGTCGGAAACACTATCTCCTTTACTTAACAAATCTCCCTTCAAAATTGTAGTTTGAAGAATTTTTTCAGCCCCATTGAATGTTTTCTCTGTCCAGATTTCAGACTTGCACAATCTAGAGCTAAGTGAATTCTCATATTTTATGCTTTTCATCTGAATAGTTTTAACATCTCCACTGGCACCACCTTGAGTAGTTAGTTCTGTGTGGTCTTCATCTGAAGTCCTTCCATGGTAAGAATTTTGCTTCAAGCTATCCAATTTAATACTACTTTCACTTGTGAACATGGAATGTGACAAGTCTTTCCATCGAAATACAGGAACAGATGTGATTAAGACCTTTCCAGAAGCATCCACATTTACAACATCTGAACCAAAGAGGTAAGAGTGCTCATAAGGATTTTCACCAGGGAAATTAAGTCTGTAATGCTTCTCCTTGGTTTTCAATGTACTATTAGGTGATAATTCAGAATCCAATACTTTTCTTTCCGACTGTTTCTCTAAAGAATCATCAGGATTCAGAAAACCTGAAACAAAATATTCAAGATTTAAGTACAATACTAAGAAAATGGGTAGCACAGCCTGCATCTTCTCTGCATTCAATTCCCCTAGCCAAAAAATAATAAATAAAAGAAGAAATGATGGGTGCTTAGTTTTTAAGTACATGATGACTTAAGCCATAATATTTTATGCACATAAAATAGATAAGGGGATAGCAAGAAACAATTCCTCTCTACAATTTCATTTGAAACATGAGAACAAATCCTAATTAAACTTCGTATTATGTTACAAGGGATTTCTTTTATACCCTCTGACAGAAAACAAAATGGGGTTTCTTATCTAGCCAACAGGTAGAAGGTTCAAATTCTTAGATTCCAATATTGATTGACTGAATTAGTTAAAGAATCCGGTGCAGCATCATGACTTCAAATTAGTAGCATGATTATGCATATTAGTTTACAGTACAAAATGTGGTAAGAGTGAACATTATGATACTTTTAGTCCATTCCTTGTGTTAGTTAACTCCAAGAAAAGATAACCAACCTCATAGCTGTAGTACTACTACTATATACATCGGAAGACGAAAAGTATACAGAAGACAACAACATTATATCAAGAAAATATCGGGATAAGAGGAATGAATTTCAGAACAACTTTGAACAGGCATCCATGCATACGCAGGACCAAAAAGTGAGAAAAAATCAAAGTTACAAAGTAAAGAACAAGATGGCTCAAAGAATATGATAAGATTATCCAGTATTACATTATGGTTGCATATAAGATAAAATATAAAAATTTAAACAAAAAGGAGAATATAAAGACATCATGAACCAATGACTTGGTGATCCTGAGCTTAATTTCTGAACTACTTGTAGAACGAGTACTGAAGTATAATATTCACTTATCTCAAATAAACTTTAAAAGAAAATATAAGAACGATAAACTATAGAAGCTCAGCTGGATTTTGATTAACATGTAAACCTGCATAGGTTTGATGCGGGGCATTGATGCAAGTATGACAAATTAAATGCACCTCAGAACTCCATTTGACACGATGAAACTAATCCTAGTAAAAAAAAAAATTTCATTTTTTCATAATAATTGAAGGAAGTGGAGGTTCCACCATGAAACCAATTGGCAACACGGGGAGTAGCCCAACCTTACAAGCACATGCAAGGTTCGGTAAACTTCCGATGTGGGACATTTCTTCACATCCTCAAAGTTATCATCTGCATATAATCTGAATGAATCCTTAAAATAAACAGAAGAATTTTGAAATCAAATTTTCTTGTTACACAGCCCTTTTTGAGTTGGGGCAACTAGCTACAATAAGCATATTTTGACACTTGGTTGCAGAAATGATCAGTCGTCATTATATCATCTTCGTGTTGTTGTTATGTCATTGTTTGTGTCGTTATCAAATGATCAATATGTCGCCGCGTTACTGAAAAATGATCATTTATGCAAACCAAATGTCAAAATATGTTTATTGTAGCTATTTTCCCTTTGAGTTACCTTGTCTGTTGCTGTCATGATGTTCAGCAGCGTCAATGACATGTGGCTCAGTAGTGTCAATTCCCTCTGCATAGAATTCATCCTGAAAGCAATTAAGTTGTAAAACTCCAGAATATGTAATACATTACAACAAGGAAAACAACTTAACCACATAGATAAAATCAAACCTCAACAAGAGAGATATTGCTGTCCCTAGAAAAGGTTAGTCCTTGCAAACATTGCATCATATCAATCAGCATGGTTGTCCGACTTGAATGCATTACTTTATATACTCTTGACGGATACGTTTGAAAGTGAGGAAAGGCAATAAGAGATGGTTTCCATGTAAGTCCATGAGGGTGGAAATACTTGGCAATTAAGTTAGTCTCAGATACAGTTAACGTTTCTGCGATCACAGGAGTCTGAACAGTGTTATCCTCAATCACTTTCTTTCCACGATGAATAAATTGTTCAACTGAAAACTGAACAAACTGGACTTCGGGTTTGAAAATATGAGGAATCTGCAATAAAATTTGATGCAATCAACAGCTAAAAAATGGACTGGAGGATTAAAAGTTATAAAGATGCATCTGTTAGAAGATCCCACCATCCTTGGACTAGAATGGAAATTGAAGCTATTTATTCCCCCATTTCGCATGTGTTTCATCATATTCTTACTGTTTCCTTTCTTACGATGGTAACCCTTCAACTCTGACCCTTCACAGGCTAGAACTAGTAAGACTTGTCAAGGATTTAGGATTTACTCGGGGGGAAGCAAGAAATTCATTGAATAATTCATACTGATCTCACTAACAACTAACTACATAAAATGCATTAGTCATATGAGAAAAGGATATCAACTCGTCCATCATGCTTCCTTCCAGTTCTCCCCATGCGTTGAATCATTCTCAATGGTGATACGTTAGCATCAAAGCATATAACCAGATCAACTTCCATAATATCCAGGCCTTCTTCACCAATAGATGTGGCAACAATGACATTGTATCCACCAGCACGAAATTTCTGTGGGAGATGAAAATAAGCTAATGCAAGGTGCTACAAAAAGAAATAAGCACAACATAATTACCTCTAAAACAGCTTGTTGAACTTTTTGTGACTGGCCTTTTAATGTTTTCCCTGTAAGAAAATAATAGTCAATATATTTCACAACAGACACGCAAACCAATATAATTGTGAGGCAACCTGTGAGGCCCTAAAATTTCACACGTAATTTCCATCCCAATTTTGTTATAGGCTTATATACTTATTTTATAATCAGTGTTCTAAATTCTGTTTATAGAACTATTTTAAAATAATTGGTTTTCCAACTAACAGCTATCATTCAGAACCAAATTATTTAAATTAAATCCCAATTATCACCACACAAACCAAGAAGCCTATTCTTGTTTCCAAAAGCTCTACTCCAGCTAATTCACAATACCCAAAAACACAGCTCATACCTTGCACCTCGTAAATTATTAAGTGAGTTAGAGGAATCGGAGGTTTTGAACTGAGGAGTTCCTCAGACCAGAGCTCTGATACCATGTTAGACAACAACTAGAACCCAAATGCTTGAGGTATTTGGGAATAGGCCAACTATGTAAGTTAATCCTAATGCAAATGTTGACCAAGAGATACATAAATTCTTGGCTGTAGTATGCCATTTTAAGAACTAGGAAACAATTTCAATCCAGTCTCCTAAGAAGATCTCTTAACAATTATTATCTTCTTTTTGCCTTGAACACAAATTCATTTCAAAAGAGGTCAAGGACCTGAAGAGTGGGAGAAAGCCAGAGAGAGAGAGAGAGAGAGAGAGAGAGAGAGAGAGAGAGAGAGAGAAGTGGACAAATAAGAGGAAATATAATAAAAAGGAGAAGATAAGTCAATATCAGACGAAAACTCCATTGTCTTCCTGCATATCAGACTCACTCTTAACATGTCCTGTTCAACATGCCGGACACATGGTTGAAAAGGTTGACCATGTAGTAGAGACATTGGATATGACAATTTTGTTTTGAAGTTTTGAACCAAGCGTATATATAAAATAAAATAAAATTTCAAGGAGAAAAGCGAACATAAAACAAGAGAGGAAGTTAAAGAATTAAGAACAACTGCATCTTACAATAAATTTTTATTTAGGCAACAAAAGATAACTAATTTTCATTAAACATCACATTTAATAGGGAAAAGGAACAAAGTGAAGAATGAAGCTTCAAACCTGAACTTTGACCAATAAACTGGGTAGCTTTGACTAAATTGCCAAGGTTTGCTAATGCATCCATTATGTCCCTGTATACTCAGAAGGGTTTTCCACATTTTATATATAAATAGCTTGAGAAAACAAGCAAAATAAAAATAAAATCATCATAAATTAATTAAACACAGAAATTGTTGCACCTGACACTTCCCCGAAAATTTGAGAAAATTATAACCCTTGATTTCTGTGGATCATTTGTTTCTACAATGAGAAATATAATTATCAACCACTGAGAGCTAATACTTTGAGTCATACGATTAATATATGCTATCAATACAAACCAGTGTTTCATCAGCACAAACATAAGTCAAAAACTCAAAACTAAATCATTGTAGCCAGAGCACATACAACCATTGGTATAAATAGTAAGTAATCAAACATTTTGTCCATTTCCCATCTACAAATGTCAACTTAAAACTCGGGTCTTCAGAGTTTAGCCACAACAAGTTCTCTTCAGATAATAAATAATACACAGTCCAAATCCAACAAAGAAATAAAGCCAACAGGGAAACCCTAATGGTATAGAAATATAAACCCATAAAGCAACAGTAATCCCAATTAAAATTAAACATGTTTCATATAAAAATTCCCTAAAATAAAAAAAAATTGAACAGGTCTGACAGAAATTTCTGTTTCATATTGTCCAAAAAGTTTTAAGCTATTATGATGGGGATCAACAATTAAATTATTTTCTAACACTCCCCTTCATATGTGGGCCTCTTTCAGTGCTATAGGGCTCAACTTGTGGAGCTCAAATTGCAGAAGTAGAATTAAACCCACGACCTCCTTTACTATGCCATGCTGAGTCTTTTTGCTTTATCATTGCTCTGAAAATCTTTATTGAGATGTGATACGGTAATTATCTTATTCCCTCAAGTCCTAGCAATCTCATCTTTTGCAGTTGTTTATACACGACAAAATTGGTCCATTGGCTCACAAAAATGTAAAAGTTTTGGCATTGCTAGTATTGCTAAATAAAATTATTTATAAATTAGGATAAGAATTTAATCACTTAATCCCTACTTCAGCCATAAGTGAAAGTAAAACTGGGTCGATGTTTCAGGCCCTTGTTTGAAAACAAAAATTATTTATCTACAAATAATAGTTTCTGGACAAATTGGTATATTGGCTAACAGAAACATTAAAGTTTTGACATTGCTAGTATTGCTAACTAAAATTGTTTATACATCAGAATAAGCATTTAATCCCTTACACCCGAATTCAGAACAAGTGAACAAAGCTGGGGAGATGTTCCAGGCCCTTCATTGAAAACAAAAATTATTTATCTACAAATAGGCATTTTTTGACAAGCACAATATTGAAACCATGCAAGCAGCAGTACTTCTAACATTTGATACACTTATACATTTCATAAGCAGGAGTTATACCATGTCAAAACCAGCATATGATAGCATACAATAAAATTAGAAAACATACTGAAATGATCATGCAGTACTTCTAACATTTTGGACAATTTGGGACTCGGAGCACCATGTGACAAACTTTGCTGCATTATGAGCTTTGCTTTACAAATATCTTCATTTCTGCTCATATACCTTGCAAAAGACCTGAAAAAATGATCTTGAACAGCTTAATGGCCTTGAATTGCTTGCTAAAAAATTTAACAGCTTAAACTCCATGCCATCAACATTAATATATAACATATTAGCCATGATATTAGTAAAGTCTATACAAGAAGTTTCTGTCCTTCAACTCAAAGTCCAAATACGGAAAAGTCAAACACCAATTATCATAATGAGACAACAGAGTGTGTGCCTTTCACGTAACAAAAATATCTTGAAGAATAGAAAATTATCAGCCTCAAAATTTCTGCAAGGCAGATCTGTTTGGAATTGCTTGATACCAAATTTTGTTATTAGGCGATTCTCATCAAAAGCAACAGCTTCTGGCACTTCATTTTCAAGGTGCATTACTAACACATCAATGGGAATTGGGAAGGTTCCTACATAGATTAAAGAATATTTCACTAGAGAAAAGTAAACAATAAAATGCATGATGGTTCCACATATAATAGGAAATAGTTATTAGAATCTGAGTTTGAGCTAATAAAGACAGTGAGGAAACTGAGAGTATAGAAAAGCCATACCCTTGTTTTAATTTTTCTTCAAGCATTTCATATGCTGGCCTTATTCCATGGCTTGATATTAGTTTACGAATGTGGTAAAGTGTAAGCAGTGTTCCAAAGAAACCTTCAATATCTCCAGGCTTAATTTGGGAGACGTCTGGAGGTGCTTGACGAAATTTCTCTCTTGAATTAAGTAATAGACAAGGGCTTAACTGTAACAACACCCCCCCAACCCAAAGAAAAAGGAGTGAGATTATGTGGACCCAGAAAGTATGTAATTGTTTCAGTAAGAATTAAACAGAAAAAGAAATAATAAATAGAAAGATAAGGTAATAAATTTTCATTAGTAAATGAAATTGGTTATCTATACAGTGGCTTGTCTATTCCTTAAAACTAGAGGAAAAACAAAGGGAGAAGTTACTAGAAAAACTCACAACCATCCCTTTTTTACCATGTCTGATGGAATCGCCAGAACAGAATAAAAATGCAAAGAAACAATCCCATCCAGCACAGTTTTCCTAGAGCAAACTAGAAGAATTCAAATTATACTGAACCATACATTCTGAATGTCTCGAGTTGGGAGAACTCCAATAGCACAAAGCCTGGATGCAAATGGATGCATTGCTTCCAAGAGCTTATTGTCTATCTCAACAGCAGCTTGACCCATTGCAACCTAGAAATATTGCAACAAAAGTGTTTTCCTCTGTACAAAAAAATTCAGCAAACAAGAGATTACAATGCATACCTGAATCAACTCTACGTCCCTGTTGTGGACATATGGTTTGACATCAGGGTCATCTTCATTGCGATATTGAAGTGTTGATATATATAAGTTATCAATAACTTGCTGGACAGTCTGCTGCTTTGCTGTACAAGTGCATGTAGTTCAGGATCCTCTAAACGAAATTTAGTAGAAACCCAGTATGTTAGCAACTTACATCCCGGTGTTGCACTCAAAGCTAAAATTCGCAGTTGCACTTGTTCAGCCATTAACTATAAAAATTAAATTATCATTAGTATTTAAAACCATTAACTTTGTCCAATAATAACACACCGAGCCAACACTTATAAGGGTAGCAATACAAGAACATTAGTGGCGATAGTGACACCACACTCTGAACCACTACACGTGCAAAGGATGATCAGACATAGTTTACAGATCAGAAATCAACAGAACATACCTCACGAACTGCAACACTGTAAGAATAGTTTCCTAATGCTCGGTGAGCTTCATCAATCACCAAACATACCAGGTATTCTACTGCACATGTGCCTGCAACGAATTACCCCTGATCAAAATCCAGCGACAAAAGATCTTTCTCAAAAGGAAAAAAATCTATATATTTATTTGCATAAAAATGGTGTTGGAATATACTTATTTTCTAGTGGGGACAATTTCAGATTTTAGAATAGAACAAATGAAAATATCAAATTTCTAAAGCTTTTCATTAGATAATCCTAGTGTATTAGTTCAAGAATTAATCACCAGACTGAATGTCCTTCTCCAGCACTTGTGGAGTAACAAAAAAAACTCGTTTAGTTTTCCACAAGCAAGCTCTTTTAGTAGGACTTGTCTGACCTGTCATATCAATTGTCCATTCCTGCAATCAGTTTGATCAGAATCTTCTTATAATTCCTAAGTGAATAAAATTGTTAAGAAACCACCAAATTTTGAACAATGTCCACTGCTTACAAGTAAATGGGGTTCTTACCTGTGGTATTCCTACAATATTATGACACGCTTGTATTTGTTGCACAACAAGTGGTCGAGAAGGAGCAGCAAAGACTATTTTTCCTGTCGTGGGAAGAACAATGTCCATGTATCATAACTAATGAAAACAAACTTGAAAAGCCAACAGCAAAAGAAACTGAACAGAAATGAGGATGAATTGACATGAGAACGTGAAGAAATCATAATAGGAAAAAGTTCGAATAGGGCATAGCCTAAAGTGTCTAATTGTCTGCAATAGGATGAAGTTGGTTCATACTAAAATTAAAAGAATTCAGAATAATCAAACAAAAAAAATTAAGAATCCAGAATCAGAACAAGTATAATAAACAATTGGTGAAGAAGCATGGTACAAGTTACTTTACCATTAGGGAACCATCTGAAATAGTTATACATAACAACTGCAGCAATTAGCGTTTTCCCAAGTCCAGTTGGCAGTACCACCAATGTATTTGAAAATAATGCCGTCTGGGTAATAGAAAATTGATAGTCACGCCGAGGAAAATTAACTGCAATAAGGAATAAGAGTCTGAAGATAAGTTTAACGTTTTCTACACTTAACAATAAACAGAAAAAATGTGACAAGAAGAACCCTTTCCAAGCATTAATATCGAAAAAAGTGAGATCATAAGTTCACAATCTCAATCTCTGCACAAGTACTCACATTTTCCCTAAAAGGTCCCATGCATTTGAACCCACATTAGCTCAATAACACAACCCACTAGCAAAATTAATACTTTGATAAAAATGTGATTGAAAATCTAGCAGCAATACACCATCTAGTTCATTCAGCTAGAGCTACACAAAATAATCAAATTCCAACTTCAGTCTCCAAATCCCATATCAAAAAGTAAAAAATAAGAACAGTTTACCCCTTTCCTGAATACCCAAAATCCAAACTTCCACGGAGTTGCGAAAATAATTGCAGAGAGAAGATGATTCTAACCTGGGTACATCCAAGTTTTAGCTGCCTCAGCATCAATTGGAACACAGGACACTCTCCCATCACCCTCACTACAATCCAGGTTTCGTTCTTCGACGTCTCGAATCCCTGGCGGAGGCCTTCCGATGAACTTGTCGAGGGTGCTCTGCCGGGAAGTGCCGGCCTTCTTCTTGTTGCCAGGGATCGGGGCAAAGGGATTTTGCACTGGGGTGTTAATGTTACTGGGAGGAGGGGCAAAATGGGAAGATTGATCTGAAGTAGAGGAGGGCTTTGAAGCCTGGGTCTGGTAAACCACGTCGATTTCTTTCGCCGCCGCTTCCCAATCAAAATCGTCGTCGTCGTCGTCGATGACTCGGTGAGGATTGGTGGAAGTCATTGGAGAACGGGGCGAGGAGAGAGAAATGTGAATCGATAAACCCTTGTAGAGAGAGAGAGCGTTTTGGCGGCAAAACTTGAAGAATTCGCGTTGCCCAGCACGCTGCTATATGTGGGCTTTCGTTGTCGTTGCTACTGGACTTAAGCCCATCTCCAACCGAAAGGGAGAGGGCTCGTTTTAGTCATAAAAAATTTCCAACCGAAAGGGAAAGGGTTCGTTTTAGTCATAAAAAATCATCTCCAATCGAGAACTAAATTGTCAAACATAATTTATTATTTAAAAAATAAAATTTAAATTCAAATTCAAATTACTAACTAATCTAACATTTAACTTACTAACGATATCGTTTCACTAAAAAAAAAATATAACGGCTAAGTATTGTAAAAAACTACAACATAATTTATTATTTAGAAACAACAACTTAAATTAAATTCAAATTTTGTAAAATAGAAGTTATAGGGAAAAATATAAAACAAATTTTGTAAAATAGAAGTTATAGGAAGTTATAAAAAAAATAGAAGTTATAGGAAAAAAATTGTGTAAGTTTTTTTTAAAAAAAAACTGTAAAAAAAAATTCAAAAATAACGGCTAGCTGACGTCAGCTAGCCGTTGCATTTGAAATTTGGCCTAGAATTCCTGTTGGTTATATCCAACATGAATGCTAAAATTTTTGACCCAGCTGAGGGTTGGATTGGGCGAGCCCTCTGGCCCTTTGGCCCTTTTAGATTCTGTGGGGCCCACGAGCCCTCTGGCCTAGCCCTCATTTGGAGACGGTTTTCGGGCTATTTTCGGTCTTCTGGCCCTCTAAACCCTTCGATTGGAGATGGCCTAACTAAATAAAATGAGAACATTGCACAAGCCCATACATATGAATCTATTTGAAAAGACTTTCAAATGAGTTTTTGAATGCTCACGTGTATTTAATAAAATCATTATCTTATTGGTTAAATAATAATTATATTAAATATGTATATTTACAAGAATTATATTTGACTGTAAGATAATAATTGTAGTTTAATCCGTCTTTTTTATGTAGTGTCTTTGTAGCTTTTTTTTCCCGTTGATTACGTGTTTATAATGTATTTAGGATGGTGTTACCACACCCCTCTTTTTACCTCTCATGCATACCCTGTTAATTTATGTCAGTTGATATTCTTCAATTCATTTGATCTAGCAGCTGAAAGTTGAGAGAAGTATTTGAAAGGTAAAGAGATGTGTGTGTATTTATAGTCCTTTAGTAATAGTTTTATATTGTTTAACATAAAATTAAACTTTTTTTTTTGTAAATTTATTACCCTACCCATGATAATCTTCAAGCTTTCATGTTCACTTGCATTTTTTATTGTTGAAACAAAATGAACTTTGAATAAACCATTAGGCTTTCAATATTTGTTATGGTGAGTTTGATTTTGTGTATATATATATATATATAGGCTAGCACTAGCTCTAGATCAAATCTAGGAACTATACTTGATATTGTCAATGAAGAACAAAAATTTGAATTTCAAACAGACAGTAGTCTTGATTTTTCTGAATGGAATATTCCAAAAATATCTTCAAAAAATATTTATAAAAAGAAATGGGCATTAGCCTCTTTTAAAACTGAACATCATGTTAAAACGGTTGAACAAGCCTATGCTCTTAGTAAAGATCATGAGACTTGCCAGCTGTTCACCCCAGAACAAATTAATTCCCATAGGAAAGATGGTCATAACTACATCCATATAGGATTAGTGCAGATTGCTGCTAAACCCTTAACCCGTAGAGGCCTTAATACCTCTATTCTTTTGTGTCTCCGAGATGCTAGATTCACTGACTTCAGTGATAGTATTCTTGGTATGGTGGAATCCAGTCTCTGCAATGGACCTATCCATTTTGACTGTTTTCCTGATCTCACCATAAGTCTATCCGACCCACATATGTTGAAGGCACTTACCTTAAACATTAAAACTTCGGGATATAAAGTCCTTGAAGGAACACAACCTTTGGCTTTAATTTATCGTATCTATTATAAAGTCACTGGCACCAACATGAACTTTCAGGCTCTAACCAAGAGTCCGAAGGATCACACTCTCTTGATTCAAACCAATCAAGAGAACGCAAATATTAAGGTACCCAAAACCATTAGGTGGTCAAACATCTGTCTTCCTTCAGATTGGTGTTTGATAAATGAAAGTCGGCCAGTAGCCATCCAAAATAGTTTAGTAAACTTAGACAACATAGAGCAATATTTTGATGGGACTGTCAAAATTAATTTTGATCGCCCTGCCAGAAGATCTTGTGAGTCTGTTCACTCGCAACGATCATTTGCTCCTAGTAGAAATTATTTCTCTGGATCCACGCCAACCGATAGGCTGGGTCAAGATCAAGAATTGATAAATTCCTTAGCCAATAGGAAATTAAAATCAGTAGACACAGGCTCGTCAGTCACACAACAAGAGTTAATAAACGACCTTTTGAATTTTAAACTCCAGTCACTTGAGACAAACGCTCAAGTTGTCCATCCAGTGTATCAACCTCCTCATATTCCTACTAAGGAAGAACAAACATCTCCATCTGCTTCTGACATTGATGCAGAGCAGGTTCATCATCATCAGTTGTTGGTATTAACCAGAAAAGAACCTTTTAAATACGATCGTAAAAAACTCTGTATAGACATAGAAGCCCCAGAAAATGTCCCTAGACGAAACATCTTCAGAAGTAAGTATACTACTGAAGAAAAACTTGTGATCCACAGGGCTTGGAAGGATTACATACAAACCCACAGACTTGAAATATTTTTCTTCGACTTTGTAGAAAAACATTATGAGTCTGAAAAACAATTAAAGGTAATCACCAAAGAAAACTGGACTAAAGAAGACAAGACAATTGTCTCCTCCAGTCATCCTCCTCAAGAGACCATTCTCATCACAAAGGGTACTACCCAAATTCCTGCAACTCCTTTTAAGATTCCCAAGGAAGATTTAGGAGTAGTCAAACCTATCATTGAACAAAACAACTTTACCAATCAGAGTCTTCACACTATTGGTAAACAATTAGATAAAATTGAAACAAAAATTGACAACTTGTCAATTAAACCTCTTAATAAAGAAACACCCCTTCTTAGTTTCAAAGAATCACCTTCTTTGAAAACTTCGACGTCTATTAAGATAGAACAAATGCTTAATAAGCTAGAAAAGGATAAATCAGTTCGTGTGATTAATAACCCACATGGATCTGATTATACTTCCCAAACACAAGATTCAGAAGATGAAAGTATTTCCTCTATCCAAAAGATGGAAGAAGCCTTTCAGAGTCTTGAGTTAAAACGCCTTAACGTAAAAAGAACAAATCCTACTTCCTTAACAAAGAACTGGTATCCCATACCTACTCCTCCAGATCTTCAATTTGAAGAACGGAACTTCCAGTCCCAATTCACCGTATCCTCTGATAAACTCTATGAATGGAATATAGATGGTTTATCAGAACAAGAGTTACTAAACAAACTCCAACATATATCCATGGTAGCTAATAGCTATATGACCAACCATAATATGAGTCAACCCCAAATTGTCGACCTCTTGGTCACTGGCTTCACAGGAATGCTTCATTCCTGGTGGGAGAAACATCTCACTGATGAATCCATAAATCTAATAAGAAATGCCGTAAAGCAAGATGAAGAAAGATTACCCATATTTGACGAACATCTAGGATGTGGTGTCCCAGATGCAGTCAATACTTTGCTTTACACAATCATACAACACTTTATAGGAATCCCTTCAAACATCACCTCCAGAATCCACGACCAACTAAGTAATTTAAGGTGCCCAACCTTAAGTGACTTTAGATGGTATAAAGATGTTTTCATGTCTAGAGTTATGCTCAGAGATGATAGCAACCAACCATTCTGGAAAGAGAAATTTATAAATGGATTACCAAACCTTTTCGCCCATAAAATAAGGAATACCTTAATAAACGAAGATGGCATCATACCATATGATGACCTCACTTACGGATATATTATCAGTACCATCCAGAAGGAAGGTTTAAAAATGTGCATAGATATGAAAATATCTAAGCAAGCGCAGACAGATAAGGCAATAGCCAAATACGAATTAGGAACTTTCTGTGAGCAATATGGTCTACCACCCATTGCTCCCTCCAACTTAAAGAAAAGATCACATGGTTTTAAATCAAAAGTTTATAAACCCCAGAAAGGATTTTCCAAGTATCATAAAAGAAAGTTTGCTAAACCAAACCCATTTTATGAAAACCCCAGACCCAAACATTGGAAAGGAAAGAGGAAATCCTCTGGAAAATTCCACTCTAAAGACAATAGTCATAAAAGAAAATGCTACAAATGTGGCAAAGAATGCCATTACACTAATAAGTGTAAGGTCAAGAAAACCATAAGTCAGTTGAAGATTTCTGAGGAAGAAAAACTTCAACTTATCCAGGTCTTAGAACTTCAAAATACCGACAGTAGTCATTCATCTGAAGATGATCTTGGTTCTACCTCATCATCTTCCTTCCACTCTGCCTCTAGCAAACAGTCAGCTCCCGACATTAAATTAGGATGCACTGACACTTGTTGTAAAAGAATATCGGTCTTAACCAAACAAGAAGAACATGAAGAATTACTTGTAGAACTAATAAGTAAGGTAGAAGACCCTGAGCTTAAGAAGTTTTACCTCAAAAAGCTTAGAAATTTGGTTTCCCAGCAAGATATAGGCACTAGCCAACCACAAATCCAGAAACCACAAATCTCTCTTAGTACTACTTTAGCCAAGTTTAGTAAGCCTAAGAAAGATATTACGGTCAGTGACCTACAAAGAGAAATTAATAAAATCAAATAAGAAATTAAGTTTCTAAAGTCCGAAAATCTAGATGTCCGTACCCAACTCAATAGAGTTAATACCCATCTAAACCCAGACTTAGGACTTAACACCTCCTCCTCTTCTAGCCATTCTTCTGAGTCAGAATCTGACAACCCTTCAGAACATTTAGTTTTGAATCTTCTTCATAAGATTAGAATCCAGAAATGGTATTCTAAAGTAACGATAGTAATCGAAGATTTTCGCTTAGATACGATAGCATTAATAGATTCAGGCGCAGACTTGAATTGTATTCAAGAAGGATTAATTCCCACTAAGTATTTCCACAAGTCTAAGGAAATTCTCAGTGCTGCTAATAAATCTCCAATGGAAATTAAATACGAACTTCCTAAGGCACATGTCTGCAAGGACGAAGTTTGTTTTAAAACTCCGTTTGTCTTAATAAAGAATTTAACAGATGCAGTCATATTAGGATTACCCTTTATTGCACTCCTATATCCTTTTAAGGTTCATCACAATAGGATTACCTCAAAAGTCTTAGGACAGAAAGTCACATTTGAGTTCTGTCGTGAAACAGATCTCAAAAGATTAAAACACTTCCAGAAAGATTGCACTTCGCATTCTTTGAATTTGATTTCTAATAAGACTAAACACCTTCAGTTCCTGAAAGATGAACTTCATCATGAAAGAATTGAAGAACAGCTTAAACAAGAGATTGTATCTCAAAGAATATTTAAATTTGAAGAACAACTTATTAAAGAAGTTTGTTCTGATATTCCTAATGCCTTTTGGCACCGAAAACAACATATTGTTAAACTTCCTTATGTTAAGGAGTTTAATGAGTCCAAAATCCCTACTAAGGCTAGACCCATCCAAATGAGTCAAGAAGTAATGGATTTCTGTAAGGCAGAAATTCAGGATCTTCTTAATAAATGAATTATCCGAAAATCCAAGTCACCTTGGTCATGTCCTGCATTTTATGTCCAGAAAAGTGCAGAGTTAGAAAGAGGGTCTCCCCGATTAGTTATTAATTATAAACCTTTGAATGAAGTTTTGGAATGGATTCGGTATCCAATCCCCAACAAAAGAGATTTAATAAAAAGGCTTAATAAAGCAACTATATTTTCAAAGTTTGATATGAAATCAGGTTTTTGGCAAATACAGATTCATGAGTCTGATAAGTATAAAACTGCTTTTGTTACGCCTTTTGGGCATTATGAATGGAATGTTATGCCTTTTGGTTTGAAAAATGCACCATCTGAATTTCAGAATATCATGAATGAGATTTTTAATCAGTATAGCCATTTTACAATTGTTTATATTGATGATGTTCTTGTTTATTCAAACTCTATTGATGAACATTGGAAACATTTGCATTTGTTTGCTAGGATCATTAGATCAAATGGATTGGTTGTGTCAGCCACTAAGATTAAGTTGTTTCAAATTAAGGTTAGATTCCTAGGATACAATATCCATAGGTCTACTATCCAACCAATTGATCGTGTCATCCAATTTGCAGATAAATTCCCAGATCAGATTACTGAAAAAACCCAACTTCAAAGATTCTTAGGTTCTTTGAATTATGTTTCTGAATTCTATCCTCATTTGCGTCAACAATGTAAACCCTTGTTTGATCGCCTTAAGGAGAATCCTCCAGCATGGTCTTCTGTCCATACTTCTATTGTCAAACAGATAAAAAATCATTTTAAGACATTGCCCTGTCTTGGCATTCCAACTCCCAACTCTTTTAAGATTGTTGAAACCGATGCCTCTGACATTGGTTATGGAGGTATCCTCAAACAACAAATTTCTTCCGGATCACCTGAACAAATTGTTCGTTTTCATTCAGGTGTATGGAATCCTGCACAATCTAATTATAGTACTATTAAGAAAGAGATTTTATCTATAGTATTATGCATTAGTAAATTTCAAGATGATTTATTAAATCAAATTTTTTTAGTACGAGTTGATTGCAAATCTGTAAAACATGTTTTACAAAAAGATGTTCAAAACATTGCATCCAAACAGATTTTTGCACGATGGCAAGCCATATTAAGCATTTTTGATTTTGATATTGAATGCATTAAAGGCAGCCATAACTGCATTCCAGATTTTTTAACCAGAGAATTTTTGCAGGGGAAGAATGTCTAACAAAGCACAAATTCCAATTGGCAGTAGCCAACAAAGACGGCTTCCAGCCACCTTACCACCACCAAAACAGGAATCTATTCCCGATTCCTCGGCCCTAGCCATTACCAACAGATATACTCCATTAGGATCAACTATAGGAAATTTCCGACCAAACTATCAAACTGCGTTAGTAAACCAGTATGATCATTTCTCTTCCACTTACCGGCAATCGCCATCCCCTTCTGCAAGTTATACTAAAACATCCCCATATGTTATTAAACCAAACAAAGAGTATCTCTTTAGTATTCCTCCGAATCTCCAACACCTTCAAACACCTGAGGTCATAACCAAAAAGATCTTCCCTCCTAACTCCCATTTTTATCCCAGTGAATTTCACAAAACCCTCAAATATTATTCTACCATTCTCACTGAGACTTCTTCAGTCACCATAAAACCTATCTTTGATAAAGCCCCTGGCAAACAAAACAGAATCCTTTATCATTCCATCACCATAAACAAATTCTTGTTAGAATCAGAATGGGGAATCCCCCTCTTTCAGCCTAGACCCTTTCGGAGTAATCAGTTCCCTAGCAACCTAAACCACTACACTTATTTTGATTACATACATGCTTGGTCTAACATTTTCTTACATCAAGCAGAGGACTTCGGACATTCATGGTTTATAACCTTTGACAGAAGCTTCAAGCTCAGCTTCCCTACATGGTTTCCAAGATGGTGGACAGAACATGGCCTGCTCGCCATGTTTTACCAGAAGATTTTATGCAAGTCTTGTCAGACACCTTCAAGAAGAAATTCGATAGAACCATATTTGCAGACGACATTCCTTTGATCGCGTTATTCATGGCGAAGTACAGAGTTCCATGGATACTCAGATGGAACTTCGAGATTGAATCCAAGCAAGTCTATCGACAAAGGATGATCAAATGGTGGGACAAGTTCAACTACCAGAAGATCATTGAAGTTGTGCTCAAGGATTTTCCAGTAACTCTAAATCCAGTACCTGCAGTCGCAGCTCAACCAGCAAAGGCATTGCCTGAACCATCCACAGAAGAAATCGCATCCCTATCGGACATTAGCCCCTCATCATCACTCAAAGGCAAGGACAAATCATCCAAGTCTTCGAGCAGTTCCAAGAAGAAGAAATCATCTAAGCTGAAGGCCTTAGCCAAAATCCTCATGAAGGAACTACAAGAAGAAGAAGAAAGTTCAGACTCTGACGACTCTTCAGAAGCTTCATCAAATGCAGTAGCAACCCAAGGAAACATTTTCCCACCAGATTCCCAAGACCCGTATGATTTTTAAATTATTTGGTTTTAACCTGTATTTCTTCCATGTAATTTAGACTGGATCAAAATCCAATA
The DNA here is from genome assembly GCA_035220775.1 of Malus fusca. Taxonomy (NCBI): domain Eukaryota; kingdom Viridiplantae; phylum Streptophyta; class Magnoliopsida; order Rosales; family Rosaceae; genus Malus; species Malus fusca. Next base: position 47,283,734 of record CM069073.1, on the reverse strand, counting down.
GGAATACCTAGTATGTACTTTAGGAATACCTAGTATGTATTTGGTAGACTTCATCAGCAGTTCGGGTAAATCAGCAGTAGCAGACAAGTTACCCGCCAGCATCATTACAAGCAAATCAGCAGTAGCAGACAAGTCACTATTCATGAATAGTAAAATCACTTTTACTATTCATTTACCACTCCAGACAACATCATCGTGAATCCACAGTAAAAGCCTCATCATTTCTCAGACTTTACAGCCTTTGGCACATGCAGAAGACAGAGGAACGGGATTCCCGGATCTGAATTGGCTCTCCTCTCTCTCTCTACAAAGGGAAGGCTCGAGCTCAGAAGAGGATGACTTTTAGTCGAGAACTGAAACGCTCTGCGAATTCGAAAGAACAGAATTTCAGCTCTAGCTTTATCCAATAGAAATATCAAACACTTGTAATTCAATTTTCTGCTTTTAATCAAGGATGCCTGCGAGCTCCATAGTTTTCTCAGACAATCGTCAGTAGACGAAATTGTAAGTCGGTTTCCGATTTGAAATAAAATTATTTTGCAAAACTTATCTGCATCATTAATTTTAATTCATTATTTTACCATGAATATCACACCTACTTTCAATCTTGTTTTAATTATTTATGTTCTTATGATTGATTCAATCAACTTTAGATTTCCCATAAATCATAATTTCATTTTGATAAAATATACTGGGTTTCTCATATCCATATACATATTCTGCTTCCGCCCCCATTTGGTATCAGAGCCAAGTGTGTGGTTATTGCATTAGCATCTGAGTTATTTATTCTTAGCTTTCGAATTTTCTTACTTTCCTCTTCCAGTTATCTTAACTGTTTATCTTTTTAGTGTTATCTTCTTACCATAAGGTCTGAGCAGTAAGTCGTCACCCAAACAGTAAGTCCCGACGGATAGGGCTTGAGCGGCGCGCGTGACCCGGAGAGCTTGGTGATTAGATTCCCTAGTAAGATTTTACTTTTAAGGTTTCTGTATTTTGATTGTTTGAAATTTTGATTGCTATGAGTAGATTGTTTAGATCTAATTCAATGGCTAGCACTAGCTCTAGATCAAATCTAGTATATATATATATATATATATATATATATATATATATATATATGAATCAGAACTGTTTGACTGGTTGTCTGATTCATATAATCTTAATGTTAAGTATTTTACGATGGCTTAAGTAAGTGTGATGTTTATATATAAGAATCGATGAGTTTGGTTTGTATTAAATTATTATCACAGTACATTGAGTATGATAAAGGCGAATGTTGCATATTAAATACACAACCAAAAATCTCATTTTACACTCCTCACAAGTGTATTTTTCTTTCCTAATATAGAAAATTTAGAATGTAGAATAAAATTTTTAGAATGCTAATAACAATTTTCTTTAGAATTGGTTACCTTTTTTCTCTTTTCGGTTGTAGTTTGAGAGTGAAACCGGACCGAATGCACCGTGGCCACCCTTAAAAGTTAAATCTCATCCCTTTGTACTGTTGGATGAGCAAGGCAACGACCGGCTTTAAACCTCAATAAAACCCAAACTCTTGTCCCACTTCACAGTCCCCGCCGTCCTCCAACGTATAAAGCCCCAATTGTCCAGCGAATCCCACCCGCGCGATAGCTGAATTCTGCGAGTTGTTGGGTCTGCTGGGTTGCCATCTTCAGTCGGCCTCAGCCTCTCTTTTCTCTGCGCTCCGCCCCTCCAGATTCTTCATGTTGCATTTTCAGACTGTGCTTCCTAATCTCCACCGCCACCGCCGCCACGGTTTCATCTTCTCCGTCTTGCTCTAGGTATTGTTCGTTCCTATTGTATTGTATTTATGGTTTTCGTTAATATCTAACTTTTTTGTTTCCTGGAAAGAGAAAAAGAATAATTGAAAATACTTGGATAGTTAATTTTGGAAACTTGCAAATAAATTTTCGATTTTGTTGTGATTACTAGTATTAATTGAAATCAATATGCTTTTGTATGTGGTTTATTTGTTTAATTGTTTGTTTGGTTTCTTACTTCGAATTTACGGATTTGTTTTTAAGGTGTTATGGGCTGATGATTATTGTAGGATGCTGCTTGTTTTTGGGTTGGTAGCTGTCTAGCATCCTCATCTTTTGATACTTGAAGGTTTTGGATTGTTTCGTCGTCTTTCTCTTTCTCTTTCCCCTTTGGATTATAAAGAACAAAACAAAACCTACTTAATTGAACATACCAAACTCCAGCAGTGAGAAACAGATTGTGTTTCTAAGTTCTCACGTTTTTAAGTGCAAATTAATGTCCCATGGAAATGATTTATCAAATCTGTAACTCTGTAGCTGTGCCCTAATTGTGCATTTTATTAAATAGAAATCAACCTTCTTTTCACTTTGTGAACTGGCGAGATGATCCTTTCCAACAGAGAATAACAGTTAAGTAGCACTTTGTAAAGAACGCTTAAAATAAAATTACAAAAAGAAAGAATGCTTGAAGTAATTAAGTTATAATGTTAGATAATAAATGTACTCATAGTAGATTCTCTTTTTAGAAGGGCTGAAACTTTTATAGGATTTAATGGGTAGTCTTAGTTTCTGGTTCCTTACTGGAATACGTGATGCAGGACAATAGGAATAAATACGAACGGGGTAGATATCCGGACTCACCCCGGCCTTTGGTATCACACCAAAAGGGTATTGGAATCACTGCAATAGAGTATTTAGATAAATTCCAGCATCACACTGATTTTAAATACAGGTTGAAGGGAAACGATGCAAAATTTCCTTCTTGAAAAGAAGGAAAACTTAAATAGGACCACAATTGCCAATTTTATTGGTTCAATTCAATGAATTACTTTCTCTTTCAGAGACCTTTTTTTGTTACAAGAGATTAGTACAGATTCTAGATTCCTAGTTAAGAGCTAAGCTCTATACCCTAAGCTTTTAAACGGTGATTACATCCTAAAGTAATCAACCATAAATTCCACTCCCTAAGCCTATAAAAGATTAAAGAAAATGGTTGTTGTGCCAATGGGTGTGGAAAAGTGGAAAAGTAGAAAAGCAGCTGGGCGCTGTGAAGGAATAGGACTCTACTTGTGCGTTCCCAAAAATTCAGAATATGTTACTGTGCCAGTGGCCACATCAGAAACTGTGTAACTTGCCATGGTACTTTTTGTTTTGCAAAGTATTTAACCAAAACCTGTTATGTGTTGTCTTGTCATTTACTTTTACTGATCAATTTGGTCGTAGTTTGAGGCACTCCCTCATGCACACACACAAGCACACGCATAAATTTAAACACACCCTACTTTCAAGTTATTGTATATGAACCATTTAAGATGTATACATATGGTGACCGGTCTCACATTTCATGACTGTATAAAGGCCTTTTAGCCAAAATGTTTCCTAAGATTGGCACAACTCCTCACTTTCGTCCCTGAGATTTACAATTGACTGAAGTGGTCCCTGAGATTGTCCACTGTCAATCATTTTGGTCCTTTCGTGAAAATTTCCGTTAAATTGAGGGTATTTTTATCATATCAACCCCTCCACTTGAACTGGTGGTTTCTTAAATTTAACGAAGATTTTTCACATAAGGACCAAAATGATTGATGGTGGACAATCTCATGGAGCACTTCAATCGATTTTAAATCTTAGGGACTAAAATGAGTAGTTATGACAATCTCAGGGACCATTTTGGCTAAAAAGCCTTGTATAAAATATGCCCTTTCTAACACTTTCTCTAATTATTTTTCAGGAGAGATATGGTTTTCTTTTTAATCTGATTAGTTGTCCCTGATCTTAATAATCAAAAGTGGATCTCCTATTAGCCAGTTTTCTTGAGACACCTGCTGCAAATTCGGGCAAAGTTATGCGATCAGTTCTTGCTTACCATGTTATTATGTGCAGAAGATACCTTATAGTGTATGCCACCATCTTATTCTCGTTTCATCCCAAGAGGCCTTTCTATATCTCAAATCCAAAGATTCATACCTAAAAGTTGGAAGGAAGGAACGAAACAATTTGGGAACTCATCTGCTTTATGTATTTCGGAAACAGGTTCAGCTGTTGATGATTCTATGATAGATTCTCTTCTTACATCCATCAAGAATTATGCAAGCCAAGGAAATTTATCAAAAGCATTCAAGACTGTCTCTCTTGTCCAGCTCTATGCCTCTTCTCCTACTTGTGACCTTATCTTACATTCCATCTCTTCTGTTATCTTATCTTGCGCCAACCATAAAACATTACCGCAGGGTGAACAGCTTCATGCACATATTGTCAGATTGGGGTTTGAACGACACCCCATTTTGGTTCCCAAGCTGGTTACATTTTACTCAAGCTTTAATCTCCATGTTGAGGCTCGTATCATTATTGAGAATTCAAATATATTGCATCCTCTACCTTGGAATGTGCTCATCTCTTCATATGTTAAAAATGAACTTGTGGATGAGGCTCTCTCTACGTATAAACAAATGGTCAACAAGGGGATTAGGCCAGATTGTTTCACTTACCCATCTGTTCTCAAGGCTTGTGGTGAAAAATTGGATATAAGTTTTGGCAGGGAGGTACATAAGTCCATTGATGCTCGTTGTCAGGAGTGGAATTTATTTGTGCATAATTCATTGGTCTCCATGTATGGGAAATTTGGGCTTCTCGACGTTGCTCGTCACTTATTCGACAAAATGCCCACAAGGGATGCAATTTCTTGGAATGCAATGATCTCTGGTTATGCCTCCAAGGGCATGTGGACGGATGCATTCGAGTTGTTTGGAAACATGCAGATGGAGGGTATTGGAGTTAATATCTTACTTTGGAATACAATTGCTGGTGGGTGCTTGAGGACAGGTAATTTCAGGGGCGCTCTTGAGTTGCTTTCTCAAATGATAAGTTGTGGTATTTTATTGGACTCGGTAGCATTGACGATTGGTTTGAGTGCTTGTTCCCACAATGGAGCCATTAAATTAGGGAAGGAAATTCATGGTTTTGCGATTCGTAGTGGTTGTGATGGGTATGATAATGTTAATAATGCATTGATTACATTGTATTCTAGGTGCAAAGACCTTAGGAAAGCCTATACTTTGTTTGAATTGATAGAAGATAGGAGTATAATTACTTGGAACTCCATGCTTTCTGGTTATTCTCACATGGATCGAGCTGAGGAAGCTTCATTCTTATTCAGGGAGATGTTGTGTTCAGGAATTGAACCTAACTATGTTACTATTGCCAGCATCCTTCCTCTCTGTGCTCGGGTAGCAAACCTTCAACATGGGAAGGAGTTCCACTGCTACATTACAAAACGTGTAGTGTTTGATGATTGTTTATTGCTACGGAATGCCCTTGTGGACATGTATGCCAGATCGGGCAAGGTTTTACAGGCGAAAAGAGTATTTGATTCAATGTCGAAGAGGGATGAAGTAACTTATACTTCCATGATTGCGGGATATGGAGTCCAGGGTGAAGGAAAAGCTGCACTGAAGTTATTCGAAGAGATGAACTTGTTACACATAAAACCAGATCATGTAACTATGGTTTCAATTTTATCAGCTTGTAGCCATTCCGGTCTAGTAATCCAAGGCCAAATGCTATTTGAAAAGATGCTGAGTGTATACGGTATAACTCCCAATTTGGAGCACTATGCCTGCATGGTTGATCTCTTTGGGAGGGCCGGTCTACTAAACAAAGCAAAGGAGATTATCACAAGGATGCCTTACAAGCCAACTTCTGCTATGTGGGCTACACTTATTGGAGCATGTCGGATCCATGGAAATATGGAGATAGGGGAATGGGCAGCTGGGAAGCTGTTAGAAATGAGACCGGAAAATTCTGGTTACTATGTGTTAATTGCTAACATGTATGCTGCTGCTGGTTGTTGGAACAACCTAGCGAGAGTGAGGACTTTCATGAGGGACTTGGGTGTGAGGAAGGATCCTGGCTGTGCTTGGGTTGATGTGGGCAATGGATTTTCACCCTTTTTGGTGGGGGACACAAATCGGCTGAGAGATGAAATTTACCTTTTGTTGGATGGCTTAACAGAGTTAATGAAAGATACTGATTCTGTTGTCAATGGGGATATAAGTTCAGGTTATGATGTTTTTGAGGATTAGAATAGAAGGAAGCTGATTATACGAAAAGGATTGCTAACACAATGTCATGTAAATTGATTTCAATTCTGTAATCTTGAGAGACACTTGCCAGATCCAGGGGTTTTTACCAATTTTGAAGTGAAAATATTCTGCTAATATGGTGCAGGATAGAGTCTCATGAAGAATGCTTGAGTTGTCCCACTTGAACTCATCACATGATTCACATCTAAAGGTTGATGCTGGGCGGAATTGTTTTCAGATTTTATCTTCTTTCTGTGCTTTGACATTTCAGTTTTGTAGTGCATATGACTGATTTGACATAATTTTGCTAATTCCAGTCCTGCTAGTGGCTATTTGCCGAAACTTCTTTATAGAGAAGTTGCACCTTTGTGAACTGACAACATTTTTTCTTTTCTGAGTACAGAGACAGCAATAGTAATTTTCCTAGAATATGATTTTTACTTATTTTAGTAAAGTTTTTCTAATGCAGACTACGATATCATGTTTTTCGGTTTTCTAATGGCATCTATTGACTTCTCAAAACTCAAGTATTAGCAGCATTCAACACTTCTGTTTATTTATAGGGATCGGTTACTTTTGTGTCAAGGGGAAACTGCTGGCGTTATTTTCCTGTTACATGCACCTGCTGGTGAGAGCAACTTCACAGGTATGTTCCCTTACTCCAAGTCCCAGTCTCCTGCTGGGTTTGGGTTTAATTTCATGGGGGTGTTTTCCATTCTTCTTCTAGTCTTCCTGTGAAAGTAATTATATTTTGCGTGAATATTGCCAGAGCTGGTTTCTAGGGCATTGTCTCGATCCTCGACTCTCCCCAGTCCCAGTCTCCGCTGGATTTTTGTGCCTTGTACGTTTACTTGCGAATGTTGTGGATCTCTAGTGGTTGATTCGGAGGATGGGATTAACTGTTCTTGTTTGTGTACGAGAATTGTTTTGAATTTAGCTCTGTTAAGGTTTCTTTGGATGAGATTGATGTCTAGCTTTAGTCACTGGTTCTTGATATACCTTTCGTAACTACTTCAAGCTTAGAATTGTTTGCACCGTAACAATATTTTATCGTAACTTCGCATGACACAATTCGGTTCTTGCATTAGTTTTTACTGTAACAAGATTTTGGGCCTTCTTGTGCTGTTGCATTAGTTTGTACTTGCAATAGGGTTTAACGCGTCCTTGTACTACTGCCATGGAATATCACCGTGGCCCGTGCAGCACAAATCTCTCCCTTTTTAGACGTTAAGGGCCAAATCGAAAAAACTGCAAAACTTAAGGTGGATAATATGGAATTAACCTTTTTTTTTGTACAGCCAAGAAACTTTTTACTTATTATACTAAAAATAACTGCTACCTAAGGCCCTAAATATAACATTTACCAAAAATAAATCACGGCGGCCGGATTATCATGGGCATGGCGGACGCTGGAGGATCAAAAAGTAGCACACAAATCTTGAGAGAAGTTTTTTCAAGTCAATTGACGCCTGAACAAATCAGCACCGTCCTCAACATCATCAGTTTTAATTGATCCACTGTGTGCCATAAGTACTCTGTACACTCTCTTGGAACAAACCTCACCCAATCTTCTGTCTTCGCCGAGCAGACCCTCCGTTATCAAGTCCTTGAGCAGAAATTCCTTTTCGTGAACCTGACATTTCGATAATTAGCAGCCAAGAAAAACGGACGAAAAACGAAAGCAAATAGAATGTACAGAAACATGTTGAATTCCGCCTGCAACACAGCAATGTGCATGCTGCTGAATGTATAGCTTAGCGAATTACGCCTTCTGTTACTTAAGAAAATATATCACACGTTAACTAGAGAGATTTTGTCATCTGCATTGCACAAAGAAAACCCATCCAATAGCAACTAAAACTTCCCGAAACAGCTCAAATCTGCTCGGTAAACAAGAGGATAGTGAACCTATGTCGAATTCAATCAACACACGTTCTTTTATATTTCATGACAGGTTGCAGCATCTTATACTTACCGGTATATTTGGGTCCATGTAGACAGTCAAAAGAAGTTTCATGGTAGGGTACTTCTTCCATATAGCAATTGCAAATCGCGGCTGTACCTTTGGGATGGCTACCAAAGCTTTTAACCTAAATATCAGGTACAAAATAAAATGCTCTTAGATAAATGATAGAGTTATAAAATTAAAATCAGACAAATCATTTTCATTTGTACAGTTGTTCAACATCTTTTTCTAGTATCTACAAATATTGCAGTGCATCATCAGTTTAGAACTCATCCTCCTAATCATTTGACCCCAGAAACAAGAAAGTGCATCAAATGAAATATCAAGTAGAACCACTGTCGTAAAAGCCACAGGAGACGACAAGAATATGTGCTGCTGCCTAAACATTCTGCATTACTTTTGTATGTTGTCTGTTGACATCAAACAACTCACCATGAGCTCTTTCTGATTAAATCCCTGTCAACGCAGTCCTTAATGGTAAGAGATTCATTAGCATTTACATCCAGTCTGGTTAACTTCTTTCTGCATTTTTAGAGCAAAAGGTAGAATTAGAATATCGACCAATTAACATTAAAAATGTAGATAGATAGAAGGTCCATCTACTTCGACGGTTAGGATTCTATCTCCTGCTTTTATGAACATATATGCATCCGATAGTACTAAATTGGGAAGCTGTCGTGTCTTGATTAATTTTGGTTTCTTAATCTAGCTGTAGAAAGAAGAATAAATAGATAAAAAAACTGAGTGACGCCATGTGAAATACCTAAATTGGCAGGATGACAAGTTGCATGTTAAACCAACAATATGTTCAGCAAGTTCAGCCTCATCTATGCACAGCCTGGAATGTACTTTAATAAAATTAGTGGTCAATTTTGCCAGCACCTGGTAAAAAAAAAGAGAAGTTTTAAGATACTAAAAAACCAAGAACTGCTATTCTGCAAGACATGTATGAACCACCATAAAGCATTAACGCGTCTCGATCCTAAGAATTTTGTGTTCATGGTTCAACCTCCTCAACAGGTGGGCGTCTCCAGCCATTATGACTTGTTGGGTTCTTGTACACTTCTTGTTCCCTAAAATTGTAAACAATTCAACGATGAATATGCACAAACCGAACAAATAACTGCTTTTTTATAGTTGAAAGGAAAATAGAGAATGTAGTTTCCAGGTTCACCACCAGCCGTAAATTTGAAAAAGCCAAAAGAAAAAATTAAAATGGTAAAACTGATACTCTAGCAAGAAAAACTTCAACACACAATACATAATTATTGCAATTTCATACAGTCAAATGGCAGGGTTATTTTTTTCATCACAAGGATACACTGATCTTCATCAATTTCTTACCTTTTATCAATATAAGCCATCAACCTATTTGTTAGATAACACACTGTATAAGTTGGATAACGACTTCGAACACTTAAAACATGGTCCAAAAGAGATTCATTGATGACAAGGTTACAAAATTCTTCAGCTTCATACACCAGCAATATGTATTTAACCTCTGTTCCTTCAGGAGAAGTCTGCAATCAGTTATTGAGGTTAGCATATGTTAGTGGTTACACCAGGCATGCATCAAAGACGTAAAGTAAATCAAGTGAGGCCGACGTTCATGAAATCCTTAAAAATTTAGTTTAATCTGGCTATGCATACAACCCAAGAAGATGCGCACCTATCATGATCCTTTACTAACGAGTCTCCAGTCACACACAATTCACACCCACAATAAACCTTTAACGTCATGATTTATTCTTCAATTCCGAAAACTTATTACCTGTGAAAGATGTTCTGGAACAGTCATGGTCCAGATAATTGATCTTTCCATTGGATTTGATGTTATGCGGTATGTTAGCCCTCTTTCAGAAATCTTTGTAAGCAGACTTCCTACCATAAAAATTCAAATAACTTCTCAGCTACAATATATGAAATAATGCGAGATACATACACAGAAGGAGAATAATATTAAGACCACACCTCCAACTGACCCCAATTCCAATACTTTCGTATCAATCTCAGCCACAATGGATTTTAGAGCAAACTTTCCTTTTTCCCACTTTTGCTTTTCTTTCTCAAGTTTTTTCATTTTTGCTGCTTCAGCTTTCAGATATGTTCTTTGCAGCTTCTCTTCCTGTTTTTCACATATATCAGTCATCTTGTTTCTGTTAAAAATAATTAGGAACAGATCATAAAGAACAACTTACTTGCTCTTTTTTATTCTTTTCTTCCCTTTGGCGTATCCTTTCCTCTTTCGCCATCTTCTTTTTGTCCATTGCTTGTGTAATATTTTCGTTTTTAGAAATAGCTTTAGTTTTTCTCCTCTGTTTCACAATGTTTCTCGTCTGATCCATTATATTTTCTTCGCCAGGATAACCAAATACCTGATCACATCATGGCATTAAACTTCAGAATAAATACCAAATTTCATGATTTGAACAGCACACTTTTATTCAATGAGAAAATTAAAATAATGGTGCTGCCATTAGACTACAAATGTGAACATGAAATTTGTTCTCATGAGGTTATATATTTGTTGAAATACTGAAGTATAGAGAACTTTTCCCTTAGTAACTTCCATTTCAATCTTTACTCTTTTAACGAATTTTCACCAGTCCTACCTGGACATCTTCATCAGCTCATTTTGACATCCAAATCATAAAACTGGAATTCATCAGTCACGTTTCAAGTTTTTACCAGGCGTTACTCCTAGCACTATGCCTCAATTTTCATGCCAAAGTTATTTTACCGCAGGCTTCACTTTCCAGAATCAGTTCAGTTAGGAATCATGTATTGCATACATCCTGAAAAATGCCGTGCCTAATATACAAACTTTGACAGGAATCACGTTTCTGAACTATCATACAGTTATAAGAAATGGCAGCCTGAGGTGTTGCTTACTCCATAGCCATCTAGCATCAACAAAAAAAATACCTGATCAATGTCTTCTTGAAAAGCCGTAGGTTGTGAAGAACTCCCAGAAACCAGTTGTAGATCATCATGTCCTGATAAACATGTGTTTGAAGGGTCCATATTAGGAGCGAAAACATATTGCATGGAGTTATGAGTCATTTTAATTAACATTTTTGAATTCAAAACTGATAAACAAAAGTGAACACCCAACCATAACCACAGGTCTAACAGATACAACCCTTAACATACCAAAAGAACATGGGGACTCGTCAAATCCGGATATCCAACCTAAGTCCTTCAGCACACCAGAACCACCAGCAGCTGATTCATTCTCCTCCTCCTTTCCCCTTCCACAACCACTTTCGCACTCATCATCAGATTCCAAGCATACCAATCCATCGGCGCCTGAATGAAAAGAAAACAACGCCTCTATGACCAAATTTAACCAAGTTTAGCCAAAAAAAATGCAATTCTACAAAATCATAATATAATTCAAACCAACCAAAGCATAGCAGAGAATGCATAAACACGTAATTTTCGAACAAAATGAACATGGCAAGTATTAAGAAATTTAACCGTAGTTGAAACAAAAAGAGTGAAACAAAAACAGAAATCCAACAGCCAACCGGAGAACTTGTGTTGGGAATGTGAAACCCTAGTTTGGGTTTGGAAGTCCGAAGGTGCTTTTGTGCATGGAGACTCATCGAGGACCAAGTAGCGCGAGGAGGTGGGACCGTCGTCGTCGTCGTCGAGGACGAGAACCGTAGGAGGAGGAGGAGGATTCGGGTTCGGGTATGGCTTGAGTTCGGTTCGGCGTCTCTTAGAGTGGTGGAATGATTGAAATGGAGGAGGGGTTGACGAGAGCACATTTCGGTCTTCTTCTTCGTCGGAGAGGACGATTGGCTGGTGAGGCTCCGACATTTGCGACTGGGAGTAGGAGGGAAGAGTAGAACGACGACACTGCACTCTTTGACTCCTGTGAGTGATCAACAAAAGGCAATATGCGTTTCAAATATTTAAGCGGCAATTCTGTCTTCCCATTGTTCCCGGTTTTCTATTATAAGAGTTTCGAAAAACCAGGGAGTGTTGTAAAATCGACAGTTTGTGTAGTGAAATAAATAAATAAGACACAAAATTGATGAGGTTCTTCTACGTGTGACTGGAGTACATCTTCGGGGCAGCAGTGATTCTTTCATTATAATCTGAAATAATTAGAGTACAAAGATAACTCTCTCTATTATCTCCTCTCCTCTTCTTCTCTTTTCTTTCTTCCTCTCTTTTCTCTCTTTTTCTTCCTCTTTCTCTCGGGAACTTCCCACCTTGATGTTGTGTGGGGTTTGTATTTATATAGAAAATGGGAGTAGTGTGTAGCAAGCTTCAGCAATCAAAAGGAAGGGCCTATTATTTAATTATTTGAGTGGACATTCACTGTTCTACAACACTCCTCCTTGGATGGCCACAAGTCTTCGATTGACTCGTTAAAATCTTGATCTGTTTTGGATGCTCCCCCTGATGAATATCTCCCCCTGATTTCAAATCATTTAGGTTGATCGTTGATCATTCTGCTTCAGTCTTTTAGTAAGAAGAGTTGCCGAAATAGATGTTTTACTTGTTGTTAACTTTCCACAGGCTTGTTCTTGAACTGTGCTGGAAGGCCTTCTGCTAGACTTCCTACAAATGTCTAAATTTACTTCTTTTATCTGGAGCTAAATTTAATTCAAGGGTGGTGGACACTTGATCTTGAATCAAACTTGTGATTTCTTCAAGGGCCTTCAAAGCTTGATCTTGAATGAAGTTGTACCGTGTGGAGCTTCACGTGGCAAGTGATCTTCGGCTTTGTCGGGGATGAATCAACATGTGTTTGTTGCACTTGTCTCCACATACTTCAATGTATCATTTTCACTTGCCTTACTTGTTCCCCTTGCTTAAGTAGTATTTTCCCTGGTTTTCCCCCATGCATGTGTGGCATATTCTCCTGCAGTATTTGCCTTATGATGCAGGAATGAAATGCAACCCTTGCATTTGGATGGTTCATCATTTCTTGGTGACTGGAGACCCAGCTCCAAACCCAGCTCCAACAACAGTTGAAGATGGCTACTCGAGAGCAATACTAGGTAAGCAATCAAGAAAGGTTCCATGCAATCGGTTCCTTACCGGGAGTTGGAGTGGAGGTTCCGACGTATTGCTTTCTTTATCCTTGTTTTTGCAGGTAAGAACAAGGACAAAGGAAAAGACAGGGAGATTGCATGATATGAGATGCTCTTGCTCTCGTCCCTGATGATATGAGGTACTCTTGCTCTGGTATGACTTGTTTTGAAGAGGTATTCTCGGAGAGGAAGAAAACTGAGTATTTCGAGATGCTTTGTTGAAGATGCATTCTCGGAGATGAAGAATAGTTAGGTATTCTTGCAGGTCTGCCTTGTTATGGAGAACGGAGGTCGACATATATAGAGATTTCCCCAATAGCAGGTAGTGGTGTGGATGTGGCTTTGTCATCCACGCTTGTCGGCAACAGTGTGGTAGTTGGAATAGTAAGATTTACGCGTTTTCAACTTTATCAGAGATCTTTGACAAAGTTGCACGCGATAGCAGAAAAAGCTGAGATTGCATCTGAAAAATGCCAACAAACTTTATTCAGGAAAATCTGGCTTTTGAAATTCGGAGAGCGGTGCCTCTTCGTTCTCTGAACAAGTGGTTATGTTGCCTCTTCTTTTATAGAGACATCCATTGTGTTCAAGAGTACGCTCAGAAAGTTGTTGCCTGTAGAAATTTTCCCCTTCTTGTACTTCTGAAATTTTATTTGACCTCATTTTTCCTTTATCATTTCTGAAAATGGTTTGTCCATCTAACATTTGCTTAGATTTGAGTCTTAGGAGTGATACAGACGAGCAGCGTCAGTATAATATATGGCGCCCGTCATTCTTATCTTCTAATGACATTCTTACGGTTAGAGACTCTGTGATGAAGAATAATATAACCGCTATTGTGGTAGTTAGGAATATTCTCACTCCAAATGATAACAGAATCCTTTCAAAACGATCTGATGAGCTGACCGTTCAAGACTCATTGGCTCTCAGTGTTCAATGTGCGGGCTCTGTATCCAATATGGGTCAACGCCTACTTGCTCAAACTCGCCAAGTTGAATCATTGATGGATGAGGTGGCAAGTCTTAAACAAGAGACCAGAGGGCTTAAGCACGAGAATAGAGTGTTACACATGTTGCAAATAATTACTCGACGAGCATGAAAAGAAAGCTCGACCAGCTACAGGAATCCGAAAGTCGGATTCAAAGTGATCACCAGAGGTTCGTTGCTAGATTCCGAAAGCAACTGATGCCTTCCCATTCTGGTGTTTTGCCAAGTATTGGGGTGCCACATGATCAATCTCCAGTGCCTCCCCCTTATGGGGTACTTCCGAGTACTGAGACTTCACATAAGCAACCTTTGTAAAGGCTTCATCCCGTTTGTTTGTTTTAACTCATGTGTATGTACATATCTGTAATTTCTCGAAGATATTAATAGATAAGCTTTATTTCATTAAGTGTATTGTGCTAAATACAATAAAGCATATACTTGCATGAAGGTAGTGACACTAAGACAAATATGTAGGTGCTCATTAAGGGAATGAGTTCACTGAACACAATCGAACGAGAATACTTGCATGGAGGTCTACTCACATGTCAAACAAGTAACTCTAATGGTTGGAATAATGTAAGTAGTCATTTGACCTGAGGCATCGTCGTTGTCTTGTGGTTAAGTACTTGATCTTTGATTATGTCAAAGTCACCCCATTCGCGGGTGTCCACGACATAGTTGGGGTTAAGCCACTTAGTCATGAAGGCAAGTGAATGCGCAACAAGGAATCTCTAATCCTCGTTAAGAGAGGAAGAATACTCTAAGATATGATTCGGGAATTTTCGGCCGAAGTATCGAGCGTAAATAAGGAAAGTGTTCCTATACGACTCGATTGAATCATATAAGAAGGAATAATCACATTAGGGGTTTGACATAATATATCCATACCCTGGTGATGTGATTGAGAGTATTGTTTTAGAGAATGATCGAATTACATTGTAATTCCAACTGAATAGGTTATCTGAACAAATTCTACATTAGCTTGGGTAGCCATGATATATGGTTAGATGTCACTCATGGCTTGTGAGTTCTTCTAGATGATTAAATTTAGTCGTCAAGAAGAAGGTGAATTAAAAGGTAAGTTTTAATTCACTAAGTGATTGGATTAAATATAATCAATTGGATTGGTGCCAATCACCTCACTGCCTTGCTAATTAGAACCTAAAATGATTGTACACCGATACACTCTTGTAGTGATACAACTATTGGATGATGAAAATAATTAATTGGATTAATTAAGTGTTGTGATTAATTAGAAAGTCTAATGAAATCATAAAAGCGATAAAAGATCGTTTTGGGCTTAAAGAAAAGTTCGGGTTTATTTGGGCCCATTGGGCTTTTATTCAAGCATAGGATGACTTGAAATAATAAAAGCCCAAAGCCCAAACCAAACACTAAAGGCCGGCCACTTAAAGGGAAAGGGAGAGAGTGGAAGTCAAGTTGTTGACTAGGTTTCTTTTTGTCTATAAAATGAACTTTATAGAGATATTTTTCATTGGGGTTTTTGTGTGTTCAAAACAACAAAAGAGAAAAAGAAAATTACTCTCTCTTCAACACCAAAGGCCGGCCACCATTGGGGGTTTTTAGCTAATCATCTATTCACCCCTTTTGGTTATTCCTCCATCCATCTCACTACACTAGTGAGTGTGGATCTTTAGAGGTCTTCTATTTTGGAGACTAAAGGAGAACTAATGAGCACTCATACTAACAAAGTGGAGGAGGCAAGGAGGGAGGCTATGCTCAAGGAGTTCAAGGAACAAAGGGCTTGGAGGTGGTCCATCCTTGGTCTAAAATCTAGATCAAGAGGTATAGATCTACTCCTAAACTTTGTTCTTAACTTAAATGTTTTGATGCATAATATATAAACCTATGAACCTTGAAGGGGATTTGCATGACTATAGCTTTGATATTATGTGATAACATGCTTCCATTGCTTTCGTATATAAATTTTGAATTGTATATGCATGCTAGTCATTTGAAATCCCATATGAAATCTCATAAATTTCCCTTCACATAATGCGGGCTATTAATTGAAGCCGCTTGATAAATGCCTCTGCTAAACCATTTTGGGTATGGACATGAGGAACATGATGTTCAACATCAATGCCCAGTGCCATGCAGTAATCATCAAAGGTTTGAGACGTAAATTCACCAGCGTTATCAAGTCGAATGGACTTAATGAGATGATCTGGGAACTGTGCTCACAACTTAATTATCTGAGCAAGAAGTCTCGCAAAAGCTATATTTCGAGTAAACAATAGGCAAACATGTGACCATCGGGTAGATGCATCAACCAAAACCATAAAATATCGAAATGGTCCACAAGGTGGTTAAATAGGTCCACAAATATCCCCTTGAATTCTTTGCAAAAATGATGGGGATTCATCATTAACCTTTAGTTGTGATGGTCTAATTACCAACTTCCCTTGGGAACAAGGCTTGCAAGGGTTATCATTTGAGACATCAATGTGTCTGCTCAATAATGGATGTTCATTAGAGTTAGTAGTGATTCTACGCATCATGGTAGATCCTGGATGACCTAGACGGTCATGCCAAAACATGTAAACCTTTGAATCAATGAACTTCTGGTTCATGACAGTATATGCCTCAACTGTCCTTATGTATGTATAATACAATCCACTCGATAAACCATGCAACTTCTCCAATATACGCTTCTGGGTATCATTGGAGGTAATGCATAAATATTCCACATTTTCTACACTTTTCGTTTCAATGTGGTATCCAATTAGACGTATGTCTTTAAAACTCAACAAATTTCGAATGGATCGAGTAGCATATAATGCATTCTTTATGGACAATATTGTTCCATTTGGTAACATAATCTGGGCTTTTCCTGAGCCTTCAATTACATCTGATTGCCCTGATATTGTTGTTACCTTTACTTTTGCAAGTACCAAATTCGAGAAATACTTTCGATCTCGAAGTATTGAATGCGTGGTTGCGCTGTCTGCAAGACAAAAGTCTCCGCCATTGCTCTTGTTTTGAGAATAACCATAATTTGTATCCATGTTCTCTGAGTAAAGAAAAAGCAGTTTATTCATACTGGAATACTGCTTTTATTGAATTGAAAATGCGAGCATTAAACCACAAGTACAAATAACAAGAGTACATTAAACATAAATAATTCAATCGGACCCATAAACTTCATTCCCTCTTTCATTAATAAAGTCTGTAGCATCTAGGTGGGTTATGTTTAACTGTCCTGATAAATTGATCACTGGATCAGGGGTTTCCATTGGTTGAGTCTGGTCGAATAAATTGATCTCGACACCCTTCTCATTGAAGGAGGCTTGATACATATCCACCAGATGCTTTGGGGTGTGACAAGTACGCGCCCAATGTCCGTTGCCACCACACCTATGGCAAACTCCTTCAGGATTTCTAGGAGTGTTCATATGAGCTTTTCCTTTCTGGCGATTTGCTTTTTTAAAGCTCAGGCCTGGATTATGCATTGGAACCTGGTTGTGAAGCTGGACACCATGATTCTTGTCTTTTCCGTTCCACCGGCATTGTTTGTGGCCACGTCCTCATTTGTAATTATTGCCACGGGAGGATATGGTATTCCTTTCAAGGGAAGCAACATTCACTTCTGGGAACGGTGCTGATCCAGTAGGTCGGGAATTATGGTTTTTCATCAGGAGCTCATTGTTCTGTTCAGCTACCAGGAGCACAAATATCAGCTGGTTGTATTCAGTGAAGTTTCGCCCTCTATACTGCTGCTGTAGGAGCATGTTAGAGGCATGAAATGTGTTGAAAGTCTCCTCAGTAATAGTATCCCCACAGAGCTTTATCTGAGAGGTAATTCTGAACAACGCAAAATTGTACTCAGCCACTGACTTGAAATCCTGGATCCTTAGGTGAGTCCAGTCATAGCGAGCTCTTGGAAGAATCACCGTTGTCTGGTGATTGTATATGTTTCTCAAGGCCTTCCAGAGGGCTAACGGATCTTCAATCGTTAAGTACTCGCTTTTTAGTGCCTCATCAAGATAGCGACGAATAAAAATCATGGTCTTCGCCCGATCTTGAGAGGATGAACTGCTCTCTTCCCTATTGGTATCTCCAAGATTCGCTGCTTCCAGATGGATCTTGGTATCCAGTACCCAGGTAAGGTAATTCTTCCTAGTAATGTCCAGGGTAGCAAAATCAAGCTTTGCCAAGTTTGCCATTTTCTTTTCTGAAAGAAAAATGAGGTGTGTAAGAACTTGCAATAATATGTGTTCTGGAGGAATATATATGGGTAAAGTACAAAAAAACTACCTCAACTATTGATGTCACGACACTTTCATACCTCATCTTTTAAAATTTACAATGTCATAACTCATCTTACAAATTTGTGATAATGTCAGACCTCTGTCAGTTTTTCTGTTAATTTTTCTGTTAAATGCTGACGTGGCCCGACACGTGTCCCACTCACTAATCCAACTGGATTAAAAATTAATTAAATATATTTTTAATAATTAAATATTCAAAAAACTAAAAAATTAAAAATTAAAAAACAAAAAAAATAAAAAAATGGCCTAAGGATCCGGCCTTCCTTTCTCTACCCGCAACAACACCAACCCTTCTCTCTTTCTCCCCTCTCTTCCTCCTTCTTTCTGGGCGTTTTTTTTTTCTTCTTCCTCTTCTTCCTCTTCTTCTTCTTCCTTCTCCTTCTTCTTTCTAGGTTGCAGCGTTTTTTTTTTTTTTCTTTTTCTTCTTCTTTCTCCTTCTTCTTTCTGGGTTGCAGCGATTTTTTTTTCTTTTTCTTCTTCCTCTTCTTCTTCTTCCTTCTCCTTCTTCTTTCTGGGTTGCAGCGTTTTTTTTTCTTTTTCTTCTTCATCTCTTTTTTCTTCTTTCTCCTTCTTCTTTATGGGTTGCAGCGATTTTTTTTTCTTTTTCTTTTTCTTCTTCCTCTCCTTATTCTTCTTTCTCTTTCTTCTTTCTGGGTTGCAGCGAATTTTATTTATTTATTTATTTTTATCTTTTTCTTCTTCTTTTTCTTCTTCCTCCTCATTCTTTCTGGGTTGCAACATTTTTTTTCCTTCTTCCTCTTCTTCTTCTTCTTCTTTCTGGGTTACAGGGGGTTGGGTTTTTTTTGGGGGGGGGGGATGGACCCGGTCGAGCAAGGCGCTGGAGTTGCGCTGAGGCATAGCTCCATAGCGAGAGCTTGGAGAAGTGGGTCTGTGGCTAGTGGCGGTGGCGGGTAGGGGTGGATGGGGAGATATTGGGACAGGTAGGATTTGGGTTGGGGTTGGGGGAAGACGGGAAATGGAAGAAAGGGTGAGGGGATAAGGGTGCGCAGAGAGGGAGAAGAGAGAGAGGCGAGAGAGGGGGTCCCAACATCCCTTTAGGCCATTTTTTTTTACTTTTTAATTTTTGAATATTTAATTATTAAAAATATATTTAATTATTTTTTAATCCAGTTGGATTAGTGAGTGGGACACGTGTCGGGCCACGTCAGCATTTAACATAAAAATTAACAGAAAAACTGACAGAGGTTTGACATTGTCACAAATTCGTAAGATGAGGTATGACATTGTCAATTTTAAAAGATGCGGTATGAAAGTGTCGTGACATCAATAGTTGAGGTAGTTTTTTGTACTTTACCCAATATATATTGTTAGAACTTCTGGTTCTTACAATTTTTTGATCTTTAGGCCAAAATGATAAGTACTCGAAACTTCAGGCTCGAGATTTACATGATTAATGAGAAGTGCAATTGTACCGCACCATTCTCATCGAAACAAGTATAGGATGAGCGATTATTCCACACCACTTTAAACAACAGGAAAATTTAAATATGTAGAGCAAGGTGGACGATTATACCGCACCACCTAAAATTGCGATAAAATTTAAATATGCAAAGCAGGGTGGACGATTCTACCGCACCACCTAAAATTGCGATAAAATTTAAATATGCAGAGCAGGGTGGGTGATTATTTCACACCACCTAAAATTGCAATAAAATTAAATAGCAGGTAAATTTAAATATGCAACATAGGGTGGGCGATTATACTGCTCCACTTAAAATTTACAGTAAAATTAGATCTGCAGTCCAAGATAGGCGATGATACCGCACGATCTTGGATTGCATAAATAAACACTGGGTTAGTAGTCAAGAGTTACACCAAACAAGAAATCAAAGATATAAGTAACTGTTAGGTTGAGGACTAGAAGTAAACATGGTGCAAACAGTTATTCGCGAGGGTATATCCAGCAATTGAGGCAGAGGAAGAAGAATAATAGTAAAAACCTTAGAGGAAACATTTTTTTTTTCTTTCGGTGAAGGGAAATGAGAAATGATTAAAGATTCGTGCTGATAACGTGTTATAAATATGCAAAATTTAGAGAGATAACATTTACTAGAGACATGAGCGAAGCAGTTGCAAAATATTATACCAACACAAGCTGTTGCAGAGGAAGTAATGTATATTATTGCTATTAGTTGTTTTTTCTCTTCCAAGTCTAATTTGATCAAATGTAGTGCTCTATTTATAGAGCAACCTCATAAGAAACAAACAAATGACACTATTAAACTTGTGAATTAGTTACTATATACATGTGGACAAACATACCCACTATTTTACAACAAAGATAAGAGGGATTGAGAACACAACAAAGCGGGTTAAATATGGTTTTAGAGAGTTGGGCTGATTCGGGTTGATCCGACCCGAGTTGTATAAGGGTTTTGTTTTTCCACAGTGTTGCAGAAGGAAAGCGAGCCAGTACGCTACCGCGAAAAATCCCAAAATTAATTTGGTTTTTAGGGCACGGCCACTGGTGGATATTCGCATCAATTCAAATCAAAGTCTCTTCTCCCTTCGTCCTCCTCTTGGTTTTTGGGAAAGTCTGGTTTCCCAGAAAGTTGCCATTTTCGTGGTAAGTTGGATCTGGATCTGGATCTGGATCTGGAAGATTCTCTCTCCTCTCTCTCTCCCTCTCTCTTACTCTGTCTGTCTGTGTTTGCGTTCAGTTGTGCTTTTGGTGGAATCAGTCGTCGTCATCGGGTCGGATCAAAGGTGAACGGGACGGACAAGTACAAGTAGGAGAAGAGAGATGAAAAGGGTCTTCGGTGTCAAGAAAGACAAAGAGCCCCCTCCTTCTGTTGGCGATGCCTCCGATAGGGTTTGTTTCCTCCCTCCCTCTCTTGTGATTGATGGTTGATTGTTGCGTTGGGTATCACTTAATTTAATTAGAGTTGGGATTATCAGCGTTTTGTTTTTGTTCCAGTTTTTTGGGAATGGGGATTGGGGATTTCAATTTATTTCTCTACTATGATTAGGTTTAATTAAACCGAAACGAATAAAAGTAAAAATTGGGTAGACTTTACTGTAATCATGGGTTTGAAGATTTAGTCGAATCATTATGACTAGCTGTAGAATCGACAGTTTTTGTAACTAAACGCGATGATTTGTTTCCGAAAAACTATTGTCTATTGTTTCAATACATAGCTTTGTAGTTACGTTTGGTATTCTATCTGCTACTGCTGTTGAAGAAGTAAAACATTATTATGTAACAGATCAATAAAAGGGGCGAAACAGTGGATGAAAAGATAAAAAAACTTGATATTGAACTGAATAGATACAAAGAGCAAATCAAGAAGACAAGGCCTGGTCCTGCACAAGAAGCTGTCAAGTCTCGAGCCATGAGGGTTCTTAAGCAGAAACGAATGTATGTCCCCCCCCCCCCCTTCCATGTTACTAACTTATTGCTTCCCTTGGTGGTTTATCTTTTCTCATATTTGTTGCATCCCTTTTGTTCTGCTTCATTCATATGAAATTTGTGAGGATTTTGAGATTGGTTTATTTTGACTTTGGGAAAAGCTTGGGAGCGACAATGATTAAACATTTGTGTGACTTAAAAACGGTTGGGACTTGAGAGTGAACTTTAAGTGGTTAATTGAAAACTCGAAATAAAATTATTGAAAAATCAAAAGAAGTTAAAAAACATGATGAGCAACTTAAGGGTGCACAATAGTGCTAGAAGAATGTCAAATAGAATACAAAGTAAGCGTGCATGAATCTGTACACACACTCAGATTTCCTGGGGTGTCCTGCAGCTAACTAAAGGCATAAGTTTACGGTGCCTTTGCATGGTCTGTCCTCGATGAGAAAAAGAAATCTGTCAAATACGAACAGTTATAGCATCATTTGTTCATTATGTCCAGTAAGTTAGGTTACAATCTGCATGTGAGGACATTTCTCCCTAGTGCATGCCTTTTTCCAAATATTAGCAGGCCATAATGGTAAATTTGCCAAAACATTGCGCTAAATGATTATTATTATTATTATTTTATAATTTTTTTCACCAATGATGATATCATTTTAAATTTTTCAGTAATGACGAGATCGTTCTCTTTGGAATTTAGAATTATCGAGATATCTTTTGCAATTTGTAAAGTATATGGTGAATATACCACATGAATCAATTTGCATTATCCTTTTTTCTTTGATGATTTGTATAATTCATTGAGCTTCTGGACAGGTATGAAGGACAACGGGACATGCTGTATAATCAGACATTCAACCTTGATCAAGTTTCCTTTGCTTCAGAGGGTATAAAAGATGCTCAGCAAACGGTAATATCCTAAGCTGTTAAGTTTTGTGATAAACTTCATATGTTTAGTATTGAGTAAATAGACATATAAGGATCTGTTCGTTTAATGTTCATCCATGTGTTGGATTGTTTTGATTTTCAAATGTGAGGATTCAAGAATACTGAATGACATAGCTCAACATAACAAATGACATTGTATGACGAACTGCTTTCATTGTATTAGTGAAGCCAAACCTTTAGCACTAAGGGCTGGGGGTAGGTACCCAGTATGTTTTGATTATGACATGTATTTAGATGGATTAGATGCCTTCTTTCCTCTAAAAAACAAGTACCTAAAAAAAAAAAAGAAGAGATAGGTAGGATGCCCAATTTAAGGGTTAACTATTGATTTACAGCATTGCTAGAGAGGTTCTCTATTCTGCATCAAATTTGGTTGCACTGGGAATGTACTAAATTCACCTTAAAATTGTTGATTTTCCTTGGTAGCGGCCCAAGGGGCATAGTTCAAGGCAGTTGAGGCGGAGCTTTTTCTGTACCCTGATTGGAACCTGCTGCCTACCTCATGAGAGGTAGGAGATGGACCATTTGTGTATGGGGAGGGTTTTTTTCTTAAAAGTTGGATTCCGTTATACTCATTCCTGGTATCCATTTAGGATTCTAAATGTAGACGCCATGGAGGCATATTTTCTGCCGTAAGAATACTTTTGTTTGGAATATAACATTGATATGTTTTACACAGATGACAGCTCTGAAGTCTGCGAACAAGGAGCTCAAGGGCATGATGAAAACCGTGAAGATTCAAGATATTGATGTCAGTAGTCTCTTCCTACTTTTGTTCCCTTGCTTCCATGCTAGCTACTTTTGAAAGCTTATCTTTCTAACATGTGAATACTCGTTTGTTGTAGAATTTGCAAGATGAAATGATGGACCTGATGGATGTGAGCAATGAAATTCAAGAGACCCTTGGCAGAAGCTATAGTGTTCCTGATGACATTGACGAGGAAGATCTTATGGGTGGTAAGCTTAGAAATCATTTAAGTTCCCAACTATTGAAGGAAATACGGCCGTCACATTTCATTCATGGCTGAAATCTTTCTGATCAATTTCGGACTGTCAATCTTTAGACTATATGCTAGGGGAAACCTTCTTATTCATCTTGTGCGCTGTTAAGATCTATTCTGGTCACATTCAAAGCTGATATGATTCTGTGTTCTTGATGGTTCTGTTTCTAATTGACTTACTGTATTCTCAATTTGGTGTGCAGAGCTGGATGCTCTAGAAGCAGACATGGGTATGGAAACAGAAGCTGATGGAGTTCCCTCCTATCTCCAACCTGATGCTGAACCTGACTTGGATGCGGAGCTCCGCTTGCCTTCAGCACCCACAGGACATGCAACAGCTCCGGCTGGGAGATCCAATGCCCAGGTACATGTGCCTTGATTTTGTTTGCTGAATTGGATGTTTTCCTTGTGGTTAGAAAGCCTCTTTCAGAGTACCCGCTCACTGGATTGGCAGCATGCTCCACATAACTATTTTCTGCTGTGCTAATTCTTCTTTGAAATACAATGCTGGCAGGCTGATGACGAATTGGGTTTACCGGCTGTCCCTCGGGCAACACTTCGCGGTTAGGGTTCATTTGCTATATCTTTTGTGCATGCGGGACGGGAGCTGGATGGAGGAGTAACAACCCTTGTATCAACATATTGTGCAGAAGTGAATATTCATTTATGTAGTGTTCAAATTCACGTATATTGTGGTTGGAAATAGTTTGGTTTTCAACTTTTCATAATAAGGGCTCGTTTAGAAATGTTTTTAAAATGATTTAAAGCGGTTTAGGTGAAAGTATTTTTGGGTTCCAAAAACACCTAAAGTGCTTCTTCAAAGATGCACCAGCTATGTGCTTCTAGCAAGAAGTGTTTTTTCAAGATTCAATTACATTTTTTTTAAAGATTGGTTCTAAAAGTCCTCTCATCAAAAGTCTTTTCAGTTATTTTACAAGCACTTACAAATGAGTTCAGATATCATTGAGATTTGGAACAGAAAAAGTGGAAATCACGTCACAACTCACAAGGTTATTAGTCTAAGACGTGTAGTATGACGGTTAACGAAGATGATCACACAAAAGTTTAGATTGATTTAACTAACGTTGAAGTTTATGGGATTATGAGTTAATTGTACTTTACAAAATATTTTTTAGAGGTATGAATCTTTAGTGTATTTAAAAAAAAAAATTGATGACAAAACATATGGTATAAAAAGTATTTGTTGAGTAATAGACAATTCCTTTATTAATTAAAATGCTTAGGCACAACCTGATTGAACAGCAATGGGAAAAACAAATAGAGAGCTGGTCACGTGGGAAATAGAGAGGAATTCTTTATCCTTTGTTGGAACCAAGGTCTAAAAACAGCAGAGCCATGATGGTCTTCTCTCTTTCTTCTCTCTTTTACCACTTGCTTAGACTGTTAGGCGGTCCTCATAGGCGCTTCTTCCAATTTTCAGGTAGTCTCGGCACCATCCAAGTCCATGTATGGATCCGCCCCCGGCTCATATCACCAAATTCACTAAAATACTAATTCTAATATTTTGTATGTTATATGTCAAATAATAAACCCAAATTTTCAATGCATGTATAATTTTCTTACGTGTAAATAGGCACTTATTCATATGATATGTAATAAATTTATTTAAATCCGCCTAGGTGCCTAGGCGTTAGGCCCAAACTCGCCGCTCGACTAACGTCTAGCTTACCTTGATTAGGACTATCAGATGTTAGAATCATAGATCTGTCACTGTCTAGAATGTCTTTTTATTAGGTCACAACAATCTATGAATTTCAAGCACCATTTGTTATATCAAAGCTCTTAATTAGCTATTGCGTTTTTAAATAGGTGTTAGTGTAACAAATATATGATAAATAAGTATATATGTGTTCAAATATGAACAATTAAAAAATCGTCGACCCATTCTACAAACATTGTACCAAACAACAGACTAAACATAGGTAGTTGATCATTGAATATTTCCATTTCATTCCGCCTTGCGCGTAATAAACACCGAACAAAACAATTGTCCCATTCCTGCATCCGCATACCAAACGCAACACGAAACCTCTATTCCGACTTATTATGTCTCATTATGTCCCCTTTCGTTCTGTCTACTTACCAAACACTTCCTAACTTTTCAGGTTCATTATACGAGGATTGAGAGAAATTTAAAGCCGAATATTACGAGCCCACAATTTTTGGTGCATTAGTTAGATATTAACATCAAGCAAGCATATTCCTTTGTGTTTTAATTTGGTCAACATGCATTCTCTAGTCACCAAGTAATTGACAATCCAACATTCAATAACCCAGGAAGCCACACCACAAACCCTACAACGTACGATTCCTCTACCACCAAAAAAATTACTGCACAAATTTTGCTACGGCCATTAGTAGAGACTCAGGACAACAACTTATATGCCTACGTGATTTCTAATAGTAATGAAACAATGACATGTACGCAAAAATTTATACATACATTTATTTTATCAAAAGAGAATGCCAAGAAAACTCTTTGGACTCTCTATTACTTCATGTTTTTGGCACAATGCTATACAATGTTAACACGAGTATTGACGTTAAACTATGAGGTGACATAGAGTCCATGAATAGTCCCACTTTGAGAGAATTCCTTTAGCATTTCTCTTATAAAAAATGTTACTTTACCGCATATTGGTATCCATGGGCAGATCCACTCTTGGACCCAGGTGGTTCGGGGACCACCCGGACATCTGAAGAAGCGCATGTGAGAACCTTTGAGGACCACCCAACGGTCTGGACATTTGGTGGAAGAGAGAAACAATCATGGCTTCTATCATGGCTCTGATGTTCTTGAACCTTGGTCAACGAAGAAGAAAGACTTTTCTCTCTATTTCCCACATAACAAACTCTCATTTTTTTTTAATTGTTGTCCAATCACCCTAGCATTTAATTAGCAAAGGAATGGTGTAATATTTTTTTTTAACAAACGATATTATCTACACAAAAGATGGTGTATTACTCAACTAATATTTTTATAACATATGTTTGACACATTTATTTTTTAAAATTCCATATACATTCATACGACATCTAAAAAGTATTTCGTAAAGTATTATGAACTCCTAGTCGCTTGCACTTTCATCTCATACCATCAAACTCACTAAAATGCTAAAACAAATATTTTGATATTATTGTATGTTATATGTTTAATAATAAACATAATTAAAATAATAAACCTCAAATTCTCAAGACAACTATATTATTTTGTAAGTGTAATTTAACTAGGCACTTACTTGTACGATATATGATAAGTTCACTTAAATCCGACTAGTCTACATAGGCTTTTGTCTCTAGGCGCCTAAGCGTCCCTTAATTAGAACCACCCAAAGTCATAATCCTAGATCCGCCACTGTTGTTATCATCTCTCTAATAAAGACAGAAAAAGGTTTGATTCTCCTTATGCCTTCCCTCCTTCCATGAGAGACCTTCTCTCCTCTGTGAGAGTTTTCTTCCCCCCTTTGGTGAGGGTCTTTAGCTTGTCCACCTTCTTAGGCGCCGACTCTAGCTTTGGTTGGAGTAGGTTGCAACTTTTCCTTTTCTTCTTCTGTTTTCTTCTCTTTCCCCTTCTCTGCTTTGTTCTTCTCTTTTCCTTTTCTTCTTCTATTTTCTTCTCCTGATGCTTTTCATCCTCCTTCGTCTTCCTTTTATCCCCGCCCAGTGGCCTGTTTGCCACTCACACCCATCTGCATCTGCCTTCAGTCCCTTTTCCAATTTCTCCCTTTTATTCCTTTCTTCCACCTTTTCGTTCTGTTTCCTTTCATCTTCCTTCCACCTTTTCCACCTTTTCCCCTTATTTTTCCACCCTTTTTCTCCTCTTCCCCCCCCGGTTCTCCAAATCCGAATCGACTTCATCCTTCTCCGACTTCACAATCCGACTTGGCCCCCACTTTTTTCAACGCGATTTTTCGTGCTTCTCCCGAAAGGTGAGTAGAGCTTTTGCTTGGGTGTTCACACCACTTCCTTCCTTTGGTTTGCCTTTGTTAGCATTGTTGCTAGTGGGTTTTGTCATGCTAGCTTCTTTCGATTTGTGACAACTATTGATGTGGTGTGCTGTGGAGGAGTTTGGGGCTCTGCTTTGGGATCCTGTTGTTACTCTGTTTTCATCCAGCATTGGGACTATTGTTTTGTTGCTTTCCGATGGTTTCAGGGACCGTTTGTTTGGTAAGCGAGTTGATGGCGGAGTTAGGCTGCTAGGGTTTACTTTGGTGTTTTTTCTGTTTAGGCCTCAAAACTATGTTTTGGGCTGTTGGGTTACTATGGAGGTCCATCTTTTTGTTTGTGTGCATTCTCTCATGTAATATGTTGTGTTATCAACAAGGAAGAAAATATCGATAATATCGGCGATATTTCACCGATATTATCGTTTTTTCACGGTAACGATATTTTTTTAACTATCCAATTAGTTTTCGTCAAAATATCGCGATAATATCGATAATATCGCGATATTTCCGAAACTATCGCGATATTTTCGATAATATCGCGAGGTCAAAACCCAAAATTTTTTAAAAAATGCTGAGAAGTCTCAACAGATAACTACACTTGGTCTTAGCCAAAAGGGCCGAGCAAGGCATGCTTTACTCAGCTTGGGAATGTGGCTTTTATAAGCCTGTTTGCTTGCTCACTGCCCTTGCGTGGGCGATGTGGGATTACAGAAACCAAGCTTGGGAATGTGGCTTTTATAAGCCTGTTTGCTTGCTCACTGCCCTTGCGTGGGCGATGTGGGATTACAGAAACAAAGCTTGGGAATGTGGCTTTTATAAGCCTATTTGCTTGCTCACTGCCCTTGCGTGGGCGATGTGGGCTTTTATAAGCCTGTTTGCTTGCTCACTGCCCTTGCGTGGGCGATGTGGGATTACAGAAACAAAGCTTGGGAATGTGGCTTTTATAAGCCTGTTTGCTTGCTCACTGCCCTTGCGTGGGCGATGTGGGATTACAGAAACAAAGCCTGGGATTGTGACTTTTATAAGCCTGTTTGCTTGCTCACTGCCCTGCGTGGGCGATGTGGGATTACAGAAACCAAGCTTGGGAATGTGGCTTTTATAGGCATGTGTGCTTGCTCACTGCCCTTGCGTGGGCGATGTGGGATTACAGAAACAAAGCTTGGGAATGTGGCTTTTATAAGCCTGTTTGCTTGCTCACTGCCCTTGCGTGGGCAATGTGGGATTACATAAATCAAGCTTGGGAATATGGCTTTTATAAGCCTGTTTGCTTGCTCGCTGCCCTTGCGTGGGCGATGTGGGGTTAGCGTGGGCGATGTGGGATTACAGAAACCAAGCTTGGGAATGTGGCTTTTATAAGCCTGTTTGCTTGCTCACTGCCCTTGCGCGGGCGATGTGGGATTACAGAAACCAAAACGTTTTGCTGCGACTTGCGAGGGCTGGTACATGTGAACTTGTGACTCCAACTAGGTAAGACTTAAGAGCCAGATCTAATTTGGGGCCTTCTATCCTATATTTGTGGACAACAATCAAATGCTAAAGATTAAACAAACATAATATGTTCTACTGCTTAGCAAAAAAAGCTACAAACCCTTTGCTTATCAACAAAAAAAGACAAGTCCTTGCACTAGATATACTTTCAAATTACGTTGAGTAGCAACCTGATATATGTATTCGGACGAATTATAAAACAATTGACACACTCCTGGCTTCCAAAATTCAATTCTTTTACTTTATATAAACTTGAAAAAACATAATCGGCATCCAAATTAAAGTTTAGTCTTATTCAACGTATTGATTTTCAATCGTTAATTGATATACTATAATTTGGAACTTCAACGCCTAGATGCATGCTTATGTGTAAGAAATTTAAAGTGTCAAATTCGGCACATTATTCTTCATCATTTTATTCACTTCCTTTTTTTTTTTTAATATCCTAAATAAAACCTCCCAATATTGTACTAATTAATTATATATAAATGATTATGGTGTGTTTAAATTTCTTTCATTAATTACTACATATTTTCTACACTCACAATGTTTGCCAGCTCGCTATATAATCAACTTAAATCAGTTAAATCCATCATGCAATACATTTCCTTCCAATTTTTTGTGATAAACTAATAGATAATTGACTAAATAAACATCCTGCAAAGTTTCAATAAAAATTTCCAAGTTTTTCTTACAATTTCCGTGGTTTCCATGTAATTTTTATCGATATCGATATTATCCCGATATTTCCATCGATATTTCCGTGTTTTCGGACTACCGATATTTCCGACATTACCGATATTTTCTTCCTTGGTTATCAATAAAGTAAGCATTTGTCCAAAAAAAAAAAATGATCTAAGACACGAATCTTAAAATTTAAACTAATATAACGACGATCAATGGGGGTGATGTTTAGCCCTATAGCTCTGAAAGAAATTATTTTTTAATAAATAATATCAGACCATATTTTATACCATCTTCAATCAAGGAACCAAAAAGTCGCCAAAACATAGTCATTCTCCAACGAAGAGGGTGTTATAAATATGTAAAAGTTAGAGAGATAACCTTTAATAGTGACATGAACGAAGCATGTGTAAAATATCATACTGAAGCTATATCACAAGAGGATGACAAATAAAAGAGGGAGGAATAGCTACTGAAGTTATTAATCTTTCATTTCTTCTCAGTATATCACTCTGTCCTTTAACAGCAGTCGGAGCGCTCTATTTATAGAGCAACTCCGTATTATTACAGTTTGAAATTTACAATACATTTTTTGAAAAACGATCTCCTTCATTTCCAAAGTCCACATCTCAACACTGACAATGTTAAAAATCCAATCTGTGTGTTTTCAATATCACTGTGGGCATTCACTAACCCATCAGCATTTTCAACATAGGGCTATTTTTTAGCCCCCATTTTAGAAGTTGAGCAAAAGTATTCCACACAGAAACTACCGTGACGGTGTATTCTGTGCATATAAGTCATTTTTCTAATTGAGAGAGTAAACCTTTTTACCATTTACTACTCGGTTAGTTTTCTGGACTAAGAAAGAGTGAAAGAGCATTGAAAAGTCTTTCCACCGTCGAAAAGCAGAAAGAAACAGAGCAAGGCAATTAATAGCTCTCATCTCAGTTGTAGGGAGGGAGAGAGAGGGGGGAGAGGGAGAGAGAGTGTTCCAGTTTTTCATCGCACATTACACAGCACACGTTTTTATATACTAATACCAACAAACTTCTCTCTCCACCCTCATCTAATCTCTCTCTCTCTCTCGCTCTCTCTGTGAGTGAAGAACAAGAAAAACTGATAGAAAGTTCATCAGCTTTGGCACCAAAGACTGCATCTTTACGGACAGACAGTACCATCTTCCCTCACCAAGACATCATTTTCCGGGAAAATGTACTGACTTTCTTCCATTTTCCGGGGAAATTCGCCAAAACGACCAACAATGGGTAATCGATTTATTTGCATGTTAAAGAAGGACACCAAAGAAACTGGATCGAGAAGCAAGAGAATGAGTCGCTCGCAGAGGAAACTGGCGGCGGATGAAGACTTGTTGCACAGGCAAGCTCTGTCCAGGGTTCTCCATCAGCACCAAATGTCTCAGAGGTTTGACGGATCCATGTCTAGGAGGGTTGGGGGGTCCACAAGCTCCAGGAGACTCGCTCTCTCTGATCCATTATCTAATGGGAAGCAGGTTGATTTCCACTTTTTACTTTTTCATGATTTTGAATTTTTGATCCGTGATGAAACGGGTGTTTTCATGATTTGATTTAATCAGCTTTTGGTTAAAGCTAAAAAGTGCTTAATCATATATGAAATCAACAGTAAGTTCAAGGAATAAGTGGCAAAAGAAGGGAATTATTCTACTGCTTTGCTATGATGGCTTGAAAAGTGCTTATTAAAAGTAGGTCTATTCTATGTGGATTGTGCTCTCAAGGATCTTGCAACTTTATTATTCTACTGTTTTGCTTTACCTAGAAGAAAAAGTGCGTTTCAAGACTCTCACTTTCTCTTGAGAACCATGTAACTTTTACTTTGAATCCCTTGATTAGCTAGTTTAGAGCAGTGCGTTTATGTTATCTAACCAAAATTAATTGCACTAAATGTGATTAGTCTGCCAAAGCCCGGGGGAACTCGAACAAAGTATTGAGATCCTTCCATTGTGCAGCGTATTGGACCAATTGAGTCCTTTCTTCTTCCGCAAAGTTGCTAGCGCCATTCTGTTAAACAATGTTACATCCCTTTTCAGGAGGGCCAGATCTTTCTATAAAAAAAAACAGAAAGCAGTTATTGTATATATACGTTTATATTTGGATTGAAGCTGTCCTAAAAGATTTGGCTGTATGTCCCGGGAACGTCGTTAAGCAAGATTCTGGAGGCATCTTTTTTATAAGTTTTGTGTCCTCTGTATGATGTAATTTAGGTTTTGTCTGAACGTGTACTTATTGAACACTGAGAATAGATTGTATTTGAAATTTTTGATAACCTTGACATCATCTGGTCTTTAAATTATGTCATAACTGTTTATGTTTTGGTTAGTGGGTTTCAAAATTAGCACCGGGTAAGATAATCCATTAATGTACTCTTGTCTTCTTCTAGAACACAATAATGCATAACATGGTTTTTTAACAACTCTCAACGTCCATAAAACTTTTGCCTTCCTGCTGTTCATTTCCTTTGGTTTCTAGTCTGCTTCCTTTTCTATTTTATACAGTCAAGAAACTTTTACCATAGCAATTGGTTACCACCAGGATGTGGTCATGCACCAATTCATGTTCATCCTCCCTTGAATTGTTGGCATGATTACTGATTTCATTATATTTTACAGGGACCGGAATTTTTGGAGAAGCTTACATCAAAAAAGTTTATTCTTGTACATGGAGAAGGATTTGGGGCGTGGTGTTGGTACAAAACAATTGCTTTACTAGAGGAAGCAGGATTGCTTCCAATCACCTTTGATCTCAAGGGTTCTGGTATTGATCTCGCAGATACGAACTCTGTAACTACACTGGAAGAGTATTCAAAGCCATTGATTGACTATCTACAAAATCTTCCAGAGGATGAAAAGGTACAAGCTGATATGTTATTCATTCTGTCACTCTAAGCATGTAATATATTGTCAAATCTTCAATGCATATTACTTTTGTCCAGGTCATCTTAGTTGGTCACAGTAGTGGGGGTGCCTGCGTATCTTATGCAATGGAGCACTTCTCGCAGAAAATTTCAAAGGCAGTTTTCATCTGTGCTACTATGGTGTCTGATGGGCAGAGACCTTTTGATGTGTTTGCTGCAGAGGTAAAATAGTTAAATATAAACCAGTTCAGGCTAAGATCAGTTAAGCTTTTGTTGTGCATGCCTGAAAATTATAGCAATTCTGCATATGCCCCGAATACTTCTCAAAAATACCACATATTTCCATTTTTCACAAAATTCCAAGCTGTTGCAACTATTTCGTCCCATCATGTGCATTGAACATTATATTGTTGAGAATTATTGAATCCATCCAGAAAACTTACTTGCATAAAAATTTGAATTGAATTAACGAGCTTCTAGTGAATCTCGTGTGGTGTCTATGTAAAATTGTAAATACATATATGATAATGTTGTCTTGTTAGACGTAATAACACATTAGGCTGTCAGAATGTCAATCAGACCCGACAGTTACACATGCTCTGTATAAATGTGGAGCCTCACACACTGAAGAGGATGTTTGCATCCTTTCACCTTTGTTCTAGAAAAATTATCTTTACATTCCTACGAGTGATGAAGGTTATTGAAGTAACTTAGGAAAAAACTATTTTCCTTTTCAAGGAAGCCATTTTCTTCGCCTTACTGGCATGTTGCCGCTCTATCCTTCTGTAGCAAGCTTGCCTCTTTCTCATGGGTTAAATAAATTATTTGTGCATTTCAATCTTTTCATTTACCCATTCCAGGAGTTATTTGCTTCTAAATTTCGTGTTGGGGGTGCAGTTCACTTAAACAGTTTCATTTCTTAATTCTTTCTGATTTCATGTTCTCAAGAAGGAAATCTGTATTGCAGCTTGGTTCTGCAGAACAATTTATGCAAGGATCAAAGTTTTTGATTCATGGGAATGGGAAAGAAAAGCCTCCTACAGGATTCATGTTTGAGAAAGAGCAGATGAAAGGGTTATACTTCAACCAATCTAATGCGAAGGTATGTTACAACTAAAGCAGTCTATCTTTTCGAGGTTTTTATTCTCTTGGTAATTTTTTCTCATAGTAAACAGCATTTGCTTAAGCTTGGAAGAGATATTTGGTGCTAGTGCTAGATCTTGTTCTGTGGTAGTCTAGAACGGAAAGAGAAGAGACGAAAATTCTCTGATTCATTAAGGGTAGATTCTCTCTTTACATACCTTAGTTTTCACGTAGTCCATTGTAATCTCGTGTTTATTTGTAGTTCAGTAACAATGAGTCAATACTTTATGGCACGATCATATAAGCGAGTCTTGTTCATACTTGATAAGTATTTCGTTGGTGCTTTGATGATACTTATCTTGGAATCACTTTGAGTATTAGAATATGAGCTGTCCTCTTTGCCTAGGATATGTTAATGTAAAACAATGTGAAAGGTTTATAAAATAATAGCATAACTTACTGTCTCAAATCTTTTTCCAGATCAGCATTTATTATGTATGCCTCACAGATGCGCCTAGTCACTTTTGAAAGCCGAGTCCTAAATAATAAATCCACTTCCCATGAAGGGCAAAACTTGTTTAAAACACACACACAAGCGCACACGAACGTAAGCATACAGTCACACACATTCACACAAGCACGTATTCGTATTTTCAGACTCTAGTTAGACACTCGGCGTTTAAAAAATTGAACTTTTACCCTCATTTTTTTTTTCTAGCAAACAAAATGTTCTAATTTGTGCTGATTTTTTACAGTTTATTTACTTGTGTACTTGAGTCCTTTTTCTGTGAGAACAACGTATAACGATCAGTCTGCTTGTATGTTAAGACAATAAGATCAGATATGAGTCGTGTGGCTTTCCTGGAGTTTCTTTACCGTGGTAGAATCTTATACGAAATTTTGTGTTTGTAAGTTGATTTAAAGTTAATTCATTTCCAGGATGTTGCTCTGGCCATGGTTTCCATGAGACCTATCCCACTAGGTCCGATCATGGAAAAACTGTCATTGACACCTGAAAATTATGGTTCTAGCCGGCGATTCTTCATTCAAACATTGGATGATCAGGCACTTTCATCAGACGTCCAAGAAAAGCTAGTGAGCAAAAACCCACCGGAGGGAGTGTACAAGATAAAAGGGAGTGACCACTGCCCGTTCTTCTCAAAGCCGCAATCATTGCACAAAATGTTGTTGGAAATTGCTCAAATTCCATAGCTTCTTCATAAAATTCACAAATGGGATTCCTTTTATTTTACATTCCAGTTACAGAACAAAACATAGATGATTGCGTAGTTCTACGGCGTGGAAGGCCACGGTTGACGTAGAACACGGTTGGCCGAGTTGTCCAATTCCTTTTTAATTAGCATATAGATGAAATGATATTCTCTGGTTTATTTTTTAGAAAAAGGAATCTCATGCTACAAGATTTAAATTGAACAGTCCAGATTGCTCGGTCCGAGCGCTCCGGATTGTGTGATCCAGAGTCTCACTCCAATTTGTACGGTTCATCTTATCATCTTCATGAGGATCTTTGCAATATTGTAGCGGAAGATGTAAATTAATGTTTCCATTAGTCTTGATAAAATTTCGATGGTTCTGGACAAAAAGAATACTAATATTACAGGTATTGATTAGCTTCTCAACTTTTTTTTATATCACAAGTGACCAATTAGGCTCGGAGAAAGATCGTCTCGTCTCCATCAATTTGGCAATTTTGTGTCTCGTGATATTTCTCTTCTCAACGTGACTTCCTATTTCCTAACGGAACAGCAGTGCTAAAGTTAAAGCTTGATAAGTAACTAATGAACAAATAAATGAAGGTACTGTTTACCGTAAACAACCAATAAAACAACAAAATTAGTCCAAAAGCGCCAAACCACTGCACATTTCACTTCACGAAAATATTCCTTATTGCATGGTACACAATTCATCGTCATCGTTTTGGTACATAGAGGTGGATGTTCTTATACTCTTACCAGTCCGCCAAGTACACACAACAATCGAACTCGACGAGTATTTTAGCGTTATGAAATTCGTCACGAATTAAACTATACATATGACATAACGATAAAATCGTACACTGAAGATAAAAAAGTTAAACCATCTCTCAAATTTTTGTCATGTTTGCAAGGCTTGTAACTTGGAGCGTGCCGCAATCCTTCCATCCGGCACAAATTGGACAATTTGGACTAGAATCCCCAAAATGTAAATAAATAAATTCATGTGAGATTGCAACCCAGGATTAAGAACCAATTCAAACTAATAACACGCGAACATACCATAATTTGGCCCGAACAAAACTCCCCTTTTAGGTATGCCTCCATTTTCATGATGTCTTCAGTGAAGGCCTTAAGCCACGATTACGGAGATGGTTGCCTTGAACATATGAGGAATTAGTGTTCTGACTGAATGACATAATCTGTTTTCAACAGAATAGCAAACCATTATAATCTACCAAATCATACCCGCAAACAATCGGGATTAGGTCATTGTTCATCACAAATAAGCTACATAAGCTTGTTTGAAAACAAATCCACACTGATGGGAGGTTTCAATAGTCATAAATTATGTATTTGATCTGATACTTGAAATTAACAGCAGAAAAAAAAAAATCTACTGCAATTTCCTTTTCTGTACGAGTGCATGAAAAGTTATAGGCAAAACAAAGAAGGAAACTAAAGATGCAAGTAATCAAGGACGTACCAGCCTTGGATGTTCTAAGAACCTGAAGATGATTTCTGAACCCACACTTGTTTCTGCTAGCGAACAGCGAAATATTCTAACTACTTTCAGATAAAAGGAAGATTAAATAATATGGTAATCAACATGGCAAGAGCGATGCATACCTCAGGGGTACCATGAACAGAAGCACCTCTTTTAGATGGCTTCCCCTCACCTACATTTACAGAACCGTCATCTTTCATATTATGGGCACTTCCATGGCGACCAAAATGTCTATGTGAACCTAGACAAAGTATAAAAGTTTAGCAGAAGATGTAGACGTGATATTTAAAAATATAAACAAATAGATGACATGCGATAAGTTCATAGTTGCTAGTATCTTGGCTTTGAAGATTTAACTGACCATTCTCTACATGAGAACTATTACGTCCACTTGTAGGATTTATAACTTCCCCAGTCCTGCTTCCATAAGAAGAGTCGTCCTTCCCTTTTCCATGACCTAGAAAATCTTGCACTGATAGTGAGTGTATATTCCTATAGTAGTGTATATTCGTGCATTGAGATTTGACTCAGAATGATTTAATACTAAAGATCATCTATACTCACAAACACCTGAGCATCCATGTACAGGAACAGCCCTTACCTTCAAAGGAATCAGATATTACTTGAGAGCGTTGTAACCCGGAGGATGGCAAATGCTCAGCACTAGCATGTGAACTATCAGCACGATGAAGAGGAGCCCAAACACCACGATCAGGTCTATCCTTGTTTCGTGTATTTTTTTCCTGCCTCTCACTAACACTAGTTGTACCATGCACGTCCTTTTTTGTAAATCTATCAGCTGTTGCCCTCTTTCTATCCCCTTCAGAGCTCATTGAGTTAAGTTCATTAGTAGAGATGTCACCATTCAACCCTGACCTTGCATTGGAAGGCCGAGATACTCGCTTAACATCTGAGTTCAGACTTTGAATTTTCTGCTGAGGCTGAGTTTCAGTTGAAGTTTGACTTTGGCGTCCCTCATTATTTAAAAGTATGCTTCTGATCATTCTTCCACTAGCCTCACGCCTTTGGTTCTGCTTCGGAGCATGTGAAATAGGAGAACTTCCAAGTTGTGACATACCCTCAACCTGGGGAAAATTAAAAAGACCATCACAACTAATTCAAAATTATAAAAACTTAAAGACTGGTAAAATAATAGATCATGTCCATGTGATAAATGAAAAAATAGTATAAATATCCGAAACAGAGAGTCAAATAGGAAGGCAACTAAAAAAAACTGAGAACTTACAGGAGATATTTCACGCTCTTTTCCTTTAATAAGTAAGATTTTCTTCTTTCCAGAGTCAGAAATCACAGGGATTCCTGAAACAGAACCTTCATTGATAAAAAATTTAAGTTAGCAAACATAAAAACACAGCAGAAAGATACGAGAAATTACGGGCATATATTTTTTCTTGTAGTATCTAGTTTGGTGTCTAAAGAAGATTGGAAGTTCATTCTCCCAAAATTTCAGTCAAGTGAAAACATTAACTAAATTAAAATTTGACTACAAGAAAGTACCGCGTTAATCACAAAAATGATTAACTTGCATAATGCTCTCAATTAACGACAGACTCTAATGATGACCTAAAATAAGGTGGGGAAACCTTTTTTTTCAGTTTTTTTCTTAAGAAATTATTTCGTATTATACTTTTGCATCAAATGGAAACTTCAATTACATGATATACTTTTCATTCTGCAGAGCTATCAAACTATTATTTAATTTAGGCCTGTTCAAACTTACAATCAGCAATAAAACAAAGTCCAAGAAAAATATCAACTTTCAATGTTTTGAAACAATGTTTTCATCTAAGAAAATGATTGCTTACATAAAGTTTCATTTAAATATGTAACACTTCTTCATTTAATATTTAAAATCAAGTTCAGATCTAATCTAACCTAACGGTTCTAATCACCTTCACCGAATCCTAAATTTGACCAAACAATAATTGGATTCAGAATCAAATTCAAGTTTGAACCATCAGACTTTTTTCTGTAAGATATTTGAACCTAATTGTATTCAACCAATCTTTGATCTGACCATTGACAGCCCTATCTAAACTAATACAGTAACATTATGACATGTGACTAACCACTGAGGAAATTTGTGATTAGGTATTACTTCACACACTAATCGCATACATGAGATATTATTACTTGCAACCAAATGATACTGGAAAGAGTGGCCAATTCCGAATTAAATTAGAGGCAGAAATTCCTTCATGCACATAATAATCAGTCCACCTTGAGCAATTGTTTAAAATTGAAAACATCTCCTACGAATAGAAACAACAAACACCAACAGAAGAAAAAAAAAAAACACTAACAGAAAAAAAAAAACACTAAGTACCAATTTCATTTTCTAATGTTTCTTTTCCACTTGAACGAGCCAACTGATCCTCTCGCCTGGGTACCACATTGAAAGTGGATTTGTCCCTTCGACTTGTGTGTTTAGTACCGTCCTTTATTATGTACTGTGTCAATCAAAAAGGTAATTTACAATTCTGTTACTTTCTATACACAGACATATGTGGTACATGTCACAGGGTAAAATAGAAGAAAGGGTAAACATAAATAAAAAAAACAAAGAGTCAAGAGCATATTTTGCCTCCGCAAGGAGAAATCATAACTGAAAGGAAAGGTCTATAGACAAAAGATGCCCTCAAAACCCCTCTTTACAGGTGATTGTGAACATTTATACATAAATGGAGGCACATGCCTTTTTCTTCTCAGAGACCCGTTTTGTAGAAGATGAGCCACGTTTGCTAACAGAGGCAGCCCCGACTCTTCTTCTAACCTTCCGAACAACGGATGAAACCTATTATCAAACAAAAAATTCAATACCTCAAAAGAAATGTAGATGAAAATTATAAACTAGGATGTACCTGGAGAAAGGAAAAGAATTACATTTCACCTTAATACCTTATAAACTAGGATGTACAAAAATAAATTTCGTATGAGATTCTACCACGGTAAAGGAACTCCAGTAAAGCCACACAACTTATCTTATCTCCTATTGTCTAACATATTAGCAGACAGATCGTTATAGGTTGTTCGAAGAGAAAAGGGACTCATGTGCACAAGTAAATAAACCGTACAAAATCAGGACAGCTTATAACATTCTGTTCGCTATAAAAAATATTTTTTAAACACAGAGTGTCTAGCTAGAGTCTGAAAATATGAATATGTGCTTGTGCGGATGCGCATGACTATGCTTACTTTCATGTGCGTTTGTGTGTCTGTTTTAAAATAAGGTAGCCCTTCATGGAAAGTGGATTAATATTGGATAGCGAATGACGAATTTTATTA
The DNA here is from genome assembly GCA_035220775.1 of Malus fusca. Lineage (NCBI taxonomy): Eukaryota > Viridiplantae > Streptophyta > Magnoliopsida > Rosales > Rosaceae > Malus > Malus fusca. The sequence continues at coordinate 47,243,889 of CM069073.1, read as the reverse complement.
TTCAGGACTCAGCTTTCAAAAGTGACTAGGTACATCTGTGAGGCATAATAAATGCTGATCTGGAAAAAGATTTGAGACACTGAGTTATGCTATTATTTTATAGGGTAAAGTAGATAAAAGACAGCCCATATATCAAATTCTGACCATAACAGAACTCCAGACTACCATTGTGTGCTCCAGAGCTCTATCTTAATTTAACTATACATATTTTCAGACGCAAGTGAAGGTTTTCATGGATAGAAAGTACAAATAAAAAGACCCTTACATATTAGGTAAATAGGCAGATAAATAAAAGAAGGGAGTCAACTTCTTTTCTTAATTGGGTAATTTTTTAATGTCCTCAAAGCAATGTTTTTTTTTTCTGGTACTGAAGCGATAAGTTGAGAAGAAGACTACAAGGAAATGTAGTCTATTTATTATTTAGGGCTATGTAATGTATTTTCAACACAAGGACACATAGAAAAACAATTGTAGTGCCATTACCTGAGTCCCACTTCCAATAGCTCGTTTCTGACGAACATACTCCATGAGGGGTGTAACAATAGGAGCTTCTTTTGCACCACCTAACAAAATAACAGAGAAATAGTGTCAAATCTTGAGAAAACTAACTCGTATTGATATAACCAAAAAAGAAGAGGGGAAACTTTCCGGACTACCAAAATATTATGCAACTACTAAGAAAAACATACATACAAAATGTCAGTAAATGCATAACTAACCAGCTTGTTCTGCTTCCTTTCTCTCCAGCTGTATTTCTGCACTAGGAAGATGCTCAACAGGCTTTGCAATAAGTTTGAGGAACTCCAAATAATCAGGATCTAAATTCGTCAAGTATGTTGCAGTTAGTTGAATAAGTCAGGTCAGATCATGTTAGTCTACAAGCTTTTTTTTTTTTTGGGGGGGGGGGGGGGGTGGGGAACTAAAATGAAAGGTTGTTTTTAACTTTTAATTCTACTTATTCTTCAACTTCTCTTCACTGCCTCTCTCATTTCCATTTTATGCCTCTCCGTTCTCTCCTTGTTATTTCCTCTTTATTCAGAAAATAAAAACTTTATCAAACTAGTCCTAACTTAGCACCTTTATATATTGTCCCTTCACGGCCATCCTTTTTCGTACTAGGTTTTGGAACACGCTGTGAGGGTGCATATTCAACTATAGCCTTGAATTGAGCCCCTGGAAAGAAAAAAAAAATAGTTTCAAACTTTCAAGCCAAGTTTCAAATATAATATACGACTGAAATTCTAACACCAAGGTGGACATATTCTTTTATATTGCAAGGATCAAGCAATCTCTCTCTCTCTCTCTCTCTCAAGTTACAAAGAAAATTTGGATACATCAATATGACACAAAGTCATTAAAACAAGGTTCTAACTAAAGCCAAAAAACAGAAACATTCGTACATATGAATATACCATGGTAAATAAACATATTTCCAGTGTTCCTTACCCTTCTCATTGACAAACACGTGTCCATCAAAGAATTCAGCAAACTCAAAAACATCTTCAGGTCGCTTGAAATCTATGTAGGCCCGAGAATACCTCTGGTTCTTCTGGCTGCAACATTATTTCAAAAGAATACTATTTAAATGAGAAAATTTCCTTATTCTCCATTTCTTTGCCAAGAAACGAATTAGAAAACACAGATTCTTGCAAAACCAAACTTCCCCATCAATCATGAGTTCCACAAACATGTGAATCCACCAAAATTGATAAATCAATCTGGCTACTCAAAGCAAAACTTAATAAAGTAAAAATGAAAAATTCAAATATATACGGTTTCCTTCTTGCCCAACAACTGTTTTTACAACTGAGAACAAAAGGGAACAAAACCACTTTCCACGTCTATCTATCGACATTAGAACAAGTACAGGAGTAGGAACCGCATGAGGAACTCACTACCTATAAAACCCCATAACATCTACAATATTGATTTCCTCTTGTTTTCAGCGAGGTCGCAGACCAAAGCTTAGCACATAATTTATTCAAATAACAGATTATGGGTATACAAACTCAACAAATAAATAATTAGCCATTCTAAAATGCAAAAACAAAAACATATTTGTATAAAAATTCGTCCTTCTCTCTTTCCCCTTAAGTAACAAAGAAACAAACCTATCTCTTTCCCCTTAATGTAACAAGTTCAATTTCCCCAAGCCACCAAAAAAGGGTCAATAAATGCATTCCGGAAGTATTTTTATTTGCTTTTAACATCAAAACCAAAATCCAAAATTTGCATAAAAATGAATAATCACTTGCAATGCTACAAAAAATGCCATATAAACAGCTCCAATTAGTGGGATAAGGGAAGACATGGCGCAAAACCGAGATAAGGCTTGATTGTTGTTGTTGTATAAACAGCTCCAATTAAAAATAAATAAATGAATGAAATCCCCATTCGAATTGAAATTACAATCCTAAACCTAATTTTTCTAAGAAACAGTAAGAATAAGAAAAAAAATGATTGAAACCCCAAAGGAATTGAAAAGGCATAACCTATTCTTTCCTGGACGGAAGCAGAGCCAGTTGTAGCGGTCGGCGAGCAGGTGGTCGATTTGGTGGAAGAGATCGGACTGAGACAGAGACGGAGGCAAGTGCCGAATTAACACCTTCGTCCTCACCAATGGCACCTTCATCTTCTTTTTTTATCTTCTGATTTTAATTTTTTTCAATCTGCCTGCCCTCCTTCTTCTCCTTTTCCTTCTTCTTTCTACCCTCCTCCCTCCCTGCTTTCTTTTTAGGGGTATTGTCCGCTTGCTCCAAATTCGTAGACCTGCTAATTTTCTCGCTGGACTTTTAATTTTAATTGATCACGGCTGATTTGGTATTTTGAAAAAAAAATTACTTTTTGATGGATCGTGGGATTAAGTTCATTTTTGCTGTTTCGTATTTTCAGTTTTTTTTTTTCACCTAAAATTATGAAAATAAGTTATTTTTAATTATTTACTAAACATTTTTTTATACTCAACTTTTTTTTAAACCCACATTTTATAAAAACATCAAATACCAAACCTGTACTACTTCTGACTTTTATAATTGGTAAATTTTTAGTATTATTTTATTTTTATTTTTATTATTTTAGTATTATTATTATTATTATAAAAGATAGAGTTTGAAATTATTACAATATTTAGAAAATGAAGAAGTTTTGAACTCATAGTGTATGAGTAGAAACGTAACATCTTATCTATTAAGATATTGAACACTGTTTATTATTAGGGGAGAAAGAAGAGTTCGAAACTCTTATATGTACGTGTACACTATTTATGGTGGGTTTCATGTAAATGAAATAAATATATGTGTAAATTTTTATTTACAAATCACTTTTATATTAATAAATATGTTATATAATAGTGTATTCGTGTTATTTAAGTTGTTCTCGTTGGATAAAAGACAGTGCTGTTTAGTCTTTTTAGAGATGTAAAACTCTATTTACATGACAACTCATATGATTTACATATTTGAAGATTTTTTTTTTTCTTGCGAAGATTATTTTCTCTTCCTCTTTCTTATAAAATTGGCCGCAACACAAATTAAAAATCCGAAAAACAATTGACAAAAAACAAATCCCAATAAACATGGAAACCGTGGGTGCAATCTCGGCCGTTGATTGTAATTTTAGCGGGCCCCACAAACGCCAAGGGTCCCTATACAAATACAGGCGATAATAAATACAAGTAAACAAGTCTTGGGGAACTTATCGTCTCCCCCACTGTGTCGGCGATTGCGACTCTACTCTTTTCCTTTGCAAGTAAGTCATCTCCTAATTCCTAATCCCTTGAACAAATTCTTCTTCTCTTTCGAACCAAATTTCTACTTTTTGTTTGGTTTCCGGGAAAATCCAGGTTTACGCTTTCTGCTTGTTTTGCCTCTCTGCGCCCAGTCGAGACTTATTTGGTGCATTATTGGGGGCTTTTCGTTTTCCCGGAAAATCCCAAGTATTTCTGCTTCTGATCTGTGTTCTTAGCGTATTTAGCTGATTCAGGTTTTGGATTTGATTAATTGTTTCTTATTTTGTTGACTGGGGAGTCATCTAGCTTTAATTGCGATGATTATGATTAAATATATTAGATTTACTTTGAAGATTGCAGTACTTGATGATCGTTTGCTTAATTTGCTAGATGTATTCGTACAAATTTGTTTGCTTCTGTCTTGGTTCCTATGCTCTGTTTAGTGGTTGAAAATTGTTTTAAATGGAATTAATAGTGATATGTGAAGCATAATCAGCCTTTGTATTAGCCGAAATTAGAACATCGGGTCGGTGTTTCAGTTGTTTTTAATTTATTTATATGGGACTTCGTATAATTTGCTACATGTATTCGTACAAATTTGTTTGCTTCTGTCTTGGTTCCTATGCTATGTTTAGTGGTTGGAAATTGTTTTAAATGGAATTAATATTGATATTTGAAGCATAATCAGCCTTTGTATTAGCCGAAAATAGAAGAACGAAATTAGAACATCGGGTCGGTGTTTCAGTTGTAGTTTTTAATTTATTTATTTGGGACTCCCTATAATTGTTCGAAAATTGTGTTATGTTTGTTTGTTTGTTTGATTACTTCGAAATTTTTTTAACTTAATGGAATGTCTTGCCAGTCCATGGAAATACGTGTGGCTTTTGGGTGCTGAGAAAGTTTCCATTCAAAGGGGAAACAATTCATTGACCATGTTTCGAAATCACTATCTTCTGCTCAGAATAAAAAACGATGTATTGATTAAGGGTCATTTGCATAATTTTGTTTCTATCAAAGAACGGAGATATGACTTCTGAGTTTTGGAATTGTGGTTACATGAAATAGGGATTCATTTATGCAGTGGGTGTGTTGTAAAAAAACATTTTTCTATTGGTCCAAACGTGATTTTTTTCATTGCACGTTTATGCCTTATGTGAAGCATACTTTTTTTTACTATATATACTAACATAACTAGATGCCAGCTCAGGTTTCCTGATTTACATAATGGGTGGAAGTTCGATTGATGATGACTGGGAGCTTGCTTCACTGACTAGTGCTGTTCGCACTGTGGTCTTAGTTGGACGTACTGGTAATGGAAAAAGTGCAACGGGAAACAGTATTCTTGGAAGAAAGGCCTTCAAGTCCAGGACAAGCTCCTCTGGTGTTACGAGTACTTGTGAAATGGAGAAAACTGTATTGAGAGATGGACAAGTCGTAAATGTTATTGACACTCCTGGTATAATCTTGCTAATTTGTATTCTTTGTACATTCAATCTGAATATATACATTCTGTCCATTTCTTGGAATAAAGAGAAAGATGGATAGGGTCGTTGCATCAATGAATTTAGTTTTCAAAAGCTAATCTTTCTCCCTGTGTTGACTTATGTGGCACACCACTGCAGGTCTTTTTGATTTTTCTGCAAAGTCGGACTTTGTTGGCAAAGAAATTGTCAGATGTATTGATTTGGCGAAAGATGGAATCCATGCTGTGGTTGTAGTTTTCTCAGTTAGGACTCGCTTTTCACAAGAAGAAGAAGCTGCATTGCGTAGCTTGCAAACTTTGTTTGGAAGCAAAATTATTGATTATATGATTGTGGTCTTTACTGGGGGAGATGATCTTGAAGACAATGATGAGACCTTGGATGACTATTTGGGCCGTGAATGCCCAGAACCTTTAAAGGTTATTCACCAACTTTTAACCTTGTTATTTAACATTTTGCTTCTTTTGTTTCGTTTCTATAAACTATTATGTTATCTTCACCATTAGGTTTTTTTTTTTTTTTTTTTGCATTTCTTCCAGAATTGATTTTCCTTTTATTTGATATATATCAACAGGGTTGTGCTTATTACTTCCACCTAGTTCTATGATTATCTGGAATTATTTGCTACATAACTTGAATTACTTCACATTATTAAAGTTTCGTGTAGAAACATGAAGTCAAGTTAAAAACCTGTTAAACCCACCCCTACGCTCATAATGGTTTTCCATTTCCTTCGTTCTGGATGACCATTCATTTCCTCATAAGCTTACATCATCCTTATGTAAGACAGTAAGAGCCGGACTTCCCGTCTTATTTTATTGGGACAGTTTTCAGCAACTTCATTTTCAGCGTGTCCATGAAATCAGCGGCTCCATTTTTGTATTTAAAATGGACTCTGTCATTGATCATGTCTTGTTTCTTTGATCCCTTTTCTTCAAATGTCTAGTGTGCTGGAGATCAAAGAATATTGTCCATTAGTAAGCATGGTATAATGGATGATGGATTTTCACTATAGTAGTAGATACAGGAGAAAACGTCAGCCCAACCTAGATTAGGGAAAACTCTATCAATCCTCGCCCAAACAAGGCCCTATCCTCTTTCTTCTTTAACCATGCCTGAATCAGGGCTTATTATAGTTTGTATTTACGTTTTAATGTATGGTTTGCAACCACGTATGTACAATTTCTTATGTAATCCATTACCATTTTGAATACGTGGATGTTATGTATTAAAAGATTAATGAATTCTTGGATTATTGTAGGACATCCTTACTCTGTGTGAAAACCGCTGTGTGCTTTTTGATAATAAGACTAAGGATGAAAGTAAGAGGGTTAAACAAGTCGAGAACCTTCTATCCCTTGTAAACAAGGTCATATCACAAAATGGTGGGCGACCGTACACGGATGAGATATTTGCTGAAGTGAAGGTATTTTATTATTTTTATTCTTAACTACTTGCTTAAATTATCTTTTTGTTTGTAAATATCATGATAAAGTTTTCATTGTATCTGACAGAAAGGGGCCATTAAACTTCGTGATCAACAAGAAGAGGTCAACTCCTTGAAGGGGTATTCCAAACGAGAAATATCTGAATTGAAGGATCAGATGCAGCGTGCACATGACGAGCAGCTTAAGCGGATTACTGAGATGGTAACAGATTGCCCTAAGCCTTCACATGCTTTGCTTTTGGATTTAGCTATGGATGTCAATATATTCTTCCAGTTTTCATACTCGGTTAAAACTAGAATACCATGTTTGGTTGCACTCTTTGACAATGATATTGACCACCTCTTGTTTTTTTTTTATTATGTTAGGACCTATTTCTTATCATACCTAAATCACCGTCCCATGTTTTTCCTTTCCATTGATTGCCTTTGAAAATATTGTCACTTGCAAATACCTTGTAGACAAGTTATTGCATATAAAGTTGGGATCAATGAACTCTTGAATGCATTTAGTAGTCAGTCCCGTGGTTGTAGAATACCTTCAGATGAGATTTTGCATAGTTTATTGGTTCTCTCTCACATAAGTATGGAGCTGTACAGTTTTATGCATCATGCGTTACAAAGTTTAGGGATGGCTTCATAAGTTTGCTTTATATTTTTTCATCTGTTCTAATGTTCATGTAGTAGTTTAGGTAGAAAGAAATGAGTGGAGTGGTCATCAAGAATTGACATTTAGTATTTGCAGAGTTGGTAGTACAAAAAAGTGTTTACAGTTGGAAATTTCCTTCAAGCCATATCTTCTGATATATAGGACTTTGACATCATATGTTTCCAGTTGACATATCTGGTTTGCATACTTATGTTCTTGTGATATAACAGAGTATGAAGCATGAAACTGGGATCACCTGACGAGTTTGATAAGAAAAATAATTGAAGAGAGTATTTTTCGGTAAACTATGGAACAGAATTTTTCTGAAGATAACTTTAACTGAATTTTGTCGTCGTCTTTTTGGTTTTTGTTGTTTGTGGTAGTTGAAAGATTGGGTGAGAAAGACTATAGGGAGGCTTTACAAAATTGGCCTTTGTGTGGCTTACTGATTAATTGCATTATTATTTCTCTCAACATTTATAATTTTTGACTAACCATATGTTGTGATTGAAATAAACGTCTATATGCTTGGGCTTACGTTATTTTTTTTTTTCCTTTGAAAGGATCAAATGTTGCATTATTCTTTAGTCCTGAAACATGATGATATTATACAGGTCGAGTCAAAGTTAAGAGAGACCACCATGAGGCTTGAGCAACAGTTGGCAGATGAACAAGCTGCACGTCTGAGAGCAGAAGAGAATGCTCAACAGGCTCAGCTGAAGTCTGATGATGAAATTCGAAAGCTTCGAGAACATTTAATGAAAGCAGAGGAGGAGCTTCGTAAAAGAGGTGAAACCAAGTGTGTCATTCTATAAGTGCAACTTTTGATAAAGATGCGTGGTAAGGAATCAATCTTTCTCCTCGTTTAACGGTTGGTTAATGTGGAGTTTGCTGCAAACTGTTTGTGACGGCGATTGACAATGATTATGTTTTGAACCTTTTATGTAAATAAATTGGTAGGATGCTGGGTTTACTATTTCTGTTTTATACCTATACATATATTTTATATATTTTATCTGCAACTCTGGCTTACAATTTCAGCATATCCTTCAGTATTGCAACTGAAACCACCTTCACACATACCACCCGTTTAGATTTCTTGGATGAGTTAATCTTTATCTTCGGTTCTCTGTGTTTATTTTACGCAGTTTTAATTGATAGTTTAAGCCAGGAAGGGTCGACTTGAAGAAAAGGCGGCCCTTGCATTTTGAACTTACCATAAGATTGACCCTGATCCATTAGAGAATCCTTAGAGTTTCCTTGCCTCGCGAATTTGATTTGTCAATCGAATTTCCGGTGAGGCAAGAGTGACTTGCAGCCAAGTGTTAAGCGTATTTTGTGTGTGCGTCGTGAAGTATTTGTAGAGAATGGGATACTTGTGGAGATGGAAAGAAGCCATTGGTTTTTTTTTTTTGAGCAACCAATGAGGGTATGCGTACGATGGAAAGATGAAAGGAAATCGGAGAAAAGAGAACTGAAACTTGGAATAGGAACGAAAAATCACTGACCATAAAAAGAAAAGAAACAAAAAAATCCTTCGCCAATTTTTTTGTACCAGAGTCCCAGCTTCTCCTAGCTTTTTGCGTCGATTCTCATAACGGTGTCAAACTGTTTGATGTTAAATGTCGAACCACAAGTGATATATCGTTGTTCAACCGGAGTTGGGCTACATCTACACTGGTGTCGTTTTCATTTCTACTAGAAAAATTGTAAGTGACGTATCTAGGGTTACGAGCCTTGTATCAAATTTGGGTGAGGTTGCTCTTTTGTAAAATAAGCGCAAGCCTCCCTTTACATTCACGTGGGCTAAGTGAGACCCAAGTTAGGGTACAACAATTGATATGTCGTCAATAGAGTTGTCGGCCATGGTAGGACCCACGTCTATTAGAGGGTGAGTTTTCTTTGTCTAAACAAACAATATTATGTTTTAATTTGTACGAAAAGGTAGGGATTGCAGGCACAATTAGACATTAGATTGTGCTATCCGTACATTTTTTTTTATTCTTACATACCCTCTTAAATAGCGGCAGTAAGATTGAATGAATTAAAAAAAATTATTAACTAAGATGTATGTGAAGTAAAAAAAAATGTGTGGATAGCACACTTCTAGACATTATTCTATAATTCAAAGAGTTTCTCTTTGAGGTGACACTTGGCAAAGAGACTTGGTGACACTCAATTTAATTTGTTTAAGAGGGTATTTGATAGTCCTTTCGTTTTTAGATTTTAGTTTTTGTTTTCATTTTTTTTAAATGAAAGATTGTTTGGTAGCTTTTAGTTTTCAAAAGTGTGGTTGGTTTTGGTTTTTGAAAATAAAAAGCTACTTTTTTAAAAATTAAAAACTAAAAATAAATAGTCACAAATTTTCAGTTGCATTTTTTTATATTTAAATTGAAAACTGCAATGGTTATCAAAATCGATGATAATTGCAAAACTGCATCGTCGTGTAACGAAAACTTAGTAGTTTTTAATTATTGCATCCAATCAACGGAAGGGAAAGTTCTGTGGAAGATATACTAGTACGTGCTAGCATAGATAACACCATGAAAGAAACTGGGAAACCCAGCTACTGATTATCTCATCTTATGTAACGAATAGTTCATCATCACTGCCATAATTAAGCTAATTAATTAAATTACAAAACATCTGCGTAGTATCTTTTTAAAAATTATTCTGGGTAGTACTAGGTACTAAATCCCAAAGTCATATTACAATCCTTACAAATACATAATTAAGCTACTAATTAGAAATCTTGTTGAAAAAGTCAATATTCGTTCCGAACACATAAGAGAAGATAAATCATCATTAGTAATATCTGGATATAATTAAGATGATTGAGGTGACAGAGGTTAGCATTTCCTGCATTTGAAGATTCTGCCTCCAAAAAGCTAATTAATTACCTGCACGTAAACACAACAAAATATGAAACTCAAGATATAAAAAATTTCTGTTTTATTATTGTTTCTGTACGAATTAAATTACAGGTTAAATTATATATATATATATATGTATGTATATATAATTATTAGTAATTTAGTGATTACCCAAGATGGAGAATCTTCTTGTTTTGCTGTGGGAAGGTAGCTCCTCCACCCTCAATGATATTCTGGCTAAAGAAATTGCGAGAAGCTAATGCCTGGATTGCATTCATCTCTGGCACAGAAACCATGTTTGCTTGGTGAAGCCTCTCAACTTCTGATATCTGATCATCGATCCATCGGAAAATTAAACATCGATGTGTATATATCAATAATTTCTGATTTAATTAGCTAGTAAATGTTGGAATATCGTACGTACAATATATTTTTTGAGAACTAATATAAAACATATATAACTTAGAAGAGACTGCATGCATATCAGTTATTTTTGAGTGATTTTAGTGGCTAATTAAACATGTATTTATACACGCACAGATGGGAAAGTACTCTCTTCATATGAAGATTAATTAGTTTCAGCATGCATTTTCATAAAATTAACGTATATGAATACTAATCTCTGCGCTTGCGCATACCTTAGTTCGAAGATAAACATTTTCGTTTTCCAGCTCAATCTCCTACGTACATAACAGAGATAATTGATTATATTTAGAGTATTGACTTCATAGGAAGATGGCAACTCTTCTTAAATGTAAAAGGTTTACCTTTTTCTGCAAGTACTCAATCTCTGCAATCAGCATTTCATCCTGTTCTCAAGCATCAGATACATACATACCAGGAAATAATTAATTGCGAGAGGAACATTGAAGATGGCCAATTACTAAATTGGAAAATACGCGTATGCAGCATTCTTCGAAAGCCATCAAGAATATCGTATAAATCAATAGTTTAATTGAGTGAATTAATTACCTTCTTGGACCTGATTCTAGTCATGCCTCGTTCAAGCCTATTCTCCAGCTGCTTTAGTTCTTTCAAGGTCAGATTACCCAAGGCATCTCCCATTAAGTGCCTACAATTAAGCAATCAATATTTTTATTCATCCACTATATATACTATTAAGCGCCTTGAGATGCAAGCTAGGTCAATTCTATAGAGAAGTATACTTTAATTTCAAAACAAATTGATATCTCTAGGTAACTGCTGAAATATGTATATATTTTGGACTATTTTCATGCAGGTTCATTCGGGAGGTTATAAACAATTGCGATCAAATTAATCGTCCTTTTCCAGTTCAATGCATTGTATAAACAAGGAAATATACAGTGGAGTGGATCACCTGTTAGAGTTCTGCAGCATTTGAATCTGTTGCCTCAGTTTTGCCGATTCCTGTTGATAATACTGCATATCAAGACAAAAATGCAGCAAGTATTTCTGTCAATCTGACAAATGCTATTATCCAAAGTAAGTTAACCCATTAACTCGACCAAAAGATCTGTATGAAACTTCAACAGAAAGGTATATGCAAGGACCAAGGTTTATATATATATATAAAATATACACACACATAATATCTGGTTAGGCATAAAAACTAAAATAAAAATACATTAAAAAAATATGTGTGTGCATATATATATATATATATATATATATGGCGTACCTGAGCATTAATTTCAGTAATAGAAGTTGATCCTATGCTATCTGAACATGCCTTCTTGTACCTCTCTATGGTGTTTCTTATACTGCTGCAGGTCAAATTTAAATTGTGAAGTGTCAATAGGTGATACAGATGTGTAAACTGATCAACTTTTTTTTCAAATAAGTTAATTTCACATGAACCCACAAAAAGGATCTAGGAAGGATAAAAAGAGTTGATGAACCAATAGAATAATTACTCGCACTGTTTGGGTTCATAAATTTTTGAAACATTATAAATATAGAGAGGCTGAGAGAGCTAGATATATATATATATATATAATTCATGACAATATATAATTGGAAGTTGTATCTTATGTTAGATGAATTTTGAGGGTGTCAACGAAGTTCGGCTTATAGTGAGCTTAAATATTGTAGAACTACATGACTTTTAAGGGGTGATTCTAAATATATAAAAAAGATTATTAGATACTGTAAACTGCTATTCCATGCCAAATAATGTTTTTCAGCTTTCTTTAGCTAAGGCTATTTACAGTCATGGACGGCTAAAACGTACTTAGCCCTTGGCTACGTTTTAGCCACTCATAAACCAATATTTTAAAGAATATTGTAAGGCTAAATGGCTAAATTTTTCCATCTCTAAACGGGCTTGACTTGGGAAGCACATGATGGGGCCACCAAGGGACTTGAGGGCTCGTTATATATACCCTGCCGGGCCTGCCCTTTGTTAAATTTAGATTTGATTGTTTTAGCTGATTCATTTTGGTCCTTGTTAGATACCCTTGACTGAAGATGACCTAAATACTTATATACGAGCATTTTTTGTTTTGTTCAATAAACAGAACTTTAAGTACAAAAATAACCTCATGCGATTTCGAGGTGTCAAACAATGAAGGGGTGGCTGAAAGCACATATATATGTTGGTGAGATGGGACATGAATGAGAGATAGGGCACACTGCCTATGGATAATATATCAGATTAAACAGGGAACCACTAAATATGCATGGCGTGGCTCTCAAGTCAATTCAATCCCTTTTGTGGAGGGCAATGACATATATATATGCACAGCACTGGCCACCACGCAGCCACGCAGATGTCAATTACAAATAAGACACTTTATTTTCTCCCCTACTTTTAGTATTTCTTTTCTCAGCTATATACATAAATATATAAATCACCACTTAATAAAACAAACAATTATTTCGAAAGTTTTTTAGTTTTAGGGAGAAAAATGTTAATTAAACAAGGAGGTTTTCTCAAACAAATTAAGAAATGGGAAGCATAAGAGAAAAAACGTCGACTCTCAAAAAGATAGAAGAATAATTCATAAGAAATGAGTTTACTGCTACATAGGTGTAACTCAATTCTATACAAGTCATTATCAAAAGATATACTTCTATTGTGAAATAAATAGTTCAAAAGTGTTGCAATTTTTAATTTGACATAGCTGTAGATACTGTGCTAAAGCAGACAATTTTGACGTTGAAGACGAATAAGACGAAAATTTGACACTGGAAAGCAATTGGGACTTAGGAGGATGTAGGAAGACATGCATGCATGCAACAACAGACTAAATGTCAGCACAATTACGTACGGTACGTTTAAAACTCCCCATTCATGCAAAGAAACCCCATTGATCAATGAGCTCTCCAAACTCTTCAATTCTGTCTGTTTAACCAAAATTTGAACGGTCAGGAATTTATTCCCTGTTTACCTTCACCTTCTTCTTCTTCCATTCATCTTCTTCCTTGTTCATCTTCTTCCCTCTTGATCTCCATCTCTCTCTCTCACCAGCTTCAGAATTGAAGGATCTAGAGAGGATTTAGATGGTAGAGATCCGGAGAGAATCCCAGTCCAACCCCAAACCTCAAGAGTCAAAAAAGAGTATGGGTGGATCATGGATGGGTCAGTTAACTTGTTCCACATGCATAACCCCCACAAATGCAGCAGCATGGCACGTGCATGTTACCCTTGCGTGTATTAAAATAGAAACCCTAGAACTAAAACTAAGCAGGGAGTTTATTAGAGTTTCATATTCTTTTTTGCATAGTGGTAAGTAAAAATACATATATATGTATAGATATTATGAAAGTTTTAACCTTTTAGAGTGAAAACCAAAGTGAAGAGTTGAAGAAGCTTTCTCTTGAATTAGAGTACTGCACAATAGCTAGATAAAGACAAACAGAAGGGTAGTAAGGGTTTGAAAGCCAGAAATGGAAAGGGAAGACCATCGACACGGTATCATGATATATGTGATCTCAATGCATGCCACTGCACAGAGAGAGAGAGAGAGAGAGAGAGAGAGAGAGAGAGAGAGGTTCTAATAGATTTGTAACCCTAAAAATGAAGAAAATGAAGTATCAAATACACCCAACAAGTACTGGATTCTTGTGGAACAAAGTAGGTCCAAATTGGTGCAACTGTTTCCTTTTCATTCACTTTTATGTCTTTGAGAAAACTGTGACTACAGTGGTTTTATAAACACCATATATACAACAGTAACACACACATATATAGAGAGAAAGAGAGCATTAACTTAGATATTTTTCTTTTTAACGCAAACCCACACAGACACATGCAAGCGCTATTTAAGTTGGACTCAACGCTTTCTAAATTATTTTCATAAAATCAAATTTAGTTGGACTAAAAAATTGGGAATTAATAAAGACAAGAAAAATCTCCAATAATATATAGTTGGACTCAAAATATATATGTTGAACAGTCTTTAATTATAACCACTCCTATTTTATCTTGGATATCCTCGTTCTTAATCATGTCCTCTCTCGGATGTATGGCACATGAGAAAGGACATGATTAAGAGCGAGTATATCTGAGGTAAAGTAAGAGTGGCCGCAATTAAAGATAATATGAGAAAAAATCGGTTAAGGTGATGTAGACATGTGAAATGAAGACCTACAAATGCTCCTATTAGAAAATACAATTACGAGATAGAGGCTTAGGATAAAAGGGGTACCTGAAGACCTATAAAGACTTATAGAAAGAGATTTTAAGAAAAGAAATAGAGAAATTGGAGCTAACGGAAGACTTCTAGGAAAAACCGAGCTCATGAGTGACGTTATAGAATTCATACACCCGACCAACTTAGTAGGATAATATTTCTTGTTGTTGCAATATTGCATAGAGTGGTGATATTTATTAATTATCTAGCGATCCAGCGCATAAATTGTGACCCAAATGTAAATAACTACTTAATCATTGCATGCATGCAAGTGAAGAAAATAAATAATTAATTGATAAGTGAAGTGAAGTGAAGTTAAAGAACAGTTAAGGATGAATTTAGTTATAGGATATATTACTTGTTGTTAGAGTACTCGTAGAGACGGCCCCGGCTAGAGAAGACAATGAGGGCAATTTCAGCATCACAGAGAATGGATAATTCATATGCTTTCTTCAGCAGCCCATTTCTTCGTTTGCAGAAGGTCACTTGCCGATTCGTCGTGTTCTCAATCCTCTTGATTTCAATCTTTCCCCTCCCCATCTTAATATCTAATTACTTTGATCCGATCCAAGAGCGAACCAACCTCCTGCCTGTATACATAAAAGAATTTATACAATATTAATAAATAGGATATATATAGTACTAATTTCATATAGATCGTTGCAGCATGATCATTAATTAAAATAACAAGAATTAATTCTGAATAAAAGAGAAAGCTAGCATATGTGTGTGCATACATACATATATATTACTAAATGGAAAATAAACTGCTAATTAAATAGAACACCCTATAAATCACTATAGAACAGACTGAAAAAAAATTAAAAAAGAAAAAAAGAAAATCCTCTTTGAGATATCTCCTCCTCTCTCTTCTCGAGCTATCAAAGGGAAAGAGAAATAGTTGCAAAATTAAAATTCAGCAGATTGAACTCTGTACATACAACGATTAAGGAATAATTTTTTTTCTAATAGGGGTTTTATTGGAGAAGATCAAAGACTGACATTAAGATATTATAAAGGAAAAAGATGATTATAATGGAGAATCGATCGGGTGATGGGATAATATAACGAGTACTGCAGACATCAAGGATTATTGTGTTAGAGACTAAAATAACAAAAGAAAAATAGATCAAGGAAATCAGACAAAAAGTATGATAAGAAAAAAGGAAATCAGACAAAAAGTTGAGGAGATCTAGAAGAAGTAGATCTCACCGGAAAAGTATGAGGGTTGTAGGCCACTGAAAAAAAAACAGCAGTTTGATTAATGCGAAGGCCATACTAAGATAGAAAAAAGTCCATAAATATTTTACCCAAAAACAAAAAAAGAAAAGAGTCCAATATATATTAAGCATAGAAAAAAATGCCCTATACAAACTCTGGTACCAGAATCTACTGAACAAGATTTTGGTAGTCATGGCACCATTAATGGTGCAGTACCCTTTACTAGGAACTCTTTCCTTCTCTCTCTCTCTCTCTCTCTCTCTCAACCATATGAGAAAAACACAGATCAGTAATATATAGATTACTGAGCTAGCTAGGTTTGTGAGCATGAGCTGGAAGTTAGCTGAAGAAAACTGGGGCTGAAATCAAATTCAAAGAAAAAAGAAGAAGGAGGTGGTGGTTCTGCAAATTAATTAGAATACACACACACACACACACACACATATATATATGTTAAATTTTATATATATATATATATTGCAAAGCCAAAGGCCTAAATTTATATAAAAACGAAGTCTCAGTTATTTTATTCTTGATATCATGTTCAATATGTAAATAAAAAAGTTGACAGAGAAGAAAAAGAAAGTCAGAAAGATGAAGCAACAGATGATATATATTTGGGATCATATATATCAAGAACACTATAAAACCCAGAATTTATATACAAGATAAATAAATAAAATAAGAAGACAAGATTAGCTAAATAAAAGTTCGGAAACAAAGATAGCTACATATGAAATGCGAGACGATGAAAAATAATTAGTATTTGGAAATTTGTTTTAGTTTTTCCATGGAAAAATGGTGAGATGATTTTGTTTAAACATAATGAGCTGAGGACCTTTACTTAGGGTTCCACAACTCCCCACAACTCCTTTGGGTCTTCTCTTCAATTGACCTCACCTCAGCTTTCGGAAATATCTAATCCCAGAGAAGCCAAAGCTTGTAGGCAAGTCCTCTTTCCCACGCCAATTATAGCCTCTTTCTTACTTTGTCCAACTTTGATTTGTGTGTGTGTGTGAGTCTAGAGAGAGAGAGAGAGAGAGAGAGAGAGAGAGAGAGAGAGAGAGAGAGAGAGAGAGAGTTGGCCTTTTACCGAAATGGGATACAAGATGTGGTTGCTTGAGCTGATTTGAACAGCTTTGCAGGTTCAAATTCGCTCCATAAACTGCAAGTTTTGTTCAAATGTTAGTTTATAATTATTTGGTGAAATGAAGAGCTAACATGACTAAAATGCCCTTAAAGAATAAGAGAACTTGCATACAATGAGGTTTATCTC
Source organism: Malus fusca (assembly GCA_035220775.1). Lineage (NCBI taxonomy): Eukaryota > Viridiplantae > Streptophyta > Magnoliopsida > Rosales > Rosaceae > Malus > Malus fusca. The sequence continues at coordinate 47,226,602 of CM069073.1, read as the reverse complement.
TTCCGTGGCGTCTCATTCCAATAAAAAAATGACCTGGTTTTTCAACACGTATCATTATATTGAATTGAAACGCTACATGACAGTGAATCTGTTTTATGTAAGTTTCTCTACAAAAATCCTATCTATTAATCTATTTTAGCTAGCCAATGAATTTTTCATCATCGGTATCTAATGCTTGTGATACGTCCTTTTTTTTTCTTCTTCTGGCGATCAGAATATGTGAGGGAAATTTCCAAAATGGGTCAATGAAAATTAATTACCGTATGACAGATTAGGGTATGGTGCTTGTTAGAATCTAGAGAGAGATCCAGTAAGAAAGATAGAGAGAGAAGAGAGAAATGAAATTATGAATTTCATTACTTGAATAATGTTACACTTTTGGTATATATACCATCATTTACATATAGGATAACTACCTAACTTATTAACTAAGTAATAAGCTATAACAAACTTCTCACAACAACTCTAACAACACTTACTCAGCATCATTTACATTACTACCCTTAATATCCCCCCTCGAACTAAGCTGAGGTAGCCGAAGAGAAAGTTTGTCTCGGAGAAGAAGAAACCGATCCTTGGATAATGCTTTAGTGCAAATATCTGCAGTTTGATCCTATGTACATACAAAGTGCACTGTGATAGAATTTGCCAAGACTTTCTCTCGAATGAAGTGGTAGTCAATCTCCACATGCTTGGTTCGAGCATGAAAAAGGGGATTCTTAGCAAGAGATATAGCATATATGTTGTCACACCAAAGTTTAGGAGGATAGGGAAGAACACGACCAATACTAACAATTTGCAAATCCAAGTTAACTCAGCAACAGTGGTAGCTAAAGATCGGTATTATGCTTCAGTTGATGATCTAGCCACGGTGGGTTGTTTCTTAGCACTCCAACTTATAAGTGAATCACCCAGAAAAATACATAAACCACATGTGGAACGCCGATCGATAGTGCAACCGGCCCAATCTGCATCTGAAAAACTATGAATACTAAAAGGTGCAGAACATTTTGGAAACTAGAGACCAAGAGAAATAGTGCCCTTCAAATATCTGAAAATGCGTTTAATAGCCTGGAAATGAGATTCTCGTGGACATTGCATGAAATGACAGACAAGATTTACTGTAAAGGACAAATTTGGTCGAGTCCAGGTTAAGTATTGAAGCTCTCCAACTAAGGATCTGTATTCTTCTGGATTGGACATTAATGGAGAAGAGTGATCCAATTTAGCTGTGCTCAATGGAGTGACACATGGTTTAGCACCCTCCATGTGTGCCTTCTTGAGAAGATCCAAAATGTATTTAGTTTGAGAGATGAATATGCCCTTGGAAGATCTCTTGACCTTAATGCCTAAAAAATAATGAAGTGATAAAAAATCCTTAACAGGAAATAACTTACAGAGTTGAGAAATCACAGTTTTACATGCTTTAGAATCTGGTCCTGTAACTAAAATATCATCAACATACACCAAGACATATACCACTGAACCATCTTTCTTGACAAATAAAGAATGGTCATTTCGAGAGCCAGAGAATCCAATAGAGTGTAATGCAGCTGTTAACTTGGCATACCAAGCTCTGGGAGCCTGTTTTAGGCCATACAGAGACTTGTGCAATTTACAAACATGATGTGGGCCTCCAGTGCAAGTGCTTGAAGATATGTGGAAGGTGTGTAATCAGGAGATAGATGAGATGGGAGAGGATGTTTAGTTGCTAAAAGAGCCTTAGGTTTGAAAATGCCAGACTTAGACCTAGTGGTCATGGGATGAATATTAGTTATAGAGGGAGGAGGGTGAATAGGGGAGGAGGTAGGTAAGGGATCTGAAAGTGAAGGAGTAGGTGAAGTAGATAAGGAATTGGATTGTGAGGGTGAGTTTAATAAAGCAGATGATGAAGAAGGAATAAAGGAATGAGTAAAGGTTAATGAGGTTGGGATGGATGGGAAATTGGAAATAGGTTGAATTGGAGGAAGATGACTCACAGTGGATTGGTTATGATGAAATGGAAATGTGTGTTCATCAAAGATTACATGTCTGGAAATATAAAGTTTCCCAGTGTGAGCATCCAAACATCTATACCCCTTGTGATTTAGGCTATATCCCAAAAATACACAAGGTTTGCTTTTAGGATCAAGCTTAGAGGATGTGTAAGGTTTTAACCAAGGAAAGCACCTACAACCAAAGACCTTAAGAGTATAATATGGTGGTTTATGAAAAAAGAGTTCCCAAGGAGAGGGTTTACCACTCGTGAGCATTCGATTGATGAGATAAAGAGCTGTTGAAAATGTTTCAACCCAATAGATATGAGGAACTTGAGATGTTGCAAGAATAGTCCGGGCAGTTTCAACTAAATGCATTTGCTTTCTTTCTGCACAACCATTTTGTCCTGGAGTATGAGGGCAGCTGAGTTGATGAGAGAGAAATGAAATTGTGAATTTCATTACTTGAATAGTGTTACACTTTTGGTATATATACCATCATTTACATATAGGATAACTACCTAACTTATTAACTTAGTAAGGTATAACAAACTTCTCACAACAACTCTAACAACACTTACTCAGCATCATTTACATTACTACCCTTAATAGTGCTATCCATATATGCCTGCACTAGGTTTGTCAACAAATAGAAGAAAAAAAAAGTCATTTTCATGCATTGCTAAGGGCTAATTACATTTCATACCCTTAAGGTTTTAAGTGATTTTTAAATTGGACTATGAGGTTTTAATTCTCATATATATTGCACCCTAAGGTTTGTAATTGTATCAATTTATACCTTTTGTTTAATTGAACGTATAATTCTCCGTTAAAGTGATGAGTTTTTAATCAATCTGATACAAATGTGGCTTACCCAATTACAGGTTACATGCTCACCATATCATTAGTTTTATGAAGATTCAACGAATTCGTTAGACAAACTCACAAAAGGCATAAATTGATACAATTTTAAGTTAAACCTCTCTATCAGATGTTAATTTGTTTCAACCATTTTTAATTTGTCCTTAATCGGGACCTTATAAAAAGTTTCATCAAATGTTTAGGTGTGCGGTAGAGCTATGCTCAATGCCTAATTACATAAACATAACTGAGGAGTTCGGGTCCTCTTTTGAACTTATAGAACCAATGAGCTTCTTGCTAGATTTCAAAAAATCAATGGACTGCAGGTCTTGGTCAAAACGGTAGGTCCTTGACAAGGGATTTACTAAACTATACATTTCAATTTAGTTAACCACCGAGTTTGACATGCTCATTTCGTTTGGATTATTGACGCAATGAGCTATGTTCTCAATTGCTTAAATATGAATTTCATATTCATGTACAGACTCCTATATCATTATCTGATGAAAATTGAAGATCAAGAGACTGAGGCTTAATTAGATCCAATCGAGGAACTTCATATCCAAATTTGGTGCAGCGTGACAAATAATGGATATCAATTGATAATAATAAAGAATGATAAAACTGTAATTCACTAAAAAGTATGAGAAAATCTCAAAGTTCATGATAAAAATTATGAAATAAACAGGCCTAGCACCCTGAAAGTGGTATTTATAATACCTCTTAGTCTTAATATACATTTCAGGAGTTCAAATTGGAAAAGCATTAAAAAAATAACACTGAAACATCCTAAAATCTTAGAATCCTAATAAAACATTATAAACAATAGATTTCGGCCGAAAAATCCCATATGTCACGGCATATTGAACTCATGATACTGTTTTCTTCAGAAAGGTGGGTTACTGACCTAAATCAAACACTAGATTCCAAATCCACAGAGTTTTATTAATAGTGTCGGATTTGCGCCTTTCAACTTGATATTCAATCCATTCTACCATATATTTACAACAAGATCTAATCAAAGAACTTTCTTTTGTCGAAGAGACATGGAAGACGATCCAAGAAAGTTGTTAAAACGTGTCAAATGTGCCTTTATACTATGAAATCTTTATGTTTATAATCTATGTCAGTTTTGCATTTAGTTAAAGTAGAAATATTATAGTTACTCGTTACGTTGATCATTAGAGAATCACTTAATATTACAGTTTAGTAATATTTTTTTTCATTTGTAAGTAAAAAATTTAAATTTAATTTTTATCAAAACCGAAATTGAACCAAATATTATGGTTGGACATTCATTAGAAAATGCGACGTACGTAGCTTATGAAATGATTATCGTGGTCTTTACGTCAAATCTAGTAAGATCAGATTGCAGTATAAAACTCCATATGTAATATATTTTGGCCATTTTACTTTGGAGGTGGATTGTCTGCCCTCCTATTTCCATACTCTCTCCATGCCCTCCTGTGATGTGTGGTCACGGTTAAGCCACGTCAACATTTTATATTAATTTTTTATAGAAATAATAAAACAAAAAGTAATAGGAATATAAAATGTTGACGTGGCTTAACCGTAACCACACAAACATGAGAGGATGAGAAGAATATGGAAATGAGAGGGCAGACAATCCACCTCCTTTTACTTTGATATCTACTAGTACCATTTTTGGGTAAAATATGCTGCAAAAATCTGATCATACTAGATTTGACGTAAAGACCACGATAAATGCTCATTGGTATAAGATCCTCATCCCCTCCTTAAATGGTGATCCATAATGCATGATTGGCTCACTGGTCTTGATATGCTTAGTTCATAACTTAGCAGCCATCTCTCTCTATCTCTGTCTCGAATTCGCATCATATATCAATCTAGAGAACATTTTTATTGGTTGTAGTGCGGATTAAGGAGCCGTTCCTCCATACTGCAGCTGCGGTGATGGGGGCTGCCGCCTCCCTTGGTTTTTTGGGGAAGTGTCCCAATTCTAATATTTGATATATTATTATACACATACAGACATACAAGATTAGAAGAAAAAAAAAAACTAATTATCTGTCCATCTAAAAAAAAATTATAATTTGCCACTTACCACTACGGTTTAGTGGTATTCCTCTTGACTTGGAAGTAAGAGGTCTTAGGTTCGAATCTCGTAAATGGCGAATTCAATACCAAATTTGGCTGCCCATTGTGTGGCTAAGCCGAACTTCTCCTCCCCTTGTGTAAAAATATAGTTATATGGGATTCCCCAAGTTATTAATAGAAGATAGGACTCGAAGAATCGAAGAATTACAGACGCATGTACAAAAAGAACTTAACTGTGTAAACTGAAAACTCAACATTGCTATTACAAGAATTGCAAATCCTTACGGGCACCCGAATCTTCTTGCAGAATTTATAGCCGGACAATTAAAGAATAGAGTTTCATTTCGCAAAGCAATGAAAAAAGCTATTGAATTAACTGAACATGATGTACTAAAAAAAAATTATAATTTAGGCCAAATTATTTTTGTGGTCTAGGTTGTGAGACTCATATTTTAAGTTGACCCGTGTTGATGGAGTTTTGATGGAAATTTCGGATTGGGCTATGATTACTTAAAAACTTGACCACGGAGTTAGGATTAACAACTTTTATACTACAATGGTCAACTGAAACCATGAATCAACCATAGAAACTCATAATGCATTTAAAGACTTGAAACTCAGAGGCTCGTAATTACCTCCTTCACCCACGTCTCTCAAGTCAAAAGACTAATCGACTTGATTAGAGGGATAACAATTCATGGAAGAGGATCATCTCCTGAGCTCATGGTGGGGATCTTCCTGACCAACCCATCTGGGCCGTTCAAATTTAATCCAACGGTTGCAATTATTAGAACTTTTAGAGGACCACCCTATTTGGAGTCGTTGGATTAAATTTGAATGGCCCAGATGAGCTGGTTAGAAAGATCCCCATCCTGAGCTCAGGAGAGGATCCTCTTCCACAATTCATAACATAACCAATGACAACACACTACATAGACCTCTATAAAGCTATCATTGTGCTCATTCCTACCGCTATAAAAAAAAGGAAAAAGAAAAAAAGAAAAGATAGCCTTTCACTATGGAACGTAACCATTCATCCACCAAGAAACACTATTGATCACCATCTAAGTTTAATTTAAACGTCTAAAAATCATTGACTCACACCTCATTTATGTATCACCAATGTGACCAGATCTTACCTATCATTTTTCTTGATTGCAGAGAGGCAACAAACACTTTACAGCTTATTTTGAATTTATCCCCCAAAATAATTTACAATAATTTAGTAGATGCAAAATATGAACTACGCTACGTATATTTAATAAGAAGTAAAATACTTTATTAGTAGTGACCGGTAAAAGGCAGGAGGAGCAATAACCTAACCAGTTATGGAAGGAATTTCTACTTGGGCCACGTGAACATCCATACGCTTTAGGAAACCTTCAGTATCTGAATGCAGAGACCTTTCACGACCTTCATTTGCTTGCTAGGGCATCGTTTTTTGTGCCTCCTCTTTCTTCTCTCTCGCCACTTATGATGAAAACGACATGCACTCGTATGAGATCTTTTACTCTGCTTCGGAGCAAGTTTGACAAATTTTTACACGACTCGTTAATTTGATACGACAATAATAGGTTTTGGATCAACTTGTTAACGAGTCGGGTCGTTATTAGTCACCTGTTAAGAATCCGTTAACAGTGACGGAGCCAGAATTCTGAATGAGGAGGGGCATTTCACAAATATGTGTGTGTATATATATGTATATGTATATGTATATATATATATATGTATATATGTATATATGTATATATATATGTATATATGTATGTATATATGTATATATGTATATGTATATGTATATATATATATATAGGTATATATGTATATATATATGTATATATGTATGTATATATGTATATATGTATATGTATATATGTATATATGTATATGTATATATGTATATATGTATATATGTATATATGAGTGTGTGTAAAAAGTTGAATTCATAACATGTTGACATATGCAATTTTTGTAATCCTCACAAAATTGAAAAAATTCTCTTAAATTCAATACTAAGAAGAAAAAAATGTAAAAACCCAGACAACCAAGTAAGAGGTAGGTTGTGGAAGGCTAAAGAAAATACAAAGAAGTAGAAAAAAGAAGGAAAAGGGGGAGAGGTTTGCAAATAAAGAAGGTGGGTTGCTTTAAAAAATTATAGGGTGTATATTACTATTAGGTGAGAGAATCAAACCAGAAGTGGAGTTGCTTTTTCCATTTAAAATTGCACATCTCTTTTAAAACTCCCCTGCCAAACTTATCGTTTCATTAGACAGCCGAAAAGATTTAAAATCAAAATAGCTTAACGATGTCGTTTGCTTCATCTTCCCCCATGAGGTTCACACCTCAGATGAAGTCAGGATGGGCCGGGGACTACCCTAGTCCCTTGGTGGCTCCACCCCTGCCCGTTAACGAGTTGGGTCATTATTGGTCATCCGTTAAGAATCCGATAAGATATCATTTACCAAATTTAGGCATGATAATTTCTTGCAGACCTGTTAATCTAACACAAAATGACACTCCGTAACTAACCGAGTTGTTATCAAGTCACATATTAAGAATCTGTTAATTTAACAAATTTGACAGGGCAACAACACGAACACGACAAACATGACTTGTTTGCTAGGCTTACTTCGGTATCAGATACTTCAAATTTTTTAAATGTTAATTTTTTTGTTAAAATCAAAAAAATCAAGATCTAACAATTATAAAATCCAGAATATCTTGGAAGTGTTTTTAACTAATTGAGCTACAAGTATTTTGCAAAAACAACGGAGTTACAATTCTCTTACAAATTTTTTATCCTTTATTCGACTTTGGTTAAGCTTTTTTCTTCTACTTTGTTTTTCTTTTCAAGTATTCTGATTTTGAATAGATATGTTATCCTTGAATCTAATAGCTGTAATTAAATGTCTAGCACTGGGTAGCGTATACATCATGTATAGTGTAAACTGGGAATTGTTGTTTTTTTTTTATCTTCTATTGATTTTGACTTATGCTGACTTTGTCATGTATCTTTAGTAGCTAGACAGTTACCGGACCGGACTGTCGGTTACTTTGCTGGCCGGTTCGGTCTGTCCGGTTTGGTATGATGCTTTCCGTTTAAAATCACAAAAACGAACGTCCATTAGTTTGAAATGTTTTAAGGTACCTAGGCTAGCAATTAGCATCCAAAGTAAACGGAATTGCATCGACATTAGAAACCTGTCAATGAATCATTCTATTAAATAGCCCGCTATGTTGTGTAAACGGCGCACACTAGGTGACCGGAAATCTGCAATGAGGCATCGGGATTTCACGAGCCTCAAAATGCATACACAATTTACGCAGTTTGGTACACATAATTATCCTAAATCCGAATATAGCGGAGATTGAATTAAAAGCTAATTCTACCCTCATCCCCACCCAAACCCGCCCCCCCCCCCCCCCCGAACAAGACCCAGCAACGAATAGACAATAGAAGAAAGACAACAGCCTAACAAGAAAACTAATAGGTTGTTGTCAAGATGGAGCTTAATACAACAGAGAATTTCCCGAAATCAATCTGAAAATTAATCACTATTAAGATGGTTTCGCTTCATAAGCAATTTCTATCGCGGGTAATGCCCACAAAAAACAGGTGCCCATCAAGGTTTCCAATCAGTGTCAGAATCGAACACCCGGCTTCCTATAAGCCGTTATTGTCTTCAACTAATATGGGACTCACGTACGAAAACGGAAAATTCTGGACAATGGATCAACCCCAAAACTCTTATCTCATTACGTTAGTGTAAAATTGGCAATTCCTAGCAAAATGCCTGAGTCTGTAATAGCTTAGATTTGTTACATATTTTCCGTTGTAATTGTTTAAGTATAAGGATGTCTCTCACACTTTCAATGCAAAGATGATACGGAAACGAGATACTTATCCAGGTACGTTTGCACGCATGCATCCAACTACATTCATCTGATATCTCATGATATTGTATTTGGGAAAGGACTCTTACCCATTGTGTGTTTTATCTCTTTAAAATGATTTATCCTTTTATATTAATTATTAAAACACGCTTTCAAAATAATCTGATCGTATTTGGTGGGACTTATCTGATTGCATGTTGGTGGGAGTTATTTGACTACATGGATTGCGTTCTTATCGGTTTAATCGGTGTGGTGCCTTGAGTCTTTATAAGCGATGTCAGGGTCTTGTAGAACTTGAGCCGCATATGCATGAATATTGGTTTCTTAGATAAAAACATCAAAAGGCTAAGCGTTGTGTTTTTGAAGAAGAAGAATTATTTTTATTGTTGCCATCTTGTGGTTTCAACAGCATGCGTTTTTAAAGAGAAAATATTATTTTCATGCTGCTTTCATTTAAGTTTTTAATTGAATGTCAATTATGAAAATGTGCCTTGTGATTTTCGTAATTGATTGTTTTTCAAATGAACACTTCATCATATAAACATTCTGCATGATCGAGTTAGTATCTTGCAAAATTCGAGGAAAAGGTGATTGACGATCGTGTTAGTGTCGTGCCACTTCAACTCGAAGACTGACGAATGATCGAGTAGCAAAGCGCGAAGACAAAGCTGCCAACTGGTATGTGAGTCTAGTTGATGAGTTTTGTAAGTCTTTATGTACTCTTTCTTTCTTAATGCTTCCTGGCTTGGTTTGGTAGCCCGAGGATTTATTCTGAATATTTGTGTAGGATTTAGTTTACATAACTGATTAGTTTAAGCCATAACTTGGATTAGTTTTAAGTTGAAATTTAGTTATATTTCTAGGTTAAATTAGTACTTATCCTAGGACTTTCACATTACAATAGCGAGCCATCGACCCTTCGGAAAAAAGCTCTCCATGCTAATTGTGAAGCATAGTTATCAAGAGTTGTAGATATTACATCAATTCAATCTGCTTTATTCGTCACTGCTTTTCTTCTTTTTTTCTTTGCACCCTGAGAAACTTTGTGGTCAACAATGCACTCAAAACCGTAAGGGCGGACATCCTAACAACCTATGTATTCCTTGAACAGTTCCTTCTAAATCGGAAACAATATTAACATTCTCACTCCCCACACTTCTCCACTCAAGAATCTAAACACCTTTACGATAGAGGATGTTCAACTGATCCCCTGCTTGCTTACCAGTTTACAATAACCTGCCGTCTCTTTAAAACCCAAACCCTACATATACAACAACTCACTGTCGCATGCTTTTTGCCTATCAGTAGCCATATTGTAGACCAGATAAATGGAAAAGACATTTCAAAAGAACATCAGCGTCTAACATGCCAAAAGCAAACCACTCTACCATTACAGCATTACCCACTTTAAAAGACATAAATCTAGAAACATCTTCTCATCCCTCTCAAAATTCCATCCCACTGAAGGTCTCTAACCGAAGGGGTTTAGTAAGAGACTATCAACAGCTCAAAAAATCCCAGAGTGCAAAAGCATACCAACAACTTTAGTACCACATACGAGTTTACGACACAATTGAAAAGAGAAAGAAATAACTTTAATTCACAAAAATATTCGATTGCATGATATTTCATAATGCCACACATCACCAGTAGCTATCACCAGAAACTTTTTCTTTACCTAGATTACAATGATCCATGAGGTTATCGCGTTCAGCCCCAATTGACATTGTTATTACTGCGATTTTAGTAAAAAAACCTACCCCTGCGATTTTAGTAAAAAAGCATACATTAGTAACTAAAAAAAGGGCATCAAAAGAAGATTACAGAAGAAAAATATGGATTGAGTTTATTGAGATCAATCACCAATCCCTAATGCCAAGCTTAGTCTTGAGTTCCTCGTGGTCTACAAAGAGCATGAGAAGACCGACGTGTAGCTTGAGAAGACGGGCGTGTTGCTCTTCTCTCTTCTTCTTCTGCCATATCCTGAACAAGAAGACGCAGAAGCCGACGACAGCCGCCACCCCCAGCAGCACAATCACTGCCTTGAGTGCCACCGACCCACTTGAAGCTTTGTCTCCGTTTTTGGGAGTGGGAGTTGATGGGTCGTCTACCGAAACTGAACCGAAGAGGAGGCTAATGGACAAGATGAGGAGGCTAAAGAACAAGATGAGGAGAAAAGGGATTTGCAGTTGCAGACAGCCTTGGCAATGGCGGCTCCAAAATCCATTCATGTCGTCTGTCGTTGATGCAGTTCACGTAGAAGCTACAGAGAATAGGAAGGGAATAACAATACGCAAGCTAATAAAAAAAAGAGAAGCTGTAGGAAGATAACTCAATAGAGATAAAATTATATTCCAACTTGGTTTCCAGCATCCAAATCACAACCTATTTATATAATAAAAGGAACTTAATTAGACTTGTCCATAAAATAAATAAGGAAGCTCAATAGGTACTGCCGTTCCCAACGTTATTAACCTCCTTGGTCTTGGAATCTGATGGGTTTAGTAAGCATCCCCCTAGGACATTCCTTGAAAATAGAATATCGCACCTCGGACTTTAATTCTCTCAATGACTATTCAGATGGTGCCCCATCAGTCGTGTTTCTCGGGGAACCTAATAAACCAACGATGATGATGTCGTACAAAGTACAAATAAACTGCAAGGTTCAAATTCGCTCCATAACTGCAAGTTTTGTTCTAATGTTAGTTTATAATTATTTGGTGAAATGAAGAGCTAACCTGACTAAAATGCCCTTAAAGAATAAGGGAACTTGCATACAACGAGTTTTATCTCTTCTGTGGCATTTCATTCCAATAAAAAAAATGACATGGTTTTTCAACATGTATCATTATATTGAATTGAAACACTACATAACAGTGAATCCGTTCTATGTAAGTTTCTCTACAAGAATCCTATCTATTAATCTATTTTAGCTAGCTAATAATTATTCATCATCGGTATCTAGTGCTTGTGATACCTTCTTTTTTCTTCTGGCGATCAAAATATGTGAGGGAAATTTCCAAAATGGGTCAATGGAAATTAATTACCGTATGACAGATTAGGGTATGTTGCTATCCATATATGCCTGCACTAGGTTTGTCAACAAATAGAAGACTAAAAAGTCATTTTCATGCATTGCTAAGGGCTAATTACATTTTATACCCTTAACGTTTGAAGTGATTTTTAAATTGGACTATGAGGTTTTAATTCTTATATATATTGCACTTTAAGGTTTTGTAATTGTATCAATTTATACCTTTTGTTTAATTGAACGTATAATTCTCCATTAAATTAATGAGTTTATAATCAATCTGACACAAATGTGGCTTACCCTAATTACGGGTTACACGCTCACCATATCATCAGTTTTATGAAGATTCAAAGAATTTGTTAGACAAACTCACAAAAGGCATAAATTGATACAGTATTAAAATCTTAATGTGTAATGTGAAAAAGTTAAGACCTCTCTATAGATGTTAATTTGTTTCAACCATTTTTAATTTGTCCTTAATCGGGACTTCATAAAAAGTTTCATCAAATGTTTAGGTGTGCGGTAGAGCTATGCTCAATGCCTAATTACATAAACATAACTGAGAAGTTCGGGTCCTCTTTTGAACTTATAGAACTAATGAGCTTCTTGCTGGATTTCAAAAAATCAATGGACTGCAGGTCTTGGTCAAAACGGTAGGTTCTTGACAAAGGATTTACGAAACTTTACATTTCAATTTAGTTATCCACCGAGTTTGACATACTCATTTCGTTTGGATTATTGACGCAATGAGCTATGTTCTCGATTGCTTAAATATGAATTTCATATTCATATACAGACTCCTATTATCTGATGAAAATTGAAGATCAAGAGACTGAGGCTTAATTAGATCCAATTGAGGAACTTCATATCCAAATTTGGTGCAGCGGGACAAATAATGGATATCAATTGATACTAATAAAGAATGATAAAACTGTAATTCACTAAAAAGTACGAGAAAATCTTAAAGTTCATGATAAAATTATGAAATAAACAAGCCTAGTACCCTAAAAGTGGTATTTATATATAATACCTCTTAGTCTTAATATACTTTTTCAGGAGATTAAATAGGAAAATCATTAAAAAATAACAAAATACTGAAATGTCCTAAAATCTTAGAATCCTAATAAAACATTGTAAACAATATTAATAGATTTCAACCGCAAAATCTCATATGTCAAAGCATAACGGTGAATTGAACTCATGATCCTGTTTTCTTCAAAAAGGTGGTCATTGGCCTAAATCGAACACTAGATTCCAAATCTACAGAGTTTTATTAGTGGTGCCGAATTTGCGTCCTTCAACTTGATATTCAATCCATTCTACCATATATTTATGACAAGATCTAATCAAAGAACTTTCTGTTGTATGGTATTAGCTCATCATAACACAAAGTTAAAAACAAATATCAATTTCGTACCAACATATGTCAATAAATAATCTTGCCGAAGAGACATGGAAGATGATCCAAGAAAGTTGTTAAAACATGTCAGATGTGTCTTTATACTATGAAATCTTTATGTTTAGAATCTATGTCAGTTTTGCATTTAGTTAAAGTGGAAATATTATAGTTACCCCATTATGTTGATTATTAGAGGATCACTTAGTACAATAATTTAATAATTTTTTCAGTTGTAAGTAAAACAATTTTATTTCAATTCTTGTCGAAACCGAATTTGAACCAAATATTGTGGTTGGACATTCATTAGAAAATGAAACGTAGCTTCTGAAATGGTTATCGTGGTCTTTACGTCAAATCTATTATGATCAGATTGCAGTATAAAACTCAATATATTTTGGCCATTTTTAGTTTGATATATATTAGTGCCAATTTTGGGTGCAACCTTCCAGTAAATGGGGTCTGCCTATATATCGTTTATAATGTAGGAATTCATCGTTGATAGAAGAGAGGCCTATATATGTATAACAAAATTGACTAGTTATTATTAGCTAGCTGATATATCCTCATTGGTATAAGATCCCTATCCCCTCCTTCAATGGTGATCCATAATACATGATTGGCTTAGTACTGGTCTTGAAATGCTTACTTCATACCTTCTAATTTTTGATATATTATTATACACACACATACATACATACATACATACATACATACATACATACATACAGGACTAAAAAAATAACTAATTATCTGTCCATTAAAAAAAATTATAATTTAGGCCAAATTATTTTTGTGGTCCAGGTGGTGAGGTTCATATTTTAAGTTGACCCATGTGGATTGAGTTTTGATAGAAATTTCGAATTGGGCTATGATTACTGAAAATCTTGATCACGGAGTTATGATTAACAACTTTTATACTACAATGGCCAACTTAAGCTATGAGTCAACTACAAAAACTCATAATAAATTTAAAAACTCGAAACTCAGAGGCTAGTAATTACCTCCTTCATCCCGTCTCTCAAGTACAAAGACTAATTGACTTTATGAGAGGGATAACAGTTCATAACGGAATCAATGACAACACACGACATAGACCTCTATAAGCTATCATCGTGCTCATCTCAACTGCTATAAAAAAAAAAAAAAAGATAGCCTTTCACTAATGGAACGTAACCATTCATCCACCAAGAAACACTATTCACCATCTAAGTTTAATTTAGACGTCGAAAAATCATTGACTCACACCTTATTTGTGTATCACCGATGTGACAAGGTCTTACCTACCATTTTTCTTGATTGCAGAGACGCAACAAACACTCTGCTCCTTCTTTTGAATTTATCCCCCATTTTACAATAATTTAGTAGATATAAAATATGAACTACGATACTTATATATAATAAGAAGTAAAATACTTTATTAGTAGTGACCAGTAAAAGGCAGGAGAGCAATAGCCTAACCAGTTATGGAAGGAAGTTCTATTTGGGCCACGTGAAAATCTATACGCTTTGGGAAACCTGCGGCATCTGAATGCTTAGAGCTTTCACGACCTTCATTTGCTTGCTAGGGCATCGTTTTTTGTGCCTCCTCTTTCTTCTCTCTCGCCACGTATGATGAAAACGACGTGCACTCATATGAGATCTGCTGTGCTTTGGAGTAATTCTGACAATTTTTAGCACGACTCGTTAATCTGTTAAAAAACGGCATTAAAATAATAGATTTCGGGTCAACTTGTTAACGAGTCGGGTTGTTATTGGGTCACCTGTTAAAGAACCCATTAAAGAGTTTGGTCGTTATCGGGTCGCCCGTTAGAACTCGATAAGATATTATTTGCCAAATCTAGACATGATAATTTCTTGCAGACCTGTTAATCCGACACAAGATGACACAACCCATATCCAAATATTAGCCAAATTGAAAATATTTAAGACATCTAATTGGGTTTAAAAAAAATTAACGAATATTTTGTTATATAAGAAACAATGAAATTTTATCTATATAATTAAATAGACAAATGATTTCGGATTGAATTGAATTTTTATAAAGATGATCTATTAATGGAGACTTATAAAATAAATAGTTCGGATTGTTGAAGTTCAATATGAAATGAACCTCACACCTAATCTCTATTTTTTTGAAAAAAATGAGGATCCCTTTGCATAAAGCCTGTATCAGTAGCTAGACAGTTACTGGACCGGACTGTTGGTTTCTTTGCTGGCCGGTTCGGTCTGTCCGGTTTGATCTGATGGTTTCGGGTTTAAGATCACAAAACCGAACGTCCATTGATCTGATGGTTTCGGGTTTAAGATCACAAAACCGAACGTCCAATAGTTTGAAATGTTATAAGGTACCGAGGCTAGCAATTAGCATCCAAAGTAAATGGAATTGCATCCACATTAGGAACCTGTCAATGAATCATACTATTAAGTAGCTCGCTATGCTGCGTAATACGGCGCACGATCTAATGAGGTGACCAGAAATCTGCGATGAGGCGTCCGGATTTTGCAAGGAGTCCCAAAATGCATCCACAACTTACGTAGTTTGGTTCAAACAATTATCCCGAATCCGAATACACTGGAGGTTGAATTGAAGGCTAACTCTACCCTCATCCCTACCCAAACCCCACGAACAAGAGCAGCAACATAATTCTTCGTATACAAATGATTTGAATCTACGCATCAACACTGATAACCAACATAAAATATTTACTGTTATCTAGCACCAAAAATAGACAATAGAAGAAAGACGATAGCCTAACAAGAAAACTAATAGGTAGTTGTCAAGATGGTGCTTAATACAACAGAGAATTTCATGAAATCAATCTGAAAATTAATCACTATTAAGATGGTTGCACTTCGTAAGAAATTTCTATCGCGTGTAAAGCTCACAAAAAACAGGTGCCCATCAAGATTTCCAATCAGTCTCAGAATTGGATACCCGGCTTCCTATAAGCCGCTATTGACTTCAACTAATATGGGACTCACGTACAGAAATGGAAAATTCTGGACAATGGATCAACCCCAAAACTCTTATCTCATTGCAATAGCGAGCCATTGACCCTTCGGAGAAAAGCTCTTCATGCTAATTGTGAAGCATAGTTATCAAGAGTTGTAGATATTACATCATATCAATCTGCTTTATTCTTCACTGCTTTTCTACTTTTTTTCTTTGCACCCCCTAAGAAACTTTGTGGTCAACAATGCACTCAAAACCGAGAGGGTGGACTTCCTAACAACCTATGTATTCCTTGAACAGTTCCTTCTAAACCGGAAACAATATTAACATTCTTACTCCCCACACTTCTCCACTCAAGAATCTAAACACCTTTAAGATAGAGGATGTTGTTGTGTTTGGCTCATACATTTGTGAGTAATTATGAGTCATGTGTTAACAACAATGAAGTGACCTGTGTTTGCTTTCGGTGGAAATATCACATGGTGTGGGTTGTAAAAAGAAAAGTTTGGTGGACATCATCATGAATAAAGACATAATGATGATGCTTGCTTTTGCTTTAATGATGATGTTTGTTTTTTGCTTTAATGATGATGCAAGACACAATGATGATGGCTTGGCCTTAATGATGATGGTTGGCCTTATATTGATAGGCTTGCCGAGTTAGGGAGTGAGAGAGAGCATTCGGCTCTCTCCTGAGAAAGCATCAGAGAGCATCCAAGGGGGAGAGCATTCGGCTCTCCCATGGGAAAGCATGGGCACGGGTGAGAGAAAATCAAGAGATCTAGAGTGAGAAGTATTCTAGTGAAAGAACTCTTGGGGTAGAGTGAGGCTCTTGGGAAAATTCTATGAGTGGGTGTGCAAGGGATTCGGGATTGGGTTATGTTGATTTAACTCATGTGTACATGTACCGTTATTCTCATAGTGAAGAGCAATATCTCTCCGGGGACGTAGGCAGGTTTTTGCCGAACCTCGTAAATTTCTCGGTGTCTTTATTTCTTGTAATTTATTCTGTTCAACTGAGTGTGATTTTGGTGAGGTTGTAATCTGAATCTCGTTTCCGCACTAATGAACGGGCCAAGGCACAACAATTGGTATCAGAGCATCGTTGGATGCTTGGTTCGTTGGAGGTCCAGATTTGTTGTTCACCATGGAATTTTTCAGTTGAGCAGTTTAATGGGAGAGGCGGTTTTACTCTTGGTAAAGGAGAGTAATGAAAGCCTGGAGAAATGGAAGCCGTGTTCAAGGATGCTTGGATCAACTGCGAAAGTTGATGTTGAGGAAGAAGACAAAGGCTTTTTTCTTCTTACCTCACTTTCAGATTCGTACGAGAACCTTGTGAAACTTTACTGCATGGAAAGATACAGTAAGTTTAGAGCAAGTGCAAGCTTCTTTGGTGTGGAATGATACACAAAAGAGACCATGGATGATGGTGGGCACGAGACTGCTTAAGCTATTCAAGGTTGGAATCGTGGAAGAAAAGTGGAAAGAGGATCTGAGAGAGACAACAGGTTCAGATCCGGTTCCGGAGGCAAGGATCCACAGTGCTACTGTGCAAGGCCGGGTTGTAGCAAGTTTGTGGCATAAGGCTTCGAGTATGCCCTCTAGGTACTTGAAGCAACACTTCTCCTGGTGATGTTTAGTCTCAAGTGTTGCAGGGGTTTTGCAACAGGTGGAGCTATGAGATTCACAGGTGATGAGATGGTCCTGAGGTAGGAGGAAGTGTGGGAATTTTGTCTGGCTCGATGGGTTGTTGCTGGAAACGGGCGCGCTGACGAGTTTCCAGGTTGTAGACAATGAAGAGGAGGAAACCTGTTGGAGGAGACGAGGATGTGTCGAGATCCTGTCTGAAGCTAAATTGTGATTTTTAGCTTGCAGCAGCTGCACATGCATTGGCAGTGACTAAATCGGAACAGGACCAACGAGGTGGATTCAGAGTGTGCATGCTGGTACGTAAGGCCAATGGACTTTGGTGATGGGTGCAAGGATTTTTGCATGGTGTATTCGCCAAGGTGGAGATTGTTGTGTTTGGCTCATACATTTGTGAGTAATTATGAGTCATGTGTTAACAACAATGAAGTGACATGTGTTTGCTTTCGGTGGAAATATCACATGGTGTGGGTTGTAAAAAGAAAAGTTTGGTGGACATCATCATGAGTAAAGACATAATGATGATGCTTGCTTTTGCTTTAATGATGATGTTTGTTTTTTGCTTTAATGATGATGCAAGACACAATGATGATGGCTTGGCCTTAATGATGATGGTTGGCCTTATATTGATAGGCTTGCCGAGTTAGGGAGTGAGAGAGAGCATTCGGCTCTCTCCTGAGAAAGCATCAGAGAGCATCCAAGGGGGAGAGCATTCGGCTCTCCCATGGGAAAGCATGGGCACGGGTGAGAGAAAATCAAGAGATCTAGAGTGAGAAGTATTCTAGTGAAAGAACTCTTGGGGTAGAGTGAGGCTCTTGGGAAAATTCTATGAGTGGGTGTGCAAGGGATTCGGGATTGGGTTATGTTGATTTAACTCATGTGTACTTGTACCGTTATTCTCATAGTGAAGAGCAATATCTCTCCGGGGACGTAGGCAGGTTTTTGCCGAACCTCGTAAATTTATCGGTGTCTTTATTTCTTGTAATTTATTCTATTCAACTGAGTGTGATTTTGGTGAGGTTGTAATCTGAATCTCGTTTCCGCACTAATGAACGGGCCAAGGCACAACAGATGTTCAACTGATTCCCTGCTTGCTGACACATGCAACACCAGTTTCCAATAACCTCCCGTCTCTTAATTAAATTATCAAGAGTCCAGATTCTCTAACCAGTGTCTAAAAAGAATAATAATATCTACACGAACAACCTCTGAACACCAGATCACGAATACTGGTCAAATCCCACACAGAGACGAATACTAAGATTTCAAGCGAATGAATAAGGTTCCATTTAGTACCAAAAACCTAAACCTTCTGTATTGGAACTGACCATTGCTGGTCCACGAAGAGACTAATATTAAGACTTCAAATACCTATCCTCCAGATTCTTACATCATGACCTCTCCCAGATGCTCTGGGGCTTCATAAGACCTAACAACAATAACATCTCCCATCACTAGATCCTTCATATTCTGAATGAAAATAGGATGCAACATTGCAACTACTTAATATTAAAATCTCAAGACCCAAACCCTACCTATACAACAACTCACCGTCACATGCTTTATGCTTATCAGTAGCCATATTGTAGACCAGATAAATGGAAAAGACATTTCAAAAGAACATCAGCGTGCTACATGCCAAAAGCAAACCACTCTATTACGGCATTACCTACTTTAAAAGATATAAATCTAGATGCATCTTCTCATCCCTCTCAGAATTCCATCCCAATGAAGGTCTCTAACCAAATCGTTTAACACACACACAATTGTATAATAACTTCAGTTGAAACATTAAAACATTAGGGAAAAAAACGAAAGGGTTTAGAAAAAGACCATCAACAGCTCCAGAAATCCCAGAGTGCAAAAGCATACCAACAACTTTAGTATCACATACGACACAATTGACAAGAGAAAGAAATAACTTCAATTCACAAAAATATTCCATTGCATGATATTTCATAATGCCAAACATCACCAGAAACTTTTTCTTTAACTAGATTACAATGATCCATGAGGTTATCGAGTTCAGCCCCAATTGACATTGTTATTACTGCGATTTTAGTAAAAAAGCACACAACAGAATCAATTCAGACTATTCCGCGCAAGCTTATTTTCAATTATGCTACCTCTAGATTTGACAAATCACATTGATTCTGTATTCGAAGATTCACAATCTACGACACTCATCCGTCATGACATCCTGACCTAGACTTGCTCATGTTTTTGTATAATCAAAAGAGCATCATCAAATGTTCCAACTATTGATGGTCGTACTCATGCAGCACTCAAAACGTTTTTATATCCTATATTCATATATCTTCTATCTAATATAGGATAAACTTTCTGAATTCTTCTTCACAAATGCAGGTTGGCAGAAAAAATAAAAATCACATTGCGCACGCTCTAAAATTGTCAGTAGTACTCATCATGTTCAACTAATTAACCTAGCAAAGTGAAATCCATAGTACCATCACCACATCTATCTATAAATTATCAAAACTTTAAGAGCAAAAAATAAAAGTTATATGGTGTTGAACATATCAAGATCACATAGATATTCGATGTTCGACCAATCAAAGCTGAAATTCACAGGATAAAACCAGATCTGAGACTAGCCATTGTATTTGTGTGGTATTATCTTCCTTTCCATACACTAGTAAATAAAAAAAGGGCATCAAAAGAAGATTACAGAAGAAAAATATGGATTAATTTCCCAATAAACACGAACAAGGCTGCTACCTACAACACACAATGATATTATGATCTTGTAAAATGTACGAACCAACCAACCTGGAGGGTGGGTGGATAGAGTTTATTGAGATCAATCATCAATCCCTAATGCCAAGCTCAACCTCGAGTTCATCGTCGTCTTGAAAGAGCTTGAGAAGACGGGCGTGTTGCTCTTCTCTCTTCTTCTTCTGCCATATCCTGAACAAGAAGACGCAGAAGCCGACGACAGACGCAACCCCCAGCAGCACAATCACTGCCTTGAGCGCCACCGACCCACTTGAAGGTTTGTCTCCGTTTTTGGGAGTGGGAGTTGAGGGGTCGTCTGCCGAAACTGAACCGAAGAGGAGGCTAATGGACAAGATGAGGAGAAAAGGGATTTGCAGTTGCAGACAGCCTTGGCAATGGCGGCTCCGAAATCCATTCATGTCGTCTGTCGTGTTTCTCGGGGAACCTAATAAACCAACGATGATGATGTCGTACAAGTACAAATGACAAATTGTCAAATACAATGTTTGAATTTTCAATTGCAATTTGCAAGTGGATGGGGGGAATGCTATCCGTTGTTGTTTTTTTTTTTTTTTTTAATTTTTAACAAATGATTTTTTTTTTTTTTCACTAAGCCTCATGTTTGTCATAATAATGTAATTCAAATTCGTTTTTTGCGAGAATTGAACTTAAGACCACTCACTTAAAAGTGAATGGGAATATCATTAGACAGTAATACTAAGTAATCGTTGTTTCCTTTTAATTACTTAGAAAATTCCAACTTGCTCCAAACTATTGAATGTTACCCAGCCTTTTACAATTCGGATGTCTAAAATGTAGAAGATGTTATACGCCTATTTAACTAAAGAATTATAGATAGTGCTTGCTCCAAACTAACGAATGCTACCCTGCCTTTTACAATTTGGAGATCTAAAATGTAGAAGATGTTGTACGCCTATTTAACTCAAGAATTATAGATGGTGGAAGAGGGACGAAAAGCAAAGAGAAAATAGAGAATTAAATGAATTTTGTGGTGTCATTTCTCACCTTATTTATAGTAGTAAGGGATGGAGAATGATACATTACAATCTAAAAGATATTATAAAAAGATCTAAAATGTAGAAGATGTTGTACGCCTATTTAACTCAAGAATTATAGATGGTGGAAGAGGGATGACAAGCAAAGAGAAAATAGAGAATTAAATGAATTTTGTGGTGTCATTTCTCACCTTATTTATAGTAGTAAGGAATGGAGAATGATACATTACAATCTAAAAGATATTATAAAAAGATCTAAAATGTAGAAGATGTTGTACGCCTATTTAACTCAAGAATTATAGATGGTGGAAGAGGGACGACAAGCAGAGAGAAAATAGAGAATTAAATGAATTTTGTGGTGTCATTTCTCACCTTATTTATAGTAGTAAGGAATGGAGAATGATACATTACAATCTAAAAGATATTATAGAATTCTATAAGGATGGACAAGGATTTTTACAATTACATTCCTAATGAAATTAGGACTGCAACAGAAGAGAAATATTGAAAAGAATTAGTTGGTAAAAACTTAAAAAGGAAAAAAAAATTGCATCGCATGGAGTCTAAGGATGTATCCCCCATGGGGTCCCTCCACTTACGATTAATAAACCTTTATTGTTCGAATATCATAGCCGAAACTGTTCAGTCTCTTTATCATAATCTAATGATCATATATGCAAAAAATTATTCAATTTGGATCCCGTAGGGCAGAGGCGTTTTATTGATAGTTCCGCCCCAAAAAAAAAAAAAAAAGGGCTAGGCTAGTCTCAAAACTAGTTTTTTAAAACATTGGTGTTTTACAAGCAGATCGTTGTGTTAGATCCCACATTGCCCAGGGGAGTAGATCCTCTATGCCTTATATGTATATGCCCACCTCCATATAGCACGAGGCCTTTTGAGAGCTCACTGGCTTCGGGTTCCGTAGGAAATTCGAAGTTAAGCGAGAAAGGGGCTAGAGCATTCTTAGGATGGGTGACACTGAGAAGTTCTACTCGCGTGAGTTCCCAGAAACAAAACCGTGAAGGTGTGGTCGGGGCCCGCGGACAATATCGTGTTACGGCGGAGGCGGGGCTGGGATGTGACACGTTGTCATCCTGCTTCACCAACCAGAGATTCATTCATGTGGATACTAGTAGAGATAGCTAACACTTGGGAGCCTCAACAATATCAAATTCGCCCGCATATGAAATCTAAAGGTTAAAATTCTAAACTTAATATAAGTTTATGCATGTGTTCTTAACGTTATTAAACATGAATACAAGCACATTGATAAACCAAGATCACATGGATTAATTTAATATGATTAAACAAAATCCGACATTCCGCTAACCATGCATGCTAATTGGATTATTTAGCTTACGTCACTTGCCACGCTTCTGCACACATGTATTGAAGTAGTCCACAACCCAACAATGTTATCACATAAGTCGTAGTTAGAACACCAACCATGGTTTGCTTGTGCTTCGAATATAATATTATGAAGAAATATTTGTTGGGATCAAATATATGCACCATCGTGAGCGACAGTAACTCGCATGAGAACAAGAACAAAGATCACCAAAAACCTTGACACCGATGTGGAACCGGCCACAAACTCTCCAACGATCAAAGTCAATACAGAATTTTAGAACTCAAGCGGTAGGTTAGGGAATAGATTGCTTGATACCTTCTACATTCACCCTAAATGAGGCCCATATAAATGCATCATTTGCACTTGTTCATTTATCACTTGAATAGTGTTGTACTCTTTCGTGTTCGTGGAGTTTGAAATGTCGATTCTGAAAATATACAAAATTATTAAATAAATAAAGAGATGGGTCAAACCAACTAGTCCACCAAGTAAACAGAAATGTGGACTACAAGAAATAAAACATTTAACCTTTAACTTCTGAAGATACGTTTCTCTTTTTCTTTTCATTTTTCCCCTTGTTAATGTGATTATCTTCAACCGTGCCAACCTTGAATTGTTCAAATTAATAAAAATTAGGACATATATTATAGGGTAATTGCAAGTGAGAAGATATTGCAGAACAATTAACAGCAGCTAGCTAGCACATCGACGACGACGACTACTATGTCCGGCCCTCAGTGCTGCTCAAATCCACCAATTCTCAAACCGGAAAGCTACGGAGTAGACAACTGTGATGAAAAACTTGGAGGCCTTAACGTCTACGTCGCGGGCTCCCCTAACTCCAAGCTTGCCATCCTTCTTATCTCTAATGTCTTTGGTACTTGTAAATTTCTCTAGTTGGTTCTAAATCTAATGTTTTGTACTGATTTTTCATTTCATCGTTGCTAGCTTTCGTTCGCTTAATGTTAGATGTTCGACTTGTCCTGCAGGATATAGAGTTCCAAACTTGAGGTATGGCTGATTCGAACTTTACTTTCTAGTTTCTATCCTTGATCAACGCATTTTCTGTTTTCCTCGCTCTTTAGAACGCGTTGAAGTTATTCGAGACTAATGATGTTTATGTGAATTTCGCTCATTTATGCCGCATTTGAACTTCAGCTTCCTGAGAGTTATCTACTATGTATGTGTTTTTAAGCCGATACGCTTGCTGAAAGTTTATGTAATAATCTGGTTTATCCTTGATTAGGAAGCTTGCCGAAAACATTGCAGCTGCAGGATTCTTTGTGCTGGTTCCGGACTTCTTCTATGGTGATCCATTTGTATATGACAATAACAGGCCTCTAGCAGTCTGGTTACAAGATCATGGAACGGTTAATCACTCGCTCTAGCCTCTGTTATATGCTTTAACTGATGGCCCTAGCTACCACTGCCTGAAACTTAGCTAATTGTTTTACTAGGATAAGGGATTTGAGGATGCAAAATCAATAACTAATGCTCTTAAAGGTAAGGGAGTGTCTGCAATTGGAGCCGCCGGCTTCTGTTGGGGTGGTGAGTGGTTACTTTCACATACAACATTTTCAACTTGATGCTTAATTAGTTCCATTGCCCAAGGTAAACCTGGATATAGTTACAGACAGCTGACTGACACAGAAGAAATTAACTCGATCGATATTGTTCTCAGCCAAAGTCGTGACTGAACTTGCCAAGTCCGACTTCATCCAAGCGGCTGTGCTGTTACATCCTTCATTTGTTGCTTTGGATGATATTCAGGGTATGAATTTCCACTGCTTAAATGCCAACTTTTTAAGTCTTCTGAAAAGAGAGAGCTATATTCGTTGAAAAACATTTTGGTGAATCAATCGGTTGCTAATTTCTTCGTCATACTTAAAACGTTCGGTGATTAAACTTGTTGACAGAGGTTAAAGTTCCCATTGCGATTCAAGGAGCTGAGATTGACGACTATTCTCCACCAGAACTCGTGAAACAGTTCGAGCAGATATTAGCTGCAAAACCTGAGGTGCAGAGACTTTTTGTTAAATCTGCAGATGATCAAGCCATTTCCACAAGTTCTAATTTCGTACGTTTGGTTTATCAACTAAACGAGCTTCTTTCGTTGTAGGTTGATAGCTTTGTGAAGATATTTCCGAAAGCTGAACACGGTTGGACCATGAGTTACAATGTTGAAGATGAAGAAGCTGTAAAGCGTGCAGAGGAGGCTCATAGAAACACACTGGCGTGGTTCGTTAAGCATGTCAAGTGACTACTTTATTCTCATTCGAGATGAGAACAATATCGAATGCTTCCTGCTGTCTGTAACTTGAGAAGTACCATTGCAAAAATAACTTATCGCGCACATTTCAGTTTAATATTTCTGATACAACGGACAACGTTACATGAAAATAAAATACATGAAGCTCTAACAATGTTCAATAAGAGGACTAAGATCAGAAGACATTGTTATATCCCTAACACAGTGCATCTACTTCTTTTGACACCTCCCTAATCACTTGAAACATTTGGCATCCAATAAATCCTCCCCCTCGAAAGGCTCATGATCTTCAATCATTTGATTGACACGCTCTTTTTGATCCTCATCAGTGATATCAACCTTACGCCACTCGTACAGATCCATGTCGTAACACTCGTCGATTATGAATTTCGGGATTTCTTGTCCCCGGAAGAGCCACAAGCCTTTAACCTTGAAGGGAGGGGCCGAGCCAATCACCAACATCTTTCCAAACGCATACTTACGAGCCAAATCCATCCGCTGCAAGAAACCACCCACCTTGTTCAAAGTCACAAATGAAACAGTGTTTTCATCATTGTACTTGTAATCGCAGAACCAAAGAGAGTAACCCTCAGGATCGTACATGTCCCAGAATCCTGCAGAAAGAAGTGAAAGGTCATAAAGCGGTATTTAAGAAAAATAGGTACACGTATCCACAGTTTCTACAACCTTTACTGAACAAAATCCTTGCCCTTAACAAGAAGAGTAATCATGAATGTCCTAAAAATGGATATCTGAAGGTAGTTAAATAGCAAGATTCCAGGTGATTCTTCATCCACAACAAGCACACCTAACAATTATCTGCCACTCCTATCTTAAATGGTGTCAAGGTGCTTGGCACCTGACCTGCATTAATAGATACAAGCAATGCATGGCTTGCCTAGTAACTAATCAGATAGAGAAGAGTGGCGATGTTTAAGCAAAACAGTGGCAAAATGACTTAGAGAAGGTAGAGATGTCACAGAGTCAACAGCAAATGAGATGGTACGGACTCAATGCTGATGGCTACATTATACTTTTCTACTCCATAGATTATACTAGTTCCACTTTGATTTGACAGTTTTTTTTTTTTTTTAAATTTATTCTCAATTGCAAGAATCATGAATTTAGTTGGTGGATATTCCACATTTTGGTCACAAAAAACATAATGAGTCCTAATCTGCTCACCACCCCAACTAGGTGGTGAGCGTTGCCACCCCTTTCAGAACAAAATACTGAACAAGGTACTTGATAATTAAATAATAATTCTTTCCTAATTGGTTCCCTCAAAATCTTGAGATTATTTTCTGTTATCAATTGAATTACTTTCCATCATAATGTTGATTTGTTTTGACGTTAAAAATTAAAAACAGATTAACAAAAAAGAACAAAAAATAAGATAAGACTCGTTTGTATATTTTAGTTGAAAGAGCAATAAAAATGTCTTTTTCAAGCTAAATATTAAATGTTTCCAAGATTAAAAAAATATCGAGGAGTATAAACTATATTGCAAAGTTTTCAATGATCTGCTTGTACCAGCCTGCTAACAGGTCATAGACAAAAGTACCAGAGAACTATATACTGAATGGAAATGCAACACCACATGCAACCTATGAAGACATGGAAAATTAAAAACAAGAAATGGGTGAAGCCATGTGTATAGTATGTGATAAAGAATCACCTTTAACAGCAACCTCACGGAAGTTGGTCTTTGTGTTTGAGTAAAGTCTTTTCCAGTCATCCAGAATCATCTTGCTAGGCGGCAAAAGATCAAGAGGATTCTTTGCCTTGGGCTTGGGTGCCTCTTCTACCGCAGCCTCTTCTAATTTAGGCTTTGCTGATTCTTTCTTGTCCTCTTTCTTTGGCTCATCCTTGGCCTTAGGTTTTGCAGGTTCCTTCGCCTGTGACGGCTTCTTTACTGATTGAATAGATGGAACCGATTCTGCTTGTTTAACTTCACCCAATATCTTGCGGAAATTTGGTTGATTGACTAAGGTCCAAAAGTATCTCTCAACATGAGGAAATTCAGAGGTAAAACTTTTTGTGAATAACCGGCTAAATCCCAGAGTCAAATTACATGTCAGAATAATATCAGCCAAAGTCACAGAATGCCCAACCAGGTACGTGTTGGAAGAAAGATGAGTGTTCAAAGCAGTTAGCGCTCTCTTCAATGCAGAAACTGCAGCTTCCTCAACCTTTGTGCCAAAGAAAACAAATGGTGTAAGTTGTTTTGATATACCCACTTAGATACACACAATGACAACGATATATAACAGATCTGAATAACTAAATGCAGTAATGGCTAACCGGAGGAAGGTAAACAGAAAAACCAATACGTGGTATTAACCATCGCAAAATATTGGCGTCAATCTCCAGTGTGGCAAAATCAATCCATTGCTCCACATGAGCCTGCCGAAATCAACAATGTGTCGGTAAAAATCACAACTCAACAGAATATGATTTGCAAATCAAATCTGTATTCTAGTGAAGATCTCTGTCAGCAAAGACTCTAATGTACGTTATGAAGCTTCTTGATTCATACAATCATAATATGTGACCCAACTATAAATCAAAGTTGCCTTACTTTGTGTGCCAGTAGTTTTGTAACATCTCGTTAACCCAAACAACCTGTTCCTCTGACCGTATCATTAAGGCATGTATAATTAAATGGGAAGTTATACAAGTGCAAGACAGCCCTCACATCACTTACATATTCAATTAAGGAAGAACCATAAAGAGGATTATCTGCCTTCAACCGAGTAACTGCAACAAATTATGTCATACGATTAGATTTAAAACTGCAACAAATTAAATCATACAATTCGATTTAAAACAACAACATTTCTAGATATAAAGGAACTTAAAATCTAGCCTCACCGTAGCGTGCAATGGCATTGCTCTCAAAAACAGGGCCATCAGGTGTTTCTAACACAGGAACCTACACAACCAAAAACCAATTAAGGAAAACAAAACCCGGTAAACACACTTCAATAAACATATATTAACTACGCCCAAAAAGAAATAAAGTCCACCTTCCCAATGGGGTTCATTTCGAGAAACTTTGGACTTTTGTTGGACACACCCATCTCGAAATTCTTGACCAGTTCCACCTTAACACCACTGAACTCAGCAGCAATAAGTGCCTTGAAACCATTTTTGTTGGTGCTTCCGGCGTGCAGCACCTAAAAGAAGAAGATCAAGCACACATAAACAATCCGTTCAGCCGATAAAATTACCCACATCACCTAACCAGTCTTGATTCCATTTTGCTGTTTTTCCCGGCACCAATTAGCGGTTTTGAGTAAAAGCAACAATCAAAAACAGAGAAAAAGGAAGATCTAAATTGAAAACGAAGTACATTGAGTGCATTGATCTTGTTACTGTATGTGTTGGAATCATTTAACATGGAACAAGGCGATCACCGAGTTTAAAGAGTGTGGGTAAAAATCAATGGTAAAAAGTAAGAGAGCACCTCATCAACTCAAGTTCATGTGAAAATTAATCAGTGGTAAAACGTTTTAACAATGTGATTAAAGCAAGAAGAGAGTTCATCCTCAATCTTCCACAACCAGATTAAATAAATAAAATAAAATGGAGGGGGGAAGATACTTACTAAAGCCATTGGGTCAACGATGATTGTCCAATCCTTGAAACCTAACCGTTGCAGAGTTGCAGAGTTGCACTTGCAGAGAGAGAGAGAGAGTGAGATAGAGAGCTACGGTGGAGTGGAATGTAGAGGACGGATGGGTTTGGGGTTTGGGGTTTGGGGAGGGAAATATATGTGCGGTGGTGATCGATTGATTAGGGTTTACAGATTTTTACAAAATAAAATTAAAGACAAAGAAAAAGGTGCTTGCCGAATATGCGAAGACGTGACTCGTGCTTATGCGCGGAATCAATTTTTTTATTGGGTAAAATACAAAAAACTACCTCAATTATTGGTGTCACGACATTTTCATACCTCATCTTTTAAAATTGACAATGTCATACCTCATCTTACGAATTTGTGACAATGTTAGACCTCCGTCAGTTTTTCTGTTACTTTTTCAGTTAAATGCTGATGTGGTCAGAAACATGATCCATTTTTAATAAAAAAATAATTAAATATTAAAAATTAAAAAAAAAATTATTTTTTTATATAAAATTGTGGATCCACCTTTACAAATCTCCTCTCTCTCTCTCGCCTCTCTCTTTTCTCTCTCCCTGCATCCTAAAATGCCAAAACCCAGAAACCTTTCCCACCCTTCCTCCCAATCTTCCTCCACCACCCACCCTCTCTTTCTCCTCTCGCTCTCTCAACTCTCTTTTCTCTCTCTCTGGGTAAGATGCATCCTAAAACCCATTACAAATCTCAACAAACCTTCGTCACCAGAAACGTCGTCTTCTCCTTCGGGTCCAAACCCCACCTCTTCATCGCTGTTATAAACTCCGTCGTCTTCGGCTTCTCAAGCTTCTCGAACTCGTCGCTGAAATCCTGCACCACGATCGTGTTCTCCGCGGCGCTCGCCACCGCCGTCGAAATCGCCAGCCACTTCTCCTTTCGATTGATCTTGATGCTCCGATCCCTGGGCTTGGGTCCTAACACGACCCCTCCGCGCGGGTGAGGGTTGATGTTGTGCTGATGCGCTTGTTCTGGAGGTCGACGATGATGGCGCGGTGGACGACGACGAGTGCGGTGTCAGGGAGTGCGGACTTGAGGTCGAGGAAAGTTTCCCCAACTTTGTCGCAGGTGAAGGAGATGACTGGGAGGGTGGCGAGCTCGGCGGAGATGGAAATGGGTTTAGAGGTTTTGAGAGAATTTTTTGGTGCGAGGGCAGATAGGCGTTTGTGGGAGGAGGAGGGGAGAGATGAAGTGCCTCTGATTTGGGGCAGGGATTAGAGAGAGAGGGTAGGTGGTGGAGGAAGGTTGGGGGTTGGGTGGGAAGGGTTTTTAGGGATGCAGGTTACAGGGAGAGAGAAGAGAGACAGGCGAGAGAGAAGAGAGGAGATTTGTAGAGATGGATCCCACAATTTTATATAAAAATAATTTTTTTTTAATTTTTTAATATTTAATTATTTTTTAATTAGTGAGTGGGAGCCACGTCAGCACTTAACAGATAAATTAACAGAAAAATTGACGGAGGTCTGACATTGTCATAAATTCGTAAGATGAGGTATGACATTGTCATTTTAAAAAGATGGGGTATGATAGTGTCGTTCGACCCATAGTTAAGGTAGTTTTTTGTACTTTACCCTTTTTTATTTTATGTTTTTTAACTTTGTTACTTGCTTTTGGGAAAATGAGCTCCTTTGCAAATAATGTATTTGATCGTACAAAGTATATAATAGAAATGGATAAATATCAGTTTATTATCCTCAAGTTTTGTGGTTTTCAACATTTGGTACATGAAGTTTTTTTCGTTCTAGAGTCATACCTAAAGTGTTAATTTTAGAATAGTCTCATACATCCGTTAGTCTGGCTGTTAAGTCTCCTGTTAACTGATGACGTGACACCTATGTGGACAATAATTGGGCACCACGTGTCATTAGGGGTCCACATGAAAAATAAAAATTAAAAAAAAGAAGAAGAAAACTAACGAAAAGTCCAAAAAAAACTTATTTTTAACGAAAAACCCTTTTTAAAGGTATAGTGAATAATGTCAGTTAAAGGTAAAAATGTGGTTTTTCGTTAAAAGTGAACAGTACCGGGAGTGTTTTGTTAAAACTCCCAAAAAAAAACGTAAAACCCAAAACCTACCCGTCTTCTACCTCCCCCATCCTTTCTTTACCCTGCAACCCCTACCCCATGGCACCCTCTCCCTCCCTTCTCTCTTCCCCAACCCAAACCCATGTTCCTTTTCTGGTATTTTCTGCAATGGTACAAGGGTTTCCTCCATAGACTTGATCTCCTAGATCCAAGTGCCGCCCTCTCATCACCTCCTTAGATTCGGCCCTCTTTCCGACGTCCCCAACTTCTCCGCCGCTTGCTCCGCCTTGATCTTCCTCAACTTTTCCTCAAACTATCTCGATTTCTCCACCACTCTCCTCATCTGCCTTCCCCCTCTGCACTGAGATAGGAGATTGAAAACCAAACCCAGTTGAGAATTTCAAATATTTGATCCGGAACAAATAGAACCACTTCCAGTATTGGGGAAAGAAAAGGGAACCTAGATAACAACTACCTGAGAAGAAGGGGGAACATAGGTCACGGCGGCTGGAGGGAGACATGTCGGCTTTGCTGCGACGGACGGATTGCAGAAGAGGATGGAGGAGAGAAGGGAGGGTGGTGCAGGTTGTAGAAGAAAGAAGGGAGGGAAAGGGTATGGGTTGCAGAAGAGAGAAGGGAGGGAGAGGGTGCGGGGTTGGGGGGGGTAGGGGTTGCAGAGTAAAGAAATGATGGTGGGAGGTAGAAGACGGGTAGGTTTTAGGTTTTTGTTTTTTTTTTTGAAATTTGAATTTCCACGTGGACTCTTTAATGACACGTGATACCCAGTCATTGTCCACATAGGTGTCACGTCATCAGTTAACGAGAGACTTAACAGCCAGACTAATGGATGTATGAGACTGTCCCAAAATTAATACTTTAGGTATGACTCTGGGACGAAAAAAACTTCATGTATCAAATGTTGAAAACCACAAAACTTGAGGGTAGTAAACTGATATTTACCCAATCAAAATTGTTCAATTTATTAATTTTTATTTGAAGATCATCTTTCAAAAAATTATTTAAAGGGAAATTTTATTTAAACCCATCTAATGGTCTATTTTACCCTATTGCATAATTACTATTCAGTACAAAATGAAATTAATAATAAAAATCAAATTTATCAATAGACCCACATACTATAATTAAACCCTAACATCACCCTTTGTTTATCCTACGTTCATTTTGACTAAAATCCTAATAGCTCTGTTAGAGAAAAACAAGTTTTTCTATTGATGGATGGTGATTTTGAAGTTTTTAATTCTCCAACTACGGAATGACTCAATTTATGGATATTTTGTTTGTTTGTTTTTTCTTTGGATTAAATTTCATACTTTTTATATTATATTGTATTTGGTTTTCTCTGCCGCCTGTATACGCCCCAAAACATTAGTGCAAAGACTTTTGATTAGTACTGCAAAGACATAAAACTTGATTCTTGGTGCAAATAAAGATTGCTCAACCTTAACCACGAACTAGCGGGTGGCATGTCTTCCACCTTTTTTTATTCGAAATAGCTCCAATTTGTTTATTTGTTTATTAACATAGCAGCAAAACACCCAGCCTTATGTCACTTCAAAGTTTCTTAAAAAGTACATGAAAATGCTCGATTTAAAAATGACTGAACTGGAGATTGCATAACATTCTCTTGGCAAATTCAAGTATATGGAATGATCTCTTGGATCCCCAAGTCCATGGATGCGTTGTGGTAGCAAAAAGAAAAAAAACAGCCATGGAAATGCTAGTCCTATACAACATATGCAATTATAGAGGGGCTGTCACATCCCCGCCCAGGCCCCCACCATATCCCAGGCTCGACTCCACCGTAGCACGAAATTGTCCGCTTTAGGCCCCGACCACGGCCTCACTATTTTGTTTCTGGGAACTCACACGAGAACTTCCCAGCGGGTCACCCAACATGGGATTGCTCTCGCGCGAACTAGCTTAACTTCGAAGTTCTGATGGAACCTGAAGCCAGTGAGCTCCCAAAAGGCCTCGTGCTAGGTAGAGATGGGAATATACATATAAGACTTACATGATCCACTCCCCTGGGCGATGTGGGATGTTACAGGGGGCAAAGGACACCCCTTTGAAAGAAAAAAAAATTCAATTAGAGATGTTATTTTATAAAGGAAATGGGTGTAAAGATACTTTTACATTTTGAATTGGGTTTGAGATGGTAGTTTAGGTAATAAATTTGGGTTTTAAGAGATATTAATTCTTTAATAAAAAACAATATGGGTGAATAGAGCAAGTTGGGTGTAGAAAGAGGATGAGAAATTTCCCTAGAATCGATGATTATTTAGTCATTCAAACATAAATCGACTAGGCATGTACTAAGTAACACATTCACGATGAACCATCTATTTTATTTAATACATTTGGATGATTAAACAATCTATTTTATTTAATTGATTTATAGAGATTTCATTTAAAATTTTAATTCAATTCCCTCAAAATCTCATGGGAAGATGTGAGATTTGTGGATGTTTAAAGGGGTGTATTCAATTGAGAATTTAAGATATTTCAATGGATTTATAAATCCATGTATAGATTGTTAGAATTTATAATATTTAATACAATATTTGAATGAAAAATGCTTTAACCGTTTGTATCAAACCGTATTTGTCATTAAGTGGGTGCCATCTTATACGAAGCAGTGCCACATTGAGTATGGACCTTTTAAATGGTGCCATTGGAGGCAGATTGTCTGCCCTCCTGTTTGGGTGCTCTTCCCATCCTCTCCTATTTGTGCCGTCACAGTTAAGTCACGTTAACATTTTATATTCTTATTGCTTTTTGTCTTATTATCTCTATAAAAAAATTAATATAAAATATTGACGTGGTTTAACCGTGACCGCACAAAATATGAGGGGATGAGAAGGGCACCCAAACAGGAGGGCAGACAATCTGCCTCCATCTAAAATATGTATGTAAGCTTCTCTTCGTCAATCAATGTCTTCGATTTTATTTAACCTCATGAAACCATGGCATTGAAGATATAGAAAATTAGAGTTAATTTTTACTCTTGAGAAATAGGGTTTTCCCACTTTGTTTCTCTCATGCTTCGTGTGTCAAATTTCGAGTCGTGTCTTGAGAGTATGGAATATATAAAGTTTGCCAGAGTTCGAAGATTGAAGTGCTTTGACTTCGGATTATAGATTGTTGAATCTTGGGAGATGGACGCCTATCGAACTACAAGCACAAGAGTAGGGGCGAAATTTTATCTTTAGGACATTGCATTTATGCAAGCGTCAATCTCCAAGTTTGTCAATTTTTCTAACCTTATCTCTAGTTGTTTATATTAATCTCATATATAATTGATGTTGTGAATTTCTTTATGATTATTATCATTGGAATTATATTGTTTTCCCATATTTTCTAATATTGTTCCAACATAGATTTTAATTGATTTGCAGATATTCCGTGTAAATTTTGATTCAATTCCCTCGAAATCTCATGGGGAGATGTGAGATTTGTGGATGCTTAAAATACAATACGAAATCTCTCCAAATCCCTCTAATTCCTTAACTTTTTCAAATTCTTTAAAATCAAATTCTAATTGAATACACTTGGAATGTTATTAACTTCTTTATTAAAATCCAAATTGAATACACTTGGAATGTTAATAAACTATCTTAAAATCCAGATTGAATACACATTGAATTTCAGATAATCACTTAAAATCTTGATTAGATTTATTAAAAGAATTAAAATCTCAATTGAATACATCCCCTAAAATACATCACGAAATCTCTCAAATTCCCTCTAATTCCTCAACTTTCTCAAATTCTTTAAAATCAAATTCTAATTGAATACACCTGGAATGTTATAAACTTCTTTAAAACTCTAATTAAATACATCGAGATTTCTAAGGATTTTAATAAACTATCTTAAAATTCTAATTGAATACACCTTAAATTTCAGATAATCACTTAAAATCCTGATTGAATACCTCTAGATTCATTAAAAGAATTAAAATTCCTCAAAATCCTAATTGAATACATTGATTAAGTGGAACTTATTCTCAATAATTTTTTTTTTGTCAAACGATAGATTTTGTTAGATTAGATGTTAGATTAGTCATCGGCGGGGCTTGAACTCATGCCGTTATACAAGAGCTCAACACATTTTCATCACTGTGGTAATGGGCCACTTGCTTATTCTCAATATATTAAATTTTCACTTTTTTCTAGCAATAAGAAAAAACTTGTGTATTACTATCTTCCACTTTTCTTAACAATAAAAAACTAACTTCTGTATTAATTTCTTCCACAAACATAAGTGCATATTTTCGTATCTCTATTTCAGTCATGCTCCATTTTTTCATGGATCAATCCTAAATCATGATTTCCTGGCAATTGGAGATTATGCAATTAGTAAGGGTGAGATGCTGATTTCAATTAAGTTTTAATATTGATTATTGAATTGCCACTTAGTACTATGGTCTAATAGTATTCCTCTTTACTTATAAGTGAATAATTTAAAGTTCGATTATCGACAAAAGCGTGTTTGAACCACATTATTGTTAGCTCATTGTGAGGTTAAACTCACTCCCTCCTCTTAAGGTAGATAATATCGTTTGTTAAAAAAAATTATTGACTGTTAAACTTTGTATGAATATATTGTCCAAAAAATTATTATGTTTTTAAATAAGGACCTTTTAATTAAATTCTGGCCTCCAAAATGTGCTTTAAGAATAACGGCACGTGCACAAACATACCGAGTCCGTACTATTTCCCAAGGGACATGGGTGGGGAAAGGATACTGGAGTAAGGAATGCTTATGACACGTCATACGTTCATGCCAGTGCTTACTAAACAAGACATTCGTACTCCTCATCAGTGCCGTATAAAGCTAAGACTTTCTTTTGGATGAGAAATTGCGATAAGAGCTAAGACATTCTTTCTTTTAAGGGAGTTTTAACGAAAAGCCCACGGTACTGTTCACTTTAACGAAAAACCACATTTTTACACTAAAAAATCAAACCTGCTACTATTCACTTTACCCTTTATTTTGTCATTATCATTAAAACTCAAAGTTTTCAAGCCATTTTCATTAGTTTTCATTTCTTTTAAAGGATGTTAATTACAGTACAGAGATTCAGAAAATTGCAGGTTTTCAATTTCCTTATGTCCACATCGGGCCAGATTAACGCGTGTCGTCTATCTAATGTTCACATATGCGCCATGTAACATGTTAAAGGAGATTTTGACGAAAAATCTAACGAATGTACGAATATGTTTCATAATTCTCACTTTAGGTATAACGGATAAAAAAACTTACTCTATGAAAGTTTAAAAACTATGATACTTTAGGATACTAAATGAGAATTTCCTAAAATTTAGTAGAACCCAAATTAAATACATCCGCTTTAGCGGATGAAATGAATACGAAAGCTATGGTTTATTGGTAGAGAAACATTAGCCTCTTCATGGTCGATCACCATGCCCTTGTACAGTGACAAGTTTGAACTTGAAGGTAATTTATTAGAGCACGCGTGACATCTTATTATTGGCTTGTTTGAGACCTGTTATCCAGCCCATAAAGTCATTAACCGTTTGAGTTTGAGAGATGTGACAAATGGTGCTAGTTAAGTGTCTTGTTTAAAGAGGCGCTTAACCACATGATAACATGATATATCGTAACTTATGTCTGGCCATGATTGTAGGGATTGTTATCCCATTTGCTGATATTGCGATATCATTCCTTATCCAACCTCACTAAGAGCATTTTACATGAAAATGCTCTTACAAAAAAATTATTTATGCCACCATGATTGTCGCGAACACTGTCATCAAAACTACCACCTCACCACCATTGTTGCCACCAATTACTCCATCCTCCACCCCCACGAAATCATGTACTCTAGCAAAAATCATGTACTCTAGCAAAAATTGCGCATGATGAATCAAATTAAAGGATGAGACAAAAAACAAGGAAAATAATTGAACTAAGAGTAAATTGTAGCAATGGTCCCTGAACTTTAATCAAATTGGAGCAATGGTCTCTCAACTAAAAATCCAATACCATTGGTCATTCAACTTATCAAAATGTGTAGGTATAGTCATTTTCATCAATTTCTTCAAAATTTTGTCAAAATAAGTTATGTTGGAATAACCATTTATATAATTAGGGTCCCTCAACTCATCAAAGTGTGTAATTATGGTCATTTTCGTCAACTACGTCAAAATTTTTGTCAAAACGAGTTATGTTGGAAAGACCATTACTACAATTGGGTTAAAGTTAATGGACAATTTCTCCAGTTGAATTAAAGTTGAGGGATCAATGATAATGAATTTTTAGTTGAGGGACCATAGCTGCACGTTTTGATGAGTTGAGGGACCAATGATAATTGATTTTTAGTTGAGGGACCATTGCTCAAATTGAGTTAAATTTAAGGGATCATAGCTACAATTTACTCTTGAACTAAAGTCTAAAACGCATGGATGTAATTATTCGGATAAAAGTAAAATTTAATAAAAGAATGTCCAAATTATAGGCAAATGGTCGTTGGTGGTGAGAGAGGAGTGTCTCCTGAGCATTTCCCTAGGGATCCTAGGGATCCCGCAATCTTGTCCGTTCATCGTATATCGTGCGGTCAGAAATCATTTAAAATTTAAATTTTAAAATTCAAATATGAATAGTACCTAACGAAAACTGACCGCACGATATAAAATGAACGGACAAGATTGCGGGATCCCTAGGATCCCTAGGGAAAGATCCGGCGAGGATCCTGGTTCGTTGGTGGTGTCCACATTGGCAGCCATCACTTCTATACTAGATGTCAAAAAGACGTTATTGTCTCATGTCATAACGAAGCAGTAAGAAGAAAAAAACGAGTTTGTCATCGATGTATAAGATGCGGTCTCTTTTGCATTAGAAAAAGAAAAGAAAAAAAACAAGATTAGGTAATTGCAAACATCATCAAACGCATCAATAAAAAATTAGAAAAAATAATTTTACCAAAAAATAATAAATTAGATAAATGATTTGAAAAAGTAGCCGCCGGGCCAACCACTGCCTCTGCCACGTGTGATAGTGCTAGTGTACCCAGTTGGAGTCAGTCACTCAGTCATCGGACTGTGCTAGTGCTAGAGCTAGTGTTGTCAAACACTGCCTCTGTCATCCGCGTCTGCCTCCTCTCCCCAAACGCATAAATAGCCAGTGTGGGAGCAGACCAAATCGAATAAAAAACCAAACACAAAAATCAGGATCAAGCTCTGAACCCAGTTGATGGCTACCACTAATGAAACTCAAGTAGGTGGTTCCACGAGCCCTCTCCTTTCTCCTTACAAACTTGGAAACTTCAATCTTTCTCATAGGTAACTTTACTCACTCACTCACTCACTAGCTCAACTTTTTCTACAATTTTATATTCTTCTACATTCTGCATTGATTTTGTAACATTCTGCTGGAGTAGTTGAGGTTTAGGCCGTTGGGTTTTGTTCATTTGGAAACAGGGTTGCAGAAACTCCCAGTTTTCTAACAAGAAAAATGAAATAACTGGTTATAGGCGGAGCCGTGGAGAGAGACCATGATGGTCCAGGCCCATCCTAATAT
The DNA here is from genome assembly GCA_035220775.1 of Malus fusca. Lineage (NCBI taxonomy): Eukaryota > Viridiplantae > Streptophyta > Magnoliopsida > Rosales > Rosaceae > Malus > Malus fusca. Next base: position 47,188,147 of record CM069073.1, on the reverse strand, counting down.
TTTTTTTTCACGCAAAAATGTTTAGTGTTATGCTTATGATTTTCATGGGTTTTAGGTAGGTTTTCAAGGCCCAAATTCGACGTTTTTAGTTTAATTTCTTTCTTCAGGTTTGATTTGAGGTTGATGACTCCAATGGAGTTCAAGCAATTTGTTGCTTGTGAGCTTTGGAGGAGGGAGAGAGGAAGAAAGTTTGACAGGCTTGGGGTTTAGATTTAAGGAAGAGGATGATGAGGATGATATCATAGCATATACCTAAACGACGGTGGTCGGTTGCTCACCACACGTCAGAGTAATATTTGCAAGATTAGGAGAGCATTTTAGATTGAGACTTTTGGGCTCCTTTTAGGCTAAAATCATGGCTCCGTCACAAATTCATTGGATGGTTTCTTACTTTGTTATGTAACATTTGCATGCTCAAATTACTTGTAGAATTGTAAAGCAAGGAATTGGTTTAGTTTGATTGGTTGGATAACTCGGGTTTCGTTTGCGAGTTTGAGTTATAACAGATAATGTGCTGCAACTTTTGGGTCAGTTTGTATTGATGTCTACCGCCGTGAATTACTTGCTTTGTGTTCAAGATTGCTTGATTGTCGAATTCCTAGACGCGCTCGTGCAGAATACACCGACTGTATCCTTGAAGTTGTAACTATATCATAGAAACTAAAGTAGTCAATTCTTAAAGAAAATAAACTAGGACAGGTGTTACTGAAATTCGCTGCAAGCCCCTGATCTTGGAACCAAATATATGCATAGATGATGCCTAGAACCGGCTGACATACAGTTTGACATTGTTTCCCAAGATATATATGGTGCATCATGGGGTGTGACCGTGTGAACTCTGAAGCACTCGCCACACCTGAGTTAGTACTTGACCTTGACCTGAAATTGCTTAATTCATCTTTGATATTAGATGCACTTTGCTAGGAAAAGTATATCTCCTTTCTCGCTTTTTGGTCGTATTACTTCTGTTTAGCAAGATCTGATAATGCTTCCTATCAAACTTGTCATAGGCTATCTAGTAGGTGTATTCTGATAATATACTTCTCCCTTGCCTTCTGCAGAGTTGTCTTAGCACCATTGACTAGACAAAGATCTTACGGAGGTGTTCCTCAGCCGCATGCGGTCTTATATTACTCTCAGAGAACATCTAACGGGGGTCTTCTCATAGCTGAAGCGACTGGAATTTCTGACACTGCTCAAGGGTAACTTCACAAAGACTAGCTTTTTTCAAGTTTCTTTATGTTAAATTTTAAATGGAAAACGTACATTTAAATTGTACTTTCTTCATTTCAAAGTTCGATGAAATTTTTGTTTCTTTAATATGCGAAGGTACCCAGATACTCCCGGTATATGGACAAAGGAACAAATTGAATCATGGAAACCCATTGTTGATGCTGTTCATGCTAAAGGTGGCATCTTCTTCTGTCAGATTTGGCATGGTGGGAGGATTTCAAATACCGGTGCGTTTCTAAGATACAATTTTGTGACTTCACTTTGTGTCATTGAAAGCGTTTGAATCATAAGTGAAAAGTTAGCCCATTGAAGCATCAGAAAGCTGCCTTGATATTCCTGCAATAGCAATCTTTCAGATTGTGGGCCTATCTATATTTTCTTACAGGATTTCAGCCAAATGGGCAAGCTCCAATCTCTTCTACTGACAAGGTACTAGCCCCCCAAATACGAACTAATGGCATTGATGTTGCTGTATTTTCTCCTCCAAGGCGATTAAGGACAGATGAAGTCCCACAAATAGTCAATGATTTCAGACTTGCTGCAAGGAATGCTATGGAAGCTGGTAATTTTGTCTTTACTTAAGTATGAAATAAAATTTGCGAGAACTCAAAATTGCTTTCAAAATAAGCAAACGAACCATCTTTAACTTACAAATGTAGTTAAAGGCATAAATTTAATTTGCAGTTTGACTAGATGTGTGACAATAGTTCATGCTAGATTACAAATTATATTCGGTGCACTGAAATTATTTGTCTGGTATACAGGCTTTGATGGAGTGGAAATTCATGGGGCCCATGGATACCTTATTGAACAGTTTCTGAAAGATCAAGTGAATGACCGAACAGACCAATATGGTGGATCTATGGAGAATCGTTGTCGATTTGCTCTGGAAGTCGTTGAAGCTGTTGCTAACGAGATAGGAGCGGATAAAGTTGGAATTAGGTTATCTCCATTTGCTAACTATAATGGATCAGTGGATTCAGATCCCGAAGCGTTGGGCCTTTATCTGGCCAATGCGTTGAACAAATATGGGATCCTGTACTGCCATATGGTTGAGCCGAGGATGAAGACAGTTGGAGAAAAAGGTGATTGCCCCCAGAGTCTTGTACCCATGAGAAAGGCTTTTAATGGTACATTCATTGCTGCTGGTGGTTATGAGGAGGAGGATGGGAACAATGCTGTGGCTGAGGGCCATGCAGATCTTATTGCTTATGGTCGTTGGTTCTTGGCTAACCCAGACTTGCCGAAGAGGTTTGAGCTTAATGCTCCTCTGAACAAGTACAACAGAAGCACATTCTACGTGTCTGAACCGGTTATTGGCTACACTGATTATCCGTTCCTTGACACCACTGCATAGGATTCGTGCAGCATATGGAAACTTGTACACTCTTATCTTTCTGAAATTCTCGCATTAGTCTGCGTACATGTTTTTCTTGTTGCTTTTCTTGCACGGTTTGGATAACTAGAGAAAATAACAAATTGGGGGGCAGAAGTTGGCTGACGAGGTTGTAGCATTCTCATTTGGTATAGTAAGTTTCTGCATTGTCCGATCTGTATCAAGTGTTGTATTGTAGCTTGTGTGTTTAACTGAATATGCTAACTGATTGCCTGCCAAGCCAATGAGTTAATAAAGATAGTTTGTGATGATCATCTTATTATGATTAGTGGAATTTAACGGATACCTAAGAAATAACAGTATAATTAACCTCTAAACTTTTGACCGTACCTCTGTTTAACTGGCTTTTGGATATATCTTTGATTCGACTTTAATTTAGAATCAACGATAACATTTAATTTCTTAATCATATTTGAAGATCACTCCTATGGAAAATCATTCGAATCGGAATTGGTTTAATCATCCAAATGTATTAAATATATGAACAATTCATCATGAATATGGTACTTTGTACCTACATCTTTGATTTATTCCATACATTTGACTGACTAAATGTTGTTCGATTTAAATGAGTTTTTGTAGGGGTGATGTTCAAATGAGAATTAAGAAATTGAACTGTTTCGATTATGAAATTTGTACAGTAAATATATATTTGCATGTGGGAATGACCTCATCCCTTAAGGGGGAATGCAAGTATTATCCATATAATAGAAGTGGTAAATTATGATAATTCAACGTTTGAGATTCGAGGGCGATATGAATCTCTATCTCTGACCGTCTCTCGTTAATGTTATGAATCCTTCTTAGAGAATTTATATTGGGCTCCAAACTAACCCTTTGTGAAGGATGTCATCATACCAGTTGTAGCTTCTAAGGTTGCCTAGATCCTATTGTTAGGAGTACTGTAGGTTCACATAGTTACCAAAGGTGTACATCACCAGATTAGCCTATGTCTGTATGGGTTAGTTAGAGAAATGCTAAAATAGTTAGCTTTGGTATTTATGTATAAATACTTCATGTACAGAGATATTGAATATAATGAAAATCATATTTCACAATTCTCTTTCTCTCTCTACATTCTCTCTCTCTCTCTAATCTTTCTTCTTCTCTAAGATTCAGTTTTCTTATTCACTAAGATCTTACTCTCTACATGGTATCATCGCCGGAGTCCACCGACGTTGATCTCCCGCTTCCGTATTCTTGATTTTTTTTTTTCGCATTTTTCTTTCCTACCAAACAGATCTTTCTTGTCTTTTCTTTCCTGCCAAACAGATCTTTCTCGTCTTCTCTCTCTATTTTTTGTCCTTTTTTTCTGCAAATTCGCCATGACTGTTGTGGAGACCTCTACCCATTCTTCGTCCTCAGTCGCTCTTCCTCCCACTGATGCTCTGAATCCTTCGATTACCTCTGTCACCGTCCAGAACATCACCGGCATGGTTCCGACTAAGTTGACGCGCCACAATTACATCACCTGGCGCAGCCTCTTTCTTCCAGTTCTGAAGCGTTTCAAGCTTTTAGGGCTTGTCAATGGTACTGACATCTGTCCTTCTCAGTTCGTCTGTGATTCTACTGGCACTCGAGTTCTTAATCCTGCGTATGACGTTTGGTGTGATCGCGATCAGATATTGATGATTTGGATAAATTCGACTCTCTCTGAAGATCTCCTGCCTTTGACTGTTGGTATGGATGATTCCAGATCTTTGTGGCTTTCTCTGGAAAAACGCTTTTCTGGCGTTTCTCGTTCACATGTTCACAGTCTTCGTGCCAAGATTCAGACGATCCAGAAAGGTGACTCTTCGATGACTGATTATCTTAATTCAATTAAAGAAATTTCAGATAAATTGGCTGCTGCGGGTGAACCGATCTCTGAATCTGATTTGGTTGCTTACATTCTGTCTGGTCTTCCTGAGGATTATGAATCTTTTGTTGATTCTATTGAAACCAGAACTGACTCTGCTACTTCTGATGAAATTCATGGTTTACTTTTGAGCAAGGAAATTTCTCTTCAAAAGCGTAAAAATCGAGCACCTGCATCCACTCCATTTCATGCATATACTGCTCAATCCTTTCCTAATTCTGGTTATCACTCTGGATCCCGAGGGAATTATCGAGGTCGTAACCAAAATCGTTCCAAGTTCAATCAGAATCGTAATTTTAGGGGTAATCGTTTCAATCATCAAACTGGTGGTATTCTTGGTGCTGGTCCATCTCGATCTGGAGGCTCTCAATCTGGTCAATCGTTTTTTCTCTCTGGCAAGTCGATTCCATGCCAACTTTGCAATCAGCATGGTCATCATGCTCTTCATTGTGGTCGTCTTTCGCAATTTGCCTCTTCAATTACCACTGGCTCTCCTCATGGTTCTGGTTCTACTCATGGTTCTGGCTCTACTCATGGCAATGGCTCTCCTCAATTCTCTGGTTATTCACCTATGGCTATGTCTGCAACCACATCTGCTCGACCCAATTACTGGATAACAGACAGTGGTGCTTCTCATCATGTTTCTCTAGATCCATCTTTCTTTAACTCTGTTATCCCTTACACTGGCAGTGAACAACTATTTGTGGGTGATGGTAAAGGTCTGTTGATTTCACACATTGGTCATGCCTTTTTACGCACACCTAATACAGTCTTTCGTCTTAAAGATGTCTTACTTGTCCCTCAAGCTTCTCATAATCTACTATCTGTCTACAAATTTGTCAATGATAATTTCTGCTCTCTAACTTTTGATCCGTTTGGGTTCTATATCAAGGATCTAAACACTGGGAAGATGCTTTTCCAGGGCCCCAGTGAAGGTGGTCTCTACCCTTTCTACTGGACATCTTCAAATGACTCTTCTGGAATAACAGTGTCTCCTCGTGCTTTGATGGTTGTGAAGGCTGACATTCATCTCTGGCATAGGAGGCTTGGACATCCTTCTAATGCTATCTTACATTCTGTGTTACATAATCATCATTTACCTGTAACTGGTTCAGTGAATAAAATGTCATTTTGTGTTGCTTGTCGAATGGGCAAAGCTTCTAAGCTTCATTTCTCTGTGTTGCCTTGTACTTCAGTAAAGCCTTTTCATTTGGTTCATGCTGATGTATGGGGTCCCTCCCCTTCACTCTCTTGTACTGGTTACAAATACTATCTAATACTAGTGGATGATTTCACCAAATATAGTTGGTTATATCTTCTATATCTTAAATCAGATGTTGCTTCAGTTCTTATTTCATTCTCAAAGTTCAAACACTGTTTGCCTCTAAAGTTCAATGTTTAAGGACTGATTCAGGGGGTGAGTTTTTGAACAACACACTTCAAGCTTTCTTTAATGATCAAGGTATTACACATCAGCTGAGTTGTCCACACGCACCTGAACAAAATGGATGTGCAGAGAGGAAACATCGTCATGTTGTTGAAATGGGCAGAACCCTACTTTCTCAGAGTGGTTTACCATCCAAATTTTGGGTTGAAGCTTTTCAGACATCTGTTTATCTCATCAACAGGTTGCCTTCACAGACCTCTTCCTTGAGTCCATGGGCACAATTATTTCAAGCTCCACCGAAGTATCATACCTTGAAGCCTTTTGGATGTGCCTGTTATCCGTGGCTGAAACCTTACTCCAGCCACAAGTTAGAACCAAAGAGTCAGCTGTGCATTTTTCTGGGTTATAGCTTGAATCACAGTGGATATCGGTGCTATGATCCTATCACTGAGAAACTCTATATTTCACGACATGTGGTGTTTGATGAGAGTACTTTTCCTTATCTTGATCCTAATTTTTTACCAGCTGCATCTTCCGTACGATCTCATTCCAATCCTCTCCCTTCTTCCATCTCAGTTAATATACCCGTGCCCTCTTCTTCCCAACCTGCAGCCTCTCCAACTCAACCATCTGCTAGTCCTCATGTCTCGTCTACACCACCAATACATGATCCTACCTCTATTCCATCCTCATCTCCTTCCTCTCTCCCAGTTGCTCTTCCCACTGATATAGCCTCGGGTTCTCCTCAACCTATTGGTGCACCTCCCAATACTCATTCTATGATCACTAGAGCCAAAGCTGGTATTCATAAACCCAAAGTTTTCAATGCTATCAAGCATCCTCTTCCATCTTCTGTTGCTCCTCTTACCCAAATACCATATGCACCCACCACTTACCTTCAAGCATCAAAACATGCACCTTGGATGGCCGCAATGCAAGCTGAATTTCAAGCCCTTCAATCCACTGGTACATGGGATTTGGTGCCTTCTCATCCTTCTTACAATCTTGTCGGTTGTAAATGGGTTTTCAAAGTGAAACACAAGGCAAATGGGTCTATCGAAAGGTATAAAGCACGGCTAGTTGCTAAAGGTTTTCACCAACAAGAAGGTTTGGACTTCTCTGAGACTTTCAGTCCCGTGGCTAAACCACCCACTATTCGGATTTTGCTTTCCATTGCCGTGCATTATGATTGGTTCATTCATCAATTAGATGTTAGCAATGTCTTTCTTCATGGTCAGTTAAAGGAGGATGTCTATATGGTGCAGCCCCCGGGCTTTGTTGATACTTCCAAGCCTACCCATGTTTGCAAACTTAAGAAGTCCCTATATGGTCTTAAACAAGCGCCTCGCGCCTGGTATGAAGCCTTTTATCGGGCTATTCTGTCTTTGGGATTCTCTGCCTCATCCTCTGACACTAGTCTTTTTATCAAGAAAGACATCACTATCACTTTTATCTTGGTGTACGTTGATGATATAATCATCACTGGCAGCTCCTCTCAAGTCTGCCAAACTATTATTTCCCAACTGCAAGCTATTTTTCCTGTCAAAGATCTTGGTGACATTCACTATTTTCTGGGAATTGAAGTGACTCGATCTTCTCAAGGTCTCTTTCTTCATCAGTCAAAATATGCTCTGGATCTCCTTAAGAAAACTGATATGTTAGGAGTCAAGCCTTGCAATACTCCAGTTAGTTCTTCTAAACTGGATCACTCAGGCACACCACTTGCAGATCCTACTTACTACAGATCCATTGTTGGTGCCTTACAGTACCTTACCTTGACTCGTCCTGATCTTGCTTTTGCAGTGAATCAAGTGTGTCAACATATGCAAACTCCCCGAACTATTCATTTGCAAGCTGTTAAGCGTATCCTCAGATATCTTAAAGGCACTATTGACTCAGGACTGAGGTTCACAAAGGGTGCTCAACATCTCACTGCTTGGTCTGATGCCGATTGGGCTGGTTGCCCTGTTGACCGACGATCTACAAGTGGGTATTGTGTGTTTTTGGGACCAAATTTAGTAGCTTGGAGTGCTAAGAAACAGAACACAGTGGCTCGGTCATCCACTGAGGCTGAGTACAGGTCACTTGCCAACACTGCTGCAGAAATTTCGTGGGTTTGCAAGATACTTTCTGATATTTCATTTCCTCTTCTTCGTACATCTGTTATATTCTGTGATAACAAGAGTGCTATTGCACTAGCTTTCAATCCAGTCTTTCATGCTCGCACAAAGCATGTTGAGATTGACTATCACTTTATCCGCGAGAAAGTTCTTTTGGGTCAGATTGATGTTCAACATGTTAATACATTGTCCCAGATTGCTGATATTTTTACTAAGTCTCTCCATGCCGATCGGTTTCTCTCCCTGACTGACAAGCTTTCAGTTCGAACCTCTCCCTTCAGCTTGAGGGGGTGTGTTAGGAGTACTGTAGGTTCACATAGTTACCAAAGGTGTACATCACCAGATTAGCCTATGTCTGTATGGGTTAGTTAGAGAAATGCTAAAATAGTTAGCTTTGGTATTTATGTATAAATACTTCATGTACAGAGATATTGAATATAATGAAAATCATATTTCACAATTCTTGTAACATCCCACATCGCCCAGGGGAGTGATCCTTAAATGTATATTCTCATCCCTACCTAGCACGAGGCCTTTTGGGAGCTCACTGGCTTCGGGTTCCGTAGGAACTCTGAAGTTAAGCGAGAAGGAGGCCAGAGCACTCCCAGGATGGGTGACCCACTGGGAAGTTGCTCGTGAGTTCCCAAAAACAAAACCGTGAGGGAATGGTAAGCCCAAAGCGGACAATATCGTGCTACGGTGGTGGAACGGGCCCGGGATGTGGTGGACCCCGGGCCGGGATGTGACAATTCTCTTTCTCTCTCTACATTCTCTCTCTCTCTCTAATCTTTCTTCTTCTCTAAGATTCAGTTTTCTTATTCACTAAGATCTTACTTTCTACACCTATGATTCGATTTGTAATGTGATTGAGCATTCTAAGGATCTTGATATTTTGTGGTACAAAAAGTTGTAGCTTCATTGAAGGGGTTTTGAACAAAGGTTGGATAGACATGTTGAGAACTCTACTGAGAGAGTATTTGCTAGCCTAAATGTAGGTTACAATTATCCTAAATCTAGTGGTTTTTCTGATAGTCAAAAGATAGGGAAAAACTAGAAGAAGGAAAAGAAATAGGATAATAAGCCCAACTTTGCTCCCCAAACAGGTTGCCACTCAGGATTCAAACAACACTACTTGTAAACATTTTGACAAATTGCATTATGGGAAGTGCTGGTTTGAAGGAAAACCCAAATACACCAACTATGGAAAGTTTGGTCATGAACCTAGAAACTGCAATGGGCACAAAGTAGTACATAAGGCAAATTATGTCAACCAAGTTGAAGAGATGGGGACTCTTTTCTATGCTTGCAATGCAGTGACTGAGATAAAAATCAATAATACTTGGTATATTGACAGTGGATGCAGTGACCACATGATAAGAAATGACAAATGGTTGATAATGTGAAGAGAAATTTTACTGCCAAAGTGAAAATGAAAACTGGTGAGATTGTTAGTGTGGTAGGAAAAGGGAACACTTGTGATACAAACCAAATTAGGCAGGAAACACATTCAAGAAGTAATGCTTGTGCCTGGTTTGGAATAAAATCTTATAAGTTTGGGTCAAATGATGGATCAAGTTTGGAAGAAAATCTTGTAAGTGTGGGTCAAATGATGGAGCATGGCTACTACTTGATGTTTGGATCAGGTGTGGTGAATGTCTTTAATAGATGGACTTTGGATAAATTGGTTGTCAGGGTACAAATGATTGGCAATGTGGGTTTTCCATTGACAATGATGCTAGCTAATTCAATGGCATTGAGAGCTAGGGTTTCAAATTGCTCACAGACTTGGCACAAGAAACTTGGTCACTTAAACTAAAGAAGTCTTGCCTTAGAGAGCAAGAAATGGTTCATCGACTGCCAACATTGGAGGAGTCAAGTGAAGTATGTTAAGGCTGTATGCTTCGCAAGTAACACAAGGATGAATTTCCTAGGGAATCCACTGAGCCAAATTGCCTATGGAATACGTGCACACAAATATTTGTGGTCAACTACAGGAAACAAGTGTTTTTTGTTGTTCACAGATGACCGCACAAGAATGACTTAAGTCTATTTCTTGAGGCACAAGTCAGGTGCATTTGAACATTTCAAAAAGTTTAAAGCAATGATTGAGTTGCAGTGTGGATACAAGGTGAAGTGTCTTGGAAGTAATAGAGGGGGAGAATTCATGTCAACTACGTTTATTGAGTTTTGCATACCACTGGGATTCAAAGGCAGGCAACCATGGCTTACACACCTTAGCAAAGTGGTGTTGCTGAGAGAAAGAACATGACTGTTGTTGAAATGGCAAAGGTAATGTTGCATGGAAAAGGCATGCTATATCAATTTTAGGCGGAAGTTATGCATATAACAGTGTATTTACTCAACATATGGCCTACTAGAGCCTTGAATAAAATGACACCTTTTGAAGCTTATAGTGGCAGAAAATTAGGGACTGCTCATCTCAAGAATTTTGGTTCTTTGTGCTATGTGCTTGTTCCTTTAAATTTGAGACACAAGATTGAGGGTAATAGCTAAAAATGCATTCATGTAGGCTATGATACAAGTGAAAAGGGAACAGGCTGTACAATCCTAGTACAAAGAAGGTTTTCATGTTTGGAGATGTGTTGATGAAAATGGAAGATGGGATTGGAGAGCATGTTGGAAAACTAGGAGTATATAATATTAACAAGTTTCCTAGATTACTAACAGATGTTAACATGATACCTGAGGCATCCATGTTTTTTTTTGTTGAAAATGCAATTCTTCTACTTGTTTAAGACCTTATGTTCCAAAGGTGATAGAACCCTCGAATCTCATAACAACTCTTCACAAGCAGGGAATTGGATTATATAGACACATGCTTCATCTAATTTCCATCTATCGTGGAAATCAGTTACCTGCAGTTGCCGGCGGTGAAAAATGGATAAGCAGTTATCATTTGTTGCATGTTATCCACGTATCCTAGTTTATAGGATGCGGTTTTTCCATGTTTGCAACTTACGTTAGATTGTATTGTTACCAAGGTATAAAATATCGATGATATCGGAAATATCGGTAGTCCAAAAACACGGAAATATCAATGGAAATATCGGGATATTATCGATATCGATAAAAATTGAATAAAAACCACGGAAATTGTAAGAAAAACTTGGAAATTTTTATTGAAACTTTGCATGATGTTTATTTAGTTAATTATCTATTAGTTTATCACAAAAAATTGGAAGGAAATGCATTGCATGATAGATTTAACTGATTTAAGTTGATTATATAGCGAGCTGACAAACATTGTGAGTCTAGAAGGTATGTAGTAATTAATGAAAGAAGTTTAAACACACCATAATCATTTATATATAATGAATTAGTACAATATTTTATACTTTATACATTGCATGATAAGATACATGAGTGACTTAGTACCACATAGAGTTCCTATGATGTAACTGAAAAAAATTTAAACAAATTTAAATATGATGTAATTATTTGGACTTGTTGAGGGCAATATAAGTGAGGTAATTTGGGGCCAGAGACTTGCTCAAAATCCCTAAATTGCCAATTGAAACTTGAAAGAACGAGAGGCTGTCCCTTTTCCTCTGTGCAGGTAAATCCATGGCGTCAACGAGTCAACGAACCCTCATTCTCCTCATTGCTCTCCTCACCCTCTCCCTCTTCGCCATCTCCGCCACCGCATCAAGGCCCTGCAAAACCCTCTTCGTTTCCTCCTACTCCTTCTCAATCCGCCGTCTCCCATCCTCCTCTTCCCCCTCCGACTTCGTCACCGTCGTCACCGAAATCAGCCAGCTCCTCCCCGTCCACATCCACCCTGCCCGCGCGGGAGGGTGAGACCGGAGCTTGAGGTTGCCGTCCTCGCCGCGAACGATCCAGGGGATGATGAGCATGCTGGCGAAGGCATCCGGGTCGAGCTCGGCGGAGTCAGGTTTGGGCTTGGGGTTTGGTGGCGCTAATGTGATGTTGAACTCCTGAGAAGAGGAGGAAGTGGCGAGGGAGCAGGTGAGGCGGGGGAGTGTGCGGATGGGGATGAGAGAGATGAAGGGTTTGGAGAGGAGGGAAGAAGAGAGAGAAGCTAGCGCTGTTACTGCTCCTGCCACCGACGCCATTTTTGGTTGCCGGGTTTTGTTGGTTGAGGTTTTTTTGCAGCGATATTATCGATATTATCGCGATAAGTGACATGTGATTTTTATTCAATTTTTATCGATATCTTTTAGAGCTAAGATGAATTTTTAAGGTGATTTACATATTGGACCAATGAATAAGTGACATGTGGCAGCCAATAAGTGGCTGACTTGCCACGTGACATCTGCTGGAGCTTGACAGCAGGGGGCGAGTCTGCTCGGTTAATGGCAATTTAGCCACATGGGAAGTAAATGATTAGATTGAGTTTACATGCACTAAGCTGGAGGTGTCAATTAATGGCTTATTTTATCCAAGAGCAAACGTATTAGATGTGCTATCCATTTGTTCCAATTAGAGCTTAGGGTGAGTCGGCATAGCATTACTATAAATAGGGACGTGCATTTCTTATTTCGGAAATCCGATTGCATTGGTTATGGAAGCCATGCAATATATATATATATATATATATATATATATATATGTATGTATGTATGTATGTATGTATGTGTGTATGTATGTACGTATGTATGTACGTATGTATGTACGTACGCGTGTGTATATAAATATTATATATGTTTATGTGGAGAGAGATTAGAAAAGAAATAGGGTGGAAGAAATACATGATGATTTAGGAGTGATCAAGCAACTTGCTTAAGTACATGGAGCTTAGCTATTTCCGGTAGTGACGTGCATCTTCGTTTTAGTTTTGGAATCCAAGTAGGGGAAATAAGGCAAACCTTTATAGAAATTGATTTTATTAAATTTCGTAAAGTGCTATAATATTCTTGAACTTTTTGGTTGATTAATGTGATTGGATAATAATTGGCTAATTGCTTCAGTTAAGTGTTTACTTGTTCTTGGTTATGGAATTAATGTTGGAATGCTATGTGTTGAGAATGTAATGTGATACATGTGAAAGATAAAATGACATTATTTGTGCATCATTCATGTTGATGTGGTTGGAATTTCCGTATTCAGATTGGAAGTATCGAAATGAGGGTAGTTGGAAAAGATCTGTTGTGTAGTTGAATCTATTCATTGTGAAACCAGTTCCAGGCGATCCCGATGTGCATATTAGAATAGGATATCGATGGGAATTGTTGATGTGGGTGATTTGGGCTGGAGATCAATGAATTAGATAAGATGACTAGCAAAAGGGGTTTATGAACTTGGGATATCATATGAGGGTTAGTTTCTATAATAGAACATTCGAACCACCTCTGCAGGGGTAAAATGCATGGTATGGGACGTACAAGTCCACGTGTTTTATTAAATAAATTAACGGGGGTAGTTGAAGAAGTTGCATTGCATTCATGCATTATTATCAATAACGATTTGATATTTGGCTATATGATTTCATGACACTTAATTTAATATTGTCAATTTACTGTGATAAGGTTATGTCCCTACTGAGCTGTTAAAGCTCATCCCTCTATTGTTATGCAGGTTTACGAACTAGACATTCAAGAGGGTACGCAGGATGAGATCAGATTAGATGGGAGTAGAGAAAGTTTATTCATTTATTTATTGTAGGTTGTAAAGAATTCTTGATTTGTTTAAGAATCATGAATTATTTTAATAAGAGAAGTTCATTTTTTCAACCCATGTCAATTTCCTTTTATTTATTGAGCTTTTAACTCACGTTTCGTATTCGGGTTTGAGTTTTTATTACCAATCCTGGGTTCGGGGCGTGACAGCTCAAAAGGGTTAGAAGTTGTATCTACTGGATATAAAGTCTGTATTTCTTAATGGAGTACTTAAGCAAGTTCAACAAGGCTCTCTATGGTCTAAAACAAGCTCCCTAGATCTTGGTATGATGAGATAAACTCTTATTTCCCCAAAGGTGGACTGCAGAAAAGTCTATGTGAAGCTACTCTTTAAGCCAAAACCAATGGAAACTTAGGTATAATCAATGTATCTCTCTATGTGAATGACATTATTTAAGAGTGACATGATGAAGCATTATGAAATGACTGATTTGGGGCCTTACATTATTTTCTTGGTATGGAAATTGTCCAAATTGAAAAAAACATTTTCATTCACCAAAAGAAATATGCTATGAAATTGCTTGAGAAATTTGGATTGAATGATTTCAAATGAATTAGGACTCCACTTGCTGTGAATGATAGATTGTGCAAAGTTGATGGTAGTAAGGCTGTAACTGAAGCTGAGTATAGGAAGATAGTGGGGAGATTGTTCTACTTAACTGCTACAAGGCCATATTTCATGTTTGCTACCAGCCTTATCTCAAGATTCATGCGTAGTCTGACTAAGAAACACATGGAAACTGCTAAAAGGGTTTTGAGATATGTTTAGGACACATTGGATTATGGCCTTTAATACATCATAGGAAAAATTGCACTTCTTATAAGCTACTGTAATAATGACTGGGATGAAAGTGAAGATGACATGATAAGTACTTCTGGATATGCATTCAATCTTGGATCTGGTGTGTTTTCTTGACCTTAAATCAAGCAAAACACAGTTGCACTCTCTACTGCAAAAGTTGAGTATATCAGTGCAGCAGAGGCAATTTCTCAAGCCAAATAGTTGAGATTTATGTTAGAAGATTTTGGTGAAGAACAAATTGAACATACTTAGTTGTTTTGTCACAATACTTATGGTCGAGAAGCAATCCAAGAGAATAAAATTGAAATAGTTTTCTGCAAAATAGAAGAACAAATGGGAGACATCTTGACCAAGGCACTACCAAAGGACAAGCTTACATACTTCAGAGGAATGCTCCGAGTAAAATCAGCTACATGCTCAGAAGGGAGTGTTGGAATGTAAGCTTTGAAGCTGATACTTTGAATGAATCATTTGAATTTTTGAAAATTTTAAAGATGTTCTTAGTTTGCAAATAAAGGACTGAAATTAGAACTAGCTCATAAGCTAGATTGAATAACAAATAAGTATTTAAGTTAGTCATGTGCACTGTACATATGACACGCCCCGACCCCGATATCCCCATATACAAGGGTAGGCACATGTTGGTCGACACCCGAGGGTGACGAAACCATTTTAAACATGCATACAAATAAAATATGTGATTAGAAAGAAATATGCTAATGCGGAAACGTGTTCAGAGCATACAACTAATCAAGAATACTGTGAAAGAATTAATATAAAAAGATACGAACACAAAAATGGGTCATATACTGAGAAGACTCGAAGATACCTATGCAGAAGTGTCCTGACGCCGGGATTGTGTGCCTCGACTGTAACTCCTGAAGAGGGCACAAAGCAAAGGGTGAGTGGACCAAAGTTTATACTACTAATACTAATAATAAGAAAATCATTTTCTTTTTGAACATACTAACCCCATGTTTTGAAAACACATATATAGTAGTACTACATAGTAGGTTTTCTGAAAACTCCAACATGCCATGAAAAACTTTTATAAAACAAGTACGTGTAAACCAGTGCTCAATAATGGAAAAATAGCCACTTGAAGGCAAATCCGTAAATCTCATCAATGATGTACTCAACCAGGGGTATCATACTGGCCCGAAGGAATAACCATCACCCGAAGGTGAAGTTGTACGACACTGGGTTATCCCAATGAAGAAATCATGGTTTATCACTAAAAGGTGAACCTGTACGACTTTGGGTTACGCCAGAGAATAGACATATACATAACACACCGACACTAGCCTGGGGCTAGTGAAGCTGGGATTATGTCATAAATATCATCAACAGTGTCCTATGGCCATAAACGTCTACATTCCCGTGTTGTGTGTATGTGCTATATGATAACCCACTAGATAAGCACATAAAACATATCTAAAAAATCTCATATCAAATACAGAGCTCAAAAGCTCAAAGCCACATCCCATAAATCCATGATAATTCATATTTGTAAATCCATAGAATTTCATATACGAAATCCAATAATTCATAACCTTTCGTAAAACGTAAACTTGATAAATCATAAATAATGCATAAAACGTTAAATCATGAAATCATGATTTTCGTGAATGCAAGTTAAGAAGGGGTCCACTCACAATATTCTATTGTCGGGGAGCCGCTCAAACTAGAGAGGATGGTGTCACATCCCACCGACGCACCTAAACACAAGTAGAGACCATTTAATAAAACTCTACTAAAATGATCGAAATTGGGAAAACGGATAGCGGATTTGGATTCGGCATGTAAAAAAACCTAAGGATGGACCTCGGGTTCCCTCACGCGTTGCCGCACGCGTCGAGATAGGTTGTCGAAAAAGTTGCCTGCGCCGCCGTGGAATGCTGCGGAGCACAGTACCTTCGGCGGAGAAGCGTGTGCTCTATGCGTCGGCCATGATAGCCCCCCACGCATACCCACACATCGACCGTGGAAACTGGGCTTGGGTCTGGGTTGGGTCGGATCAGGGCTTTGGGTTGTTGGGTTGGGCTTGGGTTACTGGGTTAGATCTGGGTTAGGGTTAATAGGTTAGGCCGATTATTTGAATCGGAACTTTGGGTGACGGGTTAGGTCGACCAGGTTTCAGGCTGTGGGTTCGGTCAGATTCCATGAGGAAGAAAGTCATAGCTTTCCAAACTCCGATCATCCCCAAAACTTAACTAAAACTAGTCATTCAATATACCAAATTGAAGCCTAAGGAACAAGGATTCGAATCATACCATTAGTTTCCTCAGCCATGGCCGGATTTCACCGGAAAAGGGCTCGAAAGCCGTCGGGTTTACTGGAAAATTGGGGAGAAGATGAACATACACGAATAGGGTTAAAACCCTCGATTTTCAACTAAAAAACCACCCAGATAGCCAGAAAATCTCACTATAATTGAGATACATCATATTCACGACAAACTCACCTCGGTTTTGTTGAATTCCAGGTTAAGTCGCTGGAGAAAATGGCGGTTCTGCCGTGATGCTGAGGTTGCAGGGTTGAGAGAGACAAGAGAGAGTGAAGTGGAAAAAAATAGAGGGCTAGGGCCTCCGTTTGGCTTAAGTTCCATAGGGTCACCGAGTTTTCTGGGTTTTACAGAGGAGGGAGAGAGTGATAAGGGATAGAGTTTGAGAGAAGAGAGGTAATAGAGAGGTTTCGAGAAAGTCCGAGAGATTAGGGGAGGGGAGGACACGGGGAAGAAGGAGAAGTGGGGTATGGGCCCCACAGGCACACCAAACAAAGTAAGAAAAGATGAAATGGGAAAATATCTCGCGGGATGTAAAATTACCAAAATGCCCTTATCATTTCGAATTTCGTTAAATCTCCGTTTTAGCTCTAAATTCAATTCCCCTTGTGCCCACACGTTGGTAGTGATGAGTACAACAAGAAAACGCTAAGGAAATAGATCTTACATGACATGGCAATGCGGTCAACAAAAGTCAACGTCTGCCTCGAAAGGCATTTTCGTAAATTCACGCTTTAAAAGTATAAAAAAATCGTAATATTTGGGGACGAGTCATTACAACATAGGTCATGCTTGTTGTGTGAGTGGGAGTGCAACGGCTACTTAGCTTGCATCCACAACACTCTTGTGATGTAATCTAAATCTATCAATACAGAAGTAACGACTTCATTCCTTTTACCTCCCATTCCTCTATTCAATTACATGTTCTTCAATCACTCATTGATACATACCTTGTAGTACACTAACCATAAACGAAAGCTATAAACTAACACCACCTGCACACTGTTGAGAATGAATCCCACATTGATGGGATGATGGACTTTGCATAGGCTTATAAGAGGTTGGGCTAATCCACATATTGCTAATTGGTTTTATGGTGGAATCTCAACTTTCTTCATGGTATCAAAGCAGGTATTCCCACGTGTGAAGCCAAACAGCCACGAGCGGTCCACGTCACCCTATTGTGTTTTCCACGTGCTAGGCTTGAATATTCGCCACAGGTGAGGGGGCATGTTGATGAGAGGAGGGACCTTGCATGGGCTTATAAGTAAGTTGAGCTACTCCCTATATTGCCAATTAAATCTACACCCCCTTTATTGGATGGAATAATGAATACAAAAACTCTAGTTTCTTGGTAGATAAACATTTGCCTCATCATGGTCGATGACTGATAGGAGCATATTTATGCGACTTAGTTAGCTTGTTTTCTTGCATTTGCATAGCTTGTTTCTATTTATTATAGTGTTTTAAGCTATTTTAGTGTGTTTGTAGGTCTAATTGGCAAAGTTGGCAAGAAAGTGCAATTTGATGCATTTTGAAGCACTTTTGGGCTGAATTGGATTGCATGCATGAGGAGCACAAGGAATGGACGTTTTTGAAGATCAAATGAAGCTAGGAACGTGCTAAAGAGATGGAGAAATCAATTCAAACTTGGAAGATGAATATTCAGCTGTAAGGGCACCTAAATCCCTTCTAGAAGGCCTATCCCTTCACTTAAACACATGCCGCACCACTCTTTCTAGAAGCCCTAGAAAGGTGGCGCCCTAAATTCTTTCTAGAAGCCCTAAAATCTGCACAAACCCTAGTTCTTTTCCCCCTTGGATTGGGCCAAGCCTTTTTCTACAAAACCCTAGCCTTTTCCCATTAAGATTTGTGAAAACCCTAGCCTATAAATATGAGTTTTTCAGCCACAATTTCGGACACACCCCCCTCCCATTCAGAAACACTTCTCAGCCGCAACAATTCACCATTTTACACCATTCTACATCATTCTCCACCACCATACATCCTTGCCGCAACCCCCATTCAACCAAAAATACATTCCTGACCCCTAAACGCATCTCATACACTACTTCCACCTTTGTGCCGCAGCAAGAAGAAAGAAGGGAGGCCTCTTGGATGTTCGAGCTTGATTGTTGGAGCATTCTAGGTGTAATTCGTTCTATGTTTACAATTGTTAATTTCTTTTTCTTTTGTTTTGCTGTGAACATGAGTGGCTAAATCCCTACTTAGTTAGGGGGAAGTTCGAAGCCATGAACATCATTGAGATATGAATTGATTTCTTCCATTTGTGATTTGATAAGTTGTGAATGCAATTCAATTAATTGTTTTCTTCAAAACTGATTCTTGTATGTTGATTAGGGATGCATACTTAGTTTTCATGCATGAATTTAATGCTAGAATATAAATGAGTTTCACCTAATCGTTACAAATTTATATTCATGAGTAGTGAAGGTTGCTAGTCACAATCGCGTTAATTGAATTCTTGGCAAACGTATCATGCATTCATAGTTACGAATCTCTCGTCAACACTTATGATTTTCATAGAACGTAATGATCTCTGAGGGTTAATTAGTGCATCACAGTTAATCTGGGGTGTTGAGCTTCATAGTTTATTTAAAAGCAATTGGAAATCGATTCATGTACAAGTGTGTCATGTGTGAAGAATGAACCTCTAGCTAATCCATCAACCATCTTATTTCCCAAATTCGTTTACAATCTGTTCTAAGTTTTTAGTTCTTTGTTTTTACTCAAAATTCGTCAAAAACCCAATCCCCTTTACTTTAGAGTGTCTAATTAGTTAGAATCTGTCTTAGTTTGTGTTTTTAAGTGTTTTGAGTCAAGGTAAAACCAATTTTCGTCCAAATTCATTCCTAGTGTCTAGTTTGAGTCAAATTAGCTTGTTTTGTGCTGTTTGAGTCATTTGAGTTGCTTTAGTGTATTAGAGTCTAGTTTTCCATTCTTTGAGTCTAGTTAAGTGTTTTCAAGCCTAGTTTTGTGTTTTAAAGTCAGTTTAGCATAGATTAGCAATCCCTCCTAATCCCCGGTCCAGAACGATCCCTACTTATACATATACTACAATTGTCAAAATAGGGTTTTAATTTGTGTGCTTATAAATTTTCACATCAATGACTATGTCCTTATATAGTGGTAAGTCTCAGTTTGAAGGTGATTCATTAGAGCACGCATGATGTTTCATGATTAGCTTATTTGAGACCCATTTTCTAGCCCATGAAGTTACTAGCCATTTGACTTTGAGAGATGTGAGAAAGAGCGTCAATTAAGTGTCCCGCATAAGGAGATCCTTAACCACATGAGATATCGTGGCTTATGACTGAGCCGCGATTGTAAGGATTGTTATCTCATTTGCTAATTTGCTGATATTGGGAGATCATTCCTTATCCAACTTATTAAGGGCATTTTACATGAAAATGCTCTAAGAAAAAAAAAACATTTATTCCACTATCATTGTCGCCCACACTGTCATGAGCACCACCGCTGCACCATGATTGTTGCCATCGTTTACTCCACCATCCAACGGAGAAACAAGGAGAGAGAGAGATGAGCAGTGGAGATGTGAGAGAGGGCAGCAAGGAGAGAGAGACGAGCGGCGGACGCGAGAGTCTAGGTCGTGGTAGAGAGATCGAACAGCTTTTGGGTTTTTTTGTTATTTTTATTTTTATTTTAATTTTATATGTATTAAAATAAACGGTTAAACGGGTACCCCGTTTATAACCGGGGTTAATATCTATAACCACTCATTTAAATTTCACGGGTAAACAGTTATGGATATAACCATTTATTTATCTAAACGGTTACCCATAACATTAACCGTAAATTTTAAACGGGCCGTTAACCGCAGTTACCCATAATTGCTGGTATTTTGCCCATCCCTAGTAGGATGAGATCGAATTAGACTGGAGTGGAGAAGTTTACTTATCTGTTTACTGTAGGTTGTAAAGAATTCTTGATTTTTTTAAGAATCATGAGTCATTTTATAAGAAGAAATTTATTTTTCAACTCGTTTCTATTTCCTTTTATTTATTGAGCTTTTAACTCATGTTTCGGATTCGGGTTGGAGTTTTATTACCGACCCCGGGTTCGGGGCATGGCAATTTAGCATCATGCAGAAGTTGAGGAAGTCGACTCGTTGGCACTGATTCTAAGGAACAACGCTTATTCTCAATAAGGTAGGAGTTTGCATAAGTAAATGAGTCTCACTAAAAAACCCTAAGGCTATGGCAAAACCCCGAGGAGGGACAAAATCCATAGTCTAAGGAAAAATGTGTGAGAAATGCAAAGTCAAAAGAACGTCTTGTAATACCCCGTATTTAAAAAAAAATGGTTATATATATACATATATATATATGGGTGTATGTTGGGTAATTATTTTTTTATGTAATGATTTTATTATATTTCTTTTATGCAAGAACCTACTTTCGATATGTAAAATAGTTTCAATGTAAAATCCTTTTTGCTACAAATTATTTCAAAAACTAGCTAGTAGTATTTCATGTTCATATGTAATTAGAGATATTTTTAGTTTGAATTAGAGAAGGGGATTATGATGAGTTTGGCTTTACTTTTCTCACAAAGGCTAAGTGGCGTTTGGCAACCATTAGAGAATAAAGAGGAGTTAGTCACTACTCTAGATAGGTTGAGGTGGAAGTTGGTAATTAATAGAATCTAATAGTTAGGGTGAAGAGGTGGAGTCTATAGCATATGTATGTTAGTCTATTTGCATGTAGGTGGCAACACTTTGAGGAATTAGAAGTGCTTACTCATCAATCTATAGGAATCTTAATCATTAGGATGATATTCACAACTCTAAATGTGGAGGTGGGAAGCCTTTGGCTTATACGTGTGTCTAAGTGCATGAGTTGGCAATATTTTGTGGTTTTAGAGTGATGATTCACAAGGCTAAGAGGAATCTTAATCATTTGGCTACAATATTCTCTATTCAATTTTGTTCCAAATCTTCCAATGAGGTGAGAACGGGTGGGTTTCATATTCCTTAGAGTTTGGATGTGGCCTTTGATGCAAGGAACATCTTGCATGATATTCATTTGTTCATAATTAACTAGACATTTGTTACTTTGCCACTTGAACACTTATCATTCTTAATCATTAGGACAACACTTGTTGCCTTGGTATTGGAACACATTTTATGTCTAATGATTGGCACAACACTTGGTTTCTTTCTTTTGGCACACTTGGGAGATATTTTGGAGATGAAGATGTCATGAAATCTTTATAAAGGAAGGAGCAAGAACCAACAGAAGACATGGAGAAAAAAGAGAGAGGAAAAAGAAAGAAGAAAGAACCACTCCAGCAAGAAAAAAGATGTTGGATCTAGTGCATTGAGCTAAGGAGATGTTGGGTCTAGTGCATTTTGCTAAGTACAATAAAGCGCCTATCGCACTTAGATAAGGAACTTCAGTTTCCAAAATCTCTTCATCATCCTTCTTCGGACGGAAGGGATCTCGTTTTGCATCTAGCGATCAAACGACCATAGGAGTACTCGAAGGCTTCGCTTTATCCTCATTAAAGGGCCGCAACACCTTCTGGGTATAGTTTGATTGATGTATTAGGATTCTATCCGAACAATGCTCTATCTCGAGACCGAGACAGTATCGAGTCTTACCTAGATCTTTCATCTCAAATTCCGACTTCAGGTGCGCGGCTGTTCTCACGAGCTCTTTAGGAGTTCCGATAAGGTTCATGTCATTGACATATACTGTAACAATCGCAAATCCGGAATGTGACTTCTTAATGAACAAACAAGGGCATAGTTCGTTGTTCACATATCCCTGACTTAGTCAAATACTCACTCAAACGGTTATACCACATTCTTCAGGATTGCTTCAAACCGTAGAGTGAATGCTTTAGCCGAATTGAGAGCGTGTTCCAGGGTTTGGAAATATTTTAACCAGTCAATGTAAGTCCTTCGAGAACTTTCATATAAATTTCCGTATCAAGATCCCTATAAAGATACGCAGTTAATACGTCAATCAGCTGCATACTTAGTTTTTTCAGAAACTACCAAATTGATAAGGTAACGAAAAGTAATCACATCCATAACGGGTGAGTAAGTTTCGTCATAGTAAATCCTGGGGCGTTGTGATAAGCCTTGTGCAACAAGACGAGCTTTGTAACGCACAATTTTGTTCTTCTTATTACGTTTCCGAACGAAAACCCACTTGTAGCCAACTAGCTTTACATGTGGAGGAGTAGGAGCTACAAGTCCAAACACCTTACGTTTCGCAAGCGAATCGAGTTCGACTTAGATTGCTTGTTTCCAGTTTGACCAATCAGTTCTACGTCAACATTCATCAACGGAACACGGTTCAATGTCATCCCTTAACATGATCTCGGTAGCTACTACAAATGCTAATGCATCGTCGATAATCATCTAATTTCTATGCCACACATCATCTAAGCTAGCATAATAGACTGAAATCTCATAATTCTCGGGAGGAGGATTCGTCTCTTCAATGACGCTTCCATAATCTAGAATTTCCTCATGAGTTGGATAGAATAAGTAATAGTCGAATTCATGGTAGGTTCTTCGGGACCTTGTGTCATGGATTTCCTCTTCCAGGGGTGTGAATCCTTTGAACCAAGAGGTCTGCCATGCTTTTGTGTAGGGGCAGATGATTGGCTAGCCGTTAATGTACGTGGATCACCAAGATTGGTGTCCCAGGCCTCCAGAAGGGATATTCGTCGTACATTTGGTACATCCATCTTTGCAGGCGTATTCACAGCTGGAATATGTGATCTTATTACGTGCGCTAGATCGATGAAAGCATATGGCATGCTCTGAGCTATGCTATGGAGATCTAATATGCGCTGCACTTTAGTTTCAGACTGAGCGATGCAGAGATCTAAATGAGAAAAAGTGGGTGTCGTCCACGATAATTTGCGTCGTTCTTCAGGAATATTGACATTTTTATCTTCTCCTAACAACAGGAAGACTGTCTCATAGAAGTGACAATCTACGAAACGAGCGGTAAACAGATCGTCTGTCAAAGGTTCTAAGTAACGAATAATCGAAGGAGAATCATATCCGACATAGATTCCCATCATTTGTTGAGGGCCCATTTTTGTACGTAAAGGTAGCGAGATCGACACATATACCGCACAACTAAAAAAGTGTAGATGCGATATGTTGAGTTCGTATCTGGTAACCAACTGAATGGCACTAAATGGTTGTGTCGCAACAGGCCTCAGACAGACCAACTTTGTTGCATGCTGTGTGTACCATACTTGACCAATCCCAAAACTACCGAGCACTGGTTAACGTTATACCGTCAAGGACCCAGAAGAGTTTCCCTCCAACCAGGAGGCCAATCATAACGCGACACGTGTCGACATCAGAAACCAATCATAGCGCGACACGTGTCAACATTAGAAGCCAATCACAACACGACACGTGTCAATGTCAGAACAAAGCTAGAAACTCTCTTCTATAAAAGGAGATCATTCTCCCACAATATTTCCTTGAATGTCATTTGTACTAAATCATTCACTAGTACTCACAAAATGAGAGCTTGAACCTATGTACTTGTGTAAACCCTTCACAATTAATGAGAACTCTTCTACTCTGTGGATGTAGCCAATCTGGGTAAACCACGTACATCTTGTGTTTGCTTCCCTGTCTCTATCTATTTATATACTTATCCACACTAGTGACTGGAGCAATCTAGCGAAGGTCACAAACTTAACACTTTCTGTTATACCAAAGTCCCAACTGATTTTGTGCATCAACACGTGCAATATTGCATGGCCCTAAGTAGCAATCGGGAGCTTGGTACGTATGACCAACGATCGAGCAATCATTTGTAAGCGCTTAATGAAAGCTTCTGCCAGGTCATTTTGGGTGTGAACATAGGGTACCAGATGTTCAACTTCAACCCCAACCGACATGCAATAGTCGTTAAAAGTTTTAGATGTGAATTCTCTAGCATTATCCAATCAAATAGATTTGATCAGATAATCAGGGTGGTGAACCCTAAGCTTGATAACTTGAGCCAATAGTTTGGAGAATGCATAGTTCTTTATAGACAACAAGCACACGTGTGACCAACATGTGGAAGCGTTAACCAAAATCATAAAGTATCTAAATGGTTCGCAGGGATGGTGAATCGGTCCACAAATGTCCCCCTGAATCCATTGTAGAAAAATGGGAGGATTCGAACAAATCTTGTCATAAGAAGGCTTAGTAATAAGTTTTCCCATAGAACATGTTTGACATGCGATTCCTTGGATCGAACCTAAACTTCGGGTTAGTGGATGCATGTGTGATGATTTGAGAATACAGTGCATCGTTGTTCGTCTAGGATATCCCAAACGATCATGTCAAAGTTAATTTTGTGTGCGGTCCTAGTAGTAAGGCCAGCCACATAGTGGCATTCTATGGGGCGTATGGTCGTAGTATACAGATCATTCAAGATACGCTCCATCTTCTCTAGAATACGCTTTTGCCATATTCGTAGGAAGTTATGCACATAAATTCAACTCCATTTTCTACGTGGGTTTCATTGTGGCAATTGTTATCTCTAATGTCCTTGAAACTTAACAACGTTCTTTCGGAACGTGGAGAATAAAGTGGCTAAGAAATGGTCAAGATTGTATCAGTGGACAACATTATACGTGCCTTATCGTATCATTCTATCAGGTTGGATGGGCCTGAGAGGGTTGTCAAAAGTGCATTCTTAGGTATGAAGTTAGTGAAATAGATGCGTTCACGCAAAACTGTGTGCGTGGTTACACTATTTGTCAGACAACTAACTTCCCCACTAATCATACCTGGAATGAAAAATTAATTTGAATCGGTCACATGCATAAAAGTTCTAAAAACAAATATCAATTCAAAATAATTTCATTTATTCAAGGATGGTAATTAATTAAAACTTAATATCCAAAACCAAATCACCAACAAATAATCTAAACATAAAGGAAAATTGTTCAAAAATCAACCAAAAAACAAAAGGGGGTTCGGCCACTAGGTGGAATTCGGCCCCATTATGCAATTTTAACTAACTAAAATTGTTTATGTCTAAGATTTTAATCTTCCATAGGGGTGGTATCCTCTTGAAAGTCAGAAACCTCCATCTTTGTAGTTTCCGGTTCGTCCACTTGCACGAAATTTGATTCAAACTTCTTACGACGAGAATGATATTCAGCTACAACCTTCTGGGGAGCTCGGAAAACATAGGACCAATGGTCCTTTGAACCACAGCGATAACACATATCCGCATCCATGGTTTCAGGTGCTTTCCCTTATTCTTGAAGTTCGGGGTCTTGAGAGCGAGGTTTGAGCGCTTCTGGGCTTTGTTTCCTCCCTTGGATGGGCCTTGACTTTGTTGACCTTCGCGGGGTGGCTTTTGGCCACCCCTACCACACTTCTTTTGGCATTTTGGGCGTTGTTTTGTGCTATATGCGCTTCAGGCACAACAGTCGCCCTAGTAGGTCGAGCTTGATGATTCTTCATCAACAGCTGGTTTTGCTTTTCAGCAAGAAGTAAAACAGAGATCAAATCCGAGAACTTAGTAAATTTCTGAGCTCTATATTGTTGCTGCAGGACACTATTAGAAGCAGATAAGGTCGAATAGGTATTTTCCATGCAACCCTTTTCGGTCAAAGTTTCATTACAAAACTTGATAAGTGATCGAATTCGACAAACTTCAGAATTATATTCATTCACAGACTTAAAGTCTTGGAAGCTCAAATGATGCCAGTCATGTCTTGCTTCAGGCAAGAATATGTCTTTTTGATGATCAAAACGATCAGCCAAAGCGACCTATAGTGCACGTGGATCATCCTCAGCAAGGTATTCAGTTTGCAAGGCGTCATGGATATGTCTTTGGATGAAGATCATAACAGTGGCTTTTTCAGCTTCGCCAACATGATTGTCCGTCTCTTCTTCAATGGCGGGACGCAAGTTCTTTGCAGTGAGGTGGAGCTTCACATCTTGGACCCACTTGAGGTAGTTCCTTCCAGAGACCTCCAAAGCAGTGAGGTTAAGTTTGTTCAAATTCGACATGTTCCTATCACAAAATAGATGGACAAGATGTGGTGAGTGTAACGGAGAAAAATCAATCCATTCACATATGAGTAGAACATACAAGTTCTAATAGACATGTATTGGTTTAATTTTGCATGAAAAAACTTCGGGTTTTCTTGGGTGATGTTTTTAAAGAAAACTTTAGGTTTTCAAACAAGGCATGTTTATAAGAAACTTCAGGTTTTAAAATAATTATGAACTTCATGTTCATATCTTCCTGCAGGCAAAGACAAATATATACACAAAAAGATGCAACAAAAATATGCAAACAGAACTTCTAGTCTATAGTTATAATTGAATTAAGTATTTGGACTTCGGGCCAAAACTTAAAGTGTGGTGAAAAAAAATTATAAAACCCAAATTGTCTAAAAGTATTAAACAACGAAGCTCGGGGCCCAAAAATATAGGCTAAAGCCCACGAGGGGCTGGGCAAATTTGGTCCGTATGACCCAGGCCTAAAAATTGGGCTGGGGTTTCTCGGGTGCAGGCTTCAAGCCCACGGGGAGGAGAAAGAAAAAAAATCCACACGACTTGCTGTAAGCGGGCCCAAGAATTTTGTGTTTTTTTTTTCACGGGCTAATCAAGCCCTAATATTAATAGTGGGCTGCATGCCCAATATAGTAGATCGTCTGCATAAAAGGAGCCGGGCCCAAACGGGGGCCGAATCATGTGTGACGTGATACGAGGGAACACAGATGCGCCAGCGGAGCTAGGATCTGGTGCGACACACAATGTCAGGACACTATGGTCTCTCGGGCCAGTGTTGGGTCGAGCCAAGGATTGAGCCGCCTCATGTGAGTCATGTTCTTAATTTTTTTTTCTGCTGGCTGAGATGGTCAGCCCAAAGATTTGGGGCTTAGGGTTTCAACCAAAAAAAAAAAAAAAAAACACCCCAACCGGAGCTGGGTATAGTCACCGGGGACGAAAGCTAGTGTTGTTGCTACAAGCAGCCGTGTTTTGGGAAAAAATTCTCGGTGCAAGGTCATAGGTTCGACGGTGAGCAAGTTTTAGGGGATGGAGAGAGTACCTCGACATCGGGGAAAAAAAACCTAAGAAATTCAAACTGGAATTTCACCCAAATTTGATGAAATTTCTTCGGGAATTTCAATGCTATCGAATCAAAATTACGATACCATGTCGGATTTGGTCAGAAAATTGCACAGCAAAGACGTGGTCTCGCTTTAGGCAATGTGGATTTTTTGGGTTTTGACGCTATAGGCGTCAGGTTTCAAAGGAGCTTGATGCTTCATGCTTGCTCAGGGTCACGAGTTCAAAGAACCCAGGTGGTGATTTTTTTTTTCAATTATGAAATTCAATTATGTGCATATTCAAATCAATAATATTTTAATGCATGTATATATATTTGATGCAATTCATGGTAAATATCAAATTCACATAATTTAACAATTATGAATATAATGCATACACAATTTATGTCGAATCTAAAATTCGAAAAACGTAAAGTTGGGTCATGCATTATGGTGAATGTTCATGCTATCAGGGCTGCAAAAATATCGAGATAAAAATCGCTGTTTTGAAAGACCCTGATTGCGTGATGATATGGATGAACTCGTTTGATGCAGAAAAAACTTCAACGTCATATTCCTAAGCGCAGCGGTAGGAGCGTGCTGATAATGTGTTGTAGCCTATTTTATCTGACAAAGGGAATATGGCCGGCTGTAAGGGTAGAGAAATTGATAGATATGTGTTTGTAGAATTGTAGGGGAATGTGTGTGCTATCCCTCCTACATAGTGACTTCATTTACAGTAGTAAAAGGAGATAAGAAATTCTTTCATCCCCAAGGAAAACAAGTTGTAATAGGAAAAGATAACTAGAATCAAATATAACCTAGGATTTACACAATCACACTCAGTGGCGAAGCCACGTGAGAGCGAGGAATGGCGGCTGCCATTCCCCTTGGCATAAAACACCACTAGAGAGCTGGGTTCAGCCCCTCACCTCGTCGGAAAACCGACTGGTGCATGCCCTCTGTTTCTACTGCGCGCAGCAGTTGCATATTTGAATATTTTATTTTTTAAAATCCAGGCCAAAACGACGTCGTTTTGGTCCTGGTAAAAAAATTAAAAATTTTAAAATAAAACGGTGCCGTTTTGGGTGTTTGAATAAAAATACATACATACATACATACATACATATATATATATATGTCCCTCAGTCCCTTTAGCCCCAGCCCCCTTTTATTGTTTCAACATTTCCATTCACCAATCAGCAGTGTTCTAAAAATCAGCCTAGGCGGCCGCCCAATGCGATTCGGTCCAAATCATTAGGCAAAATCGGGGACCTGTAGGTCGACCGCCTAGGCACTCCTAGACGGCTTAAGCGGCTGTCTAGGCGACGATTTAGGCAGAGGAGTGGAGGGATTTCGGGAAGAAAGTTCAAATAAAACCCAGAATTGAAAACATTATCACCACTTCAACTCCCTCTCTCTGCACCACGACCTCATCTCTCTCGCCGTCGTGACTCCCTTTCTCTCTACACTCCATCGAAGAAGGGGAATTACAGAGCAAAGCATAAGAAGAGGAAACAAAAAAGAAAAAGAAGATGAGTAATCAGAGGAGAAGAAGAATAGAAAAAGGAAAAAAATCCAAAGTCATAATGCTTTTCGCTTTCCAGGGAAGAAGAGGAAAGGAAAAACCAAAAAAAATAATGTTGTGTGCTCTCTAAGGCGTAAAATGGCACACCGTTTTGATAATCCTGCCTGATGTGAGAAGGGTGAGGTGAAGGGGAGGGGTCACACCTCACACGTGTCAATTTTTGTTTTTTTTTTAACAAAACAAGCCTTTGATTTTAGGCGCCCACCTAGGCCCCGTCTAGCCGCCTAGGCGCTAGGCCCCAATCCGCCGCCCGATTAGTGCCTAACGTTTTTTAGAACCTTGCCAATCAGAGAGAGAGCGAGAGCAGCTTTGCCCCCTAAATCCCAGCAGCCAACACCCAAAGGAACAGAAAAGTTAGGAAGGTTGATTCCCGTTGGCTTTTTGCAACCATCACCTGCCACTCTTCAGCCACTGAAGTCTGAGCTGCTGGCTTCCAGCCTTCAATCAAAGGTAAATTATTTAATACGAATTTCGTTTAATTAGTATAGAATCATATGGTAATGCACTAATATGGTTATTGGTTATTGATTATTGATATGATATTATGATTATTGATATGAAACTATGAAATTATTTTTTAGGGTGAAAAAAATTTGAATTCTTGATTATTAGTTGAATTGATTAGTTGTATTCATATGATTAGTTGAATTGAATTTTTAGTTATCGAAGAATTTATATGTTTATAGGTATTGATTAATTGAATTGCTGGTTGGATTAGTTATTATGCATACTATAGTATAGTCTACTCTAGGATTAAGAGTCAAAGATTTTTTTTTCTTTCCACTTTACAGTTACGTAATAGAACGATACTATAAGAAACAATGCTTAAATCCTCCTTCAAACATTTCGGGTAGTCCTTCTCCTTCAACTATTATGAGTAGTCCTCCTCCTCCTTTAAATATTCCAAGAAGTCCTCATTCGAATATTCCGAGTAGGTCACAACAAAGTGAGGCCAGTGAGTTGGATGAAATATTGGCTAATCTTCCTGTAGACCATGCATATAGACATTGAATGCTTGATTATCCACCTAATTATTGTGAAACAGTTCGTAGACACTATCTCTAAAATGATCCTTGTCAACCTAGAGACCACATCATGCCAAGAAAAGTTAGCAACAAACGATGTTTTATCTTCGGTTGGTTTGATAAGTTTAAGTGGTTAGAGTATAATATATCAAAAGATACTGCATTTTGCCGTTATTACTATCTTTTCTTTAACCTTGCACTCTTTTAAGTTTGCCTCTCCCCCCGAGAAATCATGACTTCGCTACTGCTCACACTTAAACTAGAAAAGTTTACAACACATAAAAAGTATATATTTATGTTTCAGCAAAGCCCAAATGTTTTCTTGGCTCTTTGAAACATAAATATTTATTTTATAATTAATTTACCGAAATAGAAAAATGCATAGACTTTGGTGTAAATAAAATACAATTTGGTCATGTGCTGATAGCTCACACAATGTAAGGTGTGACATCAGATTGTTACACAAAACGTTACATCTACCAAATAATATATTTGCTTTTGTAATAAATGATTGAAAAAGTAAGAGGATGTATACACAAAGAGAAGCTGTCTTATTTTGTATACATAAAAAAAATTTAGTGAAAACATCGTCAATATAACTTTTGAAGGTAATATATCAAGTCAAAGTTCTAAAACCATTTCCTTGGTGATTGATGAAAATTGAAGGGTTTTATTGTAAAAAACGTGCAATGTTTCCCAACCTTGAAAGGCAACTCTCTTCATTTTACATATCTTTGAACATTTGTATTTTGTAGTATACACTAATGTTTTTTCATTAGACTCTTATTTTGGAGTATGTAAACTTGAAAGAAAAATGTTTTTTTTATTTTTTATGTTTTGAATTAATATTTAGTGACAATGTGGTATGTATATACTAATTTAGTATTATGTTTTACATTTTTTTGGGTCAAATTACGTTTTTAATTTTCATTATTTATTGATTTAAATATATTTTCTTAACAGATAACGGGTCGGGTCATATTACCTGATAATATTAACGGGTTGGGTCATATTACCCGTTTATTTTAACGAATGTTATATGACACGATCTGTTAAACTATCAAGTATGACACAAAAACGACACGAACATGAAAAACACGACACATATACCAAATTTAGTTATGTGAGTAAAAACATAAACAATTATAAATAAATAATCATATTACCCGTATATCATAACCATTGCTCTTCCCTAATCCAATCCCTCGAAATCATTTACTCTAGCAAAAGTGAAGCTGGCCCTTGGTAATAAGTGACGAATGACGATTCCGTTGCACATGAAGAGTCAAATGAAAGGTTTTGAGACAAAAAAATAAAAAAATGAACTAAAAAGCATGGATGCAATTCTTTGTTCAAAAGTAAAATACTAATAAAAGAAAGTCCATATTGTAGGCGGTCGTTGCTGGTGTCCGCATGACGACTTCATAATAATGCTATTCTTGAGTTTGTCAATCGATTCAGTTTTGAACGAGGATTTTTTTTGGATTCTTTTTTTGTGAGAATCTTAGGAATTTTTAAATTGTGTTCGTTCATCATATATTATGCGATCAGTTTTCGTCAGCTATTATTCATATTTAGTTATAAATAAAAATATTTAAAATGATTTCTGACCGCACGATGACCGATAAAGGGACACGATTTGAAGATTCTCAGGATCCACACAAAGAAAATCCGAAAAGGATCCTCATTCTTCAGTTTTGGCAAATTATTTAATGTAAGATAAATATTAAGGATATTCTTTTAAATCAAAATTCTCCATGAGTATTTCAATACCTTGCAGCTTAACTTAATTTTCATGCTAATACTACAAATTATTATTAAAAAATATGATGTGAGAGAAAGTACATAAAAAGTCAATTTTTACAGGATTTCCTGAGCATTTTCCATCGACGTAGATGTCAAAAATATGTTATCGTTTCGTTTGATATCGAAACTATCGGAGGAAGAAGAGAACGTGTTTATTATATATGCGTAATAAGATACGATACCTTCTATATTAAAAAGGAAAAAAAGAAAGACGATTACGTAATTGCAAACGTCGTCAAAGGTATCAATCAGAAAAAAAAAAAAAAAAGATTTGAAAACGAAGCGGCCCGGCCAACCACTGAAAATCTGCATCTGCCCCCATTTTAAGGGGAAGGGGAAGGGGAAGGGGAAGGTGGAGGAGAAGGCGACGTGGACCCAGTTGGAGTCAGACAGTCAGTCATCCCACAGTGCTAGCCCTCTTCCGCCTCTCCCGAAACGCATAAATACCCAACGTGAGAGCAGATCAAAGCAAAAACCAAACACAGAAGTCAGGGTCGAGCTCTGAACCCAGTTGAATTGAAATGGCTACCACTAATCAAGCTCAAGGAGCTGGTCCCACAATCCCTCTCCTTTCTCCTTACAAATTTGGAAAGTTCAATCTTTCTCATAGGTAACTTAACTCACTCGCTCAACCTCTTCTACGATTATATTCTTCTACATTCTGCATTGATTTCGTAGACGTATTCTGCTTGAGCAGTTGAGATTTGGGCTGGTGGGTTTTGTTCATTTGGAAACAGGGTTGCAGAAAATCCCGGTTTTCTTGCAAGAAAAATGAAATTACTGCTTTTTTTTTGGGCAAAGTTGCAGGTTACTGGGTAGTTTTTGTGCTTGCCTACGCAAGAATCCTGAATTTTCAGAATTAAAAGCATTAACTTTGATAGGATGGATTTGGATGTTCACATTACTTGTAGAATTGTAAAGCTTGGAATTGGTTTAGTTTGATTGGTTTGATAACCCTGGTTTTGTTTGCGAGTATGAGTTGCAACAGATAATGTGCTGCAACTTTTGGGTCAGTTTGTCTTGATGTTCGCCATGAATTACTTGCTTTTGTTCAAGATTGTTTGATTGTCGAATTCCTAGATGCGCTCGTGCAGTATACACCCGTTGTATCTTTGAAGTTGTGACTATATCTTAGCAACTAAAGTAGTCAACTCTTAAGGAAAATAAACTAGGATAGATGTTACTGAAATTTGCTGTAAGCCCCAGACCTTGAAACCAAATATATGCATAGATGATCCCTAGAACCGACTGACATACGATTTGATATCGTTTCCCAAGACCTAAATGGTACATCTTGGGTTGTGAACTCTGAACCACTCATCACTCCCGAGTTAGTACTTGATCTTGACCGGAAATTACTTAATTCATCTTTGGTATTCGATGCAATTGGCTACAAAAAGTATATCTCCTTTCTGAATTTTTGGTCGTATTACTTAAATCTTGTTCTGTTTAGCAAGATCTGATGGTATCATACATGTCATAGGCCATGTAGTAGGTGTATTCTGATGATATACTTCTTCCTTGCCTTCTGCAGAGTTGTATTAGCACCATTGACTAGACAAAGATCATACGGAAATGTTCCTCAGCCGCATGCCATCTTATATTACTCACAGAGAACATCTAACGGGGGTCTTCTCATAGCTGAAGCCACTGGAGTTTCTGACACAGCTCAAGGGTAACTTCACAAACGTTAGCTTTTTTTCAAGTTTCTTTTATGTGAAATTATAGATGGAAAACATACATTTAGATGTGTACTTTCTTCATTTCAAAGTTTGATAACATTTTTGTTTTTTTTAATATGCGAAGGTACCCAGATACTCCTGGTATATGGACAAAGGAGCAAGTTGAAGCATGGAAACCCATTGTTGATGCTGTTCATGCTAAAGGTGGCATCTTCTTCTGTCAGATTTGGCATGTGGGGAGGGTTTCAAATACCGGTGCGTTTCTAACATACGCTTTTATGACTTCACTTTGTGTCATTGAAAGCGTTTGGATCATAAGTGAAAAGTTAGGCCATTGAAGCATCAGAAAGCTGCCTTGATATTCCTGTAATAGAAATCTTTCGGATTGTGATTCTATCAATATTTTCTTACAGGGTTTCAGCCAAATGGGCAAGCTCCAATCTCTTCTACTGACAAGCCACTAACCCCCCAAATACGATCTAATGGCATTGATGTTGCTGAGTTTTCTCCTCCAAGGCGATTAAGGACAGATGAAGTCCCACAAATAGTCAATGATTTCAGACTTGCTGCAAGGAACGCTATAGAAGCTGGTAATTTGTCTTTACTTAAGTACGAAATAAAATTAGCGAGAACTCAAAATTACTTTCAACAGAAGCAAACAAACCATCTCTAATCTTACAAATGTAGTTAAAGGCGTTAATTGCAGTTTAACTAGATGTGTGACAATAGTTCATGCTAGATTACAAATAATATTTGGTGCACTGAAATGGTTTGTCTGATATACAGGCTTTGATGGAGTAGAAATTCATGGGGCCCATGGATACCTTATTGATCAGTTTCTAAAAGATCAAGTGAATGATCGAACAGACCAATATGGGGGATCATTAGAGAATCGTTGTCGATTTGCTCTGGAAGTCGTTGAAGCTGTGGTTAATGAGATAGGAGCGGATAAAGTTGGAATTAGATTATCTCCATTTGCCAGCTATATGGAATCAGGGGATTCAGATCCGAAAGCGTTGGGCCTTTATCTGGCCAATTCATTGAACAAATATGGGATCCTGTACTGCCATATGGTTGAGCCTAGGATGATGACAGTTGGAGAAAAATGTGATAGCCCCCAGAGTCTTGTACCCATGAGAAAGGCTTTTAATGGTACCTTCATTGCTGCTGGTGGTTATGACAGGGAAGATGGGAACAATGCTGTGGCTGAGGGCCGTGCAGATCTTATTGCTTATGGTCGTTGGTTCTTGGCTAACCCAGACTTGCCGAAGAGGTTTGAGCTTAATGCTCCTCTGAACAAGTACAACAGAAACACATTCTACGTGTCTGAACCGGTTATTGGCTACACTGATTATCCGTTCCTTGACACCACTGCATAGGATTCGTGCAGCATATGGAAGCTTGTACACTCTATTCTTTCTGAAATGCTAGAATGTTATATTGGGCTCCAATTAACTCCTGGTAAAAATATCATTGTAGTAGTATCTGTTGTAGGCAAATTTTTCTCCTCCTTTTTTTCTTTCATGATTCTACTTGATGTGCACAAGGACTTTATTGTTTGTTGAATACAACGTTATTCCTACTCTAAATTAGAATAAGGAAAGGAGAAATGGTTTGAACCATCAGAAGAATACGGGCTCGTTTGGATGTACTTTTAAAATGACTGAAAGCGCTTTTAGAGAAAATCTTTTTTGGTTCCAAAAGCACTGAAAGTGCTTTCTACAAGAAGCACCAGTTATGTGCTTCTTCCAGGAAGCACTTTAAGTGCTTTTCAAGAATTTACTTGCATTTTTACTAAGGATTGGTTCCAAAAACATTTTCACCAAAAGCGCTTTCAGTCATTTTAAAAGCACATCCAAACGAGCTCTACACTACTTACAAACGTGATTTTTTTCTTTTGTTAGAATATTCCACGCAACCTATTTTGGCCAAAAGGGGGTCTCTGTATAAAGTTATGTTATGTATGACAAAGTCTAAATTTGCCCAATTGAAAATAAACCTGTCAAACTACATTCAATTGAGAATTTGAGAAACTTTAATGATTCTACCTGATGCACACAAGGACTTTATTGTTTGTTGAATACAACTTTATTTGTACTCTAAATTATAATAAGGAAAGGAGCAATGGTTTGAACCACCAGAAGAGTACACTACTTACAAATGTGATTTTTTTTTTGTTAGAATATTCCATGCAACCTATTTTGGCCAAAAAGGGGTCTCAGTAAAAAATTATGTTATGTATGACAAAGTCCCCAATTGAAAATGACATGGATCAAAATTAAAACCTGTCAAACCATATTCAATTGAGAATTTGAGAAACTTTAATGGATTTATAAATCCATTGATTTTTATGGAGTTTAATTGATTTGTAGAGATTCCATATAAAGTTTTGATTTAATTTCCTCGAAATCTCATGGGGAGATGTGAGATTTGTGGATGCTTAAAATACACTACAAAATCTCTAAATTCCTTAACTTTCTCAAGTTCTTTAAAATCAATTTCTAATTGAATACACCTGGAATGTTATAAATTTCTTTAAAATCCTAATTGACTACATCCGGATTTCTAAGGATTTTAATAAATTATCTTAAAACTCTAACTGAATACACCTTGAATTTTAGAGAATCACTTAAAATCCTGATTGAATACCTCTAGATTCATTAAAAAAAATTAAAATCCCAATTGAATACACCCCCATAAAAAAACGTAATTCATCCTTACAATGAATCTATATGCCCAAAAAAATTACGATTATAGAAAAATAGTGATGCGAAAGAAAAACTTCCATGTAACAGATTTGAATAAATCTTAACTTTATTTCTCGAGAAAGTTTTACACGATAGAGAGTATGCCCATTGTGTTAAAAGCACTCGTTAGGGAACACCTGCATAACATATTTTTGGCAAAATGCTAGGAACCTTGTCATTTTCCATTTTAATCGTGCAATGCTACTTGATTGGAGCTTTTTATTTCTAGACTATTTAATTTGTCATAAATTCATTGATTAATTAAGGTTCTCATTTTGAAGATTTGTGAGGACTAAATGCATATTAACAACAAGATTATATTAGTTTGTATCCAAAAGCTTAAATATTTGACAACTTAATAAAACAAAAAAAGAAAATGAGTTTTCTAATGGTTCATGGATTTTAAGTTGGTTTTTCTTTATTAAGTTGTCAAATATTTCAAGTGATATAAACTAATATAATTTTGTAACTGCCACTTAGTACTACGGTCTGGTGGTATTTCTCTTCACTTGGAAGTGAGAGGTCTTAGATTCGAATCTCGTGGATGGAAAACTCGATACCAAATTAGGTTGCCCATTGTGTGGCTTAGCTGAACTCTCCCTCCCCTTAGTGTAAAAATATTGATGTATTAAAAAAAAAATTGTAACTAATATGCATTTAGTCTCACACATCCTCAAAATTATGACCTTAGGCCATCTCCAACCAAAAGAACTGAACAATATTGGGCCATACTTATATACCGTCACCGAAGTAGCTAAACATAACCCTCTCAGTAATTATTTAGTTTTAAGTTTATGTATTAAATTTATTGGTTAATTTAATTAAATTTTTGTTAGATGTTTTCAAATATAGCTGTTGAATTTGACTCAAATAGTGCAGTAGAGGAATTGGGCCCCAAAAAAAGGTTAAGAGGGGGCTACATTTAGCCAGCCTAATGCCCCTTTAGCCAAATGATGCTTAGTGAGCTCGATAGAATTATAGCCTAGCTATCCATCAGAAATCGATAGAATCATAGCCTAGCTATCTAACACTGTTAATTTAAAATTATTTTTTTTACAAAATTATAATTCTAGACCGAGTTATGTTTTAACCCTTCTGGTTGGAGAGGTTCCTTAAGGACCTAAACAATATACTATTCAAACCATGGCCCAATAATGCGGGATGAAAAAGCAAAATCGAAATGAACATGCGGCTAGCGTTACACCCGAATTCCGTGGACGTCCTTTTTCAACCCACGTAAACGTAATTACAGACCTCATCAAACCTTCCTACCTCTCCACCTAATCGGTTCAATTAATGCTCTGGAGAGATCCATCATCCACCCACCGACGTCCGCCGCCGCCACCACCACACAAGGGAGGGGAGATGTGGGACCCGGCCCTCTCTGATTTATGTGGAGGAAAGCTGCAGGGCGGACTTTTAAGCTCCTACTGAACGTATAAAGACCCAATTGGGTCCTGTATTCATTCATTCCTTCCTTCCTTCCTTCCTTCATCCCAGAATCCAGTATAAAAGGCCAAGTGCAAGATCAGGTGGCAGACGACCGACTCGAATTCTGAGATGTCTGCTGCTGCTCAACCTCCCACAATTCCTCTCCTCACTCCCTACAAATTGGGAAACTTCAATCTTTCTCATAGGTACTTAAAACTTTCATACATTGTTCCTATTTGTTTACTTTCTTAAATTTCTCTGTCGTGTAATTGTTTAATTTATTTGATTCGGGCGTTATTTTAATATAATGTTGTAAAAACTATGAGAGGGGATCCGAACTTGGATTCAGAGAGTAGCTAGCTCTGCAGATGGCTATTGGCTAACAAGAAAAATAGAAGATGAAATTACTGCTTGTCTATATTCAAGTTTAGCGTTCTGTGTAGTTTATTCATGTGTGTGTGTCAAATATAGCTATACAAAAAAGAAGAATGATTTGGGGAAGGAGACAAGGAGTGTTTGTATTGTCAGCTAGGACAGTATGAGAGAGAAGGGAATATAACAGTATGGAGAGAGGGAATATTGCACGTGAAAAGGAATGTTTTATATTCCTTGTCAGATAGATCACCACATGGTCTGCTGCTTATTTTTTCTCTAGTTGCTGCATCATGACAGCAAGCACAACACCACATGACAGCAAGCACAACACCTGTATTGTTTTTTCTTTATTGCATGCGTGTATTCTTTATTGTATGTGTGTTTGTAAAATGTATATAAACATGCTGCCATTGCAGCAGAATTAATAAGAAAGAAACAACAACGTTGAAACCAAAACATCAACATGGTATCAGAGCAGGAACCATAGGGTCCTGCCTCTGTTGATTATCCTTCTATCTTGTTCTTCTTCCTCTGTTCATCATTTGCTGTGATGGCAGAAGATATCTCATTTAGTTATGAGGCTACAAGCTCCTCAACCCTAACACCAGTCAACATGATACACGGGGAGAGCAACTCACGACTGTGCTCTGTGTTGTTAAATGAGTTCAACTACTTGGCGTGGTCACGAGCTATATCTCTTGCTCTAGGAGGAAGATCGAAACTAGGGTACGTAAATGGAACCATCAAGCCTCCTGAGTCTTCCTCAACTACCTTTGATGCATGGCACTCAAATGACCAGCTTGTTATGTCCTGGATACTTAACTCAATGGAGCCCAAGTTGTCCGAGATCTTCAGCTACTCAGATTCTTCACACATCTTATGGGAATCGATCAAGGAAATGTACGGCAGTCAACACAATGCTGCTCGTGTGTTTGAACTGAAGAAAAGCCTCGCTGGGCTTAAGCAAGGTGATCAAACTTTCATTCAGCATCTTGGAAGCATGAAATCTATGTGGAATGAACTTGATCTATACCGTCCACACACCACTGAATCCGCTGTACTCTTCAAAAGGGCTGATGAAGATAAAGTGTTCCAACTATTGGCAA
Organism: Malus fusca; assembly: GCA_035220775.1. NCBI lineage: Eukaryota > Viridiplantae > Streptophyta > Magnoliopsida > Rosales > Rosaceae > Malus > Malus fusca. Next base: position 47,148,556 of record CM069073.1, on the reverse strand, counting down.
GTTTGGGAGTTGAGTATGAAGACTTGCGTAGCCACTTACTAATGACTCCTGAGCTACCATCTTTCGTCAACGTGTGTCATGCAGTCCAAAGAGAAGAAACTCGAAGGAAAGTAATGCATGTTGAGCCTCGGTCTAGCCCAGAAGCTACGGTTTTCACTAGTAACCACAACTTCACTGGTGAAAGGCCTTTTAATGGAAGGAAAGCTGACTGGAAATGCACATACTGCAACACCAAGGGGCATGTACGGGAAAATGCTGGATTTTACATCCTGAGTTAAAACCTAAGTTTAACAAGGAAGGAAAAATGATCAAGGATGGGAAAGGGTTTGCGCCTAAAGCCTTCCAATCTCTGAGCTGTTCATCTAATGAGATGTCAAACTTCACCTCAAATCCTATCTCCCTGATCAATGAGTTTGCCGCCTTTCTCCAAAAGAAGAGTGATATCGCTAAGGGTAACAATGTCACCACGGAAAATCCCACAGAAATGCTTGGAAAATTTGCTGGTTTTTTGGCAAATTCAAACACCACTACATCCGACAATATCCCAGGTATCATTTGTGCAATTTCCACGGCTCTCAATGTATATCTCACGCACGATTTTTGGATTATAGACTCAGGTGCCACTGACCATATAACCAACAAACAAGCTTGTCTACATGAGTTTCAAAAATTACCTAATCCTACTCATGTGTCTGTAGCAAATGGGAAAGGGGAACCAGTTCTAGGAAAAGGAAAAATTAAATTGATGGGGAGTGATGTAGAGTCCACAGCACTATATGTACCCTCATTTCCATTTCAGCTTCTGTCCATAGGAAAAATCACACATACTTTGAACTGTCTTGCTATTTTTTCTCCTCACTCAGTTGTATTTCAGGATCGAGTCACCCAGAAGAAGATTGGTGAGGGTTTTTTCTTAAATGGTCTGTACTACCTCTCAAAGGAGTTCAATCAAGTTCAGGAACCCATTGCCAACCTAAGCCATGTCCATAAGCATCAACTTTGGCACCAACGCTTAGCTCATCCCTCCGAACCAGTAATGTCTAAATTATTTCCAAATTATTGTACCAACACACATGAGTGTGAGATCTGTCAAATCTCAAAAGCCACTAGGCTACCTTTTGTACTCTCTAAATCTAGAACTAGTAAACCCTTTGAAGTTGTACACTCAGATATTTGGGGACCTTCCCGTGTTGAGTCATTTGATGGGTACAAGTATTTTGTTACATTCATAGATGACTACTCTAGGGTTACTTGGTTATATCTCTTAAAATCTAAAATTGAATTTTTTACAGCTTTTCAAGACTTTCATAAGCTAATAACCAACTACTTCTCCTAAAAAATATGCACCTTACGGTCAGATAATGGCACCGAGTATACCTCCAATAATCTGTCAAACTACTTAAGCAGCCATGGTATCTTGCATCAAACTAGTTGTGTGGGTACACCACAACAAAATGGTGTGGCCGAACGCAAGAATAGGGATTTATTGGAGAAAACCAGGTCTCTTATGTTTCAGATGCAAGTTCCCAAGAGATTCTGGTCACAAGCACTCCTTACTGCAGCCTATATCATTAACAGACTTCCCACTCGTGTCCTGAATTCCAAATCACCTTTTGAAGTTATAAAGGGAAGAACTGCTGATTTAACTCATTTCAGGATTTTTGGATGCACGTGTTATGTTCACGTTCAAGCAAATCATCGTGATAAACTCGAACCTCGAGCTATCAAGTGTGTGTTTATGGGGTACTCGAGTTCTCAAAAGGGATACAAATGTTATAACCCACACACTGGGAAGATGGTTGTCTCTAGGGATGTACGGTTTGATGAACACATTCCTTTCTTCAACAAGTACTCCCCAAATAGTTCTCAGGGGGAGAGTCTAATGGATATTTTTCCACTACCAACTCCTGCTGAAATCCATACAGACACCCCCCATACCACCCTATAAGTGATCCTCCAGTTGATGAGATGGTCAGTGAAGATATACCTTGTGCCCCAGCACCAGTTGTTGCCACACAACCAATTGTAGCAGCACCAAAAAGGAATCCAACTCGCGATCGCAACCCTCCTCGACGGCTACAAGAGTACATCACTTACAGTGCAAGGCATCCCATTTCTGAAGCCCTCACTTATCACAAACTGTCAGCATCTCATGCATCCTTCCTAAGTCAGTTGGCAAACAATGTGGAGCCTAAAAACTTTCAAGAAGCAGTAAGCATGCCTGTGTGGAGAGATGCCATGCATGATGAGCTCAAAGCACTGAACGAAAATCAAACCTGGAGTGTAGTAGATCTTCCCAAAGGGAAGAAAGCCGTAGGGAGTAGATGGATTTACAAGACCAAATTCAATTCTAATGGTACCATTGAAAGACACAAGGCCCGGTTGGTTGCACGGGGTTTCACTCAAACTTACGGCATTGACTACAAAGAGACCTTTGCTCCCGTTGCCAAAATGAACACAGTGAGGGTGTTGTTATCAGTAGCAGTCAACCACGACTGGCCCTTGTTTCAAATGGATGTTAAAAACGCATTTCTTCACGGTGAGCTTCAAGAAGAGGTGTACATGAAGCTACCTCCAGGACACCCTCAAGAAAAAGAACCTACCAAAGTCTGCAAGCTTCATAAAGCTATATATGGACTTAAACAGTCTCCTCGAGCTTGGTATGCCAAACTGAGCTCCGTTCTTGAAGTGGCAGGGTTCAAAAGGAGTCATGCTGACTCTTCTCTCTTTGTTCGAAGTGGTGTCAAAGGGAAGCTTGTAGTTCTTATATATGTTGACGACCTTATCATCACGGGGGACAACATGGATGAACTCGAGGCTCTTAAACGGTCGCTTCACCAACAGTTTGCCATTAAAGATTTGGGATCCTTGAAATATTTTATGGGAATTGAGATGGCTACCTCCTCCAAGGGCTTATTCTTAAATCAACGGAAGTATGTTCTTGACCTTCTTGATGAAGCACATATGGTCAACTGCAAACCTGCCCGCACCCCACTTGCTAGCAAACTTCAACTGGATGCTCCAGGTAACCTTCTTTCAAACCCTAATGTGTATCAACGCATGGTTGGGAAACTCATTTACCTCACTATCACAAGGCCTGATATTGCTTACTCCGTAAGCCTTATCAGTCAGTTTATGCATTCTCCTACATTGGTTCATTGGGAAATTGTCAAGCGAATACTTCGATACCTCAAGGGCTCGATCGGCAGAGGCATACTCATGCAGAAAAATGAGTCTAATCACATTCTGGCCTATACCGATGCGGACTGGGCTGGCAATTCCCTTGATCGAAAATCCACCACAGGTTTTTGTACCTTTGTAGGTGGAAACCTTGTCACCTGGAAAAGTAAAAAACAAACAGTGGTTGCACGGTCCAGTGCTGAAGCTGAATATCGGGCCATTGCAGCAACAGCTTCTGAACTCATCTGGTTGAAGAGCCTCCTTCTTGATGTTGGCTTCACCACCAAGGAACCCATGTCCTTATTCTGTGACAACCAGGCTGCTATGCATATTGCATCCAATCCTGTATTCCATGAACGGACTAAACACATTGAAGTTGACTGCCACTACATTCGCACTCAAGTCCAATCCAAAGTCATCGAAACTGTGTACACTAGAAGTCATGATCAACTTGCGGACATTTTCACGAAAGCTCTTGATTTTACACAGTTTCAACGGCTATTGTTCAAGCTTGGATCAATCAACCCCCTTGATCCCGCTTGAGGGGGAGTATTGTCAGCTAGGACAGTATGAGAGAGAAGGGAATATAACAGTATGGAGAGAGGGAATATTGCACGTGAAAAGGAATGTTTTATATTCCTTGTCAGATAGATCACCACATGGTCTGCTGCTTATTTTTTCTCTAGTTGCTGCATCATGACAGCAAGCACAACACCACATGACAGCAAGCACAACACCTGTATTGTTTTTTCTTTATTGCATGCGTGTATTCTTTATTGTATGTGTGTTTGTAAAATGTATATAAACATGCTGCCATTGCAGCAGAATTAATAAGAAAGAAACAACAACGTTGAAACCAAAACATCAACAGTTTGTAACTGTATTTTTGTCTATAAAATAGAATCCGGATCCTCTTTGTGAGGATCTCGGGATCCGTCAATCCTGTCCGTTAATCATACATCGTGCGGTTAGAAATTATTTTAAATATTTTTATTTAAAATTAAATACAAACAGTACTTTACAAAAACAGACCGATCGATGTACGAAGAACGAATACGATTCACGGATCTCCAAAATCATTACCAAAAGAATCCAGAAAGCATCCTGTTGGTATAAAAAAGTACAGATGTTGGGAAGGAGACAGGAAGTGTCCTTGTAACTGTATCTTTGTCTATAAAATAGTACCGATGTTACAAATTAAATGAAAACAATAGTACATTTGAGTCATTGATTAATTGTTGAAAATAGATGCAACTGATTGTTAAAAGTATGTGTCCTTTCGGCCATGGTCACTTTTTAAGACATTGCATTGTTTGGTAACGATTTCGTATTTGATTTTTAGTTTTTAATTTTAAGTGAAAGATAGAGAAAATGCATGATAGAAGAGGGGGGGAGGAGGAAGAGGAAGGGGGAAGGGATGGATGAGGGACAAAACGTGCATGGAATGATACCAAAAATGAAGAACATAAAGCAAATTCAGATAGTCTACAATTCGAGTTTTTATTTCACACTTTTTCGTCCCAATTTCCTTCTTCCTCCCTCGTTTCTCCTTTTTAACTAAAACAAGAAAACTAAAAGCAAATTTGTTATCAAAGAACCTTAGCAAACTAATGCTTCCTACAAAGTCTGAAGGTTGTATTTATGGTTTATTATATGTTTTTCCTCTTTAGAATTGTATTTTCACCGTTGATGACTAGATACAGATCATTCGATAATGTTCCTCAGCCACATTCCGTCTTGATCACTCTATATTTATAATTTACAAGTTCCTTTTCCTTTCCAGAATTGTTTTAGCACCATTGACCAGACAGAGATCATACAACAATGTTCCTCAACCACATGCTATCTTATATTACTCTCAGAGAACCTCGAATGGGGGTCTTCTTATAGCGGAAGCCACTGGAGTTTCCGACACAGCTCAAGGGTAATTTCAACAACAGTAGATTCATAGACTAACAAACAGATGCTTCTTCCATTTCGAAGTTTGATGAAATTTTTGTTTCTTTAATATACGAAGGTACCCCAACACACCTGGTATATGGACAAAGGAGCAAGTTGAAGCCTGGAAACCCATTGTTGATGCTGTTCATGCTAAAGGTGGCATCTTCTTCTGTCAGATTTGGCATGTTGGAAGGGTTTCTAATAGCGGTGCGTTTCTGACTTACACCTTTATGACCTCACTTTTACCATAGAATGCTTTGTTAACATGAGTGAATAATTAGACCGATTAGGAAGTTTGATGTATAACATAATGGTGTATGCATCAGAACGAGCGAGTGATTATAATTGACAACATTGTTGCTCAAGTGACGATAAAACTTGGACTTGTTAAGTTCCGAGTTGGTGTTTTTAACATAACCCATAAGAAGACACCACTTTTATGACCTTGCTGTTTCGGAAGCGTTGTTATTATTATGATTGGATGGGAAGAAGTTTGATGTTAACATAACTCAGAATTCAGAACTAGTATATAGCACGTGTGGTTCATCAGACCAAGCGATTTTATAGTAATTTGTAACAAAGGATTCCCACTTAAAAGAGTGCTGCTGTGGTTTGTTACTGTCGTTAGACTTCAGGTTGTAATTCTTTCTCTCCTTGCTTACAGGTTATCAACCAAATGGGCAAGCTCCAATATCTTCTACCGACAAGCCGATACGATTAAATGGCATTGATGCTTCTGAATTCACGCCTCCAAGACGATTAAGGACAGATGAAATTCCACAAATTGTCAATGATTTTAGACTTGCTGCAAGGAATTCTATTGAAGCTGGTAATTTGTCTTTACGTTAAAATGAAACAAAATTTACAACAACTCAATTTGCTTCAAGGCTTATGCAAAATAAATTGTGTTTGATCAGAGAAATGTAGTTAGAGATGGGAGGGGGATTCTTCAAACTCTGGCCTGGGGGAGGGGGGGGGGGGGTGTGGAGTAAAAAGCTCACTGCCACGGTCTTGTTATTGAACTACATATTAACTAACCATTATTTGTTTGGTAATTCAGCGACAATGCTTAAGGTTCTAATACCGTCAGTATGTTGAAATTGTTAATTTGCTATATAGGCTTCGATGGAGTTGAAATTCATGGGGCGCATGGCTACCTTCTTGATCAGTTTCTGAAAGATCATGTGAATGATCGAACAGACCAATATGGTGGATCTCTAGAGAATCGTTGCCGCTTTCCTCTGGAAGTTGTTGAAGCTGTCGCTAACGAAATAGGAGCAGATAAAGTTGGAATTAGATTATCTCCATTTGCTGACTATATGGACTCAGGGGATTCAAATCCAAAAGAACTAGGCCTCTATATGGCCAATGCCTTGAACAAATATGGAATCGTGTACTGCCACATGGTTGAGCCGAGGATGAAGACAGTTGGAGAAAAAGCTGAAACCCACCATAGTCTTCTTCCCATGAGAAAGGCTTTCCATGGTACCTTCATTGCTGCTGGTGGTTATGACAGGGAAGATGGAAACAGTGCTGTGGCCGAGGGCCGTGCAGATCTTATTGCTTATGGCCGTATTTTCTTGGCGAATCCGGATTTGCCAAAGAGATTTGAACTTAATGCTCCTCTAAACAAGTACAACAGAGAGACATTCTACATACCTGATCCCGTGATTGGCTACACTGATTATCCATTTCTTGAAGCCACCACTTAAGTTTACCGCAAAGATGGAAGCTTGAACACTAGGGTTCCTTTGATTCATCCAATTGAGTCTGTACTATCTTAGATGGATTGTTTTCAACTATATTGTATTGTACTGTTGCATCTTATTGCATTATCTAGTATTGTAATGTCCAATGTTTGGGAGGGTTCCGGACTTAGAGGCCGGAAAAGTTATACTTTCTGTTCAGTGTTGACCGTATAATGGCCGGAATGAATAAGTAACATTTGTGAAAGAGGAAACTCAATTCTTATCCCTATATAAAGTACAACCAATTGATCCTAGTTGTGCCTTTTATTCTCAAGATGTTGAAGCCATTGACCGCATTTTGTCAGCTGACCGTTTGCCTGAGATATTTGGAGCAAATGCGGCTCAAATCGTTTGCCTAAACTTGGAAAGATCCTTCTTTTATGTTTGCAAACATGGGATGCTTGATCATATCAGCTTCTATCATGTTTTAGATGAAGCTAATTTTGTGGCAGATGCTTTAACAAAGATACGTCATTCTATTGAGGCATTTATTGAGGATCAACTCGTTTCCCTTAAATGTTCTCACTGCATGGCTTTTTTTATTCTCTGAGCGAAGGCTGTTTTAGAATCTTTGTCTTTGTAATATATGGCCTCGTTTCGTCTCTAGGTTTAGATTGGAACAGGTAACTCTTAAAATTCAAAGGGAATTGGAATGAAACAAACTTATCCCTCACAATCCTATCATTTGGAGAGGGATTAGAATGGATAATCCCTCATTGTAGCTTTCATCGTCTTAACATCCATTTTAGGATTGATTTTCATATATATATGCCGTCCTTTATTCAAAAAAAAAAAAAAAAGGGAGTGATCTTCATATCATCAGCCAACCATGTTTTTACATTAGTGTGATTTGGAACAAATGTTTTTACATATAAAGGAGAATGTCTATCAGATTGGTCATTAGAAGCATCACTTGCCAAGGGCATGAATTTGAGCCTTAACCTTGTACCAACCATTTGTGGTTAACTTGTAAGACCTGCATATTATAAAAGTGTCTATTCACAGCTTCTTTGAATTCCTTGGAACTTGGAAATGTAAGAATATGAGCATGAGTCTGGAGAATTGGTGATTCGTCTCAAGTTTGATAGAAAGTCTTAATGAGTATGGATTATTAATCCATGTTGTTCTAGGATTCAAATAGAACAAGGAACTGATTCACTCTATATATATAGTGGCCTTTGCTCTCACAGATATTACGCTCTATCTCGGACTAAGACCTATTATTAGTTTGAGCATTTTGAATCTAGAAAGAGGAGAAGGTTTACAAGTTTTGCTGTCGAGATTGACTATAGCTTCTTCTTCTGGTGCATCTGCAGGTAAGATTTCTACTCTGTACAATAGTTATGAACTACAGTTTGTGTTTGGATGGCTGTGATTCATGTTACATGATCTTGGTTTTTCTGTTTAGTCTAACAAGAAAAGACATCCCCAAATCAAACTCTATGGTACTGACATCAGTTTCTTTTCTATGATGTTTAAACTTGGGTCGTTTCTTCTTCCTCCTATTCCTTCTCATTGAATCCGGTTCTTCATCACTAGATGAGTTCCCATATAGGCTTCTAAGTTCTTCCAAGTTGTACCCATCAGGCTCTCTGGTTCTTCTACATTCTGCGCGTAATCCACGTACATCATCAGCTTCGTCAGGCTTTTCTATGCTTCATGTTCTCGCACATCCACATCCACCAAATTACTTTGTAAGATATTTGGTTGAGCTTTCTCTGTTACATGTCTCTTATACTCCAACATTAGTATGATGCTAATTGCTCCTCTATTACAATCAATGTTGAAATTGTAGAAATCTCTTTTTGGTTATTTAAGGCATGCTTTCACTTTAACCTCCGAGAGTGATGCTACGAAACTAAATAATGGGGGTCATGAAATTCTGTGCACAAGATTCTAATAGACGCTAGGTACTAGTCGGATGGCGGGGTGGGGTCTAGCGGTAGTCGGGTAGTGGCTGTGGTCTAGCACCTAGGTGGGGGCCTAGGCGGATATGACTAAAATTTACTATACATCGTATAAATAAGTATCTGCTCATACTTAAAAAATAGATAATTTAACTGAAATACATAAATTTCAAAATAGAATGACATAAATTATAAAGTATTAGAACATAATGAAAACATGAGAAATAAACATATAATGTATGTCCATCTTAGTAACCAATAAGTCTCTTACAATATATTGAAACAAATAAAATGCAAAATGAAAGTTATTTATTTTCTGTCTAAATAAGAGTTGCGACCTAGGCGGGTCTGGACAGGCGCCTAAGCAGTCTAGGAGCCATTTCTTAATTAATCAGGATGGTGGTCAGCCGCCTAACGCCTAGACAGTGCTATGTTAGGCGAAGATTTTTAAAACAATGAATGTGCATAAGGACCTAATAGACTAAGACTATTGTCTTTAGCAATTATCCTATACACCATCACAACAAAACTGACTCAAAACACATACTACAATGTTAAACAATAAATAATTTGAATTTTTAGTAAGTCTAAGTAATAAGAACCAAAAACCCAAAAAAAAAACATAAGCAGCCACCATCCACCAAATTCTACAAATGTAGATGCCAGCAATCATTTTCACTTCAATTCTTCAACAACCCTTGTCAAAATCAAACCCGTCTCTTCATGACCCGACCCCAACGCTGCTAAAAAAAATGCATTTTGTCTTTGTGCAAATTGATTGCAGTGAGCTCTAGGAAGTGGATTGACGAAAAATATTCCTCCACGTGAGTGGCAACATGTTTTTATGGCAAAAAAGATGGAAGGTAACATATGTAGTAGATTCCAAAAGTTAAGAAAGTCTTAAGTGGTTTTGGGTTTAGGAGGAAGCGAATCTGCGGGGATCGAAACTGCACCAAGGTCCATAAGCAAAGGAATCCTTTAACAAGAGGGATCCCCGTTTAAAAAAAAAAATGAGGACACTCTCTTGACTGTTGGATTTGACTTTAATGAAATTGTGTAGTCTGTGATTTAATCTTAACAACACAATTTTATTACAGCCAATTCAACAGTTAAGAGAGTGTCCCCATTTTTTTTTTAAATGAGAATCCCTCTTCTTAAAAGGCCTGCATAAGCATAATTGTTTTCCCATTTGTATGAGATATCGTGGCTTATGATTGAGCCACAATTGTAGGGATTTATCCCATTTGCTAATTTGCTGATATTGGGAGATCATTCCTTATCCAACTTATTAAGGGCATTTTACATGATAATGCTCTGAGGAAAAAAATTATATTTATTCCACTATCATCGTCACCCACATTGTCATGAGCACCACCGCTGCACCACCATTGTTGCCATCGTTTACTCCACCATCCAACATAGGGATGGGCAAAATACCTGTAGTTATGGGTAACCACGGTTAACGGTCCGTTTAATTAAATAAACGGTTATGATATAACCTTTTACCTGTGAAATTTAAATAGGTGGTTATATGTATTAACCCCGATTATAAACGGGTATCCATTTAACCGTTTATTTTAATACATATAAAATTAAAATTAAAAATTAAAAAAAAACTAAAAACCCTAAAGCCGTTCGATCTCTCTACCACGACCCAAACTCTCGCGTCCGCCGCTCTTCTCTCTCTCTCCTCACTGCCCTCTCCCACATCTTCGCCGCTCATCTCTCTCCTCGCTGCTCATCTCTATGCCCATCTCGATCTCTCCCCACCCACCCCTCACGTTGTGTTGTTTTGAAAGGTGCAGACAAGGCTACTAATTACGCAATCTTTCATAATGAAAAATAGTATTGTCCTGTTTTTTACATGTTTTATATGTACTTATTTAGTCAAGTTCGAGTTTTTTTGGTTGAGTTTACATCTTTTGTAATCACTTTCAAGTTGAATACTTTGCATTTTTGTGTCTGAACTGGAAATGCATGTTCCTGTGATGCTGATTGTTATAGAATTATATTTTAACTAGAAGTTGGTGCATATATCATTATTTGTTCAGAAATTGGTGCTGAAGGAAAAAACGAAAAATGGTCAGGCAAGCAAGTGTTATCCAATTAAATTGTTCGTAAACTATTATTTTATCTTTATTGATAACAGTTAAAAATATCATCTGTAAACTATTATTTCAATTATTGAAATGATATAAGAATTTAAAAGATTAAAATACGTAAATGAATGCTAACGCACCTATAACGATGGATAATTGTCAGAAAAAAGAAAATTGTGACAAATTTTTCTTTTTTAATTTTCAAGTTGTTAAAAAAAACATGTAAATGAGTAAAAAAGGATAAATGGGTGAGCAGGTAAACACATAAACAGTTACGATCAAATGGGTACGCAGTTATGAATATAGTTAATATTTTATAAACGATTATGTGTTTGAGTATGAGTATAACCGTTTAACAATTATCCAATGAATAAACGATTATACGAGTACAAACATAAACAGTTACAAATAAATAACCACGTTATCCGTCCGTCATAACCATTGCTCATCCCTCATCCAATCCCTCGAAATCATTTACTCTAGCAAAAGTGAAGCTGGCCCTTGGTAATAAGTGACGAATGACGATCCCATTGCACATGAAGAGTCAAATGAAAGGTTTTGAGACAAAAAATAAAAAATTGAACTAAAAAGCATGGATGAATTATTTGTTCAAAAGTAAAATACTAATGTTTGTACCATACTTAGGGCCTCCGTATTTAGATCTTGTATAAATACTCGGGGGACTCAAATGTAATTATGTAATAAAGGAAAGGGCAAATATGTAAAAAGGGGAGGAGCCCTTATTCTATAAAAAGGCCTCATCACCCTCGCAATCCTCAAGCCTCTCATATTCAGAGAAAAGCTTTCAAGCTCTCTCTCCCTCTCCTCCCCTCACAAACAAACAGAGAAATACAATATCAGTGTGGACGTAGACCAAACCTTGGGGTGAACCACGATACATCTTGTGTTATTTACATTTCTTGCAGATTCACGGTCGGATTTACGTTGTTCCAAGACCTCCGATTTTGTGCATCAACATTTTGGACCGTCTGTGGGAAAAATCGATAGGAAAAGTTATGTCGGTTCTCTTTCATTTTTTCACCTCCACCGTGAATTTGCAAAAACCCACACAGAAACCAAAACAAAAAGAAAACCTCAAAAAAGTCTCTCAAACTCTCTCAATTAGTCCTCCAGACGGCAAGAGAGTACGCCCAGTAGCTTAACACTCGCAAAAAGTCTCTCAAACTATCTCCGAGCTTCTGTAGTCCCCCACGTGTCAACAAGTCTAGTTCTCTTCTTCAAATGTTTGGAGTCACGGTTTCAACCGATTTACAGAAAATAGCATTAACACAACCAAGGCAGAGAGAGAGAGATGGCGGGGGATAAAGATTGGAGGAAAACGGCAGAGACGATGAAGATGAGTCCGGAGGAAGTGAAGAGAAATGGACTGGAGGGAGCACAGAGGCCTCCCGGTCATAACCCTGACGGTGTTCTTCACCAGCGACGCGGTCTCCCCTTTGGCCATCAATCCCATCATCGATCTTGGCCCTCGAAAAACGTGATCAAGATTCCCGAGGAACAACATGTTGCCCCAACCACCTTGTTGGCAAACCGCTGACGACGGCGAAGGTTCAAAGAAAAAACGGCCCGGCTCCATCATCTTTTCCAACTAAACCACTGATCTCTTGATCTTTCTCTGGTGAACTCCGAGACTTGGCAGGAACTGGTGGTGCGTGAATTCTCCGCCGTTGATTCTTTATTAAAGACTGAATATTATTATGTACTTTGTTTTAAGGGATCTGAAATCTCAGAAAATGGCCTCTTTGTGTTTGCTCTCAGACTGGAAGCTTTTGGACAGGAAGCTCTTGGAGAGGCTCTTCTTATGAAACGAGTCACACAGCGAGTCAGAAACAACAAACGATGAGACTCCTTCAATCCATTGCTGGTCAGTGTCGGCCGGCGCTGCGAGCCCTGGGACGACGGTACTTCGCAAAGGACTGCTGGGCTAGCTCGACGACAAGTACTACCGGTACACGTGCGTGGTGTGCTTGAGTCAGCTGGAGATGGGGGACGACGTGAGGGAGATGCGGAACTGCTGCCACGTGTTCCACACTGAGTGCATTGACATGACTCCATTGCTGACGTCATTGCAGATGTAGAGCCTGAGCTGGGATCACAACAGAAATGGAGTTTGAGTTAAGATATCTTGCTGTCTGGTCAAGTTTTGGCAAGTATTTTTTGATCTTTCTGATGCTTTCCTACTGTGGGACGTTGAGTCAGATATTTTGCTGTCTGGTCAAGTTTTGAATGAGCAGGGTAACACCACCGACAACGAAAATGGTGAGAACGTGCTCGAGTCGGAGGATCCATACTCAAGAAATCAGAGAGGCAGTGGAAACAGAATAGAAAAAGAAAAATATGATGTTACTAAAGAATATTTCAGAAAAAGAGAAAAAGAAAAGAGCAAAGAAATGGAAAAAGGAAAAGAGAAAAGAAGAAAAGCAAAAGATTTTCCTATTATTATGATTTATGTCTGCCAGGTGAAAAGACAAAGAGAGTGCAGCAAAAAAACACAAGCAAAAGCAAAGAACAAACAACCCACCAGAATGATGTGGTTTACTTTCCTTATTTTTGAATGATGTAATTTATTTTTCGTATCTTTCGGAGATATCTGTATAAACCCCATCAGAGGGTAATAATAATAAAAAAAAAAACGGCAAAGCCCAAAATAAATGGGCTGGAATGTTGTGTGGAGGGCGAAGGCCCATAAGCCCAAAATAGCACCAACCAAGTGATCAGAAGTACGTCCAGTACTACAAAAAATTATTCGGCACCCCGCCGCTATTATCGCCAACCAGGTGATCAAAAGTACGCCCCGTACTCCAAATTATTCAGTAGCTTGCCGCTATTATCACCAACCAGGTGATCAAAAGTAAGCCCAGTACTTCAAATTATACATGAGCATTACTCATGTCAATCATACATAAACATTCATGAGCATCACTCATGTCAACAGTCATGAGCATCAGTCATGTCAACATCCATGAGCATCACTCATGTCAACAGTCATGAGCATCAGTCATGTCAACATCCATGAGCATCACTCATGTCAATCTAGATTCAAAAGTTTCATTTCCAAAAGCTCTAGTTTCAAAAGCTTCATTTACATAGCTCTAGCTTCAAAAGCTTCATTTACAAAAGCTCTAGCTTCAAAAGCTTCATTTACAAAAGCTCTAGCTTCAAAAGCTTCATTTACAGAGCTCCAGCTTCAAAAGCTTCATTTACAAAAGCTCTAGCTTCAAAAGCTTCATTTACAGAGCTCTAGCTTCAAAATCTTCATTTACAAAAGCTCCAGCTTCAAAAACTTCATTTACAAAGCTCCAGCTTCAAAAGCTTCACTTGCAAAGCTTCACCTACAAAGCTTCAGTGCAGGGTATACAAATACAGCCTCCGAACAACCGCCACTTCGGCTCATACATGGATTCAATTTGAAGTCTCCAGCCAACAGACTCTATTGACCGAAAACTTGGGGGACTACACTATGTACCATATATTGGGCCTCATGAAAAATACTTTGGGGACTCTAGCCCATTATTTATGTATTGAGGAGCGAGCCCTTATTCTATAAAAGGGACTCCCTCACCACCATTAGAGAGCATCAACTCTAGCCCAAATCCACTACACTTAGTTGTATATTGCATTATGTGTTCTTGCAGAAACCTCTCTTTTATGAACTAAACGTTCATAAACTAAATTGAACCTGTAGTTTCAATTTTAGTGCCTTTGAAATCCGAAGTTTTCATAAAACAATACACCTATGAAAACCCGACGTTTTTTCATGAAAACCATGTCTTAGAACTCGAATGTTCTAATTTTGATGCTTATGGATGATTCCTTCCCATAGCACCAATCACAATCTTGCTCCCTCCAATTCAGTGGATTGACGAACCGTCACAAGTTCGATTTTCCTGATTTGGACGTTTCTAAGAGAAACCACTTTATGTGGGGTACAAGACGTGAATCTCCACTTGACTATCAAGAAGCTGAGAACCCATTGAAGCCAACAATGGCATGGAAGAGCTGAATAAGCCTCCGCCATGATCTTCATTCGAAGACTTATGCTCAAAGCATTACAAATAGACATACCTCCCGATCGAGGATTCCATGGCTCATTGGCTCGCTCATATGGACTGTCTAATCATGAAAGACATTGCCTGAAGCACATCATGATTACGTCCATGAATGAGTACCATTCTGAAGTTTATAAATCCGATTGAATTTTAACTGGAGAATACTTTTCTCGTCCTTCATTGTTTCTAACTCGCATCTGAAGTAACAGTGTAGATAACGAAAGTTTAGCAAATTTTCGGATCTGATTACTACCACAAATGTGAGAGAAAGGTATGAACCCAGTTCGGCTGGAGTATACCAAATAGCTTGACCCAGTTCGGTCAAAGCCTACCGAATGGTGATGCACTGCTTTGGCAGGGATACATCGAATGACATATTCTCTCACAATCCAATTTCGAGTTTGTTTTTACAACATATGGTAGAATCAGGGCCTGCCAAGGTGTGGCATCATGCCCTAAGCATGATCCTTGGTACCTAAGACCTAAAACTTCAAGAATCAGGGAAAATATTCCTTAACCTTAACCCTGCAGAATCTACTTCCATCTCGATGGCATAGATGGTAGCTGACTAGTTGTCAAATCTGACAGCAACTTCAAAATTATTTTAAGTGATTACTAAGTTCTTTTTCTCATTTTATTATTATTTTTTGTTAGATCCCACATCGTCCAGGGCTGAGGATCCTCTATGCCTTATATGTACATGCCCACCTCCATATAGCACGAGGCATTTTGAGAGCTCACTGGCTTCGGGTTCCGTAGGAACTCCGAAGTTAAGTAAGTTCGCGCGAGAGCAATCCCAAGATGGGTGACCCACTAGGAAGTTCTCGTCTGAGTTCCCAAAAACAAAACCGAATATCGTGCTACGGCGGAGTCGAGCCTGGGATGTGGTGGGGGCCCGGGTCGGGATGTGGCATTTTTTATTTTAAAAAACTTACTACAATTATTATAAGTAAATTAACGTAATAAATAATAGTTTAAATTTGATATATCGGTGGATAACAAAATTTTTGAAAAGACTAAAATGCCACATAAACTTTTAAATTTAAATTTTATGTCTAAAATTTTAATATTTCCTTTAGACTATCTCTAATGGTTGGGCTAAAAGCCAAATATTTTATCCCGGAAAATTTAGTTTTTAGCCCAGAAACAGCTTTTCTGCTCCAACCGTTCTAGCCTAAAATTTTGGCCCGAGATTATTAACGAATGAATTTAGGCTATTTTTTTGTTAAATTAAATTTAAAAAATAAATAAATATGTAGACTATCGTAAATTAATTTTATGAACATTTTAATCTAAAAAAATTTAAATTCCGATAAATATTGAAAAATTTAAATTCCGATTTCTTGGCTAAATTTCGGGGGAATCTGACATTGGTTTAGCATTTAGAACTTAGCCCAAATTTTCCCCTTGTGTTGGAGTGAGTTTGGGGAGAAATTTTATGGGGTAATTTGACTTTTAGCGCAACATTAGAGTTGGTACAGAGATGGCTACGTTAGAAAAGAAAAAAAAAACGATTACGTAATCACAAAAGTCATCAAACATTTCAAAAGGAGCCGCCCGGCCTACCACTGCCTCTGCCTCCCCAGCTAGTGCTAGTGTTGTTTTATAGTTCCTCTTCCTCCTCTCCCCGAACGGTATAAATACCCAATATGAGAGCAGATGAAGATCGAGCTGTGAACCCAGTTGAATTGAAATGGCTACCACTAATCAAGCAAGTAGGTGGTCCCACTAGCCCTCTCCTTGCTCCTTACAAACCTGGAAACTTCAATCTTTCTCATAGGTTAACTTAACTCACTCACTCACTCACTCAACCTTTTCTACAATTTATATTCTTCCACATTCTGCATTGATTTTGTTGACTTATTCTGCTGGAGTAGTTGAGATTTGGGCTGTTGGGTTCTGTTCATTTGGAAACAGGGTTGCAGAAAATCCCGGTTTTCTTACACGAAAAACGAAACTAGTGCTTATAGAATTGTAAAGCTTGATGGGATGGTTTGTTATTTAACATTTGGATGTTCACATTACTTGTAGAATTGTAAAGCTTGGAATTGGTTTAGTTTGATTGGTTGGATAACCCTGGTTTGGTTTGCGAGTTTGAGTTGCAACAGACAATGTGCTGCAACTTTTGGGTCAGTTTGTCTTGATGTTTGCCATGAATTACTTGCTTTTGTTCAAGATTGTTTGATTGTCGAATTCCTAGACGCGCTCTTGCAGAATACACCCACTGTATCTTTGAAGTTGTAAC
The DNA here is from genome assembly GCA_035220775.1 of Malus fusca. Lineage (NCBI taxonomy): Eukaryota > Viridiplantae > Streptophyta > Magnoliopsida > Rosales > Rosaceae > Malus > Malus fusca. The sequence goes on along the minus strand of CM069073.1, from coordinate 47,131,366 downwards.
TATATCTTAGCAACTAAAGTAGTCAACTCTTAAAGAAAGTAAACTAGGATAGATGTTACTGAAATTTGCTGTCAGCCCCAGACCTTGAAACCAAATATATGCATAGATGATCCCTAGAACCGACTGACATACGATTTGATATTGTTTCCCAAGACCTAAATGGTACATCATGGGTTGTGAACTCTGAACCACTCATCACTCCTGAGTTAGTACTTGATCTTGACCGGAAATTACTTAATTCATCTTTGGTATTCGATGCAATTGGCTACGAAAAGTATATTTCCTTTCTGGATTTTTGGTCGTATTACTTGAATCTTGTTCTGTTTAGCAAGATCTGATGGTATCATACATGTCATAGGCCATGTAGTAGGTGTATTCTGATGATATACTTCTTCTTCCTTGCCTTCTGCAGAGTTGTATTAGCACCATTGACTAGACAAAGATCATACGAAAATGTTCCTCAGCCGCATGCCATCTTATATTACTCACAGAGAACATCTAACGGGGGTCTTCTCATAGCTGAAGCCACTGTAGTTTCTGACACAGCTCAAGGGTAAATTCACAAACATTGGCTTTTTTTCAAGTTTCTTTTATGTCAAATTTTAGATGGAAAACATACATTTAGATGTGTACTTTCTTCATTTCAAAGTTTGATAACATTTTTGTTTTTTTTAATATGCGAGGGTACCCGGATACTCCCGGTATATGGACAAAGGAGCAAGTTGAAGCATGGAAACTCATTGTTGATGCTGTTCATGCTAAAGGTGGCATCTTCTTCTGTCAGATTTGGCATGTGGGGAGGGTTTCAAATACCGGTGCGTTTCTAACATACGCTTTTATGACTTCACTTTGTGTCATTGAAAGCGTTTGGATCATAAGTGAAAAGTTAGGCCATTGAAGCATCAGAAAGCTGCCTTGATATTCCTGTAATAGAAATCTTTCGGATTGTGATTCTATCAATATTTTCTTACAGGGTTTCAGCCAAATGGGCAAGCTCCAATCTCTTCTACTGACAAGCCACTAACCCCCCAAATACGATCTAATGGCATTGATGTTGCTGAGTTTTCTCCTCCAAGGCGATTAAGGACAGACGAAGTCCCACAGATGGTCAATGATTTCAGACTTGCTGCAAGGAACGCTATAGAAGCTGGTAATTTGTCTTTTACTTAAGTACGAAATAAAATTAGCGAGAATTCAAAATTAATTTCAACAGAAGCAAACAACCCATATCTAATCTTACAAATGTAGTTAATTGCAGTTTAACTAGATGTGTGACAATAGTTCATGCTAGATTACAAATAATATTTGGTGCACTGAAATGGTTTGTCTGATATACATGCTTTGATGGAGTAGAAATTCTTGGGGCCCATGGATACCTTATTGATCATCAGTTTCTAAAAGATCAAGTGAATGATCGAACAGACCAATATGGGGGATCATTGGAGAATCGTTGTCGATTTGCTCTGGAAGTCGTTGAAGCTGTTGTTAATGAGATAGGAGCAGATAAAGTTGGAATTAGATTATCTCCATTTGCCAGCTATATGGAATCAGGGGATTCAGATCCGAAAGCGTTGGGCCTTTATCTGGCCAATTCGTTGAACAAATATGGGATCCTGTACTGCCATATGATTTAGCCTAGGATGAAGACAGCAGGAGAAAAATGTGATAGCCCCCACAGTCTTGTACCCATGAGAAAGGCTTTTAATGGTACCTTCATTGCTGCTGGTGGTTATGACAGGGAAGATGGGAACAATGCTGTGGCTGAGGGCCGTGCAGATCTTATTGCTTATGGTCGTTGGTTCTTGGCTAACCCAGACTTGCCGAAGAGGTTTGAGCTCAATGCTCCTCCGAACAAGTACAACAGAAACACATTCTACGTGCCTGAACCGGTTATTGGCTACGCTGATTATCCGTTCCTTGACACCACTGCATAGGATTCGTGCAGCATATGGAAGCTTGTACACTCTTATATTTCTGAAATCCCCGCATTAGTCTGCGTACGTGTTTTCGTGTTGCTTTTCTTGCACGGTTTGGATAACTAGAGAAAATAACGAATCGAGGGGCAGAAGTTGGCCAACAAGATTGTAAAATTCTCATTTGTATAGTAAGTTTCTGCATTGTTCGATCTGTATCAAGTTCAAGTGTAGTGTTGTAGCTTGTGGTCACCTTAACATGCTAACTGATTGCATGCCATGCCAATGAGTTTAATAAAGATAGTTTGTGATGATCTTATATTATGATCATTGGAAATTAACAGTATAATTAACCTCTAGACGTTTGACTGTACATCTGTTCAACTGGCTTTTGGATAGATCTTTGATTCGTCTTCCCCATTTGCGAATGACGTGTCTTAACTATATAAACTCAATGATCAACAGTGGTCAATTTCTTAATTTTAATTCATTTGAAGATCATTCGTGCAAAAAATCAATTGAATCAGAAATTGTTTAATTCATTCAAACATATCAAATAAATGAACGGTTCATCCTGAATATGGTACTTGATACCTACATCTTTGATTTGTTCTATACATTTGAATAACTAAATGATCTCCAATTCTTTTGTAAGGGTATGAAGATTAATAATTTGAACGGTTTTGATTATGAACTTTGTACGATAAATGTACATTATTTGCATGGAGGAAATAAGTTCATCCTTTTAAGAAATGAATGCAAGTATTGATAATTCTACGTTTGAGATTCAAGGATGATATAAATCTCTATTCCTGATCATCTCTTGTTAATGCTAGAATGTTATATTGGGCTCCAATTAACCCCTGGTAAAAATGTTATTGTAGTAGTATCCGTTGTAGGTAAAATTTTCTCTTCCTTTTTTTCTTTCATGATTCTACTTGATGTGCACAAGGACTTTATTGTATGTTGAATACAACATTATTCTTACTTTAAATTACAATAAGGAAATGGAAATGGTTTGAACCACTAGAAGAATACACTACTTACAAACGTGATTTTTTTTTGTTAGAATATTCCACGCAACCTATTTTGGTCAAAAAGGGGTGTCGGTATAAAATTATGTTGTATGACAAAGTTTAAATTTGTTCAATTGAAAATGACATGGATCAAAATTGAAACCTGTCAAACTAAAAAAAAAAACGTAATTCATCCTTACAATGAATCTATATGCCCAAAAAAATTACGATTATAGAAAAACAGTGATCCAAAAGAGAAACTTCTATGCAACAGATCTGAATAAATCTTAACTTTATGTCACGAGAAAGTTTTACACGATAGAGGGTATGCCCATTGTGTTAAAAGCACTCGTTAGGGAACCTGCATAAGACATTTTTTGCAAAAAGCTAGCAACCTTGTCATTTTCCATTTTAATCGTGCAATGCTACTTGATTGGAGCCTTTTATTTCTAGACTATTTAATTTGTCACAAATTCATTGATTAAGTATGGCCCTCATTTTGAAGATACAAGATTATTTTAGTTTGTATCCAAAAGCTTAATTATTTGACAACTTGATAAAAAAAAAAAAGAGTTTTGTGATGGTTCATGAATTTTAAGTTGGTTTTTCTTTATTAAGTTGTCAAATATTTCAAGCGATCTAAACTAATATGCATTTAGTCTCACATATCCTCAAAATTATGACCTTAGGGCATTTCTAATCGAAGGGACTGAACAATATCAGGCATATATATATGTCGTCATTAAAGTGGCTAAACATAACCCTCTCAACAATTATTTAGTTTTAAGTTTATATATTAAATTTATTGGTTAATTAAATTAAATTTTCATTGGATGTTTTCAAACATAGCTGTTGAATTTGACTCAAATAGTGCAGGAGCTGAGCCCCAAAAAAGGGCTAAGAGGGGGGCTACATTTGGCAAGCCTAATGCTCCTTTAGCCAAATGATGACTTGATGAGCTCCATGGAATTATAACCTAGCTATCCATCGGAAATTGATGAGCTATGTTTAGCTCATTCGGTTGGAGATAGTATATGAAAATAATTTGATACTGTTAATTTAAAACTAATTTTTTTTGCAAAGTTATAATTCTAGACGGGATTATGTTTTAACCCTTCTAGTTTGAGAGGGCCTTAAGGACCTAAACAATATACTATTCAAACCATGGCCTAATAATGCAGCATGAAAAAGCTAAATCGAAATGAACATGCGGCTAGCATTACACCCGCATTCCGTGGACGTCCTTTTTCATGGGGAAACTGGTGAATTTTCAACCCACGTAAACGTAATTACAGACCCAGCCATTGACGTCCGCCGCCGCCACCACCACCACCACAGCTTTCAGCCTTCCATTCCATACAAGGAAGGGGAGATGTGGGACCCAGCCATCTCTAACTTTTGTGGAGGAAAGCTGCAGGGCGGACTTTTAAGCGTCTACTGAACGTACAAAGACCCAATTGGGTCCTTCCTTCCTTCCTTCCTTCCTTCCTTCCTTCCTTCCTTCCTTCCTTCCTTCCTTCCTTCCTTCCTTCCTTCCTCCCAAATCCAGTATAAAAGGCCAAGTGCAAAATCAGGTGGCAGACGACCAACTCGAATTCTGAGATGTCTGCTGCTGCTCAACCTCCCACAATTCCTCTCCTCACTCCCTACAAATTGGGAAACTTCAATCTTTCTGGATTGTCTGCCCTCCCATTTCGGTGCCCTCCCCGTGCCCTCCTGTTTTGTGTGGTCACGGTTAAGCCACGTCAACATTTTATATTATTATTTTTATACAAATAATAAAACAAAAAGAAATAGTAATATAAAATGTTGACGTGGCTTAACCGTGACCACACAAACAGGAGGGCACGAGGAGGGCACCGAAATGGGAGGGCAGACAATCCAAGTCCACTTAAAACTTTCATACATTGTTCCTATTTGTTTACTTTTTTAAATTTCTCTGTCGTGTAATTGTTTAATTTATTTCGATTCGGACGTTATTTTAATATAATGTTGTAAAAATCATTGTTCTAAAAATTCCCGCCAAACGCCTAGGCGGCGCTTGACGGCTGGCCACCGCCCCCGATTAATGTTTAGGCGTTTGAAAATTAAAAAATGACGCCTAGATCTGCTGAGGCACCTGCCTAGCCCGTCCAGACCCGCCTAAGCACCGACTATGTTGCGACTCACTTAGAAAAAAATTAGATAGCTTGCATTTTGCATTTATTATATGTTTGTTCATCATGTTTTCATTATGTCCAATACTTCATAATATATATGTTATTCTATTTTGTAGTTTATGATAAAATTATATATATTTTAAGTATAAATAGACACTTATTTACACAAAATATAATAGATTTACTTAAATCCGGCTAGTCCGCCTATGCGCTAGGCCCCAGCCCGCAGCCCGACTAGCGCCTATCATCTTTTAGAACTTTGGTAAAAACTATGAGAGGGAACTTGGATTTTCAAAGAGTAGCTAGGTCTGCAGATGGCTATTGGCTAACAGGAAAAATAGAAGATGAAATTACTGCTTGTCTATATTCAAGTTTAGCGTACTGTGTAGTTTATTCATATGTGTGTGTGAAATATAGCTATACAAAAAAGGGAAGAGATCCGGTCCGGATCTCTCCCATCAAAGGTCCAGGATCAAGTGAAATTTGATTTAACGACTACAAACAGGAACTCTCTAAAAGTTATAATAATTGTAGCCGTTTGATCAAATTTCAACGGCCTGAATCACTTGATCCTAGACCTTTGATAGGAGAGATCCAGATCGGATCTCTTCCCGAAGAATGATTTGGGGAAGGAGACAAGGAGTGTTTGTAACTGTATCTTTGTATATAAAATAGTACAAATGTTGGGAAGGAGACAAGAAGTGTCCTTGTAACTCTATCTTTGTCTATAAAATAGTACAGATGTTACAAATTAAATAAAAACAATAGCACACTTGAGTTATTTCATTGATTAATTGTTGAAAATAGATGCAACTGATCGTTAAAAGTATGTGTCCTTTCGGCCATGGTCACTTCGTAAGACATTGCTTTGTTCAGGTTGTGTTTGGTAATGATTTCGTATTTGATTTTTAGTTTTTAATTTTAAGTGATAGATAGAGAAAATGCATGATAGAAGAGGAGGAGGAGGAGGAGGAGGAGGAGGAAGGGAAAGGGATTGATGAGGCACAAAACGGGCATGGAATGATACCGAAAATGAAGAACATAAAGCAAATTTAGATAGTCTACAATTAGAGTTTTTATTTCACACATTTTCGTCCCAAATTCCTTCTTCCTCCCTCGTTTCTCCTTTTTAACTAAAACAAGAAAACTATTAGCGAATTTGTTATCAAAGGAGCCTTAGCAAACTAATCCTTCCTACAAAGTCTGAAGGTTGTATTTATGGTTTATTATATGTTTTTCCTCGTTAGAATTGTATTTTCACCGTTGATGACTAGATACAGATCATTCGATAATGTTCCTCAGCCACATTCCGTCTTGATCACTCTGTATTTATAATTTACAAGTTCTTTTTCCTTTCCAGATTTGTTTTAGCACCATTGACCAGACAGAGATCATACAACAATGTTCCTCAACCACATGCTATCTTATATTACTCTCAGAGAACGTCGAACGGGGGTCTTCTCATAGCCGAAGCCACGGGAGTTTCCGACACAGCTCAAGGGTAATTTCAACAACAGTAGATTTATAGACTAACAAACATTTGAGGGTGCTTCTTTCGTTTCAAAGTTTGATGAAATTTTTGGTTCTTTAATATACGAAGGTACCCGAACACACCTGGTATATGGACAAAGGAGCAAGTTGAAGCCTGGAAACCCATTGTTGATGCTGTTCATGCTGAAGGTGGCGTCTTCTTCTGTCAGATTTGGCATGTTGGAAGGGTTTCTAATAGCGGTGCGTTTCTGACTTGCACCTTTATGACCTCACTTTTACCATAGAATGTTTTGTTAACATGAGTGAATAATTAGACCGATTAAGAAGTTTAAATGGTGTATGCATCAGAACGAGCGAGTGATTATAATTGACAACATTGTTGCTCAAATGACGATAAAACTTGGACTTGTTAAGTTCCGAGCTGGTGTTTTTAACATAACCCATAATAAGACACCACTTTTATGACCTTGCTGTTTCGGAAGCATTGTTATTATTATTATTGGATGGGAAGAAGTTTGATGTTAACAAATTTTATAGTAATTTGTAACAAAGGATTCCCACTTAAAAGAGTGCTGCTGTGGATGTTAGTTACTGTCGTTAGACTTGAGGTTGTAATTAGGGATGGGCAAATACCCATCGGTTATGGGTAACCGCGGTTACCCGCCCATTTAAATTTCACGGTTACGGTTATGGGTAACCGTTTAGATAAATAAACGGTTATGGGTATAACCGTTTACCCGTGAAATTTAAATGGGCGGTTATGAGTATTAACCGCGGTTATAAACGGGTAACCGTTTACCTATTTATTTTATATATGTAAAATTAACACAAACTATGTTCTTTATCGGACAAAACTTAGATCAATACTATTGACTATAGTGCATGATTAATATAGCTAATATAATATAGTTTTCCTTAACCACTTAAAATTTCGTTATCCATTATATATATTATGTTAATACTTTACATTCTGAGTTAAATAACCCAAGAATACTGTCTTTTAACAGTTTTCGTAACCCAATAATACTTAGCAAATTTTATATTACCTTCATTGTTAACAATTAAAAATATCGTCCGTAAACTATTATTTCAATTATTAGAATGATATAAGGACTTAAAAAATTAAAATGCGGAAATGTATGATGAATGTACCTATAACGGCGTTTAATTGTTGGAAAAAGAAAATTATGAAAAATATTTCTTTTTTAATTTTCAAGTTGTTAAAAAAACACGTAAACGGGTGAAAAATGAATAAATGGTAAAAAAGAAAGGATAAACATGTTAAAAAATGATAAATAGGTAAACGAGTCCTAAACGGTTACGGTTAAATGGGTACACGGTTATGTGTATGGTTAATCATTATAAACGGTTATGGGTATGAGTATAACCGTTTAGACAATTGCCCAAAGGGTAAACGATTATGCGGGTATGAGAATAAATGGTTATAGATAAATAATCGTGGTTACCCTCCCACCATAACCATTGCCCATCTCTAGTTGTAATTCTTTCTCTCCTTGCTTACAGGTTATCAACCAAATGGGCAAGCTCCAATATCTTCTACTGACAAGCCGATACGATTAAATGGCATCGATACTTCTGAATTCACGCCTCCAAGACGATTAAGGACGGATGAAATTCCACAAATTGTCAATGATTTTAGACTTGCTGCAAGGAATTCTATTGAAGCTGGTAATTTGTCTTTACGTTACATTTGAAACATAATTTACAACAACTCAATTTGCTTCATATCTTATGCAAAATAAATTGTGTTTGATCAGCGAAATGTAGTTAGAGATGGGAGGGGGATTCTTCAAACTCTGGCCTTGGGGGAGGAGGAGGAGGAGGAGGGGAAGGGGGGTGGTGCTGGTGGGGTGGAGTAAAAAGCTCACTGCCATGGAGCTGCAAGCCCCCTCACATCTCGTTAATGAATTTTTTGGTAATTCAGCGACAATGCTTAAGGTTCTAATACCGTCAGTATGTTGAAATTGTTAATCTGTTATATAGGCTTCGATGGAGTTGAAATTCATGGAGCGCATGGCTACCTTCTTGATCAGTTTCTGAAAGATCATGTGAATGATCGAACAGACCAATATGGTGGATCTCTAGAGAATCGTTGCCGCCTTCCTCTGGAAGTTGTTGAAGCTGTCGTTAACGAAATAGGAGCAGATAGAGTTGGAATTAGATTAGGTCCATTTGCTGACTTTATGGACGCAGGGGATTCAAATCCAAAAGAATTAGGCCTCTATATGGCCAATGCCTTGAACAAATATGGAATCGTGTACTGCCACATGATGGTTGAGCCGAGGATGAAGGCAGTTGGAGAAATAGCTAAAACCCACCAGAGTCTTCTTCCCATGAGAAAGGCTTTCCATGGTACCTTCATTGCTGCTGGTGGTTATGACAGGGAAGATGGAAACAGAGCTGTGGGCGAGGGCCACGCAGATCTTATTGCTTATGGCCGTATTTTCTTGGCAAATCCGGATTTGCCAAAGAGATTTGAACTTAATGCTCCTCTAAACAAGTACAACAGAGAGACATTCTACACACCTGATCCCGTCATTGGTTACACTGATTATCCATTTCTTGAAGCCACCACTTAAGTTTACCGCAAAGATGGAAGCTTGAACACTAGGGCTCCTTTAATTCATCCGATTGAGTCTGTACTATGTTAGATGGATTGTTTTCAACTATATTGTATTGTACTGTTGTATCTTATTGCATTATTTTGGTATTGTAGTGTCCAATGTTTGGGAGGGTTCTGGACTTAGAGGCCGGAAAAGTTGTACCATATAATGGCCGGAATGAATAAGAACATTTGTGAAAGAGGAAACTCAATTATTATCCCTATATGAAGTACAACCAATTGATCCTAGTTGTGCCTTTTATTCTCAAGATGTTGAAGCCATTGACTGTATTTTGTCAGCCGACCGTTTGCCTGAGATATTTGAAGAAAATGCGGCTCAAATCGGTTTCTCTTTGGCAACTCCCACCTTCCTAAACTTGGAAAGATCCTTCTTTTATGTTGGCAAACATGGGATGCTTGATCATATCAGCTTCTATCATGTTTTAGATGAAACTTGGAAAAATCCTAATTGAATACTCTAAATTCATTAAAAGAATTAAAATCTCTTAAAATTCCAATTGAATACACTCGCTTATTCTGCTTGAGTAGTTGAGATTTGGGCTGGTGGGTTTTGTTCATTTGGAAACAGGGTTGAAGAAAATCCCCATTTTCTTACAAGAAAATCCCCATTTTCTTACAAGAAAAATGAAATTACTGCTTATTTTTTGGGCAAGGTTACTGGGCAGTTTTTGTGCTTGCCTACGCAAGAATCCTGATTCCTGAATTTTCAGAATTAAAAGCATTAACTTTGATAGGATGGTTTGTTATTTAACATTTGGATGTTCACATTACTTGTAGAATTGTAAAGCTTGGAATTGGTTTAGTTTGATTGGTTGGATAACCCTGGTTTTGTTTGCGAGTTTGAGTTGCAACAGATAATGTGCTGCAACTTTTGGGTCAGTTAATTGTCGTGATGTTTGCCATGAATTACTTGCTTTTGTTCAAGATTGTTTGATTGTCGAATTCCTAGATGCGCTCGGGCAGTATACACCCGTTGTATCTTTGAAGTTGTGACTATATCTTTGCAACTAAAGTAGTCAAATTTTAAAGAAAATAAACTAGGATAGATGTTACTGAAATTTGCTGCAAGCCCCAGACCTTGAAACCAAATATATGCATAGATGATCCCTAGAACCGACTGACATACGATTTGATATTGTTTCCCAAGACCTAAATGGTACATCATGGGTTGTGAACTCTGAACCACTCATCACTCCTGAGTTAGTACTTGATCTTGACTGGAAATTACTTAATTCATCTTTGGTATTCGATGCAATTGGCTACGAAAAGTATATCTCCTTTCTGGATTTTTGGTCGTATTACTTAAATCTTCTCCTGTTTTGCAAGATCTGATGATATCATACATGTCATAGGCCATGTAGTAGGTGTATTCTGATGATATACTTCTTCCTTGCCTTCTGCAGAGTTGTATTAGCACCATTGACTAGACAAAGATCATACGGAAATGTTCCTCAGCCGCATGCCATCTTATATTACTCACAGAGAACATCTAACGGGGGTCTTCTCATAGCTGAAGCCACTGGAGTTTCTGACACAGCTCAAGGGTAACTTCACAAACATTAGCTTTTTTTCAAGTTTCTTTTATGTCAAATTTTAGATGGAAAACATACATTAAGATGTGTATTTTCTTCATTTCAAAGTTTGTTTACATTTTTGTTTTTTTAATATGCGAAGGTACCCAGATACTCCCGGTATATGGACAAAGGAGCAAGTTGAAGCATGGAAACCCATTGTTGATGCTGTTCATGCTAAAGGTGGCATCTTCTTCTGTCAGATTTGGCATGTGGGGAGGTTTCAAATACCGGTGCGTTTCTAACATACGCTTTTATGACTTCACTTTGTGTCATTGAAAGCGTTTGGATCATAAGTGAAAAGTTAGGCCATTGAAGCATCAGAAAGCTGCCTTGACATTCCTGTAATAGAAATCTTTCGGATTGTGATTCTATCAATGTTTTCTTACAGGGTTTCAGCCAAATGGGCAAGCTCCAATCTCTTCTACTGACAAGCCACTAACCCCCCAAATTACTTATTCTAAAGTAGGGGGGAGGGCAGGCACTGTTCACGTTTGTTTTGATTTTGCTTTATTTACAACAATGCCAGCCGAATGTGGCTGGGTTGGGGGGTAATTCTCAAAAATTCAGAGGGTGATTTTGTCCTTTGAGGTCAATTCCTCCCCCCTCGATTTTGCTTTATTTACAACAAAACCGTGGGATTTGGGGCTGGGTTGGAACGTAGTTATTAAAAGTTAGGAGGGTAATTTTGTCCTGTACACTTGAGACGGGTTGGGGTGGGTTTGGGTATGCTGTCATTCAGTGAGGGTTTCGGGGATGGGAGGCCATGCCTCCGATAGAGAGAGAGACAGAGACAGAGAGAGGGAGAGGGAGGAGTGGGGATCTCAGTGCCATTGCTGCAGATCCTCGATTTCATGAGTGGGAGAGGGGGGACAGTCAGAGAAAAGTATGGGGGTACTCCGATCTCTCTCTCTCTCTCCTCCGTTTCTCTCTCTTAATTTCCTTTTGGTTTTGGAAATCTCTGACCTTTTGGGTGAGTGAGAGATTATTGATGATGAGAAAAGTATGGAGGTCTGACCTTTTGGTTTGGGTATGGTTTCATTCCTCAATTTTCTCCATCCGAGCAATGAAAAATCGAACTGGGTTTTCAGATTATTGATGCACAGGGATTCACGGACAGAGAAGGGAGAGAGAGAGAGTTGATTGAGGGAGTTGGTGAGTATGGGCTTGCACAGATGGAAGATCAAAACAAACGTGAAAAGCGCCTGCCCTCCCTCCTAAAACATATCACACATTCGTTATACATTTCTCTATTAATTAATCAGCTAACTGAATTTAAAATTAGCTTCCAAACCAAAAAAGTTCTAAACTTTTAATTTTGCAATCACATTTAGTTCTTCATTTCTTACTCTAAATCCCAATTACAGAAATATCTAAACTTCAATTTAATATTGTTTTCCCCAAAAACAGCACAATCCCACCAAAACAAAAAAGATATACCATGAATTAAATTAAAATTCTCACCTCCACCTCCAGTTGAGCTTTCGCATTCTCAACCTGTCGCCAAAAAAAAAAAAAAATCAAATTCAAGTAAAAATAAAAAAGAGAACTTGAATATAGCAACCCTACTGCCCCTCATTCTCCCTCTCCCTCTGCAATTCACGTGTGCACCCCCTCCCTCTGTAACCCTCCCTGTGAAACCCCTAAACCCCACGCGTAGGCCCTACATCTTGTGGCTGTGACCTCATGAATCGTCCCCATCACCTCGATTCAATCGAACCATGGCCTTGGTCAAATCGAAACCAACCAGAGCCCACTCCCCATAACCCTACCACCCTCCCCAGTATCCCACCCCTGTGATCTTCACCTTCTTCAATCTGTCCCAGCGATAGGATCTCCAAAATATTCTATTCATGAAGTACTTGATAAAGAAACCCACTTTAGTTGGATCAGTGATCCCAGCAACTATGAAATTTTCATAGTTTCCAGTGGCAGCATGCATCCATAGTTGGGGTTGTCACTTGAAAGCACCTGAGAAATGAGACTTTAATTTATACGATGAGACATATTAAACAGATAGTGAGCGTAGTATATAAAGTGAAACGAAAAAAAATGCCTTCTCACTGACAACGCTTCCATTTACAACATCACTTTTGGCAATTAATTTCAGAGGGTGACTTAGAGCTCTTTTAACGATATCTGCTTCGGCCAGCAAATTTCAATATAATTTTAGCCAATATTCAATTCAGCATGTTATCATCGAATATTTTTTTGAGTCAAAACTGATAACTGGGGGAGTTCAACAATAGCACAGATAGAAAAACGCACTATCAAAGAAATCAAAGGTTGTTTTTAATAGAAAGGGAAAAAACAGTAATACGAAAAATTCACATGTTATTACCTTAAACTGGAGTTAAAATTACTCAACCGTTTTTTTTTTCATCGCACGAAGACAAAAAAATAAAGGAAGACTTCTAATCCCATAAATTAGCAAACACTCTACTATCCTAAATTCCTAATCCCACCGGACTTTGCTGCCCCACACCTTTGTCCTATGTCTGCCATTAACTAAAAACACTCCCAAATCACACCAGCCAACCATACAAAGCCACTGGCCACATCAAACATTAGGCACGATTCTGGTAACCAAATTCAAAGAACAGATTTCAGATAACGAAATGCAAAGAACACGATACATATAGTAAAATTCAAGAACATGATTCAGAGGATTTGAACTATATTGTGTTGAAAACATACCGAAAAGTGACGATTCCAAGGCGGTAGTAGTCAGGCTTCTTGACACCTTCAGTTGCGGGTGCTGATTTAATTGCAACATATACAAAATTAAAACAATTAGCAACTTAGATTCAATAATCTGATTGTTTCTCGGAAAAAATTGCTTTCAATTATCAATTCTAATTTTCTAGACATCAGAAACCCAAACGAAACGCACCTTGGTGGCAAGTGCCTTCCTCAGAGCCTTACCACTACGTACGACCCATTTCTTCACAAACGAATGCTAAAAAACGCAAAGAATCTAAAGTAAGAGAGACAAAGAACCGTAAGAACCCAGAGGTTACGAACACAACCAAGCAATAAACTTTGAAAGCAAAAAGAATTACGAAAACAACATATCATGTTTGATTATCATCATATACAAATTCAATCTACAAACTCATTGTTTCTACCAGATTCCTCCACTAACAGCACCGCTCCAATTTGGTATCTGCTATTAAGGAAGATATTAAGTCTTCCATTTCTGTTGATGTTACATAGATTAGTTAAAGCTAAATGTAGTTAGTTTGTTATTAACTATAGTTAGTTAGAATGGTTACAAGTTTAGTTAGGACAGTCAAGGGTATATTTGTAAAGAGTCAAAGGCTATATATATTCTCTTCAGTGTAATTGAAATTCAGAAAGTGAAATACAATCTTGTAGAAGAAGTTTTATCATTCTTTATGGTTTCATCGCCGGTCGCCTCACGACTCTTCTCGATCCTCTTCTCTTCCGCTCCGATCTTCTGATCTGTACCTTGATTTGCTTGTTCTCTGTGGTGATTTTGCTCTGCGTTTGTTGATCTTAATCTGTTTTCTTGATCTCTCATGGCGACTTCGTCTGAGTCGGTGCCAATCAATCCTTCTTCTAACCCTAATTCCTCTTCATATTCCTCTCTCACAATCCAAAATATTGGCAGCATGGTGCCAATCAAGCTCAAGAGGACCAATTATCTGCCATGGTGTGCTATGTTTGCTCCGATTCTTAGGCGTTATCGTCTTCTTGGTATAGTCGATGGCACGGAACCCTGTCCTGCCCCTCTTCTGCCTGATCGTACTCTTAATCCGGCCTTCGAAGTTTGGTATGAGAAGGATCAGAATCTCCTGATCTGGTTTAATTCCACGTTGTCTGAAGAGGTGATTCCTTTCACAGTTGGCGTTTCGTCTTCCCGTGATCTATGGCTTAAGCTTGAACAAAGATTTGGGGGTGTTTCTGATGCGCATGTTCATCAGCTTCGCTCTCGCCTTCAAAGTGTTCAGAAAGGCTCTCGATCCATGTCTGATTATTTACAAGAGCTCAAAGAGATCTCCGACTCTCTCACTGCTGCTGGTGCCTCAATTTCTGATCGCGATCTCATTGCTGCTACTCTGGCTGGTCTCCCTGATGAGTTTGAATCATTCACCGACTCAATCATGCTTCGGTTAACTTCTACATCTTTGGATGAATTGCATGGCTTGCTTTTTACCAAAGAGCTTTCTATGAATCGTCGCAAGAAAGGTATATCTTCCAGTATGTCTGAACCTTTTCATGCCTTATCAGTTCAAGCTCAACCCCCACTTCTTCCCACCCCACCTCAGGCCTATGTTGCTCAGCATCCACCACCTCAGGCATATGTTGCTCAGAATCCACCACTTCAGCACTCTTTTCGTTACAATTCGAATCGTGGGAAGCTCAATCGTGGCACCTATCGAGGCAATCGAGGCTCTCATCGTAGTAACTCTTTCACTGGTGGTTTCAATCGTTCTAATTCATTTACCCAATCTCGTGGTTCTTCGTCTGGTCCTCGGGCTCTTTGTCAGATTTGTGGTAATTCAAGTCATGAAGCGCTTGACTGCTTTGACCGAATGAATCCTGAGATATGTGGTCGCATCCCTCCTGCCAAGCTCCAAGCAATGTGTGCTCGTTCCAATGCCAAGCCCTCTCCTACTTGGTTAATTGACTCAGGAGCTACTTCGCATATTACTAATGATATCTCATGCATCAACTCTCATACTCCCTACACTGGTGAAGACAAGGTTTACATAGGTGATGGTAACGGTCTAACCATTTCTCATGTTGGTTCATCTACATTACAAACCCCTACTTCTTCTTTTAAACTGTCAAATGTTCTTCATGTTCCTCACATACAACACAATTTGTTATCTGCCTTTCAATTTCTCCGGGACAATTATTGTTCATTGACTCTTGATTCTGATGGATCCGTTATTAAGGATCGTTCCACGGGGAAGACGCTTTTGCGGGGTTCAGTTAAAGACGGCTTCTATCCTTTGCAGTCTACTACATCTTCTAGTTTCGTCTCTGGTAAAGCCTCTCATTCTCTTGCTGCATCAGCTTTTGTCAGTGTTAAAGCTCCAATAAAGATATGGCATAGGCGCTTGGGCCATCCATCTTCTGCTATTTTTCGTCGGGTAATATCTACCAATACTCTTGCAGTGCACGGCAAATCTACAGTTGATTTTTTCTGTTCAGATTGTGCATTGGCCAAGAACCACAAGCTTCCTTTTGGTCTGTCTTCTTCAGCAACTACTCACAGCCTTCAACTTTTACACTGTGATTTGTGGGGACCTGCTTCTGTTACATCTAGCAGTGGTTTCTGATATTACTTACTTCTTGTTGATGATTTTAGTAAATACAGTTGGTTTTTTCCCTTGAAAGCAAAGTCGGATGTACTTTCTACGTTTGTTGTGTTCAAGAACTATGTTGAAAATTTGCTTGGTAATAAAATCAAAGTGTTGCGTTCAGATTCAGGGGGTGAATTCACTGGTCATTCGTTTGCATCTTTTCTTAGTGCACATGGTATTTTTCATCAATTCAGCTGTCCACACACGCCTGAACAAAACGGTTGTGCTGAGAGGAAACACCGCCATCTTGTTGAGACTGCTCAGACCTTACTTGTTGCTTCTCATGTCCCTCATGTGTTTTGGGTCGAGGCTTTCTCTACAGCCCTATATCTCATTAATCGTCTTCCCATCTCTGGTGTCTCACGATCTCTTTGGACAATCTTATTTCATCAGCACCCTGATTATTCCAAACTCAAAGTGTTTGGTTGCCAATGCTTTCCATGGCTTAAACCTTATGTTCACAGTAAATTGGATGCTAAAAGCAAGAGTTGTGTGTTTTTGGGCTACAGTCTTCAGCACAAAGGTTATCGGTGCTTTGATCCAATTGGCAATCGTGTCTATATCTCCCGACATGTGATTTTTAATGAAGAACTCTATCCTTTTCAGTCTCTGCCCCTTCATACTTCTAACTCTGGCAGTAATTCTCCTGTTACTTCTCCTTCAATGGATCTCTATTTTAGCAAGTATACTCATCCTGTCTCTTCTCCAACTCCCGATGCTTCTCTACCTCCAGCTGCTTCTCCACCTCCAGATGCTTCTCCACCTCCAGCTGGTTCTCCAACTCCAGCTGCTTCTCAACCTATGGTTAATACTCATCCTATGGTTACCCGATCCAAAGCAGGCATCTATAAACCTAAGGCCTATGCCGCAACTAAGCATCCTCTATCCATTGAAATAGATTCTGTTCCCAGCACTTATTTACAAGCATCTAAGTTTCCTCACTGGCGAGCTGCGATGCAGGATGAATACAATGCCTTACTGTCTACAGGAACTTGGTCTTTAGTTCCTTCTCATTCTTCTCAAAACATTGTTGGCTGCAAGTGGGTGTTTCGTGTTAAGAAGAAACCTGATGGCACTGTGGATCGTTACAAGGCCCGGCTTGTTGCCAAGGGTTTTCATCAACAAGAGGGCATTGATTTCCAAGAGACTTTCAGTCCGGTTGCTAAACCGGTTACCATTCGAATACTTCTTAGTCTTGCTGTTCAACATAATTGGTTTTTAAATCAGTTAGACATCAGCAATGCCTTTCTTCATGGGGATTTGAAAGAGGATGTCTACATGCTTCAACCCCCGGGTTTTATTGATCCTCTCTTTCCCAGTCATGTGTGCAAACTTCAAAAATCGCTGTATGGTCTTAAGCAAGCCCCTAGAGCTTGGTTTGACAAACTCTTTCAAGCTCTGCAGGACCTTGGCTTCCATCAATCTTCCTCTGATGCATCTTTGTTTGTCCTTAATGGTCCTCAGTTGGTTATAGTTCTTGTTTATGTGGATGACATTCTCGTTACTGGTCCTAATTCTCATCTCTGTCATCAATTCATTCAACAACTCAGTAATCGATTTCCAGTGAAGGATCTCGGTCCTTTACACTATTTCTTGGGTTTGGAAGTCCAGCGATCTTCTAAAGGGATCTTTCTTCATCAAACTAAATATTTGCTTGATCTTCTTCAACGGACAAATATGCAGGGTGCCAAACCTTGTTGCACACCTCTTGGCTCCCACAAACTGGATCATACTGGTTCTCTTCTTCCCAATCCCACTGAGTATCGCTCAATTGTTGGTGGCCTTCAATATCTCACGTGGACTCGCCCGGACCTTGCTTTTGCTGTCAATCAGCTTTGCCAGTTCATGCATGCTCCGCGTGAACAACATTTTCAAGCAGCCAAACGAGTTCTTCGATTTCTAAAAGGTTCTGTTTCCCAGGGATTATGGTTTACAAAGGGTCCTGTTGATCTCTTCGCATACTCTGATGCTGATTGGGCTGGAAGCACGTTTGATAGGCGTTCAACCAGTGGCTATTGTGTCTTTCTTGGTCCCAACCTCATCAGCTGGAGTGCCAAGAAACAAAGTACTGTCGCCCGTTCTTCTACAGAATCTGAATATAGATCTCTGGCTCATACGGCTGCCGAACTCACTTGGGTTTGTAAAATCCTTCGTGATCTTCACTGTCCTCTCCCTAAACTGCCTATACTGTGGTGTGATAATATTTCCGCCATCTCTTTAGCCTCTAATCCTGTTTTTCATGCTCGCACGAAGCATGTTGAGATTGATTATCATTACATTCGTGAGCTGGTTCTCGCTAATCTTCTCAAAGTCCAGTTTGTTTGTAGTGCCGATCAATTGGCTGATCTTCATACAAAATCTTTGTCTAAAAATCAGTTCCGCTACTTGTGTTCCAAGCTTCCCATTGGAATCAACTCGGATTCCTCCTCTCGCTTGAGGGGGTGTATTAAGGAAGATAATAAGTCTTCCATTTATGTTGATGTTACATAGATTAGTTAAAGCTAAATGTAGTTAGTTTGTTATTAACTATAGTTAGTTAGAATGGTTACAAGTTTAGTTAGGACAGTCAAGGGTATATTTGTAAAGAGCCAAAGGCTATATATATTCTCTTCAGTGTAATTGTAAATTCAGAAAGTGAAATACAATCCTGTAGAAGAAGTTTTATCATTCTTTCACCTCAGTCAGAGAAGCCTAACATGGGAAAAGCACTATCCAATTAGGAGGCTTCAATTGAAATTCCTGATGCATAAAAATCAAACCTAAATACAATCAATTAGGGGGCTTCAATCAAACCAATTCCGAATTCAAAATAAAAATTTCTAGTAGTCATCGTCGCTGCTGTAGTAGTCTTCATCCTCGGATTCCATCGTTGTTCGACCACAAAAACCTAACGGCAGCCGGAGAACCACATAACCAAGAGTTAAAAAGGGAGTGCGGGAGAGAGAAGTAGCCAAAATACAGAGAAGATGGCAAGAGAGAGGAGAAATGGAAAGCAGACAAACAAAAAGCAACATGGGTGCTAGCCAATTTCCCAAACCCCACTTCCATTAAAGCTACATGCTATTGATTATGATTAAAAACTAAATTAATCAGATCATTAATCGCTAATAAATAATGGGTTATGTTTGTTTTCATGAATTCAGGCTCAAAATACGAACTGTAAATCCAAATTTTGAAATTTAATTGGTTTATCTCCTTACCCGATAAAGCCAGACGATTACTGATCACTAAGCATGCAATTCTTGAAAACTACCGAAATCAAAACAACAATTTCCACCTAATTTCTCAGCAACAGAAAGATCAAGCCAAATCAAAACCAACAACTTTCAACTAAATTGCACAAAAGAGTCAAAATTTAATTGCTATACAGAACTATCGGTTCAATTGAAAACAATTAGAATTCCTCCTCCATTCTCTGAGAGCGAAGCCCTCCTCAGGCAGTATCTCAGACGGACCCGGCAAAATGGGATCGTCGGACCCGCCAAACCCTCCATCAAAGCCCTGGCCGTTCGAAAGCGTCGTCTACTGTGGAGCCGTGGAAGATTGGGGAATTGGTGGCGGAGTCCTTGAGCGACTCGGAGTCGACAAAGGAGTCGAATCGCTGGGAGGAGAGTCAGGGGTCATAGCCCAGGTAGCCATCGTGCAGGTGTGTTGAGGGTCCTTGAGTTAATTGAAACATTAAACGTGCAACTTCTTTACAAACCTGATAGTAGACCTGGCATTCGTGTCGTGTTTTCCGTGTTCGTGTCGTTTTCGTGTCATACCCGATATCTTAACGGGTCGTGTCGTGTAACACCCGTTAAAATAAACGGGTAAAATGACCCGACCCGAAATCGACCCGATAATATTAACAGGTAATATGACCCGACCCGTTACCCGTTAAGGAAAATATATTTTAAACCAATAAATAATCAAATGAAAAACATAATACTAAATAAGTATATACATTCCATATTATCACATCCAAAATATAAAAACGCAATTTTGTTTTAAGTATATTTCGTTTACCTAAAGTCTTTAATAGTTTTTTAATTAATGTAGAAGTGTAAAAAAATATAGAAAAAAATATATAAACACTCGTAATGACAAGCTTTATAACTTTCATGAATAGCTTAACTTCGAAATTCGTCACTCTAATCATATAAATCATAGATCAAAATTTAACCGTTGATTGTTGTTTACATTTATGCTTCATTGTTCTCATCAAATTTTGTTTTTTTAGATTTTCTTTTTTGAAAACATGATCTATTAGAGGGTGTAGGTAGATGAACGGTTTGGATCGTTGATATTATATTTAGAGTTTTACGGTTAGTGAAAATATTGCTTGATGTTTATAAAGTTTCTACAAATTATATGACATTGACTCATATTTCAGTTAACCGTAAATATCGAAACGTGATATCATCTTCTTACATCAACCAGATGATCATGTTTTCAAAAAATAAAATTTTAAAAATGAAATTCAGTAAGAAGAATAAAGCGTAAATGACAATAGACGGTTAAATAAATTTAAGGTTTCACTACTACAAAATTATCTATTACTGGCGGTCCAAAAACTTTTTTCAACGATCCAACCGTCAAACTTATTTGTACACATTCCAAGATTGCATACGTAAAAAATCGTAAAAAACAAACATTCAGAGATTACGTAACGGAACAAAAGTTTTCAACGGTTATAAACGAAAAATCACAATTTAACGGTTATTTTAGCTCCGATTTTGATGATTTTTTACAGATACACTCCTCGACCCTATAAGAATGTAATGAATAAATTTGATCTTTAATTTAAAGTATTTACACTAGTGGATACCACAAAAACTTATTTTATACTTAATAGAAGTATAATATTAACTCCAAGTGTTTGTTTAATCTACCGTTTTGACGCAATATGCATTCTACGAAACTTTTTTCAACAATCCAACCGTCAAACTTATTTGTACACATTCCGAGATCGCATACGTAAAAAATCATAAAAAACAAACATTCAGAGATTACGTAATAGAACAAAAGTTTTCGACGGTTATAAACGAAAAATCACAATTTAACGGTTATTTTATCTCCGATTTTGATGATTTTTTACAGATAGACTCCTCGACCTATAAGAATGTAATGAATAAATTTGATCTTTAATTTAAAGTATTTACACTAGTGGATACCACAAAAACTTATTTTATACTTAATAGAAGTATACTATTAACTCTAAGTGTTTGTTTAATCTACCGTTTTGACGCAATATGCATTCTACAAAACTTTTTTCAACGATCCAACCGTCAAACTTATTTGTACACATTCCGAGATCGCATACGTAAAAAATCGTAAAAAAAAAACATTTAGAGATAACGTAATGGAACAAAAGTTTTCAACGGTTATAAACGAAAAATCACAATTTAACGGTTATTTTATCTCCGATTTTGATGATTTTTTATAGATACACTCCTCGACCCTATAAGAATGTAATGAATAAATTTGATCTTTAATTTAAAGTATTTACACTAGTGGATACCACAAAAACTTATTTTTTACTTAATAGAAGTATAATATTAACTCAAATGTTTGTTTAATCTACTGTTTTGACGCAATATGCATTATACAAAACTTTTTTCAACGATCCAACCGTCAAACTTATTTGTACACATTCCGAGATCGCATACGTAAAAAATCATAAAAAACAAACATTCAGAGATTACGTAACGGAACAAAAGTTTTCGACGTTTATAAACGAAAAATCACAATTTAACGGTTATTTGAGTTCCGATTTTGATGATTTTTTACAGATAGACTCCTCGACCCTATAAGAATGTAATGAATAAATTTTATCTTTAATTTAAAGTATTTACACTAGTGGATACCACAAAAACTTATTTTATACGTAATAGAAGTATAATATTAACTCTAAGTGTTTGTTTAATCTACCGTTTTGACGCAATATGCATTGTACAAAACTTTTTTCAATGATCCAACCGTCAAACGTATTTGTACACATTCCGAGATCACATACCTAAAAAATCGTAAAAAACAAACATTCAGAGATTACGTAATGGAACAAAAGTTTTCGACGGTTATAAACGAAAAATCACAATTTAACGGTTATTTTATCTCCAATTTTGATGATTTTTTATAGATACACTCCTCGACCCTATAAGAATGTAATGAATAAATTTGATCTTTAATTTAAAGTATTTACACTAGTGGATACTACAAAAACGTATTTTATACTTAATAGAAGTATAATATTAACTCTAAGTGTTTGTTTAATCTACCGTTTTGACACAATATGCATTCTACGAAATTTTTTTCAACGATCCAACCGTCAAACTTATTTGAACACATTCCGAGATCGCATACGTAAAAAATCATAAAAAACAAACATTCAGAGATTACGTAATGGAACAAAAGTTTTCGACGGTTATAAACGAAAAATCACAATTTAACGGTTATTTTATCTCCGATTTTAATGATTTTTTACAGATAGACTCCTCGACCTATAAGAATGTAATGAATAAATTTGATCTTTAATTTAAAGTATTTACACTAGTGGATACCACAAAAACTTATTTTATAATTAATAAAAGTATAATATTAACTCCAAGTGTTTGTTTAATCTATCATTTTGACGCAATATGCATTCTACAAAACTTTTTTCAACAATCCAACCGTCAAACTTATTTGTACACATTCCAAGATCACATACGTAAAAAATCGTAAAAAAAAACATTCAGAGATTACGTAATGGAACAAAAGTTTTCGACGATTATAAACGAAAAATCACAATTTAACGGTTATTTTAGCTCTGATTTTGATGTTTTTTACAGATACACTCCTCGACCCTATAAGAATGTAATGAATAAATTTGATCTTTAATTTAAAGTATTTACATTAGTGGATACCACAAAAACTTATTTTATACTTGATAGAAGTATAATATTAACTTTAAGTGTTTGTTTAATATACCATTTTGACGCAATATGCATTCTACGAAACTTTTTTCAACGATCCAACCGTCAAACTTATTTGTACACATTCCGAGATTGCAAACTTAAAAAATTGTAAAAAACAAACATTCAGAGATTACGTAACGGAACAAAAGTTTTCGACGGTTATAAACGAAAAATCACAATTTAACGGTTATTTTAGCTTCGATTTTGATGATTTTTTACATATACACTCCTCGACCCTATAAGAATGTAATGAATAAATTTTATTTTTAATTTAAAGCATTTACATTTTTTTATATATGAGTGATTGTATATATATATTTTTACATTTTTTACACTTCTACAATAATTATTATTAATTTTATTAATTTTGCCCTCAAATAAAAAACATTATTCTTGAGGGTTTGAAGGATTTTAAAAATCTAAATGATAATATAAGTGTAACAATTATCTATTCGTAGAGAAATAATGATAAATCACGAGTGTTTATATATTCTTTCACATTTTTCATACTTGCATGTATGTCTTCTTAGTTCTTGCATATACAAATACTATACTAGTGTATTTTAATTTTGGACAAGAATATGTTATGTAAAATTTATCCTAGTAATGATAATAAGGAACTCTCATAATAAAAATAAATAATGACTAAAACTTTTTTTTTTAATTTTTTTATAATTTATATAGAACAATAATACAAAACTATATATTTAATATAGAATATATTGTAAATATTAATATGACTATTGTATTTTATAATAAATCTTTTAGTAATTAAACTTTAAAATTATTAAAATAATTTTTTTCTTAACGGGTCGAAACGGGTTACCCACGTGTTACCCGCGTGTATACCTGTTAAGAACCCGTTATTAACGGGTTCTTAACGGGTCACCCGATAGTGACCTGATAAGTTATCGTGTTGACCCGAAACCCGTTATTTTCGTGTCGTTTTCGTGTCGTGTCACCGTGTCGTGTCAAAAACTGCCAGGTCTGCCTGAGAGTCAGTAACTGGTAAAACATGAGCTTGTATTGGCGAAAGCCATAATGGAAAATCAACCTGTACAATTTGGGAAATACAAAAGATCAAACAATTTAAAATAACAATAATAGGTGGCTTTAATCTAGCAAACAAATCCATGTAATTTGCTCAAATAAAAAATGATGCTCAAATCTCTAATGAACATTTTACAAAGTGATACAGAGATAGACGGAGAGACTACCAATTAAAAAACAAAGCATACATTAGAATTATCCCGTTATGAGTTCAGGATTAACCTGTATAGTTGAGCACTGCCACCTCCTTCCAAGGGCATCCTCAATCTTAAGATCAATCTTTGGACCATAAAAGGCACCACCACCTTCATCAATTTGATAGCTCCAACCTTTATCATCCAAAGCATCTCTAAGGAGTAAGGGCAGATGTTGCTTTCACCCATATATCATCATCTCCCACAGCTTTATCTGGCCTCGTAGAGAGATTGACCTCATATTTGCTGAAGTCGAATTGCAACAAAAGTTCTTCGGTAAGATCTAGGACACCCTTAATTTCATCTTTGATCTGATCTTCTAGACAAAATATGTGGGCTGTGCAACAAGTCCTGAGGTTAAACAAAAAAAAAAAAAAAACACTTCATACACCAAGGATTATAGACTAACAGTTTGCAAATACTAACACCGTACCTGAGTAAACCCTCTTACATGAAAAAGACCATGCAAGCTTCCAGATAATTCGTATCTATATACGGTTCCCAACTCAGCAACTTGAATAGGAAATTCATGATATGAGTGATGCTTCTTTTTGTAAACCAAGATATGATAGGGGCAGTTCATCGGTCGAAGCTGATAAAGTTCATCTTCAACATTCATTTGATCATACATATTCTCCTTGTAGTAATCCAGATGACCACTTATCTGCCAAAGGTTCGCCTTTGCAACATGTGGAGTATACAACAGATTGTAACCACTTTCTATGTGAATCTTTTTCCACAAATCTTCCATTACATGCCTCACAATAGCACCCTTTGGATGCCAGAACACTAAACCCCCACCAGCATCATTCTGTGAAAATTCAACAATGAAAATGTTCAATGCAAGAATCCTCATAATTACAAATAATGGGATTGCTAACTGATAAATCTGCGTAAGCAGCAGAAAGAGATTCAGGGCAATTCTGAGTACCTGTATAGAAAACAGGTCAAGAACTTGACCAAGGCACCTGTGATCTCGACGTTTAGCTTCCTCTTTGAAATGAAGATATGCCTTCAATTGATCTTCACTCTCCCATGCAGTGCCATAGATCCTTTGCAGCATTGGTCTCTTTTCATCTCCTCTCCAGCAGGCACCAGCAATAGACTCAAGTTCGACAGCTTTCTGTTAATATTTCCAATTTTTTCAACATGGGGTCCTGCACATGCGTCCCACCATTCATCACCTATGAAGAATTCGGCATACTATGAGGAATTATGACATAAAGACAGTCTAATATGACAGGATGCTAGTTCAAAACACAATCAAATCCCAGTACAAGCATGCATATGTATAAACATAAGTATAATTTGGTTAGCTTGACCAAAAGGTTCCTCCCACCTTCAAATTAGTCTCCTTTTCAATCTGCATATCAATAACTCATTTTTAAAGAGCACCAACAACATTGTTTCCCCTGAGCACACCCTCGCCCTCTCTTTTTTATTCCCTTAAATTTCCATCTTAAGACTCGACACAAACACTGTACATTTCACTTGTGTAGCTAATAAAAATATCTTTTACGCACAGTTCCTGCACATTAAATCATCACCTTCCAAACTATATTGAGCTTGAAAATAGTGAAACCCTTACCAATATGATATATGGTAATGGGATCTTCTTTAATACTATCCAAAATTTCCAATTTGTATGCTTCGTTGAGCGCGGTTATTCTTTTGTGAGCTTCATCTCTTGAAACTTCTTCTCTTATGAGTGGTAAGTTTCTACCAATGATGCGATCCTACAAATCACAAAAGAAATGATCATGAATAGTTTTCAATAGTTTCATGGTTCCAAAACTTTGATACAAACATGATAACTTAAAAAGAAATTCCACTTACCATCTCCTTGATTCTCTTCAACTCTTTGTCTGTCAAAGGCTCCATATCAAAATCATAATAGAACCCATTTTCTATCCACTGACCAATTGTCACTTTTGCATCCGGGAAGAGCTTTTGAACAGCCATGGCCATCACGTGTGCACACTGCAGTCAAACACATAAATAGTTCATCACCATAACAGCGGAAAAGGCGCCATTAATACCAAACTACAAGGAAATTTAGAAAAAAATGAACATAGCTCGACCTCAACACTTTATCAAAATACAGAAACCCATGTATCTTCTCACATTCCCAAAAACAGGATGAAAATTTTCCCAGCTTATCTACTGCTGTACACCCATTTTTCCATGTCCTATTCGATCAAATTTCAAATTACCGAAAAGTTAGGTTCTTATTTTCTTCATCCTCACTTCCTCATTCTTCACAATAGAATCAGGTGACAATTAGTAACGCAGAATTGAAAATAGTTGATTAAAAGCATCAAACTTTCAAAAAGGGGAAGCTCCTAAGAATCTAAAAATTCAAAAAATTCAACAGGAAAGCACCCTACTTCAAATTAACATAAAACAATCATAAATCCAATCCAAAGCAATGAAATTTCAATAAATACCGTGTGTCGAATTATGATGAGGCTTTCGGAGGACTCGTTGGTTGGAAGCACGACTGTCTCAGGCTTATCAGCTACCTCTATCTGGACATCCTTCAATTTGTCGTCTTGGGTCGAGACCTGAGCCTCCGTGGCCATCGCCGAGTAGGTGGAGACTCCAGTTCTACCGCCGTAGAAGGACAGAGACCTGAACTCGGAGCTTGGTGTTTAACTGGGGAAAGCAAAGAAGAGTATTGAGGAGAGGGATTAAGAGGAAGGAAGAAGAAGTGGCCATTGCCATTCTCTGAAGGATTAACATCTGGGTTGTGTTTGGATTTCAGAATTATGATTGGGTTCGTGTGTAACGGTGGAGGGTGAGTGAGAGTGGCGTTCGTGACTGGGATGGCCCGCGGTTACACGCTCATTTGGTAACCGTTTAAATAAATCAACGGTTATAGGTATAATCGTTCATCCGTAAAATTTAAATAGTTGGTTATGGGTATTAATCACGGTTATAAACGAGTAACCGTTTACCTATTTATTTTATATATGTAAAATTAACACAAATCATGTTCTCTATCAGACAAAACTTAGATCAATACTATTGACTATAATGTGGTTTATATAGCGGTGTTTTAATTAATTAAAAAGTAATAAACGATAATCCGTGGAGTATTTCTATTCTTAAATTGAATAAATCAAAAGAAGTTTAAGTGAGAAAAATAAACGAGAGCGCACTGAAATCATTTCCCTTGCGGTATGCATGCATTAGATTTAGTTAAGATGTTAGTCAAATTTCCAGTGGAATTACAGGGTAGAGCCTCTGTGTCTCAGTCAAAGCTACTAAGACATACTGCATTTTATTAAGGGCATCTTCATTAAGATTGTCTGCAAGTTCAACAATGCTTGAGTCATCTTTCAGATTTGCTGCTTCTCAAACTTCCGTTACAACCTTTTCTTGCATATAAGGGTGCTTGCTGAGCATATAAATAACCCACGTACGAGTGCACGCCGTTGTGTCTTTGCCGGAAATTATTTCAATTATTGGAATGAGATAAGGATTTAAAAAATTAAAATACGGAAATGTATGATGAATGTGCTATAACGGTGTTTAATTGTCAAAAAAAAATTATGACATTTTTTTTTAATTTTCAAGTTGTTAAAAAACATGTAGAATGGTGAAAAAAAGGTAATGGTAAAAAAAATAAATAAAAAATAAAAAATAAACGGGTTAAAAAGAGTAAATGAGTAAACTAGTATTAAACGGTTATGGTTAAATGGGTATGGTTAACCGTTTATAAATGGTTATGAGTATGGGTATAATTGTTTGGGCAATTACCCAACGGGTAAACAATTATGCGAGTATAGGTATAAATGGTTATGGGTAAATAACCGCGGCTACCCGTCCGCCATAACCGTTGCCCATCCCTATTCGTGACTTCGTTTGTGGTGGAGGTTTGGCTTTCGGTTTTTGTCCCTCGAACGCCTTAGAAAAGGCGAAGATCAAGAGTGACTGAAGCAGAGGCTTGTGAGAGAGAAGTTGAAACGGAACGAAAAGTCGAGAGGTTGCAGTCGAAGCAAACCTTTCGACAATGATGGACACGTAACCCATCCCCTCACCAAATCCCACACAGTCGGCGATCCAGCGATGATCAACGCGTGGATCGAATAATCGAAAATTCCAATCTGAACGGAAATTCCAGCCCAAAGACCCAAAACCCCTTCTGAAGCCCAATGGCAATTTTGCAAATAACGTTAAATGAGGGAACAGAGAGACTCAATGGCAATTTCGTAAGTAAACTAAAATGTACCCCAAAATTGCACAGTGCCACCTCCCCATACTTTAGACTAAAGTAATAGGTAACTCTTAAAATTCAAAGGGGATTGGAATGAAACAAACTTATCCCTCACAATCCTATCATTTGGAGAAGGACTAGAATGGATAATCCCTCATTGTAGCTTTCATTGTTTTAACATCCATTTTAGGATTGATTTTCATATATAGAATGGATAATCCCTCATTGTAGCTTTCATTGTCTTACATCTTTCTTGTTGATACAATCAATGTTAAAATTGCATACGGGCATATGAAGCTCAACTAGATTTTCCAGAGTAAAATTTGACGGTAAAGATTCTAGTGGATATCATGCCAGTAAAGATAACGAAGAGAATCAGAAAGGTCTAGAGAACCGGTGAATTTGCAGTCAAATATTTCAGATTCAACCACAATTACCATTATTATTAGGTTAGACATCCTTTTGAAGTCTACACGTTTCAACGGTCACTCCTCAATCATAGACCAATTAAAGAATATGGCTTCAACATTTGGAGTTTCCTCACAATAAGAACAAAGTTTATATGTGAATATATATGTTTTCAGGATAATGGTAGGAATACCAAATTTTTTAAATCAAATGTAATGCACATTTGGAAAATGAGTACTTGCGATGGTAATGATGTACAAGTGTCGTAGTCTAGTAAGATAATTGTATCCTCCTCCTAACACTTCCTAACACAATAAAAATTCAATCAAATTCATCTATTAACAACCTGACTTCTTTATTATAGATTAGTATTACTTTGTTCTATTATCATTTAAAGTTTGTAATTTTTTTTTTTGGCTAAATTGCCAAAATGGTCCCTAAGATTTGCATAACTCATCACTTTGGTCCCTAACATTTCAAATCGATAAAAGTAGTCCCTGAGATTGTCCACCATCCATCATTTTGGTCCTTTAGTTAAAAACTCCGTTAAGTGTCCCGGAGTTCTTGGCCGGAAGTTTGGACAATTTTTAAAGCTTCATAACTCAAACGTTTCTTAACCAAATTCGACCCATAATATATCAAAATGAAGATAGGAAAGTGTAGAATAAGATTATACTTATTTGGAAGCCCAATGGCTGCCGGAGATAGCCGGAAAATAGCCTCAAAGTTGACTGGTCAGAAGGAAAACTGGAAAACTCGCCAGAAACTGAGTAAACTTTAAATGTTCATAACTTCTTCAATACTCAACGAAATCAAGTTATTCAAAACTAAAATCATACTTATCGACGATAATAAGAGAATGGTACCTATTTTGACGGCTCAATCACCGTGGTTTGGCCGGAAAACGGTTCTAAAGTGGCTGTATTGGTCTCGAGTTAGACATTTTTGAGCCTTTTTATGGCCAAACCACCACGATTTAACCGTCTAAAAAGGTACCATTCTCTTCGTCTCATCGAGAAGTATGATTTTTGTTTTTGAATTACTTGATTTAGTTGAGTATTGAAGAAGTTATGAACGTATAAACTTTACCCAGTTTCTGACGAGTTTTCCAATTTTCCCTCGGACCAGTCAACTTTGAGGCTATTTTTTGGCTATCTCCGGCAGCCATTGGGCTTCCAAATAGGTATAATCTTATTCTACATTTTCCTATCTTCATTAAAAAAAAATATTTTCGTTTAGGAAAAAAAAAGGCTAAATAGTCAAAATAGTCCCTGAGATTTGCATAACTCATAACTTTGGTCCCTAACATTTCAAATCGATAAAAATGGTCCTTGAGATTGTCCACCATCCAACATTTTGGTCCTTCTGTTAAAAACTCCATTAAATGTCCCGAAGTTCTTGGGCAATTTTCAAAGCTTTGTAACTCAATCGTTTCTTAACCAAATTTGACCCATAAAATATCAAAATGAAGATAGGAAAGTGTAGAATAAGATTAGACCTATTTGGAAGCCCAATGGTTGCTGGAGATGGCTGGAAAATAGCCTCAAGGTTGACTGGTACGAGGGAAAACTTGAAAACTCGCCAGAAACTGGGTAAACTTTAAACGTTCATAACTTCTTGAATACTGAACGAAATCAAGTGATTCAAAAACGAAAATCATACTTCTAGATGAGACGAAGAGAATGGTACCTTTTTTTATGGCTAAATCGCCTTGGTTTGGCATGAAAACGGAGGCAGCGACATGGCGCCATGGAGGGAGTTTGGTTTGTATTGCAGATTTGTTCGATTTTTGTGTTGTGGGTTTGTTTGTTACTTGTGGGTTTGTATTGCAGATTTAGGGTTTTCAAGTCTTGGTTCTTAAAGGATTCAGCATTAAGGACTTTATGATTTACAAAGGTTTCTGTTCGTATTGTAGATATGGATGATTTGTTTGATGCAGCCATCATTGCGAGTTGCCCTAGTTTTAATTCAAGTTCCTTCTTTAATTTCTTAGTTCATCGGAAAAAAAGTAAAATTACTCTTCTTTATATTTTTGACAAAAAAAAAAGATTTAAAAAAAATCATGGAAAAAACCAAAACGGAACCAAAAAAAACAAAAACCGAAAAAAATCGAACCGAAAAAAAAAATTGAACCGATTTGAACCGAACCTAGCCCTAATTCGAGCCCTTTATTTTTAGACTATTTAATTTGTCATAAATTCATTGATCAAGTAAGGTCTTCATTTTAAAGATTTGTGAGGACCAAATGTATATTAGCCACAAGATTATATTAGTTTGTATCCAAAAGCTTAAATATTTGACAACTTAATAAAACCAAAAAAGAAAATGAGTTTTCTAATGGTTCATGGATTTTAAGTTGGTTTTTCTTTATTAAGTTGTCAAATATTTCAAGTGATCTAAACAAACATAATTTTGTAACTAACATGCATTTAGTCTCACATATCCTCAAAATTCTAACCTTAGGCCATCTTCAACCGAAATGGCTGAACAATATCGCGTCATACTTATATACCGTCACTGAAGTGGCTAAACATAACCATCTCAATAATTACTTAGTTTTAAGTTTATATATTAAATTTATTGATTAATTTAATTAAACTTCTATTAAATGTTTTCAAACATAGTTGTCGAATTTGACTCAAATAGTGCAGTAGAGGAGCTGGGCTCCAAAAAGGGCTAAGAAGGGGGGCTACATTTGGCCAGCCCAATGCCCCTTTAGCCAAATGATGGCTTGATGAGCTCCATAGAATTTTACTCTAGCTATCCATCGGAAATTGATGAGGCTATGTTTAGCTCATTTGGTTAGAGATAGTATATGAATATGATCTGACACTATTAATTTAAAATTAATTTTTTTTTAAAAATTATAATTCTATATGGGATTATGTTTTAACCCTTATGGTTGGAGGTGGCCTTAAGGACCTAAATAATATATTTTTCTAACCATGGCCTAATAATGCAGGATGAAAAAGCAAAATCGAAATGAACGTGCGTAGACGTAATTACAGACTTCATGGGGAAAACTGGTGAACTTTCAACCCACGCAAACGTAATTACAGACCTCATAAAACTGGTGAATTTTTCAACCCACGCAAACGTAATTACAGACCTCATAAAACTGGTGAATTTTTCAACCCACGTAAACGTAATTACAGACCTCATCAAACCTTCCTACCTCTCTTCACCTAATCGGTTTAATTAATGCTTTGGAGAGATCCATCATCCACCCACCGACGTCCGCCGCCGCCACCACCACACAAGGGAGGGGAGATGTGGGACCCGGCCTTCTCTGACTTTTGTGGAGGAAAGCCGCAGGGCGGACTTTTAAGCTCCTACCGAACGTATAAAGACCCAATTGGGTCCTGTTTTCATTCATTCCTTCCTTCCTTCCTTCATCCCAGAATCCAGTATAAAAGGCCAAGTGCAAGATCAGGTGGTAGACGACCGACTCGAATTCTGAGATGTCTGCTGCTGCTCAACCTCCCACAATTCCTCTCCTCACTCCCTACAAATTGGGAAACTTCAATCTTTCTCATAGGTACTTAAAACTTTCATACATTGTTCCTATTTGTTTACTTTCTTAAATTTCTATGTCGTGTAATTGTTTAATTTATTTTATTCGGGCGTTATTTTAATATAATGTTGTAAAAACTATGAGAGGAGATCCGAACTTGGATTCAGAGAGTAGCTAGGTCTGGAGATGGCTATTGGCTAACAAGAAAAATAGAAGATGAAATTACTGCTTGTCTATATTCAAGTTTAGCGTACTGTGTAGTTTATTATGTGTGTGTGTCAAATATAGCTATACAAAAACGAAGAATGATTTGGGGAAGGAGACAAGGAGTGTTTGTAACTGTGTCTTTGTCTATAAAATAGAATCCGGATACTCGTCGGATTCTCTTTGTGAGAATCCTGGAAATCCGTAATCATGTCCGTTCATCGTACATCGTGCAGTCAAAAATTATTTTAAATATTTTTATTTAAAATTAAACACAAACAGTATTTGACAAAAACTGATCGCACGATGTACGATGAACGGACAAGATTCTCACCAAAAGAATCCGGAGAGAATCATGTTGGTATAAAATAGTATAGATGTTGGGAAGGAGACAAGAAGTTGAACAAGGATGGTCTGCCTTGCCCACACTAAGTTGAGTCTATGTTGGAATGATTAAGGGTGACATAATGTCGGAACTAGTGTTGGTCCTTGGCCCTGGATCATTCTGTTGTTTGTTGTCTCAATGGTTTTAGCTATGTTAGTCCTCTGTGCGGGCTTTCCTGTTGTACTCTGGCTTTGCCCTGATGTAATTCCAGTTTACCTAAAAACAAAAAAAAAGAGTAACTGCATCTTTGCCTATAAAATAGTACAGATGTTACAAATTAAATCAAAACAACAGTACACTTGAGTTATTTCATTGATTAATTGTTCAAAATAGATGCAACAGATTGTTAAAAGTATGTGTCCTTTCGGCCATGGTCACTTCGTAAGACATTGCTTTGTTTAGGTTGTGTTTGGTAACGATTTCATATTTGATTTTTAGTTTTTAATTTTAAGTGAAAGATAGAGAAAATGCATTATAGAAGAGGAGGAGGAGGAGGAGGAGGAAGGGGAAGGGATGGATGAGGGACCAAATGTGCATGGAATGATACCGAAAATGAAGAACATAAAGCAAATTCAGATAGTCTACAATTAGAGTTTTTATTTCACACATTTTCGTCCCAAATTCCTTATTCCTCCCTCGTTTCTCCTTTTTAAGTAAAACAAGAAAACTAAAAGCGAATTTGTTATGAAGGAGCCTTAGCAAATTCAGATAATATACAATTCGAGTTTTTATTTCATACATTTTCGTCCCAAATTCCTTCTTCCTCCCTCGTTTCTCCTTTTTAACTAAAACAAGAAAACTAAAAACGAATTTGTTATGAAGGAGCCTTAGCAAACTAATGCTTCCTACAAAGTCTGAAGGTTGTATTTATGGTTTATTATATGTTTTTCCTCTTTAGAATTGTGTTTTCACTGTTGAGGACTAGATACAGATCATTCGATAATGTTCCTCAGCCACATTCTGTCTTGATCACTCTGTATTTATAATTTACAATTGCTTTTTCCTATCCAGAATTGTTTTAGCACCATTGACCAGACAGAGATCATACAACAATGTTCCTCAACCACATGCTATCTTATATTACTCTCAGAGAACTTCGAACGGGGGTCTTCTCATAGCTGAAGCCACTGGAGTTTCCAACACAGCTCAAGGGTAATTTCAACAACAGTAGATTCATAGACTAACAAGCATTTGAGGGTGCTTCTTTCGTTTCAAAGTTTGATGAAATTTTTGGTTCTTTAATATACGAAGGTACCCGAACACACCTGGTATATGGACAAAGGAGCAAGTTGAAGCCTGGAAACCCATTGTTGATGCTGTTCATGCTAAAGGTGGCGTCTTCTTCTGTCAGATTTGGCATGTTGGAAGGGTTTCTAATAGCGGTGCGTTTCTGACTTACACCTTACACCTTTATGACCTCACTTTTACCATAGAATGCTTTGTTAACATGAGTGAATAATTAGACGGATTAAGAAGTTTGATGTATAACATAATGGTGTATGCATCAGAACGAGCTAGTGATTATAATTGACAACATTGTTGCTCAAATGACGATAAAACTTGGACTTGTTAAGTTCAGAGTTGGTGTTTTTAACATAACCCATAAGAAGACGCCACTTTTATTATTATTATTGGATGGGAAGAAGTTTGATGTTAACATAACTCAGAATTCAGAACTAGTATATAGCACGTGTGGTTATAGTAATTTGTAACAAAGGATTCCCACTTAAAAGAGTGCTGCTGTGGATGTTAGTTACTGTCGTTAGACTTCAGGTTGTAATTCTTTCTCTCCTTGCTTACAGGTTATCAACCAAATGGGCAAGCTCCAATATCTTCTACTGACAAGCCGATACGATTAAATGGCATCGATGCTTCTGAATTCACGCCTCCAAGACGATTAAGGACGGATGAAATTCCACAAATTGTCAATGATTTTAGACTTGCTGCAAGGAATTCTATTGAAGCTGGTAATTTGTCTTTACGTTACATATGAAACATAATTTACAACAACTCAATTTGCTTCAAAGCTTATGCAAGGAATTCTATTGAAGCCGGTAGCTTATGCAAGGAATTCTAATACCGTCAGTATGTTGAAATTGTTAATCTGCTATATAGGCTTCGATGGAGTTGAAATTCATGGGGCGCACGGCTACCTTCTTGATCAGTTTCTGAAAGATCATGTGAATGATCGAACAGACCAATATGGTGGATCTCTAGAGAATCGTTGCCGCCTTCCTCTGGAAGTTGTTGAAGCTGTCGCTAACGAAATAGGAGCAGATAAAGTTGGAATTAGATTATCTCCATTTGCTGACTATATGGACTCAGGGGATTCAAATCCAAAAGAATTAGGCCTCTATATGGCCAATGCCTTGAACAAATATGGAATCGTGTACTGCCACATGGTTGAGCCGAGGATGAAGACAATGGGAGAAAAAGCTGAAACCCACCAGAGTCTTCTTCCCATGAGAAAGTCTTTCCATGGTACCTTCATTGCTGCTGGTGGTTATGACAGGGAAAATGGAAACAGTGCTGTGGCCGAGGGCCATGCAGATCTTATTGCTTATGGCCGTATTTTCTTGGCAAATCCGGATTTGCCAAAGAGATTTGAACTTAATACTCCTCTAAACAAGTACAAAAGAGAGACATTCTACATACCTGATCCCGTCATTGGTTACACTGATTATCCATTTCTTGAACCCACCACTTAAGTTTACCGCAAAGATGGAAGCTTGAACACTAGGGCTCCTTTGATTCGTCTGATGAGTCTGTACCATCTTAGATGGATTGTTTTCAACTACATTGTATTGTACTGTTGTATCTTATTGCATTATCTAGTATTGTAGTGTCCAATGTTTGGGAGGGTTCTGGACTTAGAGGCCGGAAAAGTTATACTCTCTGTTCAGTGTTGACCGTATAATGGCCGTAATGAATAAGTAACATTTGTGAAAGAGGAATCTCAATTCTTACCCCTATATAAAGTACAACCAATTTGTCACGCCCCGATCCCGATATACGACCAGAATCGACACGTGACGCCACCAAACACCTGTATCTCGAACCTACCTTGCCTTCGGAATAAGTACATAGCATAATTCAAGATCCAAATCACATAGGAATTTTTGTATATTTTATGGCTGCATCTAACCTCCTCGTTAGACTGCATACGTACCCTCAATAGGGATCAAGCCATTCATAGTTCACAATTTCACTACAATTGAATATTCATCACATAAATCGCTAAGCCTCAACCATATATCACAAAGCATATCATACAATATTACAAAGAACAAATAACGAAGCACAATCATATTCACTAGCCACAATGGTAAACGAGTCTAATCATAAATACAATAACCATAACCAACATCATTCCATAATTACATCAAACAATAATGCCAACCATCACAATCATTAATATCACATACCACTCATCGAAATGCAGGGCTAGAGCGACACAGTTCGGTTGAAGTTTACATCTCGGAAGAACGGGATTTTGGACTACATAACGGAGCCAAGACAACAAAGGGGATTCCAGACCATCACTCAACGGAATCCAAACTAAATTATGATCGCCTATTGAAATATGCCAAGTACAACTAATCAACAACATTTCTAAAATGCGTATGGTCCCCCTTCGCGGATATACCAAGCAGACCATCTAAGTACCACTGCTACCTGGTGCAATCAGTTCAGCACACCATCTACACATACCTCAATCCCCATAAGTTACAACGTAGTCATTCGCATCATCAACTACTCATGGTCACCAACTAATATGTCACACTTCATATAAGTTTCACATAATGCTTCTAATATGATTCTAGGATCACATGGTCATAACCTTTATCATACAATTTATCAAGAAGGTAAATAAACACATATACATCACAATATGACATCCCATACATGTAAACTGATGTATATATTATAT
The DNA here is from genome assembly GCA_035220775.1 of Malus fusca. Taxonomy (NCBI): domain Eukaryota; kingdom Viridiplantae; phylum Streptophyta; class Magnoliopsida; order Rosales; family Rosaceae; genus Malus; species Malus fusca. Next base: position 47,094,393 of record CM069073.1, on the reverse strand, counting down.
GGGATAACTCACTAACCAATACAGGTCCACTAAGCCCTACATAGTCTCTAGTAATACTGATTTTAATACTTCAGATCAATTTGTAGCATATTGACCAAAAGTAAGCAGTAATTAGATTAATACATATAAGGTTTCCCAGAACCCCCTACCTTGAATTCAATTTATTTTGTTCATTTGAAGAACCTAATCGGAACACAATAGTACAAACAAAAGTATAAATACAAGTAACACACATTAATAACTAAACTAAGTGTTTAATCACAAAATTAATATTATTAAAGAAGGTATGCTGATTCTGGAATCTTACAACTCAAATAATATCACTCAAATAGCAGTAAGGAAGATTAGAAAGGAATCTGGAAAAGAAAATAGGTGTGGTAAAAATAGTACTCTACTTCTCCACAAAATCTGCAGAAAAACAGCACTATTGGACTAAGTTTAGGCTCCCTTTAGAACATTCAAAACTAAACCAAATCGTGATGTATTATATGGGTTTTGAAGCCTGTGTTCTGTACTTTAAAGGCATAAAAAGTTTGTAGAAAACAGAGCTCTGAATTGGAAGCTATGCCAACAGAAAAAATGGAGTCTTGAACTTGAAACCCAGTTTTCTGCTGCTGTTTGGCAGCTCGTGACCCAAGTTTAAATAAGGTTTTGGTCAACCAAAACTCAACGGAACTGAGTGAAAACAATGGAGTTACGATCATGAACATATGTACCTTCGACACACTAAATTTTTTTCTCCAAAGGAGCATATAAAGACTTAGAAATTAAGAGCCAAAGAAGGCTAATCGAAACTTGAGTTTTCTTTGCAAAGAAATCAATTTTCTGCAACTTACGTAACAACCCACTTCCAATTCATATAACAAATCCCAAAATACTTCCAGGTAGTCCAGAAATCATGTATACAACATCCAAAACTAACATGACTCAGAAGTAACAAGAAATTGACCTTTTGAACCAAACCCTTAATCAAGAAATTTGATCTACACACCCAATCCGAATTACCCAACTCTAATTCATGTTCCGACTGGTTCATTGAATGGTGGAAAACCCAACCCAAACTAAGAACTCCAAATATAGCATGGCAGTTTCAATTCAAATATATGTGTAGCAAGCATCAACAACACCGACCAAAACCAGGAAGAAATTGAAGTAAAAGAACCTCATGCTTAATCATTGAATCTGATCACAAACACCACACACAAATGTAGAACAACATATATTGTAGGACATGTGGAATTAACCCATGGATTTCGAAATTTTAAGAATTATTCAACAAAACCAGAAATATCAAACACATTTTAAAGCCTTCTGTCTATTATGCTACTCACCATTTATATGTATAATCTCTTGGTAGTCTTGCTAATCTGAAGGACATCATAGTGACTGGACCAACATGGAGTCCAACGAATCTTGGTGGCAAGTGCTTTCCTCGGAGCCTTACCACTCGTACGACCCATTTCTCCAAAAAAAATGTAATTAAGCTACAGCAGAGATGCTGCAGTTCCTGCGGTCCCTGCTAAGACAATCAAACCCTTCGATCCACACTGCAACTGGCTGTGCTGGCAAAATTGAGCCATATTGCCGCTGTTGCCGAAATGCTCATCTTGGATTACAGGGTTTGATGCCCTGCTCCGCGGAGACGCGCCGAAAAAAGAGCGGCGATGAAGCCCCTATTCTTAAAACTCCATCTCTCCTCATAATTCCCCTTACTTCTCGATAGTTCTCCTTTCTTTCTCTTTTTTTTCATTTATTATTATTATTTTTTTTTTCCTTCTAATTGGTCTCCCTTTAAACTTCTACATAATTGGATGGTCCTCATCTTTCATTGGTCCATTTCCACGGGGAGTTAAAGAAAAATTAAAATCTATAGTTTAGAAACACAACTTCAGATGTCCGTAACTATATCGTTATAATCCGGACTCGCAAACGGCTTTCGCCTATGCGTTCGTGTTTTCAAGATCTATCCAAAAATATAAATTGTGACCTCGAAAGGTCTACGAATTTTGGATAATTAAATTCCAAACTTCAACTTCGTAACTAGTTTAATTAAAATCTAAATTCAAATAATTTAATATAATTTCTCGTAAAATAATGTAAAGTCTCAATAATACAATTTCGTAGATTATAACAGTAAAATCCAGGAATGGGATTTCACACAGTTGATCCTAGTTGTGCCTTTTATTATCAAGATGTTGAAGCCATTGACCGCATTTTGTCAGCTAACCGTTTGCCTGAGATATTTGGAGCAGATGCGGCTCAAATCAGTTTCTCTTTGGCAACTCCCACCTTCCTAAACTTTGAAAGATTCTTCTTTTATGTTTGCAAACATGGGATGCTTGATCATATCAGCTTCTATCATGTTTTAGATTAAGCTAATTTTGTGGCAGATGCTTTAACAAAGATACGTCATTCTATTGAGGCGTTTATTGAGGATCAACTCGTTTCCCTTAGATGTTATGACTGCATGGCTGTTTTTTCTTCTCTGAGCGAAGGCCGTTTTAGAATCTTTGTCTTTGTAATATATGGCCTCGTTTCGGCCCTAGGTTTAGATTGGAATAGGTAACTCTTAAAATTCAAAGGGGATTGGAATGAAACAAACTTATCCCTCACAATCCTATCATTTGGAGAGGGACTAGAAAGGATAATCCCTCATTGTAGCTTTCATTGTCTTAACATCCATTTTAGGATTGATTTTCATGTATATGTATACCGTCCTTTATTCAAAAAAAATAATAATAAAAAAAAAAAAAAGGATTGATCTTCATATCATCCGCATATCTCTCAGCCAACCAAGTACTGGTCACACTTGTATTGTTTTCATCTTTTCCACAAGTGTTTTACATATAAAGGAGAATGTCTATCAGATTGGTCATTAGAAGCATCACTTGCCAAGGGCATGAATTTGAGCCTTAACCTTGTACCAACAATTTGTGGTTAACTTGGAAGACCTGCATATTGTAAAAGTGTCTATTAACAACGTCTTTGAATTCCTTGGAACTTGGGAAAGTAAGAATATGAGCATGAAGCATGAGTCTGGAGAATTGGTGATTAGTCTCAAGTTCGATAGAAAGTCTTAATGAGTATGGATTATTAATCCATGTTGTTCTAGGATTCAAATAGAACAAGGAACTGATTCACCTATTGTAAACAATTTCAGTTTTCTCAGACTAAGGACTGGTTTGGTATTGTTGTGCTTTGAAAAAAAAAATTGTTTCTGCTGTGCTGTGAGAATAAGCAAGTTTGTAATAAAGCAGAAGATTGTTTGGTAAACTTTTTTGTAAAAGTGTTTTTGAAAAAAAAAAAGCAGTATTATAATGTTTGGTAAACTTTTATGTAAAACATATGGGAAAAAAAACCGGTTTTTCAAAGTTGTGTTTTGCAGCTTTGTGTTTTTGGCTTTTTTTAACCAAAAACTATGAAAAAAAACTGAAGCTGAATGTTTACCAGACACAAAAAAGCTCCCAGCTTTTTTTTATACTCATTTTTTTTCAGAATCACCTCAGTACTAAATCAGGCCTAAGACCTATTATTAGTTTGAGCATTTTGAATCTGGAAAGAGGAGAAGGTTTACTAGTTTTGCTGTCGAGATTGACTATGGCTTCTTCTTCTGGTGCATATGCAGGTAAGATTTCTACTTTGTAAAATAATTATGAACTACAGTTTGTGTTTGGATGGCTGTGATTCATGTTACATGATCTTGGTTTATATGTTTAGTCTAACAAGAAAAGACATCCCCAAATCAAACTCTATGGTACTGACATCAGTTTCTTTTCTATGATGTTTAAACTTGGGTCGTTTCTTCTTCCTCCTATTCCTTCTCATTGAATCTGGTTCTTCATCACTAGATGAGTTCCCAGATAGGCTTCTAAGTTCTTCCAAGTTGTACCCATCAGGCTCTCTGGTTCTTCTACTTCAATTTCATTCTGTACATCTTTCTTGTTGACAACTTCTACTTTCTGTGCGTAATCTACGTACATCATCAGCTTCGTCAGGCTTTTCTATGCTTCATGTTCTCGCACATCCACATCCACCAAATTAATTTGTAAGATATTTGGTTGAGCTTTCTCTGTTACAAGTCTCTCTACTCCAATATTAGTACAATGCTAACTGCTCCTCTATTACAATCAATGTTGAAATTGCATAAATCTCTTTTTGGTTATTTAAGGCATGGTCTCACTTTAACCTCCCAGAGTGGAGAGATTTTTCAATGTGACCGGTACAGGGGATGGTACACCACATGTCACTATACAAATTGTAGGATATATGTGCTAAAAAGTTAATAACTTAAACGATAAAATTTCTCACCACTTCTATTAAAACACGTGGTATACCACTTGTATTTCCGTCACAATGAAAAATTTATCCCCATAGTGAAGCTACGAAACTAAATAATGGGGGTCATGAAATTTTGTGCACAAGGTTCTAAAAGATGTTAGACGCTAGTCAGATGGTGGGTTGGGGTTTAGCGCTAGTTGGGCAACGGCTATGGTCTAGCGCCTAGCTGAATATGACTAAAATTTATTATACATCGTATAAATAAGTGTCTATTTATACTTAAAAAATAGATAATTTCACTGAAATACATAAATTGTAAATTAGAATGAGATAGATTATAAAGTATTAGAACATAATAAAAACATGAGGAACAAGCATATAATGTATATCCATCTAAGTATCTAACAAGTCTCTTATAATATATTGAAACAAATAAAATGCAAAATGAATTCTATCTATTTTCTGTCTAAATGAGAGTTGCGACCTAGGTAAGTGTCTAGACGGGTCTGGGAGGGCGCCTAAGCAGGTCTAAGCGCTCTATTTTAATTAATCGGGATAATAGTCAGCCGCCTATCACCTAGACGGCGCTACGCTAGACGTGAATTTTTAGAACAATGTCTATGCATAAGGACCTAATATACTAAGATTTGTCTTTAGCAATTGTCCTATACAGTTATCACAACAACCCCGACACAAAACACATACTACGATGTTGAACAATAAATAATTTGAATTTTTAGTAAGTCTAAGTAAAACCCAAAAAAACCGTGCAGCCACCATCCACCAAACTACAAATGTAGATGCTAGCAATCATTTTTTACTTCAATTCTTCAACAACCCTTGTCAAAATCAAACTTGTCTCTTCATGACCTGACTCCAACGCTGCTAAAAAATGCATATTGCCTTTGTGCAAATTAATTGCAGTGAGCTCTAGGAAGTGGATTGACGAAAAATATCCCTCCACGTGAGTGGCAACATGTTTTTATGGCAAAAAGATGGAAGGTAACATATGTAGTAGATTCCAAAAGTTAAGAAAGTCTAAGTGGTTTTGAGTTTAGGAGGAAGCGAATCTGCAAGGATCGAAACTGCACAAAGGTACATAAGCATAATTGTTTTCCGTCACTGCAATAAAGTATCATCTACCTCACTTCGATATGCCACACGTAAGACATGGTTAGGAGTTCTTGTTGAACATATTCGAAGTACTTGCTATTTTCATCCATCATTGAGTCCCGATGACGATCTATGAAGACTATGCCGCATGTATCAACCCGACCAAGACATGATACATCAACAAAGTCAAGCCAAGACATATTGCATCTACATCTACATCAGCAAAGCATCAGGTGATTGAAGTCATGCAAGCCAATCCCAGACAACCTTGCCGACCTCTACACGACGTCACTACCGAAGTCAACCTTCCATAATCTTGTTCGAGGAATTGATTTGCCTAACTATTCATATGCAATGCTTGTAGTTCTCATTTGGAAGTTTTGTCAAACTCAGGTGGAGTATCCAAAAGTATACTCACTTGATCTTAATGTACTTTTTTTTCTAAGATTAGGAGTATTTTTGAAGACGGAGGTTCAGTCACGACCATAAATGCAATTGAGTGCCGAAATTCTGGATTTTGAACAGTTCAGCCTATCGAAGATTAATGTTCGAGGGGCGGGTTTAGGCTACTCTTGACTTTGTTCAACACTCACGCTCACGCGTATTTGGTGTTAAGCCAAGTCCGCTCTTTCACTGTTGATGAACAGTGCTCTATCTGACATGATGAACAGTGATAATCTATAGGCTTTTAGTATATATAAATTTCTACCCATAACCCACCCACACCTAGGGGTGGGTTAAAAAAACCGAAAACCAAACCGAACTGAGGTAGAAAAAAACCGAACTGAAACTGCCAAATCGAATAGAACCGAATCTGGCTGGTTCAGTTTCGATTTTTGAAGTCTAGAAACTGAACCGGACCAAACCAAACCAAAAAAAAATCATATATAAATACTAAAAAAAACATGTTGGCGTCAGGGTTTGAACCCCTTCCCTGCAGGTTGGGGTTAGTTGCTGCAAGCCAACTTGACAGTAGGCTTTGTGTTGTTATAATTGTACCAGTAATTTATTTATAGGTTTCTTATGTTTAATGCGTTATAAAATTTCTTAACTTTACAAACCCTAGCCGTCTCACTCCCATTTCATTTCAGATCTCAAACACTTCTCTCTATTCCGTCTGCTGCTTCCTCTTTGCTTTTGCTTCCTCAGTCTTTCTCTCTCTCTTTCTCTCTTTTTCATTCCTCTCTTCCTCCAAATCACTCTCTCTCTAGTCTTCTCCTGTCCTCCTCGTGGGTTCCTTCTTCCAAACCATGATTTTCCCTCACCCCTTTCGAGACCCGACAAGACCCGACGAAAAGAGGAATTGTAAGAGTTTGCGACGATCATGCCGATATCACTGCAGCAAAGGTTGTGGGTTTTATTTATTTGTCAGTTCGTGGGTTTTTAATTTTATGGTTATGTAATTTAAGGTGAAAAAGTTTGTATTTTTCTCTGAATATGTTTTGGAATTTTCTAGATCTATTGTGGACTTGACTATGAATTTGAATGTGGGCACTGGGCATGCAATATTGGAGTCCGACTATGGCATTTAGACGAACCCATTTGCATTTTTTTTGTTTCGATCTGCATTGATCAACTAATTTGTTGAATTATTTCATGATTTTGTAAATTTTAAATTTTTAGAATTTTGAATCCTGGCGATGTACATTTCCTTGAAGAATATATGTTTCTGTATTTGCTTAAGTTTTGAAACTTTGAAATCGATTTGCTTGATCATAAGTAGTTGAATTACTTAAATATATTCCGGATTTTAAGGCTCTCAATTCTCTGATATATGAGAACATATGAGAACTGGGAGGTTGATAGGTAGGTTTCTTCCATTTACATCATTTAAAAAAAAAAAAAACCGAAACCGAAAAAAAAAAAATGAACCGAACCAAAATTTCGATTCGATTTCGATTTTGACAAAAAACCGAACCGTTTTGAATCGAACCCAACCCTACCCACACCCCACTTTCTCTCTCTTTCTCCCCTTAACCGGTTAACCCTCACCGCCTCTCTCTCCTCCCCTTAGTCGACCCCCACCGCACATTACTCTCTTTCGCACGGAAGCATCGCCTCCTCCAGCTCTCTCTCTTACCGACCCGTATAAATACAAAGTCTACCCCAACCCTAATTGTCAACCAGCCGTTCTCTCTTCTCTCTGTTTCTCTTTCTCCTCCCCGCGCTCAAATCCTTGCCTCCTTCCTAAATACAGGTAAATTTTTCTACTGAGATGCTTGACATGGTTGTTTTATTTCACTTACATGGGTATCTGCAATTTGGGTACTGGTAGAGTTTTTGGAATTTTGTGATTTGAATTACTTGAGTTTTTGGGTTATATCTTCAAACAGTTTCTTCTATAACTTCAGTTTTAAACCAAATATTATACAACTCTTCACTCAAATATAAATTGATAATTTGGTAGGAACCCAAATCCAAACCCGGACTCCGTTTTAGGGTAGTACTTGGCTTTGAAAATTCGGGATACAAGCGAAGTAGGATTTTGTATTAACCTCCATCCTTGCTTTGCTTGTAAAGCGAGATTAAACGCATAAAGGTTCTTGAATCCCAAACCCCCTTCACCTTTCGGCTTCCAAAGCTTACAGTATTATTATCTGAAATCTACCGAACAGGTACGAAGGCATTTTGGGCAAGCAATATAATCTTGCTTGAGTCTGCTCCAAAATCTCTCTCTCTCTCTCTTTTATTTATTTTTATATGCAACTAGGATATGCGTGTACCTGTGATATTGTTATGGGTCCCAAAATCTCTCCCTTTCCTTATGCAACTGGAATACCTTGATTACTCGTTGCATGTACCTGTCAGTCTAATCAAACTTGATGCCGGTTTTTGTTCAAACAGGCTCAATTATTGAATATGACAATGCCCGAGGATGGGAAGAGTTGGATATTGCATATGCAAATGGGCAGGCAACTATTGGCTTTGGATATTGTCAAATTGATGGAGTGGTCTAAACTGCACAAGTCTCCAAGGCCACCAAAGCCCGAGTTCAAACTGTTGCACAATGGATTTTATCCCGACCATGACAACGACAACGAGGGCAGCCGCACAAGCACAACCCACCCACGCTCTCTTCCATGGGGCATGAGATATGTCATGGTCGACTCCAAGCCTTATATTGTTGGAGGACAATTTAGTCTTCAACCCCCTTCCTTTCCTAAACCCCTGTGGGAATCTCCACATATCTACAATCATCCGGCTTTGGATGATATCCGCCCTCATTTCGAAGCGTTGAAGAAGGCTTATAAAGCCCCACCCGATTGGGCCAACCTCGATGTTGTATCCTATGGTTCTGGAGACTCCATCTGCAAGTCTAACCTTCCCCGCATGTGTGGTCCGAAACTCCAACCCTTCGTGGCCACCATTGACGACAAGATTTATGTCTTGTCTACAGAGTACAGAGGAAAGGACGTCCAAGAAACCTCACCCGCCCTTTTTGAGGTCTTCCATCCTTCCCTTCTTCTTTGGAAAGTTCTACCGAATCCTCCATTCATCGTTGATGTTAAGATTGAGGGTGTATTCATGGATTGCTGCTACACATGGGATAAGAATCTCATTGTTCGAGACCGGATGACTGGCCAACGCTATCAGTTTGACACTAGTTCAGAAAAATGGCACGAAGATTGTGGCATCATGGGCGGAATGTATGCCAGGGGAGGTTTAGCACAGTATAAGGATTTTCTCCTTTTTCCCCAACTAGGGTCTGTCTAGTTATCGATCGGGTTGCAGTGGCCTTTCCTTTGACTCTCAAGAGGTGGATGGGCTCCGGAAGATATTCCATCCCCATATAAACAACTGCACTTCTTTCATCACCCAGTTTGGCGAGGAAGACCTTATGTGCATCGTGTGCTCCGGCTTTGACAAGCTGGGTTTCTGCTGTTGCCGTGTCGCAGTCTTCAAGGTGTCGATCGAGGGCTTTCCTGAGAATCCATCCATTCGTGCTGATGTTGTAGCCGAAGCAACATACTATTTCAGTGATGAAGTCATTCTCGACGAGAAAATCTTCCAAGTGTTTGCCATGTAAGGAATCTTGCAACTATTTATCACGTAGACGTTGTGACACGTAGAGTAATATGGGATGCATTTTGCTGTAGTTTTATGCGAAGGTGAATTTATGGTCGTCTTGTTATTTTGCAGGCGTGATTATGCAAACAAGCTTGATGACTTGGTCGATGCAAGTTGTTTGAAGGAGGATCTTCCTGGGTTGGATAGGTTTGTTGTCAATTTTTGCAGTTACTATACATGTACTTGTAGACTTGAAGTCATTATCTAATTGTTCCCTTGTTTTTTCTTTTCAAAAAAGGGCGTTGGCTGCTGTGAAAGGGCGGGGAAGAAAGCGCAAGGGAGGAGGCGGTGCTGGTGAGTGGAATGAATGAAATTATTTGGTTTGTTTTTGTTTGCTTTAGGTTTGTTTGTATGATAACAATGTTTCTTATGGTATAATGATGCAGGAAAACTAGGAGCCAAAAGAGGAGAGAGAACTGATCCATAATGCATGCATGCATATTTGTTTCTAACTTTCTACTGCTTAACATGAAAATAAAGTCTTTTTTACATTAGATAAGTAGACAATGGGAAAACCTATAATTAGAAAAGATGGCATATACTCAGAACTCAATCAAGACGATGCAAAATATGATAGAAACAATCCACAAGCAGGACTTCCGCTTGCATGAGAGGAACAATGTCGACATAAACCACCACTTACAGCTTGGTCAGAAGCACCATTGTATTTATTCAACAAGTCCTTTGATGGATATAAATTTTTGTGAACAGGCTGCGGCAGCAGAACTATGGGCTGGTTTGGTATTGCTGTGCTTTGAAAAAAAAGCTGCTGTGAGAATAAGCAGTTGTGCTGTGAGAATAAGCGGCTGTGAAATAAATCAGCAGAGTGTTTGGTAAACTTTTTTGTAAAAGTGCTTTTGGAAAAAAAAAGTCTGATAGTGGGTATTTTCATTAAAGGAGCACTATAACTCCGTGTGCTTTGAAAAAAAGCCAGTTTTTCAAAGCTGCAAATAGTAGCTTCAACTTATTTTCACAGCAGCTTCCAAAATAAGTCCTTTTTTTTTTCAGTTTACCAAACACGTAAAATTCTCACAGCTTTTTTTTTAAGCACATCACTCCCAAACCATCCCTATGTGTGTCTTTCCACGGCCAAGAAATCCCGAACCTAGACATTGGCAGCATTGAATGTGCATTACACCTCACAGAATATCAATCTAAAATATAAAAACGGAGATGTGTTTGGAGTTGGACCAGTAGAGGAAAAAACCAATAAATTACGTGAATAAATGCGGCATAGAGGTTACGAGAAATCAACTCAAAGGGGATTTTACCAATGCGAAGGAAGAAACCACCGCTTACAGCTCGCTCAGAAGCGCCAATGTATTTATTCAACGGTTCACGTCCCTTGATGCATATAAATCTTAGTGGACAGGCTGCAGCAGCCGAACCAACTATGTGCGTCTTTCCACAACTAGGAGGTCCATACAACAGCAACTTTCTCATGGGGGCCAATCTGCAACAAGTACATAGGTGCTTGTGCCAGTGGTCAGAAACATGTTTTTCTTATCACAAAGTTTGTGCCTATTGAGAACATCTAGACCATTTCTTTCAGCAGCTTTGTCTTTCAATATTTTAAAGCAGCAGGGAGAAACTGAAAGCAATGGAATGTCATTCTTCAAAACACCATTGCATCCATTTAAATATACCCCAGCAGGTATGAGAGCAGGCTCATTAAAACAAGCAGTTTTGTCAACGAAAGGTTATAAATGATTTTGCTTAACATTTTCTTGTTAAGTGGCAAGCTTAGCATACCCCATTAGCCACTTAATACAGGAAGACACCAACTTTTCTGATTAATTGTGAAAGAAACAGTGATAAAAGGCATCATGAATGTATAATTAGAAGATTAAATCCAAATATAGGAACAAGAACCAAAAGCATTTGTCAGTTTATAACATCCAAATGTAAATTCCAACGAATAGCGTTCGAGCCTGTAATCCTATATGAATTATAGCTAAACAGTAATCCATTCACAAATAAAGACGAAGTGAATAGCAACTGAATCAGAAAGATCTTGCCTCCTTGAAATATGATTCCATCCATTTGGAGAGAGAATGGAACGATCTCCATGTGGGCTGACTGTCTTGCCTCTCTATGAAACAACTGCAACTTCAGTCCCTGGCACCAGTTGCACTGGTCATATCCACAAGTAGACCAAGATATCATTATAGAGTACAAGCATTAAGCCGCGGGGCTCATTGATTTCTAATACTGAGAATTCATTGAATAATTGAATTCGGACGAAGCATACATCATCTTACCCACCGCTTTTTTCGGGAAGGTTGAAGCAGCATGAAATGTAATGGTAGTGCGGCCGTTCAACCACAAGGGAAACTTCATTTCTTCATGAAGAATCCTCACCTGCATTCATCAACCGAACAACACGGTATTACTAATATACAAATGTACAGATTACAAACAACCAAAAAGATCACGAATCGACAACACTCGGAGCACCTGATTCAAAATTGCAGCCCTTGCAAGCTCAGAATTAGCTTCAGAACCCTCCCAATCATCCTCAGTAGAACGCTCAATTGTGACCAGAGTAGCCTTCGGCACATTCGAAAGAGCACCTTAGTGCGATCCAACAACGAATGCAATCCCCAAATTGGTGAGCAACCTGCACTGCAATGCAATCGAGTAGAGCTCCGTTGCGGGAAGAAGATGAAGAGGACTAGTGCCCCAAAACGTCGTCTCCCGCGAGGTTTTCTAGAAACTTTGAAAAAATAATCAAATTTGTACTCTATTATAGCCACCGTTTTAATTTTATGATAATTATAATCAAAATTTGATGTAAAAGTACTAATATACTATTCATGTCATGTTATGCATATATTCAAGACTTCATACCATATTTGTATTGGCAATAACAAGCAGTAGTTATCAAATATAGCCAAGTATTAGCTCTTAATTCCAAAAATATCAGTTTTAGTCCAAAATATCACTTAAATCGACACAAATACCCTTAAACTTTAAACATAATAAATTAAATTACTAAAACCCTATTAGATGAAGAGTTCTCATGATTAAACCTAAAAAATGGTGGAGACCTAATAAAAGCATCAACGGTTGGTGGAGACCTAGTAGATGGTTAGTATTTTTGCATTTTTCCTCATCTACGTTTTCTTTTTGTTTTTGTAGTTTCATCCTTCAATTGAATATTTATGGAATAATGAAGTGTCAATTTTTTGTAACGTTTTTCCTTTTGGAATATACGTGCTTCGTATTTAATTTCCACACCTTTGCATTATTAAGTGTAATACCCTGGGAAAATTTAAAATATAGTAATTATGTGGAAATTTTTATCGATAAGTGGAAATGATGAAAAATTGCCCCTAGGTGGCAAAATGTAATTTTATGAGGACGTATTTTATCCTCGTATATTTTATCATGTTTCTTGACATATTTGGACAGAGCTCAATCTCACGAACGTGTAGGCGAAAACCATTCATGAAATAGAGTTATAACGAATGAGTTATTAACGATTGAATTCAAGGCCAAAATAGATATTTCCCATTAATTTGGAAGGCTCTAGAAAATCTAGAGCAATGGGAGTGCCACGTGTGTGGCTGAGATGAAGAGGAAATGAGAGAAAGGAGAGATAGGGGGAGAAAGGAAAGGAAATGAGAGAGGAAAGAAAAGGGGGAAAACGGGTTCACTCGCCAACGCGTGTACCCGGCTGTGACCCTGTTTGATTCTGGCCAAATTTCACCATTTTTCAGTCGAAATTCAACCTTCCATCCCTTACAACCTATTCCAAAACCCCCTTTCTACCATTTTAGCTCAAATTTGAGGGCTTTTGGGTTCAATTTCGTGAAAGAAGAAGCATGATGTCGATGGCATCATTGACGGCGATCCGTCATTTTTAATGAAATCACGTTGATCTCCACCACCATTAGACTCCCTTTGAGCCCAGGATCAAAGCCCAAGTGTAACAACTCGTTCCTAATTTTACGGCTTTTATAATTTTAATAAGTGAATTTACCAAAATGCCCTCAATGTTTAAAGGTTCGTAGAATCTTCGTTATAACTCCAATTTACGTTCCGTTTGCACCTATGCGTTCGTAGCGACGAGTACTACGAGGATACGCCAAGAAAATGAGTCTTATGTGGCACGACATGGCAATCAACAAAAGTCAATGCATTTACCTCGAAGGGCATTATCGTAAACTCACTTATTAAGATTATAAAAACCGTAAAATTAGGAATAGATTGTAACGATCCGTTCCTAATTTTACGGTTTTTATAATCATAATAAGTGAATTTACGAAAATGCCCTTCGAGGCAAATGCGTTGACTTTTGTTGACTGCAATGTCGTGCCACGTAAGGCTCATTTTCTTGACGTATCCTCGTAGTACTCATCGCTACGAACGTGTATGCATAAACAGAACGTAAATTGGAGTTATGACGAAGATTCTATGAACCTTTAAACGTTGAGGGCATTTTGGTAAATTGACAATTGAACATGTGAAATTGGTTGTGCCACGTGGGACCCACATATTGGTCCCCATTTTTCTGGATTCTTCTTTTCCTCTTCTCCTTCTTTCTCCCGTGATTCTCTTCTCAGCTCACATCTCGCTCTCACCCTCAACTCCCTCTCCGTGGCACTTAAGCACCAATCCACCTTCCTGACGAATTAATGACTTGAAAATCACCATATTCTTACTCTCCTTGGACCAAGAAACATGAATCAAATTTTGGTTTCTCGGAATACTGTGCACGGATGCCATTTCAAAAACCTTCATTGGAGCTGTGGGTTTCCCTTCAGTTTCAGACTTAGATAAATTTTCATGTTAGGATCGTTTAATTTGGTGAAGAAATGAGGAAGTTATAGCGATTTAAAGTTTGCCCAGTTTTCGGCGACCTCCGCCACTTTAGAGGTATTTTACGGCCAAACCACGACGAGTTATCCGTCGTGCAAGGTACCAATCTCTTCGTCTCGTTGAGAACTATGATTTTCGTTTTTGAATCACATGATTTAGTTGAGTATTGACAAAGTTATGGATGTTCAAAGGTTGTCCAGAAATTCTAGCGAATTTCCCTGTTTTCTCACGGACAGCCGTCTTTCAGGCCATTTTCTGGCCATCTCCAAAGATATGGAACTCTAAAGATTGCCCAAGAAATCTGCAACATTTGCAGAATCCAGCGAAGTTCCATTAAGGTCCGCCACTTAATTAGAATAGTAATCGACAATCCAACCATTGGATCATCACCAAACTTTAATACATTATAGTACATAATATTTGAGGACCATAGGAACTTACGGATCGAGAATCCGATGTACGGATCTTCCCAAATTGGATTTGTAAGTTTGTAAAATAAAATGTTAGCTGCCACATGAATTTGCAATTGGCGGAGATCCAATCATTGGATCGTAGTGATATTTTAGTATGTTATTCTAGAAGCAAAATGTGGATCTTTGGAATTTACGGATCGGAAATCTGAGATGTGGATCTTCCAGATCGAGTTACGTAGGGTTGTGGACCCTACCCTCTATCTTTGATCGACGGTTGACTTCTGGTCAATGGATCTCAAATCATTCTAGAACCCCCTTAAGGATGTGTTTTACGTAAGTGACATGTTCTATTGATAAGAATTCTGAGATGTGATTTGATAGTTGTTCTAGGCACCAATTGTTCGTGACACCTTGATATTCGTGCTAGGGAGTTGTAGCGTGGACTCCAGGTGAGTGGGTCTTTTGCTTTTTATAGTATATATATATATATATATATATATATATATATATATATATATATATATATATAAATGAATAATAGTTTCCACAAATGCTTTTCAATTGATTCATGCACTTCATGCTATGTCTAAAATGTGTGAAACTTTAAATGTTGCATTAGTATGAATTATATTTATATTGAATGATGCTGTAGAGGCCCATGTAAGTATCAGGTCAGTGCACTATGATGGTATTAGTTGCATTGTGTATGGTTATAAGTAGATACATTTAAAGCTCATTATCATGCATAGTGGTGGAAAAAAAATACCGAAAATCCCAAACCGTACCGAAAAAATCTTGAAACTGAACCGAAAAAATCCCAAACCGAAAATCCCGAAAAATTCGGTACTTAATCCCGAACCAATCCCAAAATTTCGGTACAGGAATCTGTCTCACAATTTGATTTTTTCGGTAATCCCAAACTGAATCGAAGTTAAAATATATATAGTTTTAGATATTATAGGTTGTTGGATTGGTTGAGAATCAATCTCAGCCGTTCATTCAAAATGAAACCCTCTCTCGGTCTCAGCGACCTCAGGTCCTCACCTTTACTTTCAGTTGCAAACTATCTGAGTCTGTAACTCTCCGCCCGACCCTAAACCCACCTTTACTCCTTAACTCTCTCTCTCTCTCTCTCGACCTCCACTATTTCACTCTTTCCTCCTTACCTCCACAGCCTCTCAATTCTTCAGACTCTCTCTCAATTGCTCATTCTCAATTCCTCAGACTCTCTATCAATCGCTCACTCTCTCGAAAAACAAGTTCGAACCCCGCTCCAACGCTCATTCATCGAGCCCGTCCAGTTCAAACGCCGCTCCTCCGTCCACTTTAACGGCACTCATCCGGCCACACATACAGACTCAGGAAGATGTGAATCCAACACGAATCGAGTCCCAAAATCCAGGTAAGGGTTTCTGATTTTCACTAGGTTTTTGTTCTTTAGGGTTTAGGGTCAACTTTCATGTTGATTAACTTGATTTCTGAGCATTTTTGTCGAATGTGTGAGGGTTTGAGGACTGTGAGTTTCGGGACTGATGAAATCAAGAAAGGTTAGTTTGTGATGATTTCTTATTAGCTGAGGCCTCAAAGCAACTATGTTTTGGTGTATGATTCATGATTTAAGATACTTCAATTATTTAATATGGAATGATTCAGTAAATTAAGTGATGCATGCTTGCTGAATGTGGTGAATGGTGATCTTCTATTATGCAATTTGTATTCAAATGATCCACAAATTGTTTTCCAATGCTGTGTTATTTGTTTGTCATGGATACTGATAATCCTTTGAATTAATTTGAATGTTTGGCTCATCTGTTTCGTTTTTCTCTGCAGAAGTTCGCATGCTTGTAGAAGTTCCCATCCTTTGAATTATTTCGGGATTCTCGATTTGTCCCGAAATCCATAAACTATTTCGGGATTCCCAAAAATTTAGTTTGGGATCGGTCTTGAAATTGGAATTCCTGAAAACTTCGGTTTGGGAATCAGGAAAAGGGTTTCGGTTAGGTATCCTATACCGAACCAGCCTTAATCCTGCATCCTGGTGTTAATGCTCCCGCCCGAGGCCAGGGCACAGCCTTCACGTGATCGTTCACCTCTCGCACCGCACACTCACCTTGGATCCAAGTTTGGTGCCAGCCTGTCGTACAAACCACAATAGGTGGTTCCGACTCGTAGGTGACCCGCGATTCATTGCACAGTCTTCACGTTATTGTAGCACTTGACTGTACTTATTTACACTTAGCCTGTCGTACAGACCACAATAGGTGGTTCTGACTCATGCGCAATAATTGGTTTATGAGCTATAGGTTTTGTCGTCCATGTCACGTTAGGTGACTCTGGCTGACATACCATTTTATATTGATTCTTATCACCCGGCTTACATATTTGTTACTGAGATACTTAACATGGCACATACTTTGGTTTTCATTGCTCTCAAGCCTGATTTCTATATACGTATGTATTATTATTTTCTGGGAAATTATATGGGTTTTACAGTGAGGGGTTATAACATTTTCAAAAGGTTTTTATTAAAACTTTATTTTCAAGCCTACTCACCCTTGTTTTTCGCCCTTCGAGGTTTTAACTGCTGAAAGTTCGTATCGACGAGGATTCTTGGCGAATCTCAGTATAGGTGGCTACCTCTGAGGGTATGATCCTTACCCACATTATTGTACTTTACTTATGCTCTGACGTCGTGTTTGAAATGGGTTCTTTCCCGCTCACAACGTACTCTTGTCTTTAGGCATTTTTAGGTTTAAATTTATTCACATTTTCCACATCACTACACTTTATGGCTTTGTCACATTCCAGGTGTCGGCCAGCACAGCTCGGTTCGGAGTCCTAGTGGACATTCCGGGTCGGGGCCACCCAAATTCTAGGGTTCCGGCTGTTCGTGGCCAAATTCAGGTATTTACAGGACGAATTGGACTTCAGCCCAGGTATGAAAAATGTTCCTTTCCTTGAGTTGTACATTCCTGAAAAATTTGGTAATTTTTGGAAATAGTTAAATTTTCCGGCGAGTCGGGACGGCCGACTGCCACCCATGGTGGTGCGTGCAGCGGCGTGTGGCCAGAGGGCCGTCAATGCTATTTTTTGGCTAAATTTGATGTCCTGAATTCAGTTTTGATATTCGTATGATGTAGGTTGATCGTTTGAACCTAAATTCACTACGATACGTGGCTTGGTCAATATATGAATCGATGATCCGGCCGTTGAATCGTCACTAAACTTTGATACATTATAATATGTAATATTCGAGGACCTTAGGAACTTACAAATCGAGAATGTGACGCATGGATCTTCCTGAATTAGATTTGTAAGTTTGTAAAATAAAATGTCGACCGCCACTTGATTTCGTGATTGGCGGAGATCCAACCGTTTGATCATAATGAATTTTAGTATGTTGTTTTAGAAGCGTAATGTGAATTACGAATGGTTTGATCCCTTCATTTATGGTACGTAGACAGTCTAACCAGGATGTTAGATGCAACCATAAACTAAACAAAATGATTATTATTTTTTTTGTGGTTAGTTAGAATTATAATTAACCATTATTTTTGTTGTGGCCTACCTGTGTGTTTGGCTTCCGAATTAGAAATTTTGGGATTTTACATTAAGGGTGTTGTTCTTGTCCAGATTATGTATTGAAAGTTATCATTGACTGTGGTAGTGAATCGAGAGATCTGTTGTGTTCTTAGAAAGTGCAAAAACATATTTTTAAGGTTTACGGAATAGAAATTCTTTTGGTGCATATTACAAAAAATTTGTTTCTTTTGTCAAGGGAAGATTGACAAACCTAATACCATTTGCCGATCTATTAGAGGAAAGCTAATTGAAATTCATTTAGTGCATATTAGAAAATTTAGGGTTTACGATATAGAAAATTTTCTTTCTTTGTGTTTTTATTCTTCTTATTTTTGTCTACAAATTGTCAATTAATTGTATTAATAAGAAAATGAGAAAAATATTAGGGAAAGCTCAACTTGATTATTGCACAAGAATCTTTTAATCAACAACTAGTTGTTTGTATGAATTAAGGGTATTTGTGTCTATTTAAGGGAGATTTTGAATATATTTGAAAGTTTTTACAGAAAACTGACATTTTGAAATTAGGGACTAATATTAGGCTATATTTGATAAACATTCTTGACCATGAATGCTGCATATTTCAATGAAGAATATTAGGTGTTCATTAGGAGGCATCCACCATGATTGTTTAGTTTTACTAACTTCGCTGGTTCTTCATTGGCCTCCTGGAAATCATGCATCCAACTGAAAGTGTTGTGAATTAAAGCAATAGGATGTGCACTAAAACCTTCCCATACCAAGCTATCTCTTGCTTTCCAAATGAGGGCATTTAAGCTTTTGGTTGTTTGAATACCAAGGGAGGGTATTTAAGTCTATTTAAGTGAGATTTCTATTATTTTTTAAAGAAGTTATAAAATGTGACATTTACGAAATTAGGTGTTGAATTTTGGCTATTATTGATAAACTCAATAACAAGTATGATTGGCCAATGTAGCCATGGAAACCGGAGTGGGTGCCCTATAGTCTTAAGTTCAAGATGCCGGGAAACTCATCTAAACTGACTGGAACAAGTGCCCCAGTTACACGAAATCTTTACTATTCGTTTGACGTTGAGGCGATAAATGTTGTGTACTTTCCAATAGAAGCCAATTTTGTTGAAGGAAGCAAGCAATTGGAATTTATAAAGCGAGATTTGGAGGCGGTGAATAGGATGAAGACGCCATTTGTGGTCGTGCAAAGACATAGGACGATGTACACAAGAAGAAACAAGAGAGGTGATGCTCTAATGAAGGCGAAAATGCTGGAGCGTTTGGACATTTAGAGCCTCTGTTTGTGAAGAACAATGTAGCCTCTGTTTGTGAAGAACAATGTAGCGTACACAAATATGAAAGGTTTTATCAGTTGGAAAACTATACTTGTGGGAGCATGGGACCTATTCATGTTGTGATTGGGATGGCAGGGCAAGACTGGCAATCGATACGGGTGCCTAGACCAGATCATCCAATCGATCAAGTGTGTCAAGTGTGTTTTGGTTGTTGTGAAAACCTAATAAAATAAGAGTATATTAGTACTTTTACATCAAGTTTTAGTTATAGTTATCATAAAATTAAAATGATGGCTATAATTCTATATGGGGTCTAAAATTTGGTTTTTTTTCCAAATTTCCTAGGTCTTCTCAGGTTGAGTAAAATTGCGCCATCCTCCCTCCAAATTATCCCAATTTTCTTTTTGTGCAAATCCTGTCGGAATTTTGTGATTCTTTTTAGGAATAAGGGTTATTGGTGAACTTGGAGTGATTTCTTGATGTATATTTTTTAAGGATTGAGAAATTTTGCAACTTGTCTAATAAATTGAAAAAGATTTTGGTGAATTTGAATTGGTTTTCATTGGGGATATTTTGATCGAGTTGGATTTTGGGCCTCAATGAAACTCTTGCTTCTTCTAGTTTGTTCGAACACCATGTCCTAGGATTCGAAACAATTAACGTATCTTAGTAAATATCTCAGTTGGATCGGTGGCTCAAGAATGCCGTGATTAAGGCAAATTATAGCTTGCTTAAGTAAGGCATGATGTGAAAGTTAAAAACTTATCAGTTTAGCATGAAAGAGAACTTGTGCATAATTGCATGATTTTGGGGAATCACAAATCTAATAAAACAAAATAAATAAAAAATTACAAAGTCTAAACTCTACTTTAATTTACTACAACTAACCACCCCTCTCTTAACATCCATGGAAAAGCTCAAGAATTCCAGATATAAGAACCATAAAAAAGCTTAAGGAAGAAGAAAAGTATTCTCAATTGTATTTCTCTCTCTTGGAAAACAGATATTACAATACCGACTTAGTTTAGAAATAGAGGGAAAATGTTATTTGTTGATGCACAAAACCAGAGGTCTTGGGACAACGTAAATCCGACCGTGAATCTGCAAGAAAGTAAAGAACACAAGATGTATCGTGGTTCACCCCAATGTTTGGGCTACGTCCACACTAATATTGTATTTCTCTGTTTGTGAGAGGATTGTGAGGGTGAGAGCCTCCACAGAAAGAGAGAGTTTGAGAGAGCTCTCTGATGAAAGTGAGGGGATTGTGAGGGTCAGAGAGCTTCTGTATGTGAGGATGAGAGCTTGAGGTTTGTGAGGGTGAGGAGGCCCTTTTATAGAATAAGGGCTCCTCACTTATTACATGTTTGCCCCTTCATTCATTACATAATTACATTTGAGTCCCCCGAGTATTTATACGAGGTCTAAATACGGAGGCCCTAAGTATGGTACAAACAGTAGTCCCCCAAGTCTTCAGTCAAGAGAGTCTTTTAGCTGGAGACTTGAAATTCAGTCCATGTGTGGGCCGAAGTAATTAGATATCATCTTGAACTGATACTTGGCTTGTGGCGTTGAAGGTGAGGGAGTCCCTTTTATATAATAAGGGCTCGCTCCTCAATACATAAATGATGGTCTAGAGTTGATACTCGCGGTGAGGCAGTTGCTTAGTAGGCAGCGATGCTCTCTAATGATGGTGAGGGAGTCCCTTTTATAAAATAAGGGCTCGCTCATCAATACATAAGTGATGGGTTAGGAGTGATGCTCGCGGCGAGGTGGTTGCTCAGCTGGCGGCGATGCTCTCTAATGAGGGTGAGGGAGTCCCTTTTATAAAATAAGGGCTCGCTCCTCAGTACACGAATAATGGGTTAGGAGTGATGCTCGCGGCGTGGCGGTTGCTCAACTGGCGGCGATGCTCTCTAATGTGGGTGAGGGAGTCCCTTTTATAAAATAAGGATTCGCTCCTTAGTACATGAATAATGGGTGCTCTCTAATGAAAGTGATGGAGTCACTTTTATAGAATAAGGGCTCGCTCCTCAATACATAAATAATGGGCTAAGTCCCCCAAGTATTTTTCATGAGGCCCAGTTGTGGAAGCCCAATATATGGTACATAGTGTAGTCCCCTAAGTCTTCAGTTAATAGAGGTTGTTGGCTGGAGACTTAAAATTCAATCCATGTATGGGCCGAAGTGGCGGTTGTTCGGAGGCTGTATTTGTATACCCTGCACTGAAGCTTTGTAGGTGAAGCCTTGAAAGTGAAGCTTTGAAGCTGGAGCTTTTGCAAATGAAGCTTTTGAAGCTGGAGCTCTGTAAATGAAGCTTTCGAAGCTGATTGACATGAGTGATGCTCATGAATGTTTATGTTGATTAACATGAGTGATGCTCATGGATGTTGACATAAGTGATGCTCATGAATGTTGACATGAATGATGGTCATGAATGTTTATGTATAATTGACATGAGTGATGCTCATGAATGTTTATGTATGATTGACATGGGTGATGCTCATGTATAATTTTTGGAGTACTGGATGTACTTTTGATCATCTAGTTGGTGATAATAGCGGCAGGCTGCCGAATAATTTTGGAGTACTTGATGTACTTGTGATCACCTGGTTGGTGATAATAGCGGCAGGCTACCGAATAATTTTGGAGTACTAGGCGTACTTTTGATCACCTGGTTGGTGATAATATCGGCAGGGTGCCGAATAATTTTGGAGTACTGGGCGTACTTTTGATCACTTGGTTGGTGATAATAGCGGCAGGTTGCCGAATAATTTTTTGTACTACTGGACGTACTTTTGATCACCTGGTTGGTGATAATAGAGGGTCTGGCTCTTTTGGGCATATGGGCTATTGCCCTCCACATAACAATCTAGCCCATTATTTTGGGCTTGCCATTTTTTTTTTGGCATGTTGCCTTCTTTCTTTCTTTATGATCACACTCTGGCGGATTTATACAGATGTCTGCAAAAAATAAGAAAAGTAAATCGCATCATTAAAAAAAACTGCTGCAGAAGGTGGGTATGGCATATGGTTGGATAGTGGGATAGCATCTGCACAATTGAAGGGAATTTGAGCTTTTGGTTTTGCTTTTACTTTCTCTTTTCCACCGCACCTATCTCTGTCTCTCCACCTCCAAACATACTTACCTGCAGACTTGCTTTTGCCTTTTCTTTTCACTTTCTGCTTTTGCTTTTGTTTCTTTTTTTCTGCTGCATGGTTCACTCATTGGCATCAAGGGCTACTAGTGGTGGTTCGAGGCACAAGCACGTCACTTTTCTCGAACAACCCACTGCGCAGCAAGCCTGACCTCTGCGCTCTTCCTGCGAGGGGCGCTGGGCTTGAGATTGGAGAAGTCGATTTGAAAGGCGCACTGGTTGCCCCAATTGGAGTAGCGAAAGAAAAATCCTGAAAAGGTCATGTCATCTTCCTGCCAGGGAACCACCCAAGATCCCTGCATTTCTTCCCCGACAAGCACTCAGAGTACCCCGCCGTTAGTTTCGCGAACTCCGACAGAGGGACTTTGTCGCCGTTTTTGAGCCATCCGTTCTGCAGCTTCTTGTAGGCTTCGTTGATTTTGCCCTGCTTTTCATAAAGTATGTGCCTTGCTCTAACATAAGTGCAGGTGCCTAGCCCATCGGCGGCCTTCCCGGATTTTCCTTTCCCTTCCCTTTTCCTCCTAGCTTCGCATCATTCCCCATCTCTTTGACTAATTTATCCGATTGGAGGTCGGAGTGATCTTCTGGGTTTACAACTGCATTCCGTGCTTTCCACCACCTGCACCCGCCGTCGACTAGCTCGTAGGGAATCAGCTCATCTGGCGACCAAGGGTTATGTAGGCACACCATATCTCTCGTGCAACTCTTGAACCAGGCACACCATACCCGAAGCGCCAGAGCTAGGACCAGATTTGTTCCCTCCTTGGGTTTCCGACTCGGTGAACGCATGACCCCCTCCATCGCTTAGACCTTCCTTCATAGTTCCAGTATACAACCCATCAAACACACTCTCCATCTCTTTGTCTATGTTCGCCAACTTAAGAGGACGAGCCTCCGACGTACACAAAACCAAAGAGCTTATGACAAGGACAGCAACAAGGAAAGAGAACAAGGGTTTCAAACTTTTCGCCACCTGGAAGAAGAATATATTGCGAAATGATCGATGGTGCTTGATCAGACTACGCTTCTGGCCGATGTTTAAATTTTCGGTTTGATTTGGTTTTGGGTTTGGAGATGCCGAGGTGGTTGTGGGGGCGTTGATGTTTCCGGCGGAGTCCGGCGTGATCTGGAGCGCATCGTTGCTGATCGTCGCCGGTTGGAGCACTGCGAACTTGCTGTAAAAAAGAAAGAGATCTCTAGGGCTTTTTTTATGAGCAGAGACCGAGAGAGAGAGAGAGAAAAAGAGAGAAAGAGAGAAAGAGAAAGAGAGAGAGGTCTCTGTCGGTGTGGACGCCCAAGAACAAGAGAGAGATGAGGGACCGTAGAGAGATGACCCGGGTCCGGTATATATATATATATATATATATATATATATATATATATATATATATGGTCTGGAATGAAGGCTTTCAAGCATCTCGCCATGGGAGGTTGACGAGAGAGGGACATGAGAGAGATGACTTGGTGGTTTTGTGTTTGTGGTGGTTTTCTGGAAAAGCCCAAGGAGGGAGGTTCCGGGTTTCTGCAGATTCACGGTGTAGTGTGGTGAGGTCTCACGGTGGTGAGATAAAAACATGAATGAGAACCGACATAGCTTTTTGTGTCGTTTCCCACAGACGGCGCCAAATGTTGATGCACAAAACCGGAGGTCTTGGGACAATGTAAATTCGACCGTGAATGTGCAATAAAGTAAAGAACATAAGATGTATCGTGGTTCACCCCAATGTTTGGGCTACGTCCACACTAATATTGTATTTCTCTGTTTGTGAGAGGATTGTGAGGGTAAGAGCCTCCACAGAAAGAGAGAGTTTGAGAGAGCTCTCTGATGAAGGTGAGGGGATTATGAGGGTCAGAGAGCTTTTGTATGTGAGGATGAGAGCTTAAGGTTTGTGAGGGTGAGGATGCCTTTTTATAGAATAAGGGTTCCTCACTTATTACATATTTGCCCATTCATTCATTACATAATTACATTTGAGTCCCCCGAGTATTTATACGAGGTTTAAATACGGAGGCCCTAAGTATGGTACAAACATTATTTATACAAATGACTGGTCGGGTTTATCGGGTTTGAGTCGGGTTCAATCCAACCTGTTAAGCTAACGGGTCACCCGAACCCCAACCTGTTAATCTAATGGGTCACCCGTTAATACTCGTTAACAACGGTTTTTTTTTTTTTTGCATTCCAATACAATTACGCATATTAACTGAAAGGATGTAAAAAATGGTGCTGACAGTGAAAAGGGTACTGGCTTGGATATATAGTTAACAGATAAGGAGCTGCGACTTAGATTTCTCCTCCGTCTGGTTCTGGAATTCGTCCTGCAGACAAGAAGCTGCAGATGACGTCTTCGAAGAGGATGGAGATAAGGATTGACATGCGGATCACGGAGCGGGAGGTGCAGCACAAGAGGAATTAGAACGACTTGAGGGATGACATTTCTTGGGGAGATGGTGGAGGGAACGGAGGAGGGTCTGGTCGGAGAGCTTGGGCTGTCATATCCCGGTCCAGGCCCCCACCACATCCCGGGCTAGACTCCACCGTAGCACAATATTGTCCGCTTTGGGCCCCAACCATGCCCTTACGGTTTTGTTTTTAGGAACTGACACGAGAACTTCCTAGTGGGTCGCCCATCCTAGGAATGCTCTCGCCCGAACTCGCTTAACTTTGGAGTTCCGATGGAACCCGAAGCCAGTGAGCTCCCAAAAGGCCTCGTGCCAGGAAGAGATGAGCATGTACATATAAGGCATAGAGGATCCACTCCCCTAGGCGATGTGGGATCTAACAATCCACCCCCCTTAGGGGCCCGACGTCCTTGTCAGCACACTTCCAGCCAAGGATTGGCTCTGATACCAAATTGTCACATCCCGGCCTGTGCCCCCACCATATCCTGGGCTCGACTTCACCGTAGCATGATATTGTCCGGTTTGGGCATCGACCACGACCTCATGGTTTTGTTTTTGGGAACTCACACGAGAACTTCCCAGTGGGTTACCCATCCTGGGAATGCTCTCGCCCGAACTTACTTAACTTCGGAGTTCTTATAGAACCCGAAGCCAGTGAGTTCCTGAAATGCCTCGTGCTAGGAAGAGATGGGCATGTACATATAAGGCATAGAGGATCCATTCCCCTAGGCGATGTGGGATCTAACATGGGTGATATGAAGGCCCCCGCCGAGGGCCAGAGTTTTCGCGGCGGAAATGCTCGCGGGGATATTGCCATGAACTAATCAAATGAATGAATCAATGAAGTAGTAGATTATTTATCGATGATAAAAAAAGATAGAAAAATAGGAAAAAGATAAGGTGTGGTTATAATTTATAATGGTTGCTAACAGGTGCTAACAAGTTGACCCAAAGTGACCCGTTATTTAACGGGTTGTTAACGAGTTCACCCGTTAACGATCCTACCCATTAAGCATCCACCCAAATACTAATATTAACGGGTCGGGTCAGGTCCAAAATGCCAGGTCTACTGGACACAGCACATGTGGCAATTAATCTACCAATATTACATGCTTATCTAATACCCTCCCCCTTTCAATCTTAGCTAGGGTAACCAAGTCTAAGATTGAAACAATGTTTAAGAAAGTAAGGACCATGAAGTCCTTTGGTAAGAACATCAACCACTTGAATTTGAGTTGGAATGTATTGTACAACCAAATCACCCTTCCGCACTCATTCTTGAATAAAGTGAACATCTGTTTCCAAGTGCTTAATATGAGAATGTTGAACAGGATTTAAACTTAAGGCAATTGCAAATTGATTATCACAGTAAATATCAGGAGGTGTAGATAAGAAGTCATGAAGATCTTTGAGTGTGAGGCGAATCCATGCAACATCAACAGTTGTATGTGCCAAAGCTCGATATTCAGCCTCAGTAGAGCTCATAGACATTGATGCTTACTTTTTAGATTGCCAAGAAATAGGATTATCCCCGAAGTACACTACATAGCCAGTGATAAATCGTCGAGTGTTCAAACCTGCTGCCCAGTCAGAGTCACTATATGCAGTTAAAGACAAAGGAAAAGTTGTGGTAAAATTCAATTCCCACTTGAATTTTCCCTGTAAATATCGCCAAATTCGTTTAACCATTCCAAAATGTATATATGTTGGACCACTCATATATTGACAAACTATATTAACAATAAAGGCTATATCTGGTCGAGTGAAAGTCAGGTACTGCAAACCTCCCACAATACTCCTATATGTAGTTGGATCACTAAGAAGAACACCTTAAGTATTAAGAACCTGATTATGAGGTTTACAAGGGGTTGAACAAGGCTTACAATCATCCATGGTAGCTGTGTGAAGAAGATCCTTAACATATTTGGATTAATTGACAAAAATATCACCATTGGACTTATAAGAAATTTGAAGACTAAGAAAATAGGCTAATTTGCCCATATCTTTGAGATCGAAGACCTCACTTAGAGTGTCTATCACAGTTTGAACCATTGAGGAGCTAGAACCTATGATGATAAAATCATCAACATACAACAACAAGATGACTACATGGTTCCCATCCTTTTTGACAAATAAACTGGAATCAGAAAGAGGTGCCTCAAATCTAATAGCAAGCAAATAGGTTGTAAATTTGTCATTCCAAGCTCTTGGAGCTTGTTGCAAGCCATATAAGGATTTGACTAATTTGCGTACATGAGATGGACAACTAAAATTCACAAACCTTGAGGTTGCTTCATATAGACCTCTTCTTGTAATTCACCATGAAGAAAATCATTTTTAACATCTAATTGCCTAAGTTCTCATCTATGCATTGCAGCTAATGCTAGAATAAGCCTCACAGTAGTATGCCTTACTATTGGACTAAAAGTCTCAATATAATCCAATCCATTTTCTTGGCTAAATCCTTGAGCAACAAGCCTAGCCTTGTATCTAGAGATGGAACCATCTGAATTTCTTCTGATTTTGAACACCCATTTACTGCCAATCACATTTTTATCAATAGGAGAAGGAACAAGAACCCATGTGCCTTGAGTTTTAAGAGCATCAAACTCCTCTTGAATTGCAGCTTGCCATTGGGGAATCTGAGAAGCTTGTTTGAAATTAGTAGGCTCAGATGAGTCACTAGTATCTGCAATAAATGTAAAACCTCCCGAAACTGATCATCATCAGATAAATGTAAAGGCTCAACCTTAGGAAAGACTGCAGTAAGAGCAATGAATAGTACCAATTATTAATCTGGTTTGCATACCCTGAGAGATAGGTACCAACTCTGACATGGAAGAGGGAGATGCACTAATCAAAGGCAAAACAACTTCCAACTAATGAAGTTGAAGGACATGCAACAGTGTTGAGGAATAGGAAGCAGTAGCATGTGAACTAGCACTTGAACTTGATTCCTGTACAAAATTAGATAACCTCTTAATACTCTTATCTCCAATATTTGAAGTAGAATGACTATGAGAAGAAGATAAAGAAGCAAAACTAAGAGATTGACTGTGAGCATGATCTTGACTCTGTACTGGAGAACTGTGAAGGCAGCACTAGAAGATATTTGGACAATAATAGGTCTTGGAGAAACATTAGTAGAGAGACTGAGAGATATTAGATGAAGAAACCTTATCTTTGTATGGAAAACAACTCTCATCATATATGACATGTCTAGAAACTACAATCTTTTCTATAATGATATTGTAAAACATAGCACCCTTATACCCATAAGAATATCCAAGAAAAATGCACTGCATGGATCTAGACTGCAATTTATTTGTGTTATATGGCCTAAGATATGGATAAATGACACAACCAAACACCTTAACTGCTAACAACTCAGGTTTCTTGCCAAACACCTTTTCAAAAGAAGTCAACATCTGAAGAACTTTACATGGCATTCTATTAATTAAAAAGACTGCATATGCAACTGCATGATACCATAATCGTTAAGGAAGCATCACTATGAATCTTATGGAAAGGAGTATTAATCCTATCAATCCTATCTGAAAAAGACAACCTACTCATCTTGCCATTCAGACAATCTTCACACATGTTTACAGGATCATCAGTACTACATGATATTCTAGAATCTTTAAACATAACTTGCAAAACTTCATTGGAAGTAGGCCTGGCAAACGGGTCGTGTCAGTCGTGTTCATGTAACACCTGTTATCTTAACGGGTCGTGTCGTGTCACACCTGTTATCTTAACGGGTCCTTAACAGGTCGGGTCACTTTACCCAACGGGTAAAGTGACCCGACCCGTTTTGACCCGTTAAGAATTTTTTTTTTCTTAAATTTGCACATACCACACATTATCACATAAATATTACTTCAAAACATTAAAACACATTTGTTGTTTAAGTACTACATCTAGGCCTGGCAAACGGGTCGTGTCTGTCGTGTTCGTGTCGTTTTCGTGTAACACCTGTTATCTTAACGGGTCGTGTCGTGTCACACCCGTTATCTTAACGGGTCCTTAACAGGTCGTGTCACTTTACCCAACGGGTAAAGTGACCCGACCCGTTATGACCCGTTAAGAAAAATATTTTTTTTTTTAATTTGCACATACCACATATTGCCACATAAATATTACTTCAAAACATTAAAACATTTGTCATTTAAGTACTATAACTACACTCGAAAATAAGAGCCTAATAAAAAAATAATACATACACTACTAATCTATTACAAATATTAAATGTGCAAGGATATGCAAAATGAAAGAGTTTTTGTTTTCAAGGTTGTAAGTCTTTCTCAAAAGATTAAATCTCAGCCGATCCAAATGGTCATCAATTTTTTAAATTTAATTTAATATATATAATTATATTATATAATTACTATAGTTTTTAGGGGTATAAAATTGTTAAATTAATATATATAATTATTATAGTTGATTCATACTTTTATTAAGTATATAACATAAGATTTTGTGATATCCACATCCACTAGTGTAAATATTTTAAATTGAAGATCGAATTCATTCTTTGTATTCATATATGGTCAAGGACTGTAGCTGTAAAAAATCATCAAAATCGGAGTTAAAATAACCGTTAAATCGTGATTTTTCGTTTATAACCGTCGAAAAGTTTTGTCCCGTTACTTGATCTCTCAATGTTTGTTTTTTGTGATTTTGTGCTTATTTGATCTCGAAGCATATACAAACAAGTTTAACGGTTGGGATCGTTGAAATTAGTTTCGGAGAATTTGTATCCCATCAAAACAATAGATTGACT
Organism: Malus fusca; assembly: GCA_035220775.1. Lineage (NCBI taxonomy): Eukaryota > Viridiplantae > Streptophyta > Magnoliopsida > Rosales > Rosaceae > Malus > Malus fusca. The sequence continues at coordinate 47,064,504 of CM069073.1, read as the reverse complement.
AACACTTAGAGTTTATTTATACTTTCATTAAGTATAACATAAGATTTTGTGGTATCCACTTGTGTAAATATTTTAAATTGAAGATCGAATTCATTCTTTGTATTCATATAGGGTCAAGGAGTGTAGCTGTAAAAAATCATCAAAATTGGAGTTAAAATAACAGTTAAATCGTGATTTTTCGTTTATAACCGTCGAAATGTTTTGTCCCGTTACTTGATTTCTGAATGTTTGTTTTTTGTGATTTTTTGCTTATGTGATCTCGAAGCATATACAAACAAGTTTGACGGTTGAGATCGTTGAAATTAGTTTCGGAGAATTCGTATCCGATCAAAACAATAGATTGACTAACACATAGAGTTTATTTATACTTTCATTAAGTATAACATAAGATTTTGTGGTATCCACTTGTGTAAATATTTTAAATTGAAGATCGCATTCATTCATTGTATTCATATAGGGTCAAGGACTGTAGCTGTAAAAAATCATCAAAATCGAAGTTAAACTAACCGTTAAATCGTGATTTTTCGTTTATAACCGTCGAAAAGCTTTGTCCCGTTACTTGATCTCTAAATGTTTGTTTTTGTGATTTTTTGCTGATGTGATCTCGAAGCATATACAAACAAGTTTGACGGTTGAGATCGTTGAAATTAGTTTCGGATAATTTGTATCCCATCAAAACAATAGATTGACTAACACTTAGAGTTTATTTATACTTTCATTAAGTATAACATAAGATTTTGTGGTATCCACTTGTGTAAATATTTTAAATTGAAGATCGAATTCATTCATTGTATTCATATAGGGTCAAGGAGTGTAGTTGTAAAAAAATCATCAAAATCGGAGTTAAAATAACCGTTAAATCATGATTTTTCATTTATAACCGTCGAAAGATTTGTCCCGTTACTTGATATCTGAATGTTTGTTTTTTGTGATTTTTTGCTGATGTGATCTCGAAGCATATACAAACAAGTTTGACGGTTGGGATCATGGAAATTAGTTTCGGAGAATTCGTATCCCATCAAAACAATAGATTGACTAACACTTAGAATTTATTTATACTTTCATTAAGTATAACATAAGATTTTGTGGTATCCACTTGTGTAAATATTTTAAATTGAAGATCGAATTCATTCATTGTATTCATATAGGGTCAAGGAGTGTAGCTGTAAAAAAATCATCAAAATCGGAGTTAAAATAACCGTTAAATCATGATTTTTCATTTATAACCGTCGAAAGATTTGTCCCGTTACTTGATCTCTGAATGTTTGTTTTTTGTGATTTTTTGCTGATGTGATCTCGAAGCATATACAAACAAGTTTGACGGTTGGGATCGTTGAAATTTGTTTCGGAGAATTCGTATCCCATCAAGTTCAATGGTGTATGTGTGTGTATATATATATATATATTTATTTATTAAGTAGATTTAAATCTATTTATTTTGTTTGTATAATTGACCGGTACACAGAGTAGTACATCACGTGTCATTATAAAAATAGTGGGATATATCATATGTGCGATAAAAAGTTAATAACTTAAAAAAAAATATTATCACCATTGCACTTCTATTTATTTTCATTTTTCCCTCTCTTTTTTGTTTCCTTTTCAACTTTTCATATAATTTTCACTTTTCCCTCCACCCTATCCATCTATCTTTCCCTAATTCCCTCTCTTTTTTGTTTCCTTTTCAATTTTTCTTATTATTTTCATTTTCTCTCCCTTTTTCTTCAAAAAGGGCGGCACTGCAGCAGGGAATGGAATGGATCAATTATGGAATCAAAATTCAAATCAATGGATGCATACATATTAATTAATAATTATTATAGTTTTTATAATTCAAAATTTAATCTATATATATATAATTATTATAGATAGTTAATATTTTGGGGTATAATTATTATAGTATATATAATTATTATAATTATTATAGTTAATTTAATATATATATATATATAGATATTTATTATAGTTTTTAGGGGTATAAAATTGTTAAATTAATATATATAACTATTACAATATTTTTTTAGGGTTATAAAATTATAAAATTAATATTCTGCTTATCGTGTATCGTGTTACCCACGTGTATACCCGAATCAACCCGTTATCTTAACAGGTGCTTATCGGGTTACCCGATAACGACCCGATTCGTTATCGTGTCGACCCGAACAGCTGTTAATTTCGTGTCGTGTCGTGTCGGGTTATCGGGTCGTGTCAGGAATTGCCAGGCCTAACTACATCTACACTCGAAAATAAGAGCCTCATAAAAAATACATCCATACACTACTAATCTATTACAAATATTAAATGTGCAAGGATATGCAAAATGAAAGCGTTTTTGTTTTCAAGGTTGTGAAGCCTTTCTTAAAAGTTTAAATCTTGCCAATGGAACTCAAAGCTTAATGAAAGTGACCCACTAGTGTGTTTATTCGTACTTTCATTAAGTATAACATAAGATTTTGTGGTATCCACTAGTGTAAATAATTTAAATTGAAGATCGAATTCATTCATTGTATTCATATAGGATCAAGGAGTGTAGTTGTAAAAAATCATCAAAATCAGAGTTAAAAATAACCGTTAAATTGTGATTTTTTGTTTATAACCGTCGAAAAGTTTTGTCCCGTTACTTAATCTTTAAATGTTTGTTTTTTGCAATTTTTGGCGTATGCGATCTCGAAGCATATACAAACAAGTTTGACGGTTAGATCGTTGAAACTAGTTTCGTAGAATGCGTATCCCATCAAAACAATAGATTCACTAACACTTAAGAGTTTATTCTTACTTTCATTAAGTATAACATAAGATTTTGTGGTATCCACTAGTGTAAATATTTTAAAATTGAAGATCAAATTCATTCATTGTATTCATATAGGGTCAAGGAGTGTAGCTGTAAAAAAATATCAAAATTGGAGTTAAAATAACCGTTAAATCGTGATTTTTCGTTTATAACCGTCGAAAAGTTTTGTCTCGTTACTTGATCTCTGAATGTTTGTTTTTTGTAATTTTTGTTGTATGCGATCTCGAAGTATATACAAACATGTTTGACGGTTGGATTGTTGAAACTAGTTTCGTAGAATGCGTATCCCATCAAAACAATAGATTCACTAACACTTGATGAAAGTATAACATAAGATTTTGTGGTATCCCCTAGTGTAAATATTTTAAATTGAAGATCGAATTCATTCATTGTATTCATATAGGATCAAGAAGTGTAGCTGTAAAAAATCATCAAAATCGGAGTTAAACCGTTAAATCGTGATTTTTTGTTTATAACCGTCGAAAAGTTTTGTCTCGTTACTTGATCTGTGAATGTTTGTTTTTTATAATTTTTTGCTGATGCGATCTCGAAGTATATACAAACAAGTTTGACGGTTGGATCGTTGAAATTAGTTTCGTATAATTCGTATTCCATGAAGTTCAATGGTGTGTGTGTGTATATATATATATATATTTATTTATTAAGTAGATTTAAATCTATTTATTTTGTATGTATAATTATTATAGTTTTTAGGGGTATAAAATTCAATTTAAAATTTAATATATATATATATATATAAATATAACTATTATAGTTAATATTTTGGGGGTATAATTATTATAGTATATATAATTATGATAATTATTATAGTTAATTTAATATATATATATATATATATAATTATTATAGTTTTTAGGGGTATAAAATTGTTAAATTAATATATATAATTATTATAGTATTTTTTTAGGGTTATAAAATTATTAAATTAATATTCTGCTTATCGTGTATCGTGTTACCCACGTGTATACCCGAACCAACCCGTTATCTTAACAGGTGCTTATCGGGTTACCCGATAACGACCCGTTTCGTTATCGTGTCCACCCGAACACCTGTTAATTTCGTGTCGTGTCGTGTCGGGTTATCGGGTCGTGTCAGGAATTGTCAGGCCTAATTGGAAGGATGTCCAAGTCTCTAGTGCCATAAGGAATTCTTCATTGCATGTCCCACAAAAGTGGATCCCACAACTGTTGACTTCAATAATGTTAGAAAAATGTGTATAGGAATCTTGAATAGTTCATTATTGCTACTCTTTATGTGATGTAGAATCATCCATGTTGCCTTGTTATGCACAAAGAAATTGTTCTTCATCACAAATAAACCAACTGTGATTATCTTAACAAAGCTTTTTTTACTGAGAGCGAATTAACAGTTAACAAAAGAACATCTAAAATATTATGAAGATGTAGAGTATGAGATTGTCTTTAAAGAGCCATTGCCAATATGTTGAACTACCAAACCTTCTCTATTTCCAACCATGATTTTCTCAGTGCCTTCATATAGAGTGGCTCGAGTGAGAACAGAAAAATTCGGACTCATGTGATGAGATGCTCCAGTATCAAGGATCCAAGAATCACCTCCTGGAAAGTCATGAGAGTTGTGAGTAGACATGGCAGGAAATCCTCCTTGAGAAAGATTAGAAACTGAGCAACATTGCCCATAACAAGCTGAGAAGAATATGGAAAACCAGTTGGTTGTGGTTGATATGCAAAATTAGCTGCCAATGAAGGTGGTGGTTGATTGCCTTGATACACATAATTACCCTGGTGTCTGCAATTAAAAGCAACATGCCATCTTTTCCCATAAATTTGACACTCTTGAACAGCTTGACCAGTATCATTCCTATATAGACATGTCACCGTTGTATGGCCATTGCGAGAAAAGATCTGACACTTAAGGATTGGTTTAAATCTGTTAGAAGAATTGCCTGACCAAGACTGCAAGAATTACCAGACTTGGAACCATTATACCTAGGCTCATATCCCCTATTTCCTCTATGTCGAAAATTGTTACCATTGTACCTATTAGACTGAAAGTTGTTACCATTAGACTGAAAATTATTCCCATTGGAATGAAAAAAACTTCCTGGTGAAGGAGACTAATTACCCTCTAGAGAGTAAGGTGTAGTACCAATAAAGCCATAACCAAAACCCTATGGAGATTGAAAAGATGCACTAAAACCAGAAGAACTAGTGGAACCAAAAGAAATAGATGCACTAGAAGAATCATGAACATACATAGCAGCCATGTATGAACTAAAGACTTCACTCTAGCCTTAATGGTCTTTTCTACACCGACTAACTGAGCTATAAATTCCTTAATAGTGATTGGAGTATCCCTAGCCAAAATAACTATTCGAATGATATCATAATCTGCAAGTAAGCCAGTCAATGCAATAATGATAAGATCATTATCAGAAACTTTTTCTCCAGCTGCCTGAAGATGATCTTTGATACCTTTTAACCGCAGCAAGTATTTATCAATACTATCACCACCCTTTTGCATAGTATGAAGTTCAGCTTTTAAAAGATTCACACTAGCACTGGAAACAACCATATAATGATCTTGTAAAGCATGCCAGGCATCATATGAGGTCTTACAACCAACAACATGTTCTATGGCATCATCACCCAATGTAGCAATTAACAAACTTAACAGAGCAATATCTTCTTTAACCCATTCTTTATATGCAACACTGACTTCTTTAGTAACACCAGATTCAGAGGTGAGAACAAATTTAAGAAGACAAACATAATCCCCAGTGAAATGATCAAGAAGATCATATCCACGAAGTATATAACAAAATTGACAACTCCACTTAATAAAGTTCTCATCATTGAGCTTGATGGTGAGCATACCTAATAGACTTTCATTTTTACAGCAGTAGACATGATTATCAAGAAGAATAGACATCTTAGATGAAAAAACCATATCCAATCAACCACAAATGAAGATCCATAAATAACCCAGAACAAAAGAGCAACTTCGATGAACAACCTGGATCAAGAAAACAACTTAGCTCAAGAAATCAACCCAGATGAAGAAAAATTACATAAAACACTATAATTCAGTTGTATACGCTAATCTTTATGCAAGAGACAATTCTTAACAAACATGGCATCGGCCTTGAGTCATATGTCGAAAAAGCCAGAACAATCAATGTATCTAGCTTGGCATCGGCCTTGAATTAACATCAAACAATTTACAAGTATGGCATCGGCCTTCAATCAAACAAGTATGGCACTAGCCTTCATATATCTTTCTAAACAAAATTCCCAATTCTTCAAGAATACAAAGTTGTATAGAAAAAATGCAAGAAGTGAATAACCATATCACCTCAAGAACAATCAAAGCAACGGAAAGATCCATCCAAAAACAGACGCACAAGTGATTCCAGCTTTGGATACCATCTTAACATCCATGGAAAAGCTCAAGAATTGCATAAATAAGAACCAAGAGAAGCTTAAGGAAGAAGAAATTGCACTCAGATATGGTACTTCTGGACCAAGGACCATTTCATCATCTTTTTTTGGACGGAATGGATCTTTCTTAATGTCCAAAGAACGAACAACCATTAGCGTGCTAAGTGGATAAGCCTTGTCCATGCCAAATCGCTTAAAGATTTTTTCAATATAAGTTAATTGGTGGACCAAAATTCCACTAGCACAATGCTCGATCTACAGGCCAAGACAATATTTTGTTTTCCCAAGGTCTTTCATTTCAAATTCGCTTTTCAGATATTCAACAGTTTTATTGAGCTCTTCAGGAGTTCCAACTGGGTTCATATCATCGACATATATGGCCACTATAGCAAATCCAGAATTGGATTTCTTAATGAACACACAAGGGTAAATAACATTGTTGATATATCCTTCTTTGATCAAATACTCACTGAGACAACTATACCACATTTGTCTAGATTGTTTCAGCCCATACAATAATGGCCTTAATTTGATTGATAGCATACCTCGTGGTTTGTTAGTTGCTTCAGGCAACTTAAGTCCTTCTAGGGCCTTCATGTATATGTCAGTATCTAATTCTCCATATAGATACGCAATGATGACATCCATAAGTCGCATGTCAAGTTTTTCTGAAACCACTAAACTTATTAAGTAACGGAACGTAATTGCGTCCATTACAGGAGAGTATGTCTCCTCATAATCAATTACAAGTATTTGTGAAAAGCCTTGTGCAATGAGTCATGCTTTGTATCTTTCATTCTCGTTTTTCTCATTGCGCTTTCTTGTGAATACCTATTTGTAACCCACGTGGTTTACATCAGGCAGAGTTTGGACTACTGGTCCAAAAACACTTCGTCTTTCCAAGGAATTTAATTCTGCCTAGATTGCATCTTTCCACTTAGGACAATCTTGTCTCTGTTTGCATTCATCAACAGAGCAGGGCTCAATATCATCACTGAATATGATTTCAGTGGCTACTGCGAATGCGAACATATCATTGATGATTATTTCATTATGATCCCACAATTCATTAGTACATGCATAATTTATGGAGCTTTCTTTGCTTTCATGTACTTCTGTCTCTTCAGGGACATGTATTTCATCAAGGACATTTTTTTTTTCTGGAAGTCCAAAATCATGAATTGTGGATTTGTCATTCATTTTCTCTTCCTGAATGATTTCATTTGGATACAGCTGTGCCCTTGTCTTTCTCTTTCGAGGGGCTTAATCTTTTGAACCTGAAGGTCTACCATGCTTCAGGCATGTACCAGATGATTCATTCGCTGCCACTTTATTTTGTCCAACAGGGACATCAACTTTTGATGGTGCAGTTACAGCTGGTATATGTGATTTTGTCACTTTCATAGCATTATTAAATGCATCTGGCATTTGATTGGCAATACTTTGAAGATGAACGATTCTTTTCACTTCATTTTCACATTGAGTGCTACATGGATCAAAATGAGACAAGGTGGGTACAACCCATGTCAGCTCTTGCCGTTCTTCTGGAACGGTCTTTTCTCCCTCTAATGACGGGAATACTGTCTCATTAAAGTGACAATCAGCAAAATGAGTTCTAAACATATCACCTGTCAAGGGTTCCAAATATCTAATGATAGATGGTGAATCAAAACCCACATAAATTCTCAGTCTACGCTGACGTCCCATTTTAGTGCGTTGCGGCGGTGCAATAGGCACATAAATAGCACAACCAAAAACTTATAAATGTGAAATGTTTGGCTGATGCCCAAACACGAGTTGTACTAAGGAGTATTGGTGGTTGGCTATAGGTCTCAATCAAACCAATGATGCAGCATGTAAGATGGTATGTCCCCATGCAGAAACTGGCAACTTTGTTTTCATGAGCAGAGTGCAAGCTATTAACTAAAGCCGCTTGATCAATGCTTCTGCTAAACCATTTTGAGCATGGACATGAGGAACATGGTGTTCAACATCAATGCCCAATGTCATGCAGTAATCATCAAAGGTTTAGGACGTAAATTCACCAGCGTTGTCAAGTCGGATTGACTTAATGGGGGTAATCTGGGAACTGTACGCACAACTTAATTATCTAAGCAAGAAGTCTCGCAAAAGCTACATTTTGAGTAGACAAGAGACAAACATGTGACCATCGAGTAGATGCATCAACCAAAACCATAAAATATCAAAATGGTCCACAAGATGGTTGAATAGGCCGACAAATATCCCCTTGAATTCTTTGCAAAAATGATGGGGATTCAGCATCAACCTTTAGTTGTGATGGTCTTATTACCAACTTCCCTTGAGAACAAGCTTTGCAAGGGTTATCATTTGAGATAGCAATGTGTCTTCTCAATAATGGATGTTCATTAGAGTTGGTAATGATCCTACACATCATGGTGGATTCTGGATGGCCCAGACGGTCATGCTAAAGCATGTAAACTTTTGAATCAATGAACTTCTAGTTCATGACAGTATGTGATTCAACTGTCTTTATGTATGTATAATATAATCCACTCGACAAACCACGCAACTTCTCCAATATACGTTTCTGGGTATCATTGGAGGTAATTCATAGATACTCCACATTTTCTGCACTTTTCGTTTCAATGTGGTATCCATTTAATCGTATGTCTTTGAAACTCAACAAATTTCGAGTAGATCGAGTAGCATACAACGCATTTTGTATGGACAATATTGTTCCATTTTGTAACATAATCTGAGCTTTCCCTGAGCCTTCAATTACTTCTGATTGATCTGATATTGTTGTTACCCTTACTTTTGTAAGCATTAAGCTTGAGAAATACTTTCGATCACAAAGTATTGTATGCGTGGTTGCGCTGTCTGCAAGATAAATATCTCCGCCATTTCTCATGTTTTGAGAATAACCACAGTTTTTATCCATGCTTTCTGAGTAAATGGGATCATAGTTAAAACACAATTTATTCATAATAAAAGGAAATTGAAATGCCACTTTTATTGAATTGAAATGCAAGTTTTAAACTACAAGTTCAAAATAAAAATACATCAAACATAAATGATTCAATCGGACTGGTACACTTCATTCCCTCTTTCCACAATGAAGTCTAAAGCATCTAGGTGGGTTGTGTTTAACTGCCCTGATAAGTTAAGCACTGGATCAGGTAAATCTATTGGTCTAGCTTGGTTGAGGAAATTGGTCTCAACACCCTTTTCCTTAAAGGAGGCTTGATATAGATCCACCAGATGTTTTGGGGTATGACATGTATGGGCCCAATGCCCATTGCCACCACACTTGTGATAGGCTCTTTCAGAGTTTCTAGAAGCATTGTTCACATGATCTTTGCCTTTGTGGCGATTTACATTTTTAAAGCTCAAGCCTGAATTTTTCCTTGGAACCTGGTTGTGAAACTGGACACCATGATTCTTGCCTTTTCCATTCCACCGGCCTCGCTTGTGGCCACATCATTGTTTATGATTATTGCCACTAGAGGATGTGGCATTCATTTCGAGGGAAACAACATTCACTTCTGGGAATGGTGCAGATCTAGTAGATCGTGACTGATGATTTTTCATCAGGAGCTCATTATTTTGTTCGACTACCAAGTGCACATATATCAACTGGTTGTATTCAGTGAAGCCTCGTTCTCTATACTGCTACTACAGGAGCACGTTGGAGGCATGAAAGGTGTTGAACGTCTTTTCCAGCATATCCTCCTCAGTGATGGTTTCCCCACAGAGCTTCATCTGGGAGCTAATTCTGAACATCGCAGAATTGTACTCAGCCACTGACTTGAAATCCTGGATCCTTAGGTGAGTCCACTCATAGCAAGCTCTTGGAAGAATCACCATTTTCTGGTGATTGTATCTGTTTCTCAATGCCTTCTAGAGAGCTAATAGATATTCAACTGTTAGGTACTTGTTCTTTAGTCCTTCATCAAGGTGGCGACGGATAAAGATCATGACTTTCACCCGATCTTGAGAGGATGCACTGTTTTCCTCTTTTCTGGTTTCTTTTAGATTCCCTGCCTCCAAATGGATCTTGGTATCCACTACCTAGGTAATGTGGTTCTTCCCAGTAATGTCCAGGGCAAAAAATCAAGCTTTGCCAAGTTCGTCATTTTCTTTTATGAAAGAAAGATGAGATGTGTAAGAACTTGCAATAATATGTATTCCTGGAGGAATATAGTGTTAGAACTTCTGGTTCTTACAGATTTTTCATTTTTGATCTTCAGGCCAAAATGATAAGCACTCAAAACTTCAGGCTAAAGATTTACATGATTATTGAGAAGGGCGATTGTACCGCACCATTCTCATTGAAGTAAGGATAGGATGCGCGATTATACCGCACCACTTAAATAGAAGGAAAATTTAAATATGCAGAGTAGTTTAAATATGCAGGGCAAGGTAGGCGATTATACTGCACCACCTAAAATTACGATAAAATTTAAATCTGCAGTTCAAGATGGGTGATTGTATCGCACCATCTTTGATTGCAGTGAAATTGAATTTGCAGTTCAAGATGGGCGAATATACAACACCATCTTTGATTACAGTAAAATTAACATAAATAAATACTAGGTTAGTAATCAGGAACTACACCAAACAAGAAATCAAAGATATAAGTTATTATTAAATTGAGAACGAGAAGCAGGCGTGGTGGTAACAGCTCTTCGCGAGGATATATCATGCAGATGAGGCAGAGGAGGAAGAAGAACATGAAAACCCTTGGAGGAAGCTTTTTTTTCGATGAAGGGAGATGGGAACTAGTTAAGGTTAGAGAGTCGTGCTGATAACATGTTATAAATAGGCAAAAGTCAGAGAGATAACATTTTCTAAGGGTAGGAGCAAAGTAGGTGCAAAATATCACACTATAACTATAACACAAAAGTATTGCAAAGGAGGTGAGAGATACTGATATTATTTCTTTTGCTTACTTTCGTAGTGTACATTTAGATAGCACACATAGTGCTCTATTTATAGAGCAACTCCCATAACTACAACCATCCAAATACAATGATGATACTTTTGAAAGTATCAAACACTATTCCTAAGTCTTTATTCCTTTGAGTGGGCATTCACCCACTAATTCTACAACACCTTCTAATTTTTCTATGTGTTTTTTTTAGAAAATTTCATTTTAATCCTTTAAAAAGATGAGTTTTAGACTATAACCTTGTGTAAGATTTGTTTGTACCATACTTAGGGCCTCCGTATTTAGATCTCGTATAAATACTCGGGGACTCAAATGTAATTATGTAATAAAGGAAGGGGCAAATATGTAATAAGTGAGGAGCCCTTATTCTATAAAATGACTCCTCACTCTCCTCATTGGGAGAGGCCAACTCTTAGGCCTGAAAGCTCAGAAGCCTCCTCACATCCCCTAAGCTATAAGCTCTCTCAAAGCTCTCACTCTCATTCAGAGCTCTCTCTCCCTCACAATACTCTCAAAGAAATACAATATTAGTGTGGACGTAGCCCAAACCTTGGGGTGAACCACGATACATCTTGTGTTATTTACTTTCTTGCAGATTCACGGTCGGATTTACGTTGTTCCAAGACCCCTCCGGTTTTGTGCATCAACATTTGGCGCCGTCTGTGGGAAACGACACGAAAAACTATGTCGGTTATCTTTCATTTTTTCACCTCTACCGTGAATCTGCAAAATCTGCAAAAAAACCCAATAGCTCAAAACCTCAGTGCCCGTCCTTTGTTTCGCCACCACATCAAGATAACTCCCAAAACTCCACCATCACTCTACTCTCTAGAGAGAGAAACAATACACACATAGCAGAGAGAGATAGAGTGTACAAAAGTGCTTGTTGTGTGATATTGGTTGCCCTGCTTACAGTGACCTGCACAAATGGGGAAGATCTGTACAGGTTCTACAACTGGAATGTCACCCCTTGGAGTTAAACAACAGGTTCTTGGAAGCTCCTCTTCGCACGGAGAAGTAGCAGTAGCAACGGACCCCATACCGACGTTGCTTTCGACGAGGCAGTTCACAAGGCCGAGTGTCTCAGCCTCGACGCCAAGGCTCGAGAGCATAGATTGGGCCTTCTTCAAGCCCATCTCCAATGTCGTCGCTCCCTCCCTCACCAAACGGCATGCCAAGATCTCTGTCATTGGGTCGGCAACGTCGGCATGTCCATCGCCCATACCTGGATCTCGTTGGAGCAATGGTGGAAGCTGACCCAAGTGTTTTAGAGCTGAGCAAAGGCCGCAGCTGGTTGTCTGCTCTGCATGTCACCAATCATATATATATATGCACATACCAGAGACTTCATCACTCTCACTGTCCCTCATCTCTCTCCTGTTCTTGGGCATCCACACCGACGAAGGTCTCTCTCTCTCTATCTCTCTCTCTCTCTCTCTCTATCTAAAAATGTTGGTGGTGGTGATGCTAACTAAAATAATATTGTTGGTGTATTCAACTCCAAGTTGAACTGTTTCTCCGTTGCTGCCATCACACTGCTTGTACTATTTCATTTCCTCCATCATTTCTCTTTCCTCTGATCATTTTCTCTCTTCCTTCGATGTTGCTGATACTGCTTCACTGCCTTGGTTTTCTTCTCCCCGCACAAAGTTTAATCTTTAGAGATTAACTGAGTTGAGAGACCACACCACCCACCACCACATTTCATTTCTTTCGTTTTCGTAGCTTTGACTTAAAGTTTGACTCTCTGATCTGGAGGAGGAACAACAGTGAACAGTCGTACGCGAGCAGTGGCTCGGAGTTCGAGGACAGGAAACCGGATAATCTGAGGTGCCCCCCGCCGCCGGCTTCGATGGTCCCCAGTCGTCACATGAGCGAGAATCTGCACACGAACTCGAGCGGTACATCTCCAGATCTCAAACCCTTCATCGACTCGCCCGCCTCATACACCACAGATTCATCACCCCGGTCCCACTCCACTACATTAGCAATAACGGCGCCCGTCTTGTTGATGGGTCTGCTAAGTTGATGGGTCCCTGTCGTCCCCTTACAAAAACCAGATGAGATACAAATTCCAAACAGCTCGTGGATGCAAACGTCGGGGTTTGAAGACAGGTGCTGCGAGCAAGGAATTCCAACTATGATTACATGGAGCTATGGTGGGAAGGATGTAGCTTTGGAGGGATCATGTGATAATTGGAAGACAAGATTGGCTTTGCAGAGATCAGGGTAAAGGAACAGAAAAGAAAAAGAAAAAAGATCAGGTCGTTGGGAGAATATTTCATAAAGCAGAAAAGGGAAAGTAAAAGCAAAAACAAGTGAGTGTGTCTGGAGGTGGAGAGATCAGGGTAAAGGAATAGAAAAGAAAAAGAAAAAATATCATGTCGTTGGGAGAATATTTCAGAAAGCAGAAAAGAGAAAGTAAAAGCAAAAGAAGATAATTGCGGTGGTGATGGCATTATGGGCGTGACCCATTGAGCAGAGGGTCGGATTTATTTTTTAATGATGTAATTTATTTTTCTTATCTTTCGGAGATATCTGTATAAACCCCATCAGATGGTAATAAAAAATAAAATAAATAAAAAAACGGCAAGCCCAAAATAATGGGCTGGAACGTTATGTGGAAGGCGAAGGCCCATATGTCCAAAAGAGCCAGGCCCTATGGCTCCAAATTATTCGGCACCCTGCCACTATTATCACCAACCAAGTAATCAAAAGTACGCACAGTACTCCAAAATTATTCGGCAGCCTATTACCACCAACCAGGTGATCAAAAGTACGCCCAGTACTCCAAAATTATTCGGCAGCCTACCGCTATTACCACCAACCAGGTGATCAAAAGTACACCCAGTACTTCAAATTATACATGAGCATTACTCATGTCAATCGTACATAAACATTCATGAGCATTACTCATGTTAATCATACATAAACATTCATGACCATCATTCATGTCAACATTCATGAGCATCACTCATGTCAACATCCATGAGCATCACTCATGTCAATCAACATAAACATTCATGAGCATCACTCATGTCAATCAGCTTCGAAAGCTTCATTTACATAGCTCTAGCTTCAAAATCTTCATTTACAGAGCTCTAGCTTCAAAAGCTTCATTTACAAAAGCTCTAGCTTCAAAAGCTTCATTTACAGAGCTCTAGCTTCAAAAGCTTCATTTACAAAAGCTCTAGCTTCAAAAGTTTCATTTACAGAGCTCTAGCTTCAAAAGCTTCATTTACAAAAGCTCCAACTTCGAAAGCTTCATTTACAGAGCTCTAGCTTCAAAGCTTCACTTGCAAAGCTTCACCTACAAAGCTTCAATGCAGGGTATACAAATACCGCATCCGAACGACCGCCACTTCGGCCCATACATGGATTCAATTTGAAGTCTCCAGCCAACAGGCTCTATTGACCGAATACTTAGGGGACTACACTATGTACCATATATTGGGCCTCATGAAAAATACTTGAGGGACTTAGCCCATTATTTACGTACTGAGGAGCGAGCCCTTATTCTATAAAATGGACTCCCTCACTTTCATTAGAAAGCACCCATTATTCATGTACTGAGGAGCTAGCCCTTATTTTATAAAAGGGACTCCCTCACCATCATTAGAGAGCATCGCCGCCTGCTGAACAACCGCCTCGCCGCGAGCATCACTCCTAACCCATTATTTATGTACTGAGGAGCGAGCCCTTATTCTATAAAAGGGACTCCCTCACCATCATTAGAGAGCATCGCCACCAGCTGAGCAACCGCCTCGCCGCGAGCATCAACTCTAGCCCATCATTTATGTATTGAGGAGCGAGCCCTTATTCTATAAAAGGGACTCCCTCACCTCCAACGCCACAAGCCGAGCCAACCAAAGCAACATAAGCCACAAGCAGTGCAGCCTCGCAACATGTGCTACTTCTAGTTGAGCATCATTTCACTTTGAGCACCGCCTTATATCAAGTATCAGTTCAAGTTGACATCTAGTTACTTCGGCCCACACATGGACTGAATTTCAAGTCTCCAGCCAAAAGGCTCTCTTGACTGAAGACTTGGGGGACTACTGTTTGTACCATACTTAGGGCCTCCGTATTTAGATCTCGTATAAATACTCGGGGGACTCAAATGTAATTATGTAATAAAGGAAGGGGCAAATATGTAATAAATGAGGAGCCCTTATTCTATAAAATGACTCCTCACACTCCTCATTGGGAGAGGCCAACTCTTAAGCCTGAAGGCTCAGAAGCCTCCTCACATCCCCTAAGCTCTAAGCTCTCTCAAAACTCTCACTCTTATTCAGAGCTCTCTCTCCCTCACAATACTCTCAGAGAAATACAATATCAGTGTCGACGTAGCCCAAACCTTGGGGTGAACCACGATACATCTTGTGTTATTTACTTTCTTGCAGATTCACGGTCGGATTTACGTTGTTCCAAGACCCCTCCGGTTTTGTGCATCAACAAGATTAAAATCCAATTTTAGTCCATAGTACATTTAATCATCTCATTTATTAGTTATATTTTGATGTTTTATTTATCTTTTTATTCCTATTTTAATGTATTAATTAAATTAAATTTTCATTTTCATTTCATTTATTATAATATATTTTAATGTCTACATTTAGACAACTATTTTTTTTTATAATATATAGTCCGATAACAATTTTGTATGTTCTTCATTTAGGTACATTAATACATTTGAATATTTCGGTATATCCATCGATACAAACATATAGGTACATTCACTAATAGATACAAACATATACATGCATTTTGGTACATACATTTTGGTACACGCATTTGAGTTTTTTTTTTTTTTTTTTAGTACAACAATATATTTTACACTAAGGCAAGGGGGGGTTTGGCTAAGCCACACAATGGACAACTTAATTTGATATCGAATTCGCCATCCACAAGATTCGAACCTAATACCTCTCATTTGAGTATTGACTTTTAGGTACATTAATTCAATATACTATATTTAGGTACATACATTTCGGTACGTACATTTTGGTACATACATTTCGGTATTGACATTTAGGTACATTAATTCAATATAATACATTTCAGTACATACATTTAGGTTCATTATAATATATTTCGGTACAATCATGTAGGTACAACTATTTCGGTACAAAAAAGTCAATTTTATATATTTCGACACAGTCATTTTTGTACACTTATGTATTTATATATTTTTGTATCACAAATTTCTTTTAATATTTTCTCATTTATGTTCATTTATAATTAAAGAACTAAATATGTGCATATTAATATAATTAAAATTTAATGTGGAGAGATTAAATAAAAATACACATTAAATAACAAAAATTGAATATAAATTTTGATAAAATTACACTTCAAGGGATTAAATTGAATATGTAATCTAGCACTAGATTTTTTTTTTAAATTTTAATCTTTTGCAAGGATTAATGTTTAAAACCCCCCTTTTTTTTCGAATCCAATTTTTCTATGTCTACTCAGCCCTATTTGCGTCTCACCCCCTCTCACACAACACCCGAACCTACCACCAACAGTGGCCACACTCGAGTCCTTCTCGTGACGGTGAGGGTCGGAGGAAAGGAAACACTACATCTAAGCTAAGCAGTCAATTACGTGCACTGGGCTATCGTATAATTGGATACAGATGTCCGATTAGGGTGGGGCGGGGGGAAGAAAACAAAACAAATAGCAGGTAGTTTTTGACGCCCACCCGCTAGGACTTTTGGAATTAATTAGTTCATAGTTGAATTTGCCAACGAATAAATATATTTTATACAGTAGGTTGTAAATTTGCTCGAATAAGGGATTAGGTTCCCACTATTTAGTCGCCGATTCAACATGAGTTATTGGCTTCTCATGACCTCAATAGCTTCATAGTCTCAATCTATATTTGTATATGACTCATACATACATAAACTAAAAGAATGAGTAAAAACACTAAATTACAACGTGCTATTTCTTTCATGCAACTTTATGTGTAGTTATTTGTAAATTTACTTCTTTCTTTCTTTTGTCTTTCATCCCTTATTCCGTATAAATAAACAAAAATGATCTAAAGAGGATCCTCATTCCGTATAAATATCCATGCAGATTAAATCAAATCAAATAAAAAACCAAACACAAAAGTAGCATCTAGCTCTGAACCCAGTTGGATTGAAATGGCTAATCAAACTCAAGTAGGTGGTCCCATAAGCCCTCTCCTTACCCCATACAAACTTGGAAACTTCAATCTTTCTCATAGGTACCTTAAACTCAGTCACTCAACCTTTTCTACAACATAATCTTCAACATTCTGCATTGATTTTTATGTTTTTTTTTTTCGTTTTTTAATTTGTATTCTGCTGGAGAAGCTGAGATTTGGGCAGTTGGGTTTTGTTCATTTGGAAACATATTTATCAACTAAATTAGTCAATTCTTAAGGAAAATAAACTTGGACAGGTGTTACTGAAATTCGTTGTAAGCCCCAGATCTTGAAAGCAAAAATATGCATAGATGATGCCTAGAACTCTGAAGCACTCATCACACCTGAGTTAGTACTTGATCTTGACCTGAAATTACCTAATTCATCATTGATATTAGAGGCACTTGGCTAGGAAAAGTACATCTCCTTTCTGGCGTTTTCGTCGTATTACTTAAATTTTGTTCTGTTTAGCAAGATCTGATAATACTTCAAGGGGCTAGTTATATTAACACCTATCAAACTTGTCATAACACTTCCTTGCCTTCTGCAGAGTTGTCTTAGCACCAATGGGTAGACAAAGATCATACGGACATGTTCCTCAGCCGCATGCGATCTTATATTACTCCCAGAGAACATCTAACGGGGGTCTTCTCATAACTGAAGCCACTGGAGTTTCTGACACAGCTCAAGGGTAACTTCACAAAAATTAGCTTCTTTCAAGTTTCTTTTATGTCAAATTTTAAATGGAAAACATACATTTAAATGTGTACTTTCTTCATTTCAAAGTTTGATAACATTTTTGTTTCTTTAATATGCGAAGGTACACAGATACTCCCGGTATATGGACAAAGGAGCAAGTTGAAGCATGGAAACCCATTGTTGATGCTGTTCATGCTAAAGGTGGCATCTTCTTCTGTCAGATTCTGCATGTAGGGAGGGTTTCAAATACCGGTGCGTTTCTAACACACTTTTATGACTTCAGTTTGTGTCATTGAAAGCGTCTGGATCATAAGCGAAAAGTTAGCCCATTGAAGCATCAGAGAGCCGCCTTGATATTCCTGTAATAGAAATCTTTCAGATTGTGATTCTATCTACATTTTCTTACAGGATTTCAGCCTAATGGGCAAGCTCCAATCTCTTCTACTGAGAAGCTGATACCATTAAATGGCATTGATGTTTCTGAATTCACGCCTCCAAGACGATTAAGGACAGATGAAATTCCACAAATTGTCAATGATTTTAAACTTGCTGCAAGGAATGCTATGGAAGCTGGTAATTTGTCTTTACTTAAGTATGAAATAAAATTTGCGAGAACTCAAAATTGTTTTCAACAGCAAGTGACCCTATACCACAGTGGTAGAGAGGAGTGTTGCCCTTGCACCACTGCGTGGGTTCGAACCCCGTCGTCTCCCTAATCTAACAAATCTATCATTTGACAAAAAAAATTGCTTTCAACATAAGCACCATCTCTAATCTTACAAATGTAGTTAAAGGCATGAATATAATTTGCAGTTTGATTAGGTGTGTGACAATAGTTCACGTTAGATTACATGTTAACTAACCTTACATTATAACGGCATGCCTCATTTAAAATGCTAGATTACAAATGATATTTGGTGCACTGAAATTGTTTGTCTGATATACAGGCTTTGATGGAGTGGAAATTCATGGGGCCCATGGCTACCTTATTGATCAGTTTACGAAAGATCAAGTGAATGATCGAGCAGACCAATACGGCGGATCTATGGAGAATCGTTGTCGATTTGTTCTGGAAGTTGTTGAAGCTGTTGCTAACGAGATAGGAGCGGATAAAGTTGGAATTAGATTATCTCCATTTGCCAACTATATGGAATCAGGGGATTCAGATCCTGAAGCGTTGGGCCTTTATCTGGCCAATTCATTGAACAAGTATGGGATCGTGTACTGCCATATGGTTGAGCCGAGGATGAAGACAATTGGAGAAAAGAGTGAATGCCCCCAGAGTCTTGTACCCATGAGAAAGGCTTTTAATGGTACCTTCATTGCTGCTGGTGGTTATGACATGGAAGAAGGGAACAATGGTGTGGCCGATGGCCATGCAGATCTTATTGCTTATGGCCGTATTTTCTTGGCGAATCCAGATTTGCCAAAGAGATTTGAGCTTAATGCTCCTCTAAACAAGTACAACAGAGAGACATTCTACGCATCTGAACCGCTTATTGGCTACACTGATTATCCGTTCCTTGAAACCACTCCTTAGGTTATGGAAGCTTGTACGCTTTTATATTTCTGAAATTCCCGCATTAGTCTGCGTACATGATTTCGTGTTGCTTTTCTTACACGGTTTGCGTACATGATTCTGCATTGTTTGATCTGTATCAAGTGTAGTATTGTAGCTTGTGTGGTTAGTACCTGAACATGCTAACTGATTGCTTGCCAAGCCAATGAGTTTAATAAAAGATAGCTTGTGATGATCTTATTATGATTAGTGGAATTTAACGGAAACCTAAAAAAAAAGGATACTTTGGATGCGGTCCCTAACTACCAATATTCCAATATTCTTTTACTGAAATTTTTGTAGTTTTTAGTTTTTGACAGAAGACTACAGAGTGCACTAAGGTAGCCTACAGTTTCCAGAAGACTGCCTACGGCTTGCCCTTCGAGCAGTAAAGCCACGCTAGACTTATACAACTGCACATTCTTGTGAAAGGTTAAACAAGCTAGCGTGCATATACAAAGCATTATCCACTGTTGACATGCTACGTAGTCGATAAGCTTCACCACTGCCAAGCGCGGAACAACCTACGCCAAGTGCTAAAGTGTTGTGATACTTGTTACGCAACCTACGGAATTGGAGAAAGTCAAGGTTAAACATCCTAGTGGTTACACGGATTTTTCTGCTTCTGTAATTAAGACATCCGACTGCCAACCCTATGGCTAACAACTTTGCAAAAAGTTCTACACCAACACCTACGGCTACGTAGGCTATGCAGGCTTGTCTGCTTATAGAAAAGTAACACGTCTGCTACTGGTCTATAAAGTCTAAAGGTTAGGGCATGAAAAAAAGAAGCGAAGATGAAGAAAAACAAAGGAAACATGTTTATAAACGACTAGCAAAGGCCGAAGGAGTTCAAGCAAAACATGTTTATAAACATGCTACGTAGTCGATAAGCTTCACCACTGCCAAGCGCGGAACAACCTACGCCAAGTCCTAAAGTGTTGTGATACTTGTTACGCAACCTACGGAATTGGAGAAAGTCAAGGTTAAACATCCTAGTGGTTACGCGGATTTTTCTACTTTTGTAAGTAAGACATCCGACTGCCAACCCTATAGCTAACAACTTTGCAAAAAGTTCTACACCAACATCTACGGCTACGTAGGCTATGCAGGCCTGTCTGCTTATAGAAAAGTAGCACGTCTGCTACTGGTCTATAAAGTCTAAAGGTTAGGGCATGAAAAAAAGAAGCAAAGATGAAGAAAAACAAAGGAAACATGTTTATAAATGACTAGCAAAGGCCGAAGGAGTTCAAGCAAAACAAGAGCTACAAGGAAAACAAAGAAAATCCTAAATGCTACACTTCAGCAGCTTGGACATCCCACGACTACTCGGTCACCACACCTTCAGCAACCGTGACGTTCCTATTAGCGGTATCATCCAGCGGTTCACCCCCGGCTACCCCAGCCTGGGCACCAACTTCTCCAACTACTTCACCAATGGAAGCCTTAAAAGTAAAAACAAGTAAATCTTCTGGAGAAATAGAAAATGTCTCAAAACCTTGAGCCCAGCCTTTTCACCCTTCAGCTGCTCATTCTCATCGAGCAGACCAACACAGACGCGTCATCCACTTCATTCTTCAGATTTTCGTTGATCTTCAGTACACCTTGAAGTTTCAACACTTGGGATTCAAGCCTATCGACTATTCTTTTGAAGTGGATCACTTGGTTATAAGCAGCAATCAACTCTTCATCCTTTGCATAAGCAGCGGAATGAAGCTAAAAAACGGCACGCTCAAGATCTTGAATCTGAGGTATGTGACATCCGATCTCATTCTCTGCACTTTCATACTTAACTTGGATCACGTCAAGCCTAGTCTTCAAGTCAACAATCTCTTGGCGAGCGGTCTCAAGCTGTAGAGAAGTGGGGGCAGAGATATTAGACCCCTTTAAAGCGACAAGCTCAGATTTCAACCTCTTGATCATTTCAGCAGAAGAATAAGCTTCAGCTGCCACTGTCTTTGCCACCTCCTCGGCAACCTTAGTATCCATTTGGTCAAGGAGCATAGACTCAGCTGCCAGAATAGCCATCTTCTGCATCATTGCAAGTAAAGTAATATTCCTATACTCTGTCGCATGCTTCGCAAAGGAACTTGGGCAAACTACCTTTCTAACGCCATTGACAAACTTGGCACAAACGTCCATGTCTTCAAGCAGATCTGGTTTCAAAAGCACACAAATCTTAGCAGCCTCCCCGAAAGTAGGCTTAATGGATTTCTCATAGCTGCCAACGCAAACAGTCTCCTCATTTCCAACAGGCAAATCAATCTCAGCAACAGAGGGAGTGGGCCTTGGCACCACTTTAGCAGCAGAGTCCACCTTATTGCTCTTCATAATAGCAAACCTCTCCAAAGATGAACCAGACTTAGCTCCAAACAGACGTCTTTGTACAGACTCGGCACTGGGGGCATAACAAAACCTCTACGTTGAGCAATCCTATCACTAATCGTACTAGCCATTCTCGACATGGCAGATGCCACATGGTCAGATATAGTAGCCTTATTTTTCTTCCCATTGGAAGAGGTAATGTCAATCATAGGCCTCTCGGTAGCAGGCGGAACTTCACAAGCAGCGGAAGAAGTCTTCAATTTTTCTCAACCGGCATTTCTTGAGCAGGCAGGGAAAATCTCTTCTTTCCACCTTCATTCATAGTAGGCTCCACGACAGCATTCATATGAGCCAATGCATCTGCCTTGATCATCTTTACCTCTTCTCTCGGGAACAACCTACACTTCTCCCAACGAATAGGATTAAGCAGCCAACGTCATTCACAGTACTCAGCAGAGGAGCTCAACCTAGCATTCTAGCAGGCAGGAGGCCTACATGCCTAGCATTCCAGCAACCCATGAGGCCCATGACCTCTTCATTTCTCTCAGTCGCCAGTCTGGCCCTAGTCAGGTCCAAGAGCCCAAAGAATATGAGCCATGCAGCTCGCCTAGCACTGCGCCCCAGCGCCACAATCTGCGGCCCCAACTGCATAAGCTGCCCTTGGCTCTAGCCAAGCTGAGCAGCCCAAGCAGTGGTCCCTACCACGACACCTCCCCGGTCCATGCCGAGCCGGCTCCTGGCCCCTGCCAGGCGACGTGTCGCACCACTCAGATGGCTGCCCTGCAATAGCACTATCCAAGAAGAAGACAAGAAAAAATTAAATTTTTCTTACATCGGAGCGGCACGGAGAAGACGAAGAAATCAACGAAAGACGGTCATTTGTACGGGCAAGATGTAGAAGATTGCTAGATGAGGGGGAACAAATATCCTCTAAGCTCTCTCTCTTATAGGGTTGAATAAATCGCTCTCCAAAGTTGATTTAATAACCCACTTAAGGTGGACTTAAATAGGCTTTGAGAGAAATGTATTTCCCTTTCCTAGAAAGACCTAATTTCCTATTAAAGAGGGAATCTACATCAAAATAGGAAGCAGTTCTATGTTTCCTAAAGCAAGAAGATCTCTACACCTGCTGCCCTTTCCTACGAGCAGCCCAACAAGTGTGGGGGCATTTGTGGAGCCAAAAATAATCACAAGGCGACACGTGGATTTTGGATAAAAGAGGACAAAAATACCCTTGAGGCATATCGGGATTCCTACACGCGAGCAACGGGCAATCATCCCTCAACCAAGTCAAAAGTGCCTAAAATAGGTAATAATTCAAAACCTATTTCATTCATCCTCATCAAATCCATTCTACAAGGTAACTCCCAAAACCTATTTCATTCCATATATTTTCTACCTCATTTTTCCTTTTTTAGCTAATCAATTAGCTAATTATTTTTATCATTCCATAACTCCCCAAATAATTTCTTTCAAAATATGTTAATTAGTCCATTAATAGATTTATTACCTAATTAATCTATTACTAATTAACCACAATTTACACCCAAAAAATACCTAAATGGCCAGTCCCTATTCTCCTAATAGGGCTGGCCATATCCCTATAAATAGCTCTTCATTCTCTCCCAAAAAGGACTTCCAACTCTGGCTAAAATTCTCTAGAATTCTCAAACACTTTTTCTCTCTAAATTCTAATTTTGGCATCGGAGGTTCTTCGGCCAAAGCCCCCCCTTTCATCGTGGGCGTGTGAGGCTCTTGGCCTTGACCTAAGGTGTTAATTGTTTAGTAGGTGCAATTTTGTCCAAGATCAAGGAGAAATAAATTTGCATCCACAACAATGTCTTTATTTAATGATAAGTCTGAGCTTGAAGGTGATTTATTAGAGCACGCATGGTGTCTCATGATTGACTTGTTTGAGACTCGTTATCACGCTCATAAGTCATTGGCCGTTTGACTCTGAGAGATGAAACAAAGAGTATCAATTAAGTGTCCCGTTTAGGAAGACCCTTAACCACGTGCGATATTGTGGCTTATGACTAGCCCACGATTGTAGGGATTGTGATCCCATCTGCTAATCTTGAAGGATCATTCCTTATCCAGCCCCATTAGGCTAGTTCTTGTATCAGGCCTTACTAAGTCTTATGAGGGGTTTGAGCTTCGCTAAGCCGCCTTGGTCCGATAGCTCTACTAAGCTAAATGACCCAAGACGCGAGCCCGACAAAGGTGTTAATTTAGTTACGATACCCTCGCGGCCGCACCTCTAGGTTTTAATGCGGCAAGTGCTCGAAGGGCATTTTCGTTCGTTTGGTTTCTTGTGTCAGCATTTTCAATCCTCAATATGTAGTAGTAATTTTCCATCTCAAAATTTTTGGCACACTCTTCATAATTGATATTATGAGGACTTTCTACATGAAAATGCTCTAAAAAAAGAAAATCATGTATGCCAACATCATTGCCGTCAACATTATCATTAACACCACCATCGCACCACAGCACCACCATTGTTGCACCATTTACTTCACCGTCCACCCCCGCTAAATCATGTACACTACCAAAAGTGATGTTGGCCCTTGGTAATAAACGACGATCCCATTGCGCATGATGAGACACACAAAAAAGTAAATAATTGAACTAAAGCATGGATGCAATTATTTGGATTAAAGTAAAAGATTAATAAAAGAATGTCCAAATTATAGTCAAACGGTGGTTGTGGTGTCCACATTGGCAGCCATCACTTATACTAGACGCTTAAAATATGTTATCGTCTCATGTAAAATAAGATACGGTATCTTCTAATATAGAAAAAGAAAGAAAAAAAAAAACACAATTGCAAACCGTATCAATAAAAAGAAAAGAAAAGTGATTTGAAAAAGGAGCCGGCAGTTGGCGCCGTTGGTGTCGTCCACATCGGCAGCCATCTAATAGACATGTTATTATATAATTATTGACAAATTTTTATGAGTAAATTACATTTTGTTCATTAGATTTGAGTGCAATTACAAATTTCATATAACATCTTTAAAATATTACAATATCATATATTTATTGTCATTTATTTTAGTGGCGTATGACTTTTAATAAATTCGTTAAATTAGGCTTTAAATGATGATTTGGTTAGCGTGAAACCCATATTATGCTGATTTAGAATTCAAAATTGTGACACGTGCTTAAAAAAAACAAAAAACAAAATTGAAACGATGAGGAAAGAGAAAGAGAGAGACAAAGGAGATCGGCCGCGACAATTGGAAATTTGAAAAAATAACTAAAATTTGGACCCGTTATAAAATTGTAATAATTTTTTTAATTTGTGATAATTATAATAAAAATTTGATATAAAAATACTAAAATACCTTTAATAACTAAAAACTCCTCTGATAGCCCCCGCTTCTAATTTATAAACAGGTGCAACTTTGTCTTCGTAAAAGTCGCCCCATCGATCAGACCTCTAGTTCAATTCAACTCCATAGATCTTCGACAGGAATCCATAATATCGGGGCAACAGTCCAAATTTGCTCACATAAGATTTTTCGTATCCCACAATCCAAACCTAATAAATAATCACAAAGCTTGAATTAAAGTAAATGCTTAAATTAGATTAATGATTTCATGGTAATGGAAGGATAGCCTTTGTGATAAAAAAAATTCAAATGTAGTGAAATCCGTTAAGATTTAAGCCTAACATTTGCGTTACCGTTAACTCTCCGTTAACATTGCCCACCCCATCCCAACCCAGTCTTTTTTTATGTTTTTCAAATAGCTTATCGCCCACTTGGGTTTTGCCTCTGCCTACTTGCTAATGCATGGTGGATATGACTTTCTTTTTAACCCACTGCGTTCCAGGTTCAAAACCTCTTTGTTCGAATTAAAATAGTAATTTCGCTGGTAATCAAATGAATGTTCAGTGTAAAAAATGATCAGGTTACAAATGGTTACGGTATCGAAGCTTCAAGCAGGGGTAAAAGACAGGATCAGTAAATTACCAGAGGCCCTTCTTTGTCTTTGTCACATAGTTTCCTTCCTTCCAACAATATGTACTGCCAAAAAAACAAAAGGAAAAAAAAACACGATTACGTAATAACAAACGTCATCAAATATTTCAATTCGTAATAAAAAAATAAATAGAAAAAGAAGCCGCCCGGCCCACCACTGCCTCTCCCTCCCCAGCTAGTGCTAGTGTTGCATTATAGTTCACTGTTCATCTTCCTCCTCTCCCCGACGGTATAAATCCCGCAATGTGAGAGCAGATCAGATCAAATCAAATCAAATCAAATAAAAAATCAGTATCGAGCTCTGAAAATGGCAACCACTAATCAAACTCAAGTAGGTGGTCCCACAAGCCCTCTCCTTGCTCCGTACAAACTTGGAAACTTCAATCTTTCTCATAGGTTAACTTAACTAACTCACTCACTCAACCTTTTCTACAATTGTATTCTTCTACATTCTGCATTGGTTTTGTTGACTTATTCTGTTTGAGTAGTTGAGATTTGGGCTGTTGGGTTTTGTTCATTTGGAAACAGGGTTGCAGAAAATCCCAGTTTTCTATCAAGAAAAATGAAATTACTGCTTATTTTTTGGGTTAAATTGCAGGTTACTGGGCAGTTTTTGTGCTTGTCAAATGTTTATTTGCCTATGCAAGAATCCTGAATTTTCAGAAATAAAAGCAGCAACCTTCATTGGATTGGATAGGTTGTTATGTAAGATTTGCATGTTCACCTTACTTGCAAAGCAAGGAATTGGTTTAGTTTGATTGGCTGGATAACCTGGGTTTTGTTTGCAAGTTTGAGTTACAATAGAAAGCGTGCTGCAACTTTTGGGTCAGTTTGTAAACTTTGTAGTATTGATGTCTACCGCTATGAATTACTTGCTTTGTGTTCAAGATTGTTTGAATTTCCTAGACGCTCTCGTGCAGAATACACCCATTGTATCTTAAAGTTGTAACTATATCTCAGCAACTAAAGTCAACTGTTAAAGAAAATAAACTAGGACAGGTGTTACTGAAATTCGCTGTAAGCCCCAGATCTTGAAACCAAATATATCCGTAGATGATGCCTAGAACCGACTGACATTCGGTTTGATAGTGTTTCCCAAAACATAAATGGTACATCATGAGGTGTGAACTCTGATCGCACTCGTCGCAACTGAGACCTGAAATTACTTAATTCATCTTTGATATTAGATCCACTTGGCTAGGAAAAGTATATCTCCTTTCTGGCTTTTTTGTCGTAATACTTAAATCTTGTTCTGTTTAGCAAGATCTGATAATATACTTCTGCAGAGTTGTCTTAGCACCATTGACTAGACAAAGATCATACGGAAATGTTCCTCAGCCGCATGCCGTCTTATATTACTCTCAGAGAACATCTAACGGGGGTCTTCTCATATCTGAAGCTACTGGAGTTTCTGACACGGCTCAAGGGTAACTTAACTTCACAAAGATTTGCTTTTCTCAAGTTTCTTTTATGTTCAATTTTAAATGGAAAACATACTTTGATAACATTTTTGTTTCTTTAATATGCCAAGGTACCCAGATACTCCCGGTATATGGACAAAGGAGCAAGTTGAAGCATGGAAACCCATTGTTGACGCTGTTCATGCTAAAGGAGGCATCTTCTTCTGTCAGATTTGGCATATTGGGAGAGTTTCAAATACCGGTGCGTTTCTAACACTACACTTTTATGACTTCACATTGGGTCATTGAAAGCGTTCAGATCATAAGTGAAAAGTTAGCCCATTGAAGTATCATAATAGTAAATCTTTCAGATTGTGATTCTATCTATATTTTCTTACAGGATCTCAGCCAAATGGGCAAGCTCCAATCTCTTCTACAGACAAGTCACTAACCTCTGAAACTCCATCTACTGGCGTTTATGTTATTGAATTTTCTCCTCCAAGGCGGTTAAGGACAGATGAAATCCCACAAATAGTCAATGATTTCAGACTTGCTGCAAGGAATGCTATGGAAGCTGGTAAATTGTTTTTGCTTTAGTACAAAACAAAATTTGAGAGAACTCAAAATTGCTTTCAACATGAGCAAACGAACCATCTCCTAATCTTTCAAATGTATTTAAAGGCATAATTTAATTTGCAGTTTGACTAGATGTGTGACAATAGTTCATGCTAGATTACAAATTATATTTGGTGCACTGTAATTGTTTGTCTGACATACAGGCTTTGATGGAGTGGAAATTCATGGGGCCCATGGCTACCTTATTGATCAGTTTCTGAAAGATCAAGTGAATGACCGAACAGACCAATATGGCGGATCTGTGGAGAATCGTTGTCGATTTGCTCTGGAAATTGTTGAAGCTGTCGCTAATGAAATAGGAGCAGATAAAGTTGGAATTAGATTATCTCCATTTGCCGACTTTATGGACTCAGGGGATTCAAATCCAAAAGAATTGGGCCTCTGTATGGCCAATTCATTGAACAAATATGGGATCCTGTACTGCCACATGGTTGAGCCGAGGATGAAGATAGGTGCAGAAAAGAGTTACTACCCCCAGGGTCTTGTACCAATGAGAAAGGCTTTTAATGGTACCTTCATTGCTGCTGGTGGTTACGACAAGGAAGATGGGAACAATGCTCTGGCTGAGGGCCGTGCAGATCTTATTGCTTATGGCCGTATTTTCCTGGCAAATCCGGATTTGCCAAAGAGATTTGAGCTTACTGCTCCTCTGAACAAGTACAACAGAGAGACATTCTACACATCTGATCCCGTCGTTGGTTACACTGATTATCCATTTCTTGAGGCCACTACTTAAGTTTACCACAACATATGGAAGCTTGAACACTAGGGCTCCTTTGATTCATCCGATTATGTAATATCTGATGGTACTGTGTTGTATTTGATTGCATTATCTATTGTTGTAGTGTCCAATGTTTGGGAGGGTTCCAGACTACGAGGCTGGAAAAGTTGTACTCTCTGTTCAGTGTTGTACCGTATAATGGCCGGAATGAATAAGTAGCATTTGTCAAAGAGGAAACTCAATTCTTATCCCTATATAAAGTACAACCAATTGATCCTAGTTGTGCCTTCATCTGGCTGCAGAGTCAGCCAAGTTGGGCTTATTGGCCCTGATCTCCCTTTCACATATAACTATGGTGTTTGGGAGGATGAGTTTAAAGGTATTAACTTTACTATTATGTCTTGTTAATTGTATGGTTTGTGAACTACCCAATTCACAAACTCTGCTCGCATCTGATATTCACTTTGATTTTTACATTTCCAGATCTTGGACTTGAAGGGTGTATGGAACGTGTTTGGCAGAACACCATTGTGTACCTCGACAATGATACTAAACATCGAAGGCTCAAAGAGGAAACTGGGTGCAGAAAGAAGGTCAACAAGTAAAGGAGGATGCTTTATGGCGTAAACGAAATGATAGAAATGAAGGTAATATGAAAAATCTCCTCCGTGAGAGGGCTATTTAAAGACGAGATATCCAGGGACCTCATCATTGAATATTAAGCGTTGTTGCCTTGAGATTGTTGCATACGAAGATCGAAGTCACTCGAAGATACAAATGGACGCTTCTTGCAAAATGTACCTATGCGATACTTTTCAGCATTACTAATAGCTATAGTTATCAAGAATGCCAGGTGGCAATTGTATGTGGTGACAGATGTTATTAGTACAAGAGGTAGCTTACATAGTAAGCTTAGCGGTTATTAGTTGTAGTGACTATAAATAGCTAATTGTATGGTTCGAAGTGAGGTTAATGAGAATTAGCAATTCTTTACAGAAATCTTTCTCTTTCTCTCTCTCTCTTTCTCTCTCTTTCTTTTGTACTGAATTGTTCTTGATCTTTCTGTAAGCATCTAAGTTGGTTATGAATTACGACCCTTATGGAACGACACTCAAGAATGCACATCTAAATCTGAAACGTCTCACTACTTTATGAGGAACCAGATCACCATACTGAGGTAGAAAACCAAATGGTACGTATTCCAACTTACTTTGAAAGGCATGGGAATTGGGTAACTATACATCCTTAAAGGAAACAAGTGCTTTTCAGATACATAGTTAGGGGCAATTGTGAGACCATGATTTTTTAAGGCCGAAGTAAGGCCAATCGGAATACAGTTACCTTAAAATTTCGGTAATGGAGTCAATAGCTCCGAGCGGAGCTGAATCAGATCGAGCAGCGGTGCCACCATCACCCTGTTCCGAGGCAATGGGCAAAGTCTGAGAGACTTCACTAGAATGACCATGCTTGTTCCGCAAGTGACGGGATCTGATTCGGGTATAGAATTTGCCAGAACTTTATATGTCTTTGAGTTCTTACAATCTACTTCTATATATCCTCAAAGATTCTCCCGACTTAGAACAAGGATTTTATCCTAAAAAGGTTTCTCTCGACTGGTATAATGCACCCGTTTAGGGTTCGTCTCTGGTAACACATCTCTGCCTTTAATTCTCTTGCCTACTGCTTGAATCTTATACTTGCTTTCTAACTTGACTGTCAGATTTGTCTATCTCCACCATAACTGGTGGTGCGCGAATTTGGTTCCAACAATCAGAATGGATTTTGATAAGGTTCGAATTATTCTAAGAATCAAAACTCGTTGATAAGATAAGGAATACATTTAAAGCATAAAATGACTAGGTTCAAAGTCCTAGTTCTAGTAGAAGTAGCTGAAACACCACGCAATTAGTTTTGGCTAGTGATAAGATAATGTCGAGAATATCCAAAGAGACGCTGAGAAAGTATAGGTATAGTGGGTCTCTACTTTTGCATACTTAATCATCACGAAACTTAGCTTTATAAATAAAATTGAGTTTGCAATGTGAAAATATCTTCAACTCAACACAGAAATGCTCTGCGCAAATCTCGCCCTACTCAAACCTCTCGAATACTTTGAGAAACCATTAACTCTTGTAACACATGTTGAACAGTGTTAATCTGCTGAGCTTTAGTAGATATAAATTACAAAGCCCATACCGTGAGTAACACGGTCGTAAAAATATATATATATATATATATATTTCTAATAATTATCTCCATCGCATACTTATCTTCCAAATTGCCCAAAACCTCTTATTAGAAAATGCAGATTTTTTTTGGTCGAAAATGAAAATTCATTAAAAAGAGGAACCAGTACAATTATAAAAGGCCAAAGCAAATGGTAAAAAAACAACCTAAAACAACTAGGGAGGCCCAAACAAGCTTAAGCTCAATAGAAGAA
Organism: Malus fusca; assembly: GCA_035220775.1. NCBI lineage: Eukaryota > Viridiplantae > Streptophyta > Magnoliopsida > Rosales > Rosaceae > Malus > Malus fusca. The sequence goes on along the minus strand of CM069073.1, from coordinate 47,033,394 downwards.
ACAGAGTAACTAAAGAAAACCTTAATCTCCAGCACCAAAGAGCAATCTGCCACGCCCGCTCCGCGTGCTATGCTTGCACCAAATCCAAAACCACACACGAGCCATAAGCTTAAGCCCAGCAAGGAAAATCCCTACTCACTGCAGGGATTAAGAGTAAGGGTGGGTTGGAAAAACAGAAAACCAAAAAAAAGGGGACCGAAAACCGAACTAAGGCCAAAAAAAATTGAACCGAATCTGGTTGGTTCGGTTTTGGTTTTTGGGGTTCGAAAACCGAACCAAACCGAACCGAAGTTAATTATTTTATTAATTAATAATTCCTATTCTAGAAACGATGTCGTTTTACGCCAAGTGTAACCCTAACCCAGTAGCCCTAAAGCCTTCGCGCAGCGCCTCCTCTCTTTCTCTCTCTCAGTCTTCAACTTCAATCACTCTCAGTCTCTCTCAAACTCTCTGTCTCTCTCGGTCTTGAATCTCAGGCGACCCGCGACGGCACGACCCTTCTCACTCTCAATCTCTCACACCTCATCGTCAGTCTCTCATCTCGTCGTCAGCTTCTTCTTGCCGTTTCGAGTCTCGACAGCAAAACGTTAGTCTCACACTCTCACTTCTCTCGCATTTTCTCACCACCCAAACAGAACGTAACATGCATGAGATGTATTTTTAGAATTATTTTTGTGCTGAATCATTCATTGATTTGCTTGTATTTGGATATTTGGTTTATGATTCATGGATGGGTTTAAAGTGTAATACCTAGAAAATTTAAATATCTTAATATGCAGAGAAAAATTGAAAATAAATCAATTTATGGGTATGAAAAATTGAATTGAGAACTTTTAAAGTTTTGTTTCTGGAAATTATTATAAATTATGTTGTGAAATTTATCATTAAGTGAAAAAGACGAAAATGCCCCTAGCTGACTTAACGTAATTCTACGAGGACGTATTTTATCCTCATATATTTTAAACTATTTCTTTCCATATTTGGATAGAGCTCAGTTCCACGAGCGTGTAGGCGAAAACTGTTCGCCAAACGGAGTTATAACGAGTGGAATAGAAACAAACGAAGATAGAGGCAAAATGGTCCTTTTGCCATGAATCTGGAATGCTCCTGATTTGCTGGAGCTTTGCCTTGGTGTAGTAAAGTCACGTGGTGGCTGTGGTAGAAAGGAAGAGAAGGGAAAACCAATTGGAGAAGGGAGGAAACATAAAAGAAAAAAAAAAGGAAATGATGAAGAAAGAGATGGGGCTGCCCAATCGGGGAGAAGGAAAAAGTGAGAGGGACCAATCAGAAAGAGGGAAAGGAGGGGAAATGAGAGAAGAAAAAAAAATAAATAAGAGGGGAAAAACCGGGTCTCCTTTGACCAGTGTGGCCCGATCGGCGGAAACCATGGAAACCTGTGGTTTTCCAGCCTAATTCCAACGAATTACGCCGAGACAACACCTGAGAAATACCCCACAGCCCTCCCTCTACCAATTCCACCCAAAAATTTAGGAAAATTGGCCTTGAATTTGGGGAAAAATTGCACCGGTGGGTGCGAGGGTTATTTGCGGAATTCCACCATTTCTGAAACGTTATTGTGAACACGGAAAATTTCTGAAACGAAAGAGACAAGAACAACGTGCACAAACAAATATTTGTATTTGATGATTTTTTTGGGTTACAATCTCTCTCAAATTTGATCCTCTGATTCGATCTCCGTAAGGTGTTGATTTGTGGATGTGCGATTGATCCAAATGGCCGTCGGGGCTTGATCTAAGGATGAATGTTCTTCAAGGGCCGTGGGCTTGATCTTGAAGGTGGATTTGAGCGGATCTTCAAGGAGCCGTTGGGGCTTGATCTTGAGGATGAGCGTTTCTTCAAGGGCCGTTGAGGCTTGATCTTGAATAACGGTGATGAACGGATCTTCAAGGGCTTTTGGGCTTGATCTTGAAGAACAGTGATGAACGGATCTTCAAGGGCTTTTGGGCTTGATTTTGAAGAACAGTGATTGGATGTATGGATTTGTCGACGTTGTTGATCCAAAGGGTCGTTGGGGCTTGATCTTAGGATGAACGGATGATGAACGATGAACACTTTCTCCAAGGGCCGTCGGGGGCTTGATCTTGAATTGGTGGAAGTTCTTCAAAGGGCCGTCGGGGCTTGATCTTGAAGGTGGATGATTGTTGATCCAAGGGCCGTCGGGGCTTGATCTTGGAAGAACGATGAACGAAGAACGAATAGGGTTTTCTTGATTATTCGGGAACCTGGATGCTTGAGAGCTTCGGAGTTTCAGAGCTTCAAGGTTTTGGTGTCATATGAATTCCCCCTAAATGAATGAAATGGGCTTGTATTTATAGAATTTTCCAAGGCCTAATTTTGAATATAATATCCCAGATGAAATAAGTCGTTTCTGCCAGGTGTTGACAAGTGTCATGTTTGATGACTTTTCCAACTCATTTCGATTTTTCGTCGAGTCACACGCTACGTGTAAAATTTATGTAATACATGAGCGTTGAAATTTTGATTTATCGGTCAACATTTATTTACCGAAATTTCGATGTCTACAAATGCCCCCACTTTAAGGCGCATCATATACATGTGCTTGTCACGTGTAGGAGATGCGTTTTGAAGTCCCTTACTGTAGATGTCGATCCAAGGGCCATCGAGGCTTGATCTTGAATTGGGCTGGAGATTTCTTCAAGGGCCGTTGAGGCTTGATCTTGAATTGGGCTTGAGATTTCTTCAAGTGTCGTTGAGGCTTGATCTTGAATTGGGCTGAAAGTTTCTTGAAAGGCCGTTGAGCCTTGTTCTTGAACTTTGTTTGAAATTTCTTCAAGGGCCATTGAGGCTTATTCTTGAACTTTGTTTGAAATTTCTTCAAAGGCCGTCGAGGCTTGATCTTGAAGGTTGAAATTGGACCACAAGGAGCTTCATGTGGTAGATGATATTTGGCTTTGGTAGTGGATGAATCGGCACGTATTTTGTTGCGCTTGTTGACTTTCCACAGCTTTGATCTTGAACTGGGTTGGAGAATTTTCTGGTTTCCTCCAATTGTTTGACTTTCCACAGGCTTATTCTTGAACTGGGTTTGGAGTTCCGAGCAAAGAAGATGAGAGTTCCTTGTGCTGGTGATTTGATGGCATTGTACGGCGATGCTTTGCTCTTTGGCGAATGTGCCCTCAAAATGTTGTTGAAGCTTCTCGAGTTCTTCAACTCAGACTCCTTCTTCTCTCTAATTCTTCAACTCGGACTTCTTCTGCTGAGTTGATTGAGTGTGCAGGCAGCATTCTTCTCTGCTTGTTTCTTCTGCACGGCAGGTAGGCACGAGGTAGAGGTGATGGTCTGCTTCTTTGTTCAATCTGTCCAAGTGCCGACCGATTGCTTTCTTTCTCCTTGTCTCGTAGGCAAGAGTAAGGGTAAAGGAAAAGCATGTCATGAGATATCTTTGCCTTTGACTCTGATGATATGAGATACTTTTGCTTTTGAAGAAGTATATTTCCACAGGTTTATTCTTGAACTGGGCTGGGGAACTTCTTAGTAAGGAAAATGAGGCTGATCTTGAAGATGAATTAGCACGTTGTCTCCACATGCTTCAAGGTATCATTTTCACTTGCCTTATCTGTTCTCCAGGCAGATGTGGCATCTTCTCTGGAAGCATAAGATGTTGAGATAATGGGTACTTCGAGAGTAGTGCTAGGTAAGCAATCAGGAAGGAGTTCCAGGCAGTCGGTTCTTAGATCGGAAGATTGACACCAAGTGCTGGCTGATTGCTCGCTTTCTCCTTGTCACAAAGACAAGGAAAAGGACAGGGAAAAAGCATGATATGAGATACTCTTGCTTTCAACCTTCGTGATATGAAATACTTTTGCTCTGGTGTCATTTGTTTGCAGAGGTACCCCAAGGAATAAGGAACACTGAGTGACTCGAGAGGTTTCGTTGGGAAGGCATTCTCGGAGATGAAGAAAGGTTCTGTATATCTGCCTTGCTATGGAGGGTGAAGGTGGATAGTTATAGGAAGTTCTTTAATACCTGTAGAGGTATTATTCTTTCACTCGTGTCGGCAACCATTGAGTGATTGATTAGTATGGTTTCACGTGCTTTCTACTTCACCAGAAATCTTCAACAGATTGCCCGTAATTTCTACAAGGCTGAGTGTGCATGTGACAGATGCTGACACGTCTGGATAAAGCTGATGCCTCTTCGATATTTGGAATCCGCGCTTCGACAAACTGCCCGTGATTTCCTCAAAGCTGACTCTGCATGTGACAGGTGTTGACACGTCTGGATAAAGCTGATGCCTCTTCGATATCTGGAATCCGCGCTTCGACAAACTGCCCGTGATTTCCCAAAGCTGAGTTTGCGTGTGACAGGTGCTGACGAGGCTGAAAAAGACAGGCGCCTCTTCGATATCTGGAATCGGCGCTTCGACAAACTGCCCGTGATCTTTGAGCAGCCCAGCTTTTGAGAAAGCAGACTTCTCTTCGATCTCTGAGCTTGCCTCTTCGATTTCTGAAGCTCCGTCGAGTTCTGATTTTCAAAGAGAGGCACGCATCACATTCCAAAGCACACTTGAATTTTCCGCTTGTAAAAGCTCCCTACTTGTACTTCTAAGAACTTGATTTCTCCGACCGCTTCTTTTTTTCTTCACACCTTCGAATATGTCTTGCCCTTCTGACCGTCGCCTTAACTTGAATGTCGGGGAAGATAGTGACATATCTTCTCCAAACAACATCTGGCAGCCGTCCTTCGTATCCCCCAATGGTGCTCTTACGGTTGGGGATTCTATGATGATGAACGATACAACCGCTTCGGTGGTGGCCAGAAATCTTCTCACTCCTAGAGACACTAGGATACTTTCCAGGCGGTCCGACGAGCTGGCTGTTCAGGACTCTCTGGCCTACAGCGTTCGATGTGCAGGCTCAGTTTCAAACATGGGCCAACGCCTTCTTGCTCGATCTCGTCAGGTTGAGTCGTTGATGGCTGAGGTGGCCAGTCTTCGGCAAGAGGTCAGAATGCTTAGGCACGAGAATAAAGAGTTGCACATGCTCGCAACTAATTACTCAACAAGCATGAAGAGGAAGCTTGACCAGCTGCAGGAGTCCGAAGTTCAGATTCAGAGTGATCATCAGAGGTTTGTGGCGTTACTCCAGCGGCAACTTCTGCCTTCGTCCTCCGGCGATTCACCAAGTGTTGAAGTTCCGGATAATGAATCTCTGGTGCTTCGTCTTTCTGGAGCTCCGCCGAGTGTTGAGGCACCATCTGATCGACCTTTGTGAATACCCCATCTTGTTTGTTTATTTTGATTCATGTATATGTACATATTTATAACTTATCGGAAATATCAATAAATATATATATATATATACATACATTATTTCTTTCCTTTTGATGCTGTACCACCATTTTTCTTTCTGTCACATGGTGCCGTGCACCCCTCTTTTTTTTTTTTTAAATATATATATATAGCACCATAGCTTTCCTTAGCAGATTCCCCAATCTCCATTTTTTTATCTCTTGAACTCTGGGCATAAAAGGCTTTGGGTGGGGCTCGGTGAAAGAGAGGACGCAACTTTCCTGATCTTGCTCATGGGTTGGTGAACAAAGAGGATGAGGGTAGCAGTGAACTCAGCAACGAAATCATTCAATCTCAAAAACACAACTAAAGCCGCATGTCCTTGTTTTTTCCCCAAATATGCTGCTTGCAGTGTCGGGCAAATATGGGCTGTGCAGGTTGTTAAAGCTTTTCCCAGCTTTATCAAAAGAGATTTTTTTGTGCAGGCTGCTGCATGTGGGTATCATCATTCACGGCATGTGCTCTGTAATGTTAGTCCTTTTTTTTTTTTTTTTTTTTTTTTTTGGTGTGCATAAATAAGCCTTCCCGTAAGGCTTTTAAACAGGTATTCGATCCTTACTCCATTCCCATTAGCTTGAAATTTTTTTTTTTTTTTAACCTATCAAGTGTAATTCTGTCTATTTTGCACCAAAATTTGCTGCTTCATATTTGTGCAGGTTCGCCTGCTTCTCTGGACACCACAACCGCGCAACAATTTCACAGCCAGTTGCGCAGCCACTGCATTCTCGCTGCCTTTTACCGTCACTGCCAAGCCATTGCACAGCCACCCTCATTGCTGCACTGCCTTTGTCATCCTTGCTGGTTGCCACACTGCCAAGCCATTGCACAGCCACCCTCCTTGCTGCACTGCCTTTGTCATCTTTGCTGGTTGCCACACTGCCTCCCATCCTCGTTGCACCAACTGCCGCACATTATTGCACTGCCCGTCATCCTTGCACTTATCATTGAGCATAGCCGCCGAGTACAGGGGTCATTTCTTGCTGAAACTGTTCCTGGCGCAAAGGCTGTAGGAATCAGCGCATCCGGGCTCGCAGCGATCTCTCTTTCGAGTTACAAGACGGGGAGGGAGAGGTCCAGGCTCTTTCTTTTTAAGGTGATGATCTTCCTGGGGTCGTGCATGCCTTCATATATATACATATGTGGAACGTGGTTGTCCACCACTGCGCTGATACATATATATATACATGTCTTATTTGCTTGTTTGTCCCGTCATCTGCATGCATATATATATATATATATATATTTTATTTGCTTGTTTGTCTTGTCATTCGCATGCATATATATATATATATATATTTGTTCCTTTGGTGGCGTCTTCTGCATGCACACATATATATATATATATATATATCTGTGTGTTTGTCCCATCACTCTGCATGCATATATACATATATTTGTTTGTCCCAGTGTGCACATATATAAAATTTCTTATAATGTGCGCACCCTCACTGATGGTTTTCTTTGTCGTAATGCCAGGGATCTTTAATTACGAAGCTTTCAAAGGCGTGGTATTTGGAGTGAGCAGGGCGTGAGCATGTTTGTGCTTTATGCTGCCTAGGGTTTGTGCAAGAGACTGCAACGGGGTTTCGCTGCGTAATGCCTTTTGTTCACAGTCATTTTCCCTCGGTGGTGCGCTGCCGTGTGGAGCTGTGCAAGAGACTGCATCGAGTCTATGTTGTGTAAGGCCTTTTGGTCATAACTTTCCTTGGTGGTGACGTTGATGTGCCTCTTGCCGCCGCTTGGAATGACCGTCTTGTAGCTGCCCTCTTTGCCGTGCTGCTTAAGTTTCGTGGCTGATTTGTCATGGTATTTTTTTAAGTGCTTTAAGAGCAGCACCATCACCATTCTTGCGAAAGCAGGCGATTCGCAAGATAGAGGAACGACGTTGATGCTTTACGAGCCATTGACCGGTTCTAAGGCGCTTGCTCTCCCCGCAAAAGATAACTCCATGCATATTAAGTCGTGGTCTTCCGAAGTATCTTGGGAGGTGGCAGATTCTATTCAACCAGATACGAAGAAGAAGGCGTGCATCTCGAAGATTCTTATCTTGAATCATTCGCACCATGCTGGTGACAATCATTCGGCCACGTTTAAGCTTCTCGGTGATCACATCCGCAGCGGGGCTATGGCTTGGAATGGTGCCCTGTCGACTGCTGGAGAAGCCATTTTTGATGAGTTTTATTGGGAGTGACTTGAAGATGTCTTAAGCCGATCTAAAGATGTGCTTACTAACGTGGGCCTTTACCACGCTGTGTACGCATCTTTGTTTAGTTATGATTGTCATCCTTCCGTCATTCGTGCAGTCTTTGAGCGTTGGTGTTCAGCGACCAACACACTTCACACGGCGCAAGGGGAGATGTCAATTTCACTTTGGGATCTTCACAGGATAGGAGGCTTGCCGATCCAAGGTAGGTTTTACGACGAGGTCGTTCCCAGCGCGGATGAACTTTCTCTTTGCAATAGTCGAGGATTGCCTGCGAGTTGCCGCTGTTTGTTTTGGGCGTATCACAAGCTTTTCCAGGGTGCTCAGGATAAAGCAGGCGTGAGGATTTCTCGTGGATCCGATTTTGGTACTGGGAGGCCATGAGGTATAAGAAGCCTTTGAAGAAAAAATGGTCGTAACAAGACCACTGGGCCAAAGGGAGACTCAGACCCGTCCGGTGTTATTGGCTCAACCAGGCGCCGCTCTTCTGACGAGTTGAGAGCGTTTGAGGATCTTGGCATAGCATCAGAGCATGTGAAGGAGTATTACCTGGCTGCTTTCTTAGCTTGTTGGCTTTGTAAGTTTGTTTTCCCAGCAGGCGACGTCAACTTAGTTCGTCCTGGAGTTTTCAAAGTTGCTAGCAAGATGGCTGCAGGTGAGTCTTTTACAATGCTTGAGCATTGTCTCGGACTCGGCAAGCACTGAAGATCGTGCTGCGGTGCTTCCTTACCACTATGTGTATGGTTGGTTGAGTGAATATTTTGGCACTCATTTTTCTTTGTCGACTCTTGGCAAGTCAAAGCCTTCTTCATTGACTAGAGCTAAACTGGGGCCTTTGATGACGAAGTATTCAGGTGTGCTCTCCGCGAAGAGCCTTGATGATTTGCAGGCACGAACGCTATTTAAAAGTTACGAAGGTTTGAGGATGGACCCCTTAGCGAGAGTTGGCTTGGTGCAGCGAGGCATCGTGGACAATTCGCATCTCCGCTTCTCGGACTTGTCTTATCTTATAAGTCTTCGCTCGGGGTTTGTTTCATTACGACAAGAAGACCGATGCATTGTTCAGCCATATAGTCCTCACCGTTTCAGCAGGCAATTTGATTTTGTCCAAAGCGTGCCAGGCAAGCTGAAGGAAACGAACCAATCGGCATCCATGCAAGCCGTGTACATGCATTGGGAGTCTTGTACCCGTTCATGCACAAATGATGTTATCACACTGCCAGCCAAGGATGAGTTCAAGAGTAATCCAGTGACCCGTGTTTACGTACGTTGGTGGTCAAAGACACATTATAAGAGCTTGTGGATGGCAAGCGGTACCAATTCTTCCCACTCAGGCGATGATATGTCGAGAGAGGGTTGTCCTGTGGTTCCTATGCGACTGGTGCATCTTGATTGCGCGAGTGCGACTCCCTTACAAGATAGACCTGTAGCTTTAGCTCCTCAACGACCATGCTTGTCTCCTCGACATCCGGATGCTTCTGAAGAGGTAGGAGATGAAGTTGACTCGCACGAAGATGGATTTATTTTGCAGCAGCGTCAACAAGTTTCAAACAAGAGACCATTTGAGGATGCTCAGGTTGACAGCGATGTCAATTTTCGTCATAAGAAGAAAGAAGTGTTTAGACCTTCTCAATTCGATGACCGTGCGCCATTTGAGAGAGATGTATGTACTTCATTTTCTCTCGTGATTTCTTCTGCTTTAATCATTTTGGCATTCGTTTCTAACATCTTTCTTTGTCTTCTTTAGGTTGGGCCTTCTTGTCCTTCTAATTTGGCAACTGCAGATGTTTATTCCTATACGGAGATGCTATTTGCAGGTGAACTACCTACAGACAAGGAGATCGGGGATCCGCCTGGTGCAGAGCTTGTTCCAAATCCGTTAAACTTCTCGAGTTTGCCATGTGTAGGTGGAGGTATGCCAGAACCCGTCATACGTCCAACACCTTTGCCAGCTAGCTCTGAGATCTCTTTGAGAGGGCCAAACCTTAGCGGTACTGAGCGACTCGTCCATGGCATCAGTCTTGGTGCGGCAATGGAGATCAAGGGCCATATCGAGGAGAGGATTTCTAAGTGTCCGCTGGAAGACCTTACATTGCTCAATGAGGATTTGTCGAAGTTTGTTTCCGTGATTGACAACCTTAACGTTGATTCCTCATCCTTGAAGATCAAGATTGCCGAACTTATGGCCGCCTCGACTGAGTATTCTTCCTTGCGTGCTATTTCCTTAGAGAAGTTGAGTCCAGATGTTAGAGCTCATCAGCTAGCAACGATAAACTCGTCACTGGCTCAAGTCCGGTCTTTTCAGCAAGCTGTTTCAGGAGATTATCAAGTCACAGATACTTCTTTAACTTCTGTCCAGGTGCGTCTAGATGTATTGGTGCGAGAGCAGGAGCGGTTGGTAATCGAAGCATCGCAACTTGAAAGTGTTCTTGCGGAGCAGGGAACTGCACTTTCTCAGTACCAAGAGGAGATTTCGCGCCTAGAACGAGAGAAAGGCATGACTATGGAGTTGCCCATCTTGTCTCCCACCGAGGTAGAGACTTTGAAGACTTTGGAAGGCTCGCTTGAAGATCGCCTTCGTAGTTTTAGGGACATTGTTTTCAAGTAGTATCTTCTGTTTTTTTTTTTTTTTTTTTTTTTTTCGTAATAAGGCTTTGGAGCCGACTCCTTCTTTCAAAGAAATAAAGTATTTATGCTCTTGAATTTGCTCTTCAATCTTCAAAGTGTTATATATATTTTTTTAGATGATGTGACTGTACTTGAAGTTTTGACGCTTCAAGTTGCCTACGTACCCTTTGTTGAGGAGGGATCAAGTCATAACGTAGTTCAAATACATTTTTTTTTTTTTTGTGCCGTACGCAGTTTATGCTCTTGCGGGCCAGGAGCTTTGGTTCATGCAGTTTAGGCTCGTGTGAACAAAGAGCAAGAGTTTGGCACCTTTTAGGGGTAGTAGGGCTTCAAGAATCTGCCATTGATAGAGCCGATCTTCAAGCCGTCTTCCGCCATGATTAAGTAGGCTCCATTGGTGTAGACTTCTTGTATTACGTATGGTCCATCCCATTTTGACGTGAACTTGCTTTTTGTCTTGTGAGTTGTGATGATAGGCCTACGCAATGAAATGACGAGATCTCCCATTTGAAAAGAACGGGAGAGAACTTTCTTGTTGAATGCCTTGGAGAGTCGTGCTTGATAACACTCCAAGTGTTGCTGGGCTTCGAGTCTTTTCTCATCCAGCGCTTCCAGCTCTTGAAGGCGCAACTTTGCATTCTCTTCGTCGGTCAAGCCTTCTTGTATAGCCATCCTTAGCGAGGGGATTTGACATTCGAGCGATAGAACAGCTTCCATGCCATATACGAGAGAATAAGGTGTAGCTTGGGTAGGGGTTCTATATGTTGTCCTGTATGCCCACAGTGTTTCGCCTATTCTTTCATGCCAGTCTTTCTTTGTTCTACCGATTACCTTCTTCAGGAGGTTGCACAATGTCTTGTTGAATGCTTCTGCGAGACCGTTGGCCGGAGCATGATACATGGAGGATTTGTGCTGCTTGAACTTGTATTTCTCGCAGAGTTCGTCCACGAGTCGGTTTGAGAACTGTTTTCCGTTGTCGGTGACAATGTAGCGAGGCACACCATATCGGTGGATGATATGCTCCTTGATGAAACGGACGACAGTTTCCTTCTTGACTTCCTTCAGGGGTATGGCCTCAGCCCACTTAGAGAAGTAATCAGTTGCAGCCAGGATGTAAGCCTCTCCTGTAGATGACTTTGGCGCAATTGGTCGTACGACGTCCAATCCCCATGCATCAAACGGCCATGAAGTAGCACTGGGGTGTAATGGTTCAGGCGGTTGATGTATGAAGTTGGCGTGAAATTGGCAGGCTTGGCACCTTTTGGCATGTTCTAGGCAGTCATTTACCATGCTTGGCCAGTAATAACCCATTCTTTTGAGCTGGAAATGAAGCTTTGGTCCGGACTGATGCGCTCCACATATTCCTGAGTGTGCTTCTTCCATGGCTTGATTGGCTTCTTCCTCGCCTAGGCATCTCAGAAGTACTCCTTCAAAAGATCGCCGGTAGAGTGTCCCTTTGTAATAGAGGAAGCGATGTGCTCGTCGACGTACTTCAGAGCGGTGTTTTGGATCATCTTGAAGTATTCCATGCTCCAAGTAGTTGATCAGAGGCTGTCTCCATTCTTCAACGTTGATCGGAAGTATTGAAATAACGTTTGTATCACTTAGTACTATTTCAGTGACAAGCGGGATTACCCATCTTTGGCAGACTGGCACGTTTGTAGCTTCGTCTTCTCCTAATGTCATGCTCGAGGCTAGGTTGGCGAGAACGTCTGCCATTTGATTCTCTTTTCTTGGCACGTGTTCTAGTGTTACGGCCTCAAACCTTTGTAGCAATTGCGTTGCCAACCGGAAGTATGGGACAAGGTCATCTTTCCTCACCTCATATTCAGTCAGGAGTTGATTGATTATGAGCTTGGAGTCGCCGTATATCTCAAGGGCTGTGATTTCCATGTTGATTGCCATTTGAAGCCCGAGGATCAGTGCTTGGTACTCAGCGACGTTGTTGGAGCATAATTCGCTTAGCTGGAATGAATAAGGTAGTATTTGCCTTTGTGGCGACATGAATACTACTCCTGCCCCCGCTCCGTCTGCTCGTGCAGATCCGTCGAAGAACATCGTCCATGTCGGGAATATGTCAATGTAGAACACCTCTTCGTCAGGCAAGTCGTCTGAGATTTTCCAATCGGCTGGGATTGGATGGTCGGCAAGGAAGTCTGCTAGCGCTTGTCCTTTGACGGCTTTAGCTGGGACGTAGATGATCTCGTATTGATTGAGAAGCAATGCCCATTTAGCTAGTTGTCCTGTCAAAACTGGCTTAGACATGACGTATTTGACTGGGTCAGCTTTAGCAACTAAGTGGATGGTGTAAGCATGCATGTAATGTCTAAGCTTCTGGATGGCAAACATCAAGGCAAGGCACATTTTTTCTATTGGGGAGTAGTTCAACTCAGCGCCGGTGAACGTTCGACTGAGGTAGTATAGCGCTCATTCTTTCTGGGATTCGTTTTCCTGTGCTAAGAGTGCTCCAATTGAACTTTCCTGAGCAGCAATGTACAATATGAGCGGTTTCCATGGTACAGGTGCCCTCAGGACAGGTGGACTTGATAAATACTTTTTTATGCTTTCAAAAGCATTGTTGCATGCTTTGTCCCATACGAACGGAACATCTTTCTTCATGAGTTGACTGAACGGTTGACAACGCCCTGCAAGGTTGGAGATGAAACGTCTGATGAAGGCTAGCCGTCCTTGTAGACTTTTCAACTCGTGCAGGTTTCTTGGCTCGGGCATGCTTTGAATGGCCTTGATCTTTGACTGATCCACTTCAATGCCACGATGCTTGACAATAAAGCCAAGGAACTTTCCAGATGTGACGCCAAATGCACATTTTAACGGGTTCATCTTGAGGTTGTATTTTCGCAACCTTTCGAACACTACTCCCAAATCCTTCAAGTGATCTGATCTTTTCTTTGTCTTGACCACCACATCATCTACATAGCATTCTACGTTCTTGTGTAGCATGTCATTGAAGATCCTCTGCATTGCGCGTTGATATGTAGCTCCAGCATTCTTCAGACCAAAGGGCATCACCTTGTAGCAGTAAATACCTTTTGGAGTGCGGAAGGCTGTTAGTTCCTCATCTTCAAGAGCCATACGAATTTGATTGTATCCAGAAGAGCCGTCCATGAATGTTAGTGCCTCATGGCCGGTGGTCGCGTCCACCATGATTTCGATGATTGGCAAGGGGAAGTCATCCTTTGGGCAAGCATCATTGAGGTTTCGGAAGTCTACGCAAACACGTATTTGTCCAGATTTCTTAAGGACTATGACGATGTTGGAGATCCACTTGGGGTATTGCACCTCTCGAATGAAACCTGCTTCGATCAACTTGTCAATCTGGGCCTCGATTTGTGGGATGAGCTCGGATCGATAGCGTCTTTGAGTTTGCTTTATTGGTCACGTTCCGGGCTTGACTGCAAGATGATGCACAACAATGATAGGGTCGAGGCCGGGCATTTCCTTATAGGTCCAAGCAAAGACGTCCTTATACTCTAACAGCAGCTGGTAATACTTATCTATCTCGTCTGCACTTAGTAATGCACTCACGAAGATAGGCTTCGGCTTCTCATTTGTGCCTAAGTTGAGTTCTTTGAGATCGTCAACCGTGGCTTGCCCCCCATCTTCCAGTTGTGACGGTGCTGCAATGACATCTTCCTCGAGGATTTCATCTTCTTCACCTTCTTGGATTGTGATGTGGAAGACGTCTTGAGCATCTTCTTCGGTGTTGACCTCTCGAGCTTGTTGGCATGAAGATTGTCCAGTGTGGATGATGGTGCGCCTTTTCACTTTCAATGATCCAACTGTGTTAACCTCCAAAATTGCTTGGCGCTTCATTCTTGAAGGAATGGAACTTCGAACGTCATCATTTTCTGTCAGACGATCGATCTTTTCTACTTCCGGCGTCGTTTTTCTCCTTCTGGAAGGCTCTTTGGCTTCTTCAAGTCTTTCCATAACTGACTGTCGTGGAGGAAAGCTAGTCGTATTGCTTTGCTTCCTAGGTTTTGACAACCGTTTGAAAACAGAGCTTCGGGATGCTGACGTGTTAAGCCTTTTGAAGACGGAAGTTCTGTTTTGATCGCCAATGAGTTTAGGTGCCGAGACTCTGGGCCTTGAGCAATTCATTCTATCAAATACTGATGTCTGGGGGGCAGGTTGAGGCTCTTCTGTATCTTGTATAATGCTCACGCTGATGTGTTGAGCGTTAGCATTTTTTGCCTTGCTGGAGATCTTCACCGGTGCATTTGGTGCGAAGCCAAGTCCAGCTTTGTTGTTGTTGACCCCGTAACCATGCTCCTCCAACTTCTTCTGAGTTTTAGTGAGACCGCGTTCGTCGTCTTTGACGGTGTTCAAATCATTCTTTCCCAAATTTGCAGAGGAGGTGAAGTTGTAACCAGCTTTCAACATGAGTTTGTAGGCATTTGGATCAAAACCTTCTTCGGTCCTCTTGGTTGGGAGAAAGCTTGGCTCTATCCCCTTTGGTAGGCCTTTCATGAAGCCTTGTGATGGTTTTGCAACCTTAGTGTCGCCTAGCTGTGTCAGAGGCAAAACTGCATCCGTTTTGAGCAATTCTACATTATCCATGTGCCGCTATGCATTGGTTTTGCTTGCTGCAGTTTCAAACGGGGATTGACCATTCTTTCTTCTCGACGTCGGGATGTATCGGAAGACGGGTATGCTTGGTCCATTTGAGGCCGTCCTACTTCCTCTGGTTGTTGCAGGTTTAGCAAGCTCATCGTCGTTTTTGTTTGAAGATGGCATAGCTTCTTCTTTTTGCTTCTTGGGCACGGCTTGCCACTCCTGCTTTTTAGGTGATGATTTGCCCATGGATTTGATCTCTTTTAGAAGAGTTTCGGGCACCATGTCTTCATCCATGTAGAACTTGGCGTCTGCGAAATGTGATTCGGCTTCGGTGAATGGCTTGGTGTCACCATAGATCACCTTCACTCCTTCTCGGTAGAATTTTAAACATTGGTGAAGGGTGGACGGTATTACTCCATTCGCATGGATCCAAGGCCTTCCTAAGAGCAAACCGTAGGAAGTTCTTGCATCAATGACGTGGAATATTGTGCTTGACTTGAGTTCACCAATGGTCATCTCCACTCGGATCATGCCCATCGCTCTTTGTCCTCCTTGGTTAAAACCTTGGATTAGTAGACGGCTTAGGGATAGTTCCTCCACCTTGATGCCGATTGTGGTCATTGTTGACTTTGGCATGATATTTATGGCTGACCCGTCGTCCACAAGCATACGGCTGACTTTGTGCTCCCTTACGTACCCAGAGACGAAGAGAGGTCGGTTGTGAGGCTTGGATCCTAGCAGCAAGTCTTCGTCGGTGAAGTGGATTGTGTCATCGGCGGCACAGCATGTGGCACACTCGTGTGGCTGAAGCCTCAAGCCTTCGTTCTTGCTTTCTTGCACTCCGCGGTCGTTTGGACTTGCTAAAACCACTGCCAATGCCATTCGTATCTTCTTTGGCAATTGTAGCGCTTCCTCGATGCTAAAGTGTATTGGCAGACCTTCTTCAGGTGTAAGAGTATTTTCTCCCTCAGCGGCGACAATTTTGCCTTTTGAGGGTTCTTCCATTTCTACTTCGACCATGTGACATGCGGTGATAGTGCAATGTCGGAAGAAGTCCTCCGGGAAGTACTCGTGCAAGGAGACGGGAATGCGTGGGTTTTGCTCCGCAGGTTCCCCAGTATGTATTGGCTTAGCAGCTCTTATGTTTCTTTTAGGCTTCCTATTACCGCAAAGGCGGTGCTTTCTCCCTTGTTCCCCTTTTGGCTTTATAGCTTGCGGTTTCGGTTTCCTCGTCCTCTTATAGGTCACCAATGTCCATCATTTGTCATCGTCAGTAGGTGCGTCCTGGTTGCTTGCCCCCAATGACGATGGTGCAAAATGTGCAGTGTGGTTTGAGTATTGCCGAGCATGGTCAGGCATTTCTTGAAGAAGCACGGGATCAAAGGATCCGAACACGACCGTAGTGGTGTGCGTCGCAGCTGTGTCTTCTAGGTCGAGCTCAATCCGTCCTTGTTGTGCCAACTTCATGATGAGTTCTTTTAGGATGAAACATTTGCCCACATGATGACCCACGATACGATGGTACTTGCAGTACTTGGGATCATTGATGCGATTCATTTCTTCAAGGCGTTTGCATTCGGGTAACTCAATCACCTTCTTCTCCAGCAGGTCGTCCAGCATTGCGTCCATGTCGGAGTCCGGAAAAGGGTATACCTTCTGCTCCAATTCCCTCAAGGTGTTTTTGTACCTATCTTGGATGTGGGAATGCTCACTTCTTTTTATCTCCCTTGCTTTATTGAAGGAGATTTTGACAGGTGCGGACGAGGTCTTGATAGGGGTGGTATTGGTGGTAAAAGCTTCATTGGCGAGCTTTTTCCCATGGTTGTCTGCTCTTGAAGTAAACACCTTATCCCTTTTGAAATCGGTGATTGGCTCCTTCTTTCCATGGTGGGCGATGCTCAGCTCCATGTCGTGGGCACGGGTGGCTAATTCTTCAAAAGTCCGTGGCTTGATACCTTGAAGGATGTATTGTAAACCCCATTGCATGCCCTGGATGCACATCTCGATTGAAGAAATCTCGGAGAGCCTGTCCTTACAGTCGAGGCTTAGATTACGCCATCGGTTGATGTAGTCCATGACTGGTTCTTCCTTCCATTGCTTCGTGCTCGTCAGCTCTAGCATGCTCACAGTGCGACGGGTAATGTAGAAGCGGTTGAGGAATTCCCTTTCCAACTGTTCCCAGCTGTTGACGGACTCGGGCTCCAAGTCCGTATACCACTCAAAGGCGTTTCCTTTTAACGAGCGAACAAATTGCTTGGCGAGGTAATCTCCCTCTGTCCCTGCATTGTTGCAGGTTTCGACAAAATGTGCAACATGTTGCTTCGGGTTTCCCTTTCCGTCAAATTGCATAAACTTCGGCGGTTGATAGCCCCTCGGCATCCTTAAGGAGTCAATTTTCCTGGAGTAAGGCTTTGAGTACAACGTGGAGGCATGGGAGCTCCCTTCGTACCGTGCCTTGATGGTGTTGGTGATCATCTCCTGCAGCTGCTGAATGGAGAGAAATCCCATGAGCGCCACTGCTTGGTCTGGCTTCGGCTTCCCATCGATTTTCTTCACCGGAGGTTCTTCGTCTCCGCCAGCTCCTCCCTTTAGTGGATCATCCTCTGGGTCGGGTTTCTCGTTGTCCTGCGCCTCCAGTCGGTTGACTAATGCTGCGATTTGCAAGTCTTTTTCTTCCACAGTTCGAGTCAGCTTTGCAATTGCTTCATTCATTTGAGCAAGCTGTTCATCGATTGAAGTTGCTCCAGTGGTCATGACTTGCATGGCTGAACTGCCGCTTGAATCGGCATCGGAGAGCATGGATTCGGAGTATTCCCTTGGTCTTTCCCCCCTTGGTGCCCTTAGTGAGGCTAAGGTGATCACAGGCTCGTGCCTTGGGTACTCTCGTTCCCTTGGCAGAGTTGATGCAGAGGTGAAAGAGGTGGCAGAAGTAGCTTTTGCTTTGCTTCAAGTCGTGATGCCCAAAGTGACACCACTTGCGACGAGGGCGCCTTTGTTCTTTGCGCCGGTTATGGGAACAGCTTGAGCCTTCCTTGATGTCATTGATTTTGGAACTGTGCTTATATTTCTTGAACGGAGGAAGAGATGAGAGGTAGAGATGGTCCCACTGGGCGTGCCAATTTGTGAACACGGAAAATTCCTGAAACGAAAGAGACAAGAACAACGTGCACAAACAAATATTTGTATTTGATGATTTTTTTTGGGTTACAATCTCTCTCAAATTTGATCCTCTGATTCGATCTCCGTAAGGTGTTGATTTGTGGATGTGTGATTGATCCAAATGGCCGTCGGGGCTTGATCTAAGGATGAATGTTCTTCAAGGGCCGTGGGCTTGATCTTGAAGGTGGATTTGAGCGGATCTTCAAGGAGCCGTTGGGGCTTGATCTTGAGGATGAGCGTTTCTTCAAGGGCCGTTGAGGCTTGATCTTGAATAACGGTGATGAACGGATCTTCAAGGGCTTTTGGGCTTGATCTTGAAGAACAGTGATGAACGGATCTTCAAGGGCTTTTGGGCTTGATTTTGAAGAACAGTGATTGGATGTATGGATTTATCGACGTTGTTGATCCAAAGGGCCGTTGGGGCTTGATCTTAGGATGAACGGATGATGAACGATGAACACTTTCTCCAAGGGCCGTCGGGGGCTTGATCTTGAATTGGTGGAAGTTCTTCAAAGGGCCGTCGGGGCTTGATCTTGAAGGTGGATGATTGTTGATCCAAGGGCCGTCGGGGCTTGATCTTGGAAGAACGATGAACGAAGAACGAATAGGGCTTTCGTGATTCTTCGGGAACCTGGATGCTTGAGAGCTTCGGAGTTTCAGAGCTTCAAGGTTTTGGTGTCATATGAATTCCCCCTAAATGAATGAAATGGGCTTGTATTTATAGAATTTTCCAAGGCCTAATTTTGAATATAATATCCCAGATGAAATAAGTCGTTTCTGCCAGGTGTTGACAAGTGTCATGTTTGATGACTTTTCCAACTCATTTCGATTTTTCGTCGAGTCACACGCTACGTGTAAAATTTATGTAATACATGAGCGTTGAAATTTTGATTTATCGGTCAACATTTATTTACCGAAATTTCGATGTCAACAGTTATCTTCCAATTACCACCACCATTAGACTTCTCTTGAGCCCTGGAACAAAGGCCAACCAGTTGTAGGGGCGGCGAAGCACTGAAGAAGTTGAATCGAAGCCACCCAAATTCTAGGGTTCCGGCGGGTTCGTCGAAAACCGCCACCCGCGGCAACGCATGGCCAGTGGGCTGACGCTGCCCTTTTCATGCAGATTTGGATATTTTAAATCCTTATTTGGCAACCATTTGATGTGATTCGATTGTGAAAGTTAATGTTGAATATTTCCATTACTAGAATATTTTTGGAATGGATAAAAGAATGAAAGGTGAACTACGAAAGGCTTGATCCCGCTCAAGGGTACGTAAGCAGTCTAACAGGAGTTAGATGTAGCCTTAAATCATTGAGATTAATCTTTTGTTGGGAATTTGATTGAAAAAAAGAAATGAATGGTGAATTATTTAAAAATTAAATCTTACATTTTTTGTAAGTAAATTTTGGTTATAGATTTTGTGATTGATTAATAAATTTAGATAAAGAATTGTGATTAATGGTAGTAAATAAACAAGAGTTTAATTTGACCTACGGAAATTATATCATGAAATAAATGTTTCGGGACGGGGCGTTGCATAAAGATTGGAGTTTTATTCAATTTTGCTGCATTTTGAGCTTATGTTTCGGGACGGGGCGTTACATAAAGATTGGGTTAAGCCATGTCCTGTAGTCGTTGTGGCTCTTTCTGCTGGTACAAAAGCTTTGTATGTACAAGGTTTTTCGGGTAAGTTTTGTGAGTAGTGGATACCCGACTTTGTGTTTGGAGTTTCAGTTAAAACATGTGTTGTATTTTATTCATAATGCCCATTTGATCCCATAAGTTCATTTTTGGAACTCTGTTCTAATGGGTTATTTTAACTTTGTGAAGGCTGAATATCGATTGGTTAGAAAGTGTATTACTGGACACATCTATGATTCTGGTTCTGTTGATTTTACAAGTGATCTGGGCACTCAATATGCTCTACACCCAACCATTCTAAGGATGCCTGGATAGTCAAAACTGGTTTCTTGGGCACTCAATATACTCCTCTGGATTCTAAAAGATGTATTACAAAATGGCTGCAAATTTTGTTTTCCAAGGAATTTTTTTTTGCTATTGGAGAAGAAGGAAAAAAAAAACCGAATCGGGCCGAAACCGAACCAGAAAAAACCGAACCACTTTGAATTGAACCCCGCCCTAATTAAGAACATCTTCAATGGAGACCGTACAATCGTATAGTCCCTAAATATAGGGACACAAGGCTTCCAATGGCTGGAATTGAAGTCCTCAAAGTATCTCGATATATAGGGATTCGTTAGATACCCCAAAGAAATTCTCAAATATAAGGACTACATATAGAGACTCAAAGACTGACCTCATATTAATTTTGAGTGAGAATGGTGCTGCTGTTATGTTTTTTTTGAACCCACCTACATGGGGCTGCTTCTCATTTAATTTTCTCTTGTAGCTTTTTTTTTTTTTTTTTTCTAACTCTTGAATAACATCACAATACTTCGACAAAATGAACAATAATATTTAATATTAGTCCCTACATTTAGGGATCATACTATAATAACTTTTTATTACAAACAATATTCTTTTAGGGACTCGAATATTCCTTTACGAATGGAAACATGTTGTTGATGCTGTTCACGCTGAAGGCGGTGTATCTTCGGTTAGATTTTGGCATGCTATTAGGGTTTCAAATAGCGGTGCGTTTCTCCTTGCCATTCACCTTCAATGATCTCACATAATGTGTTGTGTTCAGGTTGTGATTCTTTCCCACCTCTCTGCTTACAGGTTTCTAGCCAAATGGGCAAGCTCCGATCTCTTGCACTGACAAGTCACTGACCCCCAGCTACTGTCTAATGGCGTTGACGTTGCTGATTTCACACCTCCAAGACGATTAGAGACGAATGAAATTCCACAAATTGTGAATGATTTTAGGCAAAGTCTGCGAGTCTTTGCGGATACCGTATGGCAATGAATTCTCGACTTTAGGCAACAACCTGCTGTAAGGTGTAAGGTTGTTGGCACAAATTTTCTTGTAGTGTACCCTATGGCAATGCATTTTTCACTTTAGGCAACAACCTGCAGTAAGGTAACGGCCTATCACAAATTTTCTTGTAGTGAAATGTATGACGGAAATGCTTGTCTGATATCTATATAAGGTTTTGACGGGGTTGAAATTTGTTTGCACCATACTTAACTAATGCCAAAACTATCGAGCATCAGTCAACTTCGTACCTACGAAGACCCACTGAAGGATTCATGTTGGGACACTCCTACCAAGGTATAAGAGTTTATCTCCAACTAGGAGGCCAATCACAGCACGAACGTGACAACATTAGAATAAAACTCCTAGAGTCCCACATCGACAGCGGAAGAAAACCAAAAACTCTCCTCAACTACAAAACAAGATCATTCTCCTACAGTAAATCTCCAATGCCATTATTATACTTGTCATTAGAACTCACTCATGAGGATTATGCTTGAACCTATGTATTTTGTAAACTCTTCACTATCCATTTCTTGAAACCACATTTTAAGTATCCAGTTGCATGTGGAAGCTTGGACACTTGTATTTCTATACCTGTATCCCTCCATCCAGCTCGATGTATAAAATCTGTTTTTTCTCTCTTAATTCTCTACGATTCCTTTTCGTTAATTTCAATTTATTTGAGTTGAAAATGGAAAGCAGTTTCAAACTAGTGTAAAAAGAGCCACCGAAGAGAAGAAATGTCAGAAATCCAACAAGGCAACATAGAAGGATGCATGCAGATTGCAGAGGAAGAAAGAAAGTGAATCAAATGCAGGTTTATAACCAATTCATTACCTGCCATTGATTTCTCCAAATATCTCAATTCCATGTAATTCTTACTAGATAATTGTTCAAGTATATAATTCATTGCTGATGGCCTTGGAGCCGTCGCTTGCGTTTCTGTTTTCTGGTGTTGTAGTCGACGAGGCAAGGAGGAAATATAGGAAGGGAAGTAAATTGTGGTGCCATGGATCTGTCCTCAAATGTATCAATGGCATTTAGTATATGTACATGGAATTTGCGTATGTATATATGCAGAGACATTTTGAACTCTATTTACATTAATAACTAGAGGGTTGCTTATTTCAACGAAACAGAAACGAAAAAGAAAAAGAACCGTGATCATAAGGGGAGATTTCAATAAGAGCTATAACCACCACCAACACCTTCAGGAACTAGTACATCAAAATCACTTACAGTCCATTCCGCAGTCTCTCCCGAGTTACTGACGTATATTTCTGTACCAACATTAATCGAAGACCATACCCTCTCTGCTGGTTTTGTTCCTGGGTCCTGTACAACAAGTTCATGAGCAACTTAGACTAATTAAAATAGTTTCTGCATCAACCTAGGAGAACATAGGCGTCTACTTAAGGCAAGAAAATTACGTTTACTAAGAAAAACCCGAACCAACATACAAAATTTGAAATGATACCATTATGTTTCGAACAGAGTTGTAATCGTAAATTTTTTTTTGTAAAATTTCAATCTATGTGAATATGTGTGGAGGGGCCAAAAGTTTAAGGGCCTAGTCTAAGGTCCTGCAATTCTGAGGGCCGGCCCTGCTAATGGCATCCTTGCCAGTTGCCATCCCATTTGAAAGATTTATGATCCTGGAAGATCTTAAACCCTCTCTGGTGTGGATCATCCTGTTTATATAGAGGGACTGGATTCATGACGAGTCGGCTTGTTTTAAGTATCAGACACAACTTTGTATGTAGGAAAAAGTTAAAATGCAACACAAGGTAACAAGCTTCAAAAGGTAAGATGCCACCCAAAATACTTAGATGATTAAAGAAATGAACTCTCAAGGAACGTTTTTGAGCAAATACAAAATTATACCTGGTAGAAGTACAACCGGCTAGAGAGGGCACCCACATCAAGCTCCCACATCCTGGGGTCGCCAACCCATCCATTTCCTTTCTTTCCAGGATAGCCATGTATAGCCCATTCCGGATGCGGAAGAATTTGTACCAATTCCTGTGCTTGTGGATTGCTATATGGGTCACATATATCATATGGTTTCTCCAGATATTCAGCATTCCCAGGAGCGCAGTAGAGATGGTAAGCAGAATATGGAAACTGAGATGTTTCATTTCTGTATATAATGTCACCGCTACCAGTAACATGGTAAGGTGGGCAGGAGACAAGGTTATCTGGCCGACACCAGCTTGTAGTTTCTGGATTTATTATCATTTCACTATATCTAGTTACATCTGTCAGAACATTACCATCACATGGTTTTCCATTATTCTTCCAACAGCTTCCTATATCAAGCATATAAAACTGACTGTTTGGCCCTCCTCCACGTTTAACATCAAGTGTTAATCGTACTTTAAAATGTGGAGACACTGGCAGCTGCAAAAACAAAGAAAATCACGATGAAGTGCTTCCGTGGAGTCAATTCAAACTTTGAAATGTTGATGCATGAGAAATAGAAATACAAAGAGTTGGTATCATAAATATCCAAATACATACACCATATTGGACCTGAAGTGTTCAACTAAACTCATCCTACGTTCAGTAAAGGCGTGTGTTCTTAGCATGAATGGGAATGTCAAACTTTAATGCCAGTAAGAAAGAACTAAAGCTGAGTAATCAAACCTTTCTCATGACGCCACGACCATCGTAGTGGTAACCACCATTAAATCCTTTTGCTGCATCTGCACGCAGATACAACATAAGCCAGGGATACTTTGAAGATGTTGTCAACCTCTGCGAGAAAATCCAACTTCCTGTGCTCAAGTTTTTCTGCCAGGAGACCGAAAAGTAGGAGTTCTTTCCTATACCTTTGGTCAAATCAGCATCAAGATCATAAGTTCCATAAAATCCTCCAGTCACAGACAATTTTTGGTAACCGTCAGAAACCAATCTTGAGTAGTTATGGTACACGAGTGGCTGGTTCATGCAACCTTCACCGAAACATGGAAAGTTCCTATCTGTTACAATTTTGCTTAAATGCTTGCCATTTTCAGGACAAAGAGTAGTGTTCTTGTCAAAATTTCCATTCTTAAGCATGACCATCCAAAACTGCCATGGATCCGATGAATTATGAACCTCACATAAAGAAGCAAGATACAGTTCCTTTTCCGTTGCATACAAGTCAGGGTCTGTGTATGACTTAAAATCCCTTAAGGGAAACATATCGCCAGCCCTTAAGTTGTTGTCTGATTCATTAACTCTGTGATGAAGTACACACTTACTCTCCACATCAAGAGGGGTCCGATCCATAGGTTCTGACAATGGAAAATATATATAAAACCAAAAAGGATCAATTAGAAAGCAAATTCTATGTGGAAGACAAATCCCAAACAGTGTACTGTCAACCTAAATTACCGTTATTCCTAAACACGGTGGTACACAGATAGTGACACGAAACTATAGAAAGAGCAACAATGTATTGCGCTATCGTTCTACATCTAAGTTCAGGTAGCTGAGTGAGTGAAGTTGATGCTCAAACAAGCAAGCCAAATTCCCAAATAAGGAATCAAGTTATGATTAGCATCAAAACATTTCCAAATGCAAGAAAAACGAGCAGGAGCATAAACATATATAGTTGAAATATAAAGCCCTAATATTTGCATCATCAAGAACCAAAACAATACAGAAAAAATTGAACTATAAAACGGACATTTGAATTCCCATTCTTTTTCACCGGAGCCAAAGTCTACACTAAATTAATCCAAACTACAACAATAACAACAACAACCAAGTCCTGTTCCACTAAGTGGGGTCGGTTGTATGAATCCTAGAACGGGACTGCCCTCAGTTATGCACCAAGTCTTCCGTTAGCTCCAGGTACTCAATATCTTTTCTTAAAGTCTCTCACTAAATTAATCTGAACTACGGATATTAAATGCCGAAAAAACCGAACAGTGTTTCAAAAGCAAAGACAATCATTCAACTCTAATCAACTAGCTAAAGAAGATAATTCATGTACCAGTAGTAGTAACAGTGGGACAATGGATATCAGCACAATCAGCGAGCCTGGGGCTGCCCATGCCGGGCGCTTCACTTCCAACTTCATTGCAGAAGTTCCAAGCTTCCAACGCAACTCTCACATTTGGGTTCCTCATTCCCGGGTCTCCTATTGCCGACGTGTACTCGCCCGACTCCGAGTCCGAGAGATAGTCACCCAAATTCGACACAAACAGTTGACAAACAAGAACATAAAGAACAACATAAGCTGACCCGAC
Organism: Malus fusca; assembly: GCA_035220775.1. NCBI lineage: Eukaryota > Viridiplantae > Streptophyta > Magnoliopsida > Rosales > Rosaceae > Malus > Malus fusca. Next base: position 47,008,311 of record CM069073.1, on the reverse strand, counting down.
ACGGCGACCCATCATCTCTAACCGTGAAGGACTGCGAGGAAGAAATGGAGCATCTGGTCGCGGGAAGAGAGCTTCATCGGTTCTGGTGGTTTTTGGTTGGCGAAGAAAACAGGGTTAGTCTTGCTTTGAAGCAAAGTTTCTCTGGATGCATTGCATATGTTTTTCAGGGACATGTGGAAGGAAATGGGAAGCCCAATACGAAATTAGGCCCACTAAACCTAACAAAATAAGGTAAATTATGGGACATATTTTGACTTGGGTGTCCAAGGACAATTTATTCTTAATTTTGTTTGGATTTTTTTTTTTTTTTTTTTTGGAAAATAATTTTGTTTGGTTTTGCTTAGGTGTATGGGTTAATTTTTTTTAACAAAATAAGTTACAAGTCCTTGCAGTGTATGAGTTTTTTTTAAGATAAACTATTGAAAAGAGTTTAAAAGTTTTAAATCTTAATCAAAAGCACCTTAATACTAGTAAAAATCCACATCAAACCAGCCCAATCTTAATTTTTCATAAGTCTCTCATAAGGTATAACGAAATCACACAATGTTAGAGGCTACAAGTTCATATCGATGCCCTCTATCTTTTATACAAGACCCACACGTTGAAACTCAATGTCCAGGGAGATCGAGTTCGCTAAATGTGATGTTCTTCACGATTGTTGCCCCTTTTTTTTCAAACCTGACGGAACTTGTCCTCAACTCAAGTGAGAAGTTTAATCCTCTCCTCATGGGCTTCCTTTCCATGTAAGTGCTTCCTCAAAATTGATCTTTCATATTTGGTCCTAGAAATAGGGCAATGTTTAGTTTTAGAAATAGTAGCAGTGCTAGTGTTCAGTTCTAAAAGTAGTGGCAAGTTTAGTTCTAGAAATAGTTGTAGTGATGGTATTTAGTTCTAAAAACAGTGGAAGTATTCAATTCTAGAAATAGTGGCAGTGTTTAGTTCTAGAAATTGATGCAGTGTTTAGTTCTAAAAATAGTGGCAGTGCTCAGTTCTAGAAATAATTGCAATGGCAGTGTTTAGTTCTAAAAATAGTGGCAATGTTCAGTTCTAGAAATAGTGGCAATATTCATTTCTATAAATAGTTATAGTAGTTTGATGGATTTGGGATAACGCTCATTAAGGGCAAGGGCTGAAAGAAAAAATATAAGGGTTGTGCTTCCAACCCGTGGGTTTTAATATCTAGGGTTTGATGTATGTAATTTGTGTTCTCTAATTAAATAAAGTTATTAGGATGCTTTTGGTTAAGAAAAAATTTGGAGAAACCGTTTTTCATTAAACTTTGTGTCCTTTTTATTAAATAAAATTATTAGGTTGGTTTTGGTTAAGAAAAAGTTTGGAGAAACCATTTTCTTTAAAGCTCTTTTTTTATTGATCAGTTTATGAGTTAATTACAAATACACATTTCAAACAAATGAGACAAACCTTACACCTACACAGTTAAGTTACCTAAGGTCATCTCCAACCAAAGGGGCTATGTTTAGCCCCCGTCCAGATTATAGCTCTGTAAGAAATTATTTTTTAATGAACAATGTTAGGCCATATTTATATACCATCTCCAACCCAAGGGGGCTAATTTTTAGCCCCCCCCAACAATTTATTATTTTAAGTTTGTTCTTTAATTTTATTGGTTAATTGAATTAAACTATCATATTAAAATAAGGTTTGAACATATTTTGAGTGTCACTTGTCGCTAAATGAATAAGCCTCCAGATTTCTTATCCTTTGGTTGAAGATGTGGTCATTTGAAAAAAATATTGAAAAGATTAAATTTAGATTGGAAGAAGTAAAGGAGGGGGTGCTTATGAACATGATATGAGAAATAGTGTAGAAATGGCTTAGTGTTAATTTGGGAAAAAATTAGATTTTTTTTTTTAAAATTTCTGCCTAAAAATAAAAAATAAAAAATGGGCCCCTCAAACGGGCTACCCGGCTAGCTAAGAATGCCTAGCCCGATGGCCAAAGGGCTAAAGCTTGGCTTGGTGGGTCCCCTTTTTCTTTGGCCTAGCTTTCTATTGGAGTTGGATTTTGGAGCATTTCAGGCTGGATTTTGGCATGTAGCCCTATAGCCATCTCCAACCGACCTGGCCAAATGGCCATAGGCTAAAATATGGCCCGTTTTGACATGAAAATTGTCTCCAACTGAGGGCTAAGCCAAAGGGCTTGTGGACCCCACCTGGCTAAAAATTAGACACCAGGCTAACGAGCTAGCTAAAATGAGCTAGCCCGATGCAGCAGCCCAGCCCACTTGCAGCGGCTACCTGGCGTCAACATGACACCAGCTAGCAACGGCTAGTTGACATCATGCTGACGTCAAGTTGTAGTTGGAATTTGATTTTTTTTAGACGAAATTATTTTTCCTATAAATACCTAAGTCATTCCTACACCATTTCCCACATCATTTTCACCATTCCATACCATCTTACCTCATTTTATTTCAATTCTTCACATTCTATTCTCTTACCTCTTCCAATAATCTTTCCTTTAATTTTTTCAATAATTTTCAAATGGCCACATCTTCAATCAAAAGAAGGTCTTGGACTCAAAAAGAAGATGAAGCTCTTTGCAGGGTTTATAGATGGGTCTCGAAAGATAGTGTCAAGGGTAGTTCTCAAACAAGTGAAGGTATTTGAACTTGTACTCCAAAAAGTACTATGAGTTCTACAAATGCATCACTCCATCGAATCCCCGAAACCACGAGAGTTGTCCTTCAAGATGGAAATAGAACATCTTCAACCAAGTTTGAATAAATAGCATCAAGCAGTGATAAGGGTTGAAAGGAGACATGAAAGCAGAGCCAATCTTTACGACGAAGTAAGTGTTTTCATAAGTTCTTTTAAATATTTAATTATATTACATTTAATTTCATAAAGATAAGAAATTTGGAGAGTTACTCACTTTAGCGACACGTGTCACTCGAAATCATATCCGAAAAATTATTGAGATTATATAAAGATGAGAAATCCGGAGGTTTATTCATTTAGCGACAAGTAGCACTCAAAATATGTCTGAAAACCTTATTTTAATAGGGTAGTTTAAAATTAACCATATTAATTCAATTAAAATAATAAATTATGAGAGAGCTAAAAAATAGCCTCCTTTAGTTGGAGATGAGTTTTTTGTCAAGGGGCTATGTGTTGGCCTATGACCCTATGGCCCTCTCAATTGGAGATGGTATAAAATATGGCTAGCACTGTTCATTAAAAAAAAATTCTTGCAGGACTATAGGGTTAAACATGGTCATTTAACCCCCTTTCGATTGGAAATGGCCTAACAGTTGTTTGATAGGGCCCGGTGAGTCATTTACTAAGTTTTTTCTTTCCAACCTTGTACCATAATATATGTTCAAATATAAAAGGTCAAGTGTCTTTTTTTTTTTTTTTTTTTTTTTTTTTTTTTTTTTTTTTTTTTTTTGGGTTTACAATGGGGGATAAACGTAAAAGAAAAATAAAAATCACATTACAAATGTCACGACTCACGAGGTCAAGCGACTTCAGTTATGCTAATTGTTAAAGGAAGCAAAATAGTTAATGATCTGATTATGATATGATTTGGGGTAATTGTAGGATCAAATAGTCAATGATCCGTTTTGGAGTGATTGCATAATTGAATCTGTACAACTAGGAATTTATACAAGAATTGTGAATCTCTTCTAGGTAAATTGAAGCTAATGCTATGCTCGTTACAATTCAATTCTACAAACACTCTAAGATGGATTATTGACCATTTGATCCTACGAATTACACCAAATCATATCATCATCAAATTGTTGACTATTTTGCTTCCTTTAACACTTCTCTTCAAGTTGGAGTTGGATGTCAATGACACCCAATTTGCTAAGATGCGAGCGAAAGGCATGTGCTCTTAACGGCTTCCTAAATATATCAACTATTTCATTCCCAATTTTCACATGAGTAGTCTTGACTTCTACCCTTTGCATCCTTTCATGAACTATTCGTAACCAATAACTATTAATGTGTTTGGTCCACTCATGAATCACAGGGCACTACTAGAAAAATGAAAGTAACCAATAACTATTATTGTTGTACATTTAGTTTCAAAACTGTTGTGGTTAGCAATGTTGTCTAATTGACGTACATGCATGCACAACAGTTACTAAATGTTGTACTTATTTGACACAGAAAAGAAAGAATATTTAATATTTGGGAAATTACACTTTACCACCTCAGGTTTGGGGTCTATTGCAACCTCATACAACATCTTCAAAACATTTCACTTTCAAACCTCACCTACTATTTTATTTCAATATAGTACCTCCGTTATATTTTCCAATCATTGATCCGTTAAGAGTACGTGACTACTACATTTGTGCCACGTGGCTGCCAAATTTGTACCACGTGGCAAAAAATAAATTTTTATTCATTTAAAAATAATTAATTAAAGAAAAGTTATTGTAAAAAATAAAAAAAATAAAAAAAACCAACCCATAACCCATCTTCCCCCCCCCCCCCCCCCCCGAACCCACCTCCCTATGTTCACCACCCCTGCAACCCCCCCCCCCCCCCCCCAACCTTCTCCCTCTCCTCCCTCTTCACCTCCCCGACCTTCGTCCCCTCCTTTCACCACCAAAACCTCAACTTCTACCTCTCCGTCACTTTCCCCGACCACAAGCCCTTCCTTGACTACCTCACCGGAAAGATCTCCTCCTCCGACTCCATCGAGTTCCTCCTCCCTCCCCAGAACGACGCCATACACCACCCAAAAATCTCAACCGCCCTCGATTCTGCTAGCAACGACAACGGCGATTACACCGTTTTGGATTCTAGGGTTTTTACTCAAATTGAGATGCCGGTGGATGACGGAGTGGATGGACGAGGGGGTTTTCACTCGTGGAGCTGGGCGAGGGGGTTAGTGGTGTGGATCCTGGCGTTGCAGGGCAGGCAGAGATGGGTGGGTTTTGGGTGGTGTGGGGTGTGGGGTGGGTTGGGGGTTGTGGGGGAGGTGGGGGAGGTGGGGTGGGGGGGGAGGTAAGGGGGAGGTAAGGGTGGGGTGGGATGGGATGTTTGGGTTGCAGGGATGAGGAAGGGCTCGAGGAAGAAGATGGTTTATTATTATTATTATTTTTTAAATAAATAGGGTAAATTATTATAATATTTTAAATGAATAAAAAAATTATTTTTGTTGTCACGTGACACAAATTTGGCAATCACGTCAGCTCTTAACGGATCAATTGATGAAAAATGTAACGGATATACTATATTGAAATAAAATAGTAGGTGAAGTATGAAAATGAAATGTTTTGAAGATGTTGTATGAGGATGTCATAGACCCCAAACCTGAGGTGGTAAATTGTAATTTTCCCTTAATATTTATATTCAATTGACAACATCGGTAATCAAATAAATTTTTTAACATATTACATTTTGACTTTTTTTTTCTTTTCGAAGTTCTAAAGCCGCTACAGGTTTTTTTTTTTTCCTACAAAACCATTGTAGTTTTTGGTTACACACAGTTGCTTTGTAGTGAAAACTTACGCTTTTATCAATTCTTGGAAATTTACAACGGTTTTCTTGAGCCATTGTCTAATTTAGCATGAACAGTTGTTCTTACATATTTTATAGCAATTGGACCACTGTTTAAATATTATCATTCTAATATTATTGTTTAATACTGGATTATTAAAACGCTTAAACAATAAGTTTAAGGAAGGGAATATAATATAAAGAAGTTAGATTCGTGAGATATTTTTCTCTCAAACACATCATAAACGTTTTAGATCATAGGATTGCTAACTTAGTATTAACAATCCGGTAAGATTAGTACATTATATGTCTTCTCTCTTCAGAGAGTGATTAGTCTCAAGTCATTAGTGTGAAGACATTAAGACAAGTATGTAGGTGCACAATAGACAATGAGTTCACTGAGCACAATCAAACATAAGTTCTTATAGTCATGTCATATGATAACTCACTGGTTGGATAATGCAAAGTAGTCATATAACCTGAGACACCATAGTTGTCTTGTGAATACGTCTTTGATCATTTGACGATGTGTGATAGCCTAGGGTTTGTTCCATGCATTACCGGGGTCAAAGATTTATTCTTAGACATATGTGAGTGTACAATAAAGAATCTCTAACCTTGAACCATTGAAGGACAATACTCTATGATATGATTCAAGAGTCTATGGCTAAAGCACGTGAATGTGATTTAGGATGTATGTTCCAAATCATGTTCACGGGAATCATATAGATAAGAAATTCACATTGGATGGGAGACATGAATAAACTATCAACCAAACAATGTGATCAAGAGTATTGATTTAGAGAACATATTGAATTGTAATTCCAATTGAATAGGTTCTCTACCTCTTCTAGTTAGCATGAGTAGCTACACACTGCTAAGTGTCAATTATATCATGTGGAACCCCTAAGGATTAACAATTACTAATCTTTAGTAAAGGAGAACTGAAATGTAGTTTCAATTCATAATCCCCCGCTACCTCACTAATTAAAACCTAATGAATCATACACTGTGTAAAGTATAATTAAATAGTCTAATTGTTTCTTAGGATGACTAAATGTTAGTTAATCAAACGAATAAGTTGAAATCAAGCCTTAAGTTAATTTCAAACTTCATAACTTAATCTGCATTGAACCATCAAGCCCAACTAGTTAAATGGTTTATCAACTTACAACTAAAAAGCCCAAAAGGCTCACTAAGCCTAGTGAGGCCGCCCATATATAGAGTGAGCTTAAGCCGACCAAGTCAGAAAACTATATTAAGTATGAAGTTAGAACTTTCACACATTAAGGAGCAAAGGTTCAACCCGTTGGCTATAACATTCTTTGATTAAAACTTTAATAGTATTCAAAGTTTGATCAATGTCCCTTGACTTTGTACACCTCATTATATTACTATTAATATTTATATATTTATAGTTTTGACATTAATTGTTTGATATTTTATGATATTTATAATCCTATAAATTTAAAATCCCTCATTATAATACTATTAGAAACGGTTATAATAAAAAAATTCAAACATTTTGATTTAATAAATGGATAAAAACTATGTAAAAATAAGAAATAATAAATGGCAAAGGAATGTATCCATAGTGTTAAAAAAATTGGTACATTTTACAAAAAAATTGGTACATTACACATATAACAAAGTGGTACATTAATAAAGAAGAATGGGTACATTAGAAATAAATTAGGGTACAAATAAAAGATTAAAAATTATGAATACAAATGAATTTTTAAAAATATAGGCGCTAAAAGAAATTAATACATGGGTACAAAATAAAACTAAAAAGAAAATACTACAAATTTAAAAAAAAAATGTTGCAAATTAAAAGTGGGTACAAACTAAAAATATAAATATATGATACAAAGTTTAGGCATAAAACATAAATATACCATATGTAATTTTTCTATCATTGATTAAATATACAATGTCACGTGAGGGTATACACATGGGTACAAACACAAATAAAACTTTAAAAAATATGGGCACAAAAAGAAACTAATATATGGGTACAAATTAAAAATGAAAAGAAAATTGGTACAAATTAAAAAATATTTGCAAATTAAAAATAGGTACAAACTAAAAATAAAAATATATGATAAAAAATTTAGCCATAAATATAAATATACTAATTGTAACATTTTTAACATTAAAGGAATATATTTAAAAATAAAAATATTTTATTATTCAAATAATTAATGATTGTTATTAATACCCAAGGACCTTGATCAAAAATTGAAAATGAATAGGATTTTAATCAATGGAGTAATAAAAAGAAGTATGTAAACCTAATTTTCCCTATATAAAATGTAGACAATGAGCTAAACCATTGATATTCATGTAACATCCCACATCGCCCAGGGGAGTGATCCTTAAATGTATATTCTCATCCCTACCTAGCACGAGGCCTTTTGGAAGCTCACTGGCTTCGGGTTCCGTAGGAACTCCGAAGTTAAGCGAGAAGGATGCCAGAGCACTCCCAGGATGGGTGACCCACTGGGAAGTTGCTCGTGAGTTCCCAAAAACAAAACCGTGAGGGAATGGTAAGCCCAAAGCGGACAATATCGTGCTACGGTGGTGGAGCGGGCCCGGGAAGTGGTCCGCCCCGGGCGGGGATGTGACAATTCACGATTATGATTTTAACATGAACAAATATATAAAATTTTAAGTTTATCTAATGTTGTGATAGAATTAATGTTGAGGATGAATTTCACATTAATGAGAGAATGAACTTCGCATAAGTTCATAAGTAGTTGGGTTATTCCCCATATAGCCAATTGATTTTATAGTGGAACCTCAACTTTCTTCATAGTATTAGAGCCAGACTACCTAATGTGGGAAGCCCAGCGGCAACATGAACTCCAAGGCACTCTATTTGTATTATTCACGTGTTATACTTAAAAATTTGTCAGACGTGAGGAGACGTACTGAGAATTAATCCCATCTATAGAAGAAGGGACCCTTCGTGTACTTATATATAGTGAAACCTCAACTTTCTTCGCTTACAATTCAAGATTCTATTCATTGATCAACTAGTGAGTTGTTAAATAACCGAGTTCTTAATTTTAATTTTTGTATAATTAATAGGGTTCTTTAGAAATTGGCCCTTGAATCTCCTATTTTCTAAACAAAAATCCATCTAATATTGAACATTCAAATAAAACTCAAATTTCAAATAGACTACCATGTAGACAAATATGTAACCAACTAATACACATGTTTTCCCTCCCATATAAGCTTTTTCCTCATCTTCCATCTCTTTTCTCACTTTAGGCTCTAGCTATTATAATAATACTTTAACTTGAAAATAACAGATCATAGAAGACGAAAACAGACCGTACATCTTTCAAAAAATAAAAAAAATACCGTACATTCGACTGTCTAACGTTTCACTGGTTTTCTTTGTTTTCTTTTTCAAAGCTTTTCAAGCCATGGCCGAAAACGATGATGGAATCTTGGCTTAGTGGTACATACGAATGGCGCAAAGATTTAATTATTTAGGAAATTAAAAAGGAACTGTTTCTGCATAGTGGCATTATTTATGTAGAGTCTAATTATACTTCTGCTTTTGAACTTTTGAAACCTAATAAGTGGCTGGGTGAGTGTGATAGCAAAAGGTTTTTGGAATCAAGCTTTACACTGCAAAAGAACTATATGCATCCACGCGGCGGCTTTCTAAGCCACTTCATGCAGCCTATCCGATCCAAGATGTCGAAGACAGATCTCTGCACTGAATTGGATTGAACGTGTGGGATTTGACAAAGATTCTTGGCTTCTCAGCAAAGATGAAGAAAAATAATAATAACTAAATTCTTCGAAATTAAAATATAAGTTGTAGGGAGACAGTGGAGAAAGCTGACCAGACATTTGTGAGTTTTTTTTCTTCAGAAAAAAGTTAATGGAGAAAGCAAAATGTTTAAGGGATTTTCTACAATATCTCGGAGATGGAATATTCTAAATGTTTTAATCGTTAAATATTTGTTATAACGAAAATATGCAACGGATTTTTTACAATATCTTGGAGTACAAAATATTTCAGATGTTTTAATCGTTAAACATTTGTTATAACGGTTAAAACACTTGAATATAAGATACTCTGAGGCGCTCTAAATATTTTAACTGGTATAATAAGCTTGGAAGGCTTAAACCAGGCAAGGGTTTTGTCACAGATACAAAGGGCGCAATGCGTGAAGGCAAGGCCAAAGGGATGTGGAAAAAGGAGAGGCAAAAGCTAGCAACCAAACATGGGCAGCTCATTGGTTCATTAGAGAGGTTGATGTGCGTCACATGAAAAAAAGCTTTCAAATTGCATGCTGACTAGACTTCAACTATCCCACACAAATACACTTTTCCTTCACCTGAGAGTGTTGAATGGTCACTGAGGATACCAAATCTGGTTCTGCAAGGGCCATACCAATGTGTTGACCTACGCATGGGATGAGAGGATGACATACTATATATCACCTTTTCAACACAGAGTGATTCTAGAATTCAGATAATTAGATGATTTAGTATTGACATGTTTATACAAGTCAATGATTTAGAGTGCAAATAAATTACTTGATTTACAAAAATTAAAAAAAAAATGAGAATAAGTAATTCTAACCTAACCCTAAGAGGTAACGGAAATCTTAATGGATTCACCTAGCTAGTGAGCACACTAATTAATGTAGGAATAATCAGTCTTACTTTTGTTATTAAAGTTGCAGCTGTCAATTAATGTGATTCAATAAATGTTAACAACAAGAGACTTAATTAGTTTGCGCTTCATATATATAAGTTGTAGAGATACTAAAAGAGGCTTGGTTTATGCATGATTCATGTACTATATATAATATTATAATGTAATGACTAAATTAACCTTTGATACATAACGTGGGGCAATGTGATTAACTTTGTGAAATGGTGGGGCTGAAATTCTGTTGGAGATAGAGAGCATGATAGAATAAAGGGAGCTAATTATGTGAGAGGTTAAATCAATTAATGTTAAACAAAGCTCAGTGATTTGTGAAAGTAGGTGCGCATTACTCTTATTCATGGGTTGAAGAGATAGATTGGAATCGACGTAAGGGTATATAAGGCACTGAGCTCTCGATATTTAGAGGCAAACCGTGCGTCGGTAAATTCAGAAAGAGGAGATTATTGCAACAACCTCGAAGCTAGTCCAAACTAGTGGGAGGTTGTCTGCAAAGGAAATTAAACAGCCACCAAATTTCTGAATCAACCATAAATACTCGTATATATATACAGTCAAACCCTAGATATATCGATTGATCGATTGGTCGGTATGGCTCGTGGAAAGGTTCAGATGAAGAGGATCGAGAACCCGGTGCACAGGCAGGTTACTTTCTGCAAGCGCCGGGCGGGACTCTTAAAGAAGGCTAAAGAGCTGTCTGTGCTGTGTGATGCTGAGATTGGAGTTTTCATTTTCTCCTCCCATGGAAAGCTCTTTGAACTAGCCACCAAAGGGTCGCTAGCTCTCTCTTATCTATTTCTGTATAATAATAAGGGAACTAGCCACCACATTTTTTCACTAATAATGTATCCTGTATATTTTTTAGTAGATAGTTTCAAATACCATATAGTTAAGTATTGCATGTACTCTTAGTAGAAAGAAAATTTACAATCGGTAGAGACCTAAGTGTTAATTAACTCTTTGAGATTAATTCTAATTGAACTTGCTTTGTTATTTATTATGGTAGAAGCATGCAAGGGCTTATTGAGAGGTACATGAAGATGAAGCCCACCCATGTGTCTCAGGCTCAACAAACCGTGGAAACAGAGACTTTGGTACGGTATATCTTGTTGTTTAATTTGTCACTTCTTTTTTCGGATTTATGTCATTTATTTGTTTCATCGCACTAAATAATTTATCGTATTTATTTTTATTAAAAAGTAATTTCTCAATTTATGCAATTTATTGTTTCATCACACTAAATAGCATCTCATGTTATACACGGTTTAAAGGAAAACACACACACATATTTTACAGATGTTGAATACTGTACAACGTATTAAACGAATATTATTGGCATTCTTTTTCGTAAAGCTAGTGCAGCATCAGATGCTGGTTATGAATGATTCTTACAAGATTACAAAAATTAACTAAATACACAGACATACACGCTTAGCTAGAATAATAAAAGAAAAAAATAAACAAAATATATAGAACATAGACACATGATATTGTTTGGGTTTCAAAAGAGTTTACTCAAGTGTTAACCAGTATTTTAAGAAAAACTCAGTAAACTCAATTGTTATCCAGTATTTTAATACATAGCTAACCACTCATGTTCATATGGTTTGACATCATACTTTTCATGATTTGGACCGATCATTTTTAGGTCATCAATTTATAGTTATCCTTACAAAGCAATTCACTCCAATTGGAGAGTGTTTAGTGATATGCATGTATGTATGACATTACGTATACATACTTGTATTTAATTGATTTTATTTCTTACTTTATGTTATTTTTTATATTTATTTAATACATTAGGGAAAGAGAGGTGAAAACATATATACATCGTGCATCTACGATAATTACAATCCTTTTTTATTGACTTAATTAGGGTATATTTACATGGATGCCAACTACGACTCTAAACCTAAGTTGAATTCCCTGATTCTTTGTATTGATATATAGGATGCGAAAAAGGAGATTAACTTGCTGAAACAGGAGATTGAAATACTGCAGAAAGGCCTCAGGTATTACAAATTAGTAACATTATAATTAATACCTTATTTATTCTCATGACATCAATATATATATAACTTATATTTGCATGTGATTGTATCTACATATTTCTAACAATTATATATGACAAAAATATATATGGAGCTAAATCCATGGAGTTTACTAATTACCATAATACAAGGATAATGCAAATATCTGGTATATCCAATAGTTTTTCTGGTATGGTTAATTCTAGCAACGTCAAATGTCTGTAGTTAGTTTAAATTAATTGACCTCAAAGTTTATGAATTGGAGAAGTACCCGTTTGGAAGTGTTTTTAAAATGACTGAAAGCATTTTAAGTGAAAGTGTTTTTGCCCAAAAGCACTTGAAGTGCTTCCTGCAAGATGCACCAGTTATGTGCTTCTTGCAAGAAGCACTTTAAGTGATTTTCCAAAATTCACTTGCATTTTTACTAATGATTGGTTTCAGAGGCACTTTCATCAAAAGCGTTTTCAGTCATTTAAAAACACTTCCAAACAAAACCATAAACTTTCAAACATATATCATTAGTTTGGTAATGTTTGTAATTTTGGTTTAAAGGAATTGGATTACATATAAAAACATTACAGGTATATGTTTGATGGAGGTGCTGGGACAACGACTTTGGATGAACTACAAGTGCTTGAAAAAAATCTTGAAATATGGATTTATCACGTCCGCTCGGCAAAGGTAACGTTTTTATTTTAATTTAATCACTTATGCTGTTATTACTTTTATTATTTTTATCACAGTCCGTAAATTATATTTAAGCAACAGTTAATTCATGTTATAGAAATTAATTCGAAGACTGAGTCGTCAAAATTTACAGATGGACATTTTGTTCCAAGAGATCCAGCTGTTGAGGAACTCGGTAAGTTTGCTATCCAAAGTCCCTACTTACTTTTTGATGAGATCATACATTGGATCGACAATATATGATACTGTATTATTCGATTAGAGCTCTCGATTTAAATAGGAAAAATATAATTACACACTTTTGTTTAATCTTATTCTTTAATTTCATTTGGTTATTTAATTCGATGAGATATGATTAAAGAGGTGCGCTGGAGAAGAAAAATAGTGTGTAATTTTCATTTCTCTTTGAGTAAACATAAGATGTTAGTGACAAGGAATATTTTCAATATGGTTTTTTTCACTATAAATGCTCACTAAATTTGATATATCACATCATTTGGGTCTCTAAAAGTTAAAAAGATTGATCAATGTCGTCCAAAATGCACGTCAATGCCCTCCTCTTTTTAGATTTCGTTTAAAAATTCAAGTCTTTGAAATGCATTAAAACTCTTTGACCAAAAAAATGTCCAAATTCTAACAATTATAGCCAACTAACCAAGAATAAAAGCAAACTACAAAAAAATAAAAAATAAACCTAACCCAGCCACCTCCCATAATCTCCCGCAACCATCTCCAGTCTCCACCACCATCAGCCTCATCTGCCACCTTCGGATCTCTTCCACCCTGATCCCACCCGCACACCATATGTTGAAAAAATAAGGTCTAATTGCTATATTTAATCACATAGAAAACCAAGAATAATACATGCAATCAAATATCAATTTTAATACATACACACAAGCAATCAAATGCCCATGAATATGTGTTAGATAAACCTACTTAAAGACAAATATTCAACATTCATCACTTAAGGTAAATTTATGCCCCATTATGATGTTCATGGTTTATCGACTTTTGTCTCTCAAAAAATAACAATCACGTCCTTCTGTTAGTAATACTTTAAATTGTAAGGCTCCACCAAACTACGATAGTGTTGAACTCCTTCCTATATCTAGAGTTTTAAGTGCATTGTTTCTTTTTACTAATGTTGCCTCACTCCCTTGGTACTTGAACTTTTTGGAAGAGAGCACTTCATGGCCTCCAAAGCTTTTGGCAGTGGAGCTTGACTTCATTTCTTTTTTGTTACTTCATGGAGCATAAAGCTAGGAATCATTATCTTATCCATCACATGCCACTTAAGTGGGCACATAAATGACCTTATGAAAAATAAACTTTTAATTTTGGATTTTTTATTGAATTTTTTTGTTTATTGATACTATTAATGATTTTTTTTTAAATCTTCTAAAATAATTAAATTGGTATTTTGAAGGAAGGAGTACTGACAGCTGCAAATAATTATCTTCAAGATAAGGTAATCAACATTCTTATTAAAGTTTATGAGTAAATTGTAATTATCAGCCAATTTTCAATTTGGTCCTTCAAGACCAAATAATGAAAATATTCAGACCTTGACGTCCAGACCAAAGTAACAACTGTTAAATGTGTGGGTATAAATTCAAAATACCAATTTAGGGGCCAAAGCTAGGTATAACTGAAGAATTGTTGTTACAATTATTTTTGTAAAAAATACTAAATTTTACTTTTTAAGTCATTGATCTTAAATATATTTATTTATTTTATGCAGATTGAAGAGAACACTGGAGTTACTAACTTTATACCAATGGCGACTGACAACACATACCCGCTAACCATACCAGATGACATATTTGAGTGTTAGAGAAGCAACTATGCTTTGAGTAATGGTTTAGTATTCTTATTGCCAAGTGTGGTGTAGTTTAAACAATTTCATAAATAAATGTTATTAAGAATCATCTAGCTAGCTATGGCTTACAATACTGCATGTATATTGTTGTATTGTACAATATGGTATTGCAACTGAAGTGCATTGTAAGGGAATTTAATGATATGAATAATATAATGGTGTGGTTTATTGTTGAATCATCACTATGTATTGAATGTTTTTTTTATTTTTAGTTAACTACATTTTTACCCTCAAGGTTTTGGGTAATTTTGATATTAACTGTCACGAGGTTTCAGTATTAGCAGTTTAGACAATCAGGTTATAAAACTGGATTAATTCAATGCTTCTATCTAATTGGCCGTTAGGCCTTCTGTTTCGTTTTGACACAGTTTACTATTATATTTATCATTTTACGAGAAAATCAACCAAAGATAACCTCTCACCCTCTACAACAAATATTCCTGAAAGCCCAAATGAAAATGACATAGAAAGTATACTGGCAAATCTTCTAGGAGATCCTGGGCTTCGACTCCAAATATCAGAATATGATCCAAATATTAGAGATCAATTCCTAAGAGCTTTTTTACAGAGGGAATTGGTTCAACCTCGAACCCATCAATTTCTATATATGTCATTTGCAGAAGTACAACGATGTTTCAATCCGAAATGGTTCTAGGACTTTCCTACTTGGTTGGAGTATAGCATATCCAAAAATGTTGTTTTTTGTCGAAGTTGTTATCTCTTCAAGCTAGAGATTCCAGACCAAGTAGGTAATGACAATTTTACTAGCAAATGTTTTCATACTTAGAAGAAAAAATGTCGATTTCAAGTCCATGTTGGAGGCCCTTATAGTGCTAAGAACCAAGCTTTACTTCAGTTTGAAGCTTTAATGAATCATAATCAACATATTCAAACAATTTTCCACAAGTAGTTAGATCAAGCACGTATTGATTATCACACTCGTTTGAATGCATCACTTGATTGCATTCACTTTTTATTGCGACAAGGTCTTTCTTTTCGCAATCATGATGAAAGTGAAGATTCAAGCAATAAGGGTAATTTTCTTGAGCTTTTGAAGTTTCTTGTAGATCATAATGAGGGATTAAATATGTGGTGTTTAAAAATGCTCCTGAAAATCTCAAGTTAACATCACCTGATATTCAAAAAGATATTGTGTATACACCAGCATGTGAAACCACCATTGCTATCATGTTTGATATTGGTGATGATGCTTTCTTTTCTGTTTTGGTTGATGAATAGGGTGATATATCAGTCAAGGAGCAAATGATAGTTGTACTTCGCTATGTGAATACCAACGGACAAGTAGTTGAAAGATTTGTGGGCATAAAGCATGTTCCTAATACTACTGATTTTTCACTTAAAGAGACAATTGATCAGTTATTCTCTATAGGATTAAGCATATCTAGATTGCGTGGACAAGGTTATGATGGGGCTAGCAATATGCAAGGTGAGTTTAATGGTCTTAAGACACTTATTTTGAAAGAAAATGAACATTTTATATTCATTGTTTTGCACATCAACTTCAACTTGCTCTTGTAGCTATGGAAAAAAATTATATTCAAATTGACTTTTTTTTCTGCTTGGTTAATAATGTTGTTACTATTGTCAGAGCATCATGTAAACATCGAGACATGGTTAGAGAAAGATAACAAGCCAAAGTTATGGAAGCTATTCAAAATTATGAGCTTCCAAGTGGGCAAGGCTTGAACCAAGAAACTAGTCTTAAACGTGCAAGAGATGCACGTTGGGGCTCACACTATGGTACCTTGGTAAGCTTGATTAATATGTTATCTTCTGTAATTGAAGTGCTTGAGATGATTGTAAATGATGGTGTAAGTTTTGATCAAAGAGGTGAAACGGATATTTTATTGAATCTTTTGCAATCTTTTGATTTTGTCTCTACTCTCTTTTTGATGAAAGAACTATTTGGAATCACAAATATCTTGTCACAGGCATTGCAAAAGAAAGATCTCGATATACTGAGTGTTATGGCTTTAGTCAAAGTATGTAAGCAACAACTACAAGCAATGAGAGATAATGGATGAGATGCTTGGCTTGATAAAGTTTCTTCTTTTTGTGGCAAGCATGATATCGATATTCCTGATATGAATGACATCTCTGTAGCTCGAGGAAGGTCACGGCGTACAGTTGAAAATTTGACAAACCTTCATCACTACCGTGTTGGTCTCTTTATTGATGTTATTGATAAGAAACTTCAAGAGTTGAACAATCATTTTAATGATGCAAGTACATAGTTGCTTCTTTGTGTTGCATGCTTAAAGCCCATATTACTTATTCTTAGCTTTTGACATTGAAAAGTTAGTTCGTCTTGCTCAATTTTATCCAAAAGATTTTTCTGATATGGAGCTCACACTTCTTAAAGATGAACTGAATAATTATATTTTTTATATGCGTTTGCATAATGAATTTTCTACGTTGAAAGGAATTAGTAGCCTTGCACAAAAGTTGATGGAGACAAAGAGGGATAAACATTATCCCTTGGTGTACTTGCTAATGAAATTAACATTGATTTTACCTGTTGAGACTGCTTCAGTTGAAAGAGCTTTTTCGGTGATGAAAATTGTAAAGAATCCACATCGTAATAGAATGGGTGATATAGTTGAATGATAGTTTGGCTGTGTACATTGAGAAAGAGGTATTTGATTCTATTGATAATGATGTTGTAATACAACGTTTCCAAAATATGAGAACACGTCGTGGACAATAATAAATGAAAGGATAATTAATTTTTGTAAACTATTTTTTGACCCTATTGTCTTAAATTCTTGGCTCCACTACTGGTTATGATAAATTAAATGTTAATTAATGAAATGAATAAAGTTCAAATTGGACCTTTAGTTAGTTTTGGGCTTCATAGTTTAATGGGTTTTGAACTATCAAGCCTAACAAGTTAAATGGCATAACAACTTAAAACTAAAAAGCCCAAAAGGCTCACTAAGCCTAATGAGGCCGCCCATATAGAGAGTGAGCAACAAGAAAGAGCTTAAGCCGACGAAGTCAGAAAAGATAGTTGGATTATGTTAATTTGAGAAAGTGAGCAATATTTGGGATAGAGAGGCGACGAGGAAGACATAGCCATCCAGAAGCTATTGTTTGAGGAATGATCGACTTTAACATGGAGGGGCAACACACAATTAGGATTTTGAAAATAATAGGAAAATCAAAACTACATATACGATGAAGAAATTTTAATTCTCATTGATTGAAAGTGTTTAGCTGTGTACAATTTAAATAATTACATTAAAAACTATGTTAAGTAGGAATCTACAACTTATAGGCTTCTAGAACCATCCTTAAACCCGTGGGCTTCTCTAACATAAAACCTAGCCAATAAGCTAAAGCGTTGATATTCACGACTATGATTTTAATCTGAACAGATATACAAAGTTTTAAGTTTATCCAATGTTGTGATAAAATAACTGTTGAGAATGAATTTTACATATGTGGAGCCAAAAATATTCACAAAGCAACACGTGAATTTTTGGGTGAAGATGACAAATTTACCCTCGAGGCATACCGGGTCTCCTACACGCGAGCAGTGGAGAATCATCCATCAACCAAATCAAGAGTACCCAAAATAGGTAACAAGTTCAAATTTGTCTCATCCATCCTCATTCCATAACCTCCAAAAACCTCCCAAAACATTTCTTTTATTATGATAATTAGCCAATTAATATATTAATTGCTAATTGAATCACCAAATAACTCCTAAATTCAACCTAAATCAAGAACCCTATCCCTATAAATAGGCTCCCATTCTCACCAAAAACCTAATTCCAACACTTTGGCAAAAATCCCAAAATTCTCTAAACACTCTTTCTCTCTAAATTCTAACTTTGGCATCGGAGATTCTTCGGCCAAAGCCCCCCCCCATTCATCGTGGGCGCGTGAGACTCTTGGCCTTAACCTAATGTGTTAATTGTTTTGTAGGTACAAAATTGTCCAAGATCAAGGAGGAAGAAATTTGCATCCACAAATTGGTGCTTTCATTGAGAGTTGAAATCCTTACTCGTAGAAGACTCTAGCACAAAAATGTTTTTTCTTTATTTTCTAGTCCATTTGAATATTTTTTATACGTTTCTTATTATTAGAATTTTTTACTTGCAAAGGTTCTTTGATAAAACGTATAAAGCAAAATATAATGGCTAGAAATTTAGAAAATTCCACAAGTGAAAATTCCAATGTTTAAGAAATGGGATTGCGGAGATCCGTGAGGCTAAGGGCTGGTTTGGTATTGCTGTGCTTTGAAAAAAAGCTGCTGTGAGAATAAACGGCTGTGCTGTGAGAATAAGCGGCTGTGAAATAAATCAGCAGAGTGTTTGGTAAACTTTTTTGTAAAAGTGCTTTTGAAAAAAAAAAACAGTCTGATAGTGTGTCTTTTCATTAAAGGAGCACTGTAGCTCCGTGTGCTTTGAAAAAAAGCCAGTTTTCCAAAGCTGCAAATAGCAGTTTCAACTTTTTCCTTTGATTTCAGCTTATTCTCACAGCAGCTTCCAAAATAAGCCTTTTTTTTTTCAGTTTACCAAACACCTAAAACCCTCACAGCTTTTTTTCATGGGTGCTTTTTTTTTAAGCACCTCACTCCCAAACCACCCTTAAATGTGACAATAAGTGGAGCAGCACCACCACCACAAGTTTCCACCATGGGAACCACCGCGGTGGCTACCTCGTAGCCACCCATGGCGAGGTCCATGGTGTCTTCACCACGGCCCGAGCCGTGCCATCCAAGTTTGCACGGGCCTGGGCCCAAGCCTCGCATTCGCATGCATCACATACTAAGCAGTCTGTTTCCGTCGAGCAGCCCACTAAGCAACCTGCTCTCGCGGCCCAGCCTGCTCCCGCCAAACAACCTGCTCTCGTGACCCAGCATGCTCCCGACGAGCAGCCCACTCCCGTGGCCCAGCCTGCTCCCGTCGAGCAGCCCATTCTCACGGCCCAGCCTGCTATTGCCGAACAACCTACTCTCGTGACCCAGCCTGCTCTCGACGAGCAGCCCACTCCCGTGGTCCAGCCTGCTTCCGTCGAGCAATCCACTCCCGTGGCCCAGCTTGCTCCCGACGAGCAGCCCACTCCCGTGGCCCAGCCTGCTCTCGTGACCCAGCCTGTTCTTGCCGAGCAGCCCACTCCCGTGGCCCAGCCTGCTTCCGTCGAGCAGCCCACTCCCGTGGCCCAGCCTGCTTCCGTCGAGCAGCCCACTCCCGTGGCCCAGCCTGCTCCCGACGAACAGCCCACTCTTGTGACCCAGCATGTTCCCGACAAGTTTTGCTCACCACATTTTTTCCTGGATTTGACATTTCCCAACTCAAATCTCGCACCCGGAGTCTACCACTCTTCCACTGCCCAATGAGACGCATTCCTTCCAAGCTCTTCCAATCCAAATGGCGAACAACACTTGTCTCGACAAGTCATAGAGTTGACGAGCGCCCTTGCACAACAGACAACCTTAGTGAATCAACTTTTGCAACGCATCGGGATCCAACGTGCCCCGGACGAGGTATCCCGAAGTAGGACAAAGGCAGACGAACCTTTCCAGCAGCGTCCTGGCAAGCAGCCACTCGACCAGCCACGAGCCGAACGTTCGGGCAGTGTACATTCCCGATTGGGCCCCCGAGATAGCGTATACTCCCGTCTTAGCGTGCGGATGAGCGTGCACTCTCGACTAGGCCCACGGATGAGCATACATTCACGGTTGGGGTCACACTCCGATAGTCAACATGAGCAACCTTTAGAGCAAAGTGTTCATTCACGACTAAGCCCGCAATGAGCATCATCCACCTCACATCAGAGTAGGCAGCACAACGGACGAAGAGAAACAGTCACTCAATCCAGCTCAAGTTCAACCAGCAGCCTGCGAAGAACTCGCTCGCCTGCTAGGAACGCACCGCATGCACTGCATCCGCGGCATAGACGAGCCAAACACATAGAAGAGCAGCCTAGACCAGCAAGTCATGGCTGGGGGCAGCCAAGAGCTCCGCTACCCCAAAGGCAAATTCAGGAGGAAGTAGAGAGACTCTTGACCAAGCGATTGCATGATTTCCAACGCAACGAGGTCACCGACGAGGCACTACGACGGAACATGACCAACATAAGCAGGTCACCCTTCACGGACGAGATCGAGCAGGCAGAGCCTCCACGCGAGTTCAGCATGCCACATTTCACATCTTTCAAAGGGGATGAAGACCCGGAGAGACACTTAAAGCGCTACCGAAACGCAATTATCCTTTATCGAAACAACGATGATCTCATGTGCAAGATATTCGCCACAACTCTACAAGGCGAGGCGCAAGATTGGTTCTACACCCTGCCGCCACAATCCATCCGGAATTTCTACGAGCTTTCTTTGGTTTTCACCAAAGAATATTCATCCTATCGCTCGATCAAAAAGAAGTCTGACCATTTGTTCGACGTCAAGAAGAACCCAAAAGAGTCACTTCGCGACTATGCAAGGAGGTTCAAAGTAGAGAAGGCAAAAATAGTCGGATGCAACAACTCGATAGCTAGAGCAGCCTTCCAAAAATGACTTCCAGCAGACCACCCACTGTTCGGAAAACTAATAATGAAAGAAGATCTAACTCTGGCAGACTCTTTCGCTCTGGCAGAGAAGCATGCACTTTGGGACGAAGTTCGTCGATGCCCATTTAAGGCAAATCCAAGCGATCTTGAATATGAAGTTCCCCACTACTCTGAAGGAGATTCAAAGTCTGACTGGATGAGTAGTCGCATCTGAAGCAGAAATAAGCTCTACCATCATACGAGAAGAGCTGGGGGCCCGACTACCTGTATTCCACAGTTTAAAAGCTCTCATCGATGCTATCAGTTGTATTCCACAATTTAAAAGCTCTCATTGATGTTATCAGAAAATCATCACTGCCCACAGAGAAGGCTTCAAAAAGTTGGATCCCATCTGGGAAGGTCCGTACAAGATCAGCTGAGTAGGTGGCAAGAGTAATTACACCCTCGCCACCATGAAACGACAAAAAGATTGAAAAGTAGTGGATGGCCTACAATCTGAAGAAGTACCATGTGTGACCTCCCGCTACAGCAAAACCCGAAGACTCAAGAAGCTCGACGGGCACCACCTCACAAGCCGAGGACTATCCAATTGTTATGCAGTTCCTACCTTACAGCTAAGTTCTCGTTCGTTTCACTCGTTTTTTTAATGAGGAATTCAGAAGTAATCACAACTTGGCTCGGTTGCATGCTTACAACAACTGATCACTCCTGCACTTCAAAAGAAGACTGCGCCTTACTTAGGGACTCATTGCAGGAATTGCGCCCCCCGAGGGACCAACCATGCTCTCCAGTGCGAGAGGGTAAACCAATTCCCCGACACCCATATGGGTCAGCTCTCCAAGACGGGAGGATAAACTTTACACTCTGAATATCCAGACGTGGATGAGCCTGGCTGCCCTAGTATAACTAGATGCACGATGGCTTGCGCCGGGATTCCTAGAAGTAGCCACAATGGTCTTTTTCAAGGCTTAGCTAACTGAAGGATTTTGGGTCTCTTGGCCTAATCCGTGGGGAATCGGATCCTAGAGACGGAGGGGGCACATTATGCAGTACGCCCTACAGACGGCTGCCCTGGAACCCTAAAGTTGCTACCGAGTGCACTATGGTAGCCTACGGATTCTGGAAGACTGCCTACGGCTTGCCCTTCGAGCAGTAAAACCGCGATAGACTTATACAACCGCACATTCTTGTGAAAGGTTAAACAAGCTAGCACACATATATGAAGTTTTATCCACTGCCGACATGCTATGTAGTCGATAAGCTTCACCTCTGCCAAGCGCGGAATAACCTACACCAAGTCCTAAAGTGTTGTGATACTTGCTACGTAACCTACGAAATTGGAGAAAGTCAAGTTAACAGCCTAGTGGTTACGCGGATTTGTTTGCTTCTGTAAGTAAGGCATCCGGTTGCCGACCCTATGGCTAACAACTTTGCAAAGTTCTACACCAATACCTACGGCTGCATAGGCTACGCGGGCTTGTCTGCTTATAAAAAAGTAGCATGCCTGCCACTGGTCTATCAAGTCTAAAGGTTAGGGCATGAACAAAAGAAGCGAAGATGAAGAAAAGCGAAGGAAAACATGTTTATAAACAACTAGCAAAGGCCGAAGGAGTTCAAGCAAAACAAGAGCTACAAGAAAAAAAAAATCCTAAAGGCTACCTAGAAGACTGTAGCAGCTTGGATATCCCACGACTACTCGGTCGCCACACCTTCAGCAGCCGTGACGCTCTTAGCAGCGGTATCATCCGGCGCTTCACCCCCGGCTGCCCCAGCCTAGGCACTAACTTCTCCAACTACTTCACCAATGGAAGCCTCAAAAGTAAAATCAAGCAAGTCTTCCGGAGAAATAGAGAATGTCTCGAAACCCCGATCCCAGCATTTTCACCTTTCAACTGTTCATCCTCCTCGAGCAGACCAACATGGATGCTCTGCAGCTCATCCACTTCCTTCTGCAGACTTTCGTTGATCTTCAGTACATCTTGAAGTTCTAACACTTAGGGTTCAAGCCTATCGACGATTCTCTTGAAGTGGATCACTTGATTATAAGCAGCAATCAACTTTTCATCATTTGCATAAGCTGCGAAACGAATCTCAGAAACTGCAAACTCAAGATCTTGAATCTGAGGTATGTAACATCCAATCTATTTCTATGCACTTTCATGCTTAACTTGGATCGCGTCAAGCCTAGTCTTCAAGTCAACGATCTTTTGGCGAGCGGTCTCAAGCTGCAAAGAAGTGGGGGTAGAAATATTAGACCCCTTCAAAGCAACGAGCTCAGAATCTACCATAGTATTTGCCGTCTCCTTAGCAGCCTTGCTATATCATAGCAAACAGAGCAGTCATTCTACATTGGGTCGTATGCTTCGCAAACGAGCTTGGGCAAACACCTTTCTGACGCCATCAACAAACTTGGCACAAACGTCCATGTTTTCAAGAGATCTGGTTTCAAAAGCACGTAGATCTCAGCAGCCTCCCCAGAAGCAGGCTTAGTGGATTTCTCACAGCTGCCTACGCGAGCAGTCTCCTCATTCCCAGCAGGCGAATCAATTTCAGCAGCATAAGGAATGGGCCTTGGCGCCACTTTAGCAGCATAGTCCACCTTATCGCTCTTCATAATAGCAAGCCTCTCCAAAGGTGAACCAGACTTAGCTCCCAACAGACGTCTTGGTACAAAATTCGGCACTAGGGGCATGACAGGACCTTTATGCCGAACAAACCTATCAGCAATCGTTGACATGGTAGGCGCCACATGCTCAGATCTAGCAGCCTCATTTTTCGTCCCCATGGAAAAAGTCAAGTCACTCACAAGCCTGGAGGCAGTCAGCGAACCCGCGCGAGCAGTGAAAGAAGTCTTTGTTTTTTTTCAGCCGGCATCTCTTGAGCAGGCAGGGAAGATCCATTTTCCCACATTCACTTGCAGCAGGATCCACAATGGTGATTGGACGAGCCAATGCATCCGCCTTGATCATATTCACCTCCGCTTTTGGGAGCGGCCCACGTTTCTCCTGACGAAGAGAGTTAAAGTAGCCAACGCCATTCGTGGTACCTAGCAGGGAAGTTCAACCCAACATTCCAGTAGCTCATGAGGCCCACAACCTCTTCATTTCTCTCAATCACCGGCCTAGCTCGCGTCATATCCAAAAACCTAAAAGGACATGAGCCATGTGACTCGCCTAGTACTGCGCCCCAACGCCACAATCTGCGGCCCTAGCCACACAAGCTGCCCTTGGTTCTAGCCAAGTCGAGCAGTTTAAAACAGTGGTCCCTGCCACAATACCTCCTCAGCCCATGCCGAGCCGACTCCTGGCCCATGCCAGCCGACGTGCCGCACCACCCAGACGGCTACCCCGCGGTAGCACCATCCAAGAAGAAGACAAGGAAAATTAATTTTTTCTTACCTCAGTGCGGCACGAATAAGACGAAGAAAGCAACGAAAGACGGTCCTTTGCACGGGCAAGATGTAGAAGATTGCTAGAGGAGGGGGAACAAATATCCTCTAAGCTATCTCTCTCTTGTAGGGTAGAATAAATCGCTCTCCAAAGTTGATTTAATAACCCACTTAAGGTGGACTTAAATAGGCTTTGAGAGAAATTTATTTCCCTTTCCTAGAAGGATCTAATTTCCCATTAAAGAGAGAATCTACATCAAAATAGGAAGCGGTCCTAAGTTTCCTGAAGCAAGAAGATCTCTACACCTACTACCCTTTTCTGCGAGCAGCCCAACAGGTGTGGGGGCATTTGTGGAGCCAAAAATATTCACAAAGCGACACGTGGATTTTTGGGTGAAGATGACAAATTTACCCTCGAGGCATACCGGGTCTCCTACACGCGAGCAGTGGAGAATCATCCATCAACCAAATCAAGAGTACCCAAAATAGGTAACAAGTTCAAATTTGTCTCATCCATCCTCATTCCATAACCTCCAAAAACCTCCCAAAACATTTCTTTTATTATGATAATTAGCCAATTAATATATTAATTGCTAATTGAATCACCAAATAACTCCTAAATTCAACCTAAATCAAGAACCCTATCCCTATAAATAGGCTCCCATTCTCACCAAAAACCTAATTCCAACACTTTGGCAAAAATCCCAAAATTCTCTAAACACTCTTTCTCTCTAAATTCTAACTTTGGCATCGGAGGTTCTTCGGCCAAAGCCCCCCCCATTCATCGTGGGCGCGTGAGACTCTTGGCCTTAACCTAAGGTGTTAATTGTTTTGTAGGTGCAAAATTGTCCAAGATCAAGAAGGAAGAAATTTGCATCCACAACATCGATGGGATAAGAGACTTTACATAGTTTATAAGTAGTTGGTCTTCATATTTGACAATTGGTTTATGATAGAACCTCAACTTTTTTTTCATGGTATTAGAGCCAAGTTGTTCCACGTGTGAAGTCCAACAGCTACATAACTCTACGTCACTCCATTTGTATGTCTACGTGAAAGGGCATGTTAAGAATCAATTCCATTGTCGTACATTGTTGAGAGAAGGGACATTCGATCCATGAACTTGTAAATAATAAAACCTCAAATTTCTTTGCTTACAATTCAAGATTCTATTCATTGATCAACTAGTGAGTTGTTAATTTTAATTTTTGTATAATTGTTATGTCTTTTTCCTCCCAAATATGCTTTCCCTCATCTTCCATCTCTTTTCTCACGGCTCTAGCTATTATAATATAATTTTAACTTAAACATAACAGATCACAGAACACGAAAACTGACCGTCCATTCAACAGTATAAGGTTTCATCTGTTTTCTTTTTCAAGCTTTTAAAGCTATGGCCGAAATGGTGATGGAATCTTGGGTTACTGGTTCATAACGGCACAAATATTTATTTATTTGGAAAAGGGTTTTTATCACAAATGATCCCTGAAATTGACCCAACTCATCAAGATGGTCCCTGAAATTGAAAATCCATCAATGCAGTCCCTGAAATTGGGTATCGCAAATGAATGTGGTCATTCGGTCAAAATTCCGTAAAAAAATCTGTTATGTGCTGATATGGCACATGACTGGATCCCACAAGTTTAATTAATATTGCCATGTGGATTAGAAAATATTTTAATAATAAAAAATTTAATTTATATAATTAAGAACTTTAAAAAAAAGAAAGAAAGAAAAAAGATTGTTCATCATCTTCTTCCCTCCCATCCGAGTAATCACCCGAGCAGACCCATGGCTTGCGCCTCTGCGAGCATGGCCTTCGAGGTCAACCAAGCTCCAACTCCCGCCACTCCGTCCTATCTCTTGCCTTTTCGGGTTGGGCACAGGTTCGACCTGCAAAAGCTAGAGCCCAGGTATCTTCTGATCATCAGCGGCATCGACATAGCTCATGACAGAGGTTGGGCTGCGCATTCCAACAGTAATTCCTCCATTAATCTGCTTTTTCTTCCGTAATTTCACACTTTCTAATTTGTTTTATTATATTTTCGATTTAATTTTTGAATTTTGGGGATGTGTTGCTTCATTGTATGGGTGGAGGCGATATTGGGTGCTTTGGGGCTTCTGGATATCAAGAAGGTGTTTCCCGATTTGGAGCGGAAGCGGAAGGGTATAGCTTCCTTGGCTGGGAGAAGAAGATGACTCCTGATCTTTTTTTTTAAGTTTTTAATTGTCCAAAAATTAAAATTGTTTTTTATTATTTTAAGTATTTTTAATCCACGTGACAATATTAATTAGACTTGTGGGATCCAATCATGTGCTACATCAGCACATAACAGATTTTTTTGAAGGAATTGTGACGGAATGACCACATTGATTTGCGATACACAATTTCAGGGACTACATTGATGAATTTTCAATTTCAAGGACCATCTTGATGAGTTGGGTCAATTTCAGAGACTATTTGTGATAAAAACCCATTTGGAAAATTAAAAAGCAACTGTTTCTGCAGAGTGGCATTTTTTATTTAGTCTAATTATACTTTAACTTTTGGACTTTTGGGGTGCGTTTGTTGCACCGGACTGTCTCAGACTGGACTAGCTTTAGGGATTAAGCTGGACTGGCTTAGACTAGGCTAAGCTGGACTAACTTAGTGAAGCGTTTGGTGCAGTGTCAGACTAAGAAGCAGAATAATTAACAAACTCTAAAATTATATTATTTAATCCCTATCTTTTTTAATATGTTTTTATAAATTATCAAAGAGATATTCATCAATTCCCCCCTGAACTTGTGACTATTGGCCAATTTCCCCCCTCAACTTTAATTTTGGCCAATTTCCCCCATCAACTCTCATAATTAGTCAATTTCCCCCCTCAACTTTAATTTGGCCAATTTCCCCCCTCAACTCTCATAATTAGTCAATTTGCACCCTACTGTTGATTTTTTTTTTAATTTTCCATCTATTCTTTTTTTTTTCTTTCAATCTTTCTAATAACTTCCAACAAAGTACTAAAATTAACATAAACTCACCTGCATAATATAGGGTAAAATGTACAAAAACATAATACAATTAGTATGTGATATGAGTTGATTATAAGAAAAAGTTATGAATCGAGTTTAAAGCATGTAGAAGAAGAAATAATAATCCTAAACTCATGGATCAGACCTATTTCAATAAAATGGGTTATTCTTAATAAGGAGTCGAAAATTATGAATTGACTAGCCATTTTTGCACTAAAGCTCGATTCTCCGCAATTTACTTGAACTTAGCTTTCACTTTTATAAAGAAAATTGTATTCACATACAAAAATGTACACATCAATCATTTTCGTTATCAATTTTGTATAGTAAAAAATCAAATAAAATTACTACATACTGATTTATTATGACTAATAATACTACCTATGATAAATTGTAAAATTCTAAATTTTAATCTATTTGTAATAGGATAAAGACATAGGAAAATGATTAACATACATCTTATTTAGTTTCTTACACACACTTGTTTAATTATGATCAAATTAAAAAATTAACAGTAGGGTGCAAATTGACTAATTATGAGAGTTGAGGGGGGAAATTGGCCAAATTAAAGTTGAGGGGGGAAATTGACTAATTATGAGAGTTGAGGGGGGAAATTGGCCAAAATTAAAGTTGATGGGGGAAATTGGCCAATAGTCACAAGTTCAGGGGGAAATTGATGAATACCTCATTATCAAATTATAATATTATACTATTTAATCTATATGTTTTTTAATACTTTTTTTTCTTTTATTTTCATTTTCTTTTTCTTTTTCTAGAATTCTCTTGTCTCCTTCCCCAAATCTCTCTACTTTCCCGTCCATCTCCCTCTCAATCTCTCTCTCTCTCTATTTTCTCCCTCATCAGCAATTCCATTCTTTTCACACATTCTCAGAAAGTCGGGTGAGGAGGTCGACAAGTATCCGACGAGTGAGGAAGTCGGGTAAAAAACCCACCTCACCTTCAATTCGATTGCTAATCAGTCGGGTGAGGAAGTCGACAAATATCCAACGAGCGAGAGAGAAGGCAGTTTGGTAATTACTGGACAGCCATGGCGGCAGATCCTGTATCAAACAACAAACCACCGTCATCTTCCAAGGCCCCAGATCCAGCCAACCCAGACTCTTCTCCGAGCTGAAGCCCAGCGATTTGAGACATGTTGGGAAAGTTGGCGAGCGAAGCAGACGAACGAAGAAGACAAGCGAAGCTGAAGAACAAAGTCGGTCTTAGCAGTCCTGTTGTTTTCAGGGGGTCTCGGTAAGACCACCTAAGGAGGTTGCTAGTCGAGGCGAGTCCCTCGTAGTACCATTAAAAGTAGTCTGTGTTCCAAACAAACATTGGATTATACTCCAATCCAGTCCAGTGAGACTTAGAGAAGCCAAACAAACGGTTTCTCTCTTTTTGCATATTTCTTTTATTTGCGTCCCTTAATTCACTTTAGAACCTCGGTGAGTTGGTGACTAGAGGTGGGCATGGGCCGGGCTGGACCCAAATTTAGAGGAACCAGACCTTACCCGTTGTAAATAGTAACCAGGTGGGCCAAGCCGGGTAATGGGCTTTGAGAATTTGGAACCGGACCTTACCCGGCTCGTTTGAAACGGGCCGAGTCCACGGGTCCAATATCTTTTTTTTGGTCAGCCATAGAAAGGACAACCTCGTTGAGTCTACAATTTGTGCTTGAGGCCAGCCACACCAGCAACTTCGGTTGAAGCCGATGAACCTGACGCACAAATTGAACCAGAGAGACGTCGTCTTCCTCACGGATCCAAGACCTCCACCCTCGCCATTACAAATTACATCAGTTGATGAGTCAAAACAAAATCTTACATACCCAGAAGCAGATTTTCCCAAAAGTACTTATTATGCAATCACAGCCTAAAAAACGCTAATTTCCCCAATCAAAAACCCGCATAATTCCTAAATCAGAAACCTTAATTCATAAATTACCTAGGGATTTGCAGGATGATGGTGGTGTTCTTGGTGGCGAGGATGATGTGGTGGTGGTCGGAACTCGTGATTGGGAGGACCGGTGGAGAGTCAGGAGAAAATGCCACGATGGCGATGGTGGATGGTTGCTATGATGTCGACACAATCGAGGTTGATTCAGTCACTACGGGTGGGAATGAGAGCGAGAAAATGTGGAGAGTCGATAGACGGAGATGGGAGCCCGGGCTCGAGATTGAGGTTTTAGACGAGAGAGGAAAGGAGATTCAAGGAGGAGAGAGTCGCCGCCCGCTGCGAGTGCTCTAGTTGGGAATTCGAGGGAGAGAGAGTCTGTCGGTGTTGAGGATAACAGATGGTGGTGGTTGCGTTGAGAAGAGTAGAGATGTGGTGTCAGAGTCAGGATAGAGACCTCGAGGTCGAGGCTCGAATTCTAGAGAGGGGAGAGTTGAGTGAATTGAGTCTGAGAACACAAGGTTGGGAGTCCTGGGACGAGACAACTTAGACAAGAATAATAGAGAAAGGGTGATAGATGGTAGAAATTTAATCAAGGTAGGAAATCAAAGGTCCGAGTCATGGGCCTGTTTTCTCCAATTTCTAGAACCGCCCCACCCCGATATTTACCTGGACTCGCCCCGCCCTGGGCCCGTCTCGTACCCACCGCGAACCGCATAAATCTGCCCCGACCTGCGAGTCCAGGACCCGTTTGCCCACCTCTACCGGTGTAAACACAATTTACCAAAACCGTGTTTTACTCAAACCCAAACCCCTTGCGAACAAAAAAAAAAAAATATAGAAAAACACAGCCACTCCGTCCCCCTCCCCTTCCCTCCGCCTCCTTGAAGCCGCAGCCCTCACCCGCCACTACACAAGTTTCCTTACACCACCCAAACTTTCTCTTTCTTCTTCTTCTTCCTAGACGTCGCTGCAAACCCTAATCTTCCTCTCTCTCTCTCTCTCTGTTTCCTTCCCACTGAAACTTCGTCGGCACAATGTCTACCTTAGAAATCGAAGCTCGAGAGTATGTCTTTTTGTTTTTCCTCTTTAACGTTGTATTGCACACACATAAATCCTATGTTTATGTTTTTCTAGGGTTCAATATTTAAGTTCTTGTGTTGTTTTCTGGGCAGACAACTGGGGGAGTAGAGTAGGGTTAAGTTAGGTTTAACTGGGTTATGTTTGGGTTTTTTTTTTGGTAATCATTGGATTCTGTTTGTTCAAAGACAAACAATGCCTGGGAAGTTCTGGGATGTTGTCGAATATGTTGGCTTTCGGTAACAGGGGTATTGACTTGTTTGCTAAAGATTTACTGAGAGTACAACGTTGTACTGTTTGAGTGTACTAGAAAATTCGATGTCGTAAATATGTTTTATTTTTCTCTCTTTTCAGTGTCATCAAGATTGTGCTTCAATTTTGCAAAGAGAATTCTTTGCACCAAACGTTTCAAACGTTGCAGAGTGAGTGCCAGGTATCTTTGAACACTGTCGACAGCGTTGAGACATTTGTTTCTGACATAAATAGTGGAAGGTGGGATGCAATTTTGCCTCAAGTGGCTCAACTTAAGCTTCCCAGGAATAAATTGGAGGATTTGTACGAGCAGGTTTGTAACAATACTTACCTTTGAATATGTATATTGCAAGCCTGGTATTAGTCCTTTCACTTTCCTACATGTTTACACTACCGTTTAACTCTAGCTGCTGTGATGTATGAACAATGTTACTTGTTTTGCATATTCTTCAACTTATAAGCTCACTGTCGTGATTTATAATGCTCAAGATTGGTGTTAGTTGTATTGAATATGATTCTTACTGGGCTAGTCCTTTTTGTGTGCGCGTATGTAACTTCCAATTTACATTATGCCAATAGTATATGAGAGAATTTCTCCTGCTAGGATGCTTATGGCTACCGGGATTTAGTGATCAAGGGTTTAATGTGTAGGACAGAATCAACAATGCACGTTTGATTTAGTTGTAGAACACAAAAGTATATTTCTGATATAGGAAAGTTTTTCGAGTGACCCATCCCATGTATAAAGGTATATTTGAGGTGAGGAACTAGTTAAGACTCATTCGAGAGGAGAAAGTAGGTTTAAGGTATTCTGAAGTCAGCAATAGGATTGTATTGATATTGTAAGGTGGAAACATATTCTGTATAATTTGAAATATTGAATATGAAAAATGTCCCAACAAAAACAAGTGTATGCATAGGAACACACCACACCTAGCCATTGTCTAAATGCACAAATAACATTGTCAACTTCTAATCCCTAGAACCCTTGACAGAATGGATCAAACTAGTACTGATGTAAGAAGGCTCTCAATCATATTAAAATTTCTAGTACTCTTTAAGAATGGTAGCGCCTAATTCTGTTGGTTTTGATCAGATTGACTCTCATGAGAATGAATGACAGGAAGGCAAATCAGATCATTGTCTATAAACCAAAGTTTGTGTGGTGGGGTTGGATACTTTTTACCCATTTTTTGCTGCTGTCGTTGTATGTCTTTGATATGGATTTTTCAGTTTGTGTTAATTTGGATTGCAGAGTTATGTCTTTGTTTGGCCGTAAATGTTAGTATGATCGCTGTGTACCTTTGCCAGGTTTAGTTTGCTCTACTTCCCTGAAAGCCAACTTGAATGGCTTGACAGTGGAGTAATTTTTTCTATGTTTCTTCTGTCCATGTTATGATTTTTATTTCTTATGTATTGTGTAGATTGTACTCGAAATGATTGAACTTCGAGAATTGGATACTGCTCGTGCTATCTTAAGACAGACTCAGGTAATGGGTGTAGTGAAGCAAGAACAACCTGAAAGATTCTTGCGACTTGAGCACCTCCTTGTCAGAACCTATTTTGATCCAAATGAGGTATGAAATAGCTTTCGAATAATTATTTGACTCACTAGTTATTGAACTATTGGTCATAATAAGAAAGAATTTCAACCTTTATTTCTTTATTGCTATCTACAATGAGAATATGTGCAATGAAGTCCTGCCAAAAACATGTTAGTCAGTTGAAGGTTCCCAAACACTTGAATGTCCCAAAAACCTTAATATCACAAACACCTGAAGGTCCCAAACAACAGCCAGTACTCCAGAACTAATGACGCATTACATTTATTCAGCTCGAGGAAAAAAAAATGATATTGGTCTGGTCATAATTTTTGTCTGTTTTCCGTAATGCCATCAAATTAGATTGAAGGTTAACTAAATGGTGCACCTGAATCTTTTGCTGTTAGCTCATTCCACTGTCTTGGAGTATTTTGTGATTTCATTTCAATCAGTATGGTGCTCTATTAGAAACTTAAAGGTTATGTTGTCTGTAACAGGCTTATCAAGAGTCAACAAAAGAAAAGCGGCGTGCTCAAATCGCTCAAGGTTTCACTCATTCTCCCTTCTATAAGTGAACTTTAAATATTTCCAATAGGTTTTTAATCTCAATGAATACATCAGGTATCTCTCCTCTATGATTAGAGATAAAATTTGTCACTGAAAAATCACTGAAGGAACATAATTAACGGAAGAAAAAAACCCTGCACAATTTGGATTCGTTCAATCTTCAGATAACAGTTCAATTCATAGTTTTGGGAGAAAATATCTGATATGCTTGCCGCCTGAAGACTTCTAGGGACTGAAATATACTCGTATGGTCATACAATGTCATAATGCATTAAGAAAAACAAAGATCTGTTATTACTAAATTTTCCGTTTAGCATTTACTTTAATTTGTTTTTACTGGTTCCTGTTTATGGATTTAGACCAGGCCTTGGATATGGAGAGTTTAAATTGAAATACAGTCAGAGGTGTCTGACATTGAAATCTGACAAAAAATGTAGATAGCAAATGAAAAAATCTATGTAGTTATTTTTTTTTTTGAGAAGAAACAATTTTATTAAAGAATAGTGAAATACACAGAAGTGGATAAGAAGTCCACCAACAAATTAGAAAGGAAAATCCCAATAGGATTTGGCTACAGCAGCCAATTCTAGACCTAGCTCACTTAACTGCTGCTAACAAATCCCACAGTATTTGAGATAGAGAGCAATTATTAAACTCTTTAGTAACCGAAGCCCAAAAAGATGCCCAATATTTTACTCTCCCCCAAAGTACTTCTGCCCCCACTCCAGTATAGTCTTCAAAAATCCTTTTGTTGCGTTCCAGCCATATATTCCAAAAAAATTGCCGATACCAGGCAACCCCTCTTTGAAGTTTGTGGTCTTTGACGAGTTTTATTTTCTTTTGAATTTCTCAGCACTTGCTGCGGAAGTTAGTGTGGTGCCACCATCAAGATTAACAGCTCTAATTGGTCAGGCTCTGAAGTGGCAGCAGCACCAAGGTGAGCTTTTGCATCTGTTATTTTGTTTTGTTGATTATTTGGTACGAGGTTCTCTTTGAAAATTATCCTCCTGTGGAAGAGCTTTAAAGAAAATCCTCTAGTGGATATGTTGCTTAACATTCATTTCTGCTTTACTCTTTTCTCCCTCCCTCCCTTCTATTTCCATCCTGTCATAGATGAGAGTACTTTATATTTCTTATAGATACCCTTCATGGCTGTAAAATCTATGTTCACTTTTATGCATTGTGAATTTTAGTGCCACTGAAACCAAGTTTTATGATCTATCCGCAAGAAGTTTTCTCCGTACATGTTAGGTGAGGATACAAAGATTTTTGTTGTTAATTTAGCTTCGGCATCTTGCCATACCTTGTCCCTCCTTAATAATTCTTCATCTGGATGGTTCAGATATGCATTGAGATGAAAGATTCATGTTCTATATATGTGGATTCCATCTGTGTTTTTTTTTTCCTTGAGAAGAAACAAATTTTATTAAATGCAGAGTAAGCAAAAAATGAATGTTACCCTTTCTGTACTTTTGAATGACACTTCCTCTTGTTGAAGTGATTGATGGACTGCTTTTCACTGTACATGTAAAAGCTCTTTATCTTTATAACTGTAAGGCCACGTTCGTTTGATTGGAATGTTAGAATAGGAATAGGATTTGCATACAATTTCAAGGACGGAATGGCTATGATCGTTTCATTCCACCATTTGGCATATATGTTACGAATTGAAAATAGGAATAGGCTGAAGGACTAACATATTTCCAATTTTACATTTTTTATTGTACAACTTACAAATTTTCAAAACTCAAAAGAATCTTTCAAAATCAGTATCAAAACTACTGTTATGATAATTGAGATGTCCAACTACTTTTGCATATATGAAATTAATATATCTTTATATAAAAGACCAGATTTATATATATGTAATATTATGTTTGGTATGAAACGAGGACCAGAATCGAGAAGAAAATAAAGAAGACGAACATGATTGCTCCTATTGACATGGTGGAGTTCACCTCCACCACCAGTAAAGAAGACTATCAAAGAATCTATCTTGGGTTTGAGCCCAATATATCTCAGCATGGCTTGCTGGTGACAAATTGATAAATAGTATTTTTTGCACATATTTGCTACAAGTGAGAATTGCACATGTTCACAGAAGAGTTTCACGAAGTATGTAGATTAAAGAAAAAATAGGTTTAATATACAAAGGCACAAAATGGTAGAGAAAACAGTTGTGGGAGGGTACTTTTCTCAAATTTACATCCCATTAGAAGTACATAATAGAAATTCCATCCTTCCACCTGTTTCAATTCCACCTAGTCAATGTAGTTGAGTTTAGTCAGTTCCTTAACTCTATTTTCATTCCAAGCTAAATAAACATCCAATTTTGATGGAAATGAAACAAATTCCTATTCCAGGCCTTGCTTACTGCCGAGCAAATGAGGCCTAGGTTAACAGTCTCTTATTCAAAGAAGTGGACTTCTGGTTCACTTCGTATAGGTTTTTTCTCTATCAATATATATTCTAATCAGACTCCTTTTTTATTAACAGGATCGGTCACTTATGTGGTTACTTTTTTTTTCTCTTTCAGGATTGCTTCCCCCAGGAACACAGTTTGACTTATTTCGGGGAACAGCTGCTATGAAACAAGATGTGGATGACTTGTATCCAACAACTCTTTCACACACAATAAAGGCAGGGAATTTATATGTAGCATTGTAGCTATATATCATTTTGATACATTGTTCAGTATCCTTTATTGGTTTAGCGTTCAGGGCTCTTAATGCTGGATACTGAACTTCGTTTTAAATCAGATTTTAGGAACTTAGACTACAGTAACATCAATATTCGATGGTAGTTCTTTTATCCATGCGTTGGCCTATGAAGAAATTTAAATAGATTAGAAAGATCTTACCGATTTATATTAAGTAGTGGCCTGATTATTTGTAACAATTTCTTTCTGAACTTCTAATCTGTTTTTGGCGGTGTTTTGCTGCAGTTTGGGACAAAAAGTCATGCAGAATGTGCCCGGTTCTCACCAGATGGGCAGTTTCTTGTCTCTTGCTCGGTTGATGGATTTATTGAGGTATATATGATTAAGATGCTTTTGTTAATATGAAATTATTTGTGTGATTTGAGTGCCTTTTTTTCCAATGTTTGTGTCACTTCCAGGTGTGGGATTACTTAAGTGGGAAACTCAAGAAGGATCTTCAGTACCAGGCTGATGTGAGTATTTATTTTCTTTCTGAAGTCTTGTGCATTCTGCAACAATAATACATACATAGATATATAATATAAGTATATATTTTCATTGCAATTGTAAGGTTAATTAGTTGTAAAGTTGTACCATTATGACCTTGATATCATTGGTTTTGAGCAAGAAACATGCTATTGGAAGTGGGGATAATGTTGTGTTTTTTACCCTCTCAAAGGTCTGGATGAATGCAACTTGGGCACTGGCCTGCTTGTCGTGTCCTTATACACACACATGTGCCTACACACACGGACCATCGCTCAATTGTTTTTTTTTCGCAACTTGCCTTCTGCATTTTCTGATGTGCTGTCAATATTGCAGGAAAGTTTCATGATGCACGAGGATGCTGTCCTCTGTGTTGAATTTAGCCGAGATTCAGAGATGCTTGCATCTGGGTCACAAGATGGAAAGATCAAAGTAAATTATGCTCATTTTTCTTGGATGGAACAGTTTGGTTATTGTTTTTTCTTCTAGAAGTTAAATTCTCCATACATTTTTCTTAAATTTTTGTTTTAATTTCCCATTAGAAACCATCATATGACCACATGTATCTTCAAATAATTAGAGAGTCCTTCAAATTTACTCCCACACCTGTCTTCAAATACTATTCACAGTCCAAACCAGTACTAATCTGAGCAAATGTTGCCATTTGAATATGGGGACGGCTGCCCTATTATTATAGAACTGATGTTAGTTTTATGTAGTTACTTCTCTTTCAGAGAGTCCATATGATTCTCCCACTGCTTTGTAAGCATTCATTACTGTGTACCCTAATTTTCTTACATGTCAGTGGATAAAGTTGGTGTGAATACGACACTTAGGTGTTCCAGAAATTGTAATGAGTGACAAATGGAGTTTTTAATGTCGGATTCTGGTTCTGATTATAGTTCTATTAGTATATCTCCCAAGCTGTAGGTTAAAGTGCATTATGATGTCGTTGCTAGGAAAGATAGATTGACCGCCAAACTTTTGTTTACTTGATTCATCTCATGTT
Source organism: Malus fusca (assembly GCA_035220775.1). Taxonomy (NCBI): domain Eukaryota; kingdom Viridiplantae; phylum Streptophyta; class Magnoliopsida; order Rosales; family Rosaceae; genus Malus; species Malus fusca. Next base: position 46,971,064 of record CM069073.1, on the reverse strand, counting down.
ATGATCACATGTTGCTAATTGTTTCACATGGGTGTTCTATACATGGTATTGCTCATTGTATTTAAGTTTCTGTTTTATTTCGTGTTATTACATTTTTTTATGGGTGCTTTTGGAGTGTATAGCCCATTTCATGCAAATGTTCTGTTTGTTTTGTGATTATATTTGTCTGTGGTTGCCTCTGGTCAAATTTTATTGTCTATGATATGAACATAACTCAAGCTGTGTTTGTTGAGATTTCTGAGTATGCTTCCTTTTTCTTGTCCAAGATAAGGCCCTAGTATAGTAATTATGATTTGGCGTCTTATCTTGAAGCTAGAAGATAGTTTGCAGAATGTTATTTAATTTTTTTGGTTCCTGTCCATATTGCTACTTAGCATTTGTTGACTTAATTCAGTTTTGATATGTTATACAGTTTTATTGAATTTGTTCCTGAACTTAATTTGTCTAAATTCTTCTTACAGGTTTGGCGTATTAGGACTGGGCAGTGCTTGCGCCGTCTTGAACGTGCACATTCAAAGGGTGTCACCAGTGTTTCCTTCTCTCGTGATGGAAGCCAGTTACTTAGTACATCATTTGACAGCACTGCAAAGTATTTTTTCACATCTCTTGTTGCATATGTTTCCTAGATTGGTACATTAGTTATTACTTTACATGTCAACATTTACTCTATCGCTAATATTGTTTCAACATTGAGTTTTGACTGTTCCTACGTTTTCATTTTTAATACATCCGTTGAATTGTATTAGTTTTGTAACAGTAATGCATCACTCATTGTCACATGCATCTCCTTGTTTTTCACTTTTATGTTTTGGTTACTATGATTTAATGTCAAAAAGTGCATTATTGGCCGCCACACGCATCTCCTCTTTTCGTTCATATATAATTATATTTATATTCATTGGTATTATTTTAAAGGTGACTGTTTATGACTGATGTAGAATCCATGGCCTAAAATCTGGGAAGGCGTTGAAAGAATTTCGTGGACATTCATCTTATGTAAATGATGCAATCTTTACAAGTGATGGAGCTCGTGTAATTACTGCATCTAGCGATTGCACAGTCAAGGTAAGTTTCTTGCGATATGTATTTGTATCTCGTAGACGCTGTTGTTGCTCAACACCTTTCCATTTTCTGGGGCATAAATATGTTTTTTTTTTTAGGTCTGGGATTTGAAGACTACAGACTGTCTGCAGACATTCAAGCCACCTCCTCCTTTAAGGGTATTCCTGTTTATTGTTTTAACATTTTATATATCATGAGCTAGAGGAACCTAGCTACATTTCCTTTGAACTTCTGCCTTTTCTTTTATTGTTTTTGCATCTAATATGTGGTTTTTTGTTTGAACTGTTAGGGAGGTGATGCTTCTGTGAATTCTGTTCATCTTTACCCAAAAAATACAGATCACATCATTGTATGTAATAAGACGTCATCCATTTATGTCATGACACTTCAAGGGCAGGTATATATTTTTTCACTTTTGTTCAACGTGTCACAATGTATTTGGCAGGCAGTGATGATTGGTTTAACATTTTTTAAAGTTTGTTTTTGAAAATTTCATGTTTTAAAGCCAAAATATTTTGTTTTGTTGTTAAGTGCAAATGAATTTATTATTACTGAGACTGTCTGATTATCATGGCTTAGGTTGTGAAGAGCTTTTCATCTGGTAAAAAGGAAGGTGGAGATTTTTTGTCAGCTTGTGTGTCACCTAAAGGGGAATGGATTTACTGTGTTGGTGAAGACAGGTATTCCAGATAAACTTTTGTCAAATTTTCATCGTGCTCATATTTCATTTGTTTATGTTAATATACGTTCTTAATATGCATGTTTTTGTGTCTGTTATGTATGAAATCTTGCCAAATTCAAAAGATCTCTTATACACTTTGCGGTGTTTATCCTCGTCTTCAAGAGAACTATTTTGTTTTCTTAGCATCATTGGATAGATGAAGTTTTGCTTTTCCAACATTAGAATTCCAAAATTAGAATCTAAGAGATAATTTGGGCTTCTCCTTCACTAGAGTCAGAGCCATTTGTGTTTTTTTTTTCCTCCAACGGGTACTTGCCAGTTGGAAACTACAAAGACCGTGCTACCTGCTTTGTTCTTGTGATCATCAGCATGCACGGTGCTTACCAATATTTCATCTATTTGCAGGAATATGTACTGTTTCAGTCACCAATCTGGTAAACTAGAGCATCTAATGAAGGTATGTATTTTGTTGATAAAGATCGAGTTGGTAATGAATTTTTTTTTTTTTTCCAAACTTACTGAATTAGCTTCCTGACACATATCTGGAATCACAACAATTATTGACAATTTTGTTAATCGACGTATGTATTTTGGTAATGGAGATTGAGATGGTACGGAACGAGGGCTTAGAATGCAAATACTTGTTGCACATCTGGAATCACATTAAACGAGAATTTACGTATTTGTTTAAACATGACTATTGCTCTAAATTCACAAAGTACTTTGAAAAGACAACTTAATGTTCTAGTGATGATTTTTCCTTGGTTGAGTTAAATTGGTGTTTTTCAAACTTCATTGAGACATGGATCTTCTAGTATTTCTAACCAGTTTTGGTTGCTTCACTGATTGAGATCCGATCACTCAGCATTGCGTCTTATTATATTCTTTCTGCTTGGCATGAAACCCTATATTCGAAGATGTACATCGGTTAAGTTTCATACCTTATACAAATAAGGGGTGAAGGAGAAATCCTGTGTATGTTCGCTTAGATAAATATCCGCCCTGTCTTGTTTAAAATACTAATAGAGGTATCTGATGACATCTTTGTTTGTGCTGGCCGATATAAGTATTTGGGCCTTGTCATCTATATATACCTGTAAGCATACTGCATGCAGATGACATCTTTCTGGATGTGTATTCATCCTAGATATCCCTGAATGGCTCGTACGTTTTAAAGGAGTGGTACGGTAATTGCAATTCTTGCCGCATTCTAATTCCAGCTATTTCTTGTCCCGAAACCTGCATGATTCACATCCGTGGGTGTGTGCATGTGTGGACGTCTGGGATTACACTGTTGGTTGTTTGCTGAGATCTGACTGCGCATGTTAAACGATCTCCGTGTTTACAAAATCCTCTTTTGATAACCTAAAATGCATAAATGAATGCCAAAGAGTTATAAAGTGCTTTCTATTGTGATTTGCAGGTCCATGAAAAGGAGGTAATTGGCATCAGCCACCATCCTCACAGGAATCTTGTCGCCACATATAGCGAAGACTGCACACTGAAGTTATGGAAGCCTTGAATCTCTGGTGACTTGTATGTACTGTATGTAATTTTGTTTCCGGCTGCGTGAAGTTAGATTGCTGACATGCATATTTGGTTGGCATTTGAGAAACAGAATATAAGCGGTGTCTGCAAAAACTCACTCAGACCCAGAGCCGATTAGGACGTTGGATTCGTAACATTTACTCATCGATCAATCATGGTTTGGACATATTGTATAGCTTTTTACTAAGCAACGTCGGTAATTTTGATTCATAACTCGTATTCGTGTTATGCACTCTAGAACCAAGATTTGGCATAATCTGTTTTCGGTTAAATCGAATCGAGTGCTTAATTTTGTAGACATGGTTTGCTAAGTACTTGTGGGAAGAATAGGCTTTGATTCGAATAATTGAAACCGTCTGTTATTTAGCGTGTAAAACTTGGTTGATACATTTGAGTGCAGTGGTCCTCTTACTTAAGAGGGTTCCAGCGTATCATATGACTAGCTAGTCTAGCTGTATTATGTCTTGACAGAAGAGGAGGTTTTAGGTTCGGCTCACACATAGCGAGAAGGATGTAGGAAGTTGCCTCCAATTTATGCTTCAATCGTGGCATCAAATGAACTCCAATCTGACTTGGTGCTGTGTTGATGGAAGAGAGTGAATGAGAGCTTTTTGGCATCGATTTATATGCCTTTATTAGTCGGGACTGAAACTATTGGAACATTGTCCCCCATTTTTGGGATGAACAGATGGAAAATGCTCGAATTTGAAGAAAAATCACATATAGAATATGAAGAGGAGCTCTGAGAAGAAATCCTAAAACCCAATATATTGAATTAGAGTTGAAAATCGTAATTAAGCCAAAAAGGAACCACACCTTCTTCTTTCTTTTTTATTTATTTATTTTTATTAGTGCAATGATATATTTTACATTAAGGAGAGGAGAGAGTTCAGCTAAGCCACATAATCAACCTAATTTGGTATCGAATTCGCCATCCACAATATTCGAACCTAAAACCCCTTGTTTATCATATTGTAGTACTGAGTGGCATACTGTCATTGATTTAGCTAATAATCAAACATGGACTCAAGGCATACTGCCATTCATTGTTGAGTAAGAAACCATCGGTTAACTAATGGGTTGCTAATAGGTTCACCATTACTAGCCCCCATTAAGTCTTCACCCGTTCGTTATTTGAAATTTCTTTTGCGAGCAATTGAGTCGTGTTAATGAGTTGAGTTCACTTTGGCAGCTTTATTCCCTAACTAGATGCTTGGTTTAGGTTAAACTATAGATCAAATAGTAATGTAAGTTGTACATGAACATTTTTACTTACCATCTTATTTATTACTGTAAACAAATTTAATTGAAGTTTATATAGCGAATAAACACAAATTTCAAATTTTAAACTCATATCGAAACCAAGTTGGAGTAGGGAACAACAAAGTTCATGTTAACCGTTGAGAAATGCTATACATAAAGAAAGTCAACTTTGTTCTCCCCGAGAGAATCAATTCTTTTATTTATTTCTTTGGGATAAAAGTCAAAGTACATAGGAATGCTGCCCCCTGCTCCGCCCTGCCCAGCAGGTATAATATAACGACCAACTGTCCCACAACAACACAGGACTTAGGAATTAGGACAATGATTGTCTGCCCTCCACTTCCAGTGCTCTCCCTGTACTTTTCTGTTTTGTGTGATCACGGTTAAGCCACGTCAATATTTTATATTATTTTTTTTATAGATATAATAAGACAAAAATGAATAGTAATATAAAATGTTGACGTGGCTTAACCGTGACCATACAAACATGAGGGCATGGGAAGGGCACCCGAAGTGGATGGCAGACAATCCTTATCCTAGGAATTAGGGGTGGCATGGCAACCTCTGAATCCGTCTTCAACACCACCAATCGATCAGCTCTCCTCTCTCTCTCCTCTCTCTCTCTCTCTCTCTCTCCCCTTTTTTTTAGACTCACACAAAGTTTATTTGCACAAATATTAAGGCACATTTGAAAATGTTTTTAAAATAGTTGAAAACGTTTCTGATAAAAATATTTTTGAAATCAATTTTTAGTAAATGAAAGTGAATCTTAAAAAAACACTTGAAGTGTTTGCTATGAGAAACACATAACTGATGTTTCTCACAAGAAGCATTTTAAGTGCTTTTGGAACTCAAAATTATTTATCTAAAAACGCTTTTAATCATTTTAAAAACACTTCCAAACGAGTCCTTAATTTATAATCTGTGTTTTAAGCATACCCTTCAAAAGGGACGTACACGGCACAAATTCTGTAACAGTAATGCCTATATATCTAATACCAACAAGAATATGTGTAGATTTTAATTTACGTATTATTATTTCATTAGCACGAATGCGTGCCATATAAATTGTTATCCTTCACTAGGATCATTTATCTTGATCCTTAGGCACATCACTTGTTGACTTCTTGCATTCATAACTCAAGGTTCTTGTTAAGAGTTCTGGCCTGCACCTGGATGCATACATGTGAAACATCATTTGGATATGGGGTTAATTAGAGTAAGTGGCCAAATTTGGAGTTCCAAGGACTCAAAACATTTATTAAAAGAAAGTTGTGGATGCAAATTTCCGCCGCTTTCTTCTTGGACAAAATTGCACTTACAAAACAATTAACATCTTAGGTCAAGGCCAAGAGCCTCACTCGCCCATGATGAATGGGGGGCTTTGGCCAAAGAACCTCCGATGTCAAAATTAGAATTTAGAGAGAAAAAGTGTTTAGAGAATTTTTGGGAGTTTTGCAAGAGCATCAACTTAGGTATTTTTAGAGAAAATGGGGTCTAATTTATAGAGAATGACCAATCCCCTTTTTAGAAGATGTGGCCGGTCCTTTGGGGCTCCTTTTGGTGTGTCATGGGTGATGGGTTATGTAATGGGGGATTAATTGGCATAATGGGTCATTTAATGGTGATTTAATGAATTAATTAGGAAATAAATCCATTAATTCACCAATTAATCTAATTTAAATGGAATGTTTGGAATGGTTACCTTGTGGAGTATATGGATGAAATAACTTTTATTTGTTACCTTCTTTGGGCATTTTTGACTTGGTTAACGGATGATTGCCCGCTGCTCGTGCGTAGGAATCCCGGTATGCCTCAAAGGTATTTTTGTCATCTTTTATCCAAAAATCCACGTGTCGCCTTGTGAATATTTTTGGCTCCACAAAAATCTTGAAGAGTTCTAGACATGAAGTGAAGATCATCAAGGTTTCATTTCAGAAACAAAAATGGAATTTATCAACTACTTCTCAACAAATTCCACAAAACCACAAAAAACGCAGATAAATATTTGTCGACTCACATGTTGAGTTTACATGACTGCACGTATGTCTTGGTTGGTCCTCTCCTTTCTTTTGTGCGCACGAGTGCTGCTAGTGCACCAGCTCGGCCCCGAAAAATAGTTTTACGTGGAAGAGTAACGCAAGAGAGACAATATGACATCCTATTACTGTACCTTTTGAAGTGGAAAAGCTTACACTATGTTTGGATGAGGGAAATAAACTTGAAATTTTGATAAAAGCCAGAATTTATAAATTGACATGCACCAATTTCCTTGTTTGAATTCATAAACATAGAAATTTAGAATTTCTGCGTGGAAAAAAAACCTGGTGTTAGATTGGATATTGATTTTAGTCCCTTAATATGTACTTAATTCAAATTAATATTATATTTTTGTTTTAATATTTAATAGATATCTTATTTAATGTCATTACATTAAATTTTAAATTTATTATTATACACATTTTAATTCATTAATTTTATTTAACTGCTTCTAATTAGTGTACCTAAACGTCCGTATCATAATATATTTTACTAATTTAGTGTACCGAAATGTCCATACCTAAATATATTGTAGTGAATTAGTGACATATATATAAGAAAATATGCAAAAACATAAGTGTACCGAAAATTCCATACCTAACTATATGATACTAAACTAGTGTACCGAAATGTCGGTACCTAAATATATTATACTAAACTAGTGTTGACACACCTCGACCCGGGATGTCCACTAGGACTCCGAATCAAGCTGTGTTGGCCGACACCTAGAGGGTGACGAAGCCATAAAGTATGATGATGTGGGAAAATGTGAATAAATTTAAACCTAAGAGTGCCTAAATACCAGAATGCGCTGGTGAGCGGGAATGAACCCACTTCACACGTGACGTTAGAGCATAAGCAAGTAGAGTAGAGTGAATTAAGAATCGTACCCTCAAAATAATCTTCAATACTAAGGATCACCACGAATCTTCAACGATAAGAAAGCTCAACTAATAAAACCTGGAGGGCGAAAACAAAATAAGGGTGAGTGGCCCTGGAAATAAAATTTTATGAGAACCCATATAAAACATTATAACCCCACGCTATAACACCTGTATAATTTCCAGAAAAATCATAAATATACAACAACACAGCATCTCATCAGCAATATCGATAATCATGTGATTAATAACCCATACTAGTACGCAAGTCGAAGTCACCTATAGTGACTTGTACGACTTACCCATATCTCATCACATATGCTAGTTCATCACATATTTCATCGCATATGCTAGTTCATCACATATTTCATCGCATATGCTAGCTCATCACATATTTCATCGCATATGCTAGCTCTTCACATATCACATATTTCATCGCATATGCTAGCTCATCACATATTTCATCCCATATGCTAGCTCATCACATATTTCATCGCATATGCTAGCTCATCACATATTTCATCGCATATGCTAGCTCATCACATATTTCATCACATATGCTAGCTCATAAGTTGGAGTCACCTCTAGTGACCTGTACGACTTATCCATAGCTCAATCAGTATACCTGCACACGAGTCGGAACCACCTAAAGTGGTCTGTACGACAGGACTGGTGTAAATAAGTACGCTCAAGTGCTACGATCACGTGAAGACTGTGTGAATAATCACGGGTCACCTATGAGTCGGAACCACCTATAGTGGTCTATACGACATGACTGTACACCTACCTTGGATCCAAGGTGAGCGTAAGGTGCGAGAGGTAAACATCACGTGAAGGACTGTGTCCTGGCCACGGACGGGAGCACTAACACCGGGGTGCAGGTTTATGAGCTCTAAATGCATCTCATGTGACATATACAACTCATAAGCAACTTGTACGACAATGTCGGAGTTGCCTAAAACATAATGTGATCATGTCATAACTCAATCATTTCAACTAATACCATAACTCACATGAACTTACCTGTGTGTTTCGTGTTCATCTTCACATTTCAAAGCATTCATAATAATTTTGTGCATGTAGTATACACATGGATATGCCATAATGTAAATCTAAAACTCAACCATATCATAGTATTTTTCCAATATATATATAATGTGGCGTAAAATGCACAATCTATAACGCCCTACTCCCGAATTATTTATTTTCGGAAATAATTATCGGGGATAAGTCTAACTAAACACTAGTTTAAATAACTATCATTACTTACGTTTCCTTATTTCAGTTTCTTGATTCCTTCCACATTGATTTATGAGCAACATCCAATCACTAAAAACATAAGGTTAAATCTCATATTTTCACCAATTTCCTTCACATTGCTCAATTCCCAAACAAGGTTTTTGTTTCAAACATTGTATGGCTGCATCTAACATCTCGTTAGACTGCCTACGTACCCTAAACAGGGATCAAGCCATTCGTAGTTCACATAAGTACTTCAAAGCATTCACAATAATTATACGCAATAAGCAATTTATAAACGTTGTGGAATTGTCAATCACACACACACATATATATATATATATAATATACGATAAAAAGGAAAAGACCCACTTACCTGAGGTCCGCGCTACGACTCCCTAGCACGCATATTGAGACATCACGAACCATCGTCGCCTATGACCAATTATCAAATCACATCTCAGAGTTCGTACCGATAAAATACACAATTTACATAAAACACATCCCTACGTAATTCGATTCGGAAGATCCGCATCATGGATTTCCGATCCCTTACTTCCAAATATCCACATTATACTTCTAGAACAACATCCTAAAGTTCCATTACGATCCAACGGTCGGATCTCCGCCAATTGCCAAAACTAAGTGGTGGTTAACCTTTTATTTCATGAACTTACAAATTCAATTCGGGAAGATCCGTATATAGGATTCCCGATCTGTAAGTTTCTATGGTCCTCAAATACTACGTACTAAAACATATTAAAGTTTGGTGACGATCCAACGGTCGGATCGTCGATTCACATAAATACCTATTAACGTATCGTAGAGAATTTTGATTCTAACAATCAACCTACGTCACGTCATATAATTACTAAAACTGAACTCAAGGCATCTAATTAGCCTAAGAATAACATCGACAACCGCCTGGCCACGCGCCGCCGTGGGTGGCGGTCGGCCGCCCCGACTCGCCGGAAAATCCAACTATTTCCAAAAATTACCAAAATTTATAGGAATGAAGATCTCAATGAGTAGAGTAACTTTCATACCTATGACCAAGGCCAAATAGGCCAAGAAGAGCTTCAATTTCATAAAACCCCGTCGGAAACCCTACACTTAGGTGTGCTCGACTCGACCTCCAAACTTGCTCCGACGCCTCCACCACTGCCTGGGCTTTGTTCCTGGGTTCTAGAGGAGTGTTCTAGTGGTGGTAATTGAAGGAGATGGTTTCACGATTGATGAATTTCGAGCAAGGGTCTCACGGCACCCCCGTGGTTTATTTCAATGATTTACATCCAAATTTGGGGGGAAATGGAAGAGGGGAGGTCAAGGGATGATTTCTAGGTGAAAAATGGGCGACTTCGTCGAAAAAAGTGGTGGAATTTAGCCGGAATTAGAATCGGGTCGAAACCGGTTTTGCCGTGGGTGTACGGGTCAACTGGGTGGGGTGCTCCACACCTCCCTCCTTTCCCTCCTGGTTCTTCTATCCCATTCGTCACTCTCACTCTCCTCATTTCCTGATTGGGCAGCGCCCATCTTCTTTCTCTCCCTCTCCACTTCGCTGCCATCAGGCAGCCTTCCTACTTTTTCCCCTTAATTTTTCTAACCCCTCAATTAATAAAAAAATAACAATAACTATAAGAATGAATAGAATAATGAATAACAACCCTTACCAACGTACTTTTGAAATACGGTAAGGTAATAGTTCATACGCGTCATGAACTAGCGATCAACGAAAATCAATACTCTCGCCTCTAGGGTATTCTCGTGAATTCACATTTTAAAATTTATAAAATCGTAAAATTCGGGACGAGTTGTCACAAGTGTACCTAAATATCCGTACCTAAGCATATTATACTAACCCAGTGTACCGAAATGTTTGTATCTAAATATATTGTAATGAATTAGTGGCACATAAGAAAATATGCAAAAACATAAGTGTACCGAAAAATCTCTACGAAAATATTTTCTTATATAAGATACTCACCATAATAAGAATTAAAATTTATAATATTTTCATAAAATGTAATTTATGAACACCATAAAATTATAAATAAAAAAGAAAGACATTGAATACATATGCTGGCATTAAATAGAGTCTAGGGACTAAAATCAATTTTTAATCTTGTATAAGACATTTTTATAAACTTCATCTTATTTAGGGATTAAAATCTAATTTTCTATTTTCTTAATAATTATAAAAAATTAAGAGTATAGAATGAAATTTTTTAAGTGCTAACCATTCTTCCAAATTATACAACAGATATGGATGCTCAAACTAGCCTTAATAAGCTTAGCCAATTATTTACTTGTTAATTTTGTGCACCACCTAATTAGGGTTGAATATTAATTCGTTGCATGGAAATGGCTATCAATTTACAATTGTGTGTGTGTGTGTGTGAGAGAGAGAGAGAGAGAGAGAGAGAGAGAGAGAGAGAGAGAGAGAGAGAGAGAGTTGGAAAAACTTCAAGAAATTAGAACAGCGGTAGGAAAAAGAGAAGGATGCTTGGGAAGGGAAATTTTGTATTAAATTACTGCAGCTGATAGACGTGAACATTTATTACCTTCACAACCACCACCTTGCCATTCCTATTAAATCATCACTGCATGCTCCTCCTGCAAATACAGCAACTACATTTCTTCTCTCTCTCTCTCTCTCTACCCCCTACGTTACCATCTCAAAACATCAATATTCAGCCATTGATGGCTAGGCACCTTCCAAGTAGCAGTATTAGGTTGTTCTCTTTGGTTATTTTGGTGATGGTGGTACTGGAAGCTGGAGAAGTTTGGTGCCTAGACGTGAACTTATCATCACCTTCAGCCGGTGGCGGTGGCGGTGGGAGGAGATTGTTGTCAGAAACGGTGCCTGCCATGTTTATATTTGGAGACTCTCTAATTGACAATGGGAATAACAACGACCTTCCGTCATTTGCCAAGGCTAACTATTTCCCTTATGGCATTGATTTCAATGGCGGTCCTACTGGCCGTTTTTCTAATGGTTACACCATGGTTGATGAAATAGGTCTCTCTCTCTTGCCCGCTGCTTTTATGTTAATTTTTTTTTTTTTACCTTAAGGAAATTGGTCGTTGCTTTTTTATTTTACTTTTTGGTTTTATGGGTAATCTATTTGCTTAATATAGAATAGACAACTTGGGTTGGTATATGATTTGATATTAATCTCTGAAATTTTTTAGTTAACCTACTTGTTAATTACACATAAATGAAGTCATGGAGATCCATGTTATTTGCTCATTCGACTAATTAAAGGGCACCTTTACATTCCTCATTAGGGCATAAAAACCAGGCAATACTTCCATAAAATGATGGAAAAAAAACTCCAACATTCTTGTCATTTATCTCTCTCTCTCTCTCTCTCTCTCTCTCTCTCTTCTTTTAAAAAAAAAAATTAATTAATTTGATCTTCCTGCAGCTGAACTGCTAGGACTTCCCTTGATTCCTGCTCACTCTGAAGCTTCTGGTGATCAAATGCGCCATGGAGTCAATTATGCATCTGCAGCTGCTGGAATCCTTGATGACACTGGCAGAAACTTTGTAATTAATTAACCACTTCATGCTTCAGAATTTAATTAACTAACTAACTGAATATATTTATCTTAAACTTCGCATGGATTTGGCAGAACCATAGCTTTGCATGTTTGATCTGAAATTGTTTCAGTTGAATTATTTGTCACAATTGTTTTCTGCAGGTGGGAAGAATACCTTTTAGTGAACAAATAAGGAACTTTCAGAATACACTTGATCAGATAACAGACAATCTTGGTGCTGATGATGCTGCTCGATCGATTGCCAAGTGCATCTACTTCGTTGGAATGGGCAGCAATGACTACCTAAACAATTACCTTATGCCCAACTATCCAACTAGGAATCAGTACAATGCCCAACAATATGCTGATCTCTTGGCTCAAGAATATACACAGCAGCTCACTGTAAGAACTTCACCTCCTTAACTAGACGCTCCATATGTTTAGATCGTATAATTATTTACATTGCGTATTTGAAGCGTTATTGCATCATATAATCGATGAAAGTTAGGGGCACCATGCGTACTGTAAATTGGTTTTGCGTTGGATGCTCTAACTTTAACGCGTGGGTTAACAACGCATGCATAACTTCTCGTACAATTACCTAAGCATCCTATTAAAATATGTGACATGTTCCAGAGACTTTACAATCTTGGTGCCCGAAAATTTGTCATTGCTGGATTAGGGAGAATGGGTTGCATTCCAAGTATTTTGGCCCAAAATCCAAGTGGAACCTGCTCGGATGAAGTGAATCGCCTTGTTCTACCTTTTAATACAAATGTGAAGACAATGATCAACAATCTTAATACCAACTTACCAGGCTCAAAGTTCATTTACGTAGACATTGCTCGTATGTTCGAAGACATGCTCCTCAATTCTAGATCCTATGGTATGCTTGCTACTGTATATTTAAGCTGAAGTCATTCCTGATTGAACTTTAATTATGCGTCTGTAGACACTAGCAATTTCAATATTTGTGCAATTCTGTTTGTAGGATTCAGCGTTGCAAATCGCGGATGCTGCGGTATTGGGCGTAACAGAGGCCAAGTTACATGTCTTCCTTTCCAAACACCATGCCCAAATCGAGACCAATATATCTTCTGGGATGCATTCCACCCGACATCAGCGGTGAACATCATAATTGGGAGGAAAGCTTTCAGCGGGGACCGTACCGAGGTTTATCCCATGAACGTACAGCAGCTTGCCACTCTTGACATTGAAAGGAACCAGTAGAAAGTGCGGTGGTTCAAATTTACTATTTGGCTTTATCTTTGTATTTTGTTTCTACTAATTTGTTCGAGTGCTGCAGAAAAATGTTACAAATCAAAGACTACTTGTACTTTATTGGTTTTGAACTTTGGATTGTTATTTGGAATTGGCTAGTAGTAGTATTAGATTATCCTTTTCTTCTCTCATTTATTATACATTTTATTCTTAAGCTCCCAGTCCCAAGTCCGAATAAAAGTGGAGAGAGAAAGCGTTAGGTAGTCGACAGACGGCATTTCGTTTTCACGTCAAATCTTTATAATTTATTATACATTTATTCTTCGTTTTTGTTTTTCATTCTTTCGTTTTTGTTTCCTCTTTCTTGGAGAGTTGGTAGATTCATTAGCTTATGAGAACCTTAAGAAGAATAACAAATATAATTTAGGGCTTTTGCAAAAATAACCTTCTCAAAATTATCTTCATGGTCAAAATCACTTAAAACACTGTTTTTAACACCTTTTTTAGTGGAAAAAAATGAAAACTCTATCCAATTTATTGCACCCGAAAATAACAATTGACATGTGTTGGTTTTTTTTCCTTTCGTTTGATTCGTATAGAGTTTCTCACTAATCTTAACAAAGATGGCTACACTAATTAAGTATTTAATTATCATAGCTACCTTAAGTTGAGATGTGATTTGATTTGATTGAGCATGAATAAAGTTAACCTTCTGGACTAGATTTTCTGAATTTATCCTCCACTTTTCATGCTATAAACCTTTGGAAAGATTCAAAAATCACCATGGCCTAGTAGTAATACTTAATTCAAGGGAATCCTTCCTAGCTTGAAAAGATGCATGATTCAATTATATATTTCCACTAGTGGTGATATACCCACATGAATTAGTTTTATAGTGAAAAGCATCAAAGGTTAATTAGTTTTATAGTGAAATTTCAACTTTCTTCACATCATATCTATCTTATTTTTATTTCGACAAAAAAGAAGCATCAAAGAAAGAGTAAATTGTAGCAATAGTCATTTAACTTTAATTCAATTAGAGCAATGATTTCTCAACTAAAAATCTATTACCATTGGTCCCTCAACTCATCAAAACATGCAGATATGGTCCCTCAACTAAAAATTCATTACCATTGGTGCCTCAAGTTTAATCCAACTGGAGAAATTGTCTCTCAACTTTAACCCAATTGGAGCAATGGTCCCTCAATTTTAACCCAATTGTAGCAATAGTCCTTCCAACATAACTCATTTTGACAAAATTATGACGAAGTTGACGAAAAAGACCATATCTACATGTTTTGATGAGTTGAGGGATTACAATTGTAGCAATGGTCCTTCCAACATAACTTATTTTGATAAAATTCTAACAAAGTTGACGAAAATGACCACAACTACACATTTTGATGAGTTAAGGGACCAATGGTAATGAATTTTTTGTTGAGGGACCATTGCTCCAATTTAATTAAAGTTGAGGAACCATTACTACAATTTACTCTCAACGAAAATGACAATTCATAAGAAATCAATCAGTGATGAGGTTGTTGCATGCAAGAAGTTCCAAAAGCTTTGTATTGTCTTGGCTTTCATAGCATAGCCCGTTGTTGAATGTTGATTGGGTAAGCATATGATCGTGTGTTGGAACAATTGTATGATGCCTTGCCCAGCATAATGTTTGCTGCCTCTGTTGGATAGAAGGCACCCAAAACAAGCGTACTATGTGCGATCCCTACAAGCTTGCTGAAGAGGTAGACAAGTTATCTGCCCATTGTTCCTTCCTACTCCATAACACCCTTCGTCTATCACTTCAAACCCTGCACCATTGTTTAAAAATTGAAGCGGCGTAGATCCACATCAGAAATTTGACAAAATACGCTACTACTTATAAATGATGGTTTCATTACTAACCACACCGAAACTTTTGTGATATACTTTACCATGATGATTTTTAAATGAGAACGGTTTGGATGATTAAACCATGTTTCAAATTTGCCTCATTTATACAATAGACCCCACTTATTGGATAAGATTGTGTTGTTGGTAAAGACCTTAATCATCTTTTGACAAACGACGCGATCTCGTACATAATACATATTCATCCTTTGATCACAAGCAATGACATATCAAGTGGTATGAGGCTACAGTTGTACGTAAAATGGAACCCGAGAGAAAGATTTTGTACGAGTATTGTGCCTCCATAATCCATATATGCATCAACAAATGAAATGCCCTTTCTCCCTACTCCTCCATGATAGCAAGCAAATAGATTTTTCTTCCTTTTTTCGAGACAAATAGAGTTCGCGACAAAGATGTGTTGCCATTTAAATTGTGAGATTTCTCAATATTTAGAGACAATATTCTATCATGGTCATGGACAGAACATTCAAGCTAAACACAGTCAAAACTAGATTTACAAAATGTTTATTACTCAACTCTATGTTCCTCAACATGCATCAACGAACTTTACGAACTTTTTCTTCCTGTCCTAGCCCAAGTGATTTTTGCGCATTTGCAATACCTTCAGGATCTGCAAGACAAGAAACCAAATTAACCAGATTATAATGTCAAAGGTTTATCATATGTCCAAGTTTTCAATTAACTGGCTTCTAAGTAAAGGGATCATGCGTAATGTGTACGCATATCCACAAAAATTTTGACTCTTGACTTTGGTTCTGAAGTTTCCAGGCCGATCGTGAGCAGGAAAGCTTCCCCTCAAATATTGGAATGTAAATGAACCATGGCGAAATAAAATCTCTCTCACTGTAGTATAATAAGATATAAACAGTTGTCACGCTTCTAGTACTCGTAGTATATAAGCATAGCTATTGCATTGCTACTTCATTCACAGAAACATCGGGTTGAGGGTGGGATCCCAGATTTTGTTATTTATGCTTAATATTTCATCAACTCGGTGTCGGTACCCACAAAGTGTAAGCAGATATACGTACCAAAGAACTGTGTGAAAATACGAGTGAAGAAGTTCAAGTTGCGGGAGACATTGTATGCCATGGCGGGAGGAAGAGGTTTCACGACAGTATCAATGCTGAACACCCGTTGAAGGAACTGCAAAACGAATTTGTCAGGCATAAAATTATCAAAGAATAAATTTTATATGTAGATGCTATACATAAAAATGAAATGGAACATGGAAATTATATGCCAAATAGATAATCATAGAGAACCAAGCAAATAATGATGTAAAAGCAAATAATCTACAAAACATAACTGAACGAAAGCAGCTGGATAGTCAATTCAACATGAAGACCATACTTAGCTTGGACTGTCTTCTAAATTACCGAAACGACCAGAAACACTAGTAAAGTCATCTTCTTATTTTCTTTGTCCCTTAGCTTCAGGAAAGGGGGTTTTAATCGGGGACTCTAGTACAGAGTTGGAGAGGAATGCCAGTAGACCAGTACCTAGGTGGTTCCAACAAGTCCAAGTTTTACCATCCTACTTGCATACTATTGCCATGTCTTGCTTCCAGATTTAGTAACTAATTGAAACTAAAGAACATGAATTGGTCAAGAAAGAACTCAAATACTTCTGAAACAGTAGCAGAAGAGGTCTACTGAAATCTGGTTTTGGCAGGCCATGCCCCAGTTCTCCGTGCATACCACCGACAGAGTTATTAAGTATGCACGGGAACATGAGTGGCCATGTGAATACATGTAAATAAAGTACCTCAAACACCCAATATGAGATATATGTATGACAGTATGACTTATGAGCTATAAGCTACATCGTTAATCTACCCAAGATGCGCCACTCGTAACTCATTTCTTGTAACCCCTTTTGCTCAAGCATTTGAAGCGTACAACTACAAAATTTGTCAAGAACTTTGCAAGCAAATGGTTGTGATTCTCACAAAATATCATGCGTAACGCAACTACTGACAACCAAATTTAGATAGAAAATTAATAAAAACACAATAATCACGCACAACCCAGAAAAGTAGAAAACCCAAAATCTTCAGAATCATATTAGGCCAAGGCAAGAAACTAAACTGATATTAGCAATTAACTGCAGAATAACCAAACAAATTGCCAATTTGATATTTAAATAAACACATTTTTATGTGCCAAAATTGATAATTCCAAAAAATAAACAAAAACAACCAAATTAAATGATACTCTGAGTCTGAGAGCGCAACAGCAAGAACTGATGAAATTGCGAACTTGGTAAACTTAAAAGGACCTGAAAGTTGCGCTGGAAGCTGTAGCGGAGCTCAGGATCGATCTCCGTGAGAGAATCTTGATCGTCTTGGTCCTGAGAGCGCTTGGTTTTCTTGCGAGGGACGTGCATGGTTGGAGTCGACCCTGGCTGGCTCGTCACCTTAAGCTTCCCTTCTGGGAATTCATCCTCCGCCTCTTCTTCCACCCTCCACGGAGCTGAAGACATCAACTGCTTCTTCGACTTCGACATGTTCGACGGTCACTGTACTTTCCTGGCGAAGAGCCTGAGGATGGGGAGAAGGAGCGTGTGTTATAGATAGGGGTCGTGTTTGGATGTGGGTGCAGTTGTGCTCTGTTCGCCCATCAGAATACTTTGGCCATCTCCAACCGACAGCTGGCAGATAACTCGTTTTAGCTTTCTGGCCTTCCAATAAATTAATATTTTAATGAACAATACAGGGTCATATTCCTTACCATCTCCAACCGAGGGCCATAGGGCTCGTTTTAGCCCTGTCACAAAAAACCGTCTTCAATCGAGAGTCAAATGGCTATAGTATGTAATATGAAGAATTGAAATAAAATGAGGTAAGATAGTATGAAATAGTGAAAAATATGTGAGAAATAGTGTAGGAAAAAATTAGAAATTAAAAAAAAAAAAAAAAGGGTTGCTAGGCATAAAAACAAAAAGTGGGTTGGGACCATAAAAAAAAACTAAACCATAAATCCTAAAGTGGGCTGGGCAATGGAAAAGAACAAAAAAAAAATTGAAATTGGGCTAGCCAGTTGGCTGGCTAGTTGCCTGAAAGTGGCCAGCCGGTTGGCCCTTTGGCCCTTTGGCCCTTTCAGATTTTGTGGGGCCCATGAGCCCTCTAGCATAGCCCTCGGTTGGAGACAATTTTCAGACATTTTTCGGCCCTCTGGACCCTTCAGTTGGAGATGGCCTTATTCTTAACTCTATCAAGACGGGGACAAGGTTTTAGCCAAAATCATTTGGTAAAGGGTTGGCCTTTTTTCTAATTTTATGTCAAAAGTTGGGCAACTCTAAGTTAGGTTAGGTTACGTCCACACTGATGTAGTTTTCGTTTCAAATAGAATATAACCAAGTGACTAATATTATACATAGACTCATGAAAGTTTTTTTTTTCCATAAAAATAATAGGGAGTCTTAAAAACCTTAAAGAGCGTAAAAATGTCTACATTAGACCATCTCCAAGAGATTTTTTAAATCACTTGGAATACTAGTTTAAAGAGCTAAACCCATAAAAATCTTCTCCAAGAAACTCTTTAACTTAAAGGATTTTCAAACTTAACAAAATGAGTAGTGACTCATTATACTTGATTAATTTTATGCTATATAGTAGTTTGGTAAGAGAGAGATAAATATATAATATATAATGGCAATGACGTGTACTTTAACATGGCATCAGAGTTTTTCTAGATCGTTAATTAGGCATATTATGTGAGAGAAGTGTGGGTGTAAAAATTAAGGGTCAAGTAACTAGTCATTTCCCATGCATCCTAAATTAGGGGAGTGGGGATTAAATAAAGCAACATGAATCAGCCACTACTAAGGAACATGGAGTGAGATAATGGGACTTGGAGCCAAGCTTTTTCTGCCTATAAAAAGCTTAGGATCCCACCAGAACAAGAGGAGGAGAAAAGGAAGTATGCGATCGTTCTAAATTTTTTAAGCATCTTGAACAAAGACTGACTTGAGCACTGGAGTGTTTTCTTGCAGATCTCCCTTATGATACTCCGTCCTTAATATTCACATATTTGTATTATTAAATGTGTGAATTTACCAAATTGCCTCTTATAGCATGAACGTTGACTTTTGTTGACCATCTCGTCGTGACGCGTATGACTAATTTTCTTAATTTATTCTTTTTGTACTTGACGCCACGAACATTTGGACGCTAGCGGATTCGAATTTGGAACTAGAACAAAGTTTTTACGATTTTCAAAACGTCGAGGGTATTTCGCTAATTTCACGTTTGGAAGATATTTCACTTTTCGTCTTTAGTGGTCTTATTTTGTGAGCCACTGGGACCCACTCCTTGTCCTTTGTCCCTCGGCCCTATCCCTTCCTGTGTGAACCCCCCCATTTTTTTTCTTTTTTCTGTCAACTCACTCCCTTTCTAAACTCTCCTCTATATCTCTCTCACCTCTTTATCTCTCTCTGAAACTGCCCTCCCCGAGGGCGCGCACACACACAAACAACACAACACAACAACAATAAGGACACTACCACCCCCCATCTAGGTGAACCGACGGACCCAGAACAAGGAGAAAACCCCCCAAACCCTTATTTTCCTCTCAACACCATCACTGTTCACCGAGTTTCTCTGGTGAATTCTCACCTTCTCCGGCGAAGGTAAGCCTCTTCCAAAACTTGTAGATCGTGTCTTGGTGTATGTTTGGGAGTAGTTTAGAGAAGTTTTGGTAATGTTTGGATCGAGAAAACCTTCCCCAGTTTTCCTGCGAGACAGCCCACTTTCGAGCCTTTTTTTGTCAAATTACGGCTATTTAGCCATTGAAAGGGTACCATTCTCTTCGTCTCATCGAGAGGTACGATTTTCGTTTTTGAATCACTCCATTTAGTTGAGTATTGAAGAAGTTATATCCATTTTAACTTTCTCCAATTTCTAGAGACCTCTAACAATTTGCAGGCCTTTTTCGGCCATCTCCGGCCACTTTTTGAACTCCAAACACGTCTAATCTTGTTCTACACTTCTCTAGCTTCGTTTTGATATATTATGGGTCGAATTTGGTTAATAAATAACGAAGTTACGAAGTTTTGAATTTTGCCCAAACTTCTAGCAAAAAATTCCAGTTTCCGGTGAGCTCCGGCGGCTTGGGTCGGCTCAGCTTGGCTCAGCTCTGACAACTCGGCTCGGTTGAGTCAGCCGTTAACCATCAACGTTGACTTTTGGTTGACTTTTTTCGGGTTTCGGCCGAGACCCCTCTTAGACTAATTTCGACGTCCTGATTCCAAATCTACGCTCCGTTTTCCCAAATTCAATCGTTTTAGTAGAGTTTTACTAACGAGTCCTTTTATATGGTTAGGTGCGTTTATTAGTGGCAACCCCGTCTTCTCTAGTTTGAACGGCTCTTCAGCGACGGAGTATTGGTGAGTGGACTCCTTTCAAAATGCATGTTTTTTATTACTAGAAATGCATACCTGAAAAGCATGATTTTATGACTACGTTTTATGAAATGTTTATTGAGTTATCAAATTTACACTTTATGCAATATCATGCTTTTCAAATTTACGTTTACTGAAATATTTATGAACATGGATTTAGGAATTGATGTTTGAGCTATTGAGCTCCAATGATATATATTTTGGAAAGATTATGTTCATGATTTTCTATGCTTACTTAGCGGATATTCATACAATGTGACTTCGGGCGGGCGATGTAGTGCCTTTGGGCAGGCAATGTAGGTGCATTCGGGCGGGCGATGCATGTGCCTTCAGGTGGGCGATGGATGTGCCTTCTGGCGATTATGATATCACTACTAAGCACACTTTTTATGATATATGTTTTACGAAGGTTTTATGGCATGCTACGGTTTTCGGAAAACCTATTACTTATTATGTTATATGAGTTTTCTAAAACTAGGGGTTAGTACGTTTGAAGAGAAAGTGATTTAGTATTACTTATATATAAACTTGGTACACTCATGTTTTGTTTTGTGCCCTCTTAGGACCTAGGAACGAGGCATACGATCTGAGCTATGAGGCATTCCCATATCAGTGAATTTGTGTCCTCCTATCTGCGTAGGACATCTCTTGTAAGTCGGAGTCATCTCTAGTGACCTGTACGACTATAATCATATCTCATCAATCAATGCTAGCTTATAAGTCGGAGTCACCTCTAGTGACCTGTACGACTATAATCATATCTCATCAATCAATGCTAGCTCTTAAATCGGAGCCACATCTAGTGACCTGTACAACTATAATCATATCTCATCAATCAATGATAGCTCATAAGTCGGAATCACCTCTAGTGACATGTACGACACCGCACTTGCACACGAGTCGGAACCACGTAAGGTGGTCTGTACGACAGGACTCGGTGTAAATATATATATACGCTCAAGTGCTACAATCACGTGAAGACTGTGCGAATAATCGCGGGTCACCTACGAGTCGGAACCACCTATAGTGGTCTATACGACAGGATTGTGCACCTACCTTGGATCCAAGGTGAGCGTAAGGTGCGGGAGGTGAACATCATGTGAAGGACTGTGCCCTGGCCACGGGCGAGAGCACTAACACCGCGGTGCAGGTTTATGAGCTCTCAATGCATCTAATACAATATGTACGACTCATAGGCAACATGTACAATAAGGTCGGAGTTGCCTAAAACATAAATGTAGTCATATCATAATCCCATAATTTCAACTAATACTATATACTCACCTGAACTTACCTGTGCATCCTGCGTTCACCTTTGCACTTCAGAACGTTCACCTTTAATTATGTGCAAGTAACATACATATGGATATACCAGGATGTAAATTCGAAATTCAACCATCTCATAATATTTCCAAATATATAAATATATGTACAAATGGCATAAAATGCATAAGTTGTATTGCCCCATTCCCGAACTATTTACCTTCGGAAATAATTATCGGTAATAAGCCAACCTAAACATTAGTTTAATTAACTATCATTACTAACTATTTTTCACTTCGGTGTTACGATTCTTCACACATTGATTTATAACCAACATTTAACCACTAAAACATAATGTTAAATCTCAATTTTCCACCAATCTCCTTCACATTGCTCAATTTTCCGAACAAGGTTATTGTCTCAATTATTTAGTCTTATTTATTGTATGGATGCATCTAACGGCTCGCTAGACTGCTTACGTACCCTAAATAGGGATCAAGCCATTCGTAGTTCACAGTAGTATTCCAAGGCATTCACAGTAATTATATGAAAGATTCAATTGATAAACGTTTGTGAAATTATCAATTAAATATATGTATATACGATGGAAAGAAAAAGACCCACTCACCTCATGTCCACGCTATAATTCTCTAGCACGCACATCAAGGCATCCCGAACGACTAGCGCCTAGAACAATTATCGAATCACATCTCAAAACTCTTATCAATAGAATACGTAATTCACATAAATCACATCCTCAAGGATATTCTAAAATAGTTTGAGACCCATGGACCACAAGTCAACCATCGATCAAAGATCGACGGTAAGGTCTACAACCCTGTATAACTCGATCGGGAAGATCCGCATATCTGATTCCCAATCTGCAACTTCCAAAGAGCCACATTATGATTCTAGAATAACATATTAAAATTTCATTACGATCCAACGGTCGGATCTCCGCCAATTGCCCAAAACCAATTGGCGGTTAACATTTATTTTATAAACTTACAATCCAATTCGGGAAGATCCGTACGTTAGATTCCCGATCCGACAGTTTCTATGGTCCTCAAATATTACGTACTATAACATATTAAGGTTTAGTGACGATCCAACGGTCGGATCGTCGATTCACATTTTTACCAAGTAACGTATCGTAATGAATTTAGGTTCAAGCGATCAACCTACGTTATAGGAATATCAAAACTGAATTCAAAACATCTAATTTAGCCTAAAAGTGGCATCGACGATCCCTTGGCCACGTGCCGCCGCACGCACGGCCGCGGGTGGCGGTCGGCCGCCCCGACTCGCCGGAAAATTCAACTATTTCTAAAAATTACCAAATTTTACAGAATTACCAACTCTTTCCTCTTTCTCTCATGTGCCCTCATTTCCTTTCTTTCTGATTGGCCCTCCTATCCTCTCTCTTCTCTCCATTCGCCACCATCTTCCCTCATTTTCCTCCTGAAACTCTCTCCCTCCTTCTCCGATTGGGCTGTTCTGCCCAGTCTCTCTTCTTCCCTCAATATAGCAATACCTATGAAAATATATAAAATAATAAATGGAACTCCTTCAAAACGTACTTTCCAGATTTATAGTTCCGTAAAATTTTAACCGTAGCTCCGAATTCACTTCTTCATGCGTTTATGCGTTCGTATCGTCGAGTACTTCAGGAATACGCTAAGAGAATATTTAGTACATCTCACAACACGTTGGTCAATGAAAGTCAAAACTTTCCGCCTATAGGGCATTTTCGTAAATTCACATTTTAAAATTTATAAAATAATAAAATTTGGGACGGGTTGTCACACAACACGTGGCCATCTTGTTGTCCTTTGGACACCGGAATTGGGGCATGTCACCCTTCCTCCCTCATTGATGGCAATCGAAGATGATGTCTTAAACTTCTTAATATGTTCGAGATTACTTGTTGGTGGAAAATTGAAATACCCGAAATTTTCGACTCTAACAAGAAGTGAGTGAGTAAACCCTGAGCACAAACCGCACACTCAAACCCCAAGTAGCTACGACAAGTTCTAGCAAGTGGCTCTACAAGTCTCCAAGGATAGGAGTTTGGAGACTTTAGAACTACTTGAGTTGTTAGAACTTGTCTAGCTGCCCTTGACCGAAAAGCTTACATGCCCGCCTGCACCGTAATTCAAGTCTGAGACAACTTTTCAGGCCTCTCTCTGTGCGTGCGCTTTCGGAGCTCGGCACGCTTGCTTTAACTCCAGCAACAACATTTTTAGTGTCAAGCAGCAGCGGCGGGGACGGCGTCGGTTAAGGTACCACCGTCACCAATCCTCCGAATTACATACTAAAAATGATGATAAAGCAACTTCCTAAACTGTACCCAAGCTGTAATTTTCCTTCTCATGGCTTCTGCATTTACTCAAAGCTCTTCTCTTCACTCCCATCTGTGACTTCTTCCTCCGGTGTCGAAACCCAATTGAGGTTTCTTTGTGGCAAGTCCAACCCTCAGGTTTCTGAGGCGGTTTCTGGTTTCCTCCGCGCCGTCGATTCGAACAGCTTGCCTTCTGGGGCAGCCTGCAATTTGCTCTTGCACACTATCACAAAGTCGAAAAATTATGAATTGGCGTTTTCTGGTTTATAGCAAGATGTTTCGTATTGGTGTTCGTCCGAGTTTTATATCATTGAGTTGTTTAGTTGCTTGTTTTGTTAACACCCATCACCCCGAATTCGCACCCGGGGTATTGGGGTTGTTGTTAAAGCGTGGATTTTAGTTGAGTACGTATGTTCTGAATCTCACATTGAAGGGATTGTGCGCTAACGATGAGGTTGACAAGGCAATGGAGTTGTTTCGTGTAACGGGAAGAAATTATGTAACCCCGGATATTGTTAGTTACAACACTCTTATAAATGGACTTTGCAGGGCGAAAAAATTGAAAGAAGCAACGGAGTTGCTGGTTGATATGGAATTGTCTGAATCTGACCCGAATGTGAAGACATACAGCACTTTGATCAATGGATTCTGCAAGGATGGTTGAGTAGATGAGGCGATGGGTTTGTTAGAGGAATTGAAGCGAAAGGGTTTGGAAGCGGATGTTGTAGTGTACAATACCATTATAAGTGCTTTTTGTGATAAAGGGAGTTTTGATATAGGCAAAGAAATTTTTGATGAGATGTTAAAGAAGGGTATTCCTCCTAATGTGGTTACATATAATTGTTTCATAAATAATCTATCCAAGATGGGGAAATGGAAAGAAGCCACCGCGATGTTAAATGATATGATAGAGTATGGAGTTCGCCCTGATGTTGTTACTTATACAGGCTTACTTGACGGGCTTTTCAAAAATGGAAGGGATACAAAAGCCATGGAGCTATTCAGTCTAATGCTATCGAGGGGTGAAGAGCCTAACACTGTAACGTACAATGTTATGATTGATGGACTGTGCAAGAAAGGTTTGGTGGACGAGGCTTTTAAGATTTTCGAAATGATGAAGGGTAAGGGGAAACAGCCAGATGTAATTACATACAACATGTTACTGATGGGACTTTCTTGTAATGTGAAGGTAGATGAGGCAATGAAACTTTTCAGTGTGATATCAAAGGATGAGAACCTTCTTGAGCCAGATGTAATCACATATAACATCCTGATTAATGGACTGTGCAAGGAAGGCAATCTTGATAAAGTTATGGATGTTTACAATACAATGGTTGAAGGGGGCATTGCAGGTAACTTATCTACTTATAATTCTTTGATAGATGCATGTCTACAGGAAGGATTTGTGGGCAAGGCCATAAAATTCTTGAGACATGCACTTGACTTGGGATTGGTTCTGAACGGAATTACTTATGGTGTCTTGATCAATGGGTTTTGCAAAACTCACATGCTTGGGTTTGCAAAAGGACTCTTTAGTCAAATGAGAGCTGCTGGGGTTAATCCTACTGTGATTGACTACAACGTTTTGATGGTATCCTTGTGCAAGGAGGGTAGTTTGGAGCAAGCTAGGATGCTATTTGAAGAGATGAGGCGTACAAATTGTGTGCCAAATCTGGTCTCATTTAATACAATAATTGATGAAACTCTAAAAGCGGGAGATTTTGTATCTGCTCAAGACTTGCTACAGGACATGTTTAAAATGGATTTAACTTCTGATGCCATTACCTTTTCCATATTAGTAAGCCGGTTCTCGAAACTTGGGCTTTTGGATGAGGCTAAAATGGTTCTCAAGAACATGATTGCTTGTGGTGTTGAACCTGGTGCCTTTGTTTTCGATTCTTTACTAAAGGGCTATTGTTTAAAGGGTGACACAGAAGAAATCGTTAATTTGCTTCATCAGATGGCAGACAAGGGTGTTGTTCTTGACTCAGAAATAACTTCTACTATCTTGGAATGCCTTAGTGAAATCTCTGATGATGTTGATGTGATGAAGATTCTTCCAACTTTTTCCCAAGAAACATCAAAAGGAGCCAGCATTACCTGCGATGAGCTATTGGTGAAACTCAATAACTCTCACCCAGAACTTAGATTATATGCTGCTTGATGTTCTTCATTCCAAGAGGGACCTTCCAGTGCCACGATAAACCTGCTGCTTGTTCTATCATATCATATGTAAGTCTTGTATTGTCTTTTGTTTTGTACAGTTCTGCAGAATACACTATTAATTCTTTTTCTCATGAAATAACCAGTTTCCGGATGTACAACAATGGAATAACGAGTTTCCGGATGTACAACAATCAATTCTTTTAAGATAAAATTATCAAGTATGGTTGTCTAGTTCTGTAGAATGGAATGTTTTTTCCACTTAAACAATTTGAAAGTTGAGGTAGTTAGTTATGGTTATAATGTTTTTCAGGTAGATTTAGGGGTAGGGTTAGAGGGAGGAAAATGTTGGCTAGGTGGGAGTTACTCCAATCACCATCCGGGCCTAGGTTTCTAAAGGCAAATCAAACGAAAGAGCCTTTAGGAAAGTTAAGAAACTGATAATACTTCAAGTAAAATACATCCAGCCTAACTCCTTCGCCCACGGGACTTTCCCTTTTATACTACATTAGTAATTCCTAGACCCTTCCAAAATGACCTGTTAAACTTCCCATACATCATTAATACCAACAACTACCCATTAACATCAGTAATCCGCTAGTCAAACCCATTAGGTTTCCCATACATAGTTATTACTTAGTACTTGGTAAGTTTAACCAGACTCCTAATACTTTTACTGCATTAGAGAGTATAAGTGCACCTGCATTGGAAGCATTTAGATTGAGGTCTTTGGACAAACAACACTGATTACTTCAATTTGTACATATTATACTTATTTTGGTTGTTGGTGCCTCTTGGTTGCATTTTTTCGTTTGCTGGCGTTTGGAAAAGAGAACGTCTGCACTCTATCCTGTTCTGAAAAATTCTTGTTTAAGTCAAACCTTATGTAAATTGAGAACTCTCCCGAGAGAAATATCATTGCTTTGGTTTAGTGTTCTATGTGTAGAGGAAAGGGGTGACGTGGTGCATCTATTACTACATTGTCCTGTTGCTAGGATCTGTGATCTTTGTCCCTTTTGTTCGGTGTTTGGGTGAACTCATGTCAGTTGTGGGTCTTTCTGACTTTGCATGATGTTGAGCACAGTTACTCTTAGATCAAACGTTTTCTTTAGTTCGTTTATGTATAAACACAGTTGAAGAACAATGGCACCGCATCATGACTTCCTTTTTTTTTTTTTTTTATGCAATTGCAGTTTTAACCGTGCAGCGTGGAATTCATTGGTCATATTGAAGCTGCAAGCTGTGATGAGACTCTGATAAATGTGTTATCTGGGACTCAACCTGTCCCTCAAAATCTCGATGGAGTCATCTCCACTGTCCCTTCACGTTACAGGTGCTCTTCATCCTTTCTCTAATCGCATCTAAGTTTCCATCCCCAAGCCCTGTAGGTACAAGTGGATGCTTTCAAGGATGCGGTCCAGATCGACATCATATGTTGTGCTTTGAAGAGCCTGCCGTCGAGAAATGTATCGCCAAACGTTAACTACGGCAACAAAGAGAAAAAAAAGACATGATGTATGGATGTGCATGCACATCTAATGAACAAAGAGCTGAAGAGAAATCCAAGTATCAAAGAATACCTTTGTAAGTTTTGTTAACACACTTGAGAACCAGACCAGAGAAGTGGCACGACTAGCGTCGTCGTCCAAGCATGTGGGATAAGAAGGAACATCACTTGTTAACGGCAGATAATCCCGATCATAAAAATGAGTCGGCTTTTCATTGCCATTAATGTTAGTTATGCACTCCTAATCATGATTACTATCGTCACTAATTATAATACTTTCAGTTTTATCACAAGGCACAACAGGAAGAATATTGCTTCAATGTATTGGTGATCACATTCACAGTAGTACTTTGTGATCCCAGTTCTTTCTTGCTCTCTTTCTTTTACGGCTTTTAATCCAAAAAATGATTCCTGAGGTAGGCATAACTCTTTACTTTGGTCTCTAACAATGAATATCAATAGAACCGAACCCTGAATTTATCATGGTAAATTATTTTGATCATTTCATGAAAAATCTGTCCACATTTTTAAGGTATTTTTGTCAAACCAACCCCTCCACTTAACGAGCATATTGAAAGATTTTCCACTAAAGAACCAAAATGATTTACGACAAACTTAGAAACTACTTTTATCGATTTCCATGGTTAGATAAGTGTTAAGTTCGATTCTTGCCAAAGACATATTTGAATCATGTTATTACTAGCTTATTGTACGACTGAGTCTGCTCTCCCACACCAACGAAACATATCCCAAACTCTTTTATAAGCGAGAAAACTAACGAGAAGAAAATGGGAGAAAATGGCATAATTCAAACTCAGGAAGCAATCCACACTACCACGATCATATAGGCGAGAAAATTTTCATTGTAATCGGAATACGGGTGATATATCACGTGTTTTTATATAAATTGTGAGATATTTTATGCTTTAAGTTATTAATTTTTTAACACACATATCTTACTATTTGCATAGTAACACATAATGTACTATTCCGTATTCCGATTACACTAAAAAATTTATCACTTCTCTCATAAACACACAGACTTAATTATTGAAACTAAACACTTCTTACGAATGAGGATCCTCTCCAGATTCTCTGTGAGGATTCTAGAGATCCTATTTGTGAGAATTCTAGGATTCTCTAATCATGTCCGTTTGTCGTACATTATATGATAAGAAATTATTATAAATTTTTTATTTAAAATTAAACATAAATAATACTGATTAAAACTAATCATACAATATACAATAAATAAACATAATTGAAATAAAGAAAATCAGGAGAGGAATCTCATTCACTTTCTTACACACTCATATGTACCGTTGTTTTCATTTTATTATATGTTCAATTCGATGAAGAAAAAGAATCCTTTTACTTTCGGCTCCTTGAATGATGTTTTGTCTCTATATGGTTATTTTGCTTCCAATAGACGGTGAACAACTTACACGAACACCCGAAACACTTGTCCAGCACGTCGGCCCACCTTTTCTTTTGCATAAATAAAACACAAGATTTTAAAAAGAGGAACAACACTACCTACTTTTCAATAAACAAGAAAAGAGAAATAATATCAATATTCCACCCAAGAAATAATATCAACCATTAATCCAACCAGGTCTCTGCTGGAAATCGACCGATCAGATTGATCGAGAAGACGATAAAAAGTCAAGATCATCATCTTCTAAGGGCAAAATGGTCTACCTAATCGAGCCCTGTGACTAGGAATAGTGAAGTGCCTGAGCAGGCCCTCCTGCTCCGTCAAGTACCCCTCACAGAGAAAAGCCTTGGAGAAGCTGTCCTCAACCACTCTATTCACATCATGCACAAACACATGAGTTTCCCCCTCCTCCCTGTTCCTCCCCATCAGCCCCGCCGTGTATATGGCGCCCATTCTTCCCGGAGCTCCGTCGAAGTACCCCGTCGGCGCATCCACCATGATCAAATCCCACTCGATATCGTACACATCGCTCGGCAAGTTCTTGAGCGCCAGCTCGCACTTTGAAAACCTCGGATCCCCAACAGCTTTGCACTCTTCCTTCCTTCCGATCTCCATGAGCTTGTCCGCTTGGTGGACCTTGGTGTCGTATGTCACGTGGTAGGCCTCTAAGCCCGGCAGCTTCTGTTTGATCTGGTCGATCCATGAACTGTCTTCTTCGAGGAAGACGGTTCTTCCGCCGTGGTTGAGAGCCGTCCACATGAGGCTGTCGAGGCCGAGGCCGAAGACTAGAAAGTTGCAGGGTGATTTTTTGGAAAGGATCGCGGCGGAGACGGAGACTTCTTTGATGGTTTGTTGTGGGGTGACGTTTGTTGTGGCGTAGTGGATGATGGCGTGGGCGAGGGAAGGTGGAATTTTGGTGCATGTTGGGGTGAAGGGTTGATCGCATGGTGGTTGTTGTTGTTGGGGTTTAGGGTTTGGGATGAGATGGGATAGTGAGGAATTGGCCGTGAACGGTGACGGTAATGGTGACGATGAGAAGGTTGATCTGACAATGAAGATAGTGAAGAGGAAGATGAAGAAGCAGCAGAGGAGGATGACCTTGAGATTGATGCCACATTGAGGTTTGGACCTCATGGTGCTTGATGAGATGAGAGAGAGAGAGAGAGAGAGAGAGAGGACTGAGGAGATAATATTGATCTGAGGTTTTATGAACAGAAGGTGGGTGTAAGCGGCGGGGAATGGAAGAGAGAAGGAGGAGACGTGGCTTTATTGTTTGTTTCTGCTTTTCAATGATAGGTTAGCAAAGTTGGTACATTAAATTAAGGAGGGTAGAGGGAAACAGTGGCACCCTGGTACTTGAGAGTTACTTAAGTGATGGTGGCATATTACCAGATCCATGGGAACGTAGTGTGTATCCTCAAAAATGTCCCCAAGTACTTTCTACCTTCACATCCTCTATAAAGTACTATTTTTGTTTTTGTTTATCATCTTAAGTGATAGTGATGCTCATGATCATGTTCATTACTATTTGAGGAGTTTAAGTTTCGAGATCTATTGAGTAGATAAATTTAAATCTCAAAATTTAACCTCATTCAATAATAATAAGTAATGCAGTGAGCACAAATACATCCTTACTATAAAACTCACATCAAAAAATTGTTTAATAAACACATCGTGTTTTAGTTTTTAATTATCAAAAAAAATAAAAAATAAGTAACCAAAGTTATTTTGATGAGTTTTTATAATTTGACTTAATTTTAGTTTTCAGTTGTCATTTTTTTAATAAAAAATGAAAACAACTAAGAAACAAGTTTGTAGTTTCTAATTTTTTTTTTTTTTTTTATCACCGCTCCAACTATTTTGCACCTTAGCTCTCCCGCACTATTATCATCATTGTGGAGTTTGACCACCATGTTTGGCTAAGGCCCCTCTTAGAAGGACTACAAGCGTTCAACTACGTTTGGTGTAAAAATTTACAAGTTCTTTTAAATTATAGAAGAGTGCTTTCTAGAAAAGTTGATAGGTACTTCAAAAAGCACCTCCAAGTATTTTTCCCGAAGCACAACAATTTCTAGAGTCAATAATAGCCCTAATCATGGATAGAATTCCATGAATGGGACCCGGATTATATATGTATTATTCTCTTAATTGAAGGAACTAGAAGTGATTAGGAAGAGAGAGACAGAGAAGTAATGATTAATTATATAGAGTTTTAACGAAATACTTATGGTATTGTTCACTTTTAACGAAAATAACATTTTTACTCTAAAAAGTCACTCATTGTACTATTCACTTACAACATATTTTTGTCATTTTGATTAAAACTCAAAGTTTTCAAATCATTTTCATTAGTTTTCCTCTCTAATTGAAATTTGAAATCTTCATCTTAGAAGTGAAGCAAGATAGGTTGTTGGAGGGTTGATGTAGACACAAAGTCCACCACCGGTGTTTCAGTTGGTAGAAATAACATGGTTGGTGTATCGGCCGCTGATGTTTGTTGATATATTTCTGATTTTTTTTTCTCTTTTATAATAGGGAAGATGTGATGCTTTGATTATTAATGTCTTTTGCTGTGCTGCAAAGCTTTTTAAACTTGAAAAGGGACATGTAGTGGTTGTAAAGCCTTTGTCTAATTGCGACATATATAGAATACATTATGAGCGTTTGACTAAAAAATAAAATACATTATGAGGAGAGATTTTTCAATATATTCAAAACACGAAGTCGATATATTACGTGTTATAATACAAGCAGGCACTAAAAAATATATCATTTTTGCTTATATTATGACACCTGATTTACCGATTTCTGTTGCTGTAAATCACTTGTTATATTTGTAAGACAAGTTGATACATCACTTGTTATAATATAAGAAGCCTCTCCACTTATATTATGATACATAGTATCGATTTGTGTTTCGATTCCTAGAAAAAATCTTCCATTTAATTTGGTTATTGATGTTCTGGATTGAGATTCAAGCCTTTGTGTGAATAATGAAGTGGATCGTGTCTAGGAAAGAACACCGACAAAGAAAATAGAACAGTAGGAATGAACATTCAAATTGATAACCTTAGAATCTACCTTTTTAAAAGAGGGATTTGAGTTTAATCATTGAATTGAGAATGACATTTATGCTTTGCTTAGTATAATTTTCTCTTTTTTATTTATTTTGACGACACAGAGGATCGTGGAACTCAACTCAAAAGAGAAAAACAATTTCAATCTTGCGATGCAACAGTAAATAAATAAAATAAAAAGCAAACTAGAACACAAGGATTTTTCTTAAAGTGGTAACACCCCACATACAACGGAGAAAATTCACGGGCACACTGACAGGAATAATTCACCAAGATCAAACAATAAATACAAGACTCAAAGACTGCCTTGCCTTCTTGTCTGCGTACATGCTTTCTTCGTCTCATCTTGGTTGAACGCAGTCATCTCAGAGCACGAAGGTTCGCCCATGGCTAGAACACAATATGAATGATGATATGAATGCATATAGATTTCTTGACTCGAAGCTTTTTCTCGCACAAAACTTATGATTGGCAAAGACAGAAAACCTCCTGGTCTGACTCTCTTAATAAAATATAAACACACAATTTATATTTTTCCTAAAATAATGCACATGAACTTTACCTTAAGTGAACCACGAAATCATATTGCCTTTGATTGTCCTTGACTTGCAAGTCTTCAAACCTAGACACTAGAAAACGCCTAAAATCTAGCACTAATCTATTACCGACACATTACACTTGTCTAGGAAATTAGCCATCACAAAAGCTTGAGCTTTCAGTGTTGCTTCTTGCACATTATTATTTTTTGATATGATTAAAATTTTGGATTAAAAGGGCACATAGCTATAATCCGAATTGAAAAATCTGGTTCTAAAATCAATTATTTACAAGCCATGAATATAAAAGTTAGAATGTAAGGAAAAAAAAAGGATTATAATGAAACCAGTATCCCAATTACTAAGTCAACCATAAAGAAATCGGCACACGTAAATGACTTTAATTCAATACTTCCCTAGTAAGCTCTATAATAATGAGTTTAATTGATCGGTCTGAGGTCTATGCCCTCTGTCCACAAATTTTTTTAATGAGATAGATCGGTCCGATTTACTTTGGTGAGATTCAATACGTGAACAAAAGAAACAATGTATTGTGAAACAATTCTTTTATTTCGTCTCAAAATTATTAGAAGTATCAATTGAATCGTTGGAGTTTTGTATAATTAGTCTGAGGTTTATTCTTTTAATCGTAGGTATTCTTTTTGTAACATCCCACATCGACCAACGGAGAGGGGGTGATGTGCCTTATATGTACATGCCCACCTCCTATAGCACGAGGCATTTTGGAAGCTCACTGGTTTCGGGTTTCATCGGAACTTCGAAGTTAAGCAAGTTCGGGCAAGAGCATTCCCAGGATGGGTGACCCACTAGGAATTTCTCGCGTGAGTTCCCAGAAACAAAACCGTGAGTGCGTGACTGGAGCCCAAAACGGACAATATTGTATGGAGTCGAGTCTGGGATGTGACATAATGGTATCAGAGCCAATATGTCGTTCGGTGCGAGTGTGTCGAAGAGGACATCGGGTCCCTAAGGAGGATGAATTGTAACATCCCACATTGACCAATGGAGAGGGGGTGATGTGCCTTATATGTACATGCCCACCTCCTATAGCACAAGATATTTTGGAAGCTCATTGGCTTCAGGTTCCATCGGAACTCTGAAGTTAAGTGAGTTCGGGCGAGAGCATTCCCAGGATAGGTGATCCACTGGGAGGTTCTCGCATGAATTCCCAGAAACAAAACCGTGAAAGCGTGACCGGGGCCCGAAGTGGACAATATCGTGCTATGGCGGAGTCAAGTCTGGGATGTTACACGTTCAGGAGCAGTATGTGCGAGTGAAGCATGGGGATCATATTGGAATTGGGATTCAAAGGAAACTTGGGCATTTATTAATTGGACCATATTTGCTATTTATTTACATATTAGAACAAATAAAAATTTTGAAAGTGTAAATTCTGCAATTGTGACATCAATGGGCTTTCTTATAAGGATAATGCTTTGTAGACCAAAATTTTAAACCAAATTTTGTAAACCAATTAATTCATAAATAGAAAATAAACACGTTAATCAACACTGAAGTAATAATCCAATTAACATCCACATAATTCGATTTGCAAATTTGATTTAAAATTTTGGTTTTCCTAGCATTACTCTTCGTATATTTAGATATGGGGAATTGTAATTGGTACTATAAAAATCTTATTTTGCACTCCAAACTTTATATAATTAGAAAGAAAAATGGTAAAATAAGATTTTTGAAGTAGTAATAACAATTCCGAAAAAAAAAAATTGCCCAAAATATGTTACTTTTCCAATGGGAGAAAATTGGGTCAGAGACTCACAAAACCCTTGTATTTGCCGCCAAAAGAGAGAGCAAACTTCTGCAAAACCCTACAACTCCTCCTGCTCTTCCACTCTAAATCCAAAGCTGTTTGTCTCTGTCGATATGAAATTCGCAGTGAAGGCATGGAGCGGCGGAAGAGCGCGGACCGGGGTTCTCCACTTGAGCAGCTGCCCCACTCCAATAGAGACCCCTTCTCTTCTCCTCTCCACCCGAAAGGGCCTGCCCCATTTCACCCCTCCTGACCTTCTTCCTTCTCTTCCTTTCCCTGATTCCCGTCTCTTCCATGTTAGCTCCCTCCACTTGTAAGTAATTATATTTATACCCTCCAGCTTTTCCTTGTTTCTACTTTTGCCACATTGATATTGCATTCTACCTGTTTGTGAATTGGTCTGTGAGAAGACAGTTCAACTTTTCAAGCATTGTTTGACTTTGCAGCTTGGAAGTCCCCTCACCTCAAACAATTTCAAAAATAGGAGGACTGCATCAGTTGCTCGGCTTGCCCGAACACGGGTTCGTGTGCATTCCAAGGGACTCCATTCAATGCCTTCCTGAATGTAATAGCAGTAACAAATTTGGAGCATCTTTCGAGACTCCTTCTGGTCGCCGTTTGGTAATTGCCTCATTTTGCTTTCTGGAATAAGTTGATTTCTACCTGACTACAACTAGTTTGTTTTCGGGTTAGTTAATAATGGTGACTCTGGTGGTGACTGTATAGTCTTTTTATGTGCTTGTAGATGAAACCCGTAGAGTATGTCGAGTTGATTACTTCCTTGAAGCCCAATATGTGGACCACTTTGGCAGATGAAGTTCCTGTATGGGTCTCTGATAAGAGGAACAAGACCTCGGTTGATCGAACTATAAGATGGCTTGATGAATGCATTGAGCTAAATCAGGTAAAAGACGGTACTTTTGTGCCATTATGAAAGACCCATTTTAGAGAGGTAGTGGCATCATATATGCCTACACAATCACTGGCATATGCGTTATATACTAGGTGTGCTGCTAGCAGACCTAGACGTTGTAAAATGAAAAAGAAATTGTGCTACAACATATAGAGCATTCTTTCTTCTTCTTTTCGTTGATAATATAAATCTGAGTTTACTCTTTTCTGTTCAGACTGAATGATGGACATATATTGCTCAAAATGTAGGCAGGTGGACCTGTCTTTGGATCTATTGTTGGTGGGTCTTCTGTAAATGAACGTGAGAGATGTGCCCAAGAGGTGGCTAGCCGAAATGTATCAGGTTTCTACAATTCTTTGTTTCTTCCTTATCTCCGACTTGTATGTTGCATCATATCTTAGAACTTATTGGATTTTTTTTTTCAAGAAAAACGAATTTGTTCAATCAAGAGAACCCTGTAAAAAATTTGGATAAGGAAACAAAATTACATGGACTAAGTTTATTTAAAGACCAATTAAAACGATTTGAAACCTAACAAAAACTTCTGACTACCAAAAATAGACACAATTTATAACAGCTAATAACTTCAGCATAATAATTGAGAATGAACACTCCCTTATGGAACTGAACTTCCACTTTGGGTTTTCTTGTAATTTTCTAAACATTTGAAGCTTTTGTGAACATGACAAAACAATAGGAAATTAGTGCCAAACAATTTCATTTGGATTTCTTTCTTACCAATATTTCTAATAGTTTGGTGTATTAAAAGGGCGCTGTTATTGGCACTCTTAAAATCTCATTGTGCACTCCAAACTTTATAATTTAGAAAGAAAAATAGAGGAGTGCACAATGAGATTTTGGAGTGTCATTATTAACACCCTTATTTAATTGCATTGCTATATAATTTGCTATGAAAATATTTTTTTCTCCAGGTTATTGGATTGGAGGATTTGGGCTTGGAGAGAACATGGATGAGCGTCCTGCTCTCCTTAATGCTGTTACTGTAAGTCACAAACTGGAGCCTTCAGTTTTCCCCTGAACTTATTCTCATACTTCGTACATCAAAACAAAAAATGTCTTCGTTTATATTTTGATTTTTGATATCTAATACTCGTATAAATGTTCAGGATATCTTACAAGAAGAGAAACCACGCTTGATCAGTGGGCTTGGACTTCCAGGTAACAGGTCTACCATTGTTATAATGAACTGGTGGTCTTACCAATTTGTTGTTGGTACATCTAGACTTCTGAGGACATTGTTATGGTTCGAATGTTTGGTGTGAAATTTTTTGCAGAAATAAACAGCCTAATTTATCAAGAAAAAATTCAGGACTCTGCATGTTTTGGGTATTGGTTTGCCTTCAGTTTCTTCCACATTTTGTAACTGCCCTTTCTTTTGTTAAATTGGAAAAAAGTAGCTGGTTTTAGAATTTTTCCATGTAGATTGTTTGATTAGTTTTATGTTTTCTTGTAGGATGTGTGCTGTTTAGCTCCTTGTTGTGTTATTGATATTCTGTTTCTTGTTGGTGGTACCTTTTGAGGACTATTGAAAAGTTGAAAATTCATCGTGTTTCTTATTTTTTATAAAAAATGGCTAATAAATTGCAGTTTTCCAGTTATTATGTACTTGGGGAGATCCGTTAAAGGAAAATGTTTTCAATAGTTAACTGTACCTTTGGTCAAATGCATGATTATTCGTTCACAATTATCGGCAAATGAGCTTTTTCTTTCTATCTCACAGAGGAGGTCTTGCAGGGCGTTGCTGCCGGCATTGATGTCTTTGATTCAACGTGAGTTGCTCAGTTCTCTAACTAATTTGAATGTCTTTCTCCTTGCTGTTACCATGATCCAAAAGGGGATGATATGTGTCAATTTTTGCAGGTATATATGCCATCTTACCCTTGGTGGCTTAGCACTTACGTTTCCCCTTGATGGAGTTGAGATGAATGCATCTGGTATTGAGTTGACTAATATTGGAAGTGACCAGACAAAGATTAATCTGAGAGCAACAGCTTACAGGTAACTAATGACGTCTATTTCTACTTGTACCACTAACAGTGTTCATGAATTTGTTCAATCTATCCCTTTTGTAATTTTAATTAGTAGATATCAAGTTTGACACAAAGGAATAAGGCGCATGGCATGTCGATTGTCGAGTGATTTAGGATAAACTTTCAGTGCAAAGTATATTAAAGCAACATAAAAGAAAACGCAAAACGAAATTTGATAATATAAAAGCAAAGAACTAGAACACTGTAACCTGTGGACTCGCTTGGGGCTTTAGAAGTTTTTGCATGACATTGTCATGAATGGCGTCTTTGCGTTTATGTTTTAAATTTCTTGAAATGTTACCATATTTAGTTTATCATTTATTGCCAAACGGATCTAAAAATAATTAGTGCTGTAACTCTTAACACGATATTTCCCTATGAGATCCTTGATTTTTTTTTTGAACTCTCAGGAAAGATATGTCACCCATTGTTGCAAATTGTAACTGCTACACGTGCAAGAATCATACAAAAGCTTACATCAATCACCTGCTCAATGTTCGTGAAATGCTGGCTCAGACGCTACTAGAAATGTATGTGCCTGTTTTGCTTCCATTCAATATCATTATTACTTGCATCACTACTGTTATCGTCGTAGCTGTGATCATTACTGTCGTCATCATCATCATTATCATCATCATCATCATCATCAGATTGTCCTTTGATTGTGCAGACATAATACCCACCATTATCTAGGATTCTTCCGTTCTATAAGGGAAGCGATTAAGTCCGGTAATTTTGACCAGTTCAGACAGAAATTCGTTGAGAGTAGATGTTATCATGTTGCTGCTGCCGCCTTCATGTGAATTCGTTACGCGCATTTCAGTTTTGTAATCTTATAGACATCATAGAGCGTCTGCACACGCGTGCGCACCTGTTTTTTTTACAATTATACCATATTGATGAACCAGTGGAAATGTGAAATTTATACAAGCATCACTTTCGAATTCGGATTCCAATCTGTTGTCCCAATCTGTCACTCCCAAGATGTTCAAGAAGTTCCAGTTCTTAGATTGTAGCTCTTTCTCTTGTGCAGGAAATAAAGGATCATTTGAAACCATATATTCGAAGCAAGATCAATGCACTTAACGTCATTTTAGAAGCGGACGTGGGTTACCCAAGTTTCAACCGTCCTTCCTGTAGTTTAGATGAATTTGGTATAACTTATCATTTGTCAGAAAAATCATCGATTAATGAAATAAAAAATAAAACTAGAGTATATGCTAATGACGTGTCGTATTTTAATTCGCTAGATTACTTCTATGGCCAAAATGAAAAGTAAAATGGGGGAAATGCGAGACTAAACAACATTATATTGCCCAAAGCAAAACACACATCCAGGAGGAACAAAGTGAACAACAGAAATGCCAAAGTGCGACATCCATGAACCATGATGATGTAATTCGATGTCAAAGACAAACTCCCTTATGGCACCAAGGGACGGACAAGGGTGCCACATTAGTCCGACCATCTGGCAGCTCAATCGGGCACGGTTTAATGATGTATCGGACCGAATTTTGAGTCTTGAGACAGAGTGAGCAGACATTCTAAAGAAGAAGGAAAAGCTTGCCCTCAATTTCGGACAGATCTAGGTTTTAACAATGAGTAGCACTAGCATAAAGATCAATGCATGAGAATCAATCACTTGAGGTATACAGATACGTACTTAAACAAGGCCTGAGCTGATTAGAGGGCGATCAGATTCATCTCAGCTTCCGAGTGCAACTAAATTTTATAACTACACAAGAGTGGCTGCTGAATATGTCTGGAACAAGTACGACAGAATCTTCTTGTAGTCA
Source organism: Malus fusca (assembly GCA_035220775.1). NCBI lineage: Eukaryota > Viridiplantae > Streptophyta > Magnoliopsida > Rosales > Rosaceae > Malus > Malus fusca. Next base: position 46,931,391 of record CM069073.1, on the reverse strand, counting down.
CCGACATGAGTACCGGTGTTAGGATCAATCAGGTAAGGAACCTATAACAAAGACAGTTTTCGCAGTCATCCTTAGGGGTCTCAACAGGAGATTAGCACGTACGCTAAGAAAAATCATCTGAGGGATAGATGTTCTCAAATGCTAACCTCTTTGGATCCAGATGCCTCAAGTAACTTCGACCGCAGGGACCCTTCTCCCACGTTTTGAAGGATGTAAGGAAGTTCCAATTCACAAAGTGCCTCACGCACAATTCGTGCATACTGGAAACAAAGGAAAATGAAGGCGTGTGTGTGAGGGGGAAGAAAAAGATATTACAAATCACATGAAATGCCACAAGTCATTGTAGGATTTATCTGCAAACTACTTCCAGCATAAAATACAGAAAATGATTGTCAAATGACCCTGGAATTTGGCCTCAACTGTGAATGTACCATGTCACGCTGAAAATTGTTTTTACTGATAGCACTTGGGAATTCCATCACCATTTATGGACAACTACGACTACATAAATCTTTGGACAATCACGTCCTAATTTAGCCAAATGAAGGCCAAGTCTCAAATTAAAGCAGATTGTGATTTGTGTCTGTCATTTTCTCTCTTCTTTCTTATAAGACTGTCATTTTCTCTCCTCTCCCTCCAATTTAGGCCGTTAGAGCTCAGTAAAACAGATTAAAATGACCATTTTATTTGCAAACTAGAAATAATTTTAAACAAACCGGTAAATGATAGGGAGAAAAGAAGAGAGGATTGAAGCCCAAATTGTGGCGACAGGCAAAAAGACTTGTTACAAGTAAACTACAATTCTCATAAGAAATATGAAAACACATGCGGATGCCTAAATCATGGCATATTGGAATGATTCAATGAAAGACCATTGTCTCACCGGATTGTTTTCGTATGAGTAAAGTTCCAGCTTTTTGGGTGGTGGGTCTGGGCTCGCCTTTTCCCACAATGTCAATCCTCTGCCTGCTCGCAGAATTGTTGGCATCCATCCCGTGAATAATGTGCTACATGGAGCAATATTTAATATGAGAGAGAGAGAGAGACACACACACACACACACACACACAAAGTTCAATACCTTTCCAAAAGCCCCACCGAAGGCTTTCTGCCTTTACCATATTGCTGGAATAGGTATTTCACAATTTCACCTGTAATCAAAAGCAATAAGGTTGCAAATAATACAACCTTGATAAAACAATTTCAAACAACGTAAGATAAAACATGAATCAGCATAATGTTACAAGTTCAATGTACATTTTTTTTTTTTTTCAATTTTTAATCGAGTGTCTCCGGATCTTTGACCTGACTAATCACTAGGCTCCCCGCCTGACCCCACAACATTTGGGAAGCAAGAAACTCTAGCAACTGCTAGGTGGGTACCTTGGGAGGTGTCGAACCCCAGACCTCTTGGCAACAAACCAAGGGCCTGACCATTAGACTAAACACTCATAGGTACAAGTTCAATGTACATTATTGAGCATAAAACTCTATGCAGACTTAGTTAAACTTCAAATACAGTGCAGAAAAACGCTCTCAATTACAACATTTAGCTACACTCAATGTAGATGTATTGATGTAAGCACTTGCTGATACTCCCCCAACGATGGGACTAATTATTGATTCTATACCATGTTAAAACAGAGAAGAAAAGAATGTAGGTGAAAAGAAAATGTAGAAGCAAATAGCTTGTCTAAGAAGATAAAAACCAAGAATTACGAAGTATGATGACGTTGCTCATAAAACCTATTGATTAAATGAACTTGACAATTGTTGAGGCGAAGTTTGGAGATGTTTTAGTTACCTATAGTACAGAACATTCAGATGAAACAGCTTTACAATTGGTTACCACTTTCATACATGGAGTGCAATCTCTGTGTGTGTTTGTGTGTGTGTGTGTGAGAGAGAGAGAGAGAGAGAGAGACAGACAGACAGACAGAGAGACAGAGAGACAGAGAGACATACAGATAGAAAGAGACCAGGATACAAAGAGATGGAGTGGAATCCATGTGAAACAAAGTTTAATAACTTACCACTTTCATACATTGAAATGCCAGTATTTGGATCAATGAGAAAAGGAAACCTGCATGAGAATATTCACAATTCCAGTTTCAAAGGAGATAAAGAGGCACTGCAACAAAAGCTAGTAGCCGCCATAATAACGACTTTTTAGGCAAGAAAATGCATGATCCAAGCATGTTAAAGTTAAACAAAATAATAATATAGTCACGTTTGGTGGATTTAGTTGTGTTAAATATGCTCTCAGTTATCATCCGTTAGTTTCAATTTGAGATACATATATAATAACCTGACCTCAATACAAACTTAGCTCCAATTAGACTTGATTCAACTTTCAGAAAATATTATCAGAAAGACAACAAATTCTTTCTAGATGGTATAAAGATTAAAGAAATGAGAATTACATACAGCTCTTTGCCACCGAATCTTTTAACCATTTCTCTATGTCTTACCGAACCTTTTGGACAAGGATATACCTGCAAATGTGCGTTTACACTTGACATTTGAAAATCCAAATACCAACTAAGCATCAACAAGGAATAACCACTACGATTACTGGTTGAATTGATACGTGTTACTCACCTCTACAGAAAGATCGAGCTCAGTCAAAGCTTCTCTAACCCTCCTGCAAAAAGGGCAAGCCTCTGTTGACAAAACCAGTTCGGGAATTCAACAAGGGAAAGATTATATTCCACGATGAAGTTAAGTCAACAATGAAATAGACTGTACCAAACAGTAAGAACTAGTGTAGAAATATTCACATTGCCAACAAAACAATTAGCTTCTTAGTTCTTAATCATATGCTAATCATGCTAATACACAAGTTTATAGCCTTTGATCGGTCCACTAAACAAATTTATACCATGTTTGGTACATTGGTAACCTCAATGGTGAAAATCGTTGTCCACAACACTAAAACTCCAAACAAAACAAAGCTACAATTACTTTATTTGTAGTCTTATAATCAGAAAGAAAAGCTTACCAAATTCAAAAAGCTGCAAACGCAAAGGAGGATCCAAGGTAGTGATCTCCTGGCTGTCCATATTATTTGACAGAGATCTTGAACCCCAAGGGAATCTAGCCAAGGTAGACAACGAAGACGTAGCTACCTATTTTGAGATCCAAAACTATGGAAGTCAATTAGGGTCAGCTAAGAGGTAAGTTGTTCACAGATAGGCATATTCCTAATGAAAGATTATGGTTAGACCCAAATCCATGGATGTTTACAACACCTATAGGGCAGAAAATCAAACACACACTGAAAGGAATCAAAAGCTGTGATGAAGTTACAGTCCAATCCAATGCTATTAAATTGTAAAGTTACAGTCCAATGGTTCTTTAGCCACTGCAATTTCACAGTAGGAAAAAACGATCAATGTAAAGTTGTGTCATTGAGAATGAATTTTTAAAGTGATTACCTCCAAAGTAAAGTTCCGTTCTTGAGAGGGATCTCCTCCCTGCACGAAACAAGACGAAAACAATGGTGAACAAATGCCAAAAGATCAACACAGCATCTCAATTTTGTATCATAAACAAGAGTATCAAATTGAGTTGTATGAACTTTGAAGAAGCAACAACAATTTGATAGAGCTAGTATCATAAACAAGAGTATCTTCACATTCAATTGACATTAGTAATTAGCAAAAACTAGAGATAAAAAAAAGACCATCCCATACTAACAAAATCAATTAGCTATATGCCTTGCATGCATAGGTTTTGTTACACTACAGTGAAAAGGAAAGGAAAAGAAAAGGATAGGAGAGACCGACGGAGAAGAGCTTGAGCAGGGGACAAAGCAAAGACAGAAAGCTGGTTGATGGGTTGCCGCCATTTTCGCCGGTTGCCGATTCGTTTTGTGCGTCGGAGTCGGCTGAATTTGCAGGAAGAAATCTGTTTCTGCGAGGAACCCAGTTCCCATTTGTCAGTAATGTTGGAGAATATGGAGATAGTTTGAGAGTAGAAACTGGAATTGAAGTGGTTGGGATTAATGGAGAATTGTGGGCATGTGGGAGGAAACTGTGAGGCGGAGGCTGAGGCGGAGAAGGCGGCGGCTTGGAGGAAGAGTAGTAGACTAGTGTTTGAGAGCACGACGTCAGAGATGCTAGTGACATGTTTGGACCTTGCTTCTCTCCTGTTTCAGTTGATTTGTTGCCTGTTTGGTGGTTACCAGCGCTTGCTTTTGCTTCGCAATCTTTAAAAATCTCTCTCCATCTTCCGTACTTCCTGAGAAAAAAATTTAATTGCGACGGAACACAAGTGCTACATCACATGTTTTAATAGGAATTGTGAGAAATTTTATTTTTTTAAGTTATTAATTTTTTAGCACACATATCCCACCATTTGTATAGTAACACATGGTGTACCACCTCATGTACCAATCACACTGAAAAATCTCCCTTACATCCTAATCCTAGCAGCGCTGTCATTGGTCACAAAACAACAACTTACATGCCACAGTATATTGTCACGTGTGCCAACTAATGAAATAACAACATAAGGAATACATTAAGGAATTAGACATAAATAAATTGTTTCCCATGGAGGATTAGAATGGATAAATTTTATTCTTGACTTATCCATTCTAATCCTCTATATCAATCGACGTTTCCAAAATTAATTATTTTTATTGTTTTGTTAATAAACACAAATTATAACCATTCCTTTCAAATATGTTCTTTTAGTAAACACATGAAGGAGAATAACACTCATTTACAAAACTACTTCTTTTATCATGTCTTAATTCATCTAAACTACGAAGAAAACAACAACGAAAACAATTCGAACTTGAGTGCGCTTGCCAACTCGGTCAAATCAAAATCTGGCCGTTCCATAATTATTTGGTTTTTATTTTTTAATTTCTTAAAATGGAATTTACACTGTTTGACAATTAAAAATTGTTTTCGCTTTTAAGATTTTGATCTCATTAACTTTCTTTATTTCTTCCCCCTCATACCACTATCTTTTCATCTCGCATTACTCGGTTTATTTCATTTTCATGAACGAAATAATGTGAAGAAAAAAAAAGGTCTATTTTTCGTTTGTTCGAGTCAATGGTGATTTATTTATTTATTTTTCAAATAAAATTTATGGACCTATTTACCCTTATCATGTTCGAATCTCTTGATGAAAAAGGGTACAAATAGTTAATTTTAGGGTACAATTAACAAACTAGGAAAATAGCTTTTGTACCACAAAACTCATGAACAATGCATGTCCGGAATAGACCAACTACAGAGAAGATTGCTGTTGAAGCAAACAATAAGGCCCTGCGAGAAAGCAAAAACAAACCAGAACCCGAACCCGAACCCGAACCCGAAAACTTCCTTTTTTATAGTTTCAGTGAACAAAGTGCCGCTAATCTCTCCATTGATCAATCTACCATGAAAAAGCACTCGAGAGCTCAATTTTCGCATGCCACGCAAAAGGGGGGAAACCTACGTAGCAACCTCTGAAAGAAAGCATGTAAAGAGAGACACTGCCTCTTGCAAATGACTCGAGCGATTGTCTTCAGGAATGGGAGCACTAAAAACAGTGTCAAAGCAACTTAATTGAACATCTCGTGTTGGTCCCTCGCCAATATCAGATAAAAGCAAATTGCATATCTCGTCCGCCATCTTCGAATATACTACCCTGTTTGGTAAATATGTAAATTTCATGATAACTGTGGAGCAAGCTACGACGAAAATTAAAATATCACAGTAATAACAAGCGTGAGTTGTCTTAATAAAACCAAACAATTTTGCTTCGATCCGTGCAAAAGCTCAGTCAAGGGTTGTTGAACGTACCTCACGTCAATTGGTAACCTGACACCCCAAACAGCCAAAGACTGGTTTAACTGACCAAGAAATTCTCTACAAGCAGAATTTCTGCTTTCAAGTGAATCCTGCAGCATACATAACACAGTACTGAGCACTCATTGGAAAAAGAAAGACCAAATACCAAATGACTACCCCAATTTATTCTCGAGTACATGGCATCGATTTGGGCCTAGAGTATGAGTATCCCTTTCACAAATATATTAAAACATAAAAAGAAAAGAAATATCATCATTTTCTAAGCCTTTCGACATCATAAAGATCCCGTTGCATTGAATCTTATCAACAGCCAATTGGGTATTTACTATAATGCAGGGTTGACTATCATGCAGACCTACAAAACATTTATAATCTTATCAAGTAGGATAAGCTGTCATACCATTTGATTCATGGTATCGTTCACTTCCTGCAATGAACTTCTAATCGAATAGAATGAAATATAAATCCCAGCTCCGAGGTCCCAATTTTCAATTTCTGATTTGTGGTCCTCCATGGAAGTTGCAATTCTCCATATATCTGAGTGTTCGACTGCATTCAGAAAAGGAAAAACAAAATTAAAAACCATATTAACTAAAGCAATTGAGGCCCAAATCTAGTGAGTGAATAGTTCATATATTCAAAACTTTGGGAACAAAATCAGTTAAAGGTACATCATCCCTAAACCAATCAACTACCTGCTTCTAAATTCAATAGGTCGAAGAAATAAACTGTTCAAGTTATATGCATATACTTAACAACAGAATGAAAAGTATACTTTGCTATAACAGATTCCTAATCAGTGATTCTACTAGAGTACATCCAGAAACTTAAGAAAGACATAATGAAACTAAATGGAAAGAGAAGTTATTAAACCATACCAGACAAGAATAATTTGGGAGCAACAGAAGTTACAAAAATAGTATGTGCTCTCTGCCAATTTGCACATTCAAGAAAGTGTTCAAGAGCCTTCGCAAGATCCCCATAGTAATTGAAATACACAGCCTGCAATCCAAGAAAAAAAAATCATTCAAACAGTAGAATAATTAAGTCGGAAGACTGAATTCCATTTCCATTTCCAAGACTTTCAGATAAGCAACCAACCACAGAAAAATTAAAGGAAAACAGCTGATATCGAGTTTTTGGTTTTTTTATTTTTATTTTTTATTTTTTTATATCAACTGCTGTTCATGAGATTTGAACTCAGCACACATCGAATTTTTAATTAGAATCTTAAATAGTGATCTTCTGATGAGAATCAACATAGGGAACTCCAAACCCTGGGATTCAGAAACTGGAAATTGAGAATGTCCCTTGTATGCGTTGTAAATATGACAATGATCATTTTATTGCCTCTGTCAGCAATTTAGAGCATCCTACAATTTTAATTTAGATTTTGTGCTACGAGAAAGGACAGACATCCTATAGCCTCTATCAGCAATTCAGAGTAATATGATTTTTAATTGTATGATTTATTGAGCTTCACCCCAGTGCCTAGAAGTAGAAAAGGGCATTAATTAACAGCATTCCAAAACAAAATACCAAAATGTTTGTCTTACTTTGTTACATGCCTGGTAATCCTAAAGAAATTAAAAGTCAATAACAGCAGACTGGTAGCCAACAAATTTTCTTCTCAAAGAAAGGCTCCCAAGTTCCCGAAACAGAAAAGAGAGTCAAGCATGGCATTTCAAAAGTAGGAAAAAGAAATATTAATTTTTTATTGTTAGTAAAATCCATAATGCATTTACTTATTTAAAAAAGAGGATTTTTGGAATATTCAAGAGAAAATGATTTGTTTGCAATCCCACATTTTTTGACATGATCAAATTTATTTGTAAATATCATGGGCATAAGAGATTAATACTTTTTAAAACCCCAAATAAGCAATTTACATTGACAACTCAAATCCAAATTTCTCGTCTTAAATCCTTGCATCCAAATGGATCCTCATAAGATTTCAAATAAGATGAAAAAGACTTAAAATGACAAAAATAGAAGTTTTAAAATGAAAGTAATAACAAACCATTTCGAACTCAAAAAGGGTTTCAAAGTGAATATATGGTCAGTCATTGTCAATAAGCTACTAAGCTCATTGTTTTTTCATAAACATGATTTATGTTCCAAGTATGTTAAGATAGGAAATCAAAATAAATTTTTGTATACAATTACAACTATACATTGAATCAGTAAAATGAGAATATATGACATACCATAGCCTCATGAAGCCATGCCTTAGGAATACCCAAGTCTACAATGGCTTGGCGTTGTGATTCTTGTGAACTCCAGGATTCACAATATTGGAACAAGATTTCCCGAATAAGATTAGAATGGAGATATGGAAAATCTTCAGACTGGGGCATGTGAAGGACCACATAGATGGCCCAATGACATTGCCCAAGACACAACAGCTGGGAAACAAATCCCATGTCAAGAACATGAAGATCCTTAGAGCTGATAGCACCAACTGCTTCCAACACTGCACGCTGATGCCAGATCATATGGTAATCCAGTGGATCGTGTGTTGACGAGAAGGCACTAAACATGGGCTTCAGAAACCCAACTTCACTTTCTTCACTGGCATGAAGCAGCATCAGATAATAAGATAGATCATAACGTTTTGCCGCATTCGAATTCCCAGCCTCTTCTACCAGTCCTTCATCAATGTAGACTGGAACTGGGTATGGAGCTTTACCATCATCAAGAAGATGTTGATAGGTGTGAAAAATCGTAGGCAGTGAAGTGCTAGGTTCTAAATGATACCACATCAACAACCCTAGAAACCTCTTCCAATCAACGTTAACACCATGAAAAGCACCATGGATATTACCAGCAAGCAACTCATAGAGCCTTATCCTGTCTTTCTCAATGAAGTCGAAATCGAGCCCATTGATCCTCCAACGATCAAGTTGTTGGGCAACATCAGTACGATTGACTATGGACACACCGGCCTGACTCAACAAACAAGCCAATCTCACGTCTCCCCGAGAAGCAGCAAGTTCCACAGAAGCATCCAACTGACGCCCACTCAAAAGTAACAATATATATTCTAGATAACTGGACTCATTCAAGGAGCTTATCTTTTCTTGTACTCGATGGGAAACATTCTCTTGCAACCAATAGCTAAACTCTGCCCTCCGAATAAGAGGTAAAGCTTCCAGATCTACTTGTTGAGACGCTTCCTTCACATCTTGAACCATTTCTTCCTCACTATCAGCACCCAAAGATTTCAATTTTCCACCATTTTCCCTATCAGAAAAGAGAACTTTTATCAACTCCCAAATCATTATTTGGTGTGTCAAAACCAAACGGGCAGAGGAAGATAGGCTGGGAACTTCCAGCTGCTTCTCAATAATATCTACATAGCTCCTACAAATCTGTGGAAGCATCAGGCGGTTGGAGACCAGCTTTTGAAGCCTCAGGTTGAATGATCCAACTTCAATCTCCTTTGTCTGATGAGATATTCCCTTGTGAAGATCTAAAGGAGAATCAATAGCCATGTCAACAAGTTCCTCCCTAACTTTGTTGTTTTCATCTCGAACAACACTGTCAATAGCAACCTTCTCTATATTGATTATGGATGATAGCATCATTGGAGAACCGTTACTCCCGACTGGTGTTCCAGCATGGACAAGGGTTCCATTTGGGCCCCATCCTACTCGAAATGACCTACCCATAAACAGACCAGCATCAACTATGTTGCGAGAATGTTTTCTGGTTACTGGTGTTTCATGCTTGTGATCAAGCTTAAAACCTTCTTTCAATGTCTTAGGGGGCATGACCTTATTTTCTTGGGCCATTAGAATGGCTCCAGGAGAATTTGAGTCAAAACTACCATGCTTGTACTCTAGCAATGCCAGTGGGGTTTTTCGCACAGCTGGTGGAGTGGATCTCTGACTCATCCTCTGAGAAGCAAAGGATGAATTATAATGTGCAGGGATATGATTCAAATCCTCAGCCTCCTCTTCCTCATCATGGAACATCAACATTCTCATTTCTTTCATCTTTACGGGGTCAAGCCCAAGATGTACAGGTAGAGAATGCGAAAGCACAATTCCAGTGGGATCCATTTGGCTTTCTTCATCACCATCAGAAATCTCACCATGGTTCATTTCCACAAGATCTTGAGCTGAAGCACTATCTTCCATCATGATGTCTTCTTCATCATCTTCATTCAACCCAAATCTGCTGAAATGGTGAACAAAGAATTTCCATTCCCCGCTTTCTGGATTAAACGAAATAAAGCGAGCTCCTTGTCCATCCGCACTCTGCCTCAACTTTTTCACAATATTATATTTTTGTCTCTCGTCAATATTTGATGGTCTTGTTTGCAGGACCAAAGTTACTTCAGCAGGCTTGTTAAGGCCTTGGCCAACCAAAGGCTTGACAGCTTCATCTTCATATACGATTACCTCGTGTCTGTGGAACTTGACAATATTATCTAATTCCAAACACCTTATGTCAGTCTTCCCAGGATACTTGACAGAGCCATAACCAAGTCTCCCAACTGTGAAGTCCAACACTCGGCTACAAAAACCAGGATCTGCGTATTCTCGAGCAGCCAAATCCTTTAAAGAGGGCTGCGTATAGTAATCAGCTGCTTCTAAAGTTGGTAAACAGGGTACAGATGCTTCAAGATGGCTAAAAGTCCCAGACAAAGAAAAGCAAGTGTCCCGAGAAACCCTTCGTTTCTTGTGTTGACATGCAATATGTGAATTAGGAGGAGTTCCTGAATCAATGCCCATTCTGCAGGGTTGTAACAATTGATACGTTGCTTCAAATATTATAAACTTCACTACAAGTTCCTGAAAATGTGAAACATAATCGAACATTAACCATGAATGTTAAAAATTCCTACTCTCAATGGCACACATCCATGAAATGTTGCTTATAATTCTTCCCCAAATAAAGGAAGAAATCGTTATATCAGCGACCAATATCCACCGTAAGGGTGCCCAGAACTAGAAACTGACATGAAAAACCCCAAAATTTTAGTCCTAATTGGCCTTCTCTGAACCCTAAAACCCTATCAACACAATTGCAAGACTAAATTACCGGAAAACAAAGGCCCTAGCTTCAGTGATCCAGTAAAAAACTAACATGGACTAATCAAAAGAAATCAAAGGAAATCAGCGGTGAACTCTGAGTGAACACTTACAGTGCATTCAGCTCCTGTGCCGCTCGGTTTCAGCCAAGTCAAGCATTTGAGACCACTTTCAGTTCCTCCATAATTTTGTCGGCTGCCATTTCAGAGCACCAACCCTAAAACTCAGAGGCCTGCGAACTTCAACGGAGAACAGCACAGAAAAACCTTACTGGTGTCCTCCCAAGCGTTCGAAATAAAAACCTTACTGGTGTCCTCCCAAGCGTTCGAAATAAAAGACGGAGAAGACGAGCGAAAGGGGGTTTGCGGCGTCGGAGGATGGGCTTTCCTTTATCGCGCGCTTTGTCCAAACAAAATATGAGTGTTCGAATTTCAGGTTTTTTATTTTTTAGCTAAAATGGTGAAACAATAGACCTAGATAAGGCGTTTACTAATCCGTAATCAGATTGTGATGAATTGAACTGAGAATGAATTGGATTGAAGAGGAATTGGAATGAGATAGAAGCAGAATCAGACTCAGATTCGTGTTTGAAGTTGTTTACTAAAACTGTATGGAATTGGAGAAAATGATGTTGGTTTCATATAAGTTGTTTACTAATTCATTAGAATCGAAATTAAAATTAGCTTGATTACTAAATTGCCCTTATATAAATAAATTATTTTTATACTAATTAATCAAACTAATTTATTGTTAAAAAAATAATTAATCAAACTAATTTTATATACCAAAATTTATCTATATAAAAATAATTAAAGAGTATTTAACTTATTTCCATTTGCTGTCTTCCCCACCACAAAAAAACCCATTGTCTGTCTTCCCCACACCACCCCTCTCATCCTTTTCCCAGCCGCAACAGCCCTCCCCCATCCCCGCCTTTCCTTGCCCTCCACCCCACTTACCCCATAGCCACCGTCCATAGATCGGCAAGTCATGGTCCAATGTGGAGCGGTCTCGTTGGCAAATCATGGTCTAGCGCGGATCGATTACAAAGCTAGTTCGAAACGATTGGAGATTAGGTTATGCAAAAAGGACGAATTGAGGCCTTATAACTTCTTGTTAAGGTTGGATTCAGTGAAAGGATTGTGAAAGACAACAGAGAGCTATTGCATAGGGCTGCTGGAGAGGATGGCGGAGGACAACCACAAGATGGAAGGGTATTTTGGAATGAAAAATTTGATTCCGGATGGAGGCTTCTGCCACGGAATCCAAATACCAGCTACATCTCGGTAATTCAATTCCGGGTAATTCCGGAATTCGATTCCGGATTTTAGGTGGACCCCACGCTTTTTTTTATTCCCTATGTGTTAGTAAACGTCAGAATCCTTCCAAAGGAGTGCAATTCTATTTCCCCCTACTCCTCTCCCGTTTGGTAAACACACCATAAGTCTTGAATTTGATACTTAACTATGAAAATAGATGTCACTTAGTAGTATGATCTAGTGATATTCCTCTTCACTTAAAAAGTGAGTGGTCTTAGGTTTGAATCTCGTTGATGACGAGTTCGATACCAAATTTGGCTACCCATTGTGTGACTTAGCCGAACTCCTCATCCCCTTAATGTAAAAATATCAATGTACTAAAAAAAAAAAAAACAATGAAGATAGATAATTATAGTCCCTCATTTTAAATGTTGAAAATCAATGTAGTTCTTATGTTAGTATTTCATAAATAAATTGGTCAAGTGTGCTGATTCTTGACCAATGAGTATCCAAATATATCTGCTTGTTCACTTGCACTTGGGGCCTCAACCACCTTTACATGTAGTTCATATCCTTGTTCCTGAATTCGAAGAAGTACCACTGAAGCCATAATTGAACCATCCACAATGGTCCTTGAACATCGGTATTGAAAGATTACTTCCTAGTCATCTTATCTAACATGGCATAAATATGAGCTAGGAAGAAAGGGCATGTGGCTAGATTATCATATTGATTCAGGGCTTCAACGAGGGGGATCCACTCAACTTTCACACGCTTTGAAGGGTTGGGGAACTTGAACTTATTCAGCCAATAGAGCAAGAAGTACATGTTCTCTTGATCTCTATCGGTAGAGAGGGAAGAAGGATCATACTTTCTTTTGAAATAGTTGAGGAAGCCGGAGTAAGAAATTGCACATGCTTGAAATTCTGAAGAAAAGTACTTAATCTTCACCGGTGGCAGAGTGGCCCTAACTTGTCTTTTTTCTTCATCGACTGTAAGTTCCAGGGGGAGACTAATCCTTCGAGACGTCGATACACTTGCATGATGGTCTCAGACCAAATAGCCGAGTCATGTTCAGAATCGTGAGAGACATCGGTCTCATTCTGAAATCAAAAGTATTGATCGCGTTCTCCACTACATCAGGCACTTGTTGGTATCAAAGTAGGCTTTCCCATGTTGAAAGTAGACTCGAAGATTCAGACCACCTTGCACTTTGTGGAAAGTGTTCAATCGAGTTCCAAGGCTGGTACGACCATCACCGGACTCAGAATGAGAAGCTGTTAAAGTCAACATGGATGAATTGATTAAGAGTTGGAAAATTTTCAAGTATGGAAAGTTGAATTGAGTTTTCGCAAGATGAAAATTTCGATTTTTCGAAGAATTGAGTTTTCTAGAAATTGAAGGTAAGGTGAAAAATGGCAGAGTGTTCCCTTTTATAGCCGTTAAAATTTGCTCGTTAGGGTTGGTGGGTTAGTAGAAAAGGTTATGCTAATAACGGTCATTTGGTGGCGTAATCTTCTTTCTAACATCGAAGGTGAAAGTTTAAATATAATAAAGTCAAAATTTAACGGCTTAATTATATTTAAAGACGGCTATGTTTGGACCTAAAATAAATATTGGCATGTTCGAGGTCCATGCTATTTTCATTTAAAATGCAAGTGGGTATCTATTTCAGCAGAAGTGAACAGTGGGCAAGCCGAAGAATTCAAAAGTACTTTACACGTGGCATTGTGGATGACAAACCCTCATTCACACTGTTCGTTTAACGCAATCGATTTTTACAGAAGGAAATATGTCTTCTGTTGGCGTTTTGGTAGTTCTGATGAGATAAAAAAGCTTATGTTGTAGCATAAATTCTTATCCCTTGATCGCAATCACATCATCAACTATCAACTGGGAATAAAGAGGATTAATTTGAGAGTAAAATGCTTACTTTGGAAGGAAAACCTGTTTTAGAAAATGCAGCATAAGGGCATTAGACATGTACACTTAACTCATCATATACAAAAAGACTTTAAAGCTTTACGGCCTACCCATTTTACAATTTGTTTTGTGGTTCATCAGTAGCAAGAATTTGCCTGAATATGTTTAAATTTTACCCGATTGCTTTTATTTCTCATCCCCTTTCAAGTTATTGCTTTGTTGTTGGATATTTGACAAGTGCTTAACTTTATTTCCATTTTCATATAGTTTGTGATGCGTTATATTCTTATATTTATATTAAAGGATTTGGATCCTCTCCGAGGCAATTTGTCGGAATCCTTCTAAACGATGTCTGTGGGCTGTTGGATTTTTATCCAACGGCTACAAACAGGGAGTTCTCTAAAAGTTATAATAATTGTAGCGGTTGGATAAAAATCTAACGGTTCACATACACCGGTCAAGAGGGTCCCGACCAATTACCTCAGAGAGCATCCAAATCCTATATTAAAATTGCAAACTGAGTTGAGCCAAGATTCGATCAGTTTGTGATTATCACTTGACATAAAAAAAAAAAAAAAATTGAAGTCCTTTGCATAGCAAGGCATAGAAAAACAACTCAGGGGCAAACTGGCTGAACAAAAAAAGTTGGGGGGGGAATTGGCACTTGGGTGATTCAGGGATAAACGAACATTGCATTTTAGAAAAACAAAAAGGTGGAGTGGAGTGCGAACAATGAGAGGCTTGTACCGGAGGTGCTCGCTATGGAGGACAAGAAGAGAAGCTCCGCACTCACTCTTCTTCTTCTTCTCAAATTCTCTCTGTACCGACACCAACAACATTGATGGGGTTCAAAGCTCCAGGATCAAGGTCTTTGATCGCCACTTCAGACGCAAACAGGTTCTAATTTCCTCTTTCCCCCCACAAATTTCAGTAAAAGCACCTCACTTTAGCAATTGCCAATTGGGTTGAGAGGTGGGCATTCTGATAAATTATTCGATAAATTAAATTTCATGTTTTTTTTTTCTTTCAGAAATTAAATAATAATAAAAATTGTTATTTGTTATTGTTGTTTGTGTGCAGCTTGATCGAGCTGCTTGGTTGATGCGTTCCAAGGATTCTTTTGTTGATACTGTTGCTGAGAATCTATTAGATCGCTTGGAGGTAAAAAAAACCCAGTTTTTTTTTTTTTTTTTTTTTTGGTTTAGAACCTTTAGTTTTACTTAAGGAATGAATTATTATCAGAACAGATAATTTTGTTACTAGAATTTGTTGGCTTCATCACTGTTTCTGATGGTAAGAACACCACTCGTGACGATTCCAAGTATATTATCAACCAAATTACTTCCCCGTATGGTATATAAAATTGCATATCTTGAGCTATTTTATAGCCGGTGAACGTGATACGTCAGCATGTTGTTCTCTGTAGTTTTCCTAGGACTCTGGTGATTTATAGAATCCCCTTTCCTTGAGTGGCTATATCCTTTCGAATGTTTCAGCTGATATAGTTGGATGATGCACTCCTTTTTCTTTCCTAAGTAGAAAACTTAACCCTATTTTCTTGTGTTCTTACTTCCAAACCTTTTCAAGTTCTATTGTTCCACCAGCATCTGATGAATTTAGGTAACAGTAAAGTCTGGTAACCTTCTTGGGGAAACCTTGCAACACTTGATTCATCTAAGTTCATAAATTGTGACGTTTAACGACATTACTTTTAGGGTAATGCAATAGTTAGTGTTTAATTCTAGGCTGTAGAGTGAGGAATGTGTACATCTTTCTGCAAGTCTATATTCGATGTTTCAGTCTATGGTGCTCATTCAAAGAAAAATATTTCACTTGGTATTTTATACGGCTAGTACTTTCTTCTCTTTTGTGTTTGAATTTCCATGTGTATCATATTGAAGGACTGCAAGAAAACATTTCCAACAGCATTATGTTTGGGAGGCCAATTGGAAGCTGTCAGGCGTTTGTTACATGGTCGCGGTAAGAAATTAGTTTTGTAATACCTTTCTCCTTTATGCTTTTGTATTTAGCTTTAACATATTGTCCGACGTGTAATTTATTTTTCGTAGATAATGAGATTAAATGACTATTTCTAACCTTATTGACGAAAATTATCATACAAATGATGCTACTGAGGAAGTAAGTGATGTTTAAGTGGAAATAGTGGTATTGTTGTTTTTGAATTGGTACGACTCACAAATCACCAATTTCCTACCATGTATGATGTACCCCAGTAGCGTCCATAAGCAGAGCCTTAACCGAAAGGGTTGAAGATGATTCTCTGTTAACTCTCTCTCTCCCCGTTATGATGGCATAAAGTGATTCCTCAATTAGCTGCAGTTTTTTTTTTTTTTCCAATGCTAGGTGCCATTGAAAAGCTCATTATGATGTCTGCATCATATGACATGGTAAAACTGTGTAGAAATGCTGAGCGTGAGTTACAAACTGAAAACATTGAAACATCCTTTATGGTTGGTGACGAAGAGTTTTTGCCGGTCAAGGAAAGGTATCCCTCTACATTTAATTTCTTTGGTTTTGGTTAATTTTACTGCTTGAGGGATTTTAATTTTGATATAATATCCTCTAATTGTATGTGTGAAGTTCTGTGGATCTGGTATTAAGTTGCTTGGGCCTTCACTGGACAAATGATCTTCCAGGAGCAATGATACAGGTATTTTGCCCTTTCATTGTTGTGTGCCTGAACTTTCAAGATCAATGTTAAATTTATTACTTGGATCTGTTATAACTCATGTGACGGTGATGCAAAGAATTCATGGAAGAGCATATAACAAAACACTTGTTAATCTTGCTTGTTTACGTAATATAGACAGCACTCTGAAAAATGCATATTTATGTTGTGGTTCTTCATTTTCATATATTGATGGAGAACAGGATAGGAAGTTTAATGACAAGGATGTGTCGTTTAATTATTTTAGGTTTTTAAAATAAAGGCGGCTCGTTTCAGCAGGCCCATTAGTCTTTTAGTTTCCTTTTTTTACAAGGATTAGGTTTAATTTCCTTTTCTTTAAGGATTAGTTTATTTCCTATTTTATTAGGTTTATGTCTTTATAAATTACATCCTTGTAGACTCTCTGGAGACAGATTGGACGATTGAATTTTTTTTTTTTTTTGAACAATCGATATTATCTACACTAAAGGGGTGGGGGAGTGGGCAAGCCTCACAATGGGCTAGCAATAATGTGGTTCAAATTTGCCTTTGGAACCTAAGAGCTCTCACTTCCAAGTGAAGAGGAATACCACTAGACCATAGTACTAGGTGGCTGGACGATTGAATTTAAAGTGCTGGGCTTTGCTTTTCTCTAGGTTTGTGTGATGCAACCTAACCCTAGGTGTGATGCCTAAGGCTTCTAGGAGTGATTCCTAGAAACCCTACTGGTGTGATGCCAGTTTCTATCATTTTCTCATAATTTTCCTTTATCTTCCTTTAAGATTTCTTCTGTGCCTTCAACGATTCATAATTTCAACAAGAATCAAAATAGGCAGACATCCTCCTTTAATTGAGGTTGTCCTGCATCATATTTGTACCATCAAAACTATAAAGATGTTTTTAAATTAAGCTCTTAGAAAATTATACTTATTTCTTTTATTTTACAAAAGATTTAATAGCTTTTGGTCAAATTCCTAAATCATATTGAATAATCAAATTCAGAATCTTGCAAATTTCAAAGTAGAACTACATAAGCTTGCATTTGTGGAGAACAATACACATTACTGCACTGAGCAAATGTAGACATACTCGTACATTGACAGAGACACGAGAGAACAAAAATCTGCATGATTTGCATGAAACAGTATTTTTCAGTATATTAATTGTTAGCACTTTGTTGAAAAGTTATAGCAGCTACTTTTAAAGGGAAATATACTGCTTGTAGCTTTGTAGATTTCTTGGTTGATGACAAAACATGATTGCTGTTGCTCTTATGGAGTTAATTCCCACGAATGTATTCATGATTTTCATTTGTGTACCTTTACTTTTCTTTTTTTTTTTTTTTTTTTGTTTTCTCTATTCCTGTATCTGTGTTATATAATCCAGAAGGTTATCATTGTCATTATTGTCATCACAGAGTCCAGAATGTAACTGCATGAAAACATCTAAGACAATCGTTTATGTTTGACAGTGCAGATTGGCATTGAAGCCAGATGGCCTATTTTTAGCGGCAATTCTTGGTGGAGAAACCTTAAAGTTGTTTATTCTTTGTTGACTTGTCAGTTATATTGAACCTTGAAAGTCGTTTAAACTTTGATTTGTTAATATGTTGATGATTGACTTATCCTTTTTTTTGTTACTAGAGAACTGAGGATAGCATGCACCGTGGCACAAATGGAGCGTGAAGGAGGCATCAGTCCACGAGTATCACCTTTGGCGCAAGTATGTAACTGTTGCATTGGTTTTGTTGTCTAATGAATCCAAGGAGTAATTTTGAACTGTGGACAATCCATGTGTCTGACCCAATGGCCACACGTGCCTCTCATTGCCCTATATAATTGATCTGCATCTTTGGCTCCTGTCACGTACATACCAAACATAAGGGGGCACATAGAGAGTATAGAATCCCACATTTGAAATTCAAAGCCTTGCATAACAGTATATAAGATGTTAGTTCTCTCCAACTGGCAACCGTAAGGGCGCACAAAATTAGAGTATAGAATTCCACATTGGAAATTCAGAGACTTGCATAACAATATATAAGTTAATAGGCCTCTCCACCAATTGCCTAGTGACTTTGGGATGGATGCCTTGAGACTTTCTTTCCAAGTTCTGTTATTTTAGGTTTCCTGTAAAATTATATCATTCTGCGGTTAAAAATCGGCATGTAAACCCTCCCACACATTTTCCTTTTGAGCTTAGGTGCGGGATGCAGGCAATCTCTTGACCAGGGCAGGCTTTACCCTTCCAGGTGTTGATGTGGATGAGTTTGTAGTAAGATATCCAAGCGGTGAGCATTCCCTGGCTATTGTTTGGGCATGTGATTGTAGTAATTTCTTGCTTGTGACTTTATGGTTAATGCTCCTTGGATGTTCCATGTCACAGTTAATATGTTCGTGTCTTCAATTTTAGGTATATCTTGTGTTTCTTTAATCTTAATAGCATGTGATTGCATGGGTGAGAAAATAATTACGGGCACAAAGTCTTTAACAAATGAAATGATGCTTGCGCATGGTTGGTTCCCAGATTTATGGTGCCCTGTGTAGAGATTGAACTAGGGGTCAACCTCTAATTATCCCCGGCTTTCAGTTCCTTTTTCTGTTTTTTATTTTTTTTATTTTTTTATTTATTTTTATTTTTAGTTTTTTTAGGTTGGCCAGCAACGGGGGTATGGCCTGGTATGTTTAAAAGATGACTGATTTTGGTAGCATTGAATTAAGTCCTCGGTTCTACAAATTTTATTCTGTTTTGAATGGAAGTATCTTTATTTTGCAATATTTTCTATTTATGAATTTCATCTTTTTATCCATGTACCCTAATTCATAGTCATTTATAGTTCTTTGTTTTTTTCTCTCCATTCGGTGTAGCTCTGGATCTCATAGAACATCTGCGTGCAATCTTCTTTTTATCCATGTATCCTAATTCATAGTCATTTATAGTTTTTTTTTTCTCTCCATTCGGTGTAGCTCTGGATCTCATAGAACATCTGCGTGCAATGGGTGAAACGAATGCTCTTCTACAAAGGAACACTGTAAGATATATTTACTTTTGGGATAAATAACTTTGTTTCTTTACATTATGAAGTAATCATGTCTACTTTCATCAAATCGATTGATAGGGGTGATATGCTTATTATTCAAAACAGATTTTAAAGAGAGACACGGCCCTGGCCACTGCAGCAATTTATGATTCAATGTTTGCAGCAGAAGATGGCACCATCCCAGCAACCTTCCAGGTGAGCATACGATAAACTCCCTTACAGTTGTGAAATTTGTTAACTTAAAACCTAGATTAACGTAGGTTTGTGTTCCTTTTATATGTTGTCCGTGCCATGGACTTGTCTCTTAAACTGTATCAACGAAGTTACTAGGAAATCTTAGTCCAAGACTTCATTTGATCACTATCCTATCTGTGTTTAAGCGCCGTTCTGCACCTTGCTCTCCTTATATCGTGTACACGTGTAACAAGCTGACCCAGAAACTCTAGTCTTATCGAACGAATGCTCGGTGTTTTGTTGGATTTGCAGGTGATTTATATGACAGGGTGGAGTGACCATCCATCTCAGCAGAGGGCAAAGAGGAGGGGATCTGCAACTGTATCTTTTCAGGACATCCAGAAGCAATTTGGAAGTGAGACTTGATCTCCCTATGTGCTCACGTTTTCTAAGCAAATGAAAGTCGAGTAGGAGAAGAAAATTGTACGACAGAAGTGTGGTTTGGTCAATCAGGAGAGTCAGGATATTTGGCGATTATTTTATTGTTAATTTTCTAGTTTTTATTAGAAAAATTTTGCACAAATACCACTAAAAAATTAAATAAAATTGGTGGTGTGATTACATGACAGATTATTGGAAATTGGTTGTTCTAATCACTCTATATTCAATTGCTGAATTAACTAATTTAAAAAAAAATTGGTGAGTAAGACAATTATGATGATAAGGACGTATGATTAGTTTGGCAATGAAGATTTAGTTCTTAATCATTTTTAGTTAGTTACCCCAAATTATTCCGTCCATTATCCCGTTCAAGTTGATCACCTGACACCAGTGGGATGTTATTTCACCAATTTATTGAAATGAGACAGCAACTTACATAGAACGATTTTGATGCAACATTACATTATCATGTGGAGAAAAATTCAAAGAGAATGAGTAGAATTTGCTGGGTTTGTTGCTTTTGTTGAAAAATGAAAAGAAGGCCAAACGTTTTTTTTTTTTTTTTTTTTTTGTCTTAAAAAAAATGTAAGGCGGTGCTATTTTTTTGTTAATTTCTCTATTTTTTTATCTTTCTATGTTTTTTTTTATTTTTTTTATTTTATTTTATCTTTTCATGTATTTTTTGTTAATTTCTCTATTGTGATATTCTTCAATTCATTCGATCGAAAGTTGAAAATCGAAAAGATTGAAAAAAGAGGTGGATGGCACCACCCAAGAATATTTGGTGATTGAAAAGTGTTATAAGCTGAAACTTACAAGAGGGAAAATAGGAGGACCAATAACTATCAATCATTCAGTATATATTGCATATGGCGCTTTAACACACTGCATGTGGTGCTTTAACGCAATGGCCGAAAGCAATCATGGTTATGCATCCTGGTGCGAATTCAATCCCCACCAATTCTCTTTGCCCCAACAACCCAGTAACGCTATCGCTGAACTAAAAAATAATTCAATACTCACAATCTACAAAAGCAAACAGAGTTAGTCTCACACGCACATACACTAACTAGATCTCCAGCTATTTCAGCAACAAAGCAATGGCAGCGGTTGAAGACTGAAACCATAAACCATATCCAAAGCATATTCTCTACTCGTAGCGACATATATAACAACCGACTGACCAAAAACTGAAACTATAAAGTGTAAGCATAATTAGTTAGTTGATGTCTTCCTGCTAATTTGTGCGGCTTTCGACGATATAAACTAATGGCAAACATCCTGACACCACCAACAACAACAACAACAACAACAACAAAGCCTTTTCCCACTAAATGGGGTCAGCTATATGACACCACCAAGGTGGACAAAATGGCTCAATTCATATTCATTACTGAATAGGTCATTCATGCATTACGACACTTGATCTGTGGTAAATTAGCACCACTGATCATACACTTCAAACTAACTTTGTCAATTTACTCCAGATGACGGCATGTCTGTACGGAAACACTTTCCAAACTTCGGTATCCCAGAACTTGACAAAGCTGAAATGAACGATGAGGTCACATTAAGCAATTATAGTCTCATATCACCTAGAACGATATAACTTTCGATTTAGAATGATCAAGAAATAAGGAGCGACGGAGCCATATCTCCTGCCAGAAATAATAATAAGAAGAAAAACTGGATTGAATTATTCTACTTAGTAGTCTGAATGAAGAGAGTATTCACGTTTGGTTGTTCCAGATTCGCAGCATTATGACTTCCTAATTTCTAATTCCACTCTCCTTCACCGAAATACATGAACATGGTGCATAACAGGATATAATAACTGTCGCTAATAGACACGGCTATAGCTATCATAATGCAAGGCATAAATTCGATACCATTGTGTTGGACATTTGGTAATCTCTCAGAATCCTTTCTTCAATACCAGTTAAAGTTATAAAGTCTGAGCTGTTGAAATTTGAAATTCGAGATGGAATGAACATATATCTTCATATATAATAAAAGAAAAATTGGAATCTGTATTAGGATATTGTGCTTACAAATCATGTCAATTGAAAAACAACTGCAGATAAAAAATTTAAAGTTTAAAACTTTGTACCTGGTAGGAAGCATTAGCGATTCAGCGGCATCACAACTGTACACACAATTAAATTCTTAAACTTTGTATACTTATTATAAGAGATTAAAACAAATTATTAGTTTGTTCAAACCAACAGTTATACTTTACTAGAGATCTCAAGTCGAAGGAACAGAAACCAATTTCAATAAAAGCGAAGTTGGAAACTATTATCATCAGCGTGGTTACGGGAGTCGTTTGTTTCTGTAATAGAATAAATGAGGTAATTAATCAGATATGTCTTCTGAGTCTTGTCCTCTCGTCCCTGAATAGAGTAATAATGTTGTAGATAATCTACTAAGAAACAAGGCAGGAATAATTTTGTAAGAAATCAAGTCTAATTATTGGACACAGACAAAACTAGTGTATGAAAATCATATTGATTCCAGAAAAGGAAATGCCGAAATACTCACTGTCATCTGTCGCCTGCAACAACAACTAGCACTGAACAAAACTCACAATTCGTGAAGTTGCATAGAAACAAGAATAGAAAAAAAGATAACAAGAACGTGGAAGCTTACCTTTCCACATTGCCAATACAAGAACCAAAGCCAAAAGAGCTGAAATCTATAGCTTAAATCAGTGTCACATAAGTTCACGAAATAGTTTGATCTATTAGATTTATTGTAAAACTTACAATTACATTATCACTCCAATCAATTCCAGAAAGTGGCCTGCCATGAAAATTGAATGAAAAAATGGGTAAGCTAAATGTTCAGATGCTATGCGAGTTTCAATCAAGTGATTTCAGTTACAAGGGGCAATCACAGACCAACTTAGTAGAATAAAGATAAAAGCCTTAGAGTATGACAGAAACAGGAGCCTGTTAATAACGTGACGTACCAAATGTTCCCGGCAAAGCTCAACTTCTGTAAATGGTGGGCAGATTACACTTGAAACTGAACGACGGTTACTGTTCCCAGCATTGCAACCTGTAGAGGATGTATATCTATTCTGACTGCATACGCTTTCCGTCTACATGGTCCTACAACACAGCCATTGGTCAATAGACTCAATACAGGTTGCTTTTTAGTTTTTCAACTTCCACCCAACCCAGTGAAACTGTCCGACTCTTATTTGTTTGGTATATATGGCACTGTCTCTTCAAGAGTTGGAACACAACAGCGCCTTGACAAACAGAAGCTAAATGTCGAGAAACATACACTCAGACAGTCAAATCACTCATTCAATTATTCAAGTACACAGCTGAAACAATAATTTCCAAAAACAAACATAAAATTCACCCTATATTCAGCACCCGCAAAAAGATTCAATTATCTAGCAACGGACAAGTTATCATAGCTATCATTGCTTTAAAAAAAGAGACATCTAAAAGTAGGGCCATAATATCAGCAGCCGCGAAACTCAGGCATGTACAATAATCTAGATGCGAAGAAGTTGCATTGAAGAATAAAACCGACTCTGTGCAGCAGATCATCCTAGGCCTACCCATGTGGAGTTATTAGAGAAGACTCTATACTACATTGTATAACCTGATAAATATCAGAATTAAAGGTTTATCTGTTTCTTTTCAATCCATGTGCTTCACTGCCGGATCCTTGACCACATTCAAAAACTTGGGGAAATTAGGGTTTCATGCAAAATCTATTAAGTGAAGTTGAATTCTTCCAAAAATAAAGCTATAAAATTGAACCAACAAGCAAACCTATCTCGTTGTGGTAAAGTAAGGGTCGTCAGAATTGAACAACTCAACCACCACGGATCGGATCAACGATCTTCTGTTTCTTCCGAAGAAGAAATCCTCTTCATGCCCATCACCGTTGTTTGTAGAAGATTCACACCCAGAAAGAGAGAGAGAGAGAGAGAGAGAGAGAGGGGGAGTGATTAGGGGGTGTTAGAGTTTGCAAGAAGCAATGTGCCGTTGGGAATGGGAGGGGATTATAGTTATACATAGCCAGCACTGCCGCTATAAGGCGGTTCAACGGTCGGACTCGAGAGCAGCTTTGAATTTAAATTTCAAATTTCGAAATTCGTTTGCCGTTTATACGAGCTGCTGGACTGGAAGCGGAAGCGTGAAGGCATTTCAAAATTACAAATATGCCCGACATTTTTTTTTTAGGGAAAAAGACCGTTTACTATCCTCATGTTTCGTGGTTTTCAACATTTAGTACATCAATGACAGTCTCATACATTTATTAGTCAAACTGTTAAGTGTTCCGTTAACTGTGACGTGACGTCTATGTGGACAATGATTGGGCGCCACGTAAGGCACCACATAAGTCACCACGTGGGGCGCCACATGAGTCACCACGTGGATTTTTTTTTTTAAGAAGGGGTTTTGACTTTTTTTTAGGGGTTCAAAAAAAATTTCCCACTAAAAATTTTGAATTTTTTTTTCTTATTTTTCTTCTTCTTATTCTTCTTATTTTTCTTCTTCTTCTTCTTCTGGGCAAATTTTTTTTTTTTTTTTCTTCTTCTTCTTCCTCCTCCTCCTCCTCCTTCTTCTTCCTCCTTCTGGGCAGATTCGTGTTTTTTTTTTCTTTTCTTCTTCTTCCTTCTTCTCCTCTTCCTTCTTCTTCCTCATTCTTCTTCTTCTGGGCAGATTCGTGTTTTTTTTTTCTTCTTCTTCCTCCTCCTCCTCCTCCTCCTTCTTCTGGGCAGATTCGTGTTTTTTTTTTCTTCTTCTTCCTCCTCCTCCTCCTCCTCCTTCTTCTGGGCAGATTCGTGTTTTTTTCTTTCTTCTTCCTCCTCCTCCTCCTCCTTCTTCCTTCTTCTTCCTCTGGGCAGATTCGTTTTTTTTTTCTTCTTCTTCTTCCTCCTCCTCCTCCTTCTTCTTCTTCTGGGCAAATTCGTTTTTTTTTTTCTCCTTCTTCTTCTTCCTCCTCCTTCTTCTTCTGGGCAGATTTTTTTTTTCTTCTTCTTCCTCTTCCTCCTCCTCCTCCTCCTCCTCCTCCTCCTTCTTCTTCCTTCTTCTTCTTCTTCTTCTTCTGGGCAGATTCGTTTTTTTTTTCTTCTTCTTCTGGGCAGATTTTTTTTTTCTTCTTCTTCCTCCTTCTTCTTCTTCTTCTTCTGGGCATATTCTTTTTTTTTTCTTCTTCTTCCTCCTCCTTCTTCTTCTTCTTCTGGGTTTTTTTTTGTTTTTCCTTCTTCTTCTTCTTCTTGAGCGTGGAGTCGAAGATGGTGATGGGAGGGTGGGCACGGGTGGGATTGAAGATGAAGGTTTTGTTTGTTTTTTTTTAATAAATAAATATATTTTTAATTTTATTTATTTTTTTTAATTTTCACGTGGATGACACGTGGTGCCCAGTCATTGTCCACATGGGCGCCACGTCACAGTTAACGGGAGACTTAACAGTTTGACTAACGGATGTATGAGACTGTCCCAAAATTTACACTTTAGGTATGACTCTGGGACGAAAAAAACTTGATGTACTAAATGTTGAAAACCACGAAACATGAAGGTAGTAAATAGTATTTTGCCCTTTTTTTAAGGAAAAAAATACACATAGAGTATACTTTTAATACTTAATTTTATATTGAGACAATACTTTTAAACATTTAAAGGAGAAAAAAAAATGAAAGATGACATCATTTGTTTTTTTTTTCTTTGGAGTTTAACTTACGAAAATACCCTTTATTTTTTGTATCTTTTCACACTTCTCTCTCTAGCATTGAAGTTGTTCATGCCACCTAGGCGCCTTGTTTCTCAGGGTTCAAAGAGATGATATACTCGTTTGGATGTGCTTTTAAAATTACAGAAAACGCTTTTGATGAAAATATTTTAGAACCAATCTTTAATAAATATGCAAGTAAATCCTGAAAAAACACTTAAAGTGCTTTATGAAAGAAGCACATAACTGGTGCTTCTTGTAGAAAGCACTTAAAGTACTTTTGGAACGAAATTTTTTTTCTTCTAAAAGCGCTTTCAGTCATTTTTAAAGCACATCTAAACGAGCCCGTAGTATGTGGAGGTTGGGTATCTACACCTTTTTGCCGCAAGAATGATCTTCCCATCATTAGTTGAGGTTAACTAGTACAAAAGCTAAAACAATTATATTTACACTTAGGAATGAGACTTTAGAAAATCTAATTCAAATTTATTTGTTTCAGGTACTGATAAGCTCATATTTATATATATTTTATATCAAATTCTCTTGTCTTTTCTTAGTTATTTCCTCATATTTTTGAGCTTTTTACTTTGTTTTTGTATTTTATCGAATTTATCTAGCTAAGAAAATAAAAATAGCACAAGTGTGATTTTAAGTAATAAATTCGTCATTTCTACCTTGCTCACTTATTTTATTTTTGTAACTTAAGAAAACATTATGGCACAAATGAATAATCAAAGGAAAAGAAGAATGGAATGCATGACAACAAGCGGAAAACTAAAAACAGAAAATAAAAGGAAGTGGATGGCAGGGACTAATGGAAGAATAAAAGAAAAGAAAAAGAGAAGAGTGCGGGATAAGAAGCAGTGGAGGGTGGTTTGAAAAGAAAATAATAAAATAGAAATAAAGGGGACAAGTGGGAGAAGCACTGAAGGAGACAGTGGGGAGAAAGAAATAAAATGACAGTAAGAAGCAGGAATAAAAGGGAAGGACAAGGCATGCACTGCGGGGAAGAAAAAGGAATAAGAAAATAATTAGAAGAATAAGAAGACAGGCAGGTGGGAAGCAAAGCTGCCATTGGCAGCTGGCGCAATGGAGAACACGTGGGAGGCCAGGAGCTGCCAGCGGGGAGATCAGTGAAGGCAGCGTGAAGGCAGCCAGACAGAAAAAAAAAGGAATAAAAAGCTGCCTTTGGCAGCGTGAGTTGTGCGCGCGGGGGGACGGAGAGAGAGCTGCCTTTGCAGCTCTAAAGGACAGTGAAATAAAAGGAGACAGAGAGAAGCAACGCAGCGAGGGGAAGGAGCTGCCCTTGGGCAGCAGGAAGGAAAGTCAGAGGAAGGACAGCTTGCGAGAGCAGGTGCGCGCGGAAGGAGAAGCTTGCGAGAAAAGCAGGAGACACGCGGGTCAGTGAGAGGAAGGGGAAGTCAGCAGGTGGCGCGCGCAGTCTCGACGTGCTGGGGCAGCTTGAAGGGAAGGACGGAATTTGAGGAGACTGAAGGAAATTTTGTGAAAAACATGTTCATTTGAATAACATCATATAGCATGCAATTAACAATTAAAGGCGGAATCATGCTTTCATGCATTCAAAAACAAAACATCAACCATGAAATTCAAAGCCTAGTAGATTGGTGAACCTTGACTCAACTTTTAAATCAACATTTATTAGTTGAGAAATATTTACCTTTGTAGATTCCTCTTTGCATATGCAAAGGATAATCACCCAAGAGATAGGGCCTTCATTCCTTGCTTCTTAGCTCCATGGATTTGGTTGAATGAAATAGATTCTCCAAGTTCCCAAAATAGAGAACCTCTAAAGATTCTACACCAAGGTTGGATTGGAGAGGAAATGAGTGACCTTGAGGAAATAGAATTGCTAGACAATATCCCCCAAGGTGGTTGGCCTCTTAGAGAGAAATGGAAGCTTTGTGTTCTCACCAATTTTCTCTAAAATCAACTACTTATGAATTTTAGGCTATAAAGTTCTTTTTATATAGTCACTTCTTTAAATGACCTAAAGAACCAAAAACCCTAATTCAACACTAAATGGATATGGGCTTTTGGGCCTTTGTGAATCTTTATTCATTAAGTTGTCATACAACTTAAGTCAATGGGCTTTGACGTTCGAAGCCCATTGGGCCTTAAGGTCCAAAACTATCCCGAGGTCTTTAACGAACTTATTCGTTTGATTAATTAACATATTAATTAATCCTTGCCATAAATAATTAAACCATTTAATTCATCTCCTTTGTTTCTTCAATCTCCACCTTATTTGGTGTACGATACATTAGGTTCCTTTTAGCGAGGCAGTGGGCGATTAAAACCATTTTACATCGATTGTGAATTGAAACTTACTTTCAATTCTCCCTTTAGTGATTACACACGTTTAGGGCTTCCACAAACCATGAGTGACACCTAGCAGCATATCATGGCTACCCAAGCTAATCAGAAGAGGTAGAGAACCTATTCAGTTTAGGATTACAAATGCAATACGGTCTTTCTCTAATCTAATACTCTTGACCACATTGTTTGGTTTGATAGTTTATTTATTCATGTCTACTATCCAATGTGATTCATTTGCATTTTATGATTACCTTGAATGTGATTTGGAACGCATTCCCCAATCTCATTCATACTCTGGCCAGAGATTTTAATCATATCATAGAGTATTCTCCCTCAAGCCAATTGAAGGTTAGAGATCCCTTGTTGCGCATTCACTTGTCTCCATGACTAAGTGGCTTAACCCCAATGATGTCGTGGACACCCCGATGGGGTGACTTTGGCATAATCAAAGATCAAGGACTTAACCACAAGACAACAACTGTGATGCCTCAGGTCAAAGGACTAATTTGCATTATCCCAAACATGAGTTCTCATGTGACATTAGTATGAGAACTCCTCGTTGATCGTGTTCAGTGAACTCATTCTCTATTGAGCACCTACGTACTTGTCTTGATGTCACACACACCAATGACTCGAGACTAGTCACTCTCCCTGAGAGAAGACATAGCACGTACTGATCTTATCGGACTGTCAATGCCCAATTGGCAATCCTATGATCAGGAACGTTTAGGATGTGTCTACGAAAGAATGGTCTCATTAATCTAACTACATTAGATTGCATTCTTCCAATCACATATTCCTTGGACTTTATCGTTTAAGCATATAACATTTATATGAGACGCCTCAAACAATAATGTTTGCCTTTTATATGTTAAACTAGATTAGTTTAACATGTGAAATATCCGTAAAGTATCATCATATGAATGGCTTTAGGGCACATTTCCAACAATCTCCCACTTGCACTAGAGCCAATCAGCTTGGTCATCTGTTATGATTCTTCTTCTGTAGTCATTTCCTAAATGGCTGAATAGTAGGCCTAGGAAATGGATATCTATATGTTATCCATAGAAGCAACCTTGAGAATATCGACGTCACCATTATACATGATTCCTAATCATGTGGTTCAGTCTCTCATATGAGTTCGGATCTTGATGAGACCTTGATTCCCAGGCTTGAGCTATCGCCCCATTAGTGTCGTAGTGTCAGTACACTAGATACACTTTCTGGTTGGAACCGAATAGAGAGTTCATAAATGAACTTTCCCATCCAAACAACATTGTTGTAAACTTCTATATGGCAATATATTTTGCATTCATAATGGAACACACTAAAGTCATTACTTTAATGTTTCCATCCAAATATCTCTTTAGTCATACTAAAGAGATATCTGTTTATCTCTTCATTCATAATGAAGAAACATCCAATGATGGATTAGATTCACAATCTAATACATTTACGCTTCCATTACGTTACTCTAATTCTTCCTCATTCTTCGAGGAACCTATCCTTTAGTATTTCTTAAATACTTAAGGATTTACTTGACAGTTGCCATGGTTCTGATCCTGGGCTTGCACTGATATCGCCTTGTACCTTTCTAGGTACAACTCATATCAATGTTTTTCATACAATATGAAATACATAAATCACCTTTCTGCGTATGCATAAAGGATTCGATTTACGCATTATTTCTTTGGGAGTCAAAGGGTACGTTCCCTTTGAGAAGAGCTACCTCCTAGTCTCACTAGAGTTGTTCTTCTTATTAAAGTTTATCATCATATGAGAAACTTCCTAGCAACCTTTTGTCTATTATTAGGGCATGATATAATCCAATTATATCCTAAAATCTATCATTATAGATTTCCATCCCATGTATATAGACTATGTCTCCCATATACATTCTATCGTTATAGAAAGTTTTAAAGTCATAACTTTAACAATGAAGTATTTTTTTCATTTCCAAAATTAATATATCATACATATATTCAAATTTAGGAATATGATTAACTCCCACTAATCTTTTGTAAACCTAGTAAACAAAAGATTCATTTACATCTATATGAGAAATCAAACAATTTTGATCTTTCTCTCATAAGACGCTTATGGCTCCCACTAGCTTGCTAAGATCCATGATGGTTGGATCTCTACAACTTACATGTTTTGTGATTCATAGTTTTAGACATAAATTATCAAGACTATCTTAATAATGGTTTCGGAAACCTATATCATGTCCAAACATTGAATCACCATTTAGTTGTAGCTAGCAATCTTCGAATTAATTGAAACTAAGACTACGTCAAAGATGGTTCCTTCAAAGTCAACCATTCTCTTTGATTGTAGTCACCTTAAGCTACCAATTAGCTATGAAGGTTTCATTATTTCGGGTCAAATGGTACTTTACCATTTCCTTGAGTATATATCGTATATACACTCAATGTAGTCATAAAGTTCAAACCATTCAACTGAGACGGTTTATAAATCCTTCTTGACTACCTTGGAGCTTGTGGTATAGGAACTAGGTTGTTATATTTGTTGATTATCATCTTGTCTCTCAAAGAACCCATTCTTTTGAGTTCTATTCCTAGTTCATTTGCTCTAAGGCAAATCACATTGTAGGATTACAATGAACTACTCAACAAACAACATTTGTTGGTTGGTTTATAGAAGTGATATCCAAAGGTTAATTTAAGGATATCCACAAGATAATTTTTAAACAAATATTGCTTATTAGCACACAACCCCAAATCTTAACATGATTAAGATTTGTCTTTCTTTCCAACTACATCCTATGGAGTTATGAAAATTTTGGAAGATCTTCTAATTGACAATCATATTGTCTTAGAAGCATATATATCCTATATATGGGTAATTGATAATATCCAACGAACTAAATCTTATTCAAGTTCGTTCTTCTCCTAATGGAGAAAATCATTTATCTTATGATGCTAATTTCCTTGATATCTTTCAAGGAAACTCATCTAAAGTGTTACCTTTCCTTGGATCAAATCTAAGGAGGTAAGTACTTTAGACGTCTTACTCATCAACTTACATTTCTTGAATTCTTTGAAACCTTTTGCAAAGTATTCGGACTTGTGTTTATTCATAATAAACTATAGTCCAACCGAGAGTGATCTTCGGTGAATGTCATACAACATGAGTAGTATTATGTTGTGGACAATTGCCACTATCTTGCAACCTTTTGGGTTTTAAGCATCATTATATTCTAAACAGTTAACGCTACCATATCATCTCTACTATAGAGACAATCAATTAGATTACTATAATTCAATCATTGATTAATAAAGAACAATGTTTTGTCAAACAAAACATTCATCCATCTCTATTATAGTGACGGAATTAAGTTCCTTAAAATTGGAATGTAAAGACAATCTTTGGTTTTTCCAATTTCTTTGGTAGTTTATATGAGGAAGTTAGTACCATCTGCTTTCGCAGAGATCTATATTTTATTCACGTTCCGAATGTGAAGTACTTTCTCTTCTCTCATTAATCTTCTACTTCTTATTAGCCACACTTTTACAACGATTGTAAAACATAGTTACTAATACGGAATCATGCATTCAAGTAGAAGAACCAACTGTTTTGAACTATTCAAGAACAATTTACAACACCTTCGAAAGGTGTGTTCTTGACATTTGCAAGACATTTCTTGCAAATACCCCTTCCAATGTCCATCCTTTCATAAAGAAAGTTTGTTCCCTTGGAGTTAATTTTATCTTCTTCATTTGACTTCTCCTTTGACTACAATAGTCATGGTCCCTAAACTCCCACTATCTCTCTTGAAACCTTTTTCAATTGTGTTATACACATCAAACATTTTGGAGAGTGTTTGGTTATTGTTCACTACATAGTTTACAATAAACTTAGTGAACCATTAGGATAGGGACATAAAGGTGAAGTCCTAGCCTAGTTTCCGTCTCGTTAAGTGGTTTATCACTTCAACACTCAATGATTCAAAATCATCATAAGTCCATGTTGATGGACTATTTTTGTCAACCAACCATTATGTTCTAAACATAATTACAAACTTTCAAGAGTTGTTCAAGGCAACTCTTATTTCTTCATACAACAATTTGTAAGTGAAGAATTATGGCACTAAAAGTGTCCTTGTCTTTATGCTAATCTTCTTAAGTTCCTTTGTTCATATAACGAAGGAATAAGCATTGGTTGTTTGTGTTGTCCTCTTCATGATAGACATTTCTAACATGTTCTTCCAATGATACATTATCAATAGGAAGATTGTGAGGATGAGACTTCTTAGGTACATGCACAATCCATTTAAGACAATCTTTGGGATTGTGTTACCAAGTCCGGAAACTAAA
Source organism: Malus fusca (assembly GCA_035220775.1). Taxonomy (NCBI): domain Eukaryota; kingdom Viridiplantae; phylum Streptophyta; class Magnoliopsida; order Rosales; family Rosaceae; genus Malus; species Malus fusca. Next base: position 46,898,660 of record CM069073.1, on the reverse strand, counting down.
ACATTCGGATTTTCTTTGTCAAGTTTTGGATAGCGTTTGCAAATATATTGGTAAACAAATACATAACGAATATAAATTGATTGATTTTAAGCCATTTGATTCGGGTCTTTAAATCAAATAGCACCACCCACTATTTTTGGCAAATTCCATATCCCTCATTGGAATTCGAGAGTTTTGGAGGAAACTCTTAGTAGGTTATGGGAGACTCACTATTACCAAGCCCACCTCACAATGATATGATGTTGGCTAGCATTAATAATAATGAGAGAGTACGCTTACTCATTTGCAACTAATGCAAGTACCCATCAATTTGGCCTCTAGAGAATGTTGCCTCACGATGATACGATGTCGGCGCCATTGCACTTAGTTAAGTCATTTCCCACCATGCTTAGTGCGTGAAGGGGTTCAAGAATAGCCTCACGATGATACGATGTCGGCCATCCTCGTTGCCTACACTCACCTCATCAAGTATGTATATAGACTCCTCCTGAGTATAAGCATGCACTTTGTACTCCCCCATGATAGGGTGAAGCTGGTGTACAAGTCATAAACGATTGGAGCCTACCACGGTGGAAGGCCACGAAAGAGTGTTCTAAGCACTCTCACGCTTTTCAACTTAATAATGGTTTGGTTGAGGGTTTTAGGTCTCATCACATAAACATATTTATTTTAATCTTTATTAAAACAATTTTGGTCCTATTACAACTATTGGTCCATTTGATTCAATTTAGTTGTATATAATACTCCCACTATATTTATAAAACGGTTTTTTTAAAGCAAGAGTATATGATACTACTAACGTAAGGTTTGCATTCATTTGATGGACTATATAGTTGCCTTAGGGCCTTAGGATGACTATGAACCTTTGTTTAGATTCAACACGAGCCTAGTGTTGAATCTCGGACTAGGGATGGAGATTGATTTTAGTTACGCGTTTAATCACATTAAGGCGTGTTGTTCCTAGGGGCGTTGGACCCAACTACTTCATTTTCATGCATATCAAATAAAGCAAGAAAGAAGTACTTCAAAGTAAAAGAGAGCTTATGCTCTTTACAACATTTGCATAATTCAAATTACTTTAAAGTAAAGAAGAGCTTATGCTCTTTTACAACATTTGATCAAATCAAATTACAACCAAAATTAATCTACACATTCCCATGGTTCAAACAAATTTGAAACGGCCTTTCACATAGCTCAATTATCGTAGGCTTAGGTTCATAATCACCCTTTAATTAATCAACACTTTAATTAATTAAATTGAATGCAACATTTTCATTTGGTTTTTGTATCCATAAAATTGATTTAAATGGAGCTAAATGAAATGAAAATCCAATTCTCATTTAAAGAGACAAAACAATTTTTGTTCCCTACTTAATTTGGGCCATCATGCAATAACCACAACTTTTTGGGCTATATTGCGAAACACAAACTTTTGGGGTCACTTTGTAAAAACACAAAAGTCCACTACTTCATGTAATTACAACTAGAACCCAAAAATTTCAACAAATACAAAAAACTTCATTAAAGGAGCAAAACAATTTGTCCTTTAACGTTTTTGGGCCTTAACGTAAAAACGTAAACTTTTGGGCCAAAGTGCAAATACACAAAAGTATCAAAACTTTATGTAATTGAATAAAAGACCCAAAAATACCCTATTTAATTAGGGTGGCCGGCCATGATAGAAAAAATATGATTTTTACAAAGTTTTTGTAAGTGGGTTTTATTAAGTGAGGTAAAGATGAAATATTTTGAATTTATGTTAAACTTTTAAAAAAGTTTGTCTACCATTATAACCATTAATTGAATTTATGTCAAACTTTTAAAAAAGTTTGTCTACCATTAAAACCATTAATAATACTTTACAAATAATCATCACCCACTAAAATCACCCACTAAAATTAAACCAAAACTTTATGTAAAAACATAAAACATTTTGAATCAAAACTTCAAAACTTTTTGTTCTTGGCAAGAACTTCAAGAACATTGAAGAACACTCATGAAAACTCATAATAGCTCCATGAATGTTTTCACTCACCAAAACTCAAATTTTCATCACTCAAAAGAGGGTTAACATCCTAGGGTACTTAGGGGTTCCAAAAGTCACTTTAAAACCATTTTAACAAGACAAACATGAACCCAAAAAATCACCCTTTGGATTTGGCCGAATTTCCCAAAAAACATGGCACCAAATGTTAGCTCCAAAATTCATGCTCATATGAACTACATCTACAACATTTGAGATGGCAAATTTTCTAACAAAATTTACATTCAAAGAAACAAGAATAAAGCTTGTAACATATTACAACTTTTAAATAAAAAAACTATGAACTACAAAACCCAAAATGATTCACCAACTACTAGACCTAGGCTCTGATACCACTTGAAGGAAATTTTGTGAAAAACATGTTCATTTGAATAACATCATATAGCATGCAATTAACAATTAAAGGCGGAATCATGCTTTCATGCATTCAAAAACAAAACATCAACCATGAAATTCACAGCCTAGTAGATTGGTGAACCTTGACTCAACTTTTAAATCAACATTTATTAGTTGAGAAATATTTACCTTTGTAGATTCCTCTTTGCATATGCAAAGGATAATCACCCAAGAGATAGGGCCTTCATTCCTTGCTTCTTAGCTCCATGGATTTGGTTGAATGAAATAGATTCTCCAAGTTCCCAAAATAGAGAACCTCTAAAGATTCTACACCAAGGTTGGATTGGAGAGGAAATGAGTGACCTTGAGGAAATAGAATTGCTAGACAATATCCCCCAAGGTGGTTGGCCTCTTAGAGAGAAATGGAAGCTTTGTGTTCTCACCAATTTTCTCTAAAATCAACTACTTATGAATTTTAGGCTATAAAGTTCGTTTTATATAGTCACTTCTTTAAATGACCTAAAGAACCAAAAACCCTAATTCAACACTAAATGGATATGAGCTTTTGGGCCTTTGTGAATCTTTATTCATTAAGTTGTCATACAACTTAAGTCAATGGGCTTTGACGTTCGAAGCCCATTGGGCCTTAAGGTCCAAAACTATCCCGAGGTCTTTAACGAACTTATTCGTTTGATTAATTAACATATTAATTAATCCTTGCCATAAATAATTAAACCATTTAATTCATCTCCTTTGTTTCTTCAATCTCCACCTTATTTGGTGTACGATACATTAGGTTCCTTTTAGCGAGGCAGTGGGCGATTAAAACCATTTTACATCGATTGTGAATTGAAACTTACTTTCAATTCTCCCTTTAGTGATTACACACGTTTAGGGCTTCCACAAACCATGAGTGACACCTAGCAGCATATCATGGCTACCCAAGCTAATCAGAAGAGGTAGAGAACCTATTCAGTTTAGGATTACAAATGCAATACGGTCTTTCTCTAATCTAATACTCTTGACCACATTGTTTGGTTTGATAGTTTATTTATTCATGTCTACTATCCAATGTGATTCATTTGCATTTTATGATTACCTTGAATGTGATTTGGAACGCATTCCCCAATCTCATTCATACTCTGGCCAGAGATTTTAATCATATCATAGAGTATTCTCCCTCAAGCCAATTGAAGGTTAGAGATCCCTTGTTGCGCATTCACTTGTCTCCATGACTAAGTGGCTTAACCCCAATGATGTCGTGGACACCCCGATGGGGTGACTTTGGCATAATCAAAGATCAAGGACTTAACCACAAGACAACAACTGTGATGCCTCAGGTCAAAGGACTAATTTGCATTATCCCAAACATGAGTTCTCATGTGACATGAGTATGAGAACTCCTCGTTGATCGTGTTCAGTGAACTCATTCTCTATTGAGCACCTACGTACTTGTCTTGATGTCACATGATAAGCTCATATTTATATATATTTTACATCAAATTCTCTTGTCTTTTCGTAGTTATTTCCTCATATTTTTGTGCTATTTACTTTGTTTTTGGGTTTTATAGAATTTATCTAGCTAAGAAAATAAAAATAGCACAAGTGTGATTTTAAGTAATAAATTCGTCATTTCTACCGTGCTCACTTATTTTATTAACTTAAGAAAATATTTTGGCAGAAAACAAAGGAAGTGGCGAGGCAACTGTCAGAAAACAAAGAAAAAGAAAAAAACGAGGATGGCAGACACTAGTTGGTGGAGACGGCAGGAGCACTAGGAAATAAAAAAAAGGGCAGAAGTGGAAAACGTGTGGAATGGTGGGAGTGCATGATAGGAAGAAAGAAATAAAATAAAAAGGTGTGGGAATAAAGAAATAAACAAAGCTCGCACTCGGGGGAGTTTCCAAGTGAGCAAGTCAGCAGGAATGGGCTGCCATAAATAAAAGGCTTTGGACAGCAAGTCAGAGGGGGGGGAGCACGCTGCCTTTGGCAGCGTGAAGGAAAGAGGAGAGAAGGAGACAGAACCTTGGATAGAGGCAGCTGGCAGAAGGCAGCACGTGGGAGCTGATTTGCGCGGAAAGGGGAGCGAGGAAGAGTCAGTACAGGGTGGAGGAGTGGAAAGCAAAGGGCAGGCTGCCTTTGGTAGCTTGCGAGAGAGAACCAGCGAGTGAAGGGAAGGCAGGGGGGACTGGCAGTGGAAAGAAGGCGCAGGAAACCGAAGGAACTCTGCCTTGAGGCAGCTAGGTCAGCGGGACAGAAACAGGCGCTGCCTTCCTGGCAGCGAAAGAACGTGAAGGACTGGCTGAAGCAGCAGAGCACAGAGAGGAAGAAATTCCTCATTCGGTGTTATTCTTCCTCAAACTTATGTTTTATTTTATGTTTTAATTTGAGAATAATGTGTAATTAATTTTTAGTAGTTAGGGGCTGTTTTGAAGCCCCGAATATGATTGTAAGTTTGTTGTGATATTTTGTTTGAATTATTTTTATGGAAGGATGAAAATTGTTTCACTACTTATCTCATTGATAAATTCTTTATGTGTTTCTATGGATGCATACATAGTGAGCATATCTAGGATTTTAATGCTATGAATATATGTCTGCCTGCCCTTGTTGAATGAGGACCTACATATGTTCTACAGTAGCACTTGTTAATTGTGGTTAACATGTGAATCGATTTCTAGGATAAGTAAGACTGCGTCAGTACTTACGATGCCTTGTGATGACTCAAACTCTTTTTATTCTTAATGATTTCTACTTGTTAAATCTATGAACACACCATTCTAGATTGCATGCTAGGAACTAAGTTAAGTTGAAAACACCATTCTCTTAACATACTACGTAAGAAAGAGTAATAGGTTGTGTTCTAACATTGAGCCAACTTGAGCATCTTCATCCGGAAATAAAAGGGATTTGAATGAAACGTAACATACTTGCATGATTATTTGGTGGTGGATAGCATGTCCCCTAACTCATTTTCTTAACTTGTGAATTAAAATCTATTGGTATTATTTAAAATTGGTTTTTGTACTGTTTTTGTACGATTTAATTTAAATAGCTAGAAAACTCCAAAAATCCCAAAAATTTGTGTGAACATAGCTTGGTGAGTCTAGTTTTGTGTCATTAAGTCTTGTTTAAATATGTTTAAATTAATTTAGAATAGATTAGCAATCCCTCCTAATCCCCGGCCTAGAACGATACCCCACTTACATCTACACTACAATTGTCAAAAAGAGGGTTTAATTTGTGCGTTAGTTAATTTTCGCATCAATTTTTGGCGCCGTTGCCGGGGATTAGAAAATTTGCTAATCCTTTGTTTGTGTTTTATGTTTTTGTTTGTGTTTATTTTTGTGTTTTGTGTTTTACTTTTGATTTTTGATTTAGTTTTATTTCTTTGAAAACAAAAAAAAAAAAAAATAAATAAATAAATATAATAAAAAAAAAAAAAAAACAAAAAAAAAAACATAAACATTCATATAAATAAAACACAAAAATATTTACATATATATAAAAAAAAAAAAAAACTTAATTGCATAAATATTTTACAATAACTTTTAAACTAAGAGCTTTCATTGGTCATTGGTAGGTGGTGCCTCGGAGGTCGACGGAGCCCCTGAAAGACGAAGCGCCAGAGCTGGATCATTCGGAGCCTCAATACTTGGTGCTGCTCCCGAGGACGAAGGCAACATAAACCTCGGGAGTAACGTCATAAACCGTTGATGATCACTCTGAATCCGCACTTCGGACTCCTGCAGCTGATCAAGCTTCCTCTTCATGCTTGTGGAGTAATTGGTTGCGAGCATGTGCAAATCCCTGTTCTCATGCCGAAGCACTCTGACCTCCTGCCGAAGACTAGCCACTTCAGCCATCAACGACTCCATCTGACGGGTTCGTGCAAGAAGGCGCTGGCCCATGTTTGATACTGAGCCTGCGCATCGGACGCTGTAGGCCATAGAGTCCTGAACAGCTAGTTCGTCGGACCGCCTTGAAAGTATCCTAGTATCTCTAGGAGTGAGCAGATTTCTGGCCACCACCGATGCGGTTGTTTCGTTCATCATCATGGAATCCCCAACTGTAAGAGGACCATTCGGGGATATGAAGGACGGCTGCCAAATGTTGGTTGGAGAAGATATATCACTATCTTCCCCAACATTCAAGTTAAGGCGACGGTCAGAAGGGCAAGACATTTTCTGAAGGTGTTGAGAATGAAGAGTCGGAATGATCAAGATTAAAAGAAGTGCAAGAAGGAGTGTTTACAGGAGGGAGTTTTACAGGAGGGAGCTTAAGTGTGTTGTGGAACAAAAATGAGCGTTCTTATAAGAAGAAGAAATCGTTGAGGCATCACTCAGCAGTCGAATAGGCGCCCTATCGCAAATCGAAGAGCCGGGCTCCTTTCTCAAAAGCCGGATTCTTTTCTCAAAAGCGGCGTCGCCGTTCTCAAAAGTCGGGCGCCTTTCTCAAAAGCCGGAGCGGTCAGGAATCACGAGGCGAAAAGCTTTTCCAGTTTTGTCGTCACTCGTCACGCGCGCTGTCAGCTTTGCGCAAATTACGGGTTGCTTTTTCAGAAAGCGCGTAACCTGTACTGTTCATCCATCCACCGGCTGCCGACAGGGGTAAAGGAACAGTTTCGGTTGTGAAGAAAAGTTCTATAAACGTCTACCTTCGCCTTCAACAGCAGAGGCACACCCCCTCTACACTTCTTCATCTCCGAAATTTTTCATCTCCGAAAATGCCTTTCCAACAAACCCTCTCGAGTTTCTCTGTGTTTCTCATTCCCTGGGATACCTTTGCAAATAAGACATCTAGAGCTAGAGTATTTCATATCATGAAGGTTGAAAGCAAGAGTATCTCATATCACGCTTTCTCCCTGTCCTTGTCCTTGTCTTTGTGATAAGGAGAAAGCGGGCAATCAGCCAGCACTCGGTGTCAATCTTCCAATCTAAGAACCGACTGCCTGGAAATCCTTCCTGATTGCTTACCTAGCATTGCTCTCGAGTGCTCTTCTTCAACCACTGATGTACTTTCGAAGAAGTCGCCACATCTGCCTGGAGAACAGCCAAGGCAAGTGAAAATGTTACTTGAAGCATGTGGAGACAAGGTGCTGCTTCATCTTCAAGATCAAGTCTCATTTTCCTTGCTAAGAAGTTCCCCAGCCCAGTTCAAGCATACACCTGTGGAACGATACTTCTTCAAAAGCAAAAGTATCCCATATCATCAGAGTCAGAGGCAAAGATTTCTCATGGCATGCTTTTCCTTTACCCTTGCTCTTGGCTACGAGTCAAGGTGAAAGAAAGGAAATCGGTCGGCACTTGGACAGATTGAACAAAGAAGCAGACCACCACCTCTTCCTCGTGCCTACCTGCCATGCAGAAGAACAAAAAGAGAAGAATGTAGCCTGCAGACTCAATCAACCCGGCAGAAGGAGTCCGAGTTGAAACCAAGAGCTCGAGAAGCTTCAACAACACCACAAATCAAGTCTCATTTTCCTTGCTAAGAAGTTCCGAGGCCAGTTCAAGTTCAAAGCTGTGGAAAGTCACCAAACAGGACCAATGATCACTTTTTAGTTTTATTATTATCTTTTATTTTCATTTTCAATTTTTCGTTTGTTTGTTTTTTCTTGCGTGCTTAACTGACTTATTTCTTTTTTTTGCAGGAACTTTTGGTTATTTCCACCCTTGAAGTTGATTGCAAAATTTTAGCTTGGGGGGTCATCGCTTGATTTTTTCTGCAAATTAGGGAAGTTTTCAGTCCTATTGCTTTATTTTGTTTCTTTATATTTATTTTATTTTTATTTGCATTTTATTATATTTTCTGACATTGGGGACAATGTCTAGTTTAAGTGTGGGGGTAAAGAGTATAAAAATGACCAAATTGAAATTTGTTGTACCTTCGACTTTGAACTGGTTTCATTTGTTTCCATGTTATTGCTTTGTTTTCTTAATTAGTTTTGTTTTATTAAAAAAAAAAAAAAAAAAAATCGGAAAATTTAAAAAAAAATCCAAAAATATTTCCTTGTTTTCCTTATTGATTTGAAGTAGATTTTTGTTAGTTCCCCGACCCAATGATATAATCGGATAAAGTTTGAACCATGATGATCAAGAACTTAGTTAACATGTGTTGTGTGAAATTCCTTATTCTCGTGTTAGTTTGTACATATTTGTTCATCTTTGAAAAACCAAATGCACATAGCCTTGTTGATGTGAAACTAAAGCATGATTTAAAGCTCCATATGTGAATTTAGTGACCATATACATCCTATGTGAGTTTTTGAGCCTATTGAAAGTGTGTGCATTTTTCATACACTCCTATTCTTTCATGTGTGATGAACTTATGTGAGATACTTCTCTAGAACTTGCATAACGATCTTTCGAAATTTTTGTCATTGATTGCATGAACTTGAAAATGATAGAGGCATTAGGTTTACCACCATGGCCCAAATAACCTTGTTTCCCAAGGAAAAATGATATCATTAGATTGCCAATTTGAGCCGTATTGTGAGCCTTTTATTTCTTATCACCAGATATGTCTACCCTTATACCTGAAATAAATATTTTTCCTTACCCTTTCCAAGCGAGCTAGTGAGCAATGTGAGATTGTCTTATGAGAAATGTTTGTGAAGTACTTTGGAGGGTGTTTGGCAAAAGAATAAGTGTGGGGGTTTTTCATATTTGTTTCTGTATTAAAAAAAAAAAAAAAAAAAAAAAAAAAAAAAAAAAGAAAAGAAAGAAAGTTTGTTTACAAAGAAAATAAAAAAAAAAAGTGTTTAAAGTTTCAGTTTAAAGTTGTGGTTGGAGGTGACTTGTAGAATAGTTGGAAATGTTGAGTTCTTATAAATCTAAAGAAAAAAATTGCTTGCAATGTAGCTTGGAACTTGTGTTTTCCTATTCTTTCTTTTCAATAACCCTAAACCGCATTACGTCCAATAAAAGTCCTCTTGATTTACGTTTTGTAATTATGATTGTGGAGAAGTGATCTTTATGCAAGCTTATGGTAGAACTTTCACATTTGTTTCTTTGAGAGAAACACATTAAAACTAAACACATGTGTGATTGAGCGTATATCCAGTGAGAAGGTCGTTAGTTTGCATATGGTGATTTTAAAAATAAAAAATTTTAAATTGCATTAACATGGCTATCTCACACACTACACTTCAAGGATGTTTCAAAGATTACTGCTAATATTTGAATAAGGAAAATAAACTTGGATTAGTTTGTTGGTGTTAGCTATGGTTCTTGATGATTGTGTTCTTAAATAAAGTTCTATGAGGGTCACATAGGGGGAAGCTAATAATTTTCATGTTATTACTTTTTTCTATTTTCTCTGTTTTGCTCGAGGACTAGCAAAAGATAAGTGTGGGGGTATTTGATAAGCTCATATTTATATATATTTTACATCAAATTCTCTTGTCTTTTCTTAGTTATTTCCTCATATTTTTGTGCTATTTACTTTGTTTTTGTGTTTTATAGAATTTATCTAGCTAAGAAAATAAAAATAGCACAACTGTGATTTTAAGTAATAAATTCGTCATTTCTACCGTGCTCACTTATTTTATTAACTTAAGAAAATATTTTGGCAGAAAACAAAGGAAGTGGCGAGGCAACTGTCAGAAAACAAAGAAAAAGAAAAAAACGAGGATGGCAGACACTAGTTGGTGGAGACGGCAGGAGCACTAGGAAATAAAAAAAATGGCAGAAGTGGAAAACGTGTGGAATGGTGGGAGTGCATGATAGGAAGAAAGAAATAAAATAAAAAGGTGTGGGAATAAAGAAATAAACAAAGCTCGCACTCGGGGGAGTTTCCAAGTGAGCAAGTCAGCAGGAATGGGCTGCCATAAATAAAAGGCTTTGGACAGCAAGTCAGAGGGGGGGGAGCACGCTGCCTTTGGCAGCGTGAAGGAAAGAGGAGAGAAGGAGACAGAACCTTGGATAGAGGCAGCTGGTAGAAGGCAGCACGTGGGAGCTGATTTGCGCGGAAAGGGGAGCGAGGAAGAGTCAGTACAGGGTGGAGGAGTGGAAAGCAAAGGGCAGGCTGCCTTTGGCAGCTTGCGAGAGAGAACCAGCGAGTGAAGGGAAGGCAGGGGGACTGGCAGTGGAAAGAAGGCGCAGGAAACCGAAGGAACTCTGCCTTGAGGCAGCTAGGTCAGCGGGACAGAAACAGGCGCTGCCTTCCTGGCAGCGAAAGAACGTGAAGGACTGGCTGAAGCAGCAGAGCACAGAGAGGAAGAAATTCCTCATTCGGTGTTATTCTTCCTCAAACTTATGTTTTATTTTATGTTTTAATTTGAGAATAATGTGTAATTAATTTTTAGTAGTTAGGGGCTGTTTTGAAGCCCCGAATATGATTGTAAGTTTGTTGTGATATTTTGTTTGAATTATTTTTATGGAAGGATGAAAATTGTTTCACTACTTATCTCATTGATAAATTCTTTATGTGTTTCTATGGATGCATACATAGTGAGCATATCTAGGATTTTAATGCTATGAATATATGTCTGCCTGCCCTTGTTGAATGAGGACCTACATATGTTCTACAGTAGCACTTGTTAATTGTGGTTAACATGTGAATCGATTTCTAGGATAAGTAAGACTGCGTCAGTACTTACGATGCCTTGTGATGACTCAAACTCTTTTTATTCTTAATGATTTCTACTTGTTAAATCTATGAACACACCATTCTAGATTGCATGCTAGGAACTAAGTTAAGTTGAAAACACCATTCTCTTAACATACTACGTAAGAAAGAGTAATAGGTTGTGTTCTAACATTGAGCCAACTTGAGCATCTTCATCCGGAAATAAAAGGGATTTGAATGAAACGTAACATACTTGCATGATTATTTGGTGGTGGATAGCATGTCCCCTAACTCATTTTCTTAACTTGTGAATTAAAATCTATTGGTATTATTTAAAATTGGTTTTTGTACTGTTTTTGTACGATTTAATTTAAATAGCTAGAAAACTCCAAAAATCCCAAAAATTTGTGTGAACATAGCTTGGTGAGTCTAGTTTTGTGTCATTAAGTCTTGTTTAAATATGTTTAAATTAATTTAGAATAGATTAGCAATCCCTCCTAATCCCCGGCCTAGAACGATACCCTACTTACATCTACACTACAATTGTCAAAAAGAGGGTTTAATTTGTGCGTTAGTTAATTTTCGCATCATCACACACACCAATGACTCGAGACTAGTCACTCTCCCTGAGAGAAGACATAGCACGTACTGATCTTATCGGACTATCAATGCCCAATTGGCAATCCTATGATCAGGAACGTTTAGGATGTGTCTACGAAAGAATGGTCTCATTAATCTAACTACATTAGATTGCATTCTTCCAATCACATATTCCTTGGACTTTATCGTTTAAGCATATAACATTTATATGAGACGCCTCAAACAATAATGTTTGCCTTTTATATGTTAAACTAGATTAGTTTAACATGTGAAATATCTGTAAAGTATCATCATATGAATGGCTTTAGGGCACATTTCCAACAGAGACAGCATGGACTGACACGGCAGGAAAGCAGCTTGAGCACAGTGGCGCAAAGTTTCACTCTATTTCTCTCGGTTAAATCTTTCCAAACTTATGTTTAACTTTTGATTTAATTTGTGAATTATGTGTAACTAAATTTTAAGTAGTTAGGGGTTGTTTTGAAGCTCCGAATATGATTGTAAGTTTGTTGTGATATTTTGTTTGAATTACTTTTATGGAAGGATGAAAATTGTTTCACTACTTATCTCATTGATAAATTCTTTATGTGTTTCTGTGGATGCATACATAGTGAGCATATCTAGGATTTTAATGCTATGAACATATGTCTGCCTGCCCTTGTTGAATGAGGACCTACATATATTCTACAGTAGCACTTGTTAATTGTGGTTAACATGTGAATCGATTTCTAGGATAAGTAAGACAACACCAGTACTTACGATGCCTTGTGATGACTCAAACTCTTTTTATTCTTAATGATTTCTACTTGTTAAATCTATGAACACACCATTCTAGATTACATGTTAGGAACTAAGTTAAGTTGAAAACACCATTCTCTTAACATACTACGTTAGAAAGAGTAATAGGTTGTGTTCTAACATTGAGCCAACTTGAGCATCTTCATCCGGAAATAAAAGGGATTTGAATGAAACGTAACATACTTGCATGATTATTTGGTGGTGGATAGCATGTCCCCTAACTCATTTTCTTAACTTGTGAATTAAAATCTATTGGTATTATTTAAAATTGGTTTCTGTACTGTTTTTGTACGATTTAATTTAAATAGAAAATCAACTCCAAAAATCCCAAATATTTGTGTGAGCATAGCTTGGTGTGTCTAGTTTATGTGTATAAAATTTCGTTGCATTTAGATAAGTTTAAGTTAGTCTAATAATTATTGTTTGGTGGCTGGTCAGTGGAGACAGCCACCCTGTTTTTGTGACATTTTAAGTATTTGGATAAAACAATCTTCTGCGGGAAAGACCCTTATTTTCATATGCTACAATTGACAAATCTTAGTGTTAATAAGGAAAATTAATAGGATTATTGTGTGCTACTTTGTGGTGCGTTATAATTGCTATCAGGTACAACAAATATGCCCTCAAACTTATTAAAAGGATAAAAAAATTTGATCCAAGTGAACAATAGACCAAATTATAAAACAAGCGTCAATCTTATATTCTTATACATTTGGACATCGTTCAATCAACTCTCAAATGACTGAATACATGATGGAGCCTGCACAAGAGAAATTAAACTAATACCCAGTGATTAATTTAATTTGAAGGAGGATGTTACTTAACTTTTAAATTAATTTGATTGGTAAAAAGGTAAATTCTTTGGAACTTACAAGTACCGAATAAGAATCAATCTAACACAACTCAACACAAACTAAGCTTCCCCATTTACTAATTCTTCTAAAACTATACAAACTGATTATATTAAATATATATATATATATTCATTTTTTTTTAAGTATTGAAGTCAATTATGTTGCATATCTTTTGCTAAAAAAGTATTGAAGTCAATTAAGTTGCATATATTTTTTTTAAGTATTGAAGTCAATTATGTTGCATATCTTTTGCTAAAAAAGTATTGAAGTCAATTAAGTTGCATATATTTTTTTTAAAGTAGAAAAGTATACAAAACTGATTTTACATGTATTTGAAATTGATTATGCAAAAATGGTCGAAGACGGTTTGAACTGATTCTGCAAAAATGGTCGATGACGGGTTAAATTGATTATGCAAATATGGTCGAAGACAGGTTAAACTGATTGTGCAAAAATGGTCAAAAACGAGTTTAATTGATTTTGCAAAAATGGTCGAAAACAAGTTGAACTGATTCCGCAAATAGTCGATGACGGGTTGAACTGATTTTGCAAAAAAGACGGGTTGAACTGATTCTGCAAAAATGATTGAGGATGGGTTGAACTGATTCTGCAAATGGTAGAGGATGTGTTGAACTGATTCTGCAAAAATGGTCAAAGACGGGTTGAACTGATTCTGCAAAAAATTGTCGAGGATGAATTGAACTGATTCTGTAAAAATGGTTGAGGACAGGTTGAACTGATTCTACAAAAATTGTCGAAGATATGTTGAACTGATTTTGCAAAAATGGTTGAAGAAGAATTGAACTGATTCTGCAAAAATGGTTCAGGACTGATTGAACCGATTATAGTAATAAACGATACAAACTTATACTACATATAGTTTCAAAACTTGTTCTACGTCAATAGTCGAGGATTGGTTGAGCTTATGACACATATTAATTTTGTTGGAGTTGTGAGGGTTGGGTTCTATTAAAGGACAAGGATTGTCTGCCCTCCCATTTTTGGTGACATCCCATGCCCTCCTGTTTTGTGTGGTCACGGTTAAGCCACGTTAACATTTTATATTGTTTTTTTATAGAGATAATAAGACAAAAATGAATAGTAATATAAAATGTTGACGTGGCTTAACCGTGACCACACAAACATGAGGGCATTTGAGGGCACCAAAAATAGGAGGGCAGACAATCCTTGTCCTCTATTAAAAGCCTAAAATCTTAGGAGTATGGTTGGTATTTTAAAACATTGTTTTCATTTTTTTGAGCTGTGCTTTAATTGTTTTGATACTTTTGTCTCTCCTTGACATGTTTAAAAACTAGTAGAGTTCATTGAAATATAGTAAAAATTGTTGTCTCTATGTATAAAGCTCCCATTTTTTAACCTCTTTGTTTGAAAATGAAATAATGCGCTGGTTGATGAGAGATTTTTCAGTGTGGCCGTAATACAGACACACAAGTCACATGTCATTATTCAAGTGGAGGAGACGCCTGAAAAGAAACTTTCCTCCACTTATATAATAACATTTGGCGTATCGCTCCTTATTCCAGGCACATTGAAAGTCTCTTTTATTTTAGCCCATACACTCTTAAAATCGAGCTTCGAAATTCAAAATTCGAGCAATTTACATCCTCCAAATCTTGTAAATTAATTTTGGGGTCGGCATTTCAATTCTCCATGACTTATAAATGTTTTGTCCTCGATATTTACAATATGTTGCGTTGCTTATATTTTAAAAACCCCAGACATGGGGTTGATTGAAAATCCCAAATATTGAACAGGAGTTAAATAAATGATTAAAAAGAAACTGAATCAGGATTGAGAAATAGTTTACTTAAAACGATGAGGAACTTTGGTGGGCTAAAATAAATCGAAGATTGATTTTATTAAGATGTTGGCAATGCCGTGTCATCTCGCAAACCATCATCTGCATAGAAAAATATGCAATGGTAGGGGTGAGCAAAACGTATGTATATAATAACAATATAAGTTCCGAGTAAATTACGTAATGATACATGCAAAATAATTTATGTCACATCCCGGCCCAGACTCTCACCACATCCCGGGCTTGACTCCGCCGTAGCACGATATTGTCCGCTTTGGGCCCCGACCACGCCCTCATGGTTTTGTTTCTGGGAACTCAGACGAGAACTTTCCAGTGGGTCACCCATCATGGGATTGCTCTCGCGCGAACTCGCTTAACTTCGGAGTTCCGACGAAACCCGAAGCCAGTGAGCTCCCAAAAAGCCTCGTGCTAGGTAGAGATGAAAATATACATTTAAGGCTTACATGATCCACTCCCTGGGCGATGTGGGATGTTACAATTTACCTACAAAATAAATAAATATTTTTTATTCAAAATTAATTAAATACCAATATTTTGCAAAAAAAAAAAAATATATATATATAAAACAATTTACCTACGTGCAAAATAATTTACCTACAAAATAAAAGAATGTCGCTTGATTGCACACTCTATATAATAATAACAAAATGTGGCTAGTATATATGTAATATCACATGAAAAATAATTTACCTACAAAATAAATAAATGTTTTTAGCCAATTGATTCAAAATTAATTAATTACATATTATTTTACATAAAAATATAGATAAATTATTTGCACGCATATATATAATTTTAATAAAATATGCCTAATACATACATGCAAAATAATTTACCTACAATGATTGTCAAACAAATAAAAGAAATGAAAGATATGATGGTAAGAGAAGTATAAAGTAGATAATTTTATAATAATAAGGCACTTATTTCCCACAATTATGGTGGATAATTAAATTCATTAACATAATTAGAGTGTTGTGGCACAATTATAAATAGTTTGAAAATAATAGGTATTTATTTGTTTACATGGCAATCTACTTCAAATTTGGGTTTTATTTGGATGTTTAAAATGAGATGGGTTTTTTGTCAAGAAAATAAGTGTTGAATGTGCTTATATCTAAAGAACCCTAATATATATCATATGACGTTTGAGTTAAAATCTCAAATCATGATTGAATCTCGATCGATCAGTTCAAGCTAGTGGCACGCGATTGCTCCAACGTCACTATATCCAACACTACCTGATGACCAAGTAAAACATAGTAACTACTAGGCTATAAAGCGGCAAGGTGCACACAAGACATATTGCACGCTTGCAAAATATTCGAACAATAATCGATCATCACTACAGGCAATACGTGTGAAACATTCAGAAAAATCAATAACCCCATCCAAATACAATTTCGTAATCATGGCCAATATCAACTTAACTCCAAGGCCAAATACTACTCAAATACAATTTGAATGAAAACCATTCCGTACAAAACATTTATAAAAAATAGTACATGGAAAACTAATGAGCCAAGTGAAAAAACCTCCTACCTCGACTCTGAGCAAAACTCGTAACTTTATCATAGTCCACGTAATGTAAACATCAGATTAGAAAGATTGTCTCACTCCGAAAATCTCTTCGTAATCTTATAGATTAGGTTCATTGAATCTTCTACGTTAGGTTTATTGTTCAAAGATTAGGTTCCTTTTGTATTTGTACTATATATTGTTTATTTGTGAATGGATGAAATCTAGAAAACCTTTTTCTACATGATATCACTATGAGGGCGTTTGTTGCGCCGGACTGTCTCGGACTGGACTAGCTGCAGGGACTAAGCTGGACTGGCTTAGACTAGACTAAGCTGGACTAACTTAGTGAAACGTTTGGTGCAGTGTCGGACTAAGAAGCAGGATAATAAAAACAGTACTGTTCACCAGATTTGTGTTTGCTTACACTAGGACTACAAATTTTTGCCATTGTGTAATAGAGTAATGCTACAAATGTCATGAGAAGATACTTGTGTAATAGAGTAATCCTAAACTTTATGCAATAAAATCGAACATTAACTAATGATAGTTTTCTTGGATTATAGAGTTTAAGAAAACGGAACTCATATCTCATATTAGATATTTGTCTGAAGCAAGTAAAATTGCCTTGGAAAATGTCACTTAAGTTCTTCACGTGCATGATATATGGTGTTCTGGTTCTCTGTTGGGTGAAGATGACTAGGATCCAATGGTGGTAGGGTTTTGAAGGAAGGGGAAACGTGAGTACTAATACTTTGGTTTCAAGAATCCTCCAAGTGTACCCAACAAACCTTGCTCAAAAGAAAAGAAGATAGAAAAGCATGGTAATTAAACAGGCTCTTTTTCCATGTGGCATAATTCATAGCTGACTAGCTTAACAAGCAAGAGCAAGTACATAAGAAGATACTTGTGACAAGTCAATCCTTACCATTGATTGACTCTTAAAACATCATTCACTAAACTTTCATCCAGGATATTTTACAAAATACCAGTGAACTATAGTATACCATTCCAAAGTAGATCTCCATAATTTACAAACTCCTAGTTAACATTAGCCAAAATACTTCATAGTGGAAAGCTAAGTTATAAGCCATAACCTAAGATTGTACGATTAATAAAATACATCCATGTCAAAAGGCACCACATAATATACTCATCCGCTTGCTTTGTCGCTTAAAAGCCTTTGGACAAACACTTTCTTGAGTTCTGGTTTGATTGCCCTGAACACTCCCACATTTTTATCCAAAATAAGAGACAATGCATCAATTTGATCCATAGGAGAAAGACCCATTTCTTCAAGTTCGTTAGCTATGTCACTATGATCTGCAGTACCTTGAACTAAAGCTTCAGTTACCATTTGCATCCTCTTCCCACTTTCAACATAAAATTCTTTCAGTCCACTGATAATTGCCTCGGTTCCATCACTTGAACTTCCCACACCTCTTTTCCTCTTTCGTTGGCTATTTTCAGATGGGGTGCTTTGTTGGCTTTGTTCGTTCATTGAAGAAACAACATTTTCACCTCCAATATCACTTGCACCAACATGATCATGACTTTGTTCCTCCACCATTTCAGCAGGGGTTTCGGCTACATTACCCATAGCCCGATCTTTTCCAAATATATATGCAAATCTATCATACAATGGAAAAGGTTTGCTTCTCCATCCATCGGCTTCTTTATTTTTCTAAGATTATATCAACATAGCAAAACTAAAATTTGGCATGCGTAACAAATATAGCAGCAAGAATAAAACTAATGTATAAATAAAATAGGATATGAACCTGCACATAAGTTTGCCATGAGTCATCACTGTCAACTTCAACGCACTTTTTGACATCATTCCATGCAAATCCACTTGTGTTTATCATGTCAACGACCATACTATATGTTTTTTTCCATTTCTTCAACTTTGACTCAATATGTGGAGTTGCCTTTATATTGGAATGAGGACATAAAACATTGACAGCTTTCGCTATTTCAATCAAAGTACCTTGTTTGAAAGCACCGGTGTCACACCGTTGCTTCCGAGCAACAAAATCCTCAAGAACAGATAGTAATACTTATTCCTCAAATGCTTCCCATTTACGCCTTCTTCCTTTTGGCTCTTGAGTAGCATTCAAAATATTGTCGTTATCCATACCTAAACAAAAAATATTTGAATGTACTAAAATACAATACAAATAATCAATTTGCATAATATCCAATCAATTTGCATAATATCCAAATAATTTGCATACCATCCAATCAATAAAAAAGTTTTAACATTCACTGATGAGCAATCTAATAATTTTGCTAATATCCAACAAATGCATGATAAAAAGGAATACTAAAATAAAATGTTATCATTAACACATATAGCTAGTTTGGTTGCTGGTTCCTAATTGCTCTCCACTCATTATACATTTCCTGAGCCATGGCATTCCTCTTTGCAGTCCACTGGTCAGATGTTTCAACACTACCAACATATTCACCTTATTCTGTATTTTGTCCATCTTGTGTTATTGGCAAATTCTCCAGTGGATCTACAGACATCTCTTGCCTAATAAGATTGTGTAGTAGGCAACAAGCGGTAATTATTCGACCTTGTGTCCTTATCGGATAGAAAGATGGACTTCTTAGTATCGACCAGCTTCCTTTTAGCAAGCCAAAACAACGTTCAATTACATTCCTTGCCTTAGAATGCTTCATGTTAAAATATTCTTCCTTATTAGAAGGTGTTCGTCCCTCCCATTCAGATAAATGATAAGGTATTCCTCTATAGGGTGCAATGAATCCTTCACCATTTGTATAACCACCATCTACAAGGTAATAATAACCTAATAAAAAAACAGACGTTATTAGTGTTTTGTAGTTGACAAACAAAACTAGACCTAACTTACAAAGTTGAGACTAACTAATAGTCTTACCCGTTGGTACCTTAAAACCATTAGGCCTAGTAATTGCATCATGTAGCACTCCACCCCGGAAACACATATATGAACTGCATATCTCCTGAACACACACCTAACACATTAGTTGCGACTCGACCCTTTTTTGTTCGGTATCTTGGTTTGTCAATTTCATGTACATGCACATCAATGTGTGTTCCATCTAATGCTCCCAAGCAATTCTAAAAAAAAATAATAAGCTTTTGTTAATTTATACAAAGGGAATGAAGAGTTAAAGCTTAGGGAAAATGAAAAAAAATTATCATACCTTAAAACATCGCCACCTAGGATCTGTAGAATCAATAGGCACAGGCTGAGGGACTTTTAGTAGGATACCTTGTAATCGCAAAATTCCTTGCAATACGCTATTGAAATACCTACTTATAGTCTCTCCCGACCTATAAAATCTACCGCCAACACTACGATTCTTAGTATGATGTGCTAGTATTTGTAAAGTCATACACACCTGCTCCTCTACAGACACCAAACCATCAGTTTTTACCCTCCCATCTTGACGAAGTAAGTCACATAATATGGCAAAAGTCCTTCTATCCATTCTCAATTCGTTGACACATTCAATATCAGTATTCCCTATTATACCATTCAGATAATACAAACTAATCTCTTGTCTAACAAGTGAACGGTTAGTCAAAGTGGGTCGTTCAACATGTCTCTGTTTGGCCCTTACCATCATCAACACAAGAATCGTACAAATGCAAATTGTCTCTAAATGAGACATCTCTAACAATAAGATCAATAAAAGCTTCCTTCGATCCATATCTATCCAAACAAAAAAAAAAGGAAAATTAAATAAGGACATTATATATGTAATATTTACTGTTATTAAGGGTGATGGAAATGAAGTGATTATGATACGAAATGAACTAGATCAAAATAAACGGTATACAAAGAATTCTGAAACAAGTAACTGCATTAACAGTTTTTGTCCAGGAATCAAATTCATATTCAAAATGTTCTACTCTTATACATCTATTATTTATCCCATATATTCTTCCTCTATTAACATAAAAATTAAAACTAAACTCTAAATACAAAATGCTTATTAAACGACTGTAAACGTGTGTCTAACAAGAGTAGTCAGTGCTAACTATGTAGAGAACAGACTAGCATGAGGATTGTTGTCATTGCTAGGCATTGCATGTCAAGAGGGAAATTAAAGGACACCTGTAATGCAGTAGCCTTAGCCTTATCCTTCCGTTTATGCTCCTCTTCTCTGCAACCAACAACCACAGAATATTGCAGTTCAGCATACAAAACATTCACATTGTAATATCATGTTTATAAACCAAGTAGTCAATACTCACCTACCCTTAAAATTTGTAACGGCTCTCTATCTGTTACTTTTTCAATAATTCAATGTTATTTCTTGTACTTC
Organism: Malus fusca; assembly: GCA_035220775.1. Lineage (NCBI taxonomy): Eukaryota > Viridiplantae > Streptophyta > Magnoliopsida > Rosales > Rosaceae > Malus > Malus fusca. Next base: position 46,877,779 of record CM069073.1, on the reverse strand, counting down.
CATTGAAAAGGTGGACAATTGAACCAAAACTAAATAATAAATCAACCACAAAAAAAAAACATCCATTCTAGTTCAAGATCAAAAGATGAGCAATTAAGTAAGGACAAAAATAGTTCAAACCGGACACTGATCTTTTGAATGAAACTAAACCGCAACATGAGGAGAAAAACAGAGAGATTGTTGCAGGGAGGACTTCCAGTTGGAACAAAAATTCTAGATCAACCCTACCCCCTTCCCTGCCTACACACAAACACATACACACACAGAAATTACACACACACACACACACAGAGTACACAAACACACACACACACACACACACCCCCCCCCCCACGTTAATGAGTACACACTTACACATAGAAATTACACACACACACACACACAGAGTACACAAACACACACACACACACACATGCGGGAATTGATTGGGTTCCCACAAAACAAAACAAAAAACTTTTAGAAGAACTTAAAAATACTATCCATCATGCTAATATCATAGTTTTGTTTTTTATCTTTTCATTACCGCAATCAGTATGGTCCAATCAATGAAACTTTCATTAAATTGCATGCTAAAGTGTAGAGCCAAAATATGTCAGGCAGGCCGCTACAAGGATAGTAAGACCCAAAAGTTCCATCTTACCCGCCAATAGCTAAATGTTAAATTTCTTGAACAACACAACCTATATGCCAAATACCTGAACAGCTAACTAACGTTGGACATTCGTTGTACTCAATCAACATATATCCCAAGACCAAGAAAGTTATAAAGAAACAAAATGAAACAAGAATTAAAAAAATGAAAACAAAAACTTAAGAGAAAAGAGAAATGCACAATCAAGTTATCCATGCTCAATGACATTAGAATATGCAAACAGAATAATTGACCTCATCATCTAGAAAAGTTAAGCTAGAGAAACGCAAATGTTTCGATATGAGCTAAAGCATAACAAAACAATTATGCCCAGAGAAACAATAGCGTGACGTCTTATGTTCGATTAACCTAATTTGGCAGTGAAAGGCCTTCTAGTGAATGACATGACTTTGACACTAAATCGAGAAGAGGAAACTCTTCTGCACTAACTCATCAATTCATCCTAATTTGGCAGATAGAAACATACAGTGAAAGAGGTGCTTGGAGAGAGTATGCTTGGAGACGAGGATTTTTGGTAATGACACACACATAAATTACACACACACACACACACACACACACACACACAATACTCCCATTGTTGAAACCCCAATTTTTAAAAATCGAAAACAACATGTGGGTAGGACTTCCAAGTTTGACAACTTTGACATCCTAAATTCCCAAGTTCCATCTCATCTTATGAAAAGCCCAAATTCTAATTTCAATTTCACCTAAATATCAAAACCCTAATTTGTTCAAGTGCAGATCTCTATGATCCAAAAATTCTCAAACCCAAAACAACAAAATCAAATAAAGCTGAGTAAAATTACCATCTGCAACACAAATACACGAAATTAATAGAAGAATTGAAGTTGAGCAGATGCAGAGATCGGAAGACGCAGAGATGAGGGTGAGGAGTACGAAGATGAGGGAGCACGGCAAGGACGACGTTGAGGGAACGTAGAGATGAAGACGAAGGGAAGACAGGACGAAGGGAAGATGCAGAAAATCTCTCAGTTTGCTCTGGCTTACGAATCCGCCCAATTTTGGGGTTGCTCGTTAAGAACGGCTAAGGAGGTACTTAGTCCAAGCGAGTCCGGGTTAAGCTCATTAAAGCTAATCCGGATGCACACCAAACGTCGAACTATAGTCTAGTCCAGTCCAAGCCCTCTTAATCCTGTCAAACAAACGTGCCCTATAGGTCTAGGCTCTCTCTCATCAGACACCCTCGTTGATCCTCGCTGTTCAATCTGATGGCTACCAATTCTTCCTCATCTTCTTCCTCTTTCTTCTTTCCCACCTGCCTCAGTTCACTTTTCCGGCCCTAACATAACCAGTTTTCTCAAACTCGATGACACCAACTACCTCGAATGGCTTTGTCAAACGAACTCATTTCTTATTGGCCAAGACTTTTACAAATTTGTTGACAGAACTCGTCTGAAGCCTGCTGCCACTGTCCTCATCATGCAACGTACTGCTCCTGAGTCATTCTCCTCCCTGTTTGGTGCTTCCCCGTCCATTGATTCACCTGTTATTATTTCCTTTCCTAACCCGGAACTGCCTATTTGTATCCAACAAGATCAACTTGTGGTGAGTTACATCATCACCATTCTCACCAAGCCCATTATCTCGCTCACTATTGGCTGCGAGACATCTTAAAAAAATCTAGGATTGTCTCCAACGCCACTTTTCTCAGAAACAGTTGCTAGCTTTGCATCTCTTCAATTTCAACTCATGGACATGACCAAAGGTTCCATATCAACTGATGAGTGCCTACATCACTCCAAGTCTTTTGCCGATTCCTTGCTCACATCAATAAACATGTTGATCATGAATATTTTTTCAATGCCATCTTATGGTCTTGGCCCCAAATATCTTATGCTTCGTACTGCCATCCTTCAAACATGCACCTCATCTGCCAATCTATTATGATCTTCGCCCTGCTTTCTGGCATTTGAAGCTCAAGATCCTCATATGAACAATCCCTCTCATTCTTCTAATACTGCTCTCTACATAACCTACCCTAATCCTCCACCCCAAAACAACGGTCCCCCTTTCCTTTTTTTTACACATCACTACCTGTAATGCATATGTAGATCTGTTGGAATTTTATTAGTTTAGCTTCACATATATTACAATATCAACTAGAAGCAAAGTGTAAATCAAACCTGAAGAAGCCATTGTAACTGAGTTCGCAGAGGTAAGTCTTCTACGCAATGGGGACCTTATGTTCTAACTAGAATAGGGCTAGTTTACTGAACAAGAACGCACATTTGCCCTTGAGCAAGGACTGAACCTTTATAGACGTGTAACCTCAAACATTTCCTCCTATCACGGAAACAGTTTGATTAAACCCCACATCCATTTGATTTCCAACATGGGATATCCACTATTTACCATGTTTATCCTTATTGTCCTACTTTAAAGGAAATAATATTTATTCATATATTAACCCTAATTGATTTCGGCTTCCACTAAACTTAAACCCTAATGTGATAAGTTTAGAGTCCAATAGGGTTCCAACATTCTCCCACTTAGACCTAAACTGATCACTTTCGTTCAAGTAATGTATTCACCAAAATCAAAGTGACCACATGAGTTAACAGATGAACAAGCATTTCCTCACACATCAACCATGAGTGATTCAAGGCACATAACTATAGAAAGAACTTGCACAATAATAACACAGTCACTTTGTAATCACTAATACCATGAAGCCAATCATGTATGATGCTTAAACATCTTAGATAAAAGGGAGCCATTTTTCATACTCCCAATGGATAAACCATTTCCTTAGCGTTGCAGTATCCTTGATGCATTCATGTAAAGGATCATTAGCCATCACATGTGTGTGTGTGTGTGTGTGTGTGTGTATACACACACTAAATTAATCATACTCCTGATATTTGGAAAACAAATTAATAATGCAATGGGAAACTATAGGAAATATAGAACCTTATCAGCTAAATCAATAATTATATGCCAATAACTCACATCAAATGACACGTGAATTATCATTTAGCAAGTACTTTAACAACTATTTGCATGAACAAAACAACTATCAAGGCAAATGAAATTAAACCAAACTTTTACTCCCACATAGCTGTTGAATCGAACAAATCCAAGATTCTTATTTTTGCAACATGCATCTAGAACACAGCACTGCTAGTGCATTAGTAAGTGGGTCTGCTATCATGGAGTTGGTGTCAATATGCTCGATTATCACCAGTTCATTCTTCACATCTTCTCTAACTGAACGATACTTAATATCCATTAACCGATTGGCAGTAGACTGCTTGTTGTTTTTGGAAATGAACACAGCAGCCTCATTGTCACAGTGTATCACAATTGGCCTTGAGATGCTATCCATGACTCCCATAAGAGTAACCAGATCTTTGATCCACAATGCCTTTTGCGTAGCCTCAAAGACGGCGATATACTCAGGTTGCATCGTGGAGGTTGCAAGTGTCTTCTGTTTAGCACTCTTCCACGAAATGACTCTTGCTAGAAAAAATAAATTACCACTCATGGACCTTTTATCATCCTCACACCCTGCGAAGTCTGAGTCTGAGTAACCTACTACTTCAAGCTTTTCACACTTCTTATACACAAGCATGCACGACTTCGTTTTTGCAAGTACTTCAACATCTTTTTGGCAGCCACCCAATGTTGCTCTCCCTTGGTTTGACTAAAACTTACCAAGCACACTTATTGAATATGCCAAGTCTGGCCTTGTGCATACTTGAGCATACTTGAGCATACATTAAGCTTCCTACCAAAGATGCATATGGTTTGTTCAACATGCCTTGCATTTCCAATTGATTCTTAGGGCACTGAGACTTGTTTAGCTTATCACCCTTACTCATTGGAACTTCACCTCCAGAGCAACACTCCATATTAAATCGTTTTAAAACCTTTTTCAAAGTGTGAAATTCCTAACAAATTTCTTGACATATCCCTGATGATCTCAATCTCAAGTACAAAAGAGGTTTCCCTGAGATCCTTCATGTAAAAAGTTTTTGACAACAATGATTTAGTTTCCAATAAAAGATTAAAATCATTGCTTGTAAGAAGTATGTCGTCCACATATAAAATGAGAAAAATAAATATCGAATCAATGCATTTGAAATAAATGCAATCATCAACCTTATTTTCAATGAAACCAATTTATGTTACCTTTTGATTGAACTTCATAAACCATTGTCTTGATGCTTGCTTCAACCCATATATCGATTTGCTTAATTTGCAAAGCAAACGACCCTTTCCTTCTTCTACAAAACCAAGAGGCTGCTCCATGTAAATATCCTCTTTAAGATCACCATTGAGGAAAGCGGTTTTAACGTCCATTTGATGAAGTTCTAGGTTGAAGTGTACCACCAATGCCGAGATCATACGAAGAGAATATTTTGATGAAACAGGTGAGAATGTTTCATTACAATCCACTCTTTCCCTTTGGTTGAAACCCTTGGCCACAAATCTCACTTTAAACCTTTCAACTTTGCCCTTCAAGTTCCTCTTCGTCTTATACACCCATTTGCATCCAATGGGTCTCATTAAATTTGTTTTCTCCACCAATAACCACACTTGATTAATTTGCATGGACTTAATTTCCTCCTCTATTGCATGGTTCCAAGATTGAAAATTCTCACCGTTCCTTGCTTCCATATAGGTTGCTGAATCAACCAACATTCCCTCATCATGCTCCACACCAGTCAAGTAGGTCGCATAATCTTTAGAGATCGCTGACCTTCGAACCCTTTGTGATGCTCTTCTCGGTATTTCATTTATTACTGGCCTTTCCCCAGCAGCTTCCTCGATAACATGTTTATGCATTGGCTTATTTGCATGATCATTGATTATACCACCAATTCCAGGAATACCTCAGGTTCGAACATAATGGTTTACATGGCATTTGACCCATGTTGATTATCTCATCCATGAAAATCAGTGGGACCCTTATGTTCTTAAAAAATAAAGCTATTTGAATCTCCTCCGTTATGGTTGACTTATTCTTCAATAAACTTCGCATGATTGGTTTCAAAAACTCTAGTGTGCAAGTTTGGAGCATTAAACTTGTAACCCTTAGATTTTTCAGGAAAACCAATAAAATGACAGCTTACGGTTCTCGAGTCGAGTTTCATTTCTTGTGGATTATACATCCTAGCCTCTGCCTTGCACCCCTCAACATGAAGATGATTGAGACTAGGTTTCCTCGAGGTCCAAATCGCAAATGGAGTTTTATTCACAGCTTTGCTCGGGACTTGGTTCAACACATGATTTGCCATCTTCAAAGCTTTTCCCCAAAGAAAATGAGGGAGAGTTGTGCGGCTTATCATACTTCTCACTATCTCTTTCAGCGTTCTATTCCTTCTTTCCGAGACACCATTTCGCTCTGGTGTCCCAAGTGTGGTATATTGAGCTTGAATACCACATTCTTCAAGATATAAAGCTAATGGTCCCTTATGTTGCCCAACCTCTTTAAACCTACCAAAATATTCCCCTCCTCTATCCGATCTCAAAACCTTTATTGTAGTGTCCAATTGGTTTTCAACTTCTATTATAAAAAATTTAAAACAATTTGGGACTTGTGATTTTTCTGAAATTAAAAATTCATATCCATATCTTGAAAAATCATCTATAAATGTTACAAAATACACATTTCCACATATTGTTTTTGTGGGAACAGGACCACAGACGTCAGAATGGATCACTTCCAACAGTTTTTGACTCCTTGTTGAATTCTTCTTTTTAATTTTTGTCAACTTCCCTTTGCAACAATCCATACAATCATGTAGGTCGGTGAAATTTAAATTAGGCAAAATATTTTCTTTCACCAAACATTGCAATCTTGTTTTAGATATATGACCTAATCTTCTATGCCAAAGCATGGAAGAAAAGTCATTTGATAATGGTCTTTTAACTTGCAGTGAAGAATCAATATTATAACAATTTAAATAATTCAGGTGCAATCCAATTTCCAAAGATCATTGTCTAAAAGACACCAAGCAAATAATTCATATCATTCTTGATAAATAACCTTATGCTCTCATCGTCTTCGATGAAAGCAAAAACATTCCTTACAAGTTTTGAAGCAGAAACTAAAGATCTAATTAACGACGGAACATAAAGAACATCAAAAAGTTCTAAAATAAAGCCAAAAGATAGTCTAAGCTTGAGGTTGCCTATTGCTTCCACAACTACTTTATTTCCATTCCCAGCATGCACTTCGAAAACTTCATTACTTGTTGACGATCTTCTTGAAAAACCCTGCAAGGAATTGGTAATATGTATCGAGCAGCCAATGTCAAACCACCAAGTATTTGGAGGAGCCTCAACAAGTAAAGTTTGAAAACAAACAAAAACATTGATAATTTTATTACCTTTCTTCACTACCCATTTCTTTCTTTTCTCACAGTCCATTTTTCAAATGTCCTAATTGTTTGCAAAAATAACACCTCACGTTTTCCAAGTTCACCTTATAGTTTTGAGGTCCTCTAAAGGAGGAAGGAATATTGGCAACAACATTAGAGATAGTATAAGGCCTAGTTTGCTTACCAGTGTCACCATTGGCCTTTTACAGCATTGAAGTTGACCAAATTCACAGTCCAGATTTGGTCTTGCTCAGCCTATTCTCCTCTTGTACACAAATAAAGATCATCTCGTCAAGGATCCACTTCTCCTTTTATGTGTTGTATGATATCTTGAGTTGTTCAGATGATTCAGGTAGTGATGAGAGTGCCATATGGACAACAAAAGAATCATCAAGTGGCATCTTGAGATCCTTCAGCTTGGCTGCAGCGTCTACCAACTTCAAAATGTGCTCACGAACACTGGTTTTCCCATCGAACTTGAGTGATGTCAGAGTGGTCATCAAGTTACCCATTTCAACATTCTTAGAAACCTTAAACTTTGCACCCACAACCTCTAGAAAGTCTTTCGCCTTCTCGCACACTGGAATCCCACCTCTGACGGTCTTAGTGATTGACTTCTTCATCACCATAAGAGCCATCCTGTTGGATTTCTCCCACTTTTCAGCCTTCATCATTTGCTCATTAGTGCTGTTTTCAGTCACAGCAGGTGGCTGGTTTTCCCTCAGTGCAAGATCGTAATCCATCAGTCCTAGCACGATCTCAACATCTTGTTTCCACTTCTTAAAATTCTGTCCATTCAAGGGCTCAATGGAGGAGAAACTTAGAGCATTCGAATTCACTGAAGAAGCCACTAAAAACAATCAAATAACTTCATTGAAAAAATAATCAATCACAGATACATGTAACACCTTTGGGCAAGATACACGACTACATTTTATGCATATGGTCTGATCATGCATCCTTATTGTATAGCCTTCTTAAATAGGGTTCAAGTTACCACTAAAATTCTAATCTTTGGACGAGAAAATAGTTGGCTCAAAGACTAACTAAAAGCCTATACACTGATTAATAAAACCAACCAGTTAACTTAGTACCCTTTGGAGTATAATATTATCATGTCATGTATTACGAATCACTCTCCATGCAACCTCCTTAATAAACATTTGTTTTAATGGTTTATCAACATGATTTCCTTTAAATGATAATGAAGTTTGATTTCATATCAATTTGTATCAACTTTGCTCCTGAAGAAGCACACTCATGAAAACACGACATTAGTCATCACAATAAACAAATAGTACATAATGAATCTATGAAGAGCTAAGACATGCTCTGATACCAAATGTTGGAATTTTATTAGTTTAGCTTCACATAGATTACAATATTAACTAGAAGCAAAGTGTAAATCAAACCTGAAGAAGCCATTGTAACTGAGTTCACAGAGGTAAGTCTTCTACGTAATGGGGACCTTATGTTCTAACTAGAATATGGCTAGTTTACTGAATAAGAACATGCATTTCCCCTTGAGCAGGGATTGAACCTTTATAGACGTGTAACCTCAATCATTTCCTCCTATCACGGAAACAGTTTGATTAAACCCCACCTCCATTTGATTTCCAACGTGGGATATCCACTCTCTACCATGTTTATCCTTATTGTCCTACTTTAAAGGAAATAATATCTATTCATATATTAACTCTAACTAATTTCGGCTTCCACTAAACTTAAACCCTGATGTGATAAGTTTAGAGTCCAATAGGGCTCCAACAAGATCTCCCGCAATCTAGTTAATTCTCAATGCAAAACATAAGCCAAAAAATATGAACCTCATGTTCAGTGAAGAACATTAGCCAAAAATATAGTTGAAGAAGCCATTGTAACTGAGTTCACAGAGGTAAGTCTTCTACGCAATGGGGACCTTATGTTCTAACTAGAATATGGCTAGTTTACTGAATAAGAACATGCATTTCCCCTTGAGCAGGGACTGAACCTTTATAGACGTGTAACCTCAATCATTTCCTCCTATCACGGAAACAGTTTGATTAAACCCCACCTCCATTTGATTTCCAACGTGGGATATCCACTCTCTACCATGTTTATCCTTATTGTCCTACTTTAAAGGAAATAATATCTATTCATATATTAACTCTAACTGATTTCGGCTTCCACTAAACTTAAACCCTGATGTGATAAGTTTAGAGTCCAATAGGGCTCCAACAAGATCTCCCGCAATCTAGTTAATTCTCAATGCAAAACATAAGCCAAAAAATATGAACCTCACGTTTAGTGAAGGACATTAGCCAAAAATATAGTTGAAATGGCAGAAACAACATGCACCATTTCTGCCTATGTACGATAAATCTAATCTCATATACATTTTAGTTTTATTGTATCAAGCACAACAAAAACTTGAACTGAGAGCAGTTGCTTATCAAGCTTCAAAGATATATGAGGTAAAAAACAAGACTCGGATCATAAAAACGTGTAAACACGAATATCTTGTGACAAATGACAAGAGAACATGTGTACAAAATAATTTTATATTAATGAATTTGTAGGGTTACAATCTCTTTACAACTTGATCCTCTAAATCGATCTCCGAAATGTGTAGATGTGTAGTGTTGTTGATCCAAGGGTCGCAATGACTTGATCTTGGATGAATGAATGCCACAAGGTTTTGGCTCTTGGCAATGGAGGAGCTAGCACGTGTAGGGGTGCTTGGTGGTTCTTCACGGGATTTGACGAAGAAAACGAAGGGTTTTCCAAGTCTTCTTGAGTGTTTGAGTGTTTTGGTGGTTTGAGTGCTTGAGAGTTTCAGAATTTCAAAGCATCAGCGTTTGGGCGTGAAATAATTTTCGGATCCCTTTCTTTGTCTTAGAACCTTCTATTTATAGACTCTCTAAGCCTTGACTAATGATGGATTTGGCCTTGATTGTGGGCTTGATTAATTGACGAAAGAACCAGGACTCTATTTGTGGGCCGGTTCGTGATTTGACTCCATCAATTAACATCTGATTTAACTAAATAAAAATCAAATAATTCATTTCTGCCAGATGTTGACACGTGTCATTCTTGATGACTCGTTCTATTTTGATGAGTCATATCCATGTGTATGATTTTGTGAGACACGTGGTGCATGCCACGTATGCCCTGACACGTTGAAACTTTAATGCGTTTGTGAACATTTATTTCACCGAAATTTTGATATCTACAAAACGAATTCAAAATTTGCTATCAAATGAATTAATGAATTTTAGCTGACAATTAAACTGAGTTCCAACACTGCATTCTTGTTTTTGCAGAAAATCCAAAACAAGAATGCAAAAACACAAAAGAAGAAAAAAACAATGTGGGACTTTTCTGTCTATAAACCACATCTTGCAGACTATCTATTCGATGATCTATATTCTAATTAAGTAGATAAACAAATGTACGATCGAGCACTAAGAAAACATTTTGTAACTTTTGGCTTGCATAATAATTTCGCGTGCTCCTCCTATGGGTGAAAAAAGAGCCAGCAGCACGCCCACCACGATCGAAAACTGAAATCAAACACAAAATAAAACATGTGGAGTTTAGCTCTTGCATAATATAAAAAACTTAAAAAACCATAATAATAATTTGACAAAATAAAGAAAGATAGTATGTCACTGAAAAACTAGCTAATATTTTATGAATATCACTCAATTACGCATTGAGATTTGACATGCGCATATGTGTGATGCGCAACGTGTCCGCATATGTGTGATGAGCATGAGAGAAAGTGGGTTTGTGAACATACCCATGAGGCCCACCAGTGCATACTAAATCTTTTTGGTTTGTGAACGACAATCCACATAACGCAAGGCATCTGCACCAAATTCAATTCAGCAACTTAAATACTACACCTATACTAATTACCTAGATAAATACAATGTTAAATAATCTGTGTCGTTGTATCATCAATTGAGATTGTATATGAACTTACGTAATAAGATGTCGAGGAGAACACTAAACCTCCAAATAGTCCTAACAATCCTCCAAAAAATGGAATGCACATTGCAATGAACCCTGCTACGACTGTAAAAAGTTTCAAGAAAATTAAACATCATCTATTCACAAAAGATGTCACATATTTGAGCAAAAAGAGTAAGAGATCGGTCATAAATATACCGGCCAGTAGTAGTTTTATTATTCATAGAGAGAATGGTACTTACGTACGTATGCACTGCGAGCAATGAAACGCAATAGCAATCCTGGTTTGAAACGTAAATTATTTACTAAAACCGACTCGATCAGATCAAACACAGGCATTGAAAAGACCTGAATATATATAATAAAAAATAAGGAAGCATTAGCAATTAATTAAGTAGTTAATTGATAATGTCGTATAACTGTCTTATTTGTATATAATAATGTATGCATGCTTTTACTAGTTATAAAGTGTGTATTTGTTCAATTACCTGATAGCTTCCTATAACATGGAAAAACACCATTAGGTTAGCGGCTGCGATGAGCCAAGCAGGTTTTTCTAGTGAGATGAGAACATCATCCTCTACAGTATTGCCAAAAGCCCAAAAGCCAGAGATTGCAACTGCAAGATAGAAAAATATTACGATGACGTAAGCCACGACAACGCCTCTCCACATTGCAATTCTTGAGGGTTTCTCTGGAGTTGAAGGGATTGTGGCTTGAATCTCTAAAGCCACGCTGTGTCCGGCAAAAGCAAATGCTATTGTTCCTAATCCACCCAACATATCAAATACTTGGCTTGGTGTCGTATGAGATCGAAGTGAATGATCAACATGCTCGTGGTTTTTCACACCCATGATTGTCGATGTCACAAATGCTATCATCGCGTAACTGCATGCAACAAATATATAGCATTATCATCAGAAATAACTAAGAAATGAATGATTAAGAAGGAAGGAATATATACCCGCAAGACATGAGTGCCGCGAGGAGAGAAATTCCTTTCAGAGAATTGAAATTGGGAGATTGGGAGAGCCCTAATTGCAATACAGTAAAGAAGAGGATGAAATATGTTTGTCTAATATGGCCTATGCTTGGAACAACGAGTTCGAAGAATTTTTTCAATGACTTGCCACCAGTGACTGTATACACAATTGATGAAGCCACCTGCACAGTCATCTGCTGCGGCATAATAATCCAGTACCCTAGTTTTGGCCCAAAACAATGCTGCCCTAGTTCCGGGTATCGATCAAAACGCTGCCCGGGTACTATTTCATGCAGTCTAATCAGTTGCCAGAATGAGTAGAAAGTGATCACCCATGACAAGAAAATGGCTGCAATTCCAGGGCCCCTGAACAAATAAATATCAACGTACCATAAGATCAAACGTAAGTATCTCGAAATTTTATTTAGTTTATATATGTGGTATATATTAGCAAGAACTAAATTTCGTACTCGTGTAACTATATATATGTATCTATATATATATATATATATTTTTTTTTAATATATAGAAAGAAGAAGAATACATTACCAGCCACATCCTGATAATGCATACGGTAAGCCCAGTATTCCTGCACCAACAACAGCCGTGACATTGTGGAAAGCTGAGTACCACCATTTTGCATTCCTGTCAGCAGTGATGGGCAGCCAGTTATTTATATCGAGTTGCTCTTGGGCCCTTCTAGCTGCTTCATTTTCATTCGTAGTGTTTTCCTGGATTTTAGTTGCATATATACAAATATATATTAGGTTCGTTTACGAACAGCCATCAAGATACAAAGTAGAAACCCAAATGTAAACTAGCTAGATATTGATCTAGTGGAATTATGAGTATATCATAGATAGATCAATGAATCGGCATTCACATATCGGGCTGCTTCCCCGGATTTGGATTTCATAGCAACATTAAATTGTGTATTGTGATTAGCAAAATACAAAAGATTGCCAGAACTAAAGAAATGTGTATATTTTGATGAATCTCATAAACATATGCACTTACCGCTTGAGCACTTGATTGATGTTGGTCGGTCATTGTGGTAGATTGATTAGCTAGCTTGCCAAAGAGAGTTAGTGTCAGAAGTATAGTACTCTGGGGAGCTTAAATACTAAAATTTAGATAGAGTGGAGTCTGCATCTTTGAGATCCTAATTTGTTGGGTGTTGAATTAGTCGTGGAGTCTAAACTACAGTGTTGTGGTGAGCTGAGCAGTGCAGTGGAGAAAATAAAGGAACAACCAGATCAGCCTTATCTGATGTAATTATATGATTACAATGAAGTGATTAATCACTCCATTAGGAAATAAACAATTATCGTAATCAAATATCTTTCCTATTTTCTAGCAATTTGTCCATGATTTTTGCCTTGTAATTTGTTTTGCAAAATCGTTGAATAATTACACTCGCACATAATTCCTCAGCATTTTGATAAAAAAAAAAAACCCTAGCTGTAATAACCAAATTAAAAGAAAAAATAGAGAAAACCCTAGACACAACAATTTTTGTGGATCTTCTTTAAATTTTGTTAGATCACGAAAATCACTCGAGAAATTATACACATATGAAAGCCTAGTTATTGTTAACCACCATAGGGTAGCTTAGTGGTTAGGGACGAATTCCAAACCCGTATTTCACATGGCTCATCTTGGGTTCGATTCCTGGTGCGTGTGATCATACAATGATGGTTAGGGGTGACTGAAATGCCTCAGTGAGTTTTTCCGGGTCTCAAAAAGGTAACCTGCTGTGGCGAAGCCACCAGCTGGTCCCTTTAAAAAAAAAATCCTGGTTATTGTTTGAGGCAGGGTACGTAGTGCATCAAGGGCAATTGTTCAAACTATTTGGCTAAGGTTTGTTACGGAGGATTTAGGCGAACTTCAAACAGAAGTGACTCCACTAAAGTGTGATAACAATTAAGCAATTTCCATCACCAAGAATCATGTTTTCATCAGCAAAACAAAGCACACTGACAAAATATATCACTTTGTCAATGATGCACTTCAAGAGGGTGTTATTGATTTGATCTACTGTCCAAACAAAAGAACAGGTTGTAGATATATATTCACAAAAGCATTAGCAAAGGATCAGTTCAATTATCTCAAAGAGCTTATTGGAGTGAAATCAATATACAATTTAAAGGAGAGTGTTGAATTATAAATTGCCACACTGATTTCTTGTTGGCGGAGTTAATTAGAAATGTTGTTGTGAATCTGTGCTTATATTGCCAAATGGATTTTTGAAATGTATTTGTTCTATTGTAACTCAAAGGTCTTAGTTGTGCCACTTGTCTTAGACTCATAGGTTGTAAGATAGATGGCTAGGATTACTTGATGGATGGCTAGGATTACTTGATGTAACAGTTAGAGCCAAGCTCTAGTGCTCATCACTCTCTCTGAATGAATGAACATTCACTGTTTTTCACAGCTTTTAGAAAATATCATTCTTTTCCAAAACAATCCAAAAATATACAAACTCGTTTTGATATACATATTTTCTTTTTACATTCATAAATACAATATATCTAATGAATTCTAACATGAACATGTGATTTGGTAGACATACTTTGTTGTCACTAGTTTATCACGTTACAAGCCTTTTAGTAGGATGAATAATTCACCATTTAATATGTTAAAAAGATTAACTGACAAGATAAACACCTCTAAAACTAGTAATTGATTATTAGGGGGGAATTTCTCGTAATCTCATCCCTAATGAAGATTTTCTCCATTAATAGCACGTTTATGTAAAGGTAATTAGAATCAAAATGGAGAATTGAACTTTGGTTACAAGATACTCTAGTGTTTACGTAATATTGGGGAATAAAAAAAATGGAGCTTTAATAAAAAGGGGTTGGGCTAACTTTAATTTAACAAAAAATCATTCTAAACTATTATTTAATCAAAAGGTCTTAAAATTTAATCCTAAGGACACAACTATTCATGTATCAAGCCCTACAAACATAACAACTCACAGACTGCATTAAAAGCCCAAACCAACAATAAATATTTTTTACAAACTTGCTCCTGATGGAATCCAACCAAGCCCATTATCCTATTCAAATCCAACTGTGATCGAAAATTAAATTCCATTTGCTTTTTCCATGACAAACCATTAATGTCTACCTTGGTTTTTACACCCTCTCTTTCTCTCTTTTTTTGGGTTTTCTTCTCCAACCCTCTCTTCTTCTCCATGAATTTGCATAAACTTGTCACCAATTTGTTTTTTTTTAAAATATTATTACATAGATTTGAAAATTAACTGTGATCGAAAACTGACCGTACGATATACAATGAACGGATACGATTTAAGGATCTCTAGGATCCTCATTCATGTTAGTGCATTCACCTTCTTTACCTAATATAAAAAAAGTTAAAGTTTTACCCTTCTAGAATTTCCAAATTTCACTTTGAAACTTCATGTGCTCTCTTTGTAATTGAATCCAACATTGTATGTTCTATTTCCAAGAAAAGCAAATTCCACATCAAGCAATAGTGTGAGTTATTTTGTTATAGTTCCAGAAATAGTGTAGGTTATTTTGCTGTAATTTCAAAAATAGTGTAGGTTATTTTGGTTCAGTTTTAAAAAATAGTGTGTAATTTTGGTATAGTTCCAGAAATTGTAGGTTATTTTGGATCACTTTTAGAAATAGTGTATGTTATTTTGTTGTAGTTCCAGAAATAATGGTTATTTTGTTCTCTTTCATAAATAGTGTGAAATATTTTGGTTTAGTCTTTAGAAATAGTATGTAAGTTTGCATTAGTTCCAAACATAGTGTGAGTTATTTTGGCTATGTTTCAAAAATAATGTTGGTTATTTTGCTGTAGTTTCAAAAAGAGTGTAGGTTATTTTGGTTCAGTTTAAGAAATAGTGTGAGTTATTTTGGCTATGTTTTAGAAATAATGTTTGTCACATCCCGGCCCAGGCCCCCACCACATCGCGGGCTCGACTTCGCCATAGCACGATATTGTCCGCTTTGGGCCCCGACCATGCCCTCACGGTTTTGTTTTTGGGAACTCACACGAGAACTTCCCAGTTGGTCACCCATCATGGGATTGACCTCGTACAAACTCGTTTAACTTCGAAGTTCCAATGGAACCCAAAACCAGTGAGCTTCCAAAAGGCCTCGCGCTAGGTAGAGATGGGAATATACATATAAGGCTTACAAGATCCACTCCCATGGGCGATGTGGGATGCTTCAATCCACCCCCCTTAGGGCTCCGACATCCTCGTCGGCACACTTTCGGTCAGGGATTGACTCTGATACCAAATTGTCACATCCCGGCCCGGGCTCCCCACATCCCGGGCTCGACTCCGCCGTAGCACGATATTGTTCGCTTTGGGCCCCGACCACGCCATCACGGTTTTGTTTCTAGGAACTCACATGAGAACTTCCCAGTGGGTCACCCATCATGGGATTACTCTCTCACGAACTCGCTTAACTTCGGAGTTCTGATGGAACCCAAAGCTAGTGAGCTCCCAAAAGGCCCCGTGCTAGGTAGAGATGGGAATATACATATAAGGCTTACATGATCTACTCCCCTGGGCTATGTGGGATGCTACAATGTTGGTTATTTTGCTGTAGTTTCCAAAATAGTGTAGGTTATTTTGGTTTAGTTTCAGAAGTAGTATGAGTTATTTTGCTGTGGTTCCATAAATACTGTGAGTTATTTTGGTTATGTTTCATAAATATTGTAGGTTATTGTGTTGTGGTTCCATAAATAGTGTGAGTTATTTTGGTTATATTTAAAAAATAGTGTGTACTTTTGCTGTAGTTTCATAAATATTGTGCTATGCATGAAACAAAAACACAATTTTAGGCACCCACAAATGCAACACATAGGTTTTATTCACAAATCCATATCTTTGTAATTTATCAGATCCAAGAAAAAAAGTCCAACATGAAAAATAACCAACCAGAAGTAATCAACTTTTGGATCAACCTATATAATACTGTAAAGTTCTAAAGCAAATGTACATACATGACACATGGTTTCCTCTCACAAATTTTTTTCTATG
The DNA here is from genome assembly GCA_035220775.1 of Malus fusca. Classification (NCBI taxonomy): domain Eukaryota; kingdom Viridiplantae; phylum Streptophyta; class Magnoliopsida; order Rosales; family Rosaceae; genus Malus; species Malus fusca. The sequence continues at coordinate 46,860,815 of CM069073.1, read as the reverse complement.
TAATTAGTTTAAAAGACGATTAGAATGTGATGATTCAATTCGAAATTAATTGAACGAAAGACTAAACTAGAGGGGTTGTATTACCTATTTTGTGTTTTAATTATTACCTATTTCAAGTACAAATTTAATATATTTTTTTCTGATAGATTTCTTAGAAATATAAATTATTATATAAACTTGTTTATTGTTTTTCAATTTGTTAGGTCAACGTCTCTTTCAATGAAGAGGTCTTTAGAAAAAGATATGATAGTGATAAATTAGAGAGTGATATACCTTTTGCATCTAATGATATTGCACCAGTATCAATTGAGTAGCCTCATGATCCCCACCAAACATCTAATATAATTGAACCTCAAGAAAAAGTTTTTGATGATGCTTCTTCGGAATGAGACCTGGGAAAACGGATTCAAATACATGAATATCCTATTAATCAACAAGATGAAGTTCGACGTGATTATATCAAAGCTAGACCTTACCGACTGAAACTTCTTGAGTATCCTAGGTCTTGGTTTGGATTAGAATATCGTCGATTTCAGTATTCTTGGCAAAGCTAAATAGTAGATTTAGTGAGGAGGCAATGGAACTTCTTATTCTCAGTTCAACTTTAGAACCAAGAGATGCTTTTGAGGCGTTTAACATTGATCATATTTGCAAGCTTATAGAGAAATTTTATCCCCTGGATTGCACTGAAAAAAAGTTGCATACATTGAGATACAAGTTGAAAATCTATGAATTAGATGTACCACATCATCTTGTGTTTCAAAAAATGTCTACTACTTCTGAATTATGTCAGGGATTAGTTGAAACAAAGAGGTCCGAAAGGTACTATTTGATCGATAGGTTAATTTAACTTGTATTGACTCTTCCTGTTTCTACAACAACTACTAAACGAGCTTTTTTAGCAATGAATCTTATTAAAACAAGACTTCGCAACAAGATGGAGAGTGAATTTCTAGCAGATTCAATGGTTGTCTACATTGAAAAAGAGCTTGCCGAAAAGATTGATTTAAATGAAATAACAAAGGATTTCAATTCCATTAATGTTCGAAGGGCACAACTTAAATAGGTATTTTTTCTTTTTATTTGCTAGGTTGTTATGACAAGATTGATGACGTATGTTTCTTTCTATTATAAGTTGCAACTTTAAATGTTTTCTTTGTTAAATCTAGTTGAAACTTGATTTATTCAGAGTTAAATTTCTTACTTCAAATTATTGCTTTTAGGCTTATTATTGTGTAACTTTATGTAAGTAACAAAAAAATTTAACCATTTGATTTCGTAGTAATAATTTTAATTTAACCCACCCAACAAATAATTTATCGCTCCGCCATTGTCATTGACATAACATATAGCTATCTACGTGACAAAAATTTTAACTTTTTTGCCTTTCGGTGGAGAATTCGCAAAAGCTTCAGTCACATCAAATAAAATTTCTCCAAAAAGGTTAATACATTGCACAAGATAATGAGGACGTGTGTCCTCGAGTCCTGCTATTCTCCAAGGTACCAAGCGCTCATGCCCAACAGCTTGGCAAAAGTTAATCAATAATAAAATGAAAAATCAAACTAGCAAGCAACTTTTTATTAATTAAAAAAAAAGGAAAAAAGACAAAATGAAAAGGAGACTTTGCAATCGTCTGCAAGATTCAAGCCAAAGCTTCAACAATCACCGAACAAGACTTTCCGAAACGATGACGTCCATCGCTGGAGGTCGTCCTTAATAATCGGTGTTATTTACGATATAGGACGACGAGTCGTGATTGTTGTAGAAGTGAATGGATTGGAGGTGGGTGACTGGAGAAGAGAATGATTGGTGTTGGGCGCTGGCAACGATCTCTCATCTTCTTTTCTCTTCTTCTTTGGGAGAATATCGTCCGCCGTCAGTCATGAAGAAATGGGGGAGACACACACAGCATAGCTGAGATATCCATAACTAACAAAGGCTTGCCATTAGGGACAAAATAGGAAACTCATTGTTTGGGCCGTTTTAATTGGACTAGTTTAGTGTTGGGATTTGTCCTAACCATTAAATAAAGTTATTGCATGGTTTTTGGTTAACATTCAAAGTTTTCAAACCATTTTCATTAGTTTTCCCTAAAAAAATGTGATTTTGTATAAAATCAATAAAAAGTTATCATATTGACAATAGATCAACAATATTTATGTTAATTATAAATAGGTTAATAATGTATTATGATACTTAAATGCATTTAAAATAAACAATAATTACAAAATCTGCCACCACAGTTGTTACCCACTTGAACTGACATACTATTTCTCATATTTTTCTATTTTGGAATAGGTCAATACGAATTAAGACACTGCATTGCAGTGTCTGTTTCGTGATTCTGTTTTTCACATTAGGATTCAAACGCTGTGTTGTAGTGTCTGTTTCCTGGTTCCATTTTTTCCATCACTCATCGTGAGACTCTTGATTTTTACATTTGAATTCAGACACTGCAATGCAGTGTTCGTTTCCTGGTTCATTTTTAACATTATTTTTACACTTAGATTCAAACACACTGCAATGCAGTGGCTATTTCTTGGTTTTTTTTATTTATTATTTTTTTTTTTTTTTGCATTTTGATTCAGACACTGCAATGCAGTGTCCATTTCTTGGTTTTGTTTTTATATTATTTTTACATTTGGATTCAGACACTGCAATGCAGTGTCCGTTTCCTGGTTCTATTTTTATATTATTTTTACATTTCGATTCAGACACTGCAATGTAGTGCCCATTTCTTGATTTTTTTTTTTGTTGCCATTTTTTATTCAAACACTGCAATGCAATGTCTATTTTCTAGTTATGTTTTTATGCAGTATCTGATTTGGGTTTCAATTAAAACATGTCGAAATGCAATCTGTCTTTCGTTCTTGATCCCAAACCTCTAACGCAACAAAAAAACCCAGAAAGACAACTTGCATGTTCAAAAAAAAAAGACCAAAATTGAAAATAAACTGATTTCAAATTTTCCATTCTTTCTCCTTCCTCCCTCCATCACTTCTCTCTGTGTGAATTCAATCAACAACACCCTCCCCTCTTGATCTCTCATTGCTATTATAAACTCAATTGACAACCACTTTTCTAGCCAAGAATCAATGAGATTAGCCATGGATTAATGAAACTCAGTGGCAGATCGATAAGATATAACATCCGAACGACAAATTTAATGGCGGCGATGAGATTTTCGTGCCCACTGCTACAACCGAAGTGTTTTTTACTGATGGGCTTTCAAGTATAGATTCATGGCTTGTATTGATTCATATATCAACGAGAGAGAGAAGGGGGGAGAGAGATTTTTATTGCTGGTTTCAATTATGGATTCATGGCTTGTATTGATTCATCAACGAGGGAGAGATAGAAATAGAGGCATTTGAGTTATCTTCACGTGCAGAAAAGAGAGAGTTTTTGGAAAAATGATCATGAAATTTTTTATGATTTAATTTGGGGCAAAAAAGTAATTTCATAACTATTTATATGGGCTTGAAACCCATGTGACATTCCTCATTGACTTATGCCTAATTAACAAAAATATTTCATTGATTAAGTCCAAAATAAAAATTGACCATTGATATATGGTTCATTAGTAAAGTTTTTATTGACCTTTTACTAAATTTCCTATAAAATAAAATTGGTGGGACCTACACAAATTTTGAAACCCAATTCCAAAATTTAGAGGAATTGGATTCCCTACATTTAGGTGGTAGTTGAAATTCGAGTAATTAGATTTTTCCTCCCCATTATACCTCACTTGTTTCTAAAAGTTCAAGATCACCCTTCGTATTAACCAACGCTGCCAATCGTAGTTCAATATGGAATTTATAATAACACTAATTAAAATAAAAATAAAATTTCGGTGTGTTTAATATTTGGTGGATAGAGGAACTTAACATTTTTTTCCCTATTAATTAGTATATCAAATTTAACCAAAAAACTAATATATGTTGTAGGCATAATTTACTGAACTATATAAAGGCCATAGAGAGAAAGGTGTGGCACATAGAGAGAAAAGAGATATGTGTAATTGTGAGGTGTGTTCTATTTCACCCAATTGTGCCTTTATTTATAGTAGTAGAATAGGTAAAATCCTTACCCTTTTAGAATTACAACTCTTAATAGGTAATCAACTCCTAATAGGAATATAAGAGATATCCCTAGATACTCTAAGATTTACACAATCACATTCCTAATCTAATAGGATTGCAACACTCCCCCTTGAGTGTGTAAATACTCAAGTAAATGGCGTATCAGGTCTTTAGTGATGAAGCAAGACAGTTGATGAAGTTGTCGGCACAATGAGCGAATGCAAGTCTCATATCAAAAGAAGAATGCATAAAAAGTAAAACTCACAAAACTTCGCTATGGTAAAACCCAAGGTGGGAGAAAACCCCAAGACTAAGGAAAAAAGTGAGAAGTTGCATTAAGTCAAAGCTATATGTCTTTTGGACGCAAGTAGACGAGCTCACAAGGGTATGATCAGCCCATGCTGGATGCCTCATTAAAACCTAGTTTGGTAGCAAAAACCCAGTGGGAAAAATGCTCCTAATCGTAGGGAAAAATGGTACATTAAGATCAAGTGAGTATACTTCTGGATACTCCCCTTGAGTTTGACAGAACTTCCAAATGAGAACTACAAGCATTCCATATGAATAGTTAGACATACCAATTCCTCGGACATGCTTCTGGAAGGTTGACTTCGATAGTGACGTCGTGTAGAGGTCGGCAAGGTTGTCTGGGATCGGCTTGCATGTCTTCAATCTCCTGATGCTTTTCTAATGTAGATGTAGACGCAATATGTCATGGCATTGACTTCGTTAATGTATCATGTCTTGGTCGGGTGGATACATGTAGCATAGTCTTCATGGATTGTTGTTGGGACTCAACGATGGATGAAAACAGCAAGTACTTCGAATATGCTCAACAAGAACTCCTAACCATGTCTCACTTGTGGTGTAGTGAAGTAAAGTGAGTTTTGGAACGATTCGAAGATTTCAAAACTAAGGTCATATCATGGACCTCCAAGATATTGCGATATCCATAACAATAAAGACATAACCATTCGAGAATTTTGCCTTGTGCGGGTTTGATAAGTAATATGCGTCAGCATAACAAACAAGGCAAACATTATTCTGAGGATCAGGGGGGTTGGATCCGCTCGAGATGCGATGGGATTTGCCCTCATAGTATGTCATATCTGGGCCCGGGCCCCAACCGCATCCCGAACTCGACTTCACAGTAGCACGATATTGTTCACTTTAGGCCTCGACCACACCCTCACGGTTTGTTTCTGGGAACTCACACAAGAACTTCCCAGTGGGTCACCCATCATGGGATTGCTCTCGTGCGAACTCGCTTAACTTCAGAGTTCCAATGGAACCTGAAGCCAGTGAGCTCCCAAACAAGAACTTTTTTTTTTTTTGATGTAATTTTTGTCTATGGTCGAATCTAGAATGGTAGCCCCCCATCTCAATCTTATTCGAAGGTCGATTGAATCAAAAGGATGTTGGAAATGTGCCCTAAAGCCATTCATATGATGATACTTTACGGATATTTCACATGTTAAACTAATCTAGTTTACATATAAAGGGCAAACATTATTGTTTGAGACGTCTCATATAAATGTTATATGCTTAAACGATAAAGTCCAAGGAATATGTGATTGGAAGAATGCAATCTAATGTAGTTAGATTAATGAGACCATTCTTTCGTAGACACATCCTAAACGTTCCTGATCATAGGATTGCCAATTGGGCATTGACAGTCCGATAAGATCAGTACGTGCTATGTCTTCTCTCAGGGAGAGTGACTAGTCTCGAGTCATTGGTGTGTGTGACATCAAGACAAGTACGTAGGTGCTCAATAGAGAATGAGTTCACTGAACACGATCAACGAGGAGTTCTCATACTCATGTCACATGAGAACTCATGTTTGGGATAATGCAAATTAGTCCTTTGACCTGAGGCATCACAGTTGTTGTCTTGTGGTTAAGTCCTTGATCTTTGATTATGCCAAAGTCACCCCATCGGGGTGTCCACGACATCATTGGGGTTAAGCCACTTAGTCATGGAGACAAGTGAATGCGCAACAAGGGATCTCTAACCTTCAATTGGCTTGAGGGAGAATACTCTATGATATGATTAAAATCTCTGGCCAGAGTATGAATGAGATTGGGGAATGCGTTCCAAATCACATTCAAGGTAATCATAAAATGCAAATGAATCACATTGGATAGTAGACATGAATAAATAAACTATCAAACCAAACAATGTGGTCAAGAGTATTAGATTAGAGAAAGACCGTATTGCATTTGTAATCCTAAACTGAATAGGTTCTCTACCTCTTCTGATTAGCTTGGGTAGCCATGATATGCTGCTAGGGGTCACTCATGGTTTGTGGAAGCCCTAAACGTGTGTAATCACTAAAGGGAGAATTGAAAGTAAGTTTCAAATTCACAATCGATGTAAAATGGTTTTAATCGCCCACTGCCTCGCTAAAAAGAACCTAATGTATCGTACACCAAATAAGGTGGAGATTGAAGAAACAAAGGAGATGAATTAAATGGTTTAATTATTTATGGCAAGGATTAATTAATATGTTAATTAATCAAACGAATAAGTTCGTTAAAGATCTCAGGATAGTTTTGGACCTTAAGGCCCAATGGGCTTCGAACGTCAAAGCCCATTGACTTAAGTTGTATGACAACTTAATGAATAAAGATTCACAAAGGCCCAAAAGCCCATATCCATTTAGTGTTGAATTAGGGTTTTTGGTTCTTTAGGTCATTTAAAGAAGTGACTATATAAAGAACTTTATAACCTAAAATTCATAAGTTGTTGATTTTAGAGAAAATTGGTGAGAACACAAAGCTTCCATTTCTCTCTAAGAGGCCAACCACCTTGGGGGATATTGTCTAGCAATTCTATTTCCTCAAGGTCACTCATTTCCTCTCCAATCCAACCTTGGTGTAGAATCTTTAGAGGTTCTCAATTTTGGGAACTTGGAGAACCTATTCTTCTAACCAAATCCATGGAGCTAAGAAGCAAGGAATGAAGGCCCTATCTCTTGGGTGATTATCCTTTGCATATGCAAAGAGGAATCTACAAAGGTAAATATTTCTCAACTAATAAATGTTGATTTAAAAGTTGAGTCAAGGTTCACCAATCTACTAGGCTTTGAATTTCATGGTAGATGTTTTGTTTTTGAATGCATGAAAGCATGATTCCGCCTTTAATTGTTAATTGCATGCTATATGATGTTATTCAAATGAACATGTTTTTCACAAAATTTCCTTCAAAGGAATGAATCCCTCACTCGCTGTCTACTTCTCGAGTCCTGCGAAGGATTGTTTATGGTGGAACTATTATAGGAAAAAAAAGAGTTCTCTTTTTCGTGATAGGTATGGGGCTATTCTGTGAGATAGCTGCGTGCGACGGAGCCTCGTCCAGCGCATCGGATTTCATAAATGAAGTGGTTCAACCTCCCGTTGTCGAGAAGGCTCCCCCTCCTCCAAGGCCTCGTACTAGGTAGAGCTGAGAATATACATATAAGACTTATATGATCATCACCCCTGGGCGATGTGGGATCTTACATAATACCTTCAGGGTACGTCTTTAATACCAATTCAATGGTTGCGAGGCAGTTTTCTGAAGCTCTTCTAGAGTTTTAGTGAAATTCGTGTCAACGACATAAGCTGTAACTCTAGCAATTCAGAATAAAACTTCATAGTTTAACATGCAAGGGCATTCATTCAATCCCTAACTAATCAAATAATTACTTAGACGGGTATACCACATCCGTCATATTATTTCAATCCATAAGTGAACGCCTTAAACAAGTTAAGAGGGTGTTCCGTGGTTTGGAACTATTTGAACCAGTCCATGTAATTCTTTGGGAACTTACATATAAATCTTTGTATCAATATCCCCATGGAGAAAACATTAACCACATTTCATAATGCTGCTATCAATCACAGGATGTTTGAGAGAAACTTTGCGCCTTAAGGCGTGCATCATATCACAATATTTTATTCATCTCATAACGCTTCATTTCCCACTTGTAACACAACAGGGTTACCTTGGGCAGTGTAGGAACGATAGGTCCAAAACACACTTTGGTAAGGAATTTGACCTGGATTGTAATTTTGGTTGTCCAATCAGTTCTACGTTGTCACTTAATCAATGGAACACAGTTCGATATCGTTGCTTTTCATTTATGTCGATAGCTACCATATAAATGAAACCATCATCAATGGTAGTCTCATTTCAATTCCATTTAGCATGTCCAAACTAGTATACTGGACCAAGAACTTCAAGTCTCGGGAGTAATCCAGATTAATCTCATGAGATGGAAATGATTTGAGACAATGATCAAGTATAGATTCATTGTTGTGCCGTATCTCCCTCTTCTAGGGAAGTGAATCCTACAAACTGACTGATCTGTCGTGCTCCAAGTTAAGACAGATTGATTGGCTATTCGTCGGTGTATCGGACTGTCCAACATGGGTGTCCAAACCGTCCAACAGGGGCGGCACACCCTTCAGGGATGTTGACTCGACGTTCGTTAAGTACGTCTATCCTTGCAGGCATGTTTGCAGCAGCTGGTATATGATCTCGTCACTATAGTTAGTTCAAAGGAATGCGTCTGGAGCAACATTCTGAAAGCTAGAATTTATTGCACTTGATTATCACACTTGTGTGATATAGGATCAAGATGAGACATAGTGGGCAACGTCCACGCAAATTCGCGCTGTTCTATAGGAACATTGACATTCTTATCTCTCCCTAACGGCGGGAAGACTGTCTCATTAAAGTGATAACCTGCAAATGAGCAGTTAAGAGATCGCGTGCAAGGGCTCTAAAAGAACCAGTGTGAAGGAGAATCATAATCGACAAAGATTCACATCCTTCTTTGAGGATCCATATTGGTACGTTGCAGTGGCGCAACTTGGCACATGGAATGCACACCCAAATGTGTAAATACGAAAATCGTCAGGTTTGTACCCAGTAACCAACTGTAACGTCAAATAGGTTGGGTGGCAATGGGCCTCAAGGCGAACCAACATAGTTGTGTACAAGATTGCATAGCCCTAGGCAGAAACCGAAAACTTGGTACGTTCACCAAAATCTGGGCAACCATTTAAATTGCGCTTTATGATTACTAGGTGAGGCTATTTAGGGTGAACATGGGAATTCGATGTTCAATTATAAACCCAAAATACATGCAATACTTTATCGAAAATCGTCGATATAAACTCTTCGACATTATCCAGTCTCCCGAATTTTAAGGGATAAGTAGGGTGGTGAGCCCTTAATAGGCCATGAGGTTTAACAGCAATGTGTGCGGACAAACATGTGACCAGTTTGTTGATTCATCAACCAAAACCATAAGTATTTATATGGTCCGCATTTTGGTTGGATTAGTCCACATATATTCCCTTGAATCCACTGTGAAAAGAGAGTTGTTTTGTATCTTTGCTAGAGATGATTTAGAAATCAAATTTCCCAAAATGAGCGGGTTTTGGCTAAGTGTGCTTGTAGGCACAAGATCCTTACTTCGGGTAAGGAGATGCGTTGTAGCATCATTGTTCGACCTAAGTGTCCCAAAAAGGTCATGCCAAAACAAGTACACTACTCGAATCACCTGGCTCCAGGCTGGCCACATGTGGCGTGTTTCTAGTTGGAAGACAACCCATTAGCCTTAAATCAAAGCTTCAGGCTCATTTTTGGAGGTGGTGCAAAGATATTTCACTCTATTTTCTTCAGTGGTTTCATTGATGATCGTTGTTCTCTCGAATATTCTTAAAAACTCAATGACATAGAGAATTTAAGGTTCTTTAAATGGTAATTCAGTACCATGCATACAATGAGGAGCATGCCAATGCTCTTAATCAAGTTGGATAAACCCGAATTGGGTTTGGTAGGCTTTAGCCGAAGCTAGAGGGGTCTGTTTGGTAGGTCTCTACCGAAGCAGAGTAGTACCGTTTGGTGCACCTCTGCCGAAGCAGAGCATGCCCTTCGGTGCATCCCTGCCGAAGTAGGGCATCACCATTTGGTAGGCTTTGATCGAACTGGATTGGGCTATTCGGTAAACTTCAATCGAACTAAGTCTGTACTTTTCTCTCACGTTTGTGGTAGTAATCAAATCCGAGAATTTGGTAACCTTCCGTTTTCTACATTGCTGCGTTAGGAGCAAGTTAGAAACATGGAAGGACGAGAAAAGTATTCTCTAGTAAAAATTCTATCAGATTTATGAACTTCAGAATTATACTCATTCATGGACATAGTCATGGTGTGCTTTAGGCAATGTCTTTCATGATTAGACAGTTCGTATGAGCGAGCAAAAGAGCCATGGAATCCTCGTGCATGAGGTATTTTCGTTTGTAATGCTTCAGGTATAAGTCTTTGAATGAAGATCATGGCAGAGGCTTATTCAGCTCTTCCATGCCATTGTTAGCTTCAATGGTTTCTCAGCTTCTTGATAGTCAAGTGGAGATTCACATCTTGTACTCCACATAAAGTGGTTTTTAATAGAAACGCCCAAATCAGGAAAATCGAACTTGTGACGGTTCGACAATCCACTGAATTGGAGGGAACAAGATTGTGATTGGTGCTATGGGAATGAATCATCCATAAGCATCAAAGTTAGAACATTCGGGTTCTAAGACATGGTTTTCATGAAAAATTTGGGTTTTCATGGGTGTATTGTTTTAAGAAAACTTCGTGTTTCAAAGGCACTAAATTTGAAACTATAGGTTCAATTTAGTTTTTGAACGTTTAGTTCATAAGGTTCCTGCAAGAGCACATAATACAATACGCTAATTTAAGTGTAGTGGATTTGAGTTGCTTCAGGAACTCAAGTGTGAGCGCTTCGGGACTACGAAAAGATGTCACGGTTCAAAGAAGATAAATAAATTATTGAATCGTTAATGTCCAAAAGTGATATTTAGGTCAATAATTTTGGATTTCTTGTTAGATTAATGGACTGCAGGTCGAAAAAGTATAGCCTAAAAGGTTTGGGCTTGGGTGTCGTGAGTAGGGCAAAGTCCTAGAGGCATTTTGGGCTTGGGTTGGCTACAAAAGGCAGGCCACAGGCCGAGGGTTCTTAAGCCCAGCAGCAAGTTGCTGGCATATGTGGGCCAAGACCATGGTGCGAGAGCAAGCCCAGTCGCGTGGGCTAACATATAGAATCACGAGCCATGGCAGATGCAAGGCCCAACAAGCACAAAGCTTGCTGGCAGATTGGGCCGTGATCACAAGGATGAGCCAGGAAGTCTACGGGCTTCCTTAGCGAGTAGGCTGGGCTTCGAGCCCATGCAAGTCGACCAGGCCGAAAGCCTGTGGGGTGTCTATGTGGTTGCAGCAAGGCCTGGAGGGTTGCTGCTATGGTGGTGCACAGTGGCCAGACTTTGTTTTTTTTTTCTTTTTTCGACATAGTTAGGGTTTGACAAACCCTAAATTGCTTCTAATTTCTTTCGATTCTTTGACTCACAAATTCCACATAGCAATAATTGCGTAATGCATGAAACGTGTATATATATATATTGACAAATATATGAAACATATACAATATATATATATATATATATATATATATATATATATATATATATATATATATATCGGAAGGTAAATATAAATGTAGGGGGTTCATACATCATGGGGAATGTTCTCATGCTTCATGGTTGTTTCAAATACCTTCCTTTATTTTAAGTGTACCTGAATGACAGAAAACAACAAAAGCCCTTGAATTTGTTGAAGATCCTGCTCGGAAAGTCGAAATTTCATCTCCAATGCGTTGTATCACGTTCAACATAGAAAAATTAAATTGAATCAATAACATGTAGATAAATTCAATAAAATAATAAATTGATCATAAAAAGAACGATTAAAACGTAATACTCATCTGATTGAAGAATAAATTCTTTTTAGCGCATCGTCAAGAATATGCTGATAACGTGTTGTAGGCATAATTTACTGAACTGTATAAAGGCCATAGAGAGAGAGAGGAGGTGGGGCACATAGAGAGAAGAAAGATATGTGTAATTATGAGGTGTGTTCTATTTTACCCCATTGTGCCTTTATTTATAGTAGGATAGGTAAAATCCTTACCCTTTTGGGATTACAACTAATAGGTAATCAACTCCTAATAGGAATATAAGAGATATCTCTAGATACATTAGGATTTATACAATCACATTCCTAATCTAATAGGACTGCAACAATATATAAAATAATTATTTTCAATTAAGGTTATTTTAGTAATTATACTGATTGTCATTTAGTAAATAGTTTATGTGAAATTTATATCAATTATATTCCCATTCTAAAAGGCTTTTAAACAACTTCAACAATAATTCAATTACGACTCATCTTCATTCAAATTAGACAACTTTAACAAAAAGCTCATGATATTGTTCATTTTAACGAAAAACCACATTTTTACACTAAAAAGTCAATCATGATACTATTCATTTTACCTTTTATTTTATTTTTATCGTTAAAACTCAAACTTTTCAAACCATTTTAATTAGTTTTCTTTTAAATTACTTACTCCTCGATTGCTATTTCATTTACTTCGGTAAGTTTGGCCGCCGGCGCATACACTTGTTCACAGATTCGCCTATAAAGTACCACACTAAAATCACAAGGCTGTGCAGCCCAATTCCCTCACCGTCTCACACACAAACAATTCGGTTAATATAAGCATATTCTCTGCCTCACACCGTCGCTGTCCGCTCTCGTCTCATCTCGTTCTGATTGGTCTCTCCGTTTTGTTTGTTTGTTTGTTTTTATTTTTGTATCCGTTACCGATTTTCTCACCCTCCACTGTCTCTCCTCTCTCGCACTCTCATCGTTTCCATCGTTGAGAAGAACAGTGAACTCTCTCTCCCAACTCCTATTTTCTTCTCCCCGGAAAACTCCTCTTCCGGTGAGGCCGCCATGGATCTGTGGTCCGTGCAGGCGAACAACATCGGCAGAAGCCCTTTTCTGCTCAGAAACTCGTTTTCTGAGAAACCCATTTCGTGGAGTTTTGTAAATGTGCGACCTTCCTGGGTTGGCGTTGAAGATGGGAAGGATTTCGAGATTGGGGTCTTGAATTTGAAGCGCAGGATTTCGTCTAAAGGGTTTCGTTCTTCGGTTGTCAGAGCCATGGGGAAGAAGAACAATAATGGAAATTCGTCCAACTCTTCGTCTTCGTCGGGTTTGCTCTCTCAGCTGGAATTAAATTGAATTGCAATTTGCATGTGTTTGGTCGCTATGAATTTGACTTCTTTGATTTTGATGGGTTTGATTTTGTTTTGCTTTGGTTTGGGTGTGTGGGTTGCGATCGCGGTGATGTACTACTGTTTGACGTTTGAAGTTTGACTTTCTGGTCTGTTTGGTTTCCGGTGAGCTGGAGAGTGTGGAGAGTGTAGATGTGGAAATCTTCAGTCATAGAAAGCAGAATGTCCCACTCCCATATAGGACAGAGGGACTCTGTTGTCCATAGGCCATATGGTTTCACTTGGGCAATCAGACTAGGTAGGTTCCTTGCAAACCTTCATATGGATTGGACGGACAAGATAAATTTGTGGTCTGAAAGCCGTAGTTTACCGATTTCTCAAGGAACGACTTTGGCAGATGTTGTGGTCTGAGCCGGTAAGTCGGTAAAACTAGGATAGTCGTCTGTGAACCCAGCTCCTATGTGTTTGAGTCTGTAGTTTGATCCTGTTTAATTGGCTCGGTTTGGACAAAAGTGTGCTTAGGCTATAATGGTCTTTGTTCTTTCTCTTATGTGATTGAGAAGTTTCGTCTCCTGGCTAGATAGTTGCATTTTACCCACATACTTCCAAGCAGGAATTTGTCAGTTGTCAAGGCTAAGAACTTGATAGTGGATCATGAGTTAACTTGAACCGAGTACTCTGTAGGTCATCAGTGTCAATGACGTGTTTTCTTTAGGTTGAAACTCTATGTTCTCTCAGAAAGGAAATGTAACATGTTTATAGCAACTTGGGTTTTATGGTTTCAAAAAGTCGAACAGCAAAAAGAAAGATCTTCGTAAAATACTTAATTGTTTGCATTTTCTTTTTCTTCATTTCCTCGTTGTGACCAAATAAAGCCCTTGAGGTTTGGAACATGAGATTGTGTATAACTAATATACTTGGTACCAAATTAGAATGGCAAAGGGGATGCAAAGTTTATGTACATGAAATACTTCGTTATATATAATGAAATGATTCACGATTGTGAAGATTATCTATATAAATTGGGGCTGAAGCCTTATTGTATTTCATCTCAGACCACTGTACAGTTCTCAGTAATTTGAAGAAAATTTTATACTAATAATATTCCAAGTTATGTTGGATGTTTGAGGTAGTTAAATATGTTAAGACTAGCTAAACTGCTGACCTCATTTCTTTCATTACAAGATAGTGACAATTGTTTACTCCTGAAGAATGTAGAGTTTATTTCTTTTGGCTCCCTACTTATGATGCTATTCTACATGTATATTTTAGCATCCGAGGTGGAGATATAATATGTGTTTTTAATTATGAATGTTATAGTTCCTACTCTTACAACATAATACTCCAATTAGAGTATGCCATGTAAGCATCCCCACATGTGATAGACAGTGACTGTCTGGTGCATTATGTGGCTTTAAAATCTTTAAAATCAATTCTTGCTCATGAAGCTTTTAATTGGGAGTAAAATTTAGAATGCATCCCTAAACTGACACTCGGGTACAAGGAATGAACTTAAATTTTACTCTTTAAATTGGATCTACAGATGTCAATAAATTGAGACCTATCTTTACAAAAGCTTGTATAAGATAAAAAAAGGGAATTTGTACATACCGTAGAGTATTGCATGTTGTAGTAGCAGGGTTTCTGTAGATACTGCATTCCTGCAAAGCAGAGTTGATATCTGGATTTCTTGGCAATGGATGCAACTACTAACTTATATACCAGGATGTACATCCATTTGCTATGTTATGTCCAACCATAGCAAATGGATGTAAACTCCAGAAACCTGAATTTGAGTTTCTTTTTCCTTTAGGTACTCGAATCTTTCGGTTTAGCTCACCAAGTATATCTGCCCTAGCTTTACATTTCACACTTAAGGTTCGTTGATTTGTTTTCATCCCATGTTTGTTAATAGTTGACTAGAATTTTTTTTATCTTCAGTTTCCAATAGTCGGGTGTAACATGACCATAGGGGTAAAAGTTAATTAATTTAAATTAATTAGAGTGATTACGGCATGATCACCCACATACTAGTGCATGTTAAAACATTGTAACCCACTGCATCACATAGAATCGTCGAAGTCCTATCCTCACTTTTTTAAGGACGCTAATGGTCTATTCTATTTCGTTTTGCTCTATTGAGAATTTGAAAGTATGTTCTTTTCAAAAGAGAATCTGAGAGTATATTCTTGCCTTGTGCTGTAATATAAATAGATTGCTTTTCTTTAGTGCTAATAGTTGTATTATGCTTTTTCTATGTCATTATCTACATGGTTCTTTCTTTCATTCCTAAAAGTTTCCATCAGTCCCAAACTATTGTATTTGCTCTGCTACACTACAAATATGACCAAATGAATATTACTTTTTGAATCCAGTTGTTTTCTTCTCCCAGACTTATGAACTCTGTCAGTAGGCCCTCCGCTGCTCCGCATTACATGTCAATTCTTAAACCCTTTATGATAGCTAAATAAAGCGTTCATGTAATCAATGCTAAGGGAGCTGTTAATAATTTAAATAACGAGAAGAAATTGTAGGAACAATAGGTACTCAATTTAGTTTTCTTCTATTGAGAGATTTTATTTTGACAAAGATGGTAATAGAAACTCTATTGGAGTCTATACATTGTCCATATGCTATGGTGATTATTTCAGAAAAAGAATTCTTTCGAAGCCAGAGCTGTAATCGAGACTCTTTTCAAGTGATTCTTTATTGGGTCTGTTTTTTAAATGACTTTGGGTATAAAACTTTCGTCCTCCATTTATTTCACTTTTCGGTAAAAAGTGAAAAAGCAGTAAAAAAATGTTATGTGTTAGTTCTTAGTTATCTATCTATGGGTGTGTGTGTGTGTACACTTATCGTATGCGCATCATGTCTTAATGTCTGTATGCACACATGAATGGAGGTTTTCAGCTTTCACATAATACTTAAATTGAGCATGGTAAGAGTGATTTACTTGTAAATTACTCTTTTTTATTTGTTACAACTTATAACTACTTGCATCACAAATAATTTTTGCCATTGGGTTTACAGGAAATGATGACCGCTCTATTCCAGAAGGTGATAGTGAACAAGAAAACTATTCTTCTGAAAACTTCAGTGACGCTTCATCCCAGAAAAATTATCAGATAAAATCGGATTGGAGAGAGGTCAGAGCAAGGCTGTATACTATAGAGCAGGTGAAGTTTTACTTTCCTGAAGGGCTAATGTCCTCTGAAACTAAAATGCATAATAATCATGTTCTATACAATACTCATCAATATATTTTCACTACTCTTCCCTTATTTAGTTAATCGTTTTTTTTTTTCCAAGGTGATAATAAGACTTACTGAATTTCGAATCATCTTGTTATGGATTAGTTCACGTGTTATTGACCCTTTCAGTTTGTAGGTGATCGGTCGGTTTGCTGACACAGTTGGTTTCTCTAGGTCGAAAATTAAATGGCACTTAACACCCTAACGCACCATGCGACCCACGTACACCCGTGTTTAGGCAAAGAAAAACTCACCTACGCAAACCAACCATATCACAAATATCATACGACAGCCAACCTTATCACAAATATCATATGACAAGAATACACAAAGCAAATGACAAATATATATTTGTCTTGTCTCCCTTTTATGCATTTTATTTTCTTTAGTGTTCTAAGTTGATGGTTACTGACAGCTTTGTAGAAGTTTTGATACCCTACCGTAGACTTCTTCGCATCGGGTACTGGTCTGTGGCCTTTTGGTTATGAGTGAATCAGTCCATAAATAGTTAGTGAGTTTTCTTCCACCTTATTTTGATCCTATGCATCCCAAGTGTAGTATTGATCAAATCTAATGGCCGGAGCAAATAAGTGCCCTTGTAAGTTTGTTGGTCCTCACATGGCCCTAACATAACAATTTCTAATGATGATCCTCCATTAATTTCCAAGTTTAACTGGAAACTTTCAACAGGAAGAAAATGCCGAGTCTGATGCTCAGAACCAAGGTGGGGCACCCCACCAGTCAAAACCTCTTGGCCTGAAGTGGGCTCATCCTATTTCCGTACCAGAGACAGGCTGTGTCCTTGTTGCCACAGAAAAGCTTGACGGGGTTCGCACCTTTGAAAGAACTGTTGTTCTCCTCCTCAGATCAGGAACCAGACACCCAGAAGAGGGACCATTTGGAGTTGTTATCAACAGGCCACTCCATAAAAAGATTAAACACATGAAGCCCACGAATCCTGATCTTGCAACCACATTTTCTGATTGTTCGTTGCATTTTGGTGGGCCTCTTGAGGCAAGCATGTTTTTGTTAAAAAGCGGGGGCATGTCAAAGCTCCCTGGGTTTGAAGAGGTGATCCCTGGCCTTTGTTTTGGTGCTCGTAACAGCCTGGATGAAGCTGCAGGGTTAGTAAAGAAGGGTGTTCTTAAGCCTCAAGATTTCAGATTCTTTGTTGGCTATGCTGGGTGGCAGCTGGATCAGTTGGCAGAGGAGATTGAATCGGATTATTGGTACGTGGCTGCCTGCAGCGCAAATTTGATTTTTGGGGCTTCATCGGAGTCCTCACAAGAAAGTTTGTGGGAAGAAATTTTGCAGGAAATGGGTGGCCAGTATTCTGAAGTGAGTCGAAAGCCGAAGCAGGATATGTAGCTTAATTTATGAGCCTATTCGTGCTCACTAAACAGAACCTAGTTCTAGAGTTTAAGCGAATCGTGCAGTCGATGTATATGTTTAAGCCAATTGTACAGAAAGTTTGCTGGCTTTTCAATTAGTACATCTCGTCTTGTTTCATTTCTTCCTTGTTCTTTCGTTCTTTCTTTCTTGTTGTACTTTTTCAATAAAGTTGTGCTATTTATGGTTTTTGTATGCAAAATGTCCTCTTAACTCAGCTGAAGATATGCACTGCAGAAGTTCTTTGTCTGCAAATTATTTAGAAATTTTCCAGTTGAGTCTAAAGTTCAGTACTCGGGGATCGATTGCGAGACAACCACAGATTGATTAAGACGTTAATGAACGTAACATGATATCGAGCGTGTTCCTATCTTACAAGAAAAATGAATCATTAAGAGAAGAAAATTGTTATCTTACAATGTACATAAACAACATCCTTCTCTGTACTGTACAAGGCGAAAGCTCCAAACCTATAAATTGTCCAGGAACCAACAAAAAACCAGAAGTTCCTTCTCGGTTCTCTTTTGCGCGGTACCTTCATCTTCGCTAGACCTCCATGCTGACATTTCTCATTGGTTTTCGTAGTTAACTAGCAAACTTGGCGGGTGCAAGCAGCTGTTTCTGGTGAGCACTGAGCAGATCAGCATGGTTATAGAAGAGGCAGCAGAATGTCAATCGTTCAGGATCACCGAGGTATGTCTTTTATGGTCATCATCAAAGGTCTTCATTGGTCCTGGCCTTTGTCAACGTGCTCGTGCTTTACGTACAGCATGCTGGATTTGTCTTTCGTGCTCTTTGAGCATGTCCTCAAGATTTCCCCCCGGAGGCACCAATGGTCCAGAGTAATGGATTCTGTTCTTAGGTACATAGCACTGACACCATACAAATAAGTTAGTTCATTATTCATGACTACTGTCGTACAAGAAAATAAGACAACAATCAGAAAAGAATCTGAAAAGAGGAACGAAAAAAAGCGAGTATGATCAGTATCACTAAAAGCGTGTGCAGTCTTTCGTAAAATACGCTCCATTGTGCTAAAAAGTCATGTCTAAACTTATTTTAACAAGCGGAACAAAGATTAAGAGATCATTAGCCAACACTACAATCCTTGATTAGCCAGCAACTTTGAAAGAAGAAAAAGCTTAAGAAGGTGAAATGAGTGCCGAAAAACAATTCCTTACCCTTCTGGATTCTTTGCTAGCCACTGTTTCATCTTTCTTACTGGAAGAACTTGAGAAGTCTGCTGCAGCTTGAGGCATGTGAGATCTCTGCGACTTTAACTCTGGCCTACTTGTATAACCTGCTGTCTTATTCAATGATGATCCTACTGCACTAGGGTGTACCATTGAACTACAAAGAGAGTACCCATTTGGTCTCGCTCCTCCAGGTGGTTCCATTGCAAAGCCAGAGACACTATCTCGCTGGGGCATGTACTTGTGACCTGTCGTTTTCAGGTTTCTCTGTCCCTGCTAAGTTTATGTTAGCCAAAAGAGTGAAGCTCAAAATATAAAGTATCGACGATTAAATAAATGGTAGATGTGTCAAATTCATTTTTATACCTGCAAAGATACATCTCCCTGAACATTAAATTCTGGTGATGGCCCCTTGGTATCTCTTGAACCCCCTTTAAATGCATCGGCTTTTCGCCTGAAATTTAAGAAAAGACAAATATGAGCTCAAGAGAACATTTGACAGCATTGCCTCCTGGAATGTTTCAGTAGTTTTTTTCCATCCAATCTAAAAGAAGATGGGTTTTTTAATCGAGGCTCAGATCATTCTGCAGACTTATTTATCTTTAGTTACAGCTTATCTGATATTATTTTCTGTTATCGGCCACCATGTCATCAACATATACTAATATAACGAAACAAGTTGATCAAACTGTCCAAAAACTAACCCGTGTCAGCATTCCTAGAACATAACATATATTTCTAAGTGCCTATCACAGCCTACCTCAAGTACATATTTAAGATGCTTATACCTCTGAACATACTATACCAATTTATTGTTTTAGGGAAAGGATTTATATCAGGACAAGTGCAATATCATAACAGAAACCAACAGAAAATGAATTGAATTGTTAATATTCTCTTTCTTGTACATATCTCTTCAATATGTACAAGACAGAAAGTCAAAGAAATGAAAGCCTCTTAGAGAAGTACCGTTTTTCCTCATCCCGAAGCTTTGCATCAAACTCTTTGCTTGGAGGATATTTTGGTAGATCTGCTGGATCACAAGGTAGAGGATGTGTACTGAAGAACTGCAATGAACAGAGCCAGATAAAAGATACATGAGCAATATTTATTAGCAAATGAAACTAAAGACCACTGTTCTATAAAGACACAGTCGGTAATGATATTTCTGGAAGCTATCTCTACAATTGCATGATATAATTAGTTGCAAACTGGTGAAACTAACGCAAAACCGGGAGATAGTATTAAACACCATCATGAAGGCACATGATTATAGTATTAAAGGAGAAGCTCAAATTTACCTCACTAGTAAGCGCTGAAGCAGCCGATCCCCGAGTCTCTGGTTCTATTGCAAGGAGTTTTTCAATAAGCCCCAAAGCTGAAGGAGGGAAGTCTTTGAAAGTCTCAGCAATACGACGCTTGTAAGGTTGTTGAGGTTTGAAACTAGTTGCAAGGGGTAACTTTGTTTTCTTCCAGAATTCCTCGGATGGTGAACCACAAAGCTTAAAAATTTTATGCATTTGTTCCACCTGAATAGCAGCAATATTAGTTGCCAATGATAACATTGAAGACAATTGTAGAACAATTACTGTATTACGGATAATTTGTATGAATAAATATATAAAACTAGAAGATTAGACTCATTCCTAACTTATTTTGGAAGAAAAGCCTGGCAGAACAAATTGACAGCTCGTATAATTTTCAACAATTTTTGTCATAAAGCAGGCAGACAAAAAGGACTAATTATTCAAGTCGGGTATCATGCACTTACCGGACCCAGCGGTCACTTGGTTACAGCAAGCATGAAGAAATTCATGAAACTAGGAATGAAAAAAATTAGTTATTTTACAAATTGTCAATATAGTTATAGGAATAACCAATTTACCTCTGTTCTGCCAGGCATGATAGGCTTTCCAGCAAACATTTCCGCTAGGATACAGCCAGTGCTCCATAGATCTATAGAAACTCCATACTCAGTGGAACCAAGCAAAAGTTCAGGTGCCCTATACCACAGTGTCACAACACGACTTGTTAATGGCTGCTTTTGATCAGGCTCATAGAAGGTTGCCAGACCAAAGTCGCCTATCTTGAGAGTTCCGTTGTTGTCAAGCAAAAGATTTGAACCCTTGATATCTCGGTGCAGGACACCTTGACTATGACAGTGTTCTAGTCCACGAAGCAATTGTTGCATATAACATTTTATCTGCAATTCAATCACACAATTATAATCATAGCATATTTTGTTGCAGTGCAACAAGTACATTCAACTCAAAAGTTATAAAAAAAGGAAAAAGAAGAGTGTGTGCCTGTGGTTCAGTAAACTTGATGCCACGTGTTGCTGCTAGACCAGCAAGGTCATGTTCCATATACTCAAAGACAAGGTATAAGTTGCATGACATTCTTGAAGTGACTAGACCCTCGAGCTTCATAACATTTGGGTGATTAAGTCTGCGTAAAATTAAGATTTCTCTTGCCATAAAGCGAACACTTTCTGGGTCCATATTTACGAATCGTACTTTCTTCAATGCAACAATTTTACCAGTTTCCAGGTCGCGAGCTTTGTATACACTGCTATAAGTTCCTTGTCCAATCTGCAAAGAAAACATCCATTGATGTTTAAAATACTTCACCCTAAGGAAAAACTCTTGTCTAGAGCGCACTTACAATCCCCACCTAACGCAAATGATTACATAACTACCAAGTACATATAGCGCCAATTTCAGTCTACAGTTTTTCATATCAAATGTACAATCCACAAATTCAAAACATGCTATTCTATCTTAATTTCACATGAATCTGATATCCGTTTCGAAGTAAATAATATGCACGAAACAGAGCAAAAGAATTCAACTTAAAACTATCTCCCGATACAGATGCAGCTTTATGTAAACATCATACAGAATTACCGTTTCTTTTTTGGGTCAACGACAAAATTACTGTTTTAGATTTAGGCAAAAGCACATTTCAAAATTCATTAACAGGAAATAATACCAAAACTCAGTAAGGAAGCAACCAGACAATAAGAGAACTGATGCAAGCATTTAAAGCACTAAGTAAGAGGCAGTAGGGAAGCAACAATTAGAACTAACTTTGTCTAACTTTTCAAAGGAGTCTGCCCGTCGAGGCACCCACCCTTTGATGGCGTCTCCTGCAACCGAAGTTAGCCATGACGGCCATCCAGCAGCAGTTTGTTCTCCTTTTGCCCCATGTGGCATGCTTACTATCCTAGACATCACAGTTTCCCTTTCACTTGCTCCTAAATCCAGTGTTGCCCCTCTTTGATGATTCGAAATCCCTGGCCTTGAGATGACTTTGGTTTTATTATGATCATCTTTACCAGCATTGTTCCCCACATTTGCTTTTGAGGCTGTTCTTGATAACCTGCGCACTGACCCGTCGGCCCCACCACCGCCACCACCTACTTCTGCTACAATGTCATCTCTCAATGAGGGAGTAGGAGCAATCAACTGAACCGAATAATCCTTCAATGGGCGTTGTACTGTATCGGATTCCTTCACCATTTCCTCTTGCGATGTAGCTTTTGAGCAAAGGCAGCCCATATTTTTGTCACCTCCTAAATCCCCTGTTTCCTATTTCTTCCAAACTAATCACCCCTTTCGCAAATTATTTGAGTGAGAGCTTTTATCAAATAGGTTACCTGCATTTCCTGGGAAACCCAAGAGTTTCCCTCCTCAATCCATCATTTCTCCTTAAATTCTCAATCTGGGTATCTCTCTTTCCATCCAAAAGTAACCTGAATTCACATATCCGTAAGCATTTGACCCCTACCCAGATACCCAAATTCCACAAAACCTCAAAATCCAGGAAATGGGGAAGGAAAGCTCTCTCTTTCTCTATAAAAAAAAAAATTAAAAAAAAAAGAAAAAAAAAGAAGCAGAAAACTGGAAGGTGAGAGAAATTATCCAATCCCAAATGCCAAAACTTGATCAACAATACTTGTACGTTGTTGTGGAGGAGGATGAATGAATTAATGTACACAAAAGATTGGAGCTTTAGGAATGGGAAACCCAAAAAGCCAGACCAGAAATCCCTGCACCAGAAAATGAAGAAATGAAGTGCTGGTGGAATGCAGAGGAGTTCTGGCTGGCTGGCAGGCAGGCAGATTTTCTGAATTTCAATTATCAATTAATTCCCTATATTAATAATAATTAAATTGCTTTTGGTGTGTTGATTGAGAAACCAGAAAGTAGGGAGGGGAGAGAGGAGAGGAGGACATTGATGGAAAATCCCCCCCAAAAAATAAAAGAAAAAAAAAGAGAGGAAAAAAAATGAGGGTAGGGGGAGGACGTGAGTTCTGATTTGGAGGTGGGTAGAGAGAGATAGAGATTTGCGTGCGGACATGGCCCCGAGAAACGCGAGGGACCGAAGGTTTTTGGGGCTTTGACAGGAAGGAAGGAGGGTCCGACTCTGATTCTCTCTCTCTCTCTCTCCCCCCCCCCCCTCTCCAGCTGAGCTGTTGTAGAGAGAGAGAGATGTGCAAGAAGCATCGATTCACAGGTACAGAAGGAAGATGTGTAGAGAGAGAAAGAGAGGAGAGAGAGAGTGGAAGATGGATGAGCGAGTGGATTTTGGTCTACGATTACTGACTGCATTGCATGCGCTAATCCATGATGAGGACGTGCGTCGCATAATGTTATGCGGTTTTTGCCCTACTCAGCATTATTATTATTATTTTACTATGCCACGTATTATGAAAGTGACCATTTATTATTGTGGTGGAAAAAATGTTAAGCTCTTGCATAACGATAAATTTTTTATTATGACGGGAACATGTGTGGTACACTACGTGTTTTTATATAAGTGGTTGAAAATTGCATTTTTTTAAGTTATTAACTTTTTAGCACACATATTCCATCATTGGTATAGTGACACGTAATGTACCACCCCGTGTTCTAGTCATACTGAAAAATCTCTCTTGCATAACGACGTAGGTTCAAATCCCTTTGATGGCTAATATAACATTTAATCTAACAAAATCTATCGTATGAAAAATAAAAAATAAAAAATAAAAAAAACTATGCCACATATTGTTTTAAACAAATTTAATAGAATTAAAAATCTGTCATTTGTTGTAGTTAATGTCATTTAGGAGTGTGATTCTGTAAATTTAGAAGGGTAATGCTATGGAAACTAAATTTGTAGACAAAATGTGCAATCTAAATGATGTATCATCAATAAGAATGAACATGTTTATCAATGCTTAAGTCCTAATCTAATCATCAGCTTCCATGTCATTTAGTTTACAAAATTTTGTCTCCAAATTTAGTTTCTCTAGCATTATTCAATCTGGAAATAGAATTCCAATAGGATTTTGGATATGTAGTCTCTTTATGACTTGTATTACTTCTAAGGCAAGTAGAGTCTACCTAACTAGTATAAATAAAGGCATAAAGCTGCAATGGCATGCACTACCACTGAGCTCTTTCTTTCTGTCTCTCTTTGAAATTGGATACTAGGCGGAATATCCTACAAATAAAAATTAACTTTGCACAGTAGACTAATCAAATGAGCTAGTAAACTAGTTACAAGTTAGTTAGTGATATAAAGTGCAGTTACAAGAACAAAACCTAGTTGACCAATAGTTCAACTAATCAAAGTCTACCCAGATTAGTTCCACAACAATAATTCCTAAGCTTGAAGACATTTACATATCAGTTTATTATGCAAACAACAATGACAAAGCAATTATGAATTAAAGTATGTTGGATTGACTAGTCAAGCTTACCAGTCAACTAAGTACATATTCGTCAATTAATCAAACGTAAATCTAAGCATCAAACTTAATTCACTACAAGTTATCCTAGTCAACAACAATTCAGTTCATTGTTCATAATATACAGTGTAAGCTTAGCCTCTAACACATATCAAATAACGATTCATAGGATGCATGAAACATATACAAGAAAATAAGATATGTAGACAAACTTAAGAGACAAATAACGCAAGAAGTTTTTGGCTGGAAAAACCCACCTATGGGTTAAAAAACTGGGGACTCTCCACTGAGTCCAATCCACTAGTTTAATCAAAATTCTTACAAAGTACCACACAAAGCCCAATTCCTAGACCTAGTCTACGAAGCAACTTTATCTTTGTGTAACCTTGCCTTACACAAGATGGATTCCTTCGGTCTTCACAAAGTGGCAGCTCCTCCTGAGCTCTTCAACTTATGGCATCGAAAATGTGTTGTCTATAGTCTTCAAAAAATGACAGCTCTTCCTGAACTCTTTACCTTGTGGCACCGAGACCAACACACAAACTATGCATATGATGATATCACAATGATATGCAGATCTAGATTCAAATATCCAGTCAGTTTCTCCAGTCAAACTGTTGAAGGAACAAACTGACGAGAATCCAAAAAGAGGTCAGTATGAAGATTTGAAACTTGAAAAACTTGACCACAAATTTAAAACAAAATCACAATGACAATGCAATCCTAATATGCAACGATTTGGGTGTTTAGTGATGAGTGTGATTTTGTGGCTAGGGTTTCTAATGAGGAACTTAAAGAGGCAACTTAAATCTAAAACAACTCTTTTATGAAAATGTGAAACTCCTAGCCAAAACAAATCAACATATAGAACGAATTTAAGCCAGCAATTTCAAGGATATATTTAGAAATATTTGATGAAGAACATTACCCATAAAATATGCTTGCTGCTCATAGGAGATTTGAGATGGAGATGAAAAATAAAGCTCTAAAAAACTTTTCCAATCTCAGCCCCAAAAACCAAATGAACCCTAGCAACCCTTTTCAAGAAAGACATGGATATTTCAGATAAAGGAAGCAAGAGACACGTGTCAAGTCCACAAATAATCAGGAAAGATCTAGGGTTAAAAATCACTATCGGGAAAAAGGTGTCAGTTGACCCATGTGGGTTGTCTTAAAGTGTGTGCCCAGCAAACTGGAAAACATTTGGCGAGACAGAACCACTAGACAAAATGAACTGGAAATATTAGCATGAAATGCACATGTAAGAACAAACCTTTGATGTGAGAAAGTTAAGCTCTTGAGATGAATATTTCCAGCAGCATAATCCCAAAAGAAGCATTTTAAGTTTTAACCATAAACCTATCTAGAGCATGTGTGGTACAAACAAGATTTTACAAGGAAAACTAAACAATAATTCTAGACTTCACACTCTTGTTGTTTTTTTTTTCTGCCCTCACTCTCTAAATTTCCTTTAACACGTTATCATCAAGAATTGTCTCTCTATAGGAAGATCAAGTCAAGAATGGTGTTCAAGCAATTACTATCCAAGTAACCACATCTGAAATTATCTTTGTCAAAGTTATGCATGATCACTATCCATGAAGCATGAATCCTATTTTCAATTTTTTTTTTGGAAACTGAATCCTATCTTGCTATGTTTGTGATGGATTATTGTGACTTAAAATTGGATTGCTCAATTACATATCTTTGTGTGGAAACAAAAGAAAGAAAGAAAAAGAAAAAGAAAAAAAGCAAAAATTGTGCGCAAGCCGTGTCTTTGAGCCACGTCGCTCCGAGCCGCGAACAGCAAACCCAGACGCCATATGCATGCATGTCTTCTAAGCCCAAGGCTCCAAGCCCAGACCAGAAACGACATGTCGTTTTTCGACGTGGTCGTCTTCCACAACCCGGCGGCCGCCATCTCACTGTTATGCAGACCTGGTTGCAATCTCGACCACCTCTGACGATCATATTGTTGCCTCAAAGGTGTTGATCACCAACCAGTGGACGAACCAAGAGATTCCTTTAATCTCACTCAGATTTGTTGGCCATGCCGTTTTTTCCCACGCCGTAGTCTTATTAAGGACTCGTTTACGTAATCGTAATCGAAATCAAAACACGAAATTGAATTCCGATTACGGAATATATCTTTATTTACTAAACTTGGAGAGTAAAAGAAAAGGTGAGACCCACACAAAATTTTGGAATTCAATTCCAAAATTTGAAGGATTTGGATTCCTTAGATTAACATGATATTTGGATTCCTGATTGCTTGGACAATTGGAATGACACTTTTGTTCTCTTTATGCCCTCACTTATTTTTTTTTATTTCCAAGACTATCCTTTATAAACCCATTAACCCTAGACTGTCATTTCTCTTTTCACCGCAGCTCTCGTCACAATTACAGACATGTAAATCCCTATTTCTTCTGTGTTTTTATCTCTGTGTTGAATTTGTTTGTTTTCAATTCTTCGTGGAAAGGAGTTCATGATGGAGTAATTGGTTTCATTTGAATTTTTAGTTTTTAGCCTTGCCACATCCCTGATAAGCACCAAGCCCAGCCCTTTGTATTGTCTTCCATGTCGGCACTGAGCATAAAGAACCAACCTCAGCCACTTTATAAACTCCAACCTCATCCTTTTTGCCCACATCCCTAACAATGTCCAACAAGTTGCATTTTTTAATGGGAACTTTAACGAAAAGCTCCTGGTACTATTTACTTTAACGAAAAAACACATTTTTACACTAAAGTCAATCATGATACTATTCACTTTATCCTTTATTTTGTCCTTATCGTTAAAACTCAAAGTTTTCAAGCCATTTTCATTAGTTTTTTTTTTTATTCATTTTTCATTTGAATGTTGTATTGTTTAAGAAGTTCTTTATCCCTAATTCTTTATGCTCACAAATGTTTATTAATCAAATATTCGTCATATTTTTGAAATTAGGAAAAATGAGGACAAGGTTGTGGGTTGAGCTCTCTTCACCGATTGCAAGTATACAATGATTTATGTTGTTATTTTTCCATTAATTGCGAGACTAGGTATGGAGGAAAAAACATATAAAATTTTGTGACTGATTGTGTTCTGTACTGTTAATTTATTTCAGTTTGCCGATATGTTTATTAACTTGTTAATTGAAGTCCTTCATGACATTTTTTTTTCTTCATTATATCGTGTACACTAATGGCTCGCCTAAGTTTGTCCACAAAGAAGAAATTACATGCTACATTGAATTTTTAGATACTTTTTTCAGACTAATTGCCGATACTAAGTAGCAGCCAAAAATTTGTATCCATTTTTCATGATATTATGCATGGATCAGATATATCATGGTGAACTCTTGAGAAAAAATTGTGTCTTCCACAATGGAATCTGATAAGTGAGATTTTGAGTAAGTGTTTACATAATCTTCTTTTGTCCAAAGAAATGATTCATCGAAATAATGAGTCACCATTGATATCGACACATCTGAGATCACCAAATGTTCGGGAGTTCCTCTATTCAATCATTTTCCTTCTTCTTGTTGCTGTATATCTCGTTTGTACACATTTTCTCTTTGTTTCTCGAGCCTATACTGAGTTACAAACATAGTTTGAAATGGTCAAATCTTTGATGATTCCATCATACATGATTGAGTTGCAAAAACTTCTAGATACGTATCCTACATCTGAACTAAATTCTTTCTGGTTAAAGAATCTCTAATGCGTTGATTGTCTATCTTCGAACTATATTTGTTGTATGTGCGACTTCTTGTTTCTATTCTTGGTATTGTTTCCAAAAGCGCCTTAGAAGTCCCTCACATTCTTAAACAGTTATAAGAGTTTACATGCAATTAGAATACTTACATGGTTTAATTTATGAGAGTGATGTGACATGTATTGTTGAACTATGAAGGGATAGACGATCCTTTCATAGATTATGTCAAGTTCTTGTGACTAGAGGACAACTACGAGCTACTCGAAATGTGTCTATAGAGGAGATGGTTGCATTGTTTCTATACATTCTTGCACACCATCTTAAGAATCGCACAGTTAACCACCACTTTAGAAGGTCTAGTCGAACAATTAGTAAGTGTTTTCATGAGTGTATTAAAGCAATGATTCGATGCCAAAATGATTTTTGGCAAACACCTAATCCTATCCTTGAGAACTCAACCAACCCAAAGTGGAAATGGTTTAAGGTTTGTGGAATCTATATGCCTACACTACTCAGTAATTACTAGTTTTTTATTTCATAGTTTAGTTTGTTAATTTAGTGTCCTATATATTGTAGAATTGCTTAAGTGCACTAGATGGAACATCGGTTAAGGTGCATGTACCAGAATGTGATAAATCAAAGTACATAACAAGGAAAATGAAATAGCAACGAATGTTTATTTGGGGAACTACTGAGGATACAATATTGGTTGAATCATCGCTTGAGTTGCATAGTGACCCGACTTGGCGAGTTGACATTGGTTTCAAGAATGGTTATTTAGGGAAGATAGAAGCTATGATGGAAGCCAAACTCCTAGGGTGCGGATTAAAGGTGTCTCCCCACATTGAATCACGCATCAAGACGTTGAAGGCAAAATATTTTGCCTTAACTGAATTGCTAGCTCTTAGTTGGTTTGAGTGGAATGAAGAGAAAATGATGTTGGCTTGTGAGAAAAGTGTGTATGATAAGACTACGAAGGTATGTATATATATGCCCTTGCTAATTTAAGAAAACTTTAATATTTATCAGTACTGGACAAAAATAATATTTATCCTATAAGGACATTTGAATGAATAAATGCAAATTTGTATCAATCTATATAAATGCCAATCAGCTAATCAGTAGATGATATCAATTCAAATTGGTATCAATCTTTATAAAAGCCAATCGGCTAATTGGTGACTCTTCCTGCACATATATCTTGATGCACATATGTATCTTTATAAAATCAAATTGGTGAATCTTGCTGCACATATATCTGATTGTATTTTGTGTTTTGTTTTATAGTTTTCTTACGTGCCTTGTATTTTATGTTTTTTGTTTGTAGGGTAAAAAGGATGTAAGTGGATTGTACGATAAGCATTTTCTGCATTATCACAGTTTGGGAGAGATTTATGCAAAAGATCGTGTTGTGGGTGCAAATGCTGGTAACACGGATGACGATGAAGAAGAAGTTAGACTTGAAGATGACGAAGAGCATCGAGAGAGGAAGTTCTGTAAGCTATTGGATTGTTGTGACAAGGTGGAGACTATGATGAATTAATCTTTTTAAATTCAAGAGAAAGCCCAGAAATTTTTAAATTTGGGTAAATCTTAATTTATTACCCTCAAGTTTCGTGGTTTTCAACATTTGGTACATGAAGTTTTTTTTTGTCCCAGAGTCATACCTAAAGTGTTAATTTTGGGACAGTCTCATACATCCATTAGTCTGGCTGTTAAGTCTCTCGTTAACTGGTGACGTGGCGCCAATGTAGACAATAACTGGGCACCACGTGTCATTAAAGGTCTACGTGGAAATTAAAATTTCAAACAAAATATTTTTTTGGTCGTTTTCTACCTCCCCCGACCTTCCCTTCCTCCCTTATCCCTCCATTCTCTCCTCTGCACCAACCCACCAAACCTTGATCTCCTCTCCTATTCGACTCATCATACATCCACCCTTCCCCCTCCATCTTCGACTCCACCCACCCTAATCACCAAAATCTTTCAATTTTCAAAAAATTGAGCAATGGTTTCTTGAAATGTGAACATGTAGAGGCTTCACCACCGCCGCAATACATCCAGCCGTCAGCATATCTGTTTTCTCAGGTTTTTTCGTCCCGTTTGGGTACTTAAATTTCTTGCAAATGTCTCAGCCTTTCTCTGCAAATACCTCAAAACCGACGGAAACCACGAAGAGTTCTTACACAAATTCTGGATCTCCTTCAAGAACATCCAATAATTTGATTACAAAAGCAAAACCCAATTGCCGGAATCCAAAATTAAAATTACCAAAAGCTAAATCTTCTAGGCTGCACAACTACCTCCTGCAAATCCTACTTCAAACTGAAAAATTCAAGCAAAACCCAATTACCCAACTGCCACCTGCAAATCAAACTAAAAAATTCAAACAAAATTCAATTACCCAACAACTTCTGCAAATCATAAACTCAAAATTGGGCATGTGGGAGGACAGAAGAACTCGTGAGCTTGTTCACTTTGTGAACCTTCTCGTTGCAAGCCTAGCACATCGTTATCCCGTCGGCACAGCAGAGGACATCGCCACTTCTCTGAGCACCCCCATTTAGTCTAGAGTTCTGCTGCGTCGTCACCAAGCTTGCCCTTAAATGCGTCCGCATATCTGTCAGCGTTGGCGACGAGGAAATGTGGGTTCGGCGATTGGACGCTCGCAGTGATTTGACGAGGGGGAAGGCTAATTGGATGCTCACGGTGGTGATTTGATGAGGAAATGTGGGTCCGGCTAATCTGGAAGAAGAGGTGGCCGGAGGGTGAGGTAGGAGATGAAGGTTGGGTGGGACGCGGAGGAGAGAAGGGAGGAGGGGATTGGGGACTGATGGGCGAATCGAACTTCCTTTGGGAGGAAGACGAGTAACAAAAGGGATTTTTTATTTATTTTTTAATTTTTTTTTGTGATAAAAAATGTTTTTTTTTAATTTTTAATGATCACATGTACCCCTTAATGACACGTGGCGCCCAGTCATTGTCAACATGAGTGTCACGTCATCAGTTAACAGGAGACTTAATAGACAGACTAACAGATGTATGAGACTGTCCCAAAATTAACACTTCAGGTATGACTCTGAGACGAAAAAAACTATATGTACCAAATGTTGAAAACCACAAAACTTGAGGGTAATAAACTGAGATTTACCCTTTAAATTTTATAATTTTTTAATATCCAAGTGGGCCCATAATGACACGTGGCACCCAGTCATTATCCATGTGGGCGCCATGTCATCAATTAACAGAGGTTCTAACGAAAAACTTAACGGATGTATGAAAGTGTCACATAATTGTGACTTTAGGTACCATACTGAGACGAAAAAAACTTCATGTACCAAATGTTGAAAACTAAGAAACTTCAGGGTAGTAAACTGAGACTAACCCTATATATAATATATTATATCAAATTTTATTAAAAAAAAGTATATAAAATATTTGAATTGGGACAAGTGCATTTTAGTAATCATACTGGTTTATATTTCGATTATGCTGAATTAGTAAACGGCTTTATGGAATTAGTGTCGTTTCTATTTTGATTCCAGAACATTTAAGTAAACAGCTTCGACAGGAATCCGATTTTGACTTCTCCTCATTCCAACTCCTCAATTCAATTCCTCCTATTTTCATAACGGTTACGTAAACGCGCCATAAGTGTTATACACTTAAACAGTAAGTCGCTCCCGGCCTCGTTTGACACACCGTATAAGACACCGGATAATATTATATAATACGAAACCGGTGTTTGGTGAGCTTTCGTGCTAAATAAGCACCATATTATTAATCCGGCCCCACCTATTTTGTCTCCCTTACACCCGCTTGTTTATCCCGTTCAAAACCTTGGTATTATTTAGTTGGGTTCACGGAAAAAAAAACACACTACTTTTTTCCAAGCCATCTCGCCATTTGCTCTGCACATCACTAACTTCTCAAGGTATTATTTCCCTCCCTCTTTCTCCATCCCCACCTCCAATTAGTATAAAGCATATTTCAAATGGTATTCTTTCTCTCCCTCTTTCTCCATCCCCACATGCGATCAGTATCAAACAGATTTCAAACGGAAAACCAGAGGTGGCAGATCGAACTCAAATCACGCCATGAGACATTATCTAAGTTTTTGGCTTAACTGTTCCTTGATTTTGTTGATGTGTGGTGATTAAACTCAAAATTGGGCAATATTTCATCTAGGTTTTTATTATTTCAAAATTTTCACTTTTTTTTGTTTCTTTCAGTGCAAATAAGAACTTCGTTGAATTGTAGAGATTACTTGTGGAATTTTTTTTCAATGCAAATAGGAATTTCGTTGAATTTGGGAGGTTACTTGTGGGAATTTGGAACTGGAAGGATCAATGCTTGAGAGTGGAGTGCATAAGTGTTAATATTATCGCTTTCTTTTCCACGAGACTGACTTATCTTTTCAGTGGGAAATTGTTTCTATGTTTTTTATTTTTCTTACAACGATATATATTCACGAGAAAATTAAATTTAAGCACTCAAATTTTATATTTTTTTAACACTTTCAAATTTTGATTAATGTGCTTCCACCTTTATCTATAACATTTCTCAAATTTCCAACTCAACATTTTATATAAAGTTTAAAGAAAATAAGATTTTTTTTTACTATTATTAAAACTGAGAGAGTCCCTAAATTTTGGTTCCCTTTCTCCAATTCATCTACCAATTGGTGAAATGAGAAACCTAGCAAGGACTTATAAGAGGTTGCCTACTCCCCATATTACCAATTGGTTTTATGGTGGAGCATCAACTTTCTTGAACTAAAACATAGCCACATCTTTATCCAGGATAAAGTTGCCAAAATTCAAGTGGGAATGTATTGACTTGAGTTAGTAATTTAAAGTCTTGGTCCTTGGAATTATTCGATCGTCAAAAATTTAGAGGAGATTGGTTACTCTCACCACCAGCATCATGACATACTCGCAATCTCGAGCTAGAAGGGCTTATGCGTGACACCTAACTGCCAGTTGCTACCGGTATGGATTTACATAAGAATTTACCAATCGTGCACCAATGAGGACTGCTGGCAATGAAACTCAAACCTTGGTGGGGCAACACACAAAGCAGAGACCTTACCAACTGACCCAACCTTTGTTGGCTCTTGGAATTATAAGTTCAGAACACATTATATTT
Source organism: Malus fusca (assembly GCA_035220775.1). Classification (NCBI taxonomy): domain Eukaryota; kingdom Viridiplantae; phylum Streptophyta; class Magnoliopsida; order Rosales; family Rosaceae; genus Malus; species Malus fusca. The sequence continues at coordinate 46,827,179 of CM069073.1, read as the reverse complement.
GTTTTCACAGTTTTTGTTCTTTTTAAATGTTGTTTGCCTTAGCCCTTTGGCATGTGTGTGATTTTCGTCCTAATCTTTCATCTGCTTCAAGTAAGTGCATGACACAATTAAACAGCACTCCAAGGAGGCCATACTCAAAACTCAAAAGGAGATAATTATTCAGAAATGATGCATAACTTAAAGAGGTCATTGCTAACGGTCTCACGCTAATCTCGGTCACAGTTGTACATGATTGGGGATAGTTAGCACCTTGGTCTTCAATTGTCATATACAACAAGACTGTAATATTAAGTGGAAAAACTCTATTTTGAGTGAAAGGTTTTTCTTACAAGTGAAAAGAAATACGACTAGATTAAAGTACTAAGTGACAAAACTTTATTTTCATTAGAAAATTTTGTGCTTATTTTGTCGACATTTTCTTAGTTTTTTTTTAGAACATTTAAGCCAAAAAAAACTTTGAATTTAGGCAATAATAGATTTCTAATCTTGTTTTGTCAAGTTTCGCATATAAAGTTGTTGGATTTACGTTACAGATTCCTATTTGGGTTCATAATATGGCGTTTCAAAAAGAACAGCAAGACAATGAGGGCTAGTGTTATAGTGAAAATTAAGCACTCATGTGACCCTTCTCACTCGGGTTCGAAGCTCCTCCACCCTTTTTCTCCCTACTCTGTCAGAACCCACCTAACTATTGATAAAAAAATAAAATAAAGCAGATTCCGAGCCTCTACATTTATACAATACATTGGATGACTGATTCCCTTCCCATAAGTATGAGTTATCTTCTTGAATGCATGTGTCAAAGGTGATCTCGGTAATTTTGCCATGTACAGTTTTCCTTGCTAGCTCTTGAATTTCTAATTCACAGAGTACTCAATGCCTAAGTTGGAGCACAACCAAAGCATGCACGTGGAAGTAGTTTACATCTCCAAATACAAACTTGCATCAGATTTATAGACTAGAAAATGCCTTTGCAAATTTAAAGAGAAAAAAAATGAGGAGCAAAAATATCTGCTACAAAGTATGGTGGACTTGTATTTGCACCATTAGCGTCACAGTCATATCGATTTTATATGATGGCGAATTTCTTTGGGTTCTTAGTCATCTTAGCCAAATTTGGGTGTCATTTCGTCTCAAACACGGTACAAAAGAGAAGTAGACTTAATTATTCCAGTCGAATCTGTGTTCTACTCCTCCAGTTGGCTTGCAATTTTGTCCTTTGTGCACCTTATCGTCATGTTAGCATCCCGGTGTAAAAAAATTCAAATGTAGGATGATGATTAATAGTAAAATGCCAAAAGCACAATAATTCCCCCATCTTAAAAACAACTACAATCAAGATAAAGAGGCAGACACACAATTAATCAAGAGTGCATTGCCTTTGCCCCTGTTAAGTCTAATTTTGAAAAGTCAATATGCAGAGTTTTTTAGTTCAACCATGCAAGTGGGTAGAAGTGGGTTCGGCTTCATTTGGTTCGATTTTTTTTCGATTTTCAATTTTTTGAACCCACCCTTACAAGTGGGTTGAAATTTCGAATGGTGGTGCTATCGCACAGTCTTTTCACATGTAATAAGTTTGTTAACTTTACCTATGTATGCTCATGCAAACTTTCATAACACATGTGCGGACAATATCAGCCATTTACCTGTGTATGCTCATGCAAACTTTCATAACACATGTGCGGACAATATCAGCCATTAGAAATAGATCTTGCAGCCACATAAATTTGAACTTTTTCCATTTATTTTCCACGCGCAACAAAATGTCTATCATTTGCCCCTTTCTCATGTTCCTTCATATTCTTTCTTTGGTAAAACCGATAAATGTTACTGACAATCTATGACACGGTATATTTGGATGGAGGATTTTCAAGCCATGACTGAAAACCAAATTATAAAAAGAGAATACCACAAAATGAGAAAATTATTCAATAGTACACAGTCATGAATGATACGAAATGAATGGACAAGATTGAAAATAGACTATTCAATACTTGTGGAAATCTTTGTACTATAAAATAACCAATAGTTATCCTTCTCTAATGCATTTTTCATTTCATCTCAAACACGCTACAAACAAAGGTGGACCTACAAGTAACTATCAGAGGCAATTCAACAGGTGACCAAAATGTAGCCACAGCTTTAATTTTACAAGAATTAAAGTTTCCTATTGACTTCATGACTTAGTAATTTAAAGTCTTGGTCCTTGGAAATTATTAGTTCATAAAATACAATATTTGTTGACTTGTAGTGCATGCATAAAGTTGGATAAAATCTATATGGTCTTTTAATCAATCAGCTGTAGCAAATAAATAGACAGTTCATAATACCTAATCTCAGTTTACTACCCTCAAGTTTTTTGGTTTTCAACATTTGGTACATCAAATTTTTTTTATCCCAAGTGGTACATGAAGTCATAATTCAGGGACACTTTCATACATCTGTTAAGGTTAATGTTAAATCAGCCGTTGACTAGTGACGTGGCGCCTACATGGACAATGATTGGGCACCATATATCAATATAGTCAATCAAATTTGGCAAATAAATAGACAGTTCATAATGTTTTTACTCATTTGTTTTCATATAGTTGAATGACTAAATGATTTCATATGTTATTAATTTTGTTAGATATGATCTTTACAAAGTATTTGAACAGTTTCGATCATTAATACGAAATTTCGTGAATTAAAAACTAAGTATCATGAGGAAGAACTCCCTCATCCTTTGAGTCATGAACAAAGTTAATTCATAATATTAAATATTCACTTACAACTGAAAATGAATACCACTAGACTTTTAAAAGCTACAATCCGAAGGCCACTGCTCTATTCTTTCTTTGGTACAATCGATAAATGTCACTGACAAACTATGACACAGTATATTTGGGTGGGGGATTTTCAAGCCATGGGAATGAAAACCAAATTATAAAAAGAGAATACCATAAAATGAGAAAATTCTTCAATAGTACGTAGTAGGGGTGGATACGGGTTGGTTTGGGTTAGTTTTGGGCCAAAATTGAAACCAAACTGACCTAGTCAGTTGGGCCAAATTGCAAATCGAAACTGACCAAGTTAGGTGTAAAACTGATAAAGTCGGTTAATCGACAGTGGCAGGTTGGTTTGGGTCGGTTTTAGGTTTGTGTGAAGACGAAAATACATAACAAATTCATTTCCCAAAAGCTACAAAGCGTAGCACCAATATGAGTGATTGCTCAAAGAAAAACATAACCAAAGAACAGCTACTACCTTCTCCAAATGGTGACCCTATTTTCCTTTCATAATTTCATTCCCCTCTGCTTTTTTAGGCACATAAAGGTTGCCTTTTCTTTTTGCTATTTGCTTTTTGAATGAAAGGAAAGGGAACTCTTAAACTAATTAGGTTTTATTTTCATGTGGTGTATCCACGGTAACTCGTTAATAACTAATTATTTATATTACTACACGTATTACTTATGGTTAAACAAAATAAAAATAAGTATACGAGGGTCGGTTCGGTTAACCATATCCGAAGAATTTTGAAATCACTTGCCAAACCGATTAAGATCGGTGCGATTCGGTTTAACCACCGAAAATTAAAAAAAAAATCCAAACCAAACTAACCCCTTGGTGCGGTTCGGACAGTTCAGTCGTTTTTATTTTTTTATTTTAATGCTCAGTCCTAGTACGTAGTAAAGGCTCTGGGGAAGTAGGAATAAGAGAGCACTCATCTTGGGGTAGGGTTACTACTTAGATACTTTCAGCAGCAAGGTTCTAAAAGACGCTAGGAGCTCGTCGGGCTGGGACCTAGCGCCTAGGTGGTTAGGCGGGAATTAGGCGAGCTAGGCAGAAAAAAACCTAGACTAGTATTGGATGACATTACATATATATATATCTTTATTTTTATTAAAGTTACTATAAAACATATGAATAATTACGTTCTTATACTTGAAATTTTCAAATATTAAAAACTTAATGTAGGTCCACTAAGTCTAATAAAAAACTAGAAATGAAAAAGCCCATTAACTTTCTTTTGTTATATTGTTGTTTTGGACGTTTTTGGTTGGGTCAAGAAGGCCATTAAATTTTAAGGTCCATTTAGCTTTGGAAAATGGAAAGTTGCGGATCCACTTAAATAGGCTATAACGTTTTTGGTTGGGTTAAGAAGGCCATTAAATTTTAAAGTCCATTTAGCTTTGGAAAACGAAAAGTTGTGGATCAACTTAAATAGGCTATAGCAAACAATGACGTATAGTACATGTCATTTAAACTATTCATCGTCTTCATCTTCTCACCCACTGCTCTTGCTAATGCATCTTCTTGTCGGTGGCCACCAAACTTCACGCTTTTCGTTCTGGATGCAATTCTTTTTCAGATAAACTCAATAGCCCAGGTAGATCTTCTAGCCGCTGAGTCTCGCCTGCTCTACCTAGGCCATTGCTTAGGCGCCGCCGAATGGGTTTTCTGACTTATCAAAGGATTTGACCTTAATCAGAACGACTGGCCATCGCCCACTGCCTAGGCGCCGCCTAGGCCAATTTTTAGAACACTGTTTAGCAGTTATCAGCTCCGTACTTGGCTACCCAGCATTTAACGTGGGCACGATAACTGGTACACCAAAGGTGCGTCCTTCTCGATCATTTCGTACTTGGCAAAATAGCCCCGTAACTTCGGGAAAAGAGGTGCCCCCAATTGCTCAGGCTATGGCACACCCCGATCCCGATGTCCTCGGGCCATCAGGATGGCCACGTGCTGGCCAACACCTGAATGTGACGCAAGCCATTTAGAATGCATGAGAACAAGAAATAAATAGAACTTATAAATTTAAATATGATTAATATGCAATTGAGGAACATGTTCAGAGCATACAGCTAACTAGAACACTAAAAAGAAATAGTATAAAATTGAATGAGCAAAGGAATGGATCCTACACCAAGAGGACTCAAAGATGCTGATGCGGAAGTGCCTTGACGCTGGGATCGTACGCCTCGATTCTAAGTCCTAAGGGGGCGCAAAACAAACATGAGCGGACCAAGTTGATATACATAATAATAAAACAGTTATTCAACATACTAACCCCCAAAAGTTTTATGAAAACTAATAGCATAATAAGTAATAGGTTTTTCCGAAAACTCTAGCATGCCATAAAACCTTCGTAAAATATATCTCATATATAGTGTGCTAACTAGTGGTATCAGTGTTGCCCGAAGGCATATAGAACTCTTCCTTCAGACACTTCCTTCATAAGTATCAATCGCCAGCAGGCTCTTACATCACCCACTCGAAGGCATGTTTAGTATCAATTGCCCGAAGACTCTTACAACACCCACCCAAAGGCAATATGCACACAAACCATTGAATATAATCCTTCCAAACATAGGTACATATATCTGAAAAACATCTTCATAGTATAAAATCATCCTTCATCTGTACAATAAAAAAGTGTGCAAAAACATGTTCTAAATAGTATATTGTCATCCATCAGATATCCTACAAAGAACATGGGTTCGATAGAAAATATGGTATTTCAAAATATTCTAAGTAAGCATGATATCTCAATAAAATGTTTCATAAAACGTAACCATTAAATCATGCTTTTCGTGTATGCATTTATACTATTAAAACATGCATTTTAGAAGGGACATGCATTTTAGAAGGGGTCTACTCACAGATACTCCGTCGTAGAAGAGCTGTATGAAATATGAATGACTGATTCGCTGCTAATAATTGCACCTAAGCACATAAAGGGTACAATTAATCAAACTATACTGAAACGATTCAATTTGGGAAAACGGACTTCAAAAACAGGTCCAAGACGTCGAAATTAGCCTATGAGGGGTCCCGGATGAAAACCCGAAAAAGTCAAAAAAGTCAACGTTGTCCGTTGATCGATCAAAGTCAACGATGATCGTTGATCGGGTCAATGGTTAGACCGGGTCGAGTCAAAGTCAATGGTCTGGGTCGGGTCAACTGGGTTAGGCTTGGGTTGGAACCGGGTTGGGCCTAAAGGGTTTGGGTCCAATGGGTTTTAAGGTTTAGGGTAAACGGGCTAGACGCCCAAGTTCCATTCAGCCCTAAGGTCGGTTGCTTTGGGTTCTAACACACGGGCCTGGGCTTGGAAGCCTGGCCCAGGGTTTAGGGTTAAAAGGGTTTACGGGCCTATGGCCTAAGGGCCTTTAGGTTTTAGAATTAAATAATTAAAATAAATAAATAAAACAAAAGGGTTGGGTTGGGTTTTAAACGGGTCTAAGGCCCGGGTTCTATACACGGCCTAAAGGGGCCTGGTTTGACTGGGTTTTGGGTGAGCCGGCCTTACGGCCTGGTTTCGATAGGGAAAAGGGCACCGGAGCTTCCCCAGTTCCGATCGATGGCAAGACGCCGATCTACCCTCCGATCTACCTATGAACATGAAGGTACAAGAGAGGGGAAGATAATTTGTACATGTGACGCACCCTAAAGTGGCCGGGATCTTGCTCGAAACCCACAGGGTTCGCTGGAGTCTTTTCCTGGGTTTCTGGGCTTCACCGAGCTCCACAGAGATGAGGGAGAGTGAGAGAGGAAGTCTAGAAGGGTGGTGATGGTACTACGCCGTCGTCGGAGTAGCCCGGGTGTGACGGTGGGTGTGTGGGTGTCGATCGGGAAAAGGGAAAAGGGAAGGGTCCGAGAGAGAGCTGAGAATGATAAAGAGCTGAGAGAGTGAGAGATTCGAGATAGAGATCGGGGAAAGAGAGAGAGAGATAAGTGAGCTAGAAGGCTGCCACGTGGCAGCGTGAGGGAGGAGAAAAAACAAGATGGAGGGTCCGGATTAGATAGGAATAAAGGGACCAAAATGAAAACTTCAAATACTTTTAGGGAAAAAGTACTTTTAGGGAAAAAGTAAAATTACATAATAATTTTGGGGAGGGGTTTTACAGGATACCCTTTTTTAGCTTCTAGAAGAAACTTTGTTATGGCCATTTCTATACATTCAATGTACTCTACGAATAGAGGAATACATAGAGTTGAACAATGAATGATACGAAATGAATGGACAAAATTGAAAATAGACTATTCAATACTTGTGGAAATCTTTGTACAATAAAATAACCAATAGTTCTCATTCTCAAATGCATTTTCCATTTCATCTCAAACACGCTACAAATAAAGGTAGGCTTACAAGTAACTATCAAAGGCAATTCAACAAGTGACCAAAACGCAGCCACATCTTTAATTATATAGGAATTAAAGTTCCCTATTGACTTCATGACTTAGTAATTTAAAGTCTTGGTCATTGGAATTATTAGTTCATAAAATACAATATTTGTTCACTTGTGCATGCATAACGTTGGATAAAATCTATATGGTCTTTTAATCAATCAGTTGTAGCAAATAAATAGGCAGTTCATAATACCTAATCTCAGTTTACTACCCTCAAGTTTCTTGGTTTTCAACATTTGGTACATCAAATTTTTTTTCATCCCAGAATGGTACCTGAAGTCATAATTCATGGACACTTTCATACATCTGTTAAGGTTAATGTTAAATCAGTTGTTGACCAGTGACGTGGTGCCCACATGAACAGTGACTGGGCACCACGTGTCAATATAGTCAATCAACTGTGGCAAATAAATAAACAGTTCATAATGTTTTAACTCATTTGTTTTTATATAGTTGAATGACTAAATGATTTCATATTTTATTAATTTTGTTAGATATGATCTTTACAAAGTATTTGAACAGTTTCGATCATTAATACGAAATTTCGTGAATTAAAAACTAAATATCTTGAAGAAGAACTGTCACATCTCGGCCCAGGCCTCGTGCTAGGTAGAGATGAGAATATACATATAAGGCTTACAGGATCCACTCCCCTGGGCGATGTGGGATGTTACAATCCACCCCACTTAGGGGCCCAACGTCCTCGTCGTCACACTCGGCTAGGGATTGGCTCTGATACCAAACTGTCACATCCCAGCCCAGGCCCCCACCACATCCCGGGCTCAACTCCACCGTAGCACGATATTGTCCGCTTTGGGCCCCAACCACGCCCTCACGGTTTTGTTTCTAGGAACTCACACGAGAACTTCCCAGTGGATCATCCATCCTAGGATTGCTCTCGCGCGAACTCGTTTAACTTCGGAGTTCCAATAGAACCCGAAGCCAGTGAGCTCCCAAAATGCCTCGTGCTAGGTAGAGATGAGAATATACATATAAGGCTTACATGATCCACTCCCCTAGGCGATGTGGGATGTTACAATAACTAATTGGTCCAAAACCTTAGCCTATACACACACACACAACTTAACGATTAAAGGACATAATAGAAATTTCCACGCTCTCAAGGATAAAATAATATACACATTCGGGACGGGCTGTCCCAAGAACTCCCCTCATTCATTGAGTCATGAATGAAGTTAATTCATAATATTAAATATTCACTTACAAGTGAAAATGAATATCACTAAACTTTTAAAAGCTACAATTTGAAGGCCACTGCACTATTCTTTCTTTGGTAAAACCGATAAATGTCACTGACAAACTATGACACGGTATATTTGGGTGGGGGAGTTTTAAGCCATGGGACTGAAAACAAAATTTTAAAAAGAGAATACCACAAATGAGAAAATTCTTCAATAGTACGTAGTAATAAATTATACGAAATAAGTGGACAAGATTGAAAATAGACTATTAAATACTTGTGGAAATCTTTGTACAATAAAATAACCAATAGTTCTCTTTCTCCAATGCATTTTCCATTTCATTTCAAACAAGCTACAAACAAAGGTGGGCCTACAAGTAATTATCTGAGGCAATTCAACAGGTGACCAAAACATAGCCACATCCTTAATTATATAGGAATTAAAGTTTCCACAATTCAAGTGGGAATGGATTAACTTTAGTAATTTAAAGTCTGGTACTTGGAATTATTAGTTCAGAACATACAATATTTGTTGACCTGTAGTGCATGCATAACGTTGGATAAAATCTAATACTTAGTATCCGTTTTAAATGTTTTTTGCCTTAGCCCTTTGGCATGTGTGTGATTTACTTGTAGTGCATGCGTAAAGTTGGACAAAATTTATAAGATCGTTTAATCAATTAGCTGTAGCAAATAAATAGACAATTTATAATACTTTTATTCGTTTGTTTTTATATAGTTGAATGACTAAATAATTTCATATTTAATTAATTTTTTTGGATATGATCTTTACAAAGTATTTGAACGGTTTCGATCATTAATACAAAATTTCGTGAATAAAAAACTAAGTACCTTGAGTAACAACTCCCCTCGTCCATTGAGTCATGAACGAAGCTAATTCATAATGTTAAATCTTCACTTACAAGTGAAGATGAATACTACTAGATTTTTAAAAGTTTCCGTCTAGAGGCCATTGCGCTAGAAGAAGGTAGAATATTTTTTTTTTACCAAACACATTTTTATTGTTTAACTTTAAATTGAAACAGCTTTTTGTGAAAAAATCAATACCAAATGAGGCCTTAGTGTTACAAGTTTACACAAAGGGTGGAGAGAATAAATTTGTTATATTTACACCTTTTTCTTTCATACGTTTTGAATTCCTTGTTATATTTACACCAAGGAGTGAAGAGAATAAATTGGTTACAAACTCTTAATTCATATTCGAACCTAAGACTTTTTTATTTCAAATAAATAAAAGCATTAATCCAGTATTGCACCAAACGCCCGACTAATTTAGTCAGTAATATCCAATGATTATTTATCCTATCCGATTGAAATAGTCATTACAGTTCGAGGTACCAAACGAGGCCTTAAGGAGTAATAATGGTTTGGACTTGAATAGGCTAAAAAAATAAAAATACAACCTTGGCAAGAACGACATTCTGCAGAATATATGACTCATGCTCCTTATGTAATAAAGAGAATGTGATCTAAAGATGTTAAATTCATGAGACCTTAGAATTGTCAACTGGTCATTGACAATCCAGCTAGATCTGCATATACTATGTCTTCTCCCTGGCGAGTGACTGGTCTCGAGCCATTGGTGTGAAAGAGACCAACGCAAGTATGTAAGTGCTCAATAGAGGGTAAGTTCAAACTCACTAGTTGGGATATACAAAGTAGTCATTTGACCTGAGACACCACAGTTGCCTTATGAGTATGTCTTTGATCATTTGATGATGTAACACAAAGCATGCCTCATCTTGGGCATGTTCCTAGTATTGTTAGGGTCGTTGATTTATTCGTAAAGACATGTAAGTGTACAACAATGGATCTCTAACCTTCAAACCGTTTAGGGATAATAGTTTATGATGTGTTAAGAGTCTTTAGCCATAGCACATGAATGAGATTTAGGAAGTACGTTTCAAATCACATTCAAAGTAATCATATAGACAAGAGAATCATATTAAGTAGTAAACATGAATAAACAATCAACCAAATAATGTGATCAAGAGTATTGATATCGAGAATACTGTATTGCTTTTATTCTCAAACAGAATAGGCTATCCACTTTTTCTGCTTAGTTTGGATAACCATGACATACTGCATTACGTGTCACTCATATTTGTGGAATTCCTAAGAATTAGCAATCACTGATCTTTGCCAAAGAGAGAATACAAAGATAGGAATTTTTTTTTTCTTTGGTTACATTTGAAGACGTAATTTTCAATGAATCATGAAGTGTTCCTCTTTAGAAACACGGGAAAAAAAGAAGAATCTATTGCTTCTTGTCGTTAAAATGTTCTTAGTTCAATTAACATTAGAATCAAACTCAATTTCCACCGCCTACCTTAGTAAGGTAATTAATGCGACTACTTTTACCACACAAAATCAAAGGGGTGTGTTATCCATACATCCCATTTTACTTTTCACACACCCTTTGTTAATTTCTGTTCTTTGATCTTCTTCAATTCATCCGATCCGACGGCCGAAAATTAGAAGGGTGTGTGAGAAGTAAAAAATGGTGTGTGGATATCACACCCCAAATCAAAATGTCGTAGATCACTCAGTATGGTAATGGGACTGTACATTTCGATTACTGTCGAGTGATCAACCAATGGAGAAATTTTTAGTTGTAACTGAAACACGAATGACACACCACGTATTTTTATGTAAGTGGTGGAAAATTTTAATTTATAAGTTATTAACCTTTTAACACAAATATCCCACCATTTATATAAGAACACGTAGTGTACTACCTGGTGTGACGGTCACACTGAAAAATCTCTCTCCAACCAATGACTCTTTTCAAACACCACATGACCTATCAATTTCACAACGTGAAAAAGTAACAAAAATTGTCCAGAATATCTTTAGGCCACATGTTCACAGGGGGTCTGCTACGAAATTTATTAATACTGAAGGGAGCTTATTACATGAACTACACATATCGAATGCAATAACTTTGTTTACCAGTTCAAATCTCCGTGACGGCAAAAAAAAAAAAACACAAGTTCAACAACCATAACTTCTTAGAACATGTTACTAAAATAGCTACTTCCACAGAAATGCTAAAAATTTCATTCCATTTTTATCTGACGCGGGGGACTCTGTTGGGAAACTGTGTTGGGACCAATAAGTCTCCTTGGAGGAGTGCCTTCCAACAAAGGCCTTCCATAGCCTTCTGAAATAGGCCTCCCATAGCCTTCAGAAATAGGCCTTCCGGTGCCCACAAGGGAAGTCCTCCTTCCACCTCGCGTTGGAAGAATGAGGCGGAATGTCCAATTCAGGACCTTAGGCGCAAACACCCTGTACAGCAGGAATATGTCATACCAACTTGGATACTTAACGTATGAATCTCCTCGACAAGCCCCAGCTACAATCAACCTTGCAAAATCCTCCACAGGCCCACCGGTCACATGTACCTACGACAATATAAATGTCCCACTGATTGGAATATATATATAGCACATTTGAAGTACTGTTTCTTAATAAAAAATTAAGCACTTAATTTGTCTGCTCCGGGTACGAAAAATCATTCCAACCAGCATTAGTGCAATGCCTCATTGGGCCAACTTAATGAAAAGCAATACCATCGATCAATCAGTAGCTTTTACCTCCCTTTCTTCTTTCCACTGCATTTCAGCCCCCTCCTCTAGCATGAACTTGCCTCTTGTCATTTCACTTCCAATCCACCCGTGAGTTGCAATTGTTATCCCTACCTCATGGTTTACTTCTAATCTCAAGGTCTCATAAAAGTTAACCAGAGCTGCCTTTGCCGCCTAGTAATTCAAACACAACAAAAGGATAGTATTAAATTGATGCTTGCTAGCTCTTTGATATAGTTAACTTCGACTACAAAAACTGGTCCTAAATAAGTTTTACAAGAAAGTTTGACAGGTCATGGAATGCATCCTAACCACTGGGTAATTCTAATTTGATGATGAGGTATACGATTCTAGTTCCATGTATATTTCTCCTTCTAAAATGTTGAATATACTTGATCAATATTCCCATAATAATATGAAAGGATTAAGTAATATATACTCACAGCATATAAACTCATTCTCGGCAGAGGTAACCAGCTCTCAACTGATGCATTGACAATGATCTTTCCATTAGTTTGACGTAGGTAAGGAAGAGCAACATATGTTGGATAAACATTCCCCCAGAAATTTATATCCTGAGAACAAAGATATTCAGAACCGCAATACCTCATTGATAGAGAATTTGCCTCATAAGAAATAGCAGTTTGTATTAAAAATGTAGTGCAAACTTTTGGACTTCTGCTCATGCAACTTTGCAATCCTTACCAACAATTGGGGAAAGACAGACGTGTCTGTAACTTCCTCGAAGTAGAATGTATGTCCTAGACTTACTGTATTTACAAGGTGATCCACTGCAAAATTGGAGACAAATCAAAATAACTACTTTAGTTTCAGAATTAACATGGCAGCAGTGAAGGCACAAAATTCTTCTCATGGAGAGACTATGTAAGAAATAGCTACTAAGTTAGTATTAAGCAAAAGAAGGGAAGTTACAGAACGGGACAGTGAAGGCTCGCAACAGCAAGCTCTTCTCCCTAACCTTTCCATTATATTATTAAAGCGCTAGCACGCCCCTTTAGAGAAAGGGGTGTAAGCACTTCACTCGCTAGGGGATGGGATTCATTCACTTGCATTCCTACTTGCAAAATCATGCGGAGTGCAACTATAACATTTTTCTCTTTTTTGGTTTAGTAGGAAATCAACTTAAAACAAGCACCACTATCTATCATCAGCTTACAATAAATCATTTATTTTAGCCATATTCCAGCAACTGCTACTAATTAATACAACTCCTTCATATATATGTGCTTAATTAACCCATGAGGTTTATCAATAGACTTCTTAGCCAAAACGGAAATTCAGATGTCAAACAGTTGCACTCTCTAGACAAACAAATATATCTAAGAAATTACAAGTCCACGACCAAATTAGGGTTGGAGTACTGGTATATCCTATAAGGCTTCACATCTGATTCTGTACTAGCTAAAATTCGATCTTAACTCCTCGGCATGTGTCTGTAGCTTTCATAGTTGTAGGTTACTGTGAAATGTTCAAATGTACATAAATACTCTACTTAATTGAATAAATCTGCAGTCCACTAGTCCGTCTCTGTCATGCTTAATTATGACCTTTCAAGTGTACAACTTTTGTTTTTAAAACTATGGCTTTCTAAATAATCAAATTTGTCCCTGGCGCATACCTCGGCCATAGAAGCTTATCGTTTCACCGATGAAACGCCTACATTCCTCTTCCTTGACAACGTCGGCGGCTATATTCATGACATGCTTTGCACCCATACGCCTTGCATTCTCACTGATCCCTCGCAGTCTGTTCTGTCTTCGTGCCACTAGTACAAGATTTGCTCTTCTCTTCGCATATTCATATGCAATTTGCTGCAATCACAACCCTCATGCTCCATCACACACACACACACATACATATATAACCACTTTATCAAACTATCAACGTATCGGTGATTATGTTCCTGTATTGTATCCTCTTACCTATCATATACTTACACAATCTGAATTATGTTTTAGAAAATTAATATGTAATATACATGCATTGTTAAGTAATTAAACATTTGCTAAAGTAGTAAACAAATTTATGTTTTGGGCAATTTTCCATCATTTTCATGTAACGGTTAGCGATATCAATTTTAAATATCACTGTCGATATTTCCATAAAAACCGATATTTAAAACCTTGCTTGAAACAAGATGAACTTCAAAATTAATGGATAAAATTATATTTGGAAATAGGGGACTTATAATTACCTCTCCTATGCCAGAGGAAGCTCCTGTAATTATAACAACCTTATCTTCGACAATTTCACTGTTGAACAAATTGTAAAGCCACTCACAACCAGTGACGAAGGTCAACGCTGGCCAAGCAAACGCCAGCATCACTAAACTTGCCGGTGGCACCACCCAATTCAACACCGAGTTAAACAAATCCATCGGTTCGGTTCGCAAAAAGCGTTAACTAACCCTAATTAAACACACAACAGCTTTGCTTTTTTTGTTTTTGGGTAACTGATGATGGTCCGAAATGTGATCGATCAAATTCAGATGGGAATAGATAAGATCGAGAGAGAGGAGTTGATGAGTTTGAAATAATACAGTGGGCAGTGGTAGTGGCAGTGGCAGTGGCAGAGATGATCAACTTCAACTCACAATATCATTACATGCAAGGAGGGCACGTCACGTGTTGATGGCAAGCTCTTGTAGTGACGAATGGAAGGGTTTTTGGAACTTCCTGCATGAGTTAGCGTGCTGCTCCAACTTGCCATTTGCTCAGATGTAGCACCATGGTCAGGACACCTGTTCTCTTCACTTGGTTATCTTTCCTTCTTAAAGATTAAAATAAATAAAATAGACTGCCCTAGGGCAACCATTACAAAGGTTATCAAAGTGCAAGGCATTCCTTACACCAGAGGAAGAGAAATAAGCCAAACGCAATTCGAAGAAAGTCCGTCTGTCAGTTGATTTTCAACAAAATTAGCTTCTCTAAAATATAAATATAGGAATTGCAATTAAACTTAAAAGCTGAAGTCCTAACGACTGAGATATTCTTAGTATGTCAGAAATATAATCTTGTATTCAAGATGTCATATTACTATTAGTTGTAATTTTTTTATAAAGTTTTTAACTAATATATTATTGTACTTAGTATAGCAGATAGTGTATCGACATACTAAAAAATTCTCTCCTAACGACTTTCATTCATTTGAATTCTTCAATAAGGATTACATGAAGTAAGACAATTAATGAGGAAGTTGGAATCCAATTCAATGGTACAATTTGCAACATGCATGAACAGTTAAAGCACGTATGGTTGTTGGGCTTCGTATAGGGCAGTGTGCTCTAATATTATGTAAAAATATGATTATTTGAATTACTCGTGTATAATGTTCGAGAAAATTCATATGTGATAGGAATCTACAATAAAGTTGATATGATGTTCCGTTAACTACATAGAACATTAGGAAGATGCAAGGACAAATAAGGCGGCGGCGAATTTTTGTGTGTGTGATGCAGAAAACAAAATTTTAGGATAAGTTGGTATTCTACTATAAAATTAATTAACAATATAATGAGTAGTCTAACTTACTTTTAAGCCATGTAAGTAAAACATGAGAAATGTTATCGAAAATTTTGCGAAAAGACAATAAATTTGAGGAGTGGTTTCATAAATTACAAGATTTTGTGTCTTGATTTTAGTAGTTTTTTATTTCTCCACAAGAAAAGGGCGCACAAAAAAATACCACAAGCGCAAGACGAGGAGACCGAAATCGAAGCCCAGCGTTTCAATTAAAGTAAGAAAGCCCAAAACGCACCACTCTTTCCTCCAACTCCCTCTCTCCCTCTCTCCTTATTTAGCTCTGCAGCAGCGCCGCCGCCACCACCAGCTCAGATCAGAGGTCGACGCCAACTCCACCAACCTCCTCCCCAGAATCCACCCACTGTCCCCTCTCATTTCATCTTCAGTTTAACGGGCCTCGTCGGATAAGGTACCAAACTCTCATCCGTTGTTCATTGTAATAACCATATGATGAACATTTTCTTGAGTATTTAGATTGTGCTTTTTCCTATTTAATTTTCTTCGCGCATTAAATTTTGGGTTTGTTGGGTCTTTGTTTTTTTCTATTAATTTAGGGTCCGGCTTTAATGGTACGTAGCATTCAGAGTTAGGGGTTAGATTTGATCTTCAAAAGTATATTTATTTTTCGTATCATTGAGTGCTACGTAACACTGAAGAAAAATGAATACTTTATGATTGGAAGTTAATTTTCCAGTTTCTTCCTGTTACAGAGGCTTGAAATTTTGTAGATATTGAGATGGCTGCTTCATCGTCACTATTTTCATCGTCTTCGTTCCAAGGGGTCATGTCGTTTCAGAACACAAAGTTATGCGCTAGTTATTCCAACTTTGTATACAAACAACCAATGCACCTCAAGAGATCGTCACAAAATAATGGGACGGTTTCGTGCCGGGCATTGGAAGTTGACAAATCATCTTCCTCCTATTCGGTGGGGAAGAAATTTCAAGTTACTGATGTGATTGAGGCTCAGCAATTCGACAGAGATCTTCTCGGAGCGATATTTGATGTTGCACGAGAGATGGAGAAGATTGAGAAGAAGTCACCAGGAAGCCAAATTCTGAAAGGTTATCTTATGGCTACTCTCTTCTACGAGCCGTCCACGAGGACTAGGCTTTCCTTTGAGTCTGCAATGAGGCGGTTAGGGGGCGAGGTCTTGACAACTGAAAATGCAAGAGAGTTCTCTTCAGCAGCTAAAGGAGAAACCCTCGAAGGTTTGCGTATCTCCTTCCATTTCCATTCACGTACTAGAGATGGTTTTTACTTGCTACAATTCGGTCGTGAATTGTGATGTAATGGGGGATTGATTGATTGATTGACTTACAGATACTATAAGAACTGTTGAGGGTTACTCGGATATAATTGTGATGCGGCACTTTGAGAGCGGTGCAGCCAAAAGAGCTGCTGCAACTGCTGGCATTCCTGTCATCAATGCAGGAGATGGTCCTGGACAACACCCAACTCAGGTATCGCACAAGTTTTTAATACAGAAGAGGGAATTGTACTATCGAAAAGATAGATAAGGGATTGTTAAAACTTAAAACACCAAAGTTCTAATCCTGAGATGGATTCTTGTGGGCCAGCCTCGGGAGGGATATTCGTTTATAATTGACTTGCTCAGATGTCTGTTCCATTTGTACATTATCCCGTACTAGAGAACTTTGTGCCGTAGTTTTTAGTCTTCCCAACTGAAAACTGTGAATTTAAAAAAAAAAAAGTACAGAACTATGGTTTTATAACATAAATGCTGAGGTTTTGTAATGTCAGTTTTATGTTTGGCTGTTAGTAGTTCTACAATCTGTTGAGTTAAAAGCTCTGTTTTTGCTTCCACAGGCTCTTTTAGATGTCTATACCATTGAAAGAGAGATAGGAAAACTGGATGGCATTAAAGTTGCACTTGTTGGAGATCTTGCTAATGGAAGGACAGTGCGCTCACTTGCATACTTGCTCGCCAGGTATAACGATGTGAAGATCTACTTTGTCTCTCCTGATGTGGTAAAGATGAAGGTAAAGTCCAAAATCGTTCTTGCATTATTTTGCGTATTTTCCTTTTTGTTAATTTATATAAGCCTTAGCAATTCAGGAAGTGTGGGGGACTATGAGGAATCTAAGATATTGGAGTCTCATCTTTTTTATATTTCCTGTTCCAGAATGATATAAAAGATTATTTGACATCAAGGAACATCCAGTGGGAAGAAAGTGCGGACTTAATGAAAGTTGCTTCTAAGTGTGATGTTGTGTATCAAACTCGCATTCAGCGTGAACGATTTGGAGAGAGAATTGACCTCTATGAAGAAGCTCGAGGCAAGTACATTGTGGATAGTCGTGTGTTAGAGGTGATGCAGAAGCACGCTGTGGTCATGCACCCTCTGCCTAGACTTGACGAGGTAATCACGTGATAATGAAATGATTTCAAACCCTTTAGCAGACCTCCTTTTATCAATTTCAGTATTCTTAATTTCCATTTTCTCTGAATGTCGTGCAGATTACCGTGGATGTTGATGGGGATTCACGAGCTGCCTATTTCAGACAAGCAAAGAACGGCCTATATATAAGGATGGCTCTCTTGAAACTCCTACTTGTAGGGTGGTGAGGGATGCCGTTTTGTTTTCAATTTTTAAGTTTTGATTCAGCTCAGAAGAAAAATTCAAGTTTTGGCACTTGCTTTTCTTCCTTGATTATTTCAAACAAGATTTTGTTACAAAACTGGCGGAGTTCAAACTCGATAAACAAGCGGGTAAGTTGGTTTCTCTTGCTTTGAAATTTCATTTTTGGTTTCCCTTGGGTCATGATTGTAAGTATGGAAGAACAGATTCCATGAGTGTCAAGCGTCTTCGGCGGAATTACGCCTTTTGTGTGCATACCTGAAAATGCAAACACTAACACATAAAATGCATAGATGATTGTAATCAAACCGTATACGACCAACATAAAATGGAAGTCAGTGCAAACAAGTACATCTATGCTCTGCCTTTTCCTTAAAAGCTGAAGAGATTTCCGGCAACTGATCCTCCGAACTCGGGAGCTGGATGTTGAAGGAAATCAGCAGATCGAGAAACAAATCTTGAAGCTATGTTCCAGCCAAACATCGATCCAAACCTGTGCTTCTCCACTCTAGCCGGTGATTGTAATGAATTTAAATAGTGCATCGTCCGTCCGTTAAATAGTTGTCACATGGTGTCACCGGTTGCATAGGGTTGCTGTTGGATCTAATATATATGTTCAATTTGCAGTACCAAAACGTGGTTTAGAAATTCATATTAAAATATGTTGATGAAGTGTTAATTGGGCTCGAAATCATCATAGGAGACTCGTTTTTTTTCCCATGGAGGATCGTTGAATTCAAACAAAGTCTGTGAACCGTCATTTGCTCATTAGTTGTAAATTCAATTGGTTTCCGCTCTGCACACGAGATTTTGAATTTGTTTTTTTCTTTTCCTTTTTATCTTTTGTATCAAAAAATAAAAAATCGCGGATTACCTTCTTTTCCTTTCTTAGATTGATGCTCAATTAGATTTTTTTGTATTCACACCTTGTACGTGAGGTCTCAAATCCAACTTATGTTTTTTTCAATATCATAAAGTATAATAATGCAACTTAAACTCCTTTTTTGGGAGGTCAAAGTGGTATTTTAAATCATTACCAGTCTGTTAACTTTAGTGTCGACATTGGACTGGCTTGACTTGGACTAAGTAGAATATGAATAGTAAAGTGTTTGGTTCAGTGCTGAACTAAAACTGCAAATTAAAATATTTTTCTATTTTTATTCACTTTTACTTTTTTTTTTTTTTGTCAAACGATATATTTTGTTAAATTAGTCACCGACGGGATTTGAACCAACGTCGTCGTGCAGGGAATCAGCACAAAAATAGTTGACATAAAATGCATAGAGAATAGCGTTAATGGAATTACTCATTTTGATATATCATTTTATTTCATTCCATTTAACACAAAAGCTATTCTCTGCTCCGTATTTCGAAAATAATTACTTTGTCTGCTTCAAAAAAACACCAACCACCGCTCCAATCTCTTGAATGGAATCCAACCATCTATCGCGATTCAATTGCAAACACTCCAATCTCTTGAAGATGTGTTATTAATTTGTTTGTAGTTGTTGTGCAAGATAGGTATGGTTAATGTCGAGACATGGTTCAGATAAGGATATGGAGAAGGCTGGAAAGAGTTGTTGATAGAGCCACAGCTGAACATTTTTTTGAAGTGATGAATTCAATTGTAAACGCCCCAATGTCTTCAAGATGCTTTATATCCACCGTCTTTAATCTCTTCAAGATATGTTGGGCTGCGATTTCTGTCCGTTCATATTTTAGATTTCAATATGGTAATCTCCGGGTTTTTTCTCTACACATTGGAGATTGGCAGGCAGAAAATGTTCTATCACAAGGCATCGGCGAGGTGTCGGAGTTGGCAACGAGGTTGATTTGGGTGACGAAGCGCGCAGTTGCAGACGATGCAGGAAAGACGGGATTATCAGGGGTCTTAGCAACCCCATGGTGGAGCACGGAATTCATAGTGCCGTGTTAGCGAGAGCGCTAGTTCGAGTGAGTCCCAGTTAATCTCATTTTCTCTAATTCAAACCCGCATCAAACATTGGGTTGTAATTGTTTGGATTAAAACTTGAACTTTGGGTTCAAGAAGGAGTTGGCCCAAAGGGAGGCCTAGAAGGGGAGATGGCCGAAGCCCAGCCAAAGCCCAGAAAGTAGAAAAGGCCCTTTCCGACTTGGTGCAGCTCATTTGAACCACTTGCTCATCTACTTAGGGGTGGTTTGGGAGTGAGGTGCTTACAAAAAAAGCACCCATGAAAAAAAGCTGTGAGGGTTTTAGGTGTTTGGTAAACTAAAAAAAAATGGCTTATTTTGGAAGCTGATGTGAGAATAAGCTGAAATCAAAAGAAAAAGTTGAAGCAGCTATTTGCAGCTTTGGAAAACTGGTTTTTTTTCAAAGCACACAGAGCTACAGTGCTCCTTTAATGAAAAGACCCACTATCAGACTGCTTTTTTTTTCCAAAAGCACTTTTACAAAAAAGTTTACCAAACACTCTGCTGATTTATTTCACAGCCGTTTATTCTCACAACAACTTTTTTTCAAAGCACAACAATACCAAACCAGCCCTTAGAGACCAAGTGGTGTAGACCATGCAGCAAATCAGCCCAAAAGCACTTTACAGTGGCAGTACAAGTAAATAAGCTGATGAGTCATTGCCATTCAAGCTGCATTTGGGGCAAGGTCACTGCTACAGAAGGCCAAGCCGAAGTGTCTATAAAAGAAGGAAGAGAAATCAGAGATAAGGACACTCAATCAAACAAACAAATACAAGCACAAACTCTGCTCAAAGCCAGATTTGCCTTCAAAACGAAGCTGTAGTCAGCCCAAGCCTTCATCCCTCTCGGGATAAACCCTCACCAAAAAAACCATTTGTAATAGCTCTGCTACCTTGTCAAGAACCTGTTGTAGTATCGATTTCTTTCTGTAAAGTCATCTCCCTACCCCCTTTCTAAAACCTCAAACTCCTTGATAAACCACAAAGATAGGAATTTGCAAGATGATCAGCCTTGCCCGACAAGGTTAAACCTTGCCCGACCCTCTTTGTTTTTGTCTTTTCATTCATTAGCCTAGCAATATGTTGTATACTTCCAGTTATATTCAAGTTATTTCTAGTAAGATGGCTATTAAAATATTCTCTCAGCTCTTGAATCCGATTTGAATATGTCTTCACAGTTCAAACCAGATCCAAGTTCTAAGCCCTCGGGCATGTAAGATTGATCATTTAAAAGTCCTTGGCCTCAAGGCATAAAAAAGAACCTTATGTGGACTTAACCCATCCACGACAAGCTTTGATAACAAGAAGTCCGAAGTTACTTGGGGCACAAGTAATCAACCTATTTCTTAGTTTTATTTCCATTATATTATGATTATCGTAGGACGTTTGAGTATAGAAGGAATTCTAATGGGAAGCCTCAAGGCCTATATCTAAGGCCCTACAAAGGCACCTATTTGGATTCATTCTGCTCTTCGTGCTCGGATAATCAGAAGTATAATGGTTATAACACTTCTGCAAACAACAAAACAAACATCGTATATGTGAGTACTGGGTTAGTTTTTGATCGGAAGCCTCAAGGCCTATATCTAAGGCCCCACAAAGGCATCTGTCATAACTAACACAGTCTCTCGGGTATATATACAACTAAAACTCAACATCTGTTTTACATCTGCCATGCTGAAGATGGCAGTGGCACGCCTGAGCACTTAAAAGTTAATCTTGATTGCGAGCCTCAAGGCTTACACCTAAGGCCCCACGAAGGCACCTTTCAAAGTTAACTCTGTCCTTCTCTTTCAGCTTTGCCCGACAAGCCTTGCCCGATAAGCCCGCCAGTGAAGCAGAAGCCCGACAGAAAGCATCAACCGGCGCCAACCTCTCGGGGAGCTGTGTGCTCGTCGGCTAGGAAACATCCCCAGCGGAAATTCTAGCCACGAACAGTAATCCTACTTAAGCCAGTCGCACTTGATAACACGTAACAAACGCACCCTTATAGTCTTAGAGTGAGTTGTTGGAACTAACCTAAGAATTAACATTTAACCCTAAATGTTAATTATTCAGTTTCTTAGTCCAACATTGCACCAAATGCTTCACTAAGTTAGTCCATCTTAGTCTAGTCTAAGTCAGTCCAGCTTAGGTCCTGAAACTAGTCTAATTTGAGATAGTCCGGTGCAATAAATGCACTCTTAGAGTCTTACAATGAGTTGTTGGAACTAACCTAAGAATTAACATTTTACCCTAAATCACAATGTGACGCAAGTGGTCCTTTACCACAGTTGTAGAAAAGTGTTGAGCCCTTGCATGACGGCGTGGGTTCAAACCTTGCTGGTGACTAATCTAACATCTAATCTGACAAAATCTATCATTTGACAAATAAAAAAGAAAAAAAAAGAAAAAAATCACAATGTGATATAAACTTACCTTTCGAAACCATCGTGGTTGTCAAAAGAACTTTTCTACTCACTTAGAGACCTTTATATTCCAATGGTGATAGACCCAGAAAGTAGAACACTTTCTTTGTGAAAAAGAAATTCATTTATATGGATGCAATGGTATAATATCGATTATATCTCAATTCCTTAATTTTCTTAGTTAAATTAGTGCATAATATCGATTATAATAAAAAAAATCATATAAATTTGACAGACAACGACACTAAATAATTGGAATTGGAGATCATAATCTTCAATGGAAATGCTCAAACACCCGATGATCACCGCCATTGCCAAATCCATGTCCTCATTCCCAACTGCTCCTAGAAGAAGTAGAACCCTCTCCAACATAACCATCTTCCCAAAACTCAGTCGTCTCAACCGCATAGCTTCCAGTTCCAGCTAGCTGTTGTGGCGGCGACTTGTTGGCAATCAGCTGAGCATCAACTGCCATGCCAGCATCCGAGGCTGCCTTCTGCACCGACCTAGGCGACATATCATCCCTCACACAAGACGGTAACTCCAACGGGAAGTTAAGGCCTTCCAACGTGGAAAGTCGACGCAAGCAATAATACGCAACGTCTCGAGCCACCGCTGCCGCCTCTGCCGTGGAGAAAGAGCCTAACCAAAGCCGGTCTTGGGTCCCCGGAACACTGATTTCGGACACCCACTTGCCCCATTTCCGTTGGCGCACCCCCTTGAGTTTTCTGTTTGTTGTGCTGCATGGACTCCGGCTTTCGTCCGAACTGTAACTCATGATGATGGTGATGAAGGATTATTTTGTGAAAACATGTTCATTTGAATAACATCTATAGCATGCAATTAACAATTAAAAGGCGGAATCATGCTTGCATGCATTCAAAAACAAAACATTACCCATGAAATTCAAAGTCTAGTAGATTGGTGAACCAAGACTCAACTCAAAACAAAGTGAGTTGAAATTTATACCTTTGTAGATTCCTCTTTGCATAAGCAAAGGCTAATCACCCAAAGAGAGGGCATTCATTCCTTGCATCTAAAATCTATGGATTTGGATGGATGAAAAGGTTTCTCCAAATTCCCAAAATTGAGAACCTCTAAGTCTCCACACCAAGGTTGGATTGATGAAGAAATGAGTGACCTAGGAGTAGTGGGATTGCTAGATCCACCCTCCAAGTGGGCCGGCCTCCTAGAGAGAAAGGGAGAGACATGTTCTCTCCAATTTTCTCCAAAAGAACCCTTAATGAATTTAGGCTATAAAGTCCTTTATATAGTCCCTTCAAATAAGTGACCTAAAGAACCAAAAGCCCATTCTCTCTAACATGGCCGGCCATAAGGGTTTTATTGGGCTTTTGGGCCTTTGTGAATTAAGTTGTCATACAACTTAAGTCAATGGGCTTGACGTTCAAAGCCCATTGGGCCTTGAGGCCCAAAACTAACCCGTGGTCTTTTAACGAACTTTATTCGTTTGATTAATTAACATATTAATTAATCCTTGCCATAAATAATTAAACCATTTAATTATTCTTACTCATCTCCATTGTTTCTTCAATCTCCACCTTACACGGTGTACGATCCATTAGGTTCCTTTTAGCGAGGCAGCAGGCGATTAAAACTCTTTCTAATCGATTGTGAATTGAAACTTACTTTCTATTCTCCCTTTAGTGATTATACACGTTTAGGGCTTCCACAAACCATGAGTGACACCTAGCAGCATATCATGGTTACCCAAGCTAATCAGAAGAGGTGGAGAACCTATCCAGTTTAGGATTACAATGCAATACGGTCTTTCTCTAATACAATACTCTTGACCACATTGTTTGGTTTGATAGTTTATTCATGTCTACTATCCAATGTGATTCGTGTGCTTATATGATTACCTTGAATGTGATTTGGAACGCATTCCTAAATCTCATTCATACTTTGGCCAAAGATTCTTAATCATATCATAGAGTATTCTCCCTCAAACGGTTTGAAGGTTAGAGATCCCTTGTTGCGCATTCACTTGCCTCCATGACTAAGTGGCTTAACCCCAACGATGTCGTGGACACCCTCCAAATGGAGTGACTTTGACATAATCAAAGATTAAGGACTTAACCACAAGACAACTGTGATGCCTCAGGTCAAAGGACTACTTTGCATTATCCCAACCATGAGTTCTCATGTGACATGAATATGAGAACTCTTCGTTGATCGTGTTCAGTGAACTCATTCTCTATTGAGCACCTACGTACTTGTCTTGATGTCACACACACCAATGACTCGAGACTAGTCACTCTCCCTGAGAGAAGACACAGTACGTACTGATCTTAATGGACTGTCAATGCCCAATTGGCAATCCTATGATCAGGAACGTTTAGGATGTGTCTACGAAAGAATGGTCTCATGAATCTAACTTCTTTATATCGTATTCTCCCAATCACATATTCCTTGGACTTATCGTTTAAACATATAACATTTATATGAGACGGCTCAAACAATAATCTTTGCCCTTTATTTTTAAACTAGATTAGTTTAACATGTGAAATGTCCGTAAAGTATCATCATATGATTCGTTTTAGGGCACATTTCCAACAATCTCCCACTTGCACTAGAGCCAATCAGCTTTTTTATCAGTGATGATACCTCTTCTGTAGTCATTTCAAAAATGGCTGAGTAGTAGGCCTAGACAATGGATATCTATATGTTATCCATAGAAGAAACCTTGAGAATATCGACGTCACCATTATACATGATTCTCAATCATGTGGTTCAGTCTCTCATATGAGTTCGGATCTTGATGAGACCTTGATTCCCTGGCTTGAGCTATCGCCCCATTAGTGTCATACACTTTCTGGTTGGAACCGAATAGAGAGTTCATAAATGAACTTTCCCATCCAAACAACATTGTTGTAAGCTTCTATATGGCAATATATTTTGCATTCATAATGGAACACACTAAAGTCATTACTTTAATGTTTCCATCCAAATATCTCTTTAGTCATAATAAAGAGATATCTGTTTATCTCTTCATTAATAATGAAGAAACATCCAATGATGGATTAGATTTATAATCTAATACATTTACGCTTCCTTTACGTTACTCTAATTCTTCCTCGATCTTTGAGGAATTTATCCTTTAGTATTTCTTAAATACTTAAGGACTCACTTGACAGTTGCCATGGTTCTGATCCTGGGCTTGCATTGATATCGTCTTGTACCGTTCTAGGTACAATTCATATCAACGTTTTTCATACAATATGAAATACGTAAATCACCTTTCTGCGTATGCATAAAGGTTTCTATTTATGCATTATTTCTTTGGGAGTCGAAGGGTAAGTTCCCTTTGAGAAGAGCTACCTCCTAGTCTCACTAGAGTTGTTCTTCTGATTAAAGTTTATCATCATATGAGAAACTTCCTAGCATCTTTTGTCTATTATTAGGGATTGATGTAATCAAATTATATTTTGAAATCTATCAATATAGATTTCCATCCCATGTATATAGACTATGTCTCCCATATACATTCTATCGTTATAGAATGTTTAAAGTCATAACTTTAACGAAGAAGTATCCTTTTCATTTCCAAAATTAATATATCATATATATATTCATATATATCATATATATATATATATATATATATATATATACAAATTTAGGAATATGATTAACTCCCACTAATCTTTTGTAAACCTAGTAAACAAAAGATTCATTTACATCTATATGAGAAATCAAACAATTTGATATTTCTCTCATAAGACGCTTATGGCTCCCACTAGCTTGCTAAGATTCATGATGGATGGATCTTTACAACTTACATGTCTTGTGATTCATAGTTTTAGACATATATTATCAAGACTATCTTAATAATGGTTTCGGAAACCCATATTATGTCCAAACATTGAATCACCATTTAGTTGTAGCTAGCAATCTTCGAATTAATTGAAACTAAGACTATGTCAAAGATGGTTTCTTCATAGTCAACCATTCTCTTTGATTGTAGTCACCTTAAGCTACCAATTAGCTATGAAGGTTTCATTATTTCGGGTCAAATGGTACTTTACCATTTCCTTGAGTATATGTCGTATATACACTCAATGTAGTCATAAGGATTTTCATTCTTATTTCTTTCGAATTAAGAGGTGCAACTCTACGACATAGTTATAAAGTTCAAACCATTCAATTGAGACGGTTTATAAATCCTTCTTGACTACCTTGGAGCTTGTGGTATAGGAACTAGGTTGTTATATTTGTTGATTATCATCTTGTCTCTCAAAGAACCCATTCTTTGAGTTCTATCTCTCGTTCACTGCTCTATCTTAGGCAAATCATATTGTAGGATTACAATGAACTACCCAACAAACAACATTTGTTAGTTGGTTTATAGAAGTGATATCCAAAGGTTAATTTAAGGATATCCATAAGATAATTCTCAAACAAATATTGCTTATTAGCACACAACCCCCAATCTTAATACAATTAAGACTTGTCTTTCTTTCTAACTACATCCTATGGAGTCATGAAAACTTTGGAAGATCTTCTAATTGACAATCATATTGTTTTAGAAGTATATATCCTATATATGGGTAATTGATAATATCCAATGAACCAAATCATATTCAAGTTCGTTCTTCTCCTTATGGAGAAATCCATTATCATATGATGCTTCTTTCCTTGATATCTTTCAAGAAAACTATTCTAAAGTGTTACCATTCCTTGGATCAAATCTAAGGATGTAAGTACTTTAGACGTCTTACTCATCAACTTACATTTCTTGAATTCTTTGAAACCTTTTGCAAAGTATTCGGACTTGTGTTTATTTAAAATAAACTATAGTCCAACCGAGGGTGATCTTCGGTGAATGTCATACAACATGAGTAGTATTATGTTGTGGACAAGTGCCACTAACATCTAAGTGAATTAACCTCAACAACTTTGTGATTCTTTGTTCTTTCCAAAAGAATAAAGATTTCAAACATTTTGCCTCTATACAATTTAACAAGAAGGCATTGGATCCGGATCTAACTATCCAAAGTATCCATCTATGACTAACTCGTAATTTATGTTTTTAGAGGTATCACAACTTTAGTTGGGATTAGTCACTACCTTGCAACCTTTTGGGTTTTAAGCATCGTTGTATTCTAAACAGTTAACACCACCATATTATCTCTACTATAGAGACAATCAATTAGATTACCATAATCCAATCATTGATTAATAAAGAACAATGTTTTGTCAAACAAAACATTCATCCATCTCTACTATAGTGACGGAATTAAGTTCCTTAAAATTGGAATGTAAAGACAATCTTTGGTTTTTCCAATTTCTTTGGTAGTTCATATGAGGAGGTAAGTACTAACTGCTTTCGCAGAAATCTATATTTTATTCACGTTTTGTATGTGAAGTACTTTCTCTTCTCTCATATATCTTCTACTTCTTATTAGTTATACTTTTACAACGATTTGTAAAACATAGTTACTAATACGGAATCAAACATTCAAGTAGAAGAACCAACTGTTTTGAACTATTCAAGAACAATTTACAACACCTTCGAAAGGTGTGTTCTTGACACTTGAAAGATATTTCTTGCAAATACCCCTTCCAATGTCCATCCTTTCATAAAGAAAGTTTGTTCCCTTGGAGTTATTTTGCCTTTTTCATTTGACTTCTCCTTTGACTACCATAGTCAAGGTCCCTAAACTCCCACTATCTCTCTTGAAACTTATTTCAATTGTGTTATACACAACAAACGATTTGGAGAGCGTGTGGTTATTGTTCACTATATAGTTTACAATAAACTTAGTGAACCAATTGGATTAGGGACTCAAAGGTGAAGTCTTTGCCTAGTTCCCGTCTCTAGAAGTGTATTAACACTTCAACACTCAATGATTCAAAATCATCATAAGTCCATGTTGATGGACTATTTTTGTCAACCAACCATTATGTTCTAAACATAATTACAAACTTTCAAGAGTTGTTCAAGGCAACTCTCATTTCTTCATACAACAATTTGTAAGTGAAGAATCATGGCACATAAAGTGTCCATGCCTTTGTGCTTTCTTCTTAAGTTCTTTGTTCATTTAACAAAGAAACAAGCACTAAGTGTTTGCATTGACTAAGGGTTGTTCAAAACAACTCATTATTTCTTCATACAACGATTTGTAAGTGAAGAACTAATAACACTAAAAGTGTCATTTTCTTTATGCTAATCTTCGTAAGTTCCTTTGTTCATATAACGAAGGAATAAGCATTGGTTGTTTGTGTTGTCCTCTTCATGATAGACTTTTCTAACATGTTCTTCCAATGATACATTATCATTAGGAAGATTGTGAGGATGAGACTACTTAGGTACATATGCAATCCTTTTAAGACATTCTTTGGGATTGTGGTACCAAGTCCGGAAACTAAAACATTCGGTTTTTATTTGTCAAGTGTTGGATAGCGTTTGCAAATATATTGGTAAACAAATACATAACGAATATAAATTGATTGATTTTAAGCCATTTGATTCGGGTCTTTAAATCAAATAGCACCACCCACTATTTTTGGCAAATTCCATATCCCTCATTGGAATTCGAGAGTTTTGGATGAAACTCTTAGTAGGGTATGGGAGACTCACTATTACCAAGCCCACCTCACAATGATATGATGTTGGCTAGCATTAATAATAATGAGAGAGTACGCTTACTCATTTGCAACTCTTGCAAGTACCCATCTTATTTGGCCTCTAGATAATGTTACCTCACAATGATATGATGTTGGCTCCATTTCTCTTAGTTAAGTCATTCCCACCATGCTTAGTTCGTGAATGGGTTCAAGAATAACCTCACGATGATACGATGTCGGCCATCCTCGTTGCCTACACTAACCTCATCATATGTTTATGGATGCCTCCTGAGTATAAGCATGCACTTTGTACTCCCCCATGATAGGGTGAAGCCGGTGTACAAGTCATAAACGATTGGATCCCACCACGGTGGAAGGCCACGAAAGAGTGTTCAAAGCACTCTCACGCTTATCAACTTAATAATGGTTTGGTTGAGGGTTTTAGGTCTCATCACATATAAATATTCATTTTAATCTTTATTAAAACAATTTTGGTCCTATTACAACTATTGGTCCATTTGATTGTTTTTAGTTGTATATAATACTCCCACAATGCTTATAAAACGGTTTTTAAAGCAAGAGTATATGATACTACTAACATAAGCTTTGCATTCATTTAATGGACTATATAGTTGCCTTAGGGCCTTAGGATGACTATGAACCATTGTTTAGATTCAACACGAGCCTTGTGTTGAATCTCGGTCTAGGGATGGTGATTGATTTTAGTTACGCGTTTAATCACATTAAGGCGTATTGTTCCTAGGGGCGTTGGACCCTCTACTCCATTTTCATGCATATCAAATAAAACAAGAATGGAGTACTTTAAAGTAAAGAAGAGCTTATACTCTTTTACAACAATTGATCAAAATAAATTACTTTAAAGTAAATAAGAGCTTATGCTCTTTTACAACATTTGATCAAATCCTAGAGCAGCCTTCCAAAAAATACTTCCAGCAGACCACCCGCTATTCGGAAAATTGATCATGAAAAAAGATCTAACTCTGGCAGACTCTTTCGCTCTGGCAGAGAAGCATGCACTTTGGGACGAGGCTCACCAATGCACATTCAAAGACTTGAAGAAGTACCCGACGTCACCTCCCTACTATCCAAACCGGAAGCAGCAGAGGACTTAATCACGTGTTTGACGGTATCTAGAGCAGTAATAAGCTCTATCATCATGCGAGAAGAGCTGGGGGCCCGACTACCTGTATTCTACAGTTCAAAAGCTCTATTCGATGCTATTAGAAATTCAAAAGTTAACTTTGGCAATAGTTGTTGTAATTTGAAAGCTCAAGTTTTACCTTCAAACGCACGCAGTCATCATCATGACGCACTATTCCGTCGAATCCAGATGCGCGACAATGAAGGCGTAGACCTTGGCGGATGCAAAGTTTTCTGACGAACGCAACAACTCGGCCCAAAAGACACGCCAAGGGTAGATGAACATTGGAAGGAACACTCAGAAGCAAGTTTTGTCCTCGTCGCCCCAGAAGATTCTACATAAGAGCAACATGTACCGGCAGTTGAGCACTACCTTCTGTTGCGCGTCACACGGCCCTAGCCGACCTTTGCTCCATTATTCAGCTCTAGAGTGGCCCAATACCGGCAGTTGAGCATCTCCTGCCACATGTAACATGGCCCCAGTTCCACGGCTCCCTGCCGCGCTTTCACGGCTAGCCTTGACAACGTAACAGAGTGGCCCAATGATGCCCCGAATGTAGCTGAGCACACTTCAGCCGTGCCTGCTCCACCCAATGGAGACTTCTGGCATTTGCATGTCGACAGTGCATCCAACTACAAAGGTTCAGGAACAGACGTGGTCCTTATCACTCCAAGCGTTTCGATGCCCGAACAGGCGATCATTCTAGGTTTCAAAGCATCTAACAACGAAGCAGAGTACGAAGCCCTACTAGCAGGCCTTCAAATGATAAAAGACTTGGCGGTGAAAAAGCTTTCAATTCATTCCGATTCCCAGCTAATCACCAGCCAGACTACTAGTAGCAAAGGCATGATGATCATAGCAACCGACTACTTCACCAAATAGGTAGAAGCAGAGCCCATGACGACCACGATTCAGACGGACATAAAGCGCTTCATATGGAGGAACATCATTTATCGATTTGGCATCCCTTAATCCGTCGTCAAAGATTTGGTGAAGTTCTTCCAAAAATATGGCGTCAAGCAGCACATGTTTACGCCAAGATATTCTCAAGGCAATAGGCGGGCCAAGGTATCCACCAAGATGATCCTCGACTGCCACAAGAAATCCCCCACCAGTAAGAAAAGAAAATGGCCAGACGAACTCCCTGGATGTCTATGGGCATATCGCACCACCAAAAGACGAGCAACCGAAAGGAGATGGCCACAAGCTTAAATCTGGAAGAGGAGAAGTGCGAGCAGACTATCACCCGCATCGCAGCTTACTAGCAGCGAATTCCTTTCCAGCTACAACCAAATGGCCAAGATCCGGCAGTTCCAGCCCAAAGATTTATTCCTAAGAAAAGCCTTCATCATTGCCCACAAAGAAGGCTCCAAAAAGATGGATCTCATCTAGGAAGGTCCGTACAAGATCAGCAAAATAGGTGGTAAGAGTAATTACACCCTCGCCACCATGAAACGATAAAAAGATCAAAAAGTAGTGAAGCGCCTACAATCTGAAGAAGTACCATGTGTGACCTCCCACTACATCAAAGCCCGAAGACTCAAGAAGCTCGATGGGCACCACCTCACAAGTCGAGGACTATCCAGTTGTTATGCAGTTCCTACCTTACAGCTAAGTTCTCGTTCGTTTCACTCGTTTTTCAATGAGGAATTCAGAAGTAATCACAACTTGGCTCGGCTGCATGCTTACAACAACTGATCACTCCGGCACTTCAAATGAAGATTGCGCCATTCTTAGTGACCCATCGCAGGAATTGCGCCCCCCCCCGAGGGACCAACCATGCTCTCCAGTGTGAGAGGGTAAACTAATTGCTCTCCAGTGCCAGAGGGTAAACCAATTCCCCGACACCCATATGGATCAGCTCTCCAAGACGAGAGGATAAACTTTACACTCCGAATATCCAGACGTGGATGAGCCTGGCTGCCCTAGTATAACTGA
Organism: Malus fusca; assembly: GCA_035220775.1. Lineage (NCBI taxonomy): Eukaryota > Viridiplantae > Streptophyta > Magnoliopsida > Rosales > Rosaceae > Malus > Malus fusca. Next base: position 46,795,004 of record CM069073.1, on the reverse strand, counting down.
TGCACGATGGCTTACGCCGGGATTCTTAGAATTAGCCACAATAGTCTTTTTCAAGGCTTAGCTAACTGAAGGATTTTGGGTCTCTTGGCCTAATCCGTGGGGAACCGGGCCCTAGAGACTGAGGGGGCACATTACGCAGTACGCCCTACAGACGGCTGCCCTGGAACCCTATAGCTGCTACCGAGTGCACTAAGGTAGCCTACAGATTCCGGAAGACTGCCTACGGCTTGCCCTTCGAGCAGTAAAGCCGCGCTAGACTTATACAACCGCACATTCTTATGAAAGGTTAAACAAGCTAGCGCACATATACGAAGTTTTATCCACTGCCGACATGCTACGTAGTCGATAAGCTTCACCTCTGCCAAGCGCGGAACAACCTACACCAAGTCCTAAAATGTTGTGATACTTGTTACGCAACCTACGGAATTGGAGAAAGTCAAGGTTAACAGCCTAGTGGTTACGCGAACTTATCTACTTCTGTAAGTAAGGCGTCCGGCTGCCGACCCTATGGCTAACAACTTAGCAAAGTTCTACACCAACACCTACAACTGCATAGGCCACGCGGCTTGTCTGCTTATAAAAAAGTAGCACGCCTGCCACTAGTCTATAAAGTCCAAAGGTTAGGGCATGAACAAAAGAAGTGAAGATGAAGAAAAGCGAAGGAAGCAAGTTTATTAAATTTTCTAGCAAAGTTGATAAACAACTAGAAAAGATCGAATGAGTTCAAGCAAAACAAAAAGCAACAAAGGAAACAAAGAAAATCCTAAAGACTACCTAGAAGACTCCTCTTCAGCAGCTTGGACACTCCACGACTACTCGATCGCCACACCTTCAGCAGCCACGACATTCTCATCAGCAACACCATCCGGCGATTCACCCCCGGCTGCACCAGCCTGGACACCAACATCTTCGACTACTTTACCAATGAAGGCCTCAAAAGTAAAGGTGAACAAGTATTCCGGAGAAATAGAGAATGTCTCGAAACCTCGAGCCCATCATTCTCACCCTTTAGCGGCTCATTCTTCTCGAGCAGACCAACATGGACGCGCTGCAGCTCATCCACTTCCTTCTTCAAACTTTCATTGATCTTCAGTACACCTTGAAGTTCCAACACTTGGGGTTCAAGCCTATCGACGATTCTCTTGAAGTGGATCACTTGATTATAAGCAGCAATACACTCTTCATCCTTTGCATAGGTAGCAGAATGAAGCTCAGAAACGACGCGCTCAAAATCTTGAATCTGAGTGGGGGCAGAGATATTAGACCCCTTCAAAGCAACGAGCTCAGAATCCAACCTCTTAATCTCCTCAGTTGAGGAATAAGCTTCAGCTACCATAGTCTTCGCCACCTCATTGGCAGCCTTGCTATATCTGCATCATAGCAAGCAGATCAATCATTCTATATTATGTTGTATGCTTCGTAAAGGAACTTGGGCAAGCAAACCTTTCTAACGCCATCAACAAACTTGGCACAATCGTCTATGTCTTCAAGCAGATCTGGTTTCAAGAGCACACAGATCTCATCAGCTTCCCTAGAAGCAGGCTTAGTGGATTTCTCACAGCTGCCCATGCAAGCAGTCTCTTCTTTCCCAGCAGGCGAATCAGTCTTGGTAGCAGAGGAAATGGGCCTTGGCACCACCTTAGCAATAGAGTCCATCCCATTGCTCTTTATAATAGCAAGCTTCTCCAAATGTGAACCAGACTTGGCTCTCAACAGACGTCTTGGTACAGAGTTCGGCACTGAGGGCATGAATGGACCTTTACATTGAGCAATTCTATCAACAATCGTACAAGCCATTCTCGACATGGCCAGCGCCACATGCTCAGATCTAGCAGCCTCATTTCTCTTCCCATTAGAAGAAGTCATGTCAATCACAAACCTCTCGGCAGCAGGCAGACCCTCACAAGCAGCGAATGAATTCTTCAGTTTTTCCCAACCGGCACCTCTTGAGTAGGCGGGAAGATCTCTTCTTTCCACCTTCATTCATAATAGGTTACACAACAGCGTTCAGACAAGCCAATGCATCCGCCTTGATCCTCTTTACCTCATCTATCGGGAGCAGCCTACTTTTCTCCCAACAAATGGGACTAAGCAGCTAACGCCATTCGCAGTACTCAACAGAGAAGCTCAACCCATCATTCTAGCGGGTAGAAGGTCTGCATGCCCAATATTCCAGCAGCTTATGAAGCCCGCGACCTTCTCATTTCTCTTAATCTCCAGCTTGGCCCGCGTCAGGTCCAAAGGCCTAAAGGATATGAGCCATGCGACTACCCTAGCACTGCACCCCATCACATCAGTTCGCAGCCCCAGCCGTTCAATCTGCCCTTGGCTCTAGCCAAGCCAAACAACCCAGGCAGTAGTCTCTGCCACAACACCTCATCGGCCCATACCGAGCCGACTCCTGGCCCTTGCCAGCCTATGTGTTGCACCACCCCGGCGGCTGCCCCGCGACAGCACTATCCAAAAAGAAGATAAGAAAAATTAAAATTTTCTTACATCGGTGCGGCACGGAGAAGACGAAGAAATCAACGAAAGACGGTCATTTGCATAGGCAAGATGTAGAAGATTGCTAGAGGAGGGGGAACAAATATCCTCTAAGCTCTCTCTCTTGTAGGGTAGAATAAATCGCTCTCCAAAGTTGATTTAATAACCCACTTAAGGTGGACTTAAATAGGCTTTGAGAGAAATTTATTTCCCTTTCCTAGAAGGATTTAATTTCCTATTAAAGCGAGAAAATCTCTACACATGTTGCTCTTTCATGCGAGCAGCCCAACAGGTGTGGGGGCATTTGTGGAGCCAAAAATAATTACAAGGCGACACGTGGATTCTTGGGAAAAAGATGACAAAAATACCCTTGAGGCATACTGGGATTCCTACGCGCGAGCAGCGGGCAATCATCCCTAAACCAAGTCAAAAGTGCCCAAAGGAAGGTAACAAATTCATAGTTATCTCATCCATCCTCATCTTAGGTAATTACTTCATAACCTACAAATTATTTCATATAAATAGAGAATAATTGGCTAATTAATGGATTAATTCCTAATTAATCCATTAATCACCAATTTAATCACCCATTATATCAAATGAGCCACCCAAAACCACATCAATGGCCGGCCATCCCCATCTAAAAAGGGATCCATCCTATTTCCTACCTTTCCTTACCATTTTCTCCCCTTTTTAGCTAATTATTTAGTTATTCTTTATAACCTTTTCATAACCTAAGTATCAATTTATTCTAAATAAATATGTAACCACCAATTTATTCTTTAAGGTTTAATTAGCCAATAAATTGGCTAATTAAACCAAAATCTCAACCACAAAAACTCCTTCAAGGGCCGGCCATTCCTTGGAAAAAATGGCCAAGCCTAGCCCTATAAATAGGGTCCTATTTTCACCAAAAACTCATTCCAACACTTTGGCAAAAATCTCAAAATTCTCTAAACACTCTTTCTCTCTAAATTCTAACTTTGGCATCGGAGGTTCTTCGGCCAAAGCCCCCCATTCATCGTGGGCGCGTGAGGCTCTTGGCCTTGACCTAAGGTGTTAATTGTTTTGTAGGTGCAATATTGTCCAAGATCAAGGAGGAGAAAATTTGCATCCACAGTTATAGATGATTAAATTATTAATTAAATGTCGGGGTGGAGTGAAATCGACGAGGTACCGAACTATATCCCATCGGTCATGCATTGCAGTGATTAGAATCGGAGTCATTTCGCGGCCCCCTTCGGCAATGCCAATCAGGTTCTGGTTCTTCGTAACCATGCATTTTACCATCTTGAGGTTGTCTGTAGCAGCATAAGCAAGAGCCGTCCAACCATCGCTAGATTTTCTCTCCAATTCTTCCACCGTCAACAAATTCACCAGCTCTTCCACACTTTGCTCCTGCCCGAATATTACTGCGTTGTGAAGAGCTGTCCCCAATGAATCCTTTTGTCTGGTTGCATCGGCGTGTTAGTCAAGAAACTTCTTCGTTTCATGCCAATCACCCCTCCTTACAGCAGCGAAGAAAGCTTGATAATCCCGCCGCCGGATATTATCTGTAAGGGTACGTATGTAATTAAAATGGCATTTTATACAATATATTAACTACTTTCTTCTTCAATTCTCGTGGAGTAACTTAAAATAACTTACTTCTTAAGTACATAGCATGTTATGACTTTAATCTAGCTTCTATTTATACACAACAATCTCTCCACACCCAAATTTTATCACTCGATACCCAACACACCCAACAATCTCTAATCTTTGGATTTGATATCAAGGTTTTGAGAGCAGATAGGTTTTGACGCGGATACTCCAATCCTTATAATCGTGTTCTCCGTCGAGGATTTGAGGAACAATTGCAGTACTAGACGTAGCTGCCATGCTTCTAAATCTGTCAATTTTTCCAAACCTGATTTTATTAGTTAGATCACGATCATGTGTGTGTGAAAACGAAGAAAGAAATAGTGAACCAAGTATATATGGAATCTTAACTTTTGACACTTGGGCGTTTAGAAGCCATACTTTGTGTACAAATTAATTTAAGGATCAAAACAGCGAGAGATTTTTCAGTGTGACTGGAACACGGGATGGTACACCATGTGTATGAGCTATACAAATAGTGGGATATGTGTGTTAAAAAGTTAATAACTTAAAAAAAAAAAATTTCCACCAATTAGTACCACCCGTGTTCCGGTCACAATGAAAAATTTGTCCAAAACAGCAATATCAAGTAAGCCTAGCTGGGACCTGGGAATTTAGAAGCCATACTTTGTCTACAAATTAATTCAAGGATCAAAGCAGCAGTATCAGGTAAGCCTAGTTGGGAGTTTAGAAGCCATACCTTGCCTCCAAATTAATTTAAGGATCAAAGAAGCAGTATCAAGCAAGCCTAGCTTGGAGTTTAGAAGCCATATTTTGCCTACAAATTAATTTAAGGATCAAAGGCAGCAATATCAAGTAAGCCTACCAAAACGACAAAAATATGCTCAATAATAAACAATAAGAATGATTTGACAAAAAAGTTGGGTATTTTTGCTATTTTATCCTTATTTAATGGAGATTTTTCACGGAATAATCAAAATGATTGACGGTAGACAAACTCGAGACCAAAATGATTGGGTATTTTTGCTCTGCACTGTTGGTTTCTGTCAATTTGGGGTTTAGGGTTTCTGGGTTTCTCAGTTTCTGTCCATTTAGGGCTTTTAGGATTCTGAAAAAGTTCAGAATTTTCATCTGTTGTTCTGGTTGTGTTAGAAAAAGGTTCAAAATTTTGAAATTGTTGTGGAAATGGAAGGAACCCATTAAATTATTGTGGAAATTAATGTATTACTAATTAAACTCACAAGTGGCTGATTAACTGGCTTTTCCTAAACAAGAAATCATTTGAAAAGGCAACAATTTAGCAATTACAAAGCTGAGCAGTCTCTTAATTGATTGTGTTGTACCAGTGTGAAAGAGCATCGTGGTGTTCTAAGATTCATACAGTCGCTCCAACTTAGTGGGATAAGACTTGTTTGTAGTTGTTATTTATACATACATGAACATTTCCTTTTTGACAACATTTCTACGTCGACGCATGATTAAGTGTAATAGATTCCATTCAAGTTTCCAGTTATACTATTCCTTTTATTTGTTAGCAGAACACCACAAAATGATTCCTTGCATTTTATTCCACAAAAATGCTTCTCTAATACGAAGCCGAAATTGTTTTCTCTGTCTTTGTTAATTCTAGCTATGAAGAAGGCAAGAAAAACTAAGGAGGCTGCAAGATCATCTAAGAAAAGTAATGCTGATGAGAAAAATGTTCCGGTACGTCCCCCTGCATCTGCGCGGAAGCGAAAGGCTGCCTCCCCTTATGAATCAGAGGTGGTTGATGGTTCCATAGAGGATAAACCATCTGTTGATGGTGTTGTAGACGACATCTAAGCTACGGACGATACAAGTGTTGGGGCCATCGTCTTGGTTACAGACGATACAAATTTTGGTGCCAACGTCTCACGATATAGATGTTGGGGTCGATGCCGAAGTGACAGAGCCTTTTCCAGGAGGGCCGACAGAAACATCAATTGCTAAAGAGTTTTAAGAGTCACGTTGCTGCGGCAGTTTGGAATAAAGAGATACAATTAACTGTTGACATAGCAAATATGGAGTCCACATTTATTCTGACGCCAACTTGGCACCATAAGTAAAAAGAAACAAAAAACAAAAGATTATTTAAGAAGAAAAAAAATCTTTTTTTACAAAGAGTGTGATATCTACATACCATTTTTTACTTCTCACACACCCTTCTAATTTTCGGCCGTCGGATCGAATGAATTGAAGAAAATCAAATGACAGAAATTAACAAGCGGCATATGAGAAATAAAATCGGGTGTATGGATAGCACATCCCTTTTATAATATGAAGCTTAAATCAAATTGACCATGACGATCTCAACACAAATCGAATTGACCATCGTAGTCGATTAATATATCTGTTTGGACCTGATTTTACGCTATCGGCCCATTGCGTTGAAACCATTAGATGGCTCCAGGACTAAACTGATTTTTTCTTGATATTACTACTAATTTTAATTATGGTAATTATCTTAAGAGAGATTTTTTGAGTCGAAGGATATCGGGATGAAATGGGATTAACATGGTGCGAGAGTTATGGAAGTTTACAAAGTCGTGCCTTTTTACTTGGATAATGGATTGAGCTAGTCATATCTGATTTGAAAAGCGTGCAGCATGTGGAGATTGGGTTGAATCACAATTGAATTGGGTGGTTTGTGATTATCCATTTGAGTTAATAGAATTGTATGGAGCATGCATGCAACGTTTTGGCAGAGAAGCCCACGTGCCCTAGAGTTCTGTTTAAAATTGAATGTATGTCATCAAGCAAGCACGTGGCCTTATCATATATTTTGGTTCAGGATAAAGGTGAAATCCATGCATGTCGAAATCAATGCATGGATTGGATAAAGATCATGATGTGGTGGTGGAAAAAGAATCTAGACAAATAGACACATGGTGATGATGCAATTGGGTTGAGTCTTCGAAAAGGTTATATTGGATGGTCATGACCTCCAATTCAACACACAAAACTGCCCTGCGCAAACCCTCTCAACAACTTTGAGATTTTTTATTTTCTCTTTTCGCTGACACATCTTCCGTTGGCATCAACAGCACTGTGAAAGCAACCGGTGATATCTTAAGTCGGCATAGATAGCTCTGTCACCGTAGAATCAGCCGGTCTCGCAGCATCTTCCGTTGGCATCAACAGCATTACGGCAAGGACGGTTGATTACCTATCCAAGACTCGGTCGAGAAGGGTTTCTAGATCCTTATTGGTCGAGGTCATCTCATCAGCCTTCTCGGCAAAGTGAGGTGTTACAGTTATTACATTCGGCACATTGAAAGCCGAATTTGATATTGAGCTTCGTAAGAATAGTAACCTTGTCTTCAGGTTCGAGAGCCCAAGAGGCCGAGACGTGTTCCTTTCTCGGCCGCAATCGCAAGACGCAGAAGTCAGCCGCGCACCCAACGCAACATCAACAAAAATTTACTCCTCGGCCGAGCTCGGCCGACGAGTTGGCACGCCCCGCATTCACCGAAAGACGTAGTTAGCTTATTAATTACTCGGCCTGCGCGCCACGTAGGCTTTGTAATTTTTAGGGTCAACATTTTGGCACGCCCAGTGGGACACAGTGCTAAAACTACGAAGTTCACATGGTAGATCAAGATGTCAATCTGGCTTCATTTAGCCGATTGCACGAGCTCCTAGAGGAATTGAAAAAACACAATGAGGAACAAAAGAGATCTTTGGAAGTGGAAAAAGTTCTTCGTGGCCATAGAGAGATGCAAAAGTCATTCGCTTACATGGTGAGAATAAAAGCTCCTGTTACCTTGCAAGAGCAATGGGTAAATGAAGACAGGGCTCGATTTAATGCCTGGCTAGATGAAGAACGTTTTCCTTACGTTTCTGACTACAGCTCAATTCCATTTGAAAAATGGTTAAGTCCAAAGGCCGGGGGGCAATTTTTCGTTCCGGCCACAATCAAAATTCGGCCTCAAGAAATTGCCAAGATGGCCGAAGAAATACCTAGGCCACCTGTTGTTTCAGTCGAGACTGAAATTGTGGTAGACCTAGAAGAAAAAGGTCAAATTTCTGAGTCACAAATCAACTTGGAAAATGATTCGTCAGATGAGTGTTCCAACGACGAACAAGGCCGAGACATAGACTTAGCCGAAAAAACCACGCCAATCGATATGATTATTGGCGATAAAGCCGATATAGAGAAATCCCATTCGGCTAAGTTGTTCGAGTTAAAAGCCGAAATTATGCCTGGGGGGCATAATAATTGTTCAACACATTCGGCGGCCGAGAATGAAAAATATTTCGTCGAGTCAAAAATATTTGGAAGAAATTCTTTATTCGGCCTAGAGCGAAATCAATTTAGAGATTTTGTTATTACAAGATCTCAACTTGGAATAAAGCATCGTTGGCCTCCTCCTAACTATGGTTCGGCCACTTTTCGTTTCGGTGTTAAAATATGTGTTATTTTCTTGAACATACGACTATGCAAGCCGATGTGTAAGAAAATAGGGGGGCAATGCCTCGGTAAAAATTTTGGCCGAATAAAAGATTGACATTTGAGGCCGGCTTTGGAGTCTTGGTGGAAAAAAATTTGGTAATTCGGCTGACAAATCCCTGCGCTCGGCCAACCATTAGGCCGAAGTCGAGATTAGGTGGGCCGAAGGAAAGTAGGTCGACAAGGCGGGCCGAAAAAAAAAAAATATATATATATATATATATATATATCGATCGAATAAAAGAAAGTTTGGCCGAGTACAATGAGTTTGGCCGCATATATATATACCAATTCTCCTCGGCCTCGACTTCGGCTCACTTCACAAAACTATAAAAAAAAAAAAAAAAAAAAAAAAAACTTTCGGCCGAAGGAATATAAAAAAAATGACATTTGACTTTTGGCCGAAGGACATTTTGGCATATATAAAAGTTGAGTGATTCGGCCACTTTACAAAATTATATATATATATATAAAAGAGACGGCCAAAGGATTTTAGTCAGGCATGGGACCTTTCTGCCTCAGAGCTCATCATTCTTTATTGCATCACCTCAAATTTTCCACCGAGACTAACAAACCAGAAGTGGACGAACTGTTTGAATCGCATAGTGTCAAGGATGATTCCAAATCTTTCGACGATCCATCGATTCCACGCGTCTTCGACGGTTTCTCAATCTCGTTGTAAGCGGAGACCTTTCTTTCAGTTTGGAGAAAGAAATCAACCGGGTCAAGTTGAATACACTTGATCTGTATTGGAAACTGGAGTCCCGATTTGAGCTTCGATTGTTATCACCTATTGGTTTTAGTTTTGATTCGGCCATTTTCTTTCGGTGGTGTTCATTTCCTTTCAAATTTCAACGCTTGGTGGGCTTTATTTCCCTTTCTTTTTTGACTGGATGAAGAAGATGGCCGAGACAAATGAGCAGCACCTTTACTTAAAACAGGTGGATTCATGGTTGTGGTCAGCAACAAAGGCAAAGAAAGGAAGTGTTTTTTCCTATTACTCGGGAAGCATGATAGAGAGGGATGCGTTCGGCGTACAGAGAATATGTAACGCCGAGCTCAGAAGACCACTAATCACTAGTCCTCGACACCCAGTATCTGTTGCACGGTGCGTCAATTCCATATCCAGTACGACAACGATAGTTTGATTTTTTGGAGTTGGTGAATTTGGATCGGCCATTCGTAAGATTCGGTCGTGTGCTCGCCCAAGTTCTGTACTCGATGGACATCTTTTAGTTTTTTTTCCTTTTAAAAAAAAAAAGGGGGGTGAGACTTGGCAGCGTCTAATTCGGAATTTTGCTCAAGCATCAACTCAGGGCCTTGGGGAGTTAATTTGGTGGTTTCTTCGGTTCGACGAATCATTTTGACCGATCGTCATATCATGTTTGACGCCAAATGTCGCTTTTAGGATACTGCGCCACACATTTTGGTTTGTGAAGAGTCCAAGTACGTGTTTCGCTGAATCAATATGTATTCAGTGGAGAAATTCGGCAGTTACAAAGGTTTCAAATGCAATCGTTAATTTCCTTAACCATTCGGCTTACGAGCCGAAGCTCAAGAAAACTGGGGGGCAATGTTTGGACCCGATTTTTTACGCTATCGGCCCATTGCGTTGAAACCATTAGATGGCTCCAGGACTAAACTGATTTTTTCTTGATATTACTACTAATTTTAATTATGGTAATTATCTTAAGAGAGATTTTTTGAGTCGAAGGATATCGGGATGAAATGGGATTAACATGGTGCGAGAGTTATGGAAGTTTACAAAGTCGTGCCTTTTTACTTGGATAATGGATTGAGCTAGTCATATCTGATTTGAAAAGCGTGCAGCATGTGGAGATTGGGTTGAATCACAATTGAATTGGGTGGTTTGTGATTATCCATTTGAGTTAATAGAAGTGTATGGAGCATGCATGCAACGTTTTGGCAGAGAAGCCCACGTGCCCTAGAGTTCTGTTTAAAAATGAATGTATGTCATCAAGCAAGCACGTGGCCTTATCATATATTTTGGTTCAGGATAAAGGTGAAATCCATGCATGCCGAAATCAATGCATGGATTGGATAAAGATCATGATGCGGTGGTGGAAAAAGAATCTAGACAAATAGACACATGGTGATGATGCAATTGGGTTGAGTCTTCGAAAAGGTTATATTGGATGGTCAGGACCTCCAATTCAACACACAAAACTGCCCTGCGCAAACCCTCTCAACAACTTTGAGATTTTTTATTTTCTCTTTTCGCTGACACATCTTCCGTTGGCATCAACAGCACTGTGAAAGCAACCGGTGATATCTTAAGTCGGCATAGATAGCTCTGTCACCGTAGAATCAGCCGGTCTCGCAGCATCTTCCGTTGGCATCAACAGCACTACGGCGAGGACGGTTGATTACCTATCCAAGACTCGGTCGAGAAGGGTTTCTAGATCCTTATTGGTCGATGTCATCTCATCAGCCTTCTCGGCAAAGTGAGGTGTTACAGTTATTACATTCGGCACATTGAAAGCCGAATTTGATATTGAGCTTCCTAAGAATAGTAACCTTGTCTTCAGGTTCGAGAGCCCAAGAGGCCGAGACGTGTTCCTTTCTCGGCCGCAATCGCAAGACGCAGAAGTCAGCCGCGCACCCAACGCAACATCAACAAAAATTTACTCCTCGGCCGAGCTCGGCCGACGAGTTGGCACGCCCCGCATTCACCGAAGAACGTAGTTAGCTTATTAATTACTCGGCCTGCGCGCCACGTAGGCTTTGTAATTTTTAGGGTCAACAATATCAAACAAACAATGGGTTTGACAACAATAAACGTTCTCATAGGGGTGTAAGTTGAACTGTAATTTTTGTTTCAGTTGAACTGTAATTTCTGTTTCCACGTTAAACTAAATTTTAATTAAGAATTCGAATATTTGTAAAATGATTTAGATAAAAATTGGCATACTTATAGAATTTCCAACCCGAAGTTTTTTTTTTAATGTTATAAAACGATTGTCAATTTAATATACAGATAATTCTCCAGTCAAATTAGATCTTATAGAGAACAAATAAAAAACATTTGAACAATGGGGTTTTTATTAGAGGAATCAAACACTTACATAGTGTGTACCATGCATACAAACTTTCTTAGAGGTGACAATCGTTACATTGCTACAATTACACAATATGTCGCATACACCATCAAGAATATACATCCAGCGTTTGACTTTTCTATCGAAAATTCCTCCACCATAAGTAGATACAAAAATTCCAAGGAGAAGGGGAGGGTGCATCCAAATAAAATAAATGATGGGAACACCAGAAAGGACAATGATTGGAGTAATAATCCATGATTTGTCCGGAAGCATGATGAATAGGGCAGAAGAAAAGGCAACCATCATGGCCACAATGGAGATGAAGAGTGTGGAAATGCCAGTTATCATCTTTGTGGGTAAGGATTTGAGGAAATCATCTTCAGCATAACGCGATATATGGATGCTCAAAAACATCAATGCTGAAGTTGCGGAAGAAAAGAGCGAAATAGAATCCGAAACTCTAAAAATCATAAATAGCTTTTTGTTTAAGAATATGGGAAACATGTTTCTTGGTGGTTTCCACCAGGAACCAGTGGCGGAGCCACATAGAGGCCAGTGATGGCCCAGGCCTACCCTAAAAAGTCATTTATGTATGTACTCTATGCAAGATTTTACAAAAATGAGCATTGGCCTCATTGGCTACAGAGATTTTGCAACTCCAAATAGCCCGGGTTCGAGCCTTCCTGGCGGTCCAGCATTTTTTTTAGATTTTTTTTTTAAACTGAAAGAAAAAAAGGGTTCTTATAATTTGCCTTATTTTTTACCATATTAAAACTGTCTTATTTTTTAATATATAAAAAAACATACTCTCTTTTTTGGCTAGTTGATATAAAAAAAAGGTCTATACAGTATAGAGCAAAATCTAATTTTAAGTCGTGATTTTAAATTTTTGTACGACTCTAATGTGGTAATTTTTTTTATCAAGGCTTGTAAACAAATTTTTTTTTATGATATATTCATTTCAATACTAGGTTTTTCATACAAAATTTAAAGCTCCACCATTCTTGTTTGATTAAAAATTTTCATGCCAATACAAAAAACAAAACCTTTAATTTTTCTCCCATTAATTATATTTCAAAGGCTAATCTTTCTATGGCTTAAAGGCCTCTCCTAATCTGGTTTTCTGGCTCCGCCACTGCCAGGAACTGTGAATGTTGCAGCAAACATGATTGTAATAATGAGGGCATTGACAACTGTATAAGAAGTTGATGTATCTTTCATCCACTTTTCTCCATCCTTGAGCAATTCCTTGTGTTTCTCGGTAAATAATTCTGGGGGTGTCAAACCATCTTTGTTTAAAGATGAGGCTCTTGAGAGTGGAACCACAATATTCTCTACCTCCTGCATTTCATTGAACAAAAACTTATACATCGTAGTGATATGAGGTGATTGTGTTCTTAAAGTAATTAGAAAGGAAAAAAAAATGTTTCATTTGATATATGGATATAATGAGGTAGAATTTATATTATTCTTAGACGGCAACCGCATGGAATAAAGCGAGTAAGAAGTAAAATTTCACGTCATTAAGTGACACAATTTGAATTTCATGGGGTTAAGTATGCGGATTGAAATTTTGAATTTCAGGAGTAATAAATGTAATTAAGCGTACAAGAATAATATAAAATAATTCTAACCTTGTACCACTGCCTTTCTCTCTGCATTTGCAAGGCTGCACCTGCAATACCATCAAGCTTTTTGCTTGCCAATGGAGATAACTTCCCCGCACAATGTAGTATGCTGATGTCGGAATTATCTCTCAAAGTCGTAATGAGATTTCTTTGACCAACCCCGTATATAAGGCTATAAACATTTTCTTGACGGCATTCAACGGCAGAATGAAATATGTTCTTTCCGTCCTCTAAGCCTCTGAACAATAATTCTGGTCTGGCTTCACATAGATGAATAACGACCTCAACAATCCCATTTTGGACAGCACTGTATACTGCTTCATACAGTGGGCCATCCCTCATTTCTTCATCAGTCAACTGTTTTATCTCGTCACACATGAAGTCCAAAATTTGGCGTGACCGACAATGGATCAATTTCAGATCACGAATGCGGTTGATTCCTACGTTGACATTCAAACCAATGTTACAACTCACAACCACATTTTTACCAATAAATAAATAAATTGATAGTTTTGAGACAAATGAATAATAGGAGCTGATTTTTCATACACAATTTTTAATTTATAGCAATCGAATTTGATAAATCAACAGACATGATCCAATAAAATAAATTAAGGTGTGTGAGAAGTTAATTGTGAATATCATTATCCAAAAATAATAATAATAATGTCCACGTACCAAAAAACTCTGAAAGTCTCGATGGAAGTCCTTGTAATAAACCGAAGCCTGCGACACAAATTTAGAGAAAATATTTTTGAGCTCCAAAAACACTCTAAGTGTTTTCTACAAGAAACACAAGTTATGTGCTTCTTCCATGAAGCATTTTAAGTGATTTTCCAAAATTTACTAACATTTTTACTAAGGATTTTTTTCAAAAATATTTTTACCAAAAATATTTTCAGTCATTTTAAAAACACATTCAAATGAGCGATATATGTTTAACAATAAGAATTCATCAGCCACTTAGTACTACGGTCTAATGGTATTCCTCTTCACTTGTAAGTAAGAGGTCTTACGTTCGATTCTGAGGCTTAGCCCACTCCCCCACTCTTTTAGTGTAGATAATATCGTTTGTTAAAAAAAAAACAACAAGAATTCATCAAACATTCTGTTTACACACAACCATCTTCTCCAATATTTCTCATTGGTGTAGAGTATAAGGATAAATTGATGGTAAATGTACACGCTACTTTTTCTACCTATGTGGTACACTATTCCAGGATGACCGATCCAATGGACAGTACTTGGGCACTGCCTATTCAATATCCAATTTAATTTACTCGCTATATTATGTGGTCCAATAAAATTGTAACACCTGTTCATTTATACTTTCTCAAATCAATGTATCCAAACACAAACTTTTCCTTTAAACCTGTGACCAAACATAACCTTTCTTCTTCCTCCCTTCTTGCCAACGCCAGAGATCTCAGCCCCCTGTCCCTTTCTCCTCCGTCAAGCACACACACTACTTCCTCCAACGTTTCCATCGATTATAGCCCAAATCGAATCTAACCTCATCGCCACCAGCCTATCTATGCGGCAAATCTCAGTGCCCTAGTATTTTTCTAGACTTATCCTTTGTGACTCAGTATCCAAATTTAATTGAAGATCATGTTTAATCGGGTCAGGTGCTGGTTTGGTTGGATTTGCAGAGGAAAGCGTCAGATTTGCAAAGGAAGGCAACGAGGGAGAAAATAGGTTGGAGGGGACGACAAGGATGGTTCGACGGAGGAGGGAGGTTGGAGGAGGAGGAGTTGGGATGGGATCCGATCAAGGGCTTCAAATTTGCAGATTTGCCATGGCAGGGGTAAGGGAAGGAGAAGGTGGGTGTTTGTTTGTTAACATGGCAAAGAGTTTGAGAAAGAATTAAATAGACAGGTGTTACAATCTTATTGGACCACATAACATGGTGAATAAATTAGATACTGACTGGTCAGCACCCAAATATTGTGAATTGTGCTGGAACAACTCCAGTTTTGTGAATTGTGTCATTTTACAATTTTGACTTTATTTTAATTGGGTAATTGTAGTTCTTTTCTATCAAGTAATGACATTTTAGGAATATTCGAATGTTCCACCATTTTGGCATGCTTTCTCTATATATAAAGATGATACATTTTTTTTCTTGATTTTCACGTTTGAATTCGGATAGGCTGTACAGTGTTGGTTGTCTATTGTGCCATCTTATTATGTTCGGGTAGGCCGACCGCATTTCATTGTCGATTCCATATTTCTATCAAACCACACTTTTCACCTAACTAATTACTAAAAACAAGGAGAAGGATAGTCGAAAAAAAGTCGACAAAAAAAAAGAAGAGCAAAACAAAAAAAAAGAAGAGCAAAACATATGAAAAGAGCAAAAAAAAAGAAGAGCAAAACATATGAAAAAAAGTCGACAAAAAAAAAGAAGAGCAAAACATTAGGGAGACTACCTTATTTGAACCACCTTATGAAACTCTTCATGTGAAAGGTGATATTTGTACATCACACACATAATGTTGCCAAATTTGATGGTAGTAAGAGAAAAGGGAAGATATTACTAACATTTATAGATCAACGATTGCCAGAATTTGAGCAACGTTCCACTCAAAAATGCAGAGGGCACACTAGCAATTGCAGACAAAGGGGAGTATCTTCCTTGGCCTCGAGTATATGACAACATTGGGATACACTGAAGTAGCATCCATGCAAAATCTGTACGTATGTATTTTGACCAATTATCATA
Source organism: Malus fusca (assembly GCA_035220775.1). NCBI lineage: Eukaryota > Viridiplantae > Streptophyta > Magnoliopsida > Rosales > Rosaceae > Malus > Malus fusca. The sequence continues at coordinate 46,779,032 of CM069073.1, read as the reverse complement.
TATATATATATGTATATGTATATGTATATATAGGGTAATTCTCATTCTACTACCTTGAAGTGTCTTGGTTTTTAAATTTTCACATATTAAGTTTTTTTCATCCCAATGTCATACCTAAAATGAGGATTGTGGGACACTTTCATTCTTCTGTTAGGCTTTTCGTTAGAATCTAAGTTAACACGTGACGCGGCACCCGGTGGACTAATTGTGCTCCACGTATAAATATGGCACCACGTCACGTAGCGTTTAGTCATTGTCCACATTACTTAGGTTCTGACAAAAAGTCTAACATAAGTATGAAAGTGTCCCACAATCCTCACTTTAGGTGTGACACTCAGATGAAAAAAACTTGATGTGTGAAAGTTTGAAAATCATGATACTTCATGGTAGTAAAATGAAAATTACTCATATATAGGAAATTCACACACCTATTCTTTTACCTCTCAAACATTTTTGTTAATTTTGGGTTATTAATTTTTTCAATTCATTCGACCTAACGGTCGAAAATTAAGAGGATTGCTTGAGAAATTAAAATGGGTGAGTTGATAGCACTATCCTACACACACACACACACACATACATATACACACATAGACATATACACATTGACATACATATACATATACACATACATATACATATACATATACACATATACATATACATATACACATACACACACACACACACACACAGAGTGCAGAAAAAATGATTCGGTTAAGAGCAGTTAGGTTACCAAATTGTTTGGCAAAAAGACAAAAGACAAGAAGCTGAGCCCTAAGCGCCTTTAAATGCCACTAGATCTTGCAATGGGAAATCAGGGTGGGAGTAGAGGTACCGAGCTATATCCAATCGATCATACATAGCAGCGATGAGAATCGGAGTCATTTGGCGGCCCTGTACGGCAATACCAAGTAGTTTCGTGTTCTTCGTAACCATGCATTTAACCATCTTGAGGTTGTCTCTAGCAGCATAAGCAAGAGCCGTCCAACCGTCGCTAGATTGCATCTCCAATTCTTCCTCCGTCATCAACTTCACCAGCTCTTCCACAATTTGCTCGTGCCCAATTAATACTGCGTTGTGAAGAGCTGTCCCCAATGAATCCTTTCGTCCTGTTGCATCGGCTTGTTGGTCAAGAAACAACTTCGTTTCATTCCAATCACCACTCCTTACAGCAGCGAAGAAAGCTTGACAATCCCGCCGCTGGATGTCATCTGTAAGGGTACGTATGTAATTAAAATGGCATTTTATACAATATATTAACTACTTTCTTCTTCAATTCTCGTGGAGTAATTAACCTAAAATAAATTAATTCTTAAGTACATAGCATGTTATGACTTTAATCTAGTTTCTTTTTATACCCAACAATCTCTTCACACACGACTTTTATCACTCATACCCAACACACCCAGCAATCTCTAATCTTTGGATTAGATATCAAGGTTTTGAGATTAAAACCTTAACATGAAACAGGGATTATAGGGAAAAAAAATTTAATTTAAATTTTAAATAGAAAGATAAAAGAAAATAATGCACAAGATAGTGATAAACAGGTCGAGTCTCGTTCTCTTGGTCAACTAATCATCAAGAGTTGACAGCCACTACCCCTTGAGTTTGATATCAAAGTTTGAGATAAAACCTTGAAAGCATGTCCATTTATTCATCATGGTTCCACCCTTAATAATTGATCAATATTAAGTGATCATGCATTCCTTACACACGAAAAAACTATGAGAACCTTTTATATACATTTAATACTTTGATTTTGATGATAGATATATACCTGGGTTTTCTACTCGGTTGAGCTCTGCTGCCATGCTCAATCTGTCAATTTATCCAAAGGAGGTTTTATTATAAGTAGATCATGATCATGTGTTTATATACGAAAACAAAGAAAGAAATAGTGAACCAAGTATAAGGAATTAACTACTTACAATTGAAATGGGGAAGCCTTCAGAAAATGCTTCAGCTTGAATTGGTGATCTATAGCATTGGTGCTGCTACATATATACTAACAGTCAACGGTAAGATATCATATTATGCTGATAAACTGATAATTTGCTCCTTTTTAATTAAGATTCTAAAAGACGCTATGTGCTATTCAGGCGGCAGGCTGGGCCTAACGCCTAGGCGTACTAGGAAGAATTATGTAAATCTATTATATTTCGTGTAAATAAGTGTTTGTTTATGCTTAAAATATATATAATTTTATCATAAACTACAAAATAGAATGACATATACATTATGATGAAAACTTGGGAAATAGGCATATAATGTGTGTTCATTTCATTTAAGTATTTAACAAGTCTCTTACAATTTATCAAAAAAAAATAAAATGCAAAATGAAAGTTATATATTTTCTCTCTGATTGAGTCGACACCTAGGCAAGTCTAGGAGGGCTAGGCGGGTGCCTAGGCGGTCTAAGAGTCATTTCTTAATTTTCAAACTCCTAGGCATTAATCGGGACAATGACTAGCCGCCTAGTGATTTTAGAATGTTTTTAATACGAAGTTGTCCTTTATTTTAGGGCATTCTTATTGGCACTCCAAAAATCATTTTGCATTCCAAACTTTCTATATATTTTTTTAAACAAACGATATTCTCACTAAGGGGAGGGGGTGGGCTTAGGGGCTAGCAATAATATTGTTCATACTCGCCTTTAGTGAGAATCGAACCTAAGACCTCTCACTTACAAGTGAAGAGGAATACCACTAGACCATTGTACTAAGTGGCTTTCAAAGGAAAAAGAAAACTTTCTATAATTAGAAGAAAAAAAATACATTTGTGAGAAGATGATAATTTAGAATGCTAATAACAGTTCTCATATTTTATTGATGTACGCTATGGATCGACATGGTAACAAATCTAAATTAAGAAATACTTGACAATATTAATCAAAGTAGTAAAAAAAAAAAAAAAAAAAAAAAAAAAAAAACCTTATCTTTTGCAAAGAAAAATATGTTATTGCCATTTTTTTAATAATAGCAAGTTGACATGTTATGATACTTATTCATTTTTATTAATTGAGTAATGTTACACTTACCATTATTTTCATATAACATTAATTTAAAGATCAAATGAGCAGTATCAAGTAAGCCTAGCTGGGAGTTAGAAGCCATACTTTGCGTACAAATTAATTTACGGATCAAAGCAGCAGTATCAAGAAAACCTAGTTGGGAGTTAGAAGCCATACTTGGCGTACAAATTAATTTAAGGATCAAAGCAACAATATCAAGTAAGCCTAGCGAGGACCTGGAAATTTAGAAGCCATACTTTGCCTACAAAATTAATCTAAGGATCAAAGTAGCAGTATCAAGTAAGCTTAGCTGGGACATGGGAATTTAGAAGCCAGACTTTGCCTACAAATTAATCTAGGAATCAAATGAGCAGTATCAAGTAAGCCGAGCTGGGAGTTAAAAGCCATACTTTGCATACAAATTAATTTAAGGATCAAAGTAGCAATATCAAGAAAGCCTAGCCGGGACCTGGGAATTAAGAAGCCATACTTTGCCTACAAATTAATCTAAGGATCAAATGAGCAGTATCAAGTAAGCCTAGCTGGGTGTTAGAAGCCATATTGGCGTACAAATTAATTTAAGAATCAAAGCAGCAGTATCAAGTAAGCTTAGCTGGGACCTGGGAATTTAGAAGCCAGACTTTGCCTACAAATTGATCTAGGGATCAAATGAGCAGTATCAAGTAAGCCTAGCTGGGAGTTAGAAGCCATATTTTGCGTACAAATTAATTTAAGGATCAAAGCAGTAATATCAAGTAAGTCTACTAAAATGACAAAAATACGCTCAATAATAAACAATGGGCCAAAATAATTTGACAAAAATTGAGGGTATTGTTGTCATTTTATCCTTATTTAATGGAGATTTTTCACGGAATGACCGAAATGATTGACGGTGGACAAACTCATGACCACTTCTATTGATTTCAAATCTCATGAATCAAAGTTAGTTATGCTAACCTGAGGGACCATTTTGATTAAAAAAAATCTTTTTATAATTTGCTCAAGTGGCACTAAGCTTCCAAAAACATTGAAAACAAGGGATTCATTTCCTTCGAGGATCATGTGTTTGTGTTTTTTTTTTTTTTTTTTTTTTGTGATGCTAGAGAGTGAATATTTAGTTATGTTTTTTAGATCATATAATGTAACGGTTGATAATTTGACTCCTTTTTAAATTATTAAAACAATAGTCAAACCATCAACCACCACATCTGTTAATCAACAAAAATATTGTCTAAAAATTTAGGGTTTGTTTGGTACTCTACTTGAATCCAACTTTCTAAACTCAAAAACAATTTTCAAGTTTTAGGCCTTAAAAACTTGTTTGGTATAATTATTTTCAAAAACTGAACTCAAAACTAACTCAAAAATATAGTCTATTATCTAGAAAAACAAAAAGTGAGTTTTTAGAGTTTTTAAACTTAAACTCACTCATTTCTTTTCTCTCCCTCCTCCCCTCTCACTCTAAATCTATCTCTCTCTTTTCTTCTTTCTATCTCTCCCTTCTCTTTTTTGGTACTTTTTTCGTCTCCCTTCCAATCATCTCTCTTCATTCTCTTGGTTTTTTCTCTCACTCGTTTTCCTCTCTATATCCTCCAATCCTCTCTCTTCTTTCTCTTTCCTCCAATCATGTCTTATTTCTCATCTCTCCTCTTTCTCCCTTGACCTCCTTTTTTTGAACCTCTTTGTCTAATTTAAGTTGTAAGATTTAAATTTTTTAAATCGGATATCAAACAAGTTTTTGAGTTATAAAGAAAATTGTTTTCAAGAAAAATTGTTAAAAAATATTTTGAGAAATGATAAAAACTTTCAAATATAATATCAAACAAGCCCTTAGACTCTCTAGCATTTTCTGTATTTTTTTTGTTCAAACACTAGCATATTTTTACATTTACTTTTATTTACCCCACGCCAAAACGCAAAGTTTTGATATGGTCCAAAAAGTTGTGTCTTGGTCCTCACCTTGAACACAGCGCGCGGAATTATATTGCCAGGAACGTCGTTACTGGAGGAGAATCAGGTACGAAACACATTTGTTCTATTCAATTTTCTTTCATACCAGTCGATTAGATTCTTCAAATTTTACTTCGTTTGCTTTGTTTATCATCTTCTGCTCTGCACTTGTTGCTTTCTGTCAATTTGGGGGTTTAGGGTTTCTGTCAAATTTGGGGTTCTGGGTTTCTCTGTTTCTGTCCATTTGGGGCTTTTAGGTTTCTGAAAATGTTCAAAATGTTCATCTGCTTTCTGGTTGTGTTAGAACAAGTTCAAAATTTTGAAATTCTTGTGGAAATGGAACCGTAGAAAATAGGTTACCAAATTAATGTATTACTAATTACATTCACAAGTGGCTAATTAACTGGCTTTTCTTAAACAAGAAATCATTTGAAAGGGCAACAATTTAGCAATTACAAAGTTGAGCAGTCTGCTAATTGATTGTGTTATACTTTTACCAGTGTGACAGAGCGCCTGGCGTTCTAGGATTCATACACCCGATCCCACTTAGGGAGATAAAACTTGGTTATTGTTGTTGTTTATACATACATGAACATTTTACTTGCTGACAAAATTTCTACGTCGATGCATGATTAAGTGTAATAGGTTCCTTCCAAGTTTCCAATTATATTATACCTTTTATTTGTTAGCAGAACACCAGAAAATGATTCCTGGTATGTTCTTCCACAAAAATGCTTCTCCAATAGGAAGCCGGAATTGTTTTCTCTTTACTTTTCTTAATTAATTCTAGCTATGAAGAAGGCAAGAAAAACTAAGGAGGCTGCAAGATCATCTACGTCATGAGTCCTCAATTGTCCACGGCAGAGAAGATTGACCAAACTGGCTCTATTTTCTCCCACTTTATAGCTATAAGTTGAGTATGTCTCTTGGTACTTAGATTGTGTTACATAAAATCAATTTTAAGGTGGTTTTATTGCCATTTTAAAATTGTAGGTGGCGCTCTTTTTAAGAAAAAAAAATTTGTATGAAGCTTGGTTTGTTACTGGATTATGTTGAATAGCATTACACCACTATTCTACTTTCTATGTGTTGAACCAAAATAATAAAGGACTCTCCTTATTAAGTTTTTCTCCTTCCTAAGAACATTCACTATTCGTGTATTGACTTAAAATATCCACTCTCAATTAGTATTATGAAAAATGTTAAGGAAACTCTACAAAGTTGAACTATTCATGAACTCTTCGTCATCTCATATTTTTGGAACAATTAACATTACAATACTATAAAACTTCGTACAAAAACATGAGATGGGGGAGTCCATGGAGAGTCTCCTTAGCATTTCTTTTAGTATTATTGTCTGGCTGTATTTTTTTAGACTTGAAATGAGAAATCTTAAATTCAATTCTTGTAGGTTATATTTCGTCTTATTAAAAAAATTATAATACAAACCTATAAACTTGTAACTCAATTAATTATGTTTTGTTCTTTCTCATAATATTATCTATTCTATTAAGAGAAGAGCCATTGTCAACTTTTTTTCCCCACTTTTTTCAATTTTGCCCTCACTTTTAAATACACAATATTGACATGAGTACCTTTTGACAAAATGACAATCATATCCCTATTTTATTCTATTTTACCCTCTTTTTTGACAAAATGACAATCATATCCTTATTTTTCCTATTTTACCCTCACTAAAAACAGTAATTATGTAATATTAAGATAAAATATTCACTTATTAAGAGAAATTGTTCCACCATCATTTTTTCATACTCTTTTTAAAATTTTAAAAATTAATCACACTCCTTAATAAAAAATAAAAAATAAAAAATAAAATGAAATTGTTCACACACACAGAGTGTGCGCTCATCGGCTAGTTTGTATAAAAAGAAGAGTTTATTGTTAGCTAAAAAGAGAAGATATTAGGTCGTAAGTGAGAGGTCTTAAGTTAGGCGAATTCGAACCAAATTACTATTGCTAGTATATTGTGAAATTTAGCAAGTTAGTGCACTCTCCCACTCCTCAACGTTAAAAATATCTTGTGTATTAAGAGGATTGTACGTGGAAGCTAAAGATTACCCAAAAAGCACAATCATGCTAGCACGTGAAAACCACAACGTTGAAGCAGATGGTGCTTTACTCAGTGACGAAAAATAATGATGCTTATACGCTCGGGTGCAGGTTAGATCCCAATCAATCTCGTTCCCCCTAATAACTAATAATTTAACCCACTAATACTGTCGTTTGTAAAAAAATATAAAAATATAAAAAAATAAAAACACAACGTAGAAATTCAAACATGTTTTGCTTCTTGATTGTTTCCCTTTCTCCTACAAACGTACCCCTTCAAAATTAGATATCTATGTTGGATGAAACCCCTTGACCAAATTGATGCATCTGTACTATAATATCAATTTTATAAACAATGTTTTAAATCCACATGTGGTTCTAGACTCTGCGCATGAAAATACGATTCCTCATTATTTAAGGTATTGCCACATATGACTATTTTAAGGAATATCATCCTTTTTTGCAAATGCCGCTTTACGGCAGTAATAGAAAATAATTATATCTTTGTATTAAGGTGCGGGTTCCAACCCCACTTTGCTTCTTTAATAACTAACTATTTAAGTTAAAAGTAAATAACAAATTTTGTATCTTTAAATAAATGACATGGTGTAATTTATTTTCTTTTGGTTGCTTAATAGAGAAGTGTTATTGGCACTCCAAAAATCTCATTTTACACTTCTCACAAGTGTATTTTTATTTCTAAATATAGAAAGTTTGGAATATATAATAAGAATTTTAGATAACCAATAACAATTCCCGCTTAATAAGGAGAGGAGAGATTCTTGGTTGCTTGATAAGGAGATGGGAAATTCTTCAACATACCAAGAGCACGACCTAGTATATTAACTATTATAATAAGTTAAAACTATAACTCAGGTTTCAATCTATCTTTCTTATTCTTCTCCCATTGGAAGGTCAACATATAATATACACCCATATCTTGTAATATAAGCAACAGTAAGAGATTAGGAATCCTAACCAAATTAGGACGCACAATTACATTCCTATACAATCATGTTGACTCACACCAACATTTCCCCTCAAGTTAGTGCATAGATATCTCATAGGCCCAACTTGTTGAGCCCCTGAAATCTCTGAGCAGAAATCTCATGTGTCAAAATATCTGTCAACTGATCTTCTATCCTTATAAACAGAATGTCAACCAATGTCCAACTTTTCTTTTATAAAATGTCTATCCACCTCAACATGCTTGGTCCTATCATGTTGCATCAGATTATTAGCTATCTCTCGTGCTGCTTAATTATCACAGTACAATAGCAAAGACCCTTTAGATTTGAACCTGATCTCATTAAGTAGAATTTGAAGCCACAGAAGCTCACAAATATCATGTGTCATTCCTCTATACTCAACATCAGTCGAAGACCTTGCCACCACATTTTGCTTCTTACTTCTCCAGGTCACAAGATTACCAGCTACAAATGTAAAGTATCCTAACGTAGACCGCTTATCAGTAATATTTCCAGCCCAATCTGCATCAGTATACCTTTTCACCTCCATGTGTCCATGCTTCATGTACATTAACCCTGGGGGCGATTGTGCAAGACAAGGTCTGAGTAGATACAATGAGCACTTCGGGTAGCATTTTAGAATTCAGAGATTGGAGTGATTAGGTTATCCTGATACGTATCCTTGTATTTCTTTGGGAGCCTACAAGCATGTCTTAGCTCCGTTGTAAATATTGTTAATTTCAATTCAGTATTTCATTTTGTATTTCCTGGCATCACTTTACAATCAACCATCGCACATCAATCTTGAACGTATGTCGGGATCAGAGCATGACAACGCATGATTTGTAGTGTCGTGTTAGTAGACCTGGAATTCGTGTCGTGTTTTCCGTGTTCGTGTCATACCCGATATCTTAACGGGTCATGTCGTGTAACATCCGTTAAAAAAAACGGGTAAAATGACTCGACCCGAAATCGACCCAATAATATTAACAAGTAATATGACCCGACCCGTTACCCGTTAAGGAAAATATATTTTAAACCAATAAATAATCAAATGAAAAATATAATACTAAATAAGTATATACCATATTGTCACATCCAAAACATAAAAACGCATTTTTCTTTTAAGTATATTTTCACTTACCTAAAGTCTTTAATAGTTTTTTAATTAATGTAGAAGTGTAAAAAAATATAGAAAAAATATATAAATGCTCGTAATGACAAGTTTTACAACTTTCATGAAGAGTTTAACTTCGAAATTCGCCACTATAATCATATAAATCATAGATCAAAATTTAACCGTTGATTGTTGTTTACATTTATGCTTCATTGTTCTCATCAAATTTTGTTTTTTTTCTTTTCAGATTTTCTTTTTTGAAAACTTGATCTATTAGAGGATGCAGGAAGATGAACGGTTTGGATCGTTGATATTATATTCAGAGTTTTACGGTTAGTGAAAATATTGCTTGATGTTTATAAAGTTTCTACAAACTATATGACATCAACTCATATTTCAGTTAATCGTAAATATCGAAACGTGATATCAAAGATCTGAACCGTTCATCTTTTTACATCCGCCAGATGATCATGTTTTCAAAAATGAAATTTTAAAAAATGAAATTCAGTAAGAAGAATAAAGTGTAAATGGCAATTGACAGTTAAATATAAATTTAAGGTTTATGAATTATAGTGTTGGATTTCGAAGCTGACCCCTTCATGAAAGTTGTAAAGTTTGTCACTATGAGTGATTGTATATTTTTTTTACATTTTTTATACTTCTACAATAATTATTATTAATTTTATTAATTTTGCCTTCAAATAAAAAACATTATTCATGAAGGTTTGGAGGATTTTAAAAATCTAAACGATAATGTAAGTGTAACCATTATCTATTCGTGGAGGAATAATAATGAATCACGAGTGTTTATATATTCTTTCATATTTTTCATACTTGTATGTATGTCTTCTTAGTTATTGCCTATACAAATACTATATTAGTTTATTTTAATTTTGGACAACAACATGTTAAGTAAAATTTATCCTAGTAATGATAATAAGGAACTCTCATAATAAAAATAAATAATGACTAAAACTTTTTTTTAAACTTATATAGAATAATAATACAAACTATATATTTAATATAGAATATATTGTATATATTAATATGGCTATTGTATTTTATAATAAATCTTTTAGTAATTAAACTTTAAAATTAGGGGTGTGATATACACACACCTTATTTTACTTCTCACACACCTTTTTAATTTTCGGCCGTCAGATCGGATGAATTGAAGAAGATCAACGGACATAAATTATCAAGGGGTGTGTGAGAAATAAAATGGGGTGTGTGGATAGCACACCCCTAAAATTATCAAAATAAATTTTTTCTTAACGGGTCGAAACGGGTTACCCACGTGTTACCCGTGTGTATAACCGTTAAGAACCCGTTATTAACGGGTTCTTAACGGGTCACCCGATAATAACCCGATAAGTTATCGTGTTGACCCGAAACCCGTTATTTTCGTGTTGTGTCACCGTGTCGTGTCAGAAACTGCCGGGTCTACGTGTTAGCGAGAGCTCTAGTCCGAGCAAGTCCCAACTAATATCATTTTCTTTAATTCAAACCGCACCAAACATGGATCTGTAGTCCCACTTAAGCTAGTCGCACTTAATAACATGTAAACAAACGAGCCGTTACAGTCTTACACTGAGTATCATAGAGTGCCACATATATATTCTACCAAATCTACCCCTATATACAGACACGTGCATAATTTTAGTTATAAATATATGCTGACATTGCTAAAACATACCTTGACCAAAACCATATTAGTTGACTACAAAAGGTGAATGGGCCTGCTAGTTAGGTCCTTCCTCCTAAATTGTATTGCGTCTCAAATTCAAATTATCTCCCTTAATTTTCTTAATGTAAATTAGTGCTATAATAAAAACCAAATAAATTTGACAGAGATTGACACTAATTAGATTTGGAGATCATAATCGTCAATGGAAATGCTCAAACCCCCTTGATGATCACCGCCGTTGCCAAATCCATGTCCTCCTCCCCAACTGCCCCTAGAAATAGAAGTAGAACTCTCTCCCACATAACCATCTTCCCAAAACTCAGTCGTCCCAACCTCATTGCTTCCCGTTCCAGCTGGCTGCGGCGGCTGCGACTTGTTGGCAATCAGCTGAGCATCAACTGCCATGCCAGCATCCGAGGCTGCCTTCTGCACCGACCTGGGCGACATATCATCCCTCACACAAGACGGTAACTCCAACGGGAAGTTAAGGCCTTCCAACGTTGAAGGTCGACGCAAGCAATAATACGCAACGTCTCGAGCCACCGCTGCCGCCTCTGCCGTGGAGAAGGAGCCTAACCAAAGCCGGTCTTGGGTCCCCGGAACACGGATTTCGGACACCCACTTGCCCCATTTCCGTTGGCGGACCCCCTTGAGTTTTCTGTTTACTGTGCTGCATGGACTCCCGCTTTCTTCCGAACTGTAACTCATGATGATGATGATATATATGTGTAATAGTAATTAGCTAATAAGGAAGAAATGGGAAACGTTGCGACTCAGATTCTGTGAATGAAAAAGGCAAATAGGAAGTAGTGTTTATATAGGTTGAACAACTGGGAAGGTCAAACTCAGAGGTGCAATAATTTATTGAGTAAAACCCTAGTGGGGGGAAGGCCATGGTCAAAATTTTCAAAGGTCAAAGCAAGAGGGGATTTCACCACCGAAATCCAAATAATATATAACCTAGAAGCGGCATGGACGGTAAGGTAGTAATTACTAGTTTGGTACTGATGTATTTTTATAAAAAATGGGTATCAAAAAAAGTTGAGCTCAAAAAGGTGTTTGGTAAATACTTAAAAATAACTTATTTTCACAGTTTTAGATAAAAAAAAACTGAAAACGTGAAATAGCAAAAATAAGTTTATTCTCACAGCACAGTAAAAACAGTTTTTTTTTCAAAGCACAACAATACCAAACCAAAACAAGGTAAGGATTTCATGTACGGAATGTTAGTCAATTCTTTTGCTTTTATTTTTTTTTTATAAAAACTGAATAAATCAACCAAAAGTAACAAGAAACATGTGATGCATGTTGAATTTATTCCTTTTTTATATAAAACAAGTTCATCACATATCGACTAATCGATAACAATACATTGGTATATATCTGATATGGAATTTATAAGCACATGAGATAACATACTTTGATATCATGAAAAAAAATTAATTTTTCAACATAAAACAATTAATAATATGATTAGGATTAAAATCATTTCCTTAATGGTGAATTTATATTTTCAATACGCTTGCTCTCGTGTCAAATTTTCAAATCTAACACTTGAACAACACAAATTAAATGACATGTAATGTGTGGTTGTTAAAAATAGAAGAAATAGGAATCCTTTTCTACAGAAAAACACGTGGTCAATTAAGTTGACAGCATGAAAGCCCAGGTTGGGATTTAAGAATGGAAACACACGTCAGGAACAAGAACAAACAAGGGAGTTTAGAGGCAGAGATTAAGCCATGTCAGAAAAGACCTTGGGATGTCAATGCATATTACCTAAGCCGTGATGTCATGAGTCCACGACCAACATCGGTCTTTTAGATAAAACGTACCGACAGGAGCAATTCCACTGAAAAACCTATGCCGGTGCAAAACAAGCAAAGAAGATTGACCAGACTGTTTTCATCGTCCCATAGTTATAGCTACAGGTGGAGTATGTCTATTAGTACTTTCCTTGAGTTACCTGAAATCAATTTTTAAGGTGGTTTTTTTGCAAGTTTTAATGTGTTCTTGGCACTCTTCCTAAGAACATTCACTATTTATTTTTAATTCGTGTATTGACTTTATTCACTCGTCATTTAGTATTATAGGAAAAAAAAATGGAGATTTTCAAAAGTTAGAACTTTTTATGATTCTTCGTCACATCATGTTTTTAGCACAATTTTTGAAATAACATTATAAAATGTTGTGCAAAAAACATGAGATGGTGGAGAGTCTTACTTTAAGAGAGCTTACTTTAGCATTTCTCTTAGTATTATAGTCTGATGGGGAATTTTCTACATTTGAAAATGAGAAATCTTGAATTCAATTTTTGTAACTGATGATTTCGTTTTAATAAAAAAATTATAAAAACCTAAAAACTTGTAGCACTGTTAGCTATGTTTTGTTCTTTCTCATGATATAATTTGTATAAAAAAAAAAAGAGTTTATTGGTTAGTTAAAAAGAGAAAATATTAGGTCCTATGTGAGAGGTCTTAGATTGAGCGAATTTGAACCAAATTATTATGACTACTCTATTATGAGACTTAGCAAGTTAGTCCACTTTCTCACTTCTTAATGTAAAAAATATCTTATCCATTAAAGGATTGTACGTGGAAGCCAAAGATTACCCAAAAAGCACAATCATGCTTGACACACCCCGATCCTAGAATCAAGGCATGATGGCCGTCACGTGAGCGTGACGTAACCATAAGTGCGGTGCGGAAGCAAAGATACAAGACTAACGAGGGAATTAAATCAACTACTAGCAAGATCATAACCAACTAGCATGCTAGAATGAAATAAAGTGTGAACACACACATAAACAGAGCTTAAGCAACTAGGTGCAGTCAAGTAGGACCATAATTAAGTTACAACACCCGCAGATGAGTCCTACATTTTTAGGAATCTGTCAGAATGTCGTGTAAGCCCTCGTCAACCACCAACTGCTAACTAGAACCTGGAGGGGCGCAAAACAAAATTGAGTGGGTCAGTAAAACAAAACTTTTCGAAAACTTTTCATTAAAACATTTCTAACCCCTCGCTGTAAAACCTGTATACTTTCCCAGAAAATAGCATATAAATTTCCATATATCTCAAATCATCATTCGTTATCAAAATCAGAGAAAATGCCATGATATAAATGTCAATAGTAGAATATGGATGCATCAATATAAATCAGGTGAAATAATAAATCAACTTGAGACCCTACAATGGTCCTGTACGGTTAATTCTATAGCTCAATATCCAAACCAAGCCGGAGTCACCTCGGTGACCTGTACGGCACTATTCTGCACATAGATCGAAACTACCTCAGTAGTCTGTACGATCAGGATGGTGTAAGAATACGCTCTAGTGCTTCTCTCATCAATCATTTGCGCGCATAATCTGAAGTCACCTACTAGTCGGAACCACCTCGGTGGTCTGTACGACTAGCATGTCGGAACCCTATCGTGGTCTGTACGACATGTCGGAACCCTCTCTTGGTCTGTACGACATGTCGGAACCCTCTCATGGTCTGTACGACATGCACCTACTTGGATCCAAGGTGAGCGTGTGGTGCGGGGTGAATAATATAAGCAATAACACCATGATTGCAGGTTATGAGCTATCCACATAATATACATCATCAATGATTCACATATATAACATAAACTCACCTGATACTTACATGTGCGTCCACAGCACCAATTCACATATATATATGCATCAATTATCAATTCATATAACTCATATCATTCATATCATTCAAATCATTCATGCATGGCATTTTAGAAACAATAATTTCATTAAAACTCAATTTCTGGGAAATTCAATAGCATATAGGTATAAATAGAAAATACTGCCCACTCACTGATAAGTTGATGGGTCGTAACCCCCGTGACGTCCCTGGATGCGCTCGTCCTCGGGATAGGTGTCACCTATATGCGAAATAACTGTCTCGACCCCTAACTCGTCGGGGATTCGCCGGAAAAAGCCTCGATAATTCCGGCCTAAATTGAGAAGTTCCGTTCTCGGTCCTCCGACGTCCAATTCCTACCAACGAAGCACCCCTAGCCTCGTGAGGACCTCCTTAAGCTCGCTATAGGCTTGAAATTCCCTTTTTGGCTTCGATCCGTGATGTTTAAAGGGTTTCCTAGCTTGTCCGTACGTTCGAGAGTGAGAGAGAGAGAGACTGAGAGAGTCATGAGGGAGGAGAGAGAGAGACAGCACGGGGGAATGAGAGAGAGAGGTTTGACTGTGTGTTTGTGTGTGTGGTCCATCCACAAACCATCACTAACCATTTCTTAACTCCCTAACCACAAAATACAAATAACCTTATTTTAAATCAACTTATATAATTTTCCAAAAGCTTATGGAAAATGTATATTTAGTCCGAAAATATATGTCACACACACGTACCTTAAAACCGTCGAGGGTACTTCCTTCATTTCACATTCCCGTCAAAAGTACCTCCGAGACGGGCTGTGACAATCTTCCCTCCTTATAGAATTTCGTCCTCGAAATTCATACAACCAACCAATCCACTTAAATCTCATAAAACAACCTCGGATACATCTCTCTCATTCGGTCTTCCGTCTCCCAAGTAGCTTCTTCCACTGAGTAGTTCTTCCACAACACTTTCACCAAACTCACCGTCTTATTCCTTAGAACCTTATCTTTCCAATCCAAGATAGTGATTGGTTCCTCATCATACGTCAAATCCGGATTAATCTCTAAAGGTTGAGGAGGAATCACATGTGAAGGGTCTGAAACATAATGGCGAAGCATCGAGACATGAAACACATTATGAACCTTAGATAACTCCGGAGGCAACTTCAATCTGTAAACAACTTCACCAATCCTCTCAGTGATCTCATAAGGTCCTATATATCTAGGACTTAGCTTGCCTTTCTTTCCAAACCGTACTACACCTCTCCAAGGTGACAATTTCAAGAACACCAAATTACCCACATCATAAACTCGATCAGTGGCATGTCTATCTGCTAAACTCTTTTGCCGATCCTGGGCCGCTTTCAGGTTAGCCTTAGTCACCTGAACATTTTGAGTAGTCTCATCCACAATCTCTGGGCCCTCAAGCACTCTTTCGCCAACCTCTGACCAACACAATGGCGTACGGCAAGCTCTACCATATAGTGCCTCAAATGGTGACATACCAATGCTCGAATGAAAACTATTGTTGTAGGCAAATTCCATTAAATCTAGGCGATTATGCCAAGAATCACCAAACTGCAACACTGAAAATCTCAACATATCCTCCAACGTCTGAATCGTCCTCTCTGATTGTCCATCTGTTTGAGGATGATAAGCAGTGCTGTAAAGCAATTTCGTACCAAGAGCTTCCTGAAAAGCTATCCAAAACTTAGAAGTAAATCTTGGATCTCAATCAGAAATAATGTTCACTGGGACTCCATGGTACTTCACAATCTTCGTGATAAACAATTTAGCCAATTTATTCAGAGGATATTTTTCCCTCACTGGAATGAAGTGTGTTGATTTAGTAAGCCGATCTACAACCACCCAAACACCATCAAATCCATTTTGTGTACGTGGAAGCTTATACACAAAATCCATAGTTATATTTTCCCATTTCCACTGAGGAACGGGAAGTGGTTGCATCCGACCAAAAGGCTTCTTTCTTTCAGCTTTGACTTGTTGGCAAACAATACACCTACTTACATACTCTGCAATTTCCCTCTTCATACCCGGCCAATAATAAAATGGTCGAATGGTATGGTACATCTTAGTTCCTCCTGGATGCATCGCATAAGCCGAACAATGTGCTTCATCCAAAATTTCCTTCTTTAATTCCTCATTACTAGGCACATACATCCTGCTCTCTTGCATAAGCATACCATCTGATTCCCGAATCTTGAGGTCTTTCTTCTTCCCTTCACTTCTCAATTGAATCAATTCCTGGATCTCTTCATCAATCAATTGAGCTTCAAGCACACGATCGATCAAAACTGGCCTGACTTGGAAACTAGCAAGAAAAGCTTCTTTTCGCTCTTCTAATTCCAACTTTACTCCAGTTGCTCTCAAATCTGCAAGTAGAGGAACACGGCAAGCATACAAAGCATTAAGTCGACCTTGAGGTTTCCTACTCAGTGCATCAGCTACCGCATTTGCACGACCCGGATGATAATCAATAGTGCAGTCATAATCACTTAACAACTCCATCCATCTCCGCTAACGAAGATTAAGATCATGCTGAGTAAAAAAGATACTGAAGACTCTTATGATCGGTGAGGATCTTGCATTTCTCACCATAGAGATAATGCCTCCAAATCTTCAGAGCAAAAACAATGGCTGCCAACTCGAGATCGTGAGTAGGATAATTCCTTTCATGAATCTTCAACTGTCGAGAAGCATAGGCGATTACTCTCTAATGCTGCATCAAAACACATCCCAAACCATTCAAAGAAGCATCACTGTAAATCTCATAGTTACCACTATCGTCAGGAAGTACCAATACTGGAGCATGAGTGAGGCAATGTTTCAGCTGTTGGAAACTTTGCTCACAATTCTCATCCCAAACAAACTTAACATCCTTCCTGGTTAACTTCGTTAGTGGTAAAACAATCATAGAGAAATCTTGAACAAACCGTCGATAATAACCTGTTAGACCCAAGAAACTCCGTACTTCAGTGACGGTTCATGGTTGTTCCCAATTCTCCAATGCTGCTATCTTTTGAGGATCAACTTGAATTCCTTGTGCCGATACTACATGCCCCAAGAATGCCACTTGGTTCAACCAAAACTGGCATTTACTGAACTTGGCATACAACTGATGTTCCCTCAATTTCCTTAGTACCAAGTTAAGATGTCGAATATGATCTGCTTTCGACTTAGAGTATACCAGAATATCATCACGAGGGAAGGAGAGAGAGAGACAGCACGGGGGAAGGAGAGAGAGAGGTTTGACTGTGTGTTTGTGTGTGTGGTCCATCCACAAACCATCACTAACCATTTCTTAACTCCCTAACCACAAAATACAAATAACCTTATTTTAAATCAACTTATATAATTTTCCAAAAGCTTATGGAAAAATGTATATTTAGTCCGAAAATATATGTCACACACACGTACCTTAAAACCGTCGAGGGTACTTCCGTCATTTCACATTCCCGTCAAAAGTACCTCCGGGACGGGCTGTGACAATGCTAGCATGTGAAACAAGCAGATAACGTTTTATAATGACGAAAAATAATGATGCTTGTACACTCTAATGTAGGTTAGATCCAATCGATATTCGTTCCCCTTACTAGTTAATAATTTACCCAATTAATACTGTCGTTAGTTAAAAAAAAAAATACCGCAACGCAGAAATTCAAATATGTTTTGCATCTTGCTTGTTTCCCTTTCTCCTACAAACGTACCCCTTCCAAATTAGATCTCTGCAATTTTATACGAATCCCTTTGACCAAATTGATGCCTCTGTACCATAATAGCAATTTTATAAAACCATGTTTTAAATCCACATGTGGTTCCAGACCCTGCACAGGAAAATATGAGTCCTCATTATTTAAAGTTGAAATTGATCTAAGGTATTGCTACATATGACTATTTTTAAGGAATGTCATCCTTTTTTTTAAAATGCTACTTTATTGCAGTAACGAAAAATAATTATGTATATGCATTAAGGTACTGATTCAAACCTCGTCTCGTTCTCTAACAACTAATTATTTAAATCTAGAAGCAAATAATAAATTTTTAATCTTTAAATAAAGAGTTAATCTCAGTTTACTACCCTGAAATTTTAACACTGAATTTGGACTCGTCTAATTATCATGGTGCATTCATCATATTTAATTTAAAGATCGTTCATATATTCATTTAAGTTCATGATTAGTCTTACATTAAGTGTATGCTTAGCAACCTCTTCATGAGGTAGAAGGTTGTTCCATGCCTAGCTATTTAAAACCACTACTCATGTATGGAAATACAATCATCCAGAAATTAAGAATTACTTTTAAACTTGGTTTAGTGAATAGTGTTTTTCTTCCTATCCATAAACTTTTATCTCTTTGGTGGATTCCTTAGAGTGGCGAGTTGTTTATCTTTGAGCGTTCACTTGTGGTTTCTCTTTGATCTCCATTATCCGGTGTCAAATTGGTATCAGAGCTCTATTCGATCATGGTTGGGAGGCATGGGCATCGTGGAGGCCGACAAGCTCGCCAGGACTCACTACATTGTGAGAAAGATCTGCTTGACATTGAGATGGACGACCTAAGGAGATAAGTGCGGCAACTCCAGCGGCATCTTGAGCGCTACAAACCTCTGGAACATGATGATCCCCGTCATGAAACAGAGAATGATAAATTCAATGAGAATCTTTTTGTAGGTGACAAATTTCTAAATCTTAATCTTCCTCCAAAGTTTGATCTTTGTCCTAGTGGTTCTTGTGAAATTTGTATATGTCGATATAATTTTGTCTATGATGATGGTGATGACGAGGATGCAATTGATGTGGTTGACCAAGAAGTTTTTCAGTCTCTGGCAGTTTTTAATTATTACAATGGTGATGAAGATGTGATTACAATGGTTGAAGAATTCCAAGAACAGCTATATAATGAGGCAAATGTTGTTGGTATCCGTAGAATGCGTGATAATTTTTCGGAAGATTTCATTGTTAGAGATATGAGAAGGAAACCATTGAATAGAAGTTTTCAGTATGATTTGAATTATTTCCACTCAATCCCAAGTTATGAGTGTCACATCCCGGCCCGGGGCGGACCACTTCTCGTGCCCGCTCCACCTCCGTAGCACGATATTGTCCGCTTTGGGCTTACTATTCCCTCACGGTTTTATTTTTGGGAACTCACGAGCAACTTCCCAGTGGGTCACCCATCCTGGGAGTGCTCTGGCCTCCTTCTTGCTTAACTTCGGAGTTCCTACGGAACCCGAAGCCAGTGAGCTCCCAAAAGGCCTCGTGCTAGGTAGGGATGTGAATATACATTTAAGGATTACTCCCTTGGGCGATGTGGGATGTCACAATCCACCCCCTTAGGGGCCCGACATCCTCGTCGGCACACTTCCGGCTAGGGATTGGCTCTGATACAAATTTGTCACATCCCGGCCCGGGGCGGACCACTTCCCGAGCCCGTTCCACCACCGTAGCACGATATTGTCCGCTTTGGGCTTACCATTCCCTCACGGTTTTGTTTTTGGGAACTCACGAGCAACTTCCCAGTGGGTCACCCATCCTGGGAGTGTTATGCCCTCCTTCTCGCTTAACTTCGGAGTTCCTACGGAACCCGACGCCAGTGAGCTCCCAAAATGCCTCGTGCTAGGTAGGGATGTGAATATACATTTAAGGATCACTCCCCTGGGCGATGTGAGATGTCACAATGAGTATGAAGTGATTCAGAAGCATTATTCCAAGGTAATTGTTTTTAAGGGAAATAAATTGGTGCGTGCATGGTTCGGAAGAATGTGGAAAATCAAAAGTTCTCTGTATTGTTTTATTTCTTGGAATTTTTCAAGGTCTTCAAATTTATTGGTGTTAAATTGGATGAAGTGGAAACTATTAGTTGGGCATCCGAAAGATCGAGGAAGACTAAACAAAACTCAAGGACGAGTTATCGCGAAGCGAAAGCGTATGACATCGAATTTGGACTCGTCTAATTATCATGGTGCATTCATCATATTTAATTTAAAGATGGTTCATATTTTCATTTAAGTTCTTGATTAGTCTTACATTAAGTGTATGCTTAGTAACCTCTTCATGGAAGGTAGAAGGTTGTTCCATGCCTAGCTATTTAAAACCACTACTCATGTATGGAAATACAATTATCCAGAAATTAAGAATTACTTTTAAACTTGGTTTAGTGAAGAGTGTTTTTTTTCCTATCCATAAACTCTTATCTCTTTGGTGGATTCCTTAGAGTGACGAGTTGTTTATCTTTGAGGGTTCACTTGTGGTTTGTCTTTGATCTCCATTATCCGATGTCAAATTTCGTGGTTTTCAACATTTGGTACATGAAGTTTTTTTCATCCCAGAGTCATACATCAAGTCTTAATTTTGGGACAGTTTTGTACGTCTGTTAAGTTGGCTGTTAAGTCAGTCGTTAATTGATGACGTGGCACCCATGTGAACAATGACTGGGCGCCACGTGTCAATAAGGGCCCACGTAGATATTAAAAAAAATTAAAAACTTAAAAAATTAAAAAATTAAAAAAATTTAAAAACTAAACCTAAATCTGAAATCCCCCTCATCCCTTTCCTCTCCCCCATTTCTTCCTCACCATCACCACCCTTCGTCCCTTTCTCAGTGCTTCCTCCACTCTCTCTCCGTCCACCATCTCGTCCCAAGGCCACTGTCGATGACCAGATCCGGCGGGCCGTTTCCGCCAACTCCAAAAACAACCTCAAGGCGCGATGGGCTCCCAACTCCTCTTCCAATGAGACCCCATCCTCGACGTCGTCCACCTCTGATGCCCTTCTTCTCTATCTCATGACAACTATAGCTTTGCCTTTTTTCTTGTACTTAAACAGCAATCCATGCCAATTTTTATTTCTTAATTATAATCTTGTCTTGCTTAATTAATGATCAAAATCGGATTTTGAATCCGACACAAAAATTCAATTTCAACAAAAATTTACTGGAACTTGATATGAGATACAAAAAACCCACCATGATTTCAAAATATGGAGTGGCGAAATTATGGGGCGACAAGGGTTTGGAAAAAGGGCAGGAGGAGCACAGAAGTTGTATTGGAGTAAAGAGAGCTCAGATCTCGATGCGGCTGCGTCACATTCGGGGCTGCAGAAAATTGGATTTCGATTTCCTCATCCCCAACGGGGCGCTTCGATTCAAGGGCTTGGGGTTTGAAAATCACCAAATAGAGACTTGGGTTTGTTCCACTAGAAACATTGGGTCATGGTGGTGGAACAGCGGTGAAGCTGCCATATGAGTCATCTGGGTGCGTCGGGAAAATCGTCAGAGAAGACGATGAACAGTGACAGCAGAGGAAGCACTGAGGAAGGAGTGTTTTATATAGAGAAAGGAAGGAGAGAGAGCGGAGGAAGCACTGAGGAAAGGGACGAAGGGTGGCGATGGTGCGGAAGAAATGGGTGAGAGGAAAGGGAAGAAAGGGATTTCAGATTTAGGTTTAGTTTTTAACTTTTTTAATTTTTTAATTTTTAATTTTTTTTAAAGTTTTTAATTTTTTTAAATTTTTAATATCTACGTGGGCTCATATTAACACGTAACGTCCAGTCATTATCCACATGGGCGCCACGTCATCAACTAACAGCTGACTTAACAGTCAACTTAACAGATGTATGAAACTGTCCCAAAATTAAGACTTGAGGTATGACTTTGGAATGAAAAAGACTTCATGTACCAAATGTTGAAAACCACAAAACTTCAGGATAGTAAACTAAGATTAACACTTAAATAAATGACATGGTGTAATTTGTTTTCTTCTGATTGCTTAATAACGAGAGAAGAGATTCTTCAACGCATTGGAAACAACACGATACATTAAGTATTATAATATAAGTGAGGAAAGAAACTTTTCTTTGTTGACCACCGTCATGACATCTTCATGACATCATGTCGTGCGTAATCCTTATAATAATTTCAACAGGATTTTCAACCAGTAAATCGTTGAGAGAAAAACTGTTGAATAAGTCGAGCTGAATCTATCAACAAACAGACCTTTTAAGCGTTAATGCATGCATGTCAACCATATTTTGACATGGATTGATTGATACTGGTGAAAGTCTTGCCTTTACTGGACATCGCTCATACCTCTTGTAGTTCTCCCTTCACTAAAACCCTACCAATTTGAATATTGCATTCATTGAAAATTCGAAGAGAAGTCGAATTTTGACTAGGGAAATTCAAAAAGATAATGGTTTAGCTTAAACAAAGTATTTCTAGTACGTTTCGGGAGAATCATGCACCGAAATTTTCGACCGTTGAATCTTTACTCAATAATTCAATACTAAAGATTTGCTCTCTAACATTCTTGTGAAATGATCACTTTTTAATATATCATCGATATATGATCAATATAATATTAATTTTTAATTTCTAGTGTGTTCATACAATAGTCAAAGCCCTTACTTAAAATAACATATAAGATGCTTACTTAAAATAACATATAAGATGCTTACTTAAAATAACATATAAGATGCCACTCAGTACTACAATTTAATGATATTTCTCTTCACTTATAAATAAGATGTTTTAGGTTCGAATCTCGTTTTACTAAAAAAAAAAAAAAAACATATAAAGTACGCTGCTGTGGGACACTTGAGTTACCCTCAATTTGTTGCTCCTACTATCCAGTATTGATTGGACTGCTATTTAGTAAATTAAGTTTTCAGATCCAACACGTGCTGTTTGACTTTTCATTATCCTTGACCAATTTGTTGCTCCTACCATCCTCTTAGGTCCATTTCATTTATAACCATTTAACTTTTGTTGGTTGATTTTTAGTTTTCGTGGTTGAGATATGAGAAAAGAAGAGATGAAGAATGGAACCAAGAAAGAGGACGAAATAGAAAAATAAAACAAAACAAAATTCTGAAAATGGAAACAATTTAAAATATATTTTAACTTTTAATTTTGATTTTGAATATTTTCATCCTTAATTTTTTGTCATGTATTTTCTTTTTATCGTTAACACATAAAACATTTAAAATAAAAATAAAAACAAATACTTATCAAACTGCTCTAAGTTTTCAAATCAAATGATTCTAGAGTTTGCAATTTACTTTTTTTCTTTTATTTTTGAACTATTTATGCGTATCAACAATGTATTCTCTAAAAATTGTAAAAATAAAACTAATCTAAACCAAACTTGTATTTATGGTATGAAGCAATTGGCACTAGACGATAGTTCCATCAAAGGGAGAAAGCAAATAACTCAATACAAATAACAAAATTAAAAATTAAAAAAAAATAAAAACTCGTTCAAATGTAAGTTTTATTGACGTCCAAACGCTTGAATGGTTAAACGTAGATATGAAAAAGTTGAAAGTCTACCGTAAAACCAATCGGTAATATGGGGAGTAGCTCAATCTCTTATAAGCCCTAACAAGGTTTCTCCTTTCATCAATGTGGGACTTTTTTACCTTCACATTCTCACACGTCCTCTCGTGTGAAGTGAATTTTCAAGCCGAACACATAGACAACATAAATTGGGTGATGTGGAGCACGTGTGACCTTTAAGCTTCACATGCGGACCAATCTGCTCTGATACCATCCCGACTTAGATGAATGGACACCAAAATCGATGCATGCTAGCCGACATTGGAAGATGACAAAGCCATAATATGCAAATGAGGTGTAAAAAGTACGAATAAATTGAAATCAAAGTCTAGAACTAATTTAATCGAGGAGTGAGAGTGCAATGCAGGAAAAACTCTTATACAATGCATGCAACGTCAGAATATACATTCAGGTGCGTTAAAGGTAAAAATATCCACGTCCTGGACATGATGAACAACTTCCCAGATAAATTATTTTACTTGGACACGATGTCCAAGTCAGAATCATTCAACTCCTCATCAACAACCTGCTTAAAATTATCATGCTTGGTCCACAAAGAAAAAGAAAAACTAAACGGTTTGAGCTTAGGATCAGGAATTTTGTCAGAAACAAGACTAATAACAAGAGGGTAATGGTCTTTCTTTCAGAACCTTAACCAAGTAATCACCATCTCTGGATGTCTCTCTTTCAATTGGTGGTGTTGGCAAAACAACCTTAGAAGAAACCGCTACACGACCAATCAAGAACAATTGCATCACCCACCCCGCTCTAGCCAAAACGAATCCTATTTCGTGTTACCTTCTCCATTAGTCTGTTCTCATACTTTCCTTTGTTAGAAATTCACAGACAACATTCTGGAACTTCCAAACCAGGGGGCCCGGAAAAATAACAAGAATCGGTGCCCTTTGCTTGGGTCTGAAAGTGCAAGACTAGCTGGACCCGGATGGACTAATTGCTAAAAGCTCGCCCAAAGTGACAAGTACAGCATTCAGTAAGAAATAGCCACTAACTTCAAATTCTATTCCTTTTGCGCTTACGCGTTCGAGTACTACGCAAATTTGACAAGAAAGGAGACAAAATATGAAATAAGCTCAAATGTTCATGTAAGATTTCCACTTAGCCATTCCAGGGACATTTTCGTAACTTCACAACTTTGGGGAATAAAATATAATAAGATTAGGGACGGGTTGTAACATTTTCTATAGTGATTTACACACGTTTTAAGTTATAGCCGCAACTGCTGCAAGAACGGACGAAGACCACGTAAAGAAATGAAAAAAAAAAGAGGAACAAAGGTACACAGAAATCACTATGATGTATATGAACAGATGTATACAATCATTTGATGGAGAGCTTGAACGGTTTTTTCCAAGGATTAAACATTGGAACCGTCTGTCGTGACTTGCCAGTAGAATGCTGGTATGTCTGAACTGATCAAGAGCATGCTAAAGTTCCCCCAGGTTTTGACTCAATAGAAAGAAGAGGAAAGGATCCTAAAGAACCCATCCGGATTATCAGCTTCGACCTGAAAATTAACGGACAAAAACGAGCAACGCTGCATATTTAGCAAATACTGTACAGTTGATGGTATCCTATGCATGCAAGTTACAGAAAAACTGCATCGAACAATTTCATATTTTAAGCAGCATCTTATACATTCTAGACTGCATTAACAAAACAACACCAAAGAATAACTTGTGCATAACCATATGACAAGCACAACTTCCCCAAAACTACTAATTCCCATGTCCAAAATGACGACAAGCTGTTCCTATGATACTCAGTAGCATTTCAGCAAAGAAAGTGTCACAACTGAACAACAATGACACCACTTTTGCACAAAACTTTAAATCCTAAAACCGCTAACCCATACAAACACCTGCACTACTAAACCCAAATAACCATCGAAAAGAACTACATTACTTATGACTCCCATGCTCAATAAGCTCACCCAGGAGTCCGGGACCCAATACTCATGTATGCATAACACTGCTAAACTTGAAAATTAGATTGGTGCTATATAAAGAAACAATAACAACCAAACATGAAAAAACTTATGACAGTTAATCCATAAATAAAAGATTCAGAGCCAAAACTACAAATTAATCCATTCAAGCATGTCTCGCAGTTTGAAGTACCTATGCAACATCTTTGGAGAATCCTTTTCGAACTAGAGCATGCACAACATCGGGCTTTGAGGAAACCTGCCTTTAAGAAAAATTGGTAGCACCTCTCTTGGATCCTGATATTTTGCAGTATGCAAGGATTCCCCCTCAACATTCTGAATACAACCTTTGAAGCTTCAGATTGCACATCCACTTTCAACAGCATACCTTCCAATGAAAAAGGCATTACAATACCCATCATACTTGTCACATTGCATTTTTGCACATAGTATTTATGCAGAAGTTTCGAGAAATATCAAAATCACTCCCATTAAAATACTTCAATAACCACAAAACGGCAGAACGGCTTATCATTCCTGCTGAATCATGAATGACAGGATCCCCTTTTTTGCTCTCAGATTTTTCTGAAAAAAAACAGCCAAGCTTTCAACTAGAATTGGGCCATTAGATACATGATCCCATTTAGCCATAACAGCAGAAGCAAAATCCTGAAAAACACTGTTAATGGTATTGGAGTTTCCATACAGGAAGAATAGTTGCCCACAAAATGACCAGGACAACAAGCTTGTTGACAAAGTTGTCACACCCCGATCCCAACATATGTCCAGGATCGACACGTGACGTCACTAAGTATCCGTATATCTAACATACCCTGCCTCCGGGATATGTACAAAGCATAACTCAAGCATCAGTTCGCATAGTAATTGTCGTATACTTTATGGCTGCATCTAACCTCCTCGTTAGACTGCCTACGTACCCTAAAGGGATGAAGCCATTCATAGTTCACCGAATCATGTCTTCAGTTATGGCAACGCATGATATGAATTCCAGTGATACAAGTAAGTTCAATAGAAAATAAATACATATATATATACACACACACAATATCCTTAATAAGAAACAATTCCATCCCCTTCAGGTTTTATACATATATAATCGTTCCAACTTCAGACATGTGCAACAGGTCTTCGAGATTTCAAATTTCCTACCTGACAAAAACCTGTCGAGCTTGTTGCAATATAGGAGACAGTGCATCACAAGAGGTCAAGACATCAAGTGAACAAATCACTCCTCTCTTAACAAGTACACTAAAAGAAGTTGACACACCTTTAACTAAGATATCGTAATGTTCCACATCATAGTTCTCCATAAGAAGGAATAGAAATTCAAGAAGAGTGTGAGTTATATCAATGTATCTGGGTATAGAATATACCATTAATAGCATTGCGGGTTCAATATCCATAATATTGTCTACTCTTTCCTCAAAAAAGAGCCAATCATAAAGTAGAGCCAATTTCACATTTGCTTCGACATAATTCTTCGTGCAAGATTTCAAAAGCCAACCTATAACAGCCCATCTTGGAACGACGTCTGACTGATTGACTTCGTTGGTCGGGTGGTAGGCACAACATATAAATCGAACAATGTCAATTATGAGAGTCTCCCTGTTTGGTTCCCATAGAAACTTCTTGGCAAACCATGCCTGGTGACGCTTCTGGTTTCCCAACTTCACATGAGTGAGTAAAAATCGCAATTGGGCCTCCATATCTGGAGTAATCCGAAGTAACATATACTCACTTGGAGTCCTTGTGTTATAGAGCTGTGGAATACCATAAAATCCCCGAGCCTTAAACTCGCCCTGGTTCAATACCAAATCCTTCCATATTGCTCTAAACTTGGATAAATGAACCAAATCTTGTAGAAGTCGAACAAGATCCCTGCCAACCTTCAAACACAAAGGAAACTGCTCTTTTAAAACTTTAATACAAAAATCAATTTCCAATTGCTTTAATGCCTCTAATTTTGGATTACTCACAAATCTAGAGTGATCAGCTAAAAGCCGAAGATACGTATACAACCCACTAGTCAAAATCATCGGATCAACTTGTAACAAATAATCCCATTTCGACATAAAGATGGTCGCCATCTCAAAACACAGCCACAGATTTCCATCACTAAAATCCCCTCCAAGAATTTGCCTCAACAAACAAACCAACAAACCTTCAACGCCTACTGCTAGAACATTGATCAACTCCTTAGTAACCCAAATCAATCGAGACTTGACTGGTTCAAGAAGTTTGACATACAATTCATTCACGACCTCGACCAGCAAACTAACAAAGCAGCAATACCCATCAGTGACAATAGCATGCAAGTGCTTCATATGTGCCCTTCCAAAATGGGTTTCGCATAAAACACCATAAAGGATGGCTTTGTTGAGAAACAAGTATTCTTGTGGATTTGGAATTGTTAATGCAAAAGGGGGCCTCAGTTTTGGTTCAAAAAGTTCAAAGGCTTGCCTGAGAGAGAGCTCTGTCGGGTTTTTGGCTTCGTGGGAAGAGATTTGAATTAGTTTCATATTGCATAAGTGGTAGTAGAATAGAGTTGAGAGAATCAGTCAGATGGTACTGAAATTGAACTTAGCAAATCATATTCCAGAGACCCAAATCTATTGGGTTTTCGAAGAAACAGTTTCCTCGTCAGTAACTCACTCTAGGGTTTCGGAATCGAAAAAGCCCCAAATTTCGTTCTGAAACCCTTAGAGACCCATTTAAATTGAACTTTGAAGTTCCAGAAATTACTAACCTTTCGTTGCTTCGGCACCAGGAAATTCGATGACGATGAAGAGTTTGAAGAATATAAAATTAAAATAGCTTTTAACTTTGAAGGGAATTGCAAAAAAGGAGATGGTCTGATGGTGAGGTGGGGCTCAGAGCTCTGCAATTTCAAGCTCCGAGTCTTGAGTGTTTAGGGTTTTAGATTTCCGCCGTTGAATTACATCCGACGGTGTTATAATCCCACATCGACTGCACTTATGGGAGTGTAGGGGTTCTTAAGTCCTTGGGGTCCTCTCACCTATTGGACTAATCTTTTGGGTTTGGCTCTTCTCTTGGGCTTGAGTACCTAACATTGGTATCAGAGCCTAAGTGTCCGACGCTGCGAGTCTTAGTGACGTGACGTGCCGCATCATGATTACCGCCTTGGGAGTATGGGCTCCAAGGGACTTGGTGACGAGGGACTGGTCGACGTGATTACCGCCGTGGGCGTCGGGTCTTCCGAAGGGTGGTGTAATGTTATGATCCCACATCAACTACACTTATGAAAGTGTAGGGGTTCTTAAGTCCTTGGGGTCCTCCCACCTATTGGACTAGTCTTTTGGGTTGAGCTCTTCCCTTGGGCTTGAGTACCTAACAGACGGCTGGCACCACACCTTCGCGACTCGCGCGCCACGGCTTTGCCTGGGAAAACACGTTGATTTGAACAGCTTCCTTTCCTTGAAAAGGGGTTTTGTTTAGTATAGACGGGATTTAAAATATCGGTATATGTAGAAATATTGGTACGTAAAGTTGTGGAAATAATGATGGATGTATCAATATCAGTATTGGTTTTTTCGATGGAAATGATGGAAATTTTCCCTAAAACGTGAAAATTTAAAACGAAATTTTAGGAAATGTCAAACACTGGTTTAGATTAAATGTAAAAGTTTTTTTTGATATATAACAGATATGTCAGAAATAACGACGAATTGTTGATTTTAGCCAAAATTTAGACTTCACTCCCACTTTTCATATCTTTCCCTAATTTTTTTTTTTTTTTTTTGATATTTCCACAAAAATATCAACCGTATCAAAAAGATTTCAAACAATGGGTATAGATGAATAGAGATTACTAATGGGATTATGATAGGCGTAGCCTATTAGAGTTATGTACTCTGTATAAGTAAGGGTCTATGTTCGTCCTGCGTGCGTAACTCACACATAATACTTATTCGGTATTATTACGTAATTGGAAGAACCAATGAAAGAACTTTTACTAGCACCCGTGGAGAGATTCAATGACAAGGAGATGTCTCTGAAACTTGACATTGATTGATAACGGTAAAACTCTTTGCTTTGGCTGGCCATCCCTCTTGTTGTACACCCCTCACTAACAAACCATACCAATTTGAATTTTGCATTGATTGAAATTCGAAACACACGACGTGAAAGTTCAAATTTGTTTGCTATATACTTGTACATTTAACCAATCCAAAGAACCTCAAGTTTTTCAGTTTGGTCACAATTCTAAACAAGTTTATATTTATAGGCCCCAACCGCGCGTACAAGTAACGGAGGCCTCGTAAAGAAATGAAAATAACTAAGAACAATGATACAGAAAACTCACTATGATATAAAAAGAGATGTATACAATCGTCTAATGAAGAAATTGACCAGTTTTTTCAATGGAAAAAATAATGGTACCGTCGGGTGATTTGTCAGTAGAATGCTGATATGTCTGAACTGAACTGATCATGAGCACGCTAAAAGCTCACCGAGGTTTCAACTCAAAAGAAAGAAGAGGAAAGGATCCTAAAGAGCCCATCCGGATTATCTGCGTGGACCTGAAAAAGTAAGGATGAAAGTGAGCAGCGCTGCATATTTAACAAATATATTGCAATTGATAATATCCGATTCATGCTAGTGCAAAAACAAATTGACCAAACAATTTCATATTTAAAGCAGCAACTTATACATCCTACACCGCATTAACGGTAAGAAATAATCATTTGTGCATAACCATATTACAACTGCCATACACAACTTCCCAAAGACTAATAATTCCCTTGTCCAAACATGACTAGAAGACGTCGTTCAAAAAAAAAAAACAAAAACAAAAACATGACTAGAAGATTTGAACATTGACCTAACCTGAAAGGTTTACAACATTGGGAATCACCAGGGCCATGTAATGGTCCAAATGCAATACAATTCCGGACCTGAGCACTCTTAAAAATAATGGTTATGTGGCAATATCTCTAAAATCGTTCGTTCACAGTCTCTCATTTGTTTAATTAAAGTGAAATTTTTTTGAATTTAACATGATTAAGAGACTGACTATTTTCATTTACATTTTACATAAAAATGTTTTTTTTTTTTTTTTTTTGGTTGAGGCTTTTCGTTATAGCTCCCTTGTACAGATCCCTGCCAAGTGTATGTTGTAGCTTAGTAGGCGTTAGACCGATGTAAGCTGTTCCTATGTGACTCAGTAGCATTACAGCAAAGGAAGGATCACTAGTGAATAACAATGACACCAATGTAGCACTAAATCCTAAAACACGTACGATAATAAGCCCCCTATATAATAAAAACTAACTAAAATGCAGTAAAACTGACAAGGACCCAATACTGATCCATCGAAAACCTCTAGGATTCTAAAGTATCTTGTCAATGATTTTTTTTTATATATGTGTGCACCGTCTACAAACACAAGTGTTCCATATTGTTATTAACTCCCAACTGTAAAGCAACATACCCAGTGGCCTGCATCCTCAAGGACATGCATTTCCACTCCACCTGCCTCCTCTACAGCAAGCTCCTCGGCCGCATGAATTCTCTGGAGATCTCCTAGAGCCCATCTGTGCAAGCTCCTTTCTGCTTTCAAAAAGTTCACATGGACACCTCGAGGCACATCTTCAACAATTTTCCTACAATGATCCAATTTAATAAGAGCCACTAAGGCTTTGTTGTTGTTGTTGTTGATCCAATTTAATAAGAGCCAGTCGCAAAAGCCAGTTGCAAATTTGACATTAGAGATATTGGGAAAAAGTTGAAGCACGCATAACTTCAGAATGACAATGTCCTTTTTGTTTCAATATGTGAAGAGATTTAACTTTTTATATACACATAATATGATTGAAAGATATTTAGTTTGATGTACATCCAGAATAAAAAAGTGAACACTCCAAAAGAAAACACAATTCATTAAAGAATACCACCAGCTCAGACAAGCGGGCAGTTTTTATTTTTTTAAAAGGATATTTAACTGGTAGAGCCTAGGTATTGACTCCTGTGCCACATACGACAATAATCAAACACAATAAGGATATGAATAATTACCATAAATTTGTTTCTTCATAAGATTTATACATTTCGGCGATTCCCTTCAGATCGAACACCCATGAGAAGGTTGATGGTGACGAACCAGGAGACTTGGTTGGTCGAAGATTAGTAACCACCCACTGCACGTGAAACAGCGTATAATAACATAAAATAACATCCTGAAGGCATGAATGAATAACATAACAATGCTGACTTGAAAATTAGATTGGTTCCATAAATAAAGAACCAAAAAGTAGCAATCAAACATGCAAAAACTTATGACAGTTATTCACTGAGGATAAAATAGCGAATTAGGCCAAGTATTAATGTCGGCAAGACAAATAAAAAAAATCCAAACTGACCCATAAATAAAGGTTTCAGAGCCCAAACTACAAATTAATCCATTCAAGCATGGCTCACAGTTTAAAAGTACCTGTGCAACATCTTTGGAGAATCCTTTTTGAAGTAGAGCATCCACAACATCCCGCTTTGAGGAAACCTGCCTTTAAGAAAAATTGGTAGAATGAACCTTTTATTTATAAAAGGCAAATTGGTAGAATGACAATCTTACATAGAAACGAATGAAATGAAGACAGAAACATTTTTCAGCATACAAAGTTTCGCCTACACATTAACAATAGTTTTTACGACAAAATAATGAGAGGTGCACACGTATCTCTGCTCAGTAGGACCCAAAACGCAAGCAGTAAACTGATTTACAATGATCTGATATCAAGTTGTATTATATGAATATAACTTAGAGTTGTAAAGAGAGAGAGAGAGAAAGAGAGGAGATAATTAAAAGGGGCTAGAAAATCAAATAATAAAAGGACTACAAAACTTAAAGGCGCCCAGTTTCCTTAAAAAGGAAACAACTATTGAGCATGTATTCACCTCTTTGGGCAGGGTACTTAGGACGGATATCAATTCTTCTGGATGGTCCTCCCCATCCCCACCAGGACGAACTATTCCAGGCGTAGCATCTAGAACCCAAACCTAGACAAACAACTAGTAAGACGAAAAGAAAGATAACGTCCAAGAGACACCCAAACTTTCTAGGATATTTATTCAATATATTCCCATTACTTACTCTGACTGGTCGTGCAAAAGGCTTTGCAGCTTGATCCACCATGCTCAAGGCAACTACATGAAAAATCAGAAACATAGTAAGCACCAATCCATTTTAAGAAGGTGCAGATTTACTGTGTACTAGCACTCTCCAATAAAGGTATGCAACATGCCAAATTAACCTAAGATACCTTTCCCTCCAAAACTGTGGCCAACTATAACCCGAGGTGTTAATCTAAGCTGTTGAACCTACACAGGAAAATGAAATAACATTATATTAGACGTAATTGTATCTGAAGCATGGGAAGGTACCAGACAAAGACATACAAATATATGGGGGTGTCCAAATGCTGTGCATACAACACTGTTCATGCAGACAGTGATGAAGTTCAGAACAATTACTGAAACTTTTCTTGAAAAATAAGTTTATAACATATAACAATTGGACATACTTGTTCTTCAAAAAAATTACAGTAAGTACTCAAGAAACATGTACCAGTTTTAGGACATCAAGAGCAGTGGAAGAAACACTATGGGGCCCCCCTTTCTTAATTGACGCTGAATCACCATGACACCGCAAGTCCACTAAAAGAAACTTTGCCAATAAACAAAAGAATAACATAAGGTTGTCACCATGACCATATACAAAAATCTATCCAAAAGTAAACACACACACAAAAAAACAAACATAGAAAAACATACTTTACAAGCATAAGTAGTGAACATGACAACAAAAGAAGTACAAATTCTTAATTAGATCAGTCACAAAACTATAGAAAAATATTAAAAGACCCTCAAGTGAGAGCTCAATTCCTAAATACCGCCCAAAAAATTTTCCCCCCATTTTTCTTCTATCCCCTTGAGACAATTAAAGTATTGTTTTTTAAACATTTGCAAATTATCTAAGGTTACAAGGGGTTACTAGGAGTTACATGCCCTTTAAGGGAAGGGATTCCCAATTTTTTTTTAACAATGGGGATTAGTTGAGGGACCCACTCCACATCGAACTTCAACGATCTGAACTGTCTATTTTGTAAGTCATGATTCATAGGTCATCCTTGCAAAAATTCAATTCAATCTGAAACCATTTGCCTATTTAATTGTCACGATGAAATTTCAAAGTTTCTTAAAATATAGTGTTCGACAATTTCTTTGAAACCAATTAGATGCCTCAAATGTTTCCGATTTGATTAATATTTTGCAAGGATGATCTATGAGGTGCAACTTGAAAAATAGAAGGTTCAGATCCTTGAAGTTCGATGTGGTGTGGGCCCCACAACTAATCCCTTCCCTTAAAGGCTCTGTTGGGAGTTATAATTGTAGGGTTTAGTATGGTCAAGGACATTGGTTTGAGGGGTAGAATCACCGTTAAAGAGCTTAGGATTTTGGGTTTGGCTCTCAGGTTTTGGGTGGACTATTGCCCACCCAGGGCTGAGTAGCTTGTTACAAAGAGAAATGCTAGCAACCTTCTCACTTACCTTCTCATTTCAACCTTCTCACTTTCCTTCATGCCACATGCACTCCACCGTCACTCAAAACCAAAACTTTAAAATTAATCAAAATCCCACTATTCCTTTGTTAGTATAATTAAAATTTTAGTTTGTCAACCAGAAAGTAATAAAAAAATTAGTTTTGCGTGCTAGTGGGATACACATGGCATGTGTAGAAGTGAGAAGGTTGTGTGTGCCTCGCTATAGGTTTGTTTGTGTGGTTTTGTGTCAGATCTGTACTGATAGTGCTTGCATTTGTGGTAATTAGGATCACTTAGATTAATTAATTTGTCACAATACCGCAGACAAATAAGCATAGATGATACCCGCTATGTCAGAAATTCTATAAGAAAATTAAATGTTATGAGCTTTACCACATAAATACATGAACCCTTCGTGATAAGTGAAAGTACAAAAGCAGAGGGCGCTACCTGCCATGTTGGAAATTCTTGTGCCAATCTCCTGGTGAAGGTTCCTACAAGATCAGACATTATGAATTAACCCACAGACTATTTATGTGCAACAAACACGTAAAAAATCCCACTATTATCACTTCGTTGTAATGATATGAAGATATGGAATTGAAAAGAAATACACAAAGAAAATAATATCCAGGAAGGCAACGATAGCAAAAATATGAGTGGCATACTTTCCTCATATGTGACACAACCCGTACATCAAAAAAGAATACTAAAACACCCACATTTGGAATGCACTGAACAACTAATCGGTGACCAATAAAATAGCTACACAAAGACTCAAGTAAAAACAGAAGACAGTACCCTTTAGTCCAAAAACAGAAATCAGTGCAGTTGAATGAACACAAAATCTCGCAAACAGATAAAGACTCGGACAAAATGAGTGGCACGAAACTCAACATTCTACTCACTTAAAATCTCTCATTTAAATGATTTGTTAAAAGAAGGCAGAGGAACTCAGGAAAGCAGCTCAACGTTGTTAAAACTCTCACTCACATAACCAGAAGAGGAATTGTGGAGACTTTTCTCAATAGTCCTAGTTGAAAACGAATTTTCTTTTCTTAGTATAACTTCAATGCATATAACCGTAAAATGTGAGCTCAAGCTAATCTTGAATTGGACACTTGGATTTACTGGCCAAAATGGTAGATATGCCTTGTACAGTGGGACTGACAGTATTGTCATACAGTATCATACAGTACACTTGTGTCTTTCACTCTTTAGTTTTCATGTGGATCTTACTCTTTAGACTGGAATCTGATGAGGCTTTTGTTCTGAAAAATCCAATAATACAACATAATTAAACACCAAAACTACTGAAAGAATTCAACCCATATTGAAAGTATTTTAGAACAGTTCAGTCAAGCTACTAAAACCAAGACAACCACTAAATAAGTGTTCTCAACTTTAGCTTATAGTTCGTTTGTACAAATTTACAAAAGAAGACACACATGTAGTTTGAAACTTGGTCTTCTTCAAACAATAAGAAACAGAAGACCTGACAGAGGGTTCATTTCAAAATCTCATTTGAGTACTTTCAATATTGATATATTTTCCATATTCTTCTATTACAAGGAAAGAAAATAAATTCACTGTATGCACAACGCGAAAGCATCCTATAATATAGTAGTTTGTTAAATTTGTAACTGTAAGTAAAGGAATAGAGAATGCACGATTCACTATTTCAAGGCATTGACCAGTAGTCAAGATGAAGTGAAATGACATTAGAAAGAGACAAGAACAAACGTACCCCAGTTCTTCCTGCTACCTAGAATTCCATGCAGAAAAACAGCTGTTGGAGGCTTAGGTAACGACCTGTCCACAACCACAGCCGGACTCCATTTTACCTGCACACTGTAACTATTCAGATATGTGATCATGCAAACTCAAACAATACTAAGAAAAATGAACTATGTGGCAACTAATCATGATTTCTCATCTTCACTGACTAGCCCTAGTGCATTTGAGATTGCTCCTCAATTTAATTGTTTGTTAAATTTCAATATAGGTAGTGGGTTGCTATATTTTATTGGGTAGCAGCTCTTATTGGCTGCTGTGTAAGTTTAAATAATTAGAAACTTATTGAAACAGAGGGGAATGCATCAGTGGAAGCGGGAGAAAAACGAGGATCGGAAAGAAAAAAAAGACGGTAAGAAAGAGGCTCTGTTATACCATAAAAGATATCGCACATCAGTAAAGAGAATACAGAAGGTATGTGGCTGAAGTCCTCGATAGTTTGAGGATTGATTCTCATTCAACATATAGGATTACAAAGCCTTGATTTACACGTATACTCTCTATACAAGCAATACTATAAAAGGTAAGCTAATCTAAGGGATTTGATTTATACAGGAGTCAATCAGGAATCACAAATCAGCAATCATAATTATTGTCTATCCAGAATAGATTATTATGATGTTTGATTCAAAATTCTAAATGGCGAAGGGGCAGAAAAAGAGTATGCAATTTTTATATGAGCAAGAAGCGTTAGAATCTGAAACAAAAACTGCTACAAGTTATCAATCACAAACTCACTACATATCACCTTATCAGGAAATTAAAGAATACAAAGACTTACAAGTGCTCCTTGAACAAGATCAAACGCCTGTCGAATAAATAAAAAAAATAAAAATGTTATTTATGTCAAAGTAACCTAACACTTAAGAGTAATCATACGCATTCCAAAGAAGACCAATATTTATAATTTACTTTAAGTCACTGTGGAAATAGTAGTTTTAGATACCAGGATGTCAGAAGGCTTGGAAAAATCTCCACTCCGTGCAATCTTCGCATCAACTAATGCCATACGAACACCAGAATTCTTATCTGACTTGCCCAAGTGACCAACTGCTAATTGATTCTATATCAACAAAGGGGAAAATGATGAAGGAAAACAAAAAGGTGATCATCAAACCGAATTTTGGTATCAGAAACAGGAAAGTATTAAACTACTACAAGTTAGAAACCTAAACCACAGAAAGCTCACATCAGAATTAGAAAATATTTATAATTATAGTTTTATTGAATGTAATCCAAATTTCGTGATTAAACCCACATACAATATAAGAAACTTGAACAAATAAATCTTAAAAAAAAAAAAAGTGCAAAACTTGGAAATTCACAAGCAACCATCCATCCAATCATTGTTCAAATTGATGGTCTGAAAAGTAGCATTGTTCAAATGGGTACTCTAACAACCACATTTCTCCGCATTTATTTACATAATTCAGATGAAATGAACAATTGTAAAAAGCAATTGAAGTAGAATTTGACTGGTATGAACGGGGAAAGTACCTTAGAGGACCAAGAGATCCGAGTTTTCAATCCAGAAGTTGATGGGAATTGTGACCTCCTCTCTCCGAAAATGCCTAAGTTCCCACCGTGACTGCAACCCGCAAGATTTGAAATCGCCGCCATTGTTGCCACGACGGCGTCTCGCAATGAGAGATTCAGGAATTTCGCGGAGAGGGAGAGAGAGAGGGAGCGAGAAAGTCAGAGAGAGAAGAAGACGGAAGTGGAGGTGGAGGTGGAGGCGGAGACACCGAGGGAACCAGTCGGTGTTCGCGCGTACCCTTCTTTTTTCTTTTTCTTTTTTTTTTTTTTTTTTTTTTTTTGATGATTTATATGACAAGTGGAGACTTCGGCGTTTGGTTTGGTGCCTCCTCGAAATTTTGAAAGTTTGCAATTTCCAGTAGGAAAATGCAATGTTGTGACTCTGGGGATTTCTTGATGTAACAATATTTGGCTATTCAAAGATGAGTAAGAATTTTTACTTAAAATTTTTCAAAACCATTTGTTGTTAATTTATAGAACTTTGTGTTTATAATCAGAACCGTTCATATTATAAATCATCCTATAAAGATTGTCTCTGCAAAAAATCAATTAAAACTAAGGTTGTTTAGTCATCAAACTTTTTTAAAAATGAACGATATTGGTAAAAGCATTTCGAACCGTCTATGCATTTATTACAATAGATTGGCTAAACGACCTTAGTTTTAATTTATTTTTTGCAGAGATGATCTTTACAATGTGCACAAAGCTCTGTGATTAAAACACTAAGAATTTTAAGTAAGAGTTCCTACTCATCTAAAGGTAGTCCAGTATTGTTCTTCTAGAAGACGTGGAAGTCTTAAGTGCTCTTGAAATGGAGAAAATCTCGTCTTCCACTGCATGGCTATGTCATATGTACGTCCACTTAAGCAATTAAAATGAATTTCTATAACGGAGTTGCAACGCATGGCCACGTCATCCGTACGTCTACTCAAGCAATTAAAATGAATTTCTATAACGGAGTTTAAGTCGAGGTACATTTTCACAAATAAACGTGCATATAACTTGATTCTCTGAATAGACACAAAAAAAATGTCTAAAAACAAAGTTCTGCTTAGGTTTAAGCTCTTCACCAAGTGTTTAATTATGTCATGGTGGATGAACATTTGTTGTTACTCCCAAATGAGATGTGTTTGGTAGTTAACTTACATGTATGAGTAGGGGATTTAATTCATGCCACGTCTTTGCAGTGAAAATGTTTACTTTCATCCAACGACTGTGATTGCTTTTTGGCGTTCTCTTTTGTAAAATGGATTGATAGTCTTGCCCTGTTTTTTGCTCGTTTTACTCGAATGTAGACGTTAAAGTTAAACGTCAACAAAAGCACAAGACATGTACCTCAATTAGTTAAAAGCACTCATACTTTGTATCAACGCCACAAGTTTGATACTCCATCAGTTCACATTTGCTATATACGTATGTGTGCCTATACATCATATTTGCTTGCTTATACAAGTAACAAGTTCAAAGTAAAAAAAAAGTGTACACATATCCTCCCCTTGAGGTAAAAGATGAGAGTAGAGCAAACAACCTTAAATCTAGTGAGGGAAGTATCGTAGAAGCCATACCACACCTCTGATGGCAATCGGTAAAACATGTAGGAATTCAAGTGAAAACTGAACTAGTTTTCATATCCGTTAGGTAGAAAAGGAGATAAAACACAACAGAAATTTAAGAAATCGGACAACTTTGAACGTATATATATTCATATTCTACACGTTCACTTTTTATGCATCCGTGATTCCATCTTACGCATTGATGAACTTAGATTACTAAAAGGTGGTTTTGGGGATATCAAATAGAGAGTTTAGGGTGATATTAAATGTATAGGATCAACAACATAAGGGGTTAGGGTTTGTAGCGCTATCCACAAACACTTTGTACTTCTAACACACCTCTCTCAATTTATGGCCGTTGAATCGAGAGAATTGAAGATCATTGGCCAAAATTAATAAAGGTGTAGGATGTAAAAGGGGTGTGAAAATAGCAATATCCTTTAGTTTTTGGTATTTTTCGATTGAGTACTCCATCTCTGATTGACCGCTTACCGTTTATCTTTCCGCTCTCAGCCTTGCATTCTCGAGCAGCCAAGTTTTGATCTTTTTCGCTTCCAATTTAATGCTTTTTCAATTAATATTCTATGCTGAATTTTGGTTGAATTTTGTTTGGGTGTTTGGTCTCAGGATTTCTAGAGTAGCATCTTTGACACAGAACAAGAGGTCACGTGTTTTAACTTTTTCATACAACACACTTTTTTGAGACATTACTACTTTAGCATTCTCCAACTCATAACATATAAGTTATATAAGTGAAATCACACCTCCTATGAATTGCAAGAACTTTTGTGATTGTAGAGTAATATTATATTTATTATACTACATTTGTATCACTTTTCTAATAAAAATAGTACCAATCAACATATGTAGATGTCATCTTGATTAGAGAATTGATATAAATACGGTATGAAAAATCTAATAAGAATACCATTTTTAATAACATAGTATAATAGGAAAAAAAAACTTACTCTAACAAAAAAAAAAGTAAGAAATTTGTTTACATATGAGAATGCACTTGAATCGGCATGAATCTATTTCATGTAAATTCTTATCAAAGTCATGACCAATCCCAAAATCAAAATTTTGACTTAAAAAAATTTAAAAGAAGAATGTGAATAAATAAACAATGGAAATTTTAAAATTTAAATAAAAGAGATGTGAACAAAAAGGTAATGCTAAAAAAATCTGATTAAATTATATTCTATAAAATGTTATGACGTGGTTGTTTATAAATCTTAAGGGTGCGTTTGTTGCATCGAACTATCTCGGATTGGACTAACTTCAGGGACTAAACTAGACTGACTTAGAATAGACTAAGCTGGACTAACTTAGTAAAACGTTTGGTGTAGTGTCGGACTAAGAAGCTAAAATGAAGAAAAATAAAATATAAAAAAACCCATGCTATATCAACCAACATCAAAATTTCAACCAAATTTGACCTTATCATGCCTGACTCCAACAATTTTCATCATGATATATTTATCCAATGCTCCCTATGGATGTCTATTTGAGCTTTTCCAGCAATAGGAGTATTCCAAGTAATTTCTTAACAAGTAAACATAGCTATCAACATTCCAAATTCCAAATTCAAACAACATATTACACATCTCAGTTTAAAATTCTGGAAAAAATAAAAATACACAGAACAATTATGCAAGCAACATCAATTGACCATACTTTCCTGGAAGCCTAAAAAAATTGACGTCGCAAAAAATTATTCAAACCTAGTCACAATCACAATCACAATAATTTAACTCAAAATTCAGCCTCATTCGCACTTAGCAAGCCTCAGCCAAACTTAGCCACAATTCTCTCGGACATTTCATCAAACACCTCCTGGCACTTTCCAAATCACCCTTCTGCAATACCCATTGATCAATTGAATTCACAATCAACAAATGACTATATTTTCATTCCCTTGGTAATGAATTTCTTTCTCATTGGTCATGAATTCACAATCATACCACATCAAAATCAAATTCAAGTGGAGAAATTGAAAACTGTAAGCTAAAAAATGAGAAGCTCTCACCATTTTTCGGCAAGGGCGGCAATCTTGCCGAGCTTGTACTGGTTCAGAGATGACGGGGAAGGAGAGTGAGGATTTAGCGGTGGTGGATTCGGAAAGGCTGAGATTGCTCAGTGAATGCTCAAGAGTCGTGGGCTGCGATTGAGGTGGATGATTGTGCAGCTGGTGCACGGTGCTCGAAAGCCACAACCATGGCGATTTTGCTGAGATAGAGAGAGAGTGAATTGAACAAAGAAGAAAAGAAGGGAGTCAGTGGATTGTTTTTCAGTTTTTGCTTGAGGTCTGGGTTTAGGCTTTTGGGTGGGATAGTGAAGGCCCAAGGGAGTGGGTGAAGGTGCGAAGGAGAAGGGAGAGGGCGAAGGGGCGAAGGAGAAGGGAGACGACGAGGGATCAGCGGTGGGGGAAAGAACAGGACTAGCAGTCCGCTCGAAATCGAGGGGCCTCCCTAAGAACGTTTAGCAAAGCGTTCAGTCGGGGCGAGTCCCCATTAGTCTCATTAAAACTAGTCCAGTGTGGACAACAAACATCGGATTGAACAAACACTTAATGTAGTCTAGTCCAATGACACCTAAGAAGGTCAAACAAACACACCCTAAGTGTTGAATAACGTGTTTACTTTGTATTGATAACACATTACGTGATTTACAAATTTAATCCACCTAACGCTACTTTAAATAAATAGTTGAGCATGGTTCGACATTAATTGATCATTGATCACACCACAGGTTTTATTCGATGCAAGAGCCTAGGAGCCACTGCCACGTGACTGATGCGAAATGGAAGATTTGGGTTGGGCCTTTGGACAGGAACTTATTAATTAGTCCCACATCAGCGGTTGAGTACATGAAAGAAGGGTTTATAAGGGAAAGCCCAACAGCCAAGCATGTCCTCTATGGGCCAGGGGAGGGGACACGGACACTAAAGACCCGAAGGAATTAATTTGAACTAATGTGTGGAACCCCCCGCGAGAGGACAGAGAGAAGGACCACCCTATACCACCACCTTAAGAGTGAGAGGGACAATTTTTGAACCTGTGGATGAAGGAGGACACCTCTCGCATGAACAAGAAAATAAGTAATTAGATAAGAACCCCTTCCCTTTTTTTCTTTCTTCTCTGCATGTATGTGGGCTGCCCGCCGGTCTTTCTTTCCTTTTTGCCAATCTCTACGATATCCATAATGTGTTGTTTCTATCTATTGTCAATTTTTTGCCATTTGCTTATGTCTAGGGTATGTAGTTTCGGTCTTTTTAATTTTTCGATCCAGCACGATGTGCGAAGGTATTTATTCGCCAATTTCAAGTTCGGGTGTGACAGTTCTTATTACATGCATAATTTTATTTTATTTTTTTACAAAAAAGAGAGACAACCGGTCGGAAGCCACGATTATTCACTCATTTCAAAGGTCAGGAAGACTCACAAATGCATTTCAACCTTCCTCTGACCACATGTCTGACTTTCATATCAACAACGAGTTACTGCATGCAGAATCGACTTCACATGTGTACGCTCAATAGGCCCATGTGTCACTGTGGTGTCTTCATCTTTGTGTCGATGGGCTCTACAATCTATTGAACTTTGCCAGGTACAAGTCTAGCTCCCTTCGGGTTCAAGCCACGGGGTGCATGCATGATGAGCACTCAGGGCCATGGATACAACTTATATTGACGGGTTAATAGTTCCCGTGAAGGGTGGGTTTCAATATAATAATACAAAGTAATATTATACATATTATTATTTTTTATACCAAACTTGTATTACTTTGCTAATAAAATAGGACCAATCAACATATGTAAATTTCATCTCGATTGGAGAATTAGTATAAATAAGGTATGAAAAATCTGATAAGAGTACCATTTTATAACTATATATTACAATAGGAAAAAAAATTACTCTAAAAAAAAAGTAAGAACAAATATTACATATGAGAATGCACTTGAATCGACACCAAACGACGATGAATCTATTTCATGAAACTTCTTGTTATCCAAGTCAGGACCCATCCCAAAATAAAAATTTTGACTTTCAAAAATTTAAAAGAAGAATGTGAATAAGTAAATAATAAAAAATTTAAAATTTAAATAAGAGAGATTTGAATAAAAAGGTAATACTAGATTACTCAAAGTAACTGACCAAAAAAAAAAAAGATTACTCAAAGTAGAAATTTTGTTTAAATTATATTTTATAACTATTGTGACGTGGTTATTTATAAACTTTAGGTGTTGAATAGCGTGTTTATTTATATTAATGAGACATCACGTGATTTACAAATTGAAAAATACTAAGGAGACATTTGATTCACCTAACATTAGTTTGAATAGCCACTCAATATTACGGTCTAGTGATATATTTTTCACTTAGAAATGAGAGGTCTTAGGTTTGAATCTCATGGATGACGAATTCGATACTAAATTAGGTTGTCCATCGTGTAGCTTAGTCAAACTTTCCATCTTTTTAGTGTAACATTATATCAATGTATTAAAAAATAAAAAAAAACATTACTTTGAATAAAATAGTTGAGCATGGTCCGACATTGATTGATCTCACTGCAGGCTTTATTCGACGCAAATAGCCTTAGGGGCGCTTACCATGTGGGACTGATGCGAAATGGAAAAGATTGGGTTGGGCTTTGAACTGGAACTTATTAATTAGTCCCACATCGGTGGTTCAGTACATGAAAGAAGGGTTTATAAGGGAAAGCCCAACAACAAAGCATGTCCTCTATGGACAAGGGGAGGGAACACAGACATCAAATAAACTAATGTGCAGAGCCCACTGCGAGAGGACAGAGGGAAGACCCTTACCCCACCACCACCTTTAGCGGAGGTCACCTGGACTGGACTATACCTTTGCGAGGAGAAATTGTTAAAAAAGCCCTTTGCGAACTGGACTGGACTATACCTTGACCCTTAACTGGTGGGGACCCATTGCGAGGAGAAATTGAAAACAAATGAAATATGGGATATCTCGCATGGACGAGAAAATATTAACATCAAATTAAATAATAAATAATTAGATAAGAACCCCTTCCCTTTTTTCTTCACCTCCTCCTCTTCATGTATGTGGGCTGCCTGCCCAGACAAAGAGGAAACAGTATTTAACAAATTTAAAAAAAAAAAAAAATTAGATCAGAAAAATACCAAATTGAACTGTCACTAGTACTACGGTCTAGTGGTATTCCTCCTCACTGATTAGTGAGAGGTCTTAGGTTCAA
Organism: Malus fusca; assembly: GCA_035220775.1. Lineage (NCBI taxonomy): Eukaryota > Viridiplantae > Streptophyta > Magnoliopsida > Rosales > Rosaceae > Malus > Malus fusca. Next base: position 46,734,591 of record CM069073.1, on the reverse strand, counting down.
CTCTCGCCAAAGGCGACACCCCCTCCCCTTAGTGTAGATAATATCGATTTGTTCAAAAAAAAAAAAAACCAAATTGAACAAATTCATTTCAATATTTAGCACTAAACATCCAATTTCTTTCCTTTTTGCCAGTCTACGATATTCATGTTGTGTTATTTCCATATATTGTTAAATTTTTCAACAGCTTTGTGTTGCAAATTAATAGTCTCTCTCTCTTCTTTTTTATTTTATTTTAAATTAGCTCATATTTTGAATTTTTGAAAACCTTTTTTGGGCAATGGGTTCTGGTCTTGTTATTCGGAAGTTTGAATCCTTCTGTCCCAATATTTTGGAAGTAAATACATGTGTAGATTATGGTGTACAAAACTTTTGTATATAACAATCTACTTAACGTTTTCAATGTAAATCATACTATTTGTGGATGCAAATTTCTTCCTCCTTGATCTTGGAAAAAATTGCACCTATAAAACAATTAACACCATAGGGTCAAGGCCAAGAGCCTCACGTGCCCACGATGAATGAGGGGGGCTTTGGCCGAAGAACCTCAGATGCCAAAGTTAGAATTTAGAGAGAAAAGTGTTTGGAGAGTATTGGGAATTTTGCAAGTGTGTTGGAATCATCTTTTGGTGAAAATGAGAGCCTATTTATAGGGATAGGCCGGTCCTTCTTTGGAGAAGGAGTGGCCGGCCATTAGGTAGGGTTTTTTGGGTTTAATTTTGGTTTAATTAGCCAATTAATATATTGATTAAGAATAAATATATTAATTGGCTGATTAACATAATAAAATGAATATTTTTTGGGAGTATATGGTATAATTTGAAATAATGGCTTAATTGGTTGACTAATCAATGTCACAAAAAAGGAAAGATATGGTGGAAAGGTGAAGGAAATGGCTGGTTCCCTTGGGAGAGTGGGTAACCGGCCTTTAGTGTATTTTTTGGGCATAATGGATAGTCTAATTGACAATTAATGTATTAATTAGGTAATAATCTCATTAATTGGCCAATTAACTCAATTTATGTGGAATATTTTGTAGGTTATAGAATGATAGCTAATTGATTAGCTAAAAGAGGGAAAGTGAGGTAAAAAATATATGGAATAAAATAGGTTTTGAATTGTTACCTATTTTGGGCATTTTTGACTTGGTTGAGGATGATTGCCCGTTACTCGCGCGTAGAAACCCCGTTGTACCTCAAGGGTATTTTCGTCCTCTTTCGTCCTGAAATCCACGTGTTGCTTTGTGATTATTTTTGGCTCCACACTAATCTTTCACAATACAATTATTTATATTATTAAAGCATAACCTTCCACATTCTACACAGATAGTTTATGTGGCTTTGGATCAATAGTAATACTTACATACAAAAGATTATGAAATAAACCAACGGACGAGATTGAGAGAAAATAATCCAATCCAATAGTTGTTATAAAATGAAATCTTATCTTGTATGATTTCATAGAAACAAACCAGTGGATTAGATTAAGATAAGATAAACCAACAACGGTGCATAAGGGATGCAATCTAACTTTGTCAAAATTTGAATTTTTTTAGGTTGAAAAGTTCATAAATAAAAATTAAGATAACACGTCCAAAAATCAAGTTAAGAAAAGTTAAGACAAAAATAAATTTACCGCGTAGTCAAAATTACTACATAAATAAACATATAGCCCCATATAGAGCCCGAAAGGTATATAGTCCCTTATTGGGATAGATTCTTTTTTAGAGTCCAAAGATTCATTGAAGCTTTAAATTGAGCTATATATACCACTTTTCTAGCCCCATATAGAGCCCCTCATTAGAAATGCTCTAACTAACTCATAACCTAGTAAGTGTCTATAAGACAAGTGGTTAAGTTTTAAAGACTACCGGTCTTAGATTTTAGTTAATCAGGAGCGAAACCAAAGTTTCCCTTATTTTATTGTTTAGATTTTGGGCTTGGACCATTAGGATTAGGGGTTATGCTTTTATAAATATAGTTTATAGTTTAGTATGAGAAAAAAGTTGTACAATGTAGTCATTTAGTTTGTAGCCGTCTCGGCATTCTTATTTATTTATATGTCATCATATGTACTAGTATGGATTTATAAATGGAAGATAAAATATCTTCGAATATTTTCATAGATGATCGGTAGATTAAGTTTTATTTATTTTCATATATAACTCTATCACATGTTAAATATATTTTACCAACTTATAGTGTAGGTATCATCTATGATATCATATAAATTTTCATTTAACTATTTTTCATGAAAGTTGTTCGATTTTTATATTTAAATATTCAAATTAAAAATTTGGACTTGGATCAAAGTATAAAATATAATTTTGTCAACTTAGTTTGTCTAATCCATCGGAGTTCAAAATTATTTTTATGAGATAATTAAGTAAGCAACATATTACAGCTTTTATAGTACAATGTTATTTATTTAATTGTCTATACCATTAGAAATGCTCCTAATAAGTAAATTTGTATGTCTATATAGCACTGTAAATTTTCTACATTCTTTAGTGCTTTCCACTCCTAAAGCAGGATTTGGATCCATCCGAATCCAAATTGTAGGGATTCTAAGGATCCTTACATCATAGCCGTTTATCGTATATTATGCGGTCATAAATTATTTTAAATTTTTTATTTAAATTAAACAAATAGTACCTAATAGAAACTGACCGTACGATATACGATGAACGATCATGGTATAAAAATTCTTATAATTCCCACAAAAATGACCCAGAGAGGACCTTCGTACCTAAGGCAAAAGCTTATGTCTCAATCAATTTGTGTCTGACTCCAGTCAAAGAGTAGAATCTGACTTCAACCACCGGCACTTGACCCTTTGTCCCCCAAAATTCAAGAGAGATCGTAAATTTGAAATGTGAAAACTTGCAAAGCATGCGACCAAAACAAAAAAACTTGGCTATCGATCAATTGTTATTAATTTTGAGTCAAAGGTAAAATAATTAACGTCGTTTTTAAGTATTTAATCATATACATAACTTCCAAGTACTCTATTGTGTTGCAGCTGTTTTCCGCTTTGAGTTTGATATGACCTTGATAATTTAAATGTCCTAATCCAATTAATGGATTAATTATGATTAACATATAATAATATTTCATGATGTTGATCAATTAAGTACCCTCGTCACATGATCCACGTGTTGTCAACTTCCGTGATGTTTTCTCCTCTCTTCAGGCCCAACAGGATCCTCTCCGTATCTTTTTGATAAGGATTTTAGGAATCCGTGAATCGTGTCCGTTCATCGTACATTATGCGGTCAGTTTTGTCAAGTATTGTTTATGTTTATTTTTAAATAAAAATATTTAAAATAATTTCTGACCACAAGATATACAATAAACGAACACGATTCATGCATCCCCGAGATCCTCACAAAGAAGATTAGGCGAGGATCCGAACTCTCTTCAAGCAAAGGCTATGTAGGTTAGAGTTTGTTTGGTTTGGGCGATTGCAAGGGATTTCGAAAAAATTCATTTCGATAGTGATTCGCTTTAGTTTGTAAAAGCGTTGTGGAATCCTTCGATCAACTTGACTTTAATTGGGCAAGTTGTGGAGGATATCAAAGTGCTTATTCCGGACAATCACTTAGGCTACTTTTACTCGTATTCGTCGTCAAGGGCACCGGCTTGCTCACTTCGGTCTTATTATTATTCATTTTTGTGAGTTGTTAGAGTCTCCTCCATGTATTATGCTTGATTTTCTTGTTGAGGATTGTTTGTTGTCCTGATCGGCTCTCATCTCTTTGTAATGACTTTTCAGTATGAATGAAATTTCTATCGTTTTCCTAAAAAATATAATTTGGTAAAACGTCATGATAGTTTGACTTTTGAGACTAAAAATTCCAAGAGCTATATTTAAATAGGATGACGTTTTCAACCTCTTGTTTGCTGCGACTCAATATGAGTTGTAAATTGACCAAAAAAAAATATGAGTTGTAAACCCTTCCATATAAAACCGAAAATTTGAGTTTGATATCGATTTTTGTAGTTTTTTTAAAAATTGAGTTTTACGAATGTAATTTCAATTCTTGAGTTCAACTTAACAAATTCATGAATGAGATTCCTGTACAAACACGAGAGTGCTAGCGTTAGGATTGTAAATTAGCTTGAAATAGTTCAAGCTTGCACTGGGTTCGGCTCGTGTTTGGCTCGTCGAACCTAAGCTCGTGAAAGAATCAAGCCAAGCGTAATTTGGTTGGTATTGGTAAATCTCATGAGCACCTCAAAATGTTTACAGTCAACTCAAAATAGGCTTGACCTCACGTCGGTATTTCAAGCTTGACAATTAATCATATTTGTAATATATAATATATATATGTATGTACATTCTCAACTCTAATTAAATTTATTGTAAGAATAATACGTATTGGGAGACTCAAATCCAACTAACTGAATCTGGTTTCTTCTTTCTGTGTTATAAGTGGGAATAGGACTTCAAGTTGCCACTCAAAGAACCCTAAACCACAACAACAAAATAAGGGTTTAGCTAAAGGTATCAAATTGTTCATTGTTCCTGGCGCTAGAATATAATTTTTAGGAGTAAGATAGAGTTATAAATTTTATGCTCTTATTTGTATACTAATGTATATTAAACACTGTATCGTTAGTACATTTTACTAGACACTATCGTGATATACTTTTTATTATTGAACACTATATCATAATTAGTTATTACTACGAAACACTATATTAAAAATATTTGATATAATAGAAAACTCTTTAAAATGTTTGATATAATAGTGAACTCTTGTGCTTATATCTTATCACTACATTGCAAAGTTTTTACACAATCGAACCAACTTACTATAAGAAATCCTTCGAAATAGCTTGAGTTCAGTATCGGGCTCGAATAGTTTAAGCTCGCTCGAGCATGGCCCGTGTAAGAACTAGGGGTGGGCACGGGCCGGGCCGGGCCCAAATTTAGAGGGACCGGACCGGACCTGCTTAAATAGGAAACGAGACGGGCTGGGCCGGGTATTGTAAATCTGATCATTGGAACCAGACCTAACCCGGCCTGTTTGAAACAGGTCGGTTCGGGACGGGTCCACGGGTCCTCTTACTTTTTTTTTTTTTTTTTTTTTTTTTTCCGGTTTTGATCGCCTCCCGGACTCGCTCATCCTCCCGATCTTCCTCCCGATGTTCGACTCGGTCTTCGACATCAAGACCCTCATCCGCTGTCGCGCCGTTTCCAAACGATTCAACGCGCTCGTCCCCCATACAGACTCAAATCGCTCTAGGACCTCGTCGCCTTCCTCAACATCCTCAAATCGCTCAAGGAAAAAAATCACACACACAAATGCACATATCTGGGTGCATATCCACACAGAACAAATCTTTACAAAAATAATATCATAAACTTTAGAAAAAATACCAACACCACGAAGCAAAATATTCAAATTATATAAATTTACAATAAAATCGAAAAAAAGAATTAAAATGGAGGGGAAAGAAACGCCACTAACCTCTTTTTGGAGGACCGAACCTTGACGAAGCAGCTGCAGCGCAGCTACACCCAACAAAAATCATCACAAACAATTCCGAAAGTAAAAAAATTTAAAAGAAAAATAGTAGTCTGAAGCAAAAGGAACACCTTCTGTGAAATTAATAGCGACATGGCCTTCTGCTTCAGTGGGTATTTCATCAGAGCAAATAATCGAGTTCCCAATTAGATTCTAAGTCTCTGCTTGCTTTGTATGAAATCCGCCTCCACCGCCACCGATGTTGCTTCCACCCGGTTCGTCTCTGGCGTTAGTCATCTTCTGTGAAATCGAGAGATCTAGAGAGAGGAGATTGAGATCGAGAGAGATCGAGAGAGAGGAGATCGAGAGAGATCGAGAGGGAGGAGCGATTGAGAGATCGAGAGGGATGAGAGATTGAAGGAGGAGAGTGGAGAGTTAGGGTAAATGGGTAATAATAGAGGGTAGATCATAGATGCAATGAACGGTCCGGGCCGGGGGCCCATTTTTTTCCAATTTTTATAATCGGCCCGCCCTGTTATTTATAAGGAACCGGCCCGGCCCGGCCCGTTTTGTATTTGTAATTTTTGGACCCGCCCCGAACCGCAAAGAACCGGCCCGCCCCACGGATCCAGGAACCGTTTGCCCACCCCTAGTAAGAACCATGCCAAACCGAACTCAAGCTCGGAAAAGATTAAACAAGCCAAAAATTGAGCACAATGATATTCGGTTCGGCTCGACTTGTTTACAGCTCTAGCTAGCAACCTTCTGACTTATCTTCTCATTTCAACATTTTCACTTCTACTCATGCCACATGTATTCCACAAGAAAAGTAGTGGGATTTTTATAGAATTAAAATTTTAGTTTTTAGTGCTAGTGGAGTATGCGTGGCATGAGAAGTAAGAAGGTTGAAATGAGAAGGTAAGTGAGAAGGTTGCTAACATTTCTCATACAATAAAATGAACAATCATTTGAGAGTGAAATAAGAAAATAATCAATCATGAAAAAAAGAAGAAAAATCATCTATCAAACTCACACCACTATAACAATAGTGTTATAAGAGTGGGTAAATTACATTTTACCCCCTCAGGTTTGGGGTCGGTTGCAATCTCATACAACATCTTTAAAACATTTTAATTTCGTACATTAACTTATCATTTTGTTTTACATCCGTTAGAAAATCCGTTAAGTGATGACGTGACAAATATGGGATCCACATTTGTACTGACGTGGCTGCCAAATTTGTGCCATGTGGCAAAAAAAAATTTCTTTGCATTTAAAAAATAATAATTTAATCAGAATATTAAATACTAAAATAATTAGTGAAGGAAAAGTTAAAAAAAAAAAAAAACCCTAAAACCCACGTCTTCCCCATCCACAGCCGCATTCACCCAAATTCCACAGCCGCCTTTGTCCATTGCCAAAATCCTCTCCTCTTTAATCTCATCATCCCCATCATCAAAATCCAAAATACATTGGCTATGGTTTTCAAACAATTCAAGAGGAACATCGATGAAAAAACGTACTTGCATCGCGACCACGACCCACATACATGCGACTGTTCTACCCAAATCAGTTCTTGATTTGTTGAAGGCTTGAAGCCAAGAAACCCGCCCATGCAGTCCAAAATCACACGACCCGCGAAGTACCCTAGCAGAAAACAGAGAAAATAGAAAACAAAATAATAAAAGAAAAAAAGAAAAGGGCTTCCGTTGAAGGCTTGAAGGCTTGAAGGCATGAAACCCACCCCTGGAGCCCAAAATCCGACGACCCGCAAAGCCCCAGAAGAAAAAGAACAAAGAAAACAGGGGAAAAATGGAAAAAGACCTCATACAGGGCGGCGACGAGGACCTCATTCGCACCTTTTCTGACGAACTGGAGTCCGATTGAGCTTTACCCTTTTAGATCGGCGATGAACACCAGGTCTACCGGAAGGGCTTAAACCAGAAGCGGCCAGAACTGGTTCATCACGCTGCTCTCACGGTTGCTCCACTATGTCTCATCTGAAAAAAGAGTTGGCGTGAATTGACATCGACGTGAAAAACACATTGAGAAGATCTGGGTGGTGCTAATTAGGTTGTGAGTTTTTCTTGGGTTATGGCTTTTATATAAAGGGAGGGAGAAGAAATTGTGGGTTTTCGTGGTTATAGACTTCTGGTTATGAGTCTGAAAATTAGCATTTACGTTCATCGGAGGAGATTGTTGGAGAAGAAAGATTGGGAGAAGAAGATAGGGACAAAAACATATGGGGTTCTTGTATATTTTTAATTTGTTTAGTTAAAAATTTGGATTTTTATTAAATAATATTTTTGATTTATATGCTGTAAAGTTAGCAGCCGCATCAGCACAAATGTTGATCTCATATTTGCCACATCATCACTTAACGATTTACTTAACGGATTTTCTAACGGATATATGAAATGGAAATAAATGATAAATAAATGTATGAGATCGAAATGTTTTAAAGATATTGTATGAGGTTGTAACCGACCCGAAACCTGAGGGTGTTAGCTCGTACCCCTCTTTTGTCTTCTTCTTTTTTGACGATTTATATATAAGTGGAGACTTCGGTGTTTGGTTTGGTGCCTCCTCGAAATTTTGGAAGTTTGCAATTACCAGCAGGAAAATGCAATGTTGTGATTCCTTGGGGGATTTCTAGAGGGAGCAATACTTGACTACTCAAACATGAGTAGAAACTTTAACTCAAAATTTTTCAAAATTGTTCGTTGTCAATTTATAGAAATTTGTGTTTATAATCAGAACCGTTCATATTATAAATCACCCTATAAAGATCGCCTCTGCAAAAAAATCAATTAAAACTAAAGTTGTTTAGTCATCAAACTGTTTAAAAAGAAATGAACGGTATTGGTAAAAGCATTACAAACTGTCTATGCATTTGCTACAATAGATTGACTAAACAACCTTAGTTTTAATTTATTTTTTGCAGAGATGATCTTTACAGTGTGATTCATGGTATGAACGCTTTTGATCATAGGCACAAAACTCTGTGATTAAATGACATGCATGACCCTGATATCCTTCAAACACTAGGGTAGGCACATGTTGGTCGACACCCGAAGGTGACGAAGCCACACTAATATGCATGAGAACCAATGAATATAAATAAGACTTATAAATTTAAATATAATTAATATGCAAAAGGTACGTGTTCAGAGCATACAACTAATCTAAAACACTAAAAAGAAATAATATAAAATTGAATAATAAAGGAATGGGTCTTACACCGAGATGACTCGAATATACCGATGCGGAGTGCCTTAATGCCGAGGTTGTACACCTCGATTCTAAGTCTTGAAAGGGTGCAAAACAAAACATGAGTGGACCAAGTTGATAAATAAGTAGTACTAACATAATTATTCAACAACATACTAACCCCTAAAGTTCATGAAAACTCAATAGCATAATATGTAATAGGTTTTTTGAAAACCCTAGCATGCCATAAAACCTTCAATAAAACATATATCGTATATAGTGTGCTAAATAGTGGTTTCAGTATCGGCCGAAGGTAGGTCATTCGCCCGTAGGCAGGACATACGCCCGTAAGCAGGACATTGTGACCACTAGATAAGCACAAAAATCATTGAATATAATCATTCCAAAATATAATATCTTAACAGAGCTCAGTAGCTCAAATGTCATATCTTAAATCATCTTCATAGCATATCGTCATCTATCATATATACCACAAAGAATGTAAATTCGATAAAGCATGAAATATCATAAGGTGTAACTCCAATTTACTAAAAAACGTTTCAATAAATATAGCCCTTAAATCATGTTTTTCATGTATGCATTTCTAATAGTAAGATCATGCATTTTAGAAGGGGTCCACTCACAGATACTCTGTCATCGAAGAGCCGTGCGAAATATGAGGGACTGAAACGCCACTAATAATAGCACCTAAGCACATAAAGAGTCCAATTAATAAAACTCTACCATAACAATTGAATTTTGGAAAACGGACGTCATAAACAGATTCAGGACGTCAAAAAAATAATAGGGGACCTCGGGTACCCCCACGCACGGCTACGGGGTAGCGGTCCTATTGGTCACGCTCTGCCGCACGTGCCATTTGGGGTCACCGGAAAAGTCTATGGCGCCGTCGTGGATAGTAGGGAGCACAGTACCTCCAGTGGAGGCGCGTGTGCTTTACGCGCAGGCCCACGCCCAGATTGAGTTCTGGGTTGGGCCAATTCTCTCTTGGGTTTGGGCTTGGGTTCATTGGGCCGAAGGCCTAGGTTGCACGGCCCCAAAGGCTTGGGTTTGCACGGCTTAAAGGCCTGGGGTAATTGGGTTCCAGGTTTAAAGGGTTAATTGGTTTAGGGTTTAGGCCGAAGTCCATGCCCCAAAAACCTGGGCCGATTTAGTTGGGTCTGGGTTTAACCCGTTTTTAGGTCAGGTTGGCCAAACTCGACGGAGAAGGAAGCTGGAGCTTTCCCGAGCTCCGTTCAACTTCGATTATCCATTTTAGCATGCGATTTACCCACCAAAATGAAGACCACCAAGAGTAGATTAGGATTTTACCATTTTCAGGTCCAGCTGTGATCGGGAAGTGGTCGAGAATTTGGGTTGAAGCCATCGGAACTCATCGGGGAGGGTTGGGTAGCCTATGTGCTTCCCAGAGAATGAGGTAGGGACAGAGACCTATCATGGTGGTGGTTGATGGTGATCGTCGGAGGGAATGGGTGCATGTGTGTGTGTGTGGTGCTCGGAGGATAAGAGAACGAGGGTGAGTTACGATAGAGAGATGTCCGAGAGGGAGAGGGACAGAAAAAGTGAGGAGAGAAGAGAGAGGTTGTTCATGGGGGAGGGAAGAGAGAATGAAGGAAAGTGAGGAGGAAGTGCCACATGGCAAGCAAAAAAGAAGGGAGGCCGGGGAACCAAAAAAAAAAAAAAGCAAATGGGTCCCACCCGGCTCATAAATTAAGACCCAAAAGCAATTCGAAAATACCTTCCACCCGTGAAATGTCCAAAATGCCCTCGTTTCAAAATCCGTAAAAATTTATTGGGACGAGTTGTTACATTAAAACACTAAGAGTTTTAGGTAGGAGTTCATACTCATCTTTAAGTAGCCAAGTATTGTTCTTCTGGAGGACGTGGAAGTCTCAGTGCTCTTGAAATGGAGAAAATCTTATCTTGCACCGCATGGCCACGTCATCCGTACGTCCACTCAAGTAATTAAAATGAATTTCTATAACGGAGTTGCATCGCATGGCCACATCATCCGTACGTCCACTCAAGCAATTAAAATGAATTTCTATAGCAGAGTTTAAGTCGAGGTACATTTTCACAAATAAACGTGCATATAACTTGATTCTCTGAATAGACACAAAAAATTTCGTCTTAAAACAAAGTTCTGCTTAGGTTTAAGCTCTTCACCAAGTGTTTAATTATGTCATAGTGGATGAACGTTTGTTGTTACTCCCAAATGAGATGTGTTTGGTAGTTAACTTACATGTATGAGTAGGGAACTCAATTCATGCCACGTCTTTGCAGTGAAAATGCTTACTCTCATCCAAAGATTTTGATTGTTTTTTAGCGTTATCTTTTGTAAATCAGATTGATAGTCTTGCCTTGTTTTTTGCTTGTTTTACTAGAATGTAGACTTTTAAGTTAAACGTCAACAAAAGCACAAGACGTGTAGCTCAATTAATTAAGAGCACTCATATTCTGTATTAAATGCCATAGTTTGATACTCCATTCAGTTCACATTTGCTATACACGTATGTGTGCCTATACATCACATTTGCTTGCTTATACAAGTAACAAGTTCAAACTAAAAAAGTGCACATATATCCTCCCCTTGAGGTAAAGATGAGAGTAGAGCAAGTAACATTAAATCTAGTGAGGGAACTATCGTAGAAACCATTGCACTCCTCTGATGGCAATCTGTAAAACATGTAGGAATTCAAGTGAAAACTGAACTAGTTTTCATATCCGTTAGGTAGAAAAGGAGATAAAACAGACAGAAATTCGAGAAATCGGACAACTTTGAACTTATATATATTCATATTCTACACGTTCACTCTATGCCTCTACGATTCCATCCTACGCATTGATGAACTTAGATTACTAAAAGATGGTTTTGGGGGCCACTTAGTACTACGGTCTAGTGGTATTCCTCTTCACTTGTAAGTGAGACGTCTTAGGTTCAATTCTTACCAAAGGCGAATTTGAACCACATTATTGCTAATTGCCAGCCCATTGTGAGGCTTAGCCCACTCCCCACCCCCTTAGTGTAAATAATATCGTTTGTTAAAAAAAAAAATGTTGGTTTTTGGGAGATCAAATAGATAGTTTAGGATGAGATTACATGTAGAGGATCAGCAACACTGGGGTTAGGGTTTCTAGGTTAATTTAGTTTGGGTACTGCTATCCACACACACATTTGTACTTCTCACACACATCTCTCAGTTTTTGGTCGTTGGATCGAGAGAATTGAAGATCATTGGCCAAAAATTAATAAGGGTGTAGGATGTAAAAGAGGGTGTGTGAATAACACTATCCTTTAGTTTTTGTTTTTTTCGATTGAGTACTCCATCTCTAATTGGCTGCTTACCATTTATCTTTCTGCTCTCAGCCTTGCGTTCTTAAACAACCAAGTTTTAATCTTTTTCCCTTCCAATTTAATGTTTTTTTCAATTAATATTCCATGTTGAAGTTTGGTTGAATTTTGTTTGGGTGTTTGGTCTCAGGATTTCTAGAGTAACATCTTTGACACAGAACATATGGTCACGTGTTTTAACTTTTTCATACAACACATTTTTTTTGAAACATTACTACTTTAGCATTCTCCAACTCATAGCATATAAGTTATATAAGTGAAATCACACCTCCTATGAATTGTGATAACTTTTGAAATTATAGAGTAATATTATATTTATTATACCACATTTATATCACTTTTCTAATAAAAGTAGGACCGATCAACATATGTAGATCTCATCTCGATTAAAGGATTGATATAAATGCGGTATGAAAAATCTGATAAGAATACCATTTTTAATAACATATTATAAGAGGAAAAAAACCTACTCTAACAAAAAAAAGTAAGAAAAATTTTTACATACGAGAATGCACTTGAATCGACACCACACAATGATGAATTTATTTCATGCAAATTCTTATCCAAGTCATGACCCATCCCAAAATCAAATTTTTGACTTCAAAAAATTTAAAAGAAGAATGTGAATAAATAAACAATAAAAATTTTAAAATTTAAATAAAGGAGATGTGAAGAAAAAGGTAATGCTAAAAAATTATGATTAAATTATATTCTATAAACGTTATGACGTGGTTGCTTATAAACCTTAGGTGTTGAATAACGTGTTTACTTTATATGGATAACACATTACATGATTTACAAATTTAATCCACTTAACGTTACGTTGAATAAATAGTTGAGCTTGGTTCGACATTGATTGATCATTCATCGCACCACAGGTTTAATTCGATGCAAGAGCCTAGGGGCGCTACCACGTGACTTAGGGGTGGGCAAGGTTCAGTTCAGTGTGGTTTTAAGTGAAATCGAAATCAAAACTTTTTGCAATTCGGTTTGGTGCATTTTTGAAGCCAAAACCTAAATGAAACCAAATTGTTTGGTTCGGTTTCATACGTTTTGGTTCAGTTTTTAAGAAAAAATATACAATTTAAAATACCAAACTCTCGTTATCTCAAGCTTTACATGAATGCAATCAACAAAGAACTTTTTGAAAGAAAAAAAAACTTATCTAGAAGAAAAGTAGTTTCTAGTAAGATCATAAATCAGAACTTGAAATGAAAGACATCATACATTAGAACATATTATTAAGCATTTCCCAATCTAGACATCTTAGAGAGTGCTCCTAAAGGGTACAAATTAAACTTAAGCAGTAGCTAATTGAACCGCTACAAAATGTCGTAATCCGTATATAAAATGAAACTAATTCCTCATTAAAAACCAGTAAAAAGTCCTCACAGAGAAACGTTATTAGCTAGCTAGGTACCAATTGCCATGCAGAAATGTAAGTATTGGGAAGAAGAAACGAATGAACGGTTTGCAACTTTACATGCATACTCTATGCAGTAGATAACATGTATCAATGATCCAATGTCATGGACTCATGGCAGATATATATTATAATTGCCCAGCAAACATACTTGCATGGTTGCACCCTAAAATCTATGAGGAAGATATGCATTATTTCCCCTGCAATTTCGATTTCTCAACGTCCTTTTTGTGGAACATTTACCCGTTGATCACATATCCAGTGTAGGACAATGCATTCAAGTGCCCATCCCTACTGATGAGTGATGATATTACGTCAAAGAGAAAGAAAGTGATGAATGATGATATTCTAGTATGGTTAAGTTCATACTAAATGTATGGACGTTAACAAACAACCAATTAAAACATGACCTCTAATGTGGACATTTAATTAAATGCTTATTAATATTTACGGTGCGATTCGGTTTCAATGCGGTTTTCAAAAGCTAAAACCGAAACCAAACTGTTTCTTACTTTGCGGTTTGGTTCCAAAACCATTTCAAAATGGCAAAACCGAACCGTTCAGTGCGGTTTGATTTGGTTCGTGTTTCGATTTCAGTTTTCGGTTTTAAGTGTCCACCCCTAACGTGACTGATGCGAAATGGAAGATTGGGTTGGGCCTTTAGACTGGAACTTGTTAATTAGCCCCACATCGGTGGTTGAGTTCATGAAAGAAGGGTTTATAAGGGAAAGCCCAACAGCAAAGCATGTCAGCATTGGACAAGTGGAGAGGACGCGGACACTAAAGACCCGAAGGAATCAATTTGAACTAATGTGTGGAACCCACTGCAAGAGGACAGAGAGAAGGACCCTATACCATCCAATTCTTTCCTTTTTGCAAATCTCTACGATATCCAGAGCCGACCTTGAGGGTAGCCGAAGTAGGCAACCGTCTATAGCTCCCACTTTGAAAGGGCCCCCAATTTTTAGGCAAAGCTAGGCAGGTCTGGACAGAGATGGACGGGAACTATGCGGGCTTATATGTAAACGCCGGAATCTGAAAATCTTTTTGTTACAGGGTCGGCCTCGTAAAGCGAGGAAGAAGACAACTCTATTCCCAACATCATTTTAATTGCACAATTTTAATTAAGATGGTCCCATCATCTTTTTTTATTTTTTTTATTTTTTTTATAGTTGCACGTATTTTTTTTATGGGGTTTTATTACTCTATTTTAAGATCACACCACATATATCTTTATTATGTACCTAAAAGGTTAAAACTCTCACCCTTTTGAAAAATGACATTATTTAATGTTCAAATTAATTAGTTTATATAATATATAATAAATTATTCAAATCCACCACGTCCGCCTAGGTGCGTATACCAAAATTACTATCCTCTTCACTCTAGTATTTCCCCTAGCTGTAAGATGTTGTCTCTGTAATCCAACCATTCATTCATTTATTGAATGTAATAAGTAACATTCTAACATTGGAAAAATGATTGGAATTTGGCGTACTGGGTAGGGATTTCTCTTTCGGTTTGAATTGGTTGAAAAATTAGATTATGTAAACTTAATAAGTGTATTTGCATCTAAAAACGCGCGACGGGTAATATTTGGTAATGTTTGTATATCTTTTTTTATATTAATTTTTAATGATATTTGATGTAGAAATAGATTTTTCATGTATTTAGTGAATTTTTTTTCACACATGTCAATATACAAAAGGTCCGAAGTCAGATAACTCTAAGGCCCCACTTTGAAGGCTCGCCTAAGGTCCCCAAATTCTCAGAGCTGGCCCTGAAGATATCCATTATGTGTTGTTTCGATCTATTGTTAAATTTTTTCAATAGTTTTGTGTTGCACATTAATAGTCTCTTTTTAAAAGTTAGCTTTATATTTGAATTTTTGAAAACCTTTTTTGGGCAACGGGTTTTGGATTGGTTTCGCTATTCGGAGGTTCGAATCCTTTCGTTCCAGTACTTTGTAAGTAAATACCTGTGTAGAATGTGGTGTTCGAAACTTTTGTATACAACAATCTACCTAACGTTTTTAATATAAATTGTATTAATCTTTCACAATACAATCATTTATGTCTTTGAAACATAATCTTCCACATTTTACACCGGTATTTTATGTGGCTTTGGATCAATATTAATACATACAAAATATTATGAAACATTGTGCTTTTTACATGCAAGTGAGATTAGATCGACATTCCGCATTCAACATCCAAAAATATCTCAATCTTTGATAATGAAATTCATCGAGATGACAAAAGAGAGAACTAGAAACTAATAAGACATGAATAAACATGAAACTTGAAAACCATTATGTAATTCTAACTCGTAGGTGCAGAGCGCACAACATATTTGAAATATCCATCACCAATGTGAATGAAAATAATGATATTGTAACTGATTATATAATAAACTGAAAGAAGAAGGAAGCGAAAGAGATAACTATTGATAATCTCCAAATTAAGTACATTTGTTGAATTTTTGGGATACTGTTTTTAAATGCCCGATTAGTTAAATCTCATTGAGAAACAATTGCACCTGAAAATACTCACTTTACATGTACAATTACACTCAACTTAGCCAGTAATTTTAGCACTCTTGCTAACTTTTACGGTGCTATTTTATTGTTATCTCATACCTATTGTCTAATACTTGTATGTTTTGTTTGCAGAAAATTTGAGAGAGTTGTGCACAGGTAATTACTGTAACATTTTATCACTGACAAATGTGTAGAAGTTTAATGGAGAGGGAGTTTATTGTTGTAGTGTGAGTGATTAGATCTCATCTTAAGCCGTGATCATATAACCATTTTATCTGTCTTGGGTTTGTTGGTTTTTATATTTATTATCAAGCCATTTGCTTATATCTAGGGTATGTAGTTTCGGTCTTTTTAATTTTTCGATCGCGCACGATGTGCGAGGGTATTTTTTCGCTAATTTCAAGCTCGGGTGTGACAGTTCTTATTACATGCAGATTTTATTTTATTTTTTTTAAAAGGGAGACAACTAGTTAGAAGTCACGGTTATCCACTTCTTCTGAAAGCCGAGAAGACTCATAGAGACATTTCAGCTTCCCTCTAGCCACAAGTCTGATTTCCACACCAACAACGAGTTACTGCATGCATAATTGACTCCACATGTGTACGTTCAATAGGCCCACGTGTCACTGTGATGTCTTTATCTTTGTGTTGGTGGGCTCCACAATCTATTGAACTTTGCCAGGTACAAGTCTAGCTCCCTTCAAGTTCAAGCCACGGGGTGCATGCATGATGAGCACTCAGGGCCATGGATACAACTTATATTGACATGTTAATAGTTCCCGTGAAAGTTGGGTTTCAATCTAATAATACAGAGTAATATTATATATATTATTATTTTTTATACCAAACTTGTAGTACTTTACTAATAAAATAGGACCAATCAGTATATATAAATTTCATCTCGATTAGAGAATTTGTATAAATGAGGTATGAAAAATTTGATAAAAGTATCATTTTATAACTACATATTATAATAGGGAAAAATATTACTCTAACCAAAAAATTAAAAAAGTAAGAAAAAAATGTTACATATGATAATGCACTTGAATCGACACCACACGACGATGAATCTATTTCATGAAAGTTCTTGTTATCCAAGTCGGGACCCATCCCAAAATCAAAATTTTGACTTTCAAAAATTTAAAAGAAGAATGTGAATAAGTAAATAATAAATTTTTTAAAATTTAAATAAGAGAGATGTGAATAAAAAGGTAATACTAGATTACTCAAAGTCACTGACAAAAAAAAAGATTACTCAAAGTAGAAATTCTGTTTAAATTATATATTATAACTATTGTGACGAGGTTATTTATAAACCTTTAGGTGTTGAGTAGTGTGTTTATTTATATTAATCAGACATCACATGATTTACAAATTGAAAAATATTAGGGAGACATTTGATTCACCTAACATTACTTTGAATAGTTACTCAGTACTACGGGCTCGTGATATTCCTCTTCATTTGGAAGTGAGGGGTTTTAAGTTCGAATCTCGTAGATGGCGAATTCGATACTAAATTAGGTTATCTATTGTATAGCTTAGTTGAACCCTCCCTCTCTTTAGTGTAAAATTACATCGATGTAGTCTAAAATGAAAAAACATCACTTTGAATAAAATGGTTGAGCACGGTCCGACATTGATTGATCGCACCGCAGGTTTTATTCGACGCAAATAGCCTAGGGGCGCTTACCATGTGGAACCGACTACGAGAGGATAGAGAGAAGACCATTACCCCACCACCGACCTTAGAGCAATTCCACCGGAGGTGGAATAGCCCGACACTCAGTGGAAAAAACAAGCTGGGACTCAGCCAATTCACTCCAGCCCGTGGAATAGACTGGCACCCAGCCCAAGCCAGTCCACAGGCCGGCCTAAAATCGACAAAGGAAGGAGACGGCTCATTTGACGCCATGTTGACGTCATGGCTACCGTCTCTCTCATCCGGAACCCCATCCGACGCCTGGAACCCGATCCCTGGAACCTCATCAACCCTTTTCCCCTGATAAATCCATATATTCAACACCATATCCCCCTTCCCCTTGCGAGCTCCAGCGAGACGACGACGAGGAGACCAGGCGGGAGCTTGAATTTCTTGCCACAGAGAGACCCAGAAGGTTCTTTTCCAAGAGGAGGAGGTCCATTTTTGGGGGAGCGTTGGTGTGGTGAGTAGTTTGGTGGGTGTACGACATCGGAGGTGTGGAGATGCAAGAGGACGAAGCGACAGGAGGGCAACGGCATCGGAGGATGGGAGGAGGAGGTGTGGAGATGCAGGAGGACGAAGCGACATGAGGGCAACGACATCGGAGGATGGGAGGGGATGAGGTTTGGAGATGGCGGTGGGAATGGATTATCTGTGCTGGGGTGGATGGCGTGCAGAAATGGAAGGGAAGGGAAGTGTGGAAGATGAGAAAATAAAAATATTTTAATAATAATAATTTTTTTTTATAAATTCAAAAATTAAAAATAAAAATATTATTTTTTATTATTTTATAATAAAAAATAATAATAATTTAATAAATTGACTAGGCTATTTTTTTAGGGGTGGAGATGCTTTGGCCTATTACTGTTCATTAGAGTATATTACTGTTCACTTGAGTGGATAAATGCGCTGGGTGCTGACGCAAAGTCTTTAGGGGTGGACTTGCTCTTAGCGGAGGTCACCTGGACAATTTGAACCTCTGGAAGACCGCCTTTGATTGGGAGGAGAAATTTTTCCAGATTCCTGGCACTCGACGTTGTTTATGTACCAAGCCAATAAAAACAAAACATGTGGCTTTCCTGTTTTGAAGTTTAATTGCTACGGGCGAGAACATGCAATTGAGCCAACAGCTGAGGACAATTTCGTCTTAACTCCAAAAACTTGGACAAAGAGTTCAACATACACCGTGCTTCCACCCCCTTGAGAAAATTTTCTAGATTCACGACGATATCACCCTTCTCTCCCTTAGCCAAGTCTTGCACCGGAGAGGGGTTTGTTAGGAATACCCTTGGATTATCCGAGAGTCAATGTGCTTCCCGCTCACATGATTCAACGGTTGAGCTTGGATTTCTTCGTTCCGACGGTGTTTGCCGCCCTGATCATGGCGGGGTCGGTTTTGGTCTGGCGGTCCTTGGGCTTGTGGGAGGGTGAAAGACGCAGAGAGGTTGATCATGCATTGGTGTAGAGAAACCCAATTATATGATGAATTTCAGTAGAAAGACATGGTTTCTTCTTTCTTTCTTTCTTTTTTTGGCTGTGTCGAATGTTTGAATTTTTCTGATATCTGCGGGTTTTTGGGAAAGCTCAAAAGACCATTTCATACAATATTATTATCCAGTGTGAGCAGCTTCTAAATTCACATAAGAATTTAATTAGCACAATTAGTGAAAAAACTAAAATTTGACCATGACTAACTGGAATTTAGATATAAAAGTATATTTATCCGTCAAATGTTAGCTTCCGTTGCCGTCTCTAGTTCTTATCTTTTGCTCCAATGGCAATCCATACCATCCAAAATCTTAAGGAGACATCAATGAAGTACTGCGGTTTAGGAACAATTGTTACTGGTTTAGTTTAAGATTGAAAACTAATTAATTCTTAAATTCACCGAGTTTTAGCCAAGAACATCCCGAATTCAAATCAAGATTTTTTGTGTGGATCTGAACGATGCTTTTATATAATCACAAGGGACAAGAAAACAACATAGACAAGAAATGAAAGAAAATCAGTGAAACTGTAATCAGAGAAATTAAAGAGAACAATTCGTATTCTTGAACAATCAGTACCAGACCGCCATGTATGTACCTCCTCAATCCACAGCCTTTCATGAATTGGGAAATTTTTGAAAAACCCAAAAAAAAAAAAAAAAACAAAAAAACAGGGATACCCATACTAGTATAAAAAAGGGTTCTTTAGATATAGACCCTTGTAACTCTTATTTCCTATATAAAAACCCACCTAATTATAAACATTCAAATAAAACCCAAATTTAAAAGTGATTGCCATGTAGGAAAGTAATTGACCTATTAATACAAAATATTTATAACTTGTCCACAACATTCAAAATAAATCAATAAATATTATTACTCACCTTAATTACAATGAACAAATAATTTATTGCATATTATTACCCCTAACACACACACACACACATATATATATACATGTTCAAATGTATCTAGTACTACCACAAACTCAATATATATATATATATATATATATATATGTACGTATATATGCACAATACTACATATATGATCAAACATATTATACTAATTAATCTACCTATATGTAAATTTACGATGAGCAAATAACATATATTTTGTAGGTATATTATTTTGTATGTATCATCATATATATTGGGCACATTTTATTATTATATGTACAAAATAATAGGTAAAATAGTATTGAATAAAATAATAATTTTTTTATGTAGGTACATTATTTTGCATGTATTTTGCATACATTGGGTTTGCTTTATTATGTAGGTAAATTATTTTGCATGTATTTTACATATAGTGGGGAAATTATTATTTTTTTTTAAGCAATCTAACATTTTAAAATTTGAATAGTAGGTGCACTAAATCAAATAACATTTTTTGTAGGTAAATTATTTTGCATGAATTTTTACGTATACCAGACATTTTTTTTATTTTTGTTATATATATGTGTGTGAAATAATTTACCTACATTTATATGTAAAATATAATTTGTTGACTTAACTAAGCATGTATTGTTACATATGTTAGGGATGTTTTGTTGTTATTATATATTAGGCAATAAATTTAAGGAAAACTAATGAAAATGGCTAGAAAACTTTGAGTTTTAACGATAAGGACAAAATAAAGGGTAAAGTGAATAGTACCATGATTGACTTTTTAGTGTAAAAATGTGGTTTTTCGTTAAAGTGAACAGTACCGGGAGCTTTTCGTTAAAGTTCCCATAAATTTATTATTTATTATTTTCGTAAAATCATTAATTCTCCCTTACAATCTATATGGAACTAATTGTGTACATCAAACATTCAAATAGGGGTGTTTTGGGCATCGAAATTTTTTTAATGTGTAAAATCAAATATAATTAATGATTTTGCTGATGTGGAATCTAGTTAATGGGTTTTATTTGAGTAAAAAACTTATGATGGGTTTTATGTGGAGAAAATTAAATTTTAAGGGCTAAAGTCATATTTTCAGTATAAAAAATTACACAAAAGGCTATAGAGAATTGAATATTTAAAGATGGAGAGGAGCCATCGCAGAGCAATTTTGCAGATTCCTTTTTTCCCTCTTTCAGACCATAAAGAAGAAGACATAATTCAAAAGCTATCGCCGGCGGTGAATGAAAATGACGGATTTTTTTTTTTTTTTTTTTTTTTAATGTTTATGGGCTCACCGTTTCGGAATATTTGGGAAGTCCAAGTTTTTGGTGTTATGACGAAATTATCCTCAGCTGTTGGTTTAGTTGCATGTTCTCGCCCGTAGCAATTAAACTTCAAAACAGGAAAGCCACATGTTTTGTTTTTATTGGCTCGGTACATATACAACGTGGAGTGCTGGGACTCTGCAAAAATTTCTCGCTTGCGAGGAGAAATTGTTAAAAAAGACCTTTGCGAACTGGACTGGACGACACCTTTCCGTACCGGACTGGACTATACCTTTGCGACCATTGTGGGGGACCCTTAACTGGTGGGACCCATTGCGAAGAGAAATTGGACTATACCTGTGCAAGGAGAATTTGAAGAAATGAACTATGGGATATCTTGACACATCCTAGCCTCGACTTCACCGTAGCACGATATTGTCCGTTTTGGGCCCTGACCATGCCATCACGGTTTTGTTTCTGGGAACTCAGACGAGAACTTCCCAGTGGGTCACCCATCCTAGGAATGCTCTCGTCCAAACTCACTTAACTTCGGAGTCAGTGGCGGAGCCAGAATTCTGAATGAGGAGGGGCCTTTCACAAATATGTATATATATATATATATATATATATATATATATATATGAGTGTGTGTAAAAAGTTGAATTCATAACATGTTGACATATGCAATTTGTGTAATCCTCACAAAACTGAAAAATAATCTCTTAAATTCAATACTAAGAAGAAAAAAATGTAAAAACCCAGACAACCAAGAGAGGTCTGCAAATAAAGAAGGTGGGTTGCTTTAGAAAATTATAGGGTGTATATTACTGTTAGATGAGAGAATCGAACCAAAAGTGGGGTTGCTTTTTCCATTTAAAATTGCACATCTCTTTTAAAACTCCCCTGCCAAACTTATTGTTTTATTAAATAGCCGAAAATATTTAAAATCAAAACAGCTTAACGACGTCGTTTGCTTAATCTTCTTCCATGAGGTTCACACCTCAGATGAAGTCAGGATGGGCCGGGGACTACCCTAGTCCCTTGGTGGCTCCACCCCTGTTCGGAGTTCCAATGGAATCCAAAACCAGTGAGTCCCCAAAAGATCTCGTGCTATATGAAGGTGGGCATATACATATAAGACACATCACCCCCTCTCCGTTGGTCGATGTGGGATATTACATATCTCGCATGGACAAGAAAATATTAACACCAAATTAAATAATAAATAATTAGATAAGAACCCCTACCCTTTTTTTTTCTCCTCCTCTTCATGTATGTGGGATGCCTGCCCAGACAAAGAGGAAACATTATTTAACAAATTTAAAAATAAAAAAAAATTAGATCAGAAAATATAAAATACCAAATTGAACAAATTCATTTCAATATTTAGCACTAAACATCCAATTTCTTTCCTTTTTGCCAATCTACGACATTCATATTGTGTTATTTCCATCTATTGTTAAATTTTTCAACAGCTTTGTGTTGCACATTAATAGTCTCTTTTTTAAAAAAATTAGCTTATATTTTGAATTTTTGAAAACTTGTTTTGGGCAACGGGTTTTGGTCTGGTTATTCAGAAGTTCGAATCCTTCTGTCCCAATATTTTGGAAGTAAATATCTGTGTAGATTATGGTGTACAAAACTTTTTTATATAACAATCTACTTAGGCCATCTCCAACCGAAGGTTCAAATGGCCGAAAATAGCCTGAAAACCGTCTCCAACCGAGGGCTCGTGGGCTCCACGAAATCAGAAAGGGCCAAAGGGCCAAAGGGCTGACCGCATGCAGCCAGCCCGAGCTAGCTTCTATTTTTGCTTAAAACGGTCGGATATAACCGACATGATTAAGAGCAATAGTGTCGGTTATAACCGACACAAATAGTAGGTAAAATTTTGAATATAACGACTAGCTAATGTCAGCTAGTCGTTACTTTTGATTTTTTTTTTTTTACAGTTTTATTTACAAAATTTTTCCTTTATATTTTACAAAATTTGTTTCATATATTTTTTTTTAAATTCCATTTTTTCCTATAACTTCTATTTCACAAAATTTGTTTCATATTTTTTTTAAATTCTATTTTTTCCTACAACTTCTATTTTACAAAATTTGTTTCATATTTTTTTTAATTCTATTTTTTTCCTATAACTTTTATTTTACAAAATTTGTTTCATATTTTTTTCCTATAACTTCTATTTTACAAAATTTGTTTCATATTTTTTTTAAATTCTATTTTTTCTATAACTTCCTAAGCCATTATACAACATTAAATTAAATTAAGTAACATGAAACAACATTAAACAATATGAAACAACATTAAATACCATTAACCAACATAAAAATTATACAACATAAAAAAAACATTTAACAATATAAAACTTGAACGCCTACTCCATGCTTCTTTTGGCCCAAAGATGTGCAACAAGATCCTGTTGTAGGTACTTGTTTGTGGCGCCAGAACATATCATTCTATAGTGCCTCATGTACTCATTTACAGAGATACTACCAGTTCTTGAATTGAAAGGCAAATTAGGCCTATCATATATTTTTGCACGAGCCATTCTTGACCTATTTGGATCTTCTTGGTCATCATCGAACTCTCCATCAATATACCCATCTCGCTCATCCTCCACTATCATATTGTGTAATATGATGCAAGACATCATGATGGAGTCTAAATTTTCTCGACTCCACCCTCTTGCCGGTTCGCTGATGATCTTCCACTGTGCTTGTAGAATACCGAAAGCTCTTTCAAAATCTTTCCGGTATGCCTCTTGGTGTAAGGTAAACAACTTTTCCGCGTCATTCCTAGAGTTTGGAAGTGCTTGGACAAGTGTCGCCCACTTTGGGTAGAAGCCATCTGCCAATACCCTATATTGTATTGACGATCGTTGATGTAGTAGTCAAGTTGAGGTGCTTTACCTTTCGTCAGGCGATTGAAGAGGGGTGAACGCCCAAGAACTATAATGTCATTTTGGGATCCAGGGACTCCAAAGAAGGCATGCCAGATCCATATGGCATATGAGGCAATCGCCTTTAACACAACAATTGGCTTTCTCGACCATCTGTTAAAGACTCCTTGCCATCTGGTGGGACAGTTCTTCCAATCCCAATGCATGCAGTCTAATGACCCTATCATGCCCGGAAACCCATGGTCTTCAGCTTTGCGAATGAGCTGATTTAGATATTTTTGATTTGGCTCACGGAGGTACTCGTCTTTGTAAACCTGAACAATTGTGTCACAGAATTGTTCAAGAGTATCAAGGCATGTAGACTCAGACATACCATAGGTTTCATCCATCGAATCAGCTGGGGAGCCATAGGCCATCATTCGGAGTACAACAGTAACCTTCTGATGAGGTGAGAAACCAGGGCGGCCTGCTCTGTCTCGCTTCTGTCGAAAGTATGGATTGACCTGTTGGACATCACGAAGTAAACGCTCAAAGACATAACACCTCATTCGGAAGCGACGTATGAAATCCTTTTATGTGTACACCGAGTTGGGGTTGAAGTAGTTGTTCATTAGATTGGCATGTATCATCGCTTTGTTTCATGATTTGTAAGAGCGACCAGCAACAGAGCCACCCCATTGAGGTTGTTCCTCAGTTGGCTGACACACCATGGCCGTAGCCATGGTTGCTGCTCTGTTTTGTTTGTTGCGCCTTACTTGAAATTCTTCATCAGACTCCTCATCTTCTCGTCTCATTTGTGCCCATTTTTCTTCCAATTTGGAAATGGATGAGGATCCCTAGTTGGAATTCGAAGAGGATCCAAAGTTGGAATTCATTGCAAACTTGAACTGAAATAGATTGGATTCAAAGTTGTGTGAATTATAGCCCAATATCTACCCTATTTATAGCAAAAAAAAAAAAATCAAATCCAACGGCTAGCTGACATCAGCATGACGTCAACTACCAACGTCATGCTGACGTCACTTAGCCGTTGGATTTGAATTTCAGTTGTAGTTTTTAAATAATAAATTATGTTTGGCCCTTTGGCCCTCGATTGGAGACAGTTTTTTGTGACATGGCTAAAACGAGCTCTATGGCCCTTTGGTAGTCGGCTAGAGATGGAGGCAACTATGGCCCTGTACTGTTCCTTAAAATATTAATATCCTCGACGACCAGAGGGCTAAAACAAGCCATCTGGCCAGCTCTCGGTTGGAGATGGCCTTAATGTTTTTTATTAACGGAAATATTGGTTCCTTGATTATAGGAATATGTTCTACTTTATATTAGGATCATATCATGGAGATTATGTAGATTGATTTCATGTATAAATTACCTAGTATAGATAGAAAGTCAACTGTTGTAATCCAATATATTAGGCACCTTCTTGTATACTGATTATTATGAATGAATAACCAAATTCACAGAACGCTCACAATGCCATAAATCACTTACTCAATACACATTTTGAGTCAGTTCATGCAACATCCAAGGAAACCACATCTTGACGCAGTCCATCGTCTTTTACGATATTTGAAAAGGGCACATGGGCAAGGTTTGTTCTTTCCATCCAAAGGCAACTTGTTGTTAACCAGTTTCTGTGATGCGTATTGGGCTCGTTGTTCCATAATGAGACGATCAGTGACAGGCTATTGCATATTCCTTGGAGGAGCACTTGTATCGTGGAGAACTAAGAAACAAGGTACCGTTTCACGTTCCTCGGTCGAATCAGAATATCGGGCCATGGCTTCCATAACATGTGAGCTCACGTGGATGCGATATTTACTAAGAGACTTGCAGGTTACACACCACAAGCTAGCTCGACTCTATTGTGATAATCAAGCAGCACTTCACATAGCTGCAAATCCGGTGTTTCATGAACGCACCAAACACATTGAGATAGACTGCCATATTTTTTGTGAACGAATCCTATCAGGCGCCATTACAACATCACATGTTTCCTCTGCCAATCAACTTGCTGACATATTTACTAAGCCACTTGGACAAGGAATGTTTCACCCTATACTTGGCAAGTTAGGTGTTCATGACATTCACTCTCCAACTTGAGGGGGAGTATTAACGGAAAGATTGGTTCCTTGATTATAGGAATATGTTCTGCTTTATATTAGGATCATATCATGGAGATTATGTAGATTGATTTCATGTATAAATTACCTAGTATAGATAGAAAGTCAACTGTTGTAATCCTATATATTAGGCACCTTCTTGTATACTGATTATTATGAATGAATAACCAAATTCACAGAAAGCTCAATTTCAAGAGTTTTCAATGTAAATTATACTAATCTTTCACAATACAATTATTTATATTATTAAAGCATAACCTTCCACATTCTACACAGGTAGTTTATGTGGCTTTGGATCCATAGTAATACTTACATACAAAACAAAAGATTATGAAATAAACCAACGGACGAGATTGAGGGAAAATAATCCAATCCAACAGTTGTTATGAAATGAAATCTTATCTTGTCTGATTTCATACAAACAAACAAACGGATGAGATTGAGATAAGATAAACCAACAACGGTGCATAAGTGATGCAATCTAACTTTGTCAAAATTTGAATTTTTTTAGGTTGAAAAGTTCATAAATAAAAATTTGAGATAACACGTCCAAAAATCAAGTTAAGAAAAGTTAAGACAAAAATAAATTTACCGCATAATCAAAATTACTACAATAAATATATAGCCCCATATAGATCTCGAAAGGCATATAACCCCTTATTGGGATAGATTCTTTTTTAGAGTCCAAAGATTCCTCGGAACTTTAAATTGGGCTATATCTACCACTTTTCTAGCCCCATATAGAGCCTCTCATTAGAAATGCTCTCACTAACTCATAACCTAGGAAGAGTCTATAAGACAAGTGGTTAAATTTTACAGACTACTGGTCCAACTAAATATTTAAATTAAAAAGTTCAATCTAAGATTTTAGTTAATCTGGAGTAAAACCAAAGTTTCCCTTATTTTATTGTTTAGATTTTGGGCTTGGACCATTAGGATTAGGGGTTATGCTTTTATAAATATAGTTTATAGTTTAGTATGAGAAAAAAGTTGCACAATGTAGTCCTTTAGTTTGTAGCCGTCTCGGCATTCTTGTTTATTTATATATCATCATATATACTAGTATGTATTTATAAATGGAAGATAAAATATCTTCGAATATTTTCATAGATGATCGGTAGATTAAGTTTTATTTATTTTCATGTATAACTCTATCACATGTTAAATATATTTTACCAACTTATAGTGTAGGTATCATCTATGATATCATATAATTTTCATTTAACTATTTTTCATGAAAGTTGTTCGATTTTTATATTTAAATATTCAAATTAAAAATTTGGACTTGGATCAAAGTATAAAATATAATTTTGTCAACTTAGTCTAATCCATCGGAGTTCAAAATTATTTTTTGGCTAAATAGCCAAAATGGTCCATGAGATTTGCATAATTCATCACCTTGGTCCCTAACATTTCAAATCGATAAAAGTGGTCCCTGAGATTGTCCACCATCCATCATTTTGGTCATTCTGTTAAAAACTCCGTTAAGTGTCCCGGAGCTTTTGGCCGGAAGTTTGAACAATTTTCAAAGCTTCGTAACTCAATCGTTTCTTAACCAAATTCGACCCATAATATATCAAAATGAAGATAGGA
This sequence comes from Malus fusca, assembly GCA_035220775.1. NCBI lineage: Eukaryota > Viridiplantae > Streptophyta > Magnoliopsida > Rosales > Rosaceae > Malus > Malus fusca. The sequence continues at coordinate 46,706,611 of CM069073.1, read as the reverse complement.
AAGTGTAGAATACGATTATACCTTTTGAAAGCCCAATAGCTGCCGGAGATGGCCTGAAAATAGCCTCAAAGTTGACTGGTCCGAGAGAAAACTGGAAAATTCTCTGGAAACTGGGTAAACTTTAAACGTTCATAACTTCTTCAATACTCAACGAAATCAAGTGATTCAGAAAAGAAAATCATACTTCTTGATGAGACGAAGAGAATGGTATCTTTTTAGATGGCTAAATCGCCGTGGTTTGGCCGGAAAACGGCTCGAAAGTGGCTAACTCGAGACCAAGACAGCCACTTTCGAGCTGTTTTCTGGCCAAAAAAGGGCGAGTTAGCCATAAAAAAAGGTACCATTCTCTTCGTCTTGTCGAGAAGTATGATTTTCGTTTTTGAATCACTTGATTTCGTTGAGTATTGAAGAAGTTATGAACATTTAAAGTTTACCCAGTTTCCGGCGAATTTTCAAGTTTTCCCTCGGACCAGTCAACTTTGAGGCTATTTTCCGGCTACCATTGGGCTTCCAAATAGGTATAATCTTATTCTACACTTTCCTATCTTCATTTTGATATATTATGGATCGAATTTGGTTAATAAACGATTGAGTTACGAAGCTTTGAAAATTGCCTAAACTTCCGGCCAAGAGCTCCGGGACACTTAACAGAGTTTTTAACGGAATGACCAAAATGATGGATGATGGACAATCTCAGGGACTACTTTTATCAATTTGAAATGTTAGGGACCAAAGTGATGAGTTATGCAAATCTCAGGGACCATTTTAGCTATTTAGCCTTATTTTTATGAGACAATTAAGTAAGCAACATATTACAAATTTTATAGTACAATTTCATTTATTTAATTGTCTATACCATTAGAAATGCTCCTAATAAGTAAATTTGTATGTCTATATAGCACGGTAAATTTTCTACATTCTTTAGTGCTTTCCACTCCTAAAGCAGGATTTGGATCCATCCCAATCCAAATTGTGGGGATTATAAGGATTCTCACATCCTAGCCGTTTATCGTATATCGTGCGGTCAGAAATTATTTTGAATTTTTTATTTAAATTAAACAAATAGTATCTAACAGAAACTAATCGTATGATGTACAATGAGCAACCATGATGTAAAGATTCATATATATTCCCACAAAAATGATCCAGAGAGGATCTTCATACCTAAAGCAAAGCTTTTTTTTTTTATTTTATTTTATTTTTCTTTATGAGGGATACCTAAAGCAAAGCTTATGTCTCAATCAATTTGTGTCTGACTCCAGTCAAAGAGTAGAATCTGACTTAAACCACCGGCACTTGACCTTTTGTCCCCCAAAATTCAAGAGAGATCGTAAATTTGAAATGTGAAAACTTGCAAAGCATGCGACCAAAACAAAAAAACTTGGCTATCGATCAATTGTTATTAATTTTGAGTCAAAGGTAAAATAATTAACGTCGTTTTTAAGTATTTAATCATATACATAACTTCCAAGTACTCTATTGTGTTGCAGCTGTTTTCCGCTTTGAGTTTGATATGACCTTGATCATTTAAATGTCCTAATCCAATTAATGGATTAATTATGATTAACATATAATAATATTTCATGATGCTGATCAATTAAGTACCCTCGTCACATGATCCACGTGTTGTCAACTTCCGTGATGTTATCTCCTCTCTTCAGGCCCAACAGGATCCTCTCCGTATCTTTTTGATAAGGATTCTAGAAATTTGTGAATCGTATCAATTCATCGTACATTATGCGGTCAGTTTTTGTTGAGTACTGTTATGTTTATTTTTAAATAAAAATATTTAAAATCATTTCTGACCGTACGATGTACGAGAAACGAACACGATTCATGAATCTCCGAGATCCTCACAAAGAAGATCAGGCGAGGATCCGAACTCTCTTCAGGCAGAGGCTATGAAGGTTATAGTTTGTTTAGTTTGGGTGATTGCAAGGGATTTCGAAAAAATTCATTTCGACAGTGATTCGTTTTAGATTGTAAAAGCATTGTGGAATCCTTCGATCAACTTGACTTTAATTGGGCAAGTTGTGGAGGATATCAAAGTGCTAATTCCGGACAGTAACTGAGGTTACTTTTACCCGTATTTGTCGTCAAGGGCAGCGGCTCGCTCACTTCGGTCTTATTGTTAGTCATTTTTGTGAGTTGTTAGAGTCTCCTCCATGTATTATTCTTGATTTTCTTGTTGAGGATTGTTTGTTGTCCTGATCGGCTCTCATCTCTCTGTAATGACTTTTCAGTATGAATGAATTTTCTATCGTTTTCCTAAAAAAAATAACTTGGTAAAACGTCATGATAGTTTGACTTTTTATACTAAAAGTTCCAAGAGCTATATTTAAATAGAATGACGTTTTCAACCTCTTGTTTTGCTGCGACTCAATATGAGTTGTAAATTGACCCAAAAAAAAAAAAGAGTTGTAAACCCTTCCATATAAAACCGAGAAATTGAGTTTGATATCGATTTTTGTAGTTTTTTTTTTAAATTGAGTTTTACGAATGTAATTTCAATTCTTGAGTTCAACTTAATAAATTCATGAATGAGATTCCTGTACAAACATGAGAGTGCTAGCATTAAGATTGTAAATTAGCTTGAAACAGATCGAGCTCGCACAGGGTTCGGCTCGTCGAACCTCAGCTCGTGAAAGAATCAAGCCAAGCCTAATTTGATTGATATTGGTAAAGCTCATAAGCAGCTCAAAATGTTTACAGACAACTCAAAATAGGCTATCGGTATTTCAAGCTTGACAATTAATCATATTTGTAATATATAATATATATGTATGTACATTCTCAACTCTAATTAAATTTATTGTAAGAATAATACGTATTGGGAGACTCAAATCCAACTAACTGAATCTAGTTTCTTCTTTCTGTGTTATAAGTGGGAATAGGACTTCAAGTTGCCACTCAAAGAACCCTAAAGCACAACAACAAAATAAGGGTTTAGCTGAAGGTATCAAATTGTTCATTGTTCCTGGCGCTAGAATATAATTTTGGCCTAATCGGATAAATGGTCCCCGTGGTCATATGGTATTCGGAAGACAGCACCCTGTGGTAAAAAAATTCAGATTTAAACTCCTGTGGTCTAAGTCTGTTAGGATTTATGCCCTTCCGTTCCGTTCCGTTAACCCCTCTTCTCACTCTCTCTCTCTCTTCCCGCCCCCAATGGATGCTACTCCATCTCCGTCGTCTACCTCCATCGGAATCGCTCTCAGACCTCCCGAATAAAAGAAATTCAGTCAGATACCTTAATCAAAGTGGCTTTCCTGCTTGATGCATTAACAACTGTAACCCTAAAATTCCCATATCAGCAAGAAAACATATCAGAAAACAGTAAAAAAATGGAGAATTTCAGCTCAAGAAACATTGATATTTCAAGAAAACAAGCAAAAGCCAATTTTTTACAGCAAACAATTTGACCCCGGAAAATCCCAGAAACAAATGGGGGAGTGAATTTACATCGGGGGGTTGATTCTCATGGCAAGCTTCTCGAACTCGTCGTCGACGGCGAGAGAAGGGGACCAACAATCCATTGGGGAGAAGGAACCAACGCCCAGAACCCGTCATACCAGACCTGATAATACAAGCTGACTCGGCGCGGCGAAGGAGCCGCCAGATTCAAACAAGGCCTCGGCTTCTCTTCCGTAAACTCGGATTCCAAAAATGCCTCTGAGCGCGGCTCACCGCTGCTGTATTCTACCTCGTCTTTCTTACTCAGTAAGTTTGTTAAGGCGTCCAGATTGAATCCATACAGAACAAGCTCAGGAGGAAGAAGGCCGAATGAGCGAAGGAAAGACAGAATAGGCAACCGGCTGGGGTTTCAGAGAGAGAGAATAGGCATTCGAGGAAGCGGAGTAGGAGCAGAGAGAGGCATTCGAGGCGGAGAAGTAGGAGCAGAGAGAGGTATAGAGAAAGAGATAGGGATAGGGATAGGGATAGGGATAGAGAGAGGAGGAGGAGCAGGTCTGAGAGCGATTCCGATGGAGGTAGACGACGGAGATGGAGTAGCATCCATTGGGGGAGGGAAGAGAGAGAGAGAGAGAGTTAGATGAGGGGTTAACGGAACGGAACGGAATGGCATAAATCCTAACAGACTTAGACCACAGGGGTTTAAATCCGAATTTTTTTACCACAGGGGCTATCTTCCGAATACCTTATGACCACGAGGACTATTTATCCGATTAGGCCTATAATTTTTAGGAGTAAGAGTTATAAATTTTATGCTCTTATTTGTGTACTAATGTATATTAAACACTGTATCGTTAGTACATTTTACTGGACACTATCGTGATATACTTTTTATTATTGAACACTATATCATAATTAGTTATTACTACGAAACACTATATTAAAAATATTTGATATAATAGAGAGCTCTTAAAAATGTTTGATATAATAGTGAACTCTTGAGCATAAATCTTATCACGACATTGCAAAGTTTTTACACAATCGAACCCACTTACTATAAGAAATCCTTCAAAATAGCTTGAGTTCGGTATCGGGCTCGAATAGTTTAAGCTCGCTCGAGCTTGGCCTGTATAAGAACCATGCCAAACCAAACTCAAGCTCGGAAAAGATTAAACATGCCAAAAATTGAGCTCAATGATATTCGGTTCGGCTCGACTTGTTCACAGCTCTAGCTAGCAACCTTCTCACTTATCTTCTCATTTCAACATTTTCACTTCTACTCATGCAACATGTATTCCACAAGAAATGTAGTGGGATTTTTATAGAATTAAATTTTTAGTTTTTAGTGCTAGTGGAGTACGCGTGGCATGAGAAGTAAGAAGGTTGAAATGAGAAGGTAAGTGAGAAGGTTGCTAACATTTCTCATACAATAAAATGAACAATCATTTGAGAGTGAAATAAGAAAATAATCAATCATGAAAAAAAGAAGAAAAATCATCTATCAAACTCACACCACTATAACAATAGTCTTATAAGCATGGGTAAATTACATTTTACCCCCTCATGTTTGGGGTCGATTGCAACCTTATACAACATCTTTAAAACATTTCAATTTCATACATTTAGTTCATTTTATTTCAATTTCATACATCCGTTAGAAAATCCGTTAAGTGATGACGTGGCAAATATGGGATCCACATTTGTGCTGACTTGGCTGCCAAATTTATGCTATGTGGCAAAAAAAAAATTCTATGCATTTAAAAATAATAATTTAATCACAATATTAAATACTAAAATAGTTAATTAAAGAAAAGTTAAAAAAAAACCCTAAAACCCATGTCTTCCCCAACCGCATTCACCCAAATTCCACTTCGCCGCCTTTGTCCATTGCCAAATTCCTATCCTCTTTAATCTCATCATCCCCATCATCAAAATCCAAAATAAATTGGCTATAATTATCAAACAATTCAAGAGGAACATCAACGAAAAAACGGTCACACCGTTGTTACCTACCATACTTGCAACGCGACCACGACCCACGTCCACGCGACTGTTCTGCCCAGATCAGTTCTTGATCTGTTGAAGACTTAAAGCAAGAAACCCGCCCATGGAGTCCAAAATCACACGACCCGCGAGGCACCCCAGCAGAAAACAGAGAAAATAGAAAACAAAAAAAAGAAAAAGGCCTCCGTTGAAGGATTGAAGTCATGAAACCCGCCCCTGGAGCCCAAAATCCGATGACCCGCGACGCCCCCAGAAGAAAAACAACAGAGAAAATAGGGAAAAAAAAGAAGGAAAAAGGACTACAAGGCGGCTATGAGGACCTCCTAAAGGGTGCTGACCAATCTCATATCCCTCGCGCCTTTCCCGACGAACTGGAGTCCAATTGAGCTTTACACCTTTAGAACGACGATGAACAACACGTCTACCGGAAGAGCTCGAACTAGAAGCGGCCAGAACTGGTTCATCGTGCCGCTCTCACCCTTGCTCCACTGCGTCTCCTCTGAAAAAAGCGTTGGCGTTAATCGACATCGACGTGAAAAATGCACCGAGCCAATCTGGGTGGTGCAAATCAGGTTGTGAGTTTTTCTTGGGTTATGGGTTTTCGTGGTTACAGACTTCTGGTTGTGAGTCTAAAAATTAGCATCTACGTTCATCGGAGGAGATTGCTGGAGAAGAAAGATTGGGAGAAGAAGACAAGGAGAAAAAGATGTGGGCTTCTTGTATATTTTTAATTTATTTAGTTAAAAATTTGGAATTTTATTAAATAATATTTTTTATTTACATGCTGTAAAGTTAGCAGCCACATCAGCACAAATGTTGATCTCATATTTGTCATGTCATCATTTAATGGTTTACTTAACAGATGTATGAAATTGAAATAAATGATAAGTAAATGTATGAGATTGAAATGTTTTAAAGATGTTGTATGAGGTTGTAACCGACCCCAAACTTGAGGGGATAAAATGTAATTTACCCTGCAAGAATTAAATTAAAAGTATTTGACTCTCATATGAAAGACGTAAAAAGTTTAATCCCTATGTTGCTAACTCACTTTTATAAACTTTATCATTCATGCACTCAAAACACATAAGCTTTAGACCTAGTTTGGGAGTGAGGTGCTTAAAAAAAAGCACCTATGAAAAAAAGATGTGAGGGTTTTAGGTGTTTGGTAAACTGAAAAAAAAAGGGCTTATTTTGGAAGCTGTTGTGAGAATAAGCTGAAATCAAAGGAAAAATCTGAAGCTGCTATTTGCAGCTTTGGAAAACTGGCTTTTTTTCAAAGCACACGGATCTATAGTGCTTCTTTAATGAAAAGACCCACTATTAGACTGCTTTTTTTTTTCCAAAAGCACTTTTACAAAAAAGTTTACCAAACACTCTGTTGATTTATTTCACAGCCGCTTATTCTCACAGCACATCAGCTTTTTTTCAAAGCACAGCAATACCAAACCAGCCCTTATACACTTGAAGAAGACGACATGATGAATTATTGGATGATCAAACTCCAGGATGGAATAGCTTGAAGTACTTTTATGGAATTCTGCTCCTTATACAATGAACTGGTGGGGAGTTCTAGAGTTGTGGTTTGTTAGCAGTGTTCACAAAGACCTCAAACTTATATCAGCATCAAGTCCCTAGAGTCCTACCCACTAACGGATTCTAGAAGCTGTAACGAGCCAATTGCTAGAATGCTAAACCCAAAGAAATTGTCTTCCATGCAGGAACCCCTTAAGCAGTAGGAAGTAATCTGGGTTTCACTCTTTCTTGTGGCACAATGAATAGCTAACTAATTAAAACTCTTACCTTAATTTATTATGGATACATGAGAAATGACAAGATTAGGGATGAGGATATACGAGGCAAATTAGGAGTAGCCGAAATTGAAGATAAGATGAGAGGATCGGTTAAGGTGGTTTGGACATGTGAAACGAAGACCTACAAATGCTTCGTTTAGAAGATGCGAGTATGAGAAAGATGCCCAGGGCCAAAAGGGGTCGAGGAAGACTTGGAAAGAGACTCTAAAAAAAGATTTGGACTACTTGGATCTAACAGAAGACATGACACAAAACCGAGCACAATGGCGTTCTATGATTCATATAGCTGACCTTACTTAGTGGGATAATGTTTTGTTGTTGGTCAAAATAGAACTTCATTAATGTAAGGGAAATTACAATTTGTGAAAAATGGGCCTAAGTCCAAAAAAAACACAAAACCTTACTTAAAACAAAGCAAGACATAGAAGATAAAACAGACCCAAGCAAAGTAGAGCTGCAACCCAAGACACAAAGGGAGGCCCATACAATTTTAGGCATGTACGCACCAATAAAATAAAATAAATTAAAAAAAAAAACAACAACAACAACAGCAAAAACCCTTAACGACTGCCGCCTCCTCCGCCACCGCTGCTTTCACTGCAAAAAAACATCGCCCGACATAAAAAGAGCACCCGAACCAAAACCTAAATCTGAGAGCATTGCGATGTATCAATTTACAAAGAACCAAAGCCTCCACAGCCACACCCACTATATAAACCAATTAGAATTGGACTTCAATGTTTAAAACAATTCTTGGTGGAATTAAGGTTTATTAAAAAAAGAGTAATGATAGGGAGACTAAATTTGCAAACTAAATGATGTGTAACCAATATGAATTACCCATTTATCAAGGTTCAAGTAATAAACCAATATTAACTTCCATGTCCTTTAATTTTCAAAATTTTGTCTACAACTTTAGTCTCCCTAACATCACCCTTAAAAAAAACCTAATATTCTAAGGGAATTCATAACCCTATCGTTAGGGGTGGTATTGGTACGATTACCGTACCAAAACTCATGTACCAATTACTATACCAAACTTTTGGTATGACAAAATCTATTACCATTACCGTGCCAAACTTTTGGTATACCGAATTTCGGTATGCCAAATAGTTCGGTTGGTATGGTATGGTAATGGTAATTACCACTTTGTTTTGGGCCAAAATTTGAATTTTTTTCCAACCCAATTCAAGGCCCAAATGTGTTTTGGGCACTCTCTTTGGCTTTCTAAAACTTTTTTATTTAATTATGAGACTTTTATAGAGATTCATTTAAGAAACAAGAAGTAAATAGATGGAAGAATTGCTAAAATAACCCAACATCCCTAAAAAATATAGTACAAAGATTCCTAAATTCCAACTCTACGTTCTTTAAAATTGTACAAAAATTAACTTGATAGACGAAGTCAGGGAGAAAGACATCCCAATTTGATGAAGGAGAAGATGAGATGGACTGCAAAGAGAGAGAGAGAGTCGCCAAAACGGGAGCAACAGAGATGAAGCCAATGAGTGAAAAGATGAAGAGTCACAGCGCAAGAAGGCTTAGATTTTTTTTATTAGGAATGTAGAGGTTAGAGGGTGAGATGATTGGATAAATGACTTGGAAAACAAATATAAAGTGCATATATAATGATAATAATACCTTTTTGTTTTGGTAAAAGATAATAATACCTAATTATATATATATATATATATAATATTAAGGGGCTTTTAGATTTAAATGCCTCGTTGTTCTATTTGTTAGATTAAACATATGTTCCTTTTAGAATTTTTATTAAACATTTTCCTAAATTTTAGGTGCCAAATATATTATAAGTAGCATTTTTTTAATGCAAAATTACACAATTTGTCATATATATAATGCACCAATTAGCTAATAATTATCCAAATCTCCTAGAATCTAGTAGACGTATGTTTAAAAAATCTAAAACATATCAAATTTGATTTATTTATGCTTCTAACGTGATATATATTTATGTTCTTCTTTCACGACCATTCTACAATCTTTTCGTGCCATTTCTTTTATATCAGTCGATACTCTTCCGTCATCTTTTGTGAGTCATGTTCATTCCCTTTCTATTTTCATTTTATGCAAACCTCTTGATTTGAGTATTCATACCATGGTACATTTGGAAAATAGATTCTAGTGGTAGATGTTATGGGGTATGTTTTCATTTAGTATTGGTACGTTTCTAACCGATATGTTGCTACGTTTTAAGTTGGCATGGGTACATTTCATATCAGCATTAGTGCATTTCAATTTGGAATGTTACCTTTCTAGACGATATATTGGTACGTGTCAATTTGGTATAGGTACATTTCTAGACGATATGTTGGTACGTTTCAAGTTGGCATGGGTACATATCCTATCAGCATTGGTACGTTTCAATTTGGCATCAGTAGATTTCAAGTCATATTAGTACATTTCAACATGGCATGTGTACAATTCAAATTAGAAATTAATATATTTAAATTTGGTTTCAATTTAAAATTCACATTCATATATATCATGCCGAATGACATTAATCTCATTCCAACTAATCCCTTTTGTCAATAACTTTTATGCAAATTATATTGTGCTACAATATTTTAAAAGCACTTGTTTTCTGTTGCATACTACACAACCATGCAATCAAACTAGAACTCAACAAGATAAATGTAGCGTCCATGGTGTTTTCATCATATTGGATTGGCTATCTCCATTTTTTCTGCTGCTGTAAGTTTTTTCCGTGATCAATGAAGTGTTATTATAGAAAAATAAATGTTAAAAATTAAAAAATTAAGAGATAATATTGATGATTTAATAGTTAATATCTATTAATTATCCAACAAAAGGGTTTAGATTCTGACACGCCAAAAAACCTCTACCCACACACCCTTTTTTACTTCTCCCACACCTTTTTAGTTTTCGGCCGTCGGATCAGATGAATTGAAGAATATCAACGGACATAAATTAACAAGGGATGTGTGTTTTCATCATATTGGATTGGCTATCTCCATTTTTTCTGCTGCTGTAAGTTTTTTCCGTGATCAATGAAGTGTTATTATAGAAAAATAAATGTTAAAAATTAAAAAATTAAGAGATAATATTGATGATTTAATAGTTAATATCTATTAATTATCCAACAAAAGGGTTTAGATTCTGACACGCCAAAAAACCTCTATCCACACACCCTTTTTTACTTCTCCCACACCTTTTTAGTTTTCGGCCGTCGGATCAGATGAATTGAAGAATATCAACGGACATAAATTAACAAGGGATGTGTGAGAAGTAAAAAGGTGTGTGTGGATAACACATCCCTTAACTAAAAAGATTAAGTGGGAAATCAACATATAACATTTTTCATTTAGAAAAAAAACTAATTAAAATAAATTTAAAAATGCTTAGGTGACCACTAGTCAAAGTGTGTTAATCAAGACACAAATGTTTAATTAATAAATTTTTTTGTAGAAACGGAGTGGGGCATTCTAATTTTCTCTAATATTAATATTAATGGTACGGTACAGTATACCACTGGTAATGGTTTCTAATATCATTACAGTACCATTACCAATGGTACAAATTTTTTGATACAACTTTGATATGGTACGGTTCGGTTAGTATGGTAATTTGGCAAAACATTCCACTCTTACCCATCGTTACTCATACAAACAAAGGTTGTCGGTGGTAGACAAGGGATCGTGTACTAAAAAACAAAAATAAGGAGTTTTCAAAAAAACAAAAACAAAAATAAGGACAAACAAAAGGCTCTTGGTCTTATTTTATTTTTGTTTTTATTTATCAATAAAAGCTCTTGTTCTTTATTCAGTGAATCAAAATATTCAAAACGATGATATTGGATTGAAACACTAACTTTACATTGGCTTTAGTCGATTCCTTAAACTTTGTCGGTTTTAACAAGAAGTAAATGTTTAACTTATTTTAAGCACAAAAAAAGTACTCCAATTAAGTCGTACCACGCGTCATTTTTACTAACAAATAATTTTAATGTTTTTGTTGGCAATTAAAGATGAAAAATAGAATATAATTACAAAGATATTAAAATTCTTGTTTCTTGTGTAAAAAAATGACATGTTTCATTTGAATAAGTGAAAAAGTCTAAAATACAAAATGCAAAGGTTGCTGTATTTCTCTTTAGCTTAACTTGAAAGTTTGAAACAACTGTGAGTTATACTAATTGGTTATGACAATATATTAGATTAGTTAAGAACTGAACAAATTAAATTGCACTTTTTAGGAAAATGCATGTTTTTATATTCGGGGTACACAAGTGTGCTGTTAATTTAGAGATTTACAATGTTTTTGGAACCTGTGGTCCAATCTAAAACCAAACCATCTGCTTTCACATCGAGTAATAATAACGTGAATGATTTAGAAAACCTTGGAAACTGCAAGATTAAAGGAAGGAAAACTAGAAAGAACTAATCATTTCAATGATTTATATATATGGGATGGAGGTGACAATTTTTCACACACGTTTTTGGTGGGGCATACTTTATAATGTATTTCAAAGATTCGAACAGTTTACCTTTTAAATCTTCTCTCAAATATCATATCTATTAAAAACATATAAATCTAAAATATATACCGTTGGATTAAAGGTTTATGATTTCTTTGTAGAAATGATTTTAGAATGATGTTATAAAAGATAGACATTTCAAATCGTTTAAATACATTAAAGAATGGATTCCACAAAAATATATGTCAAAATTTGTGTTAAAAAAATGGTATCGCGGATTCAATCATATGTGTGTGTATATGTGCGTGTGTGTGTATATATATAAACATACGTAAAATTTTTGTCTCAGTTTACTTCACCGGTCAAACATGCAACACTTCCAGTGCACGCGGAGATCGTATTGATGTACGTATCAATTCATGACAAATGTTCAGACAAGATATACTCATTCGCAGCGTTGATTATTTAAACCTAGGATTATGTCAACGTACTTTATTAATAAACAAATTCAGAATAAATTAAGGGTAGAAGTATTGCTCTCGACTATAGCTTGGCTAATATAATTATCGAGGTAATTGGATGCTTAGCATGATCCAGCTGTTTCACTCTAAACAAAGACCTATCGACTGATGTATGCATGGTCTCATTTGGATATATATGCCCTTGAGCTGTTACCAATTAAAACCCCCTTCTAGTTAGGACTGATTTCTGTATTAGTCACTAACTAAAAGACGTTAGAAATAAGACACTAAGTGGACCCTAGCTAGCTTCTACTAGATCATTCGTGTGGTATAATAGATATACATACATACATACATATATATATATATATATATATATATATGAAACTTTGGTTGTTTAGATTAGGAGAAGATATACTGTAATTTGTGGTTTAGGGTTCATACATTGAATGAAAAAAGTTAACATAATTTTCTAAAATATTAAAAAACAGTTAGAACCAACCAACCAACTTCGAACGAAGAGGTTCTAAAAAATGAATGAGAAAAGAGGTAACTAAAGTGTGCTACTCCATCAGATACGCAGAGCAAATAAAAACACACAGTCCTCGATTGCTTAGCCAGACTCTAACTATAAGAAATAAATGTTTACAAGTACTATTGATATCTAGTAATATATTTTGATCAAGTATTGAAAATGTAGATACTTGGTATTTTGGTACCCCTCATATGTAGACATGGTTCATGGTTGATTTTAAATGGAAAAATAGTATTTTATTCATTAGATTTTCTACTATACTTTGGAGTATCTCAGACTTCAGGTTTTAGCCGTTAATTTTTGTTTAAAATATGAAAATTAAAATTTAATAATTAAAATAAATCAGCGTATAGTAGCACTATACAATTTTTGTTTAATTAAAAAGGATTAAAATGAAAGCACACAACAAATATTTTGCATCGATCTAGGCTATTCCTGATTTGTGGAATTAGATTATTTAATTCCATACCCTTCAATGAAATCACTTTTCGAAACCCATGAAACACCACATTTATCATTTTTAATGTTAACTATAGTTTAAAGATCACGTGCATACGCACGAGACAGAATTTTTTTTTCCTGGTCCAAAACATTCTTTTTTTTTATTAACCAATACAGAATTTTACTTTCTTGACTACAAAAGATTTACATTCTTCCAAGGATCCTGGAATATGATATTATAGTTTGTATTTATTATACAAAATGGAGAGATAAGGAGAGGAGAGTCAGGCTGGAGAGAGGAAGAGGGTAAATCAAAATTTATTATATCACCTTATATAATTTATATTTAAATTGATTTAGAGTACTAAGGACATTATAGTTATTTTATTCTCCTTAGTTGACAAAGAGAGTTTTCTTAAAAGTGAGGATCGAACTTGCAACCAAGAAAGGAAAAACAAGTGGGACCTCGTCACATGTGCGCCGGTGTGGTGTGAGCCAAAAGCTCTTTGATGCCTAAGTTAGACCTAACTGTAAAAAAATGAATCTTAAGGTATGAGTATCTTGACTAAGGAATATTTATCTTTCACTATGTATGAGCATGCCTTTATATAAAGCCAAACATGAACTTAAATGTGATTCATTAGGTCATGTGTGCTCACATTATCCTGCTCATTTAGCCAACAATGGTTGACTATCAAAGACATGATAAATGGCACCAATCAAGAATCTCGTTTAGGGATGACACCTTACAACATCGGCGATCATAACCTATGCATGGGCCATGATTGTAGGGACCATTATGTATGGGTTTATTCATAAAGAATTGGTTCTCCGTAAATTAGAATGTTACGTCTTTTTGGAGTATGCTCGAAAATAAATTGTCATGGCAACACGTAATTTGTTATTCGTGGCAATCCAATGTTGAGTCATTGATGACTTGGGCAAGTGAGAACAATCATCACTCGGGCAAGTGACTTAATAGCGAATTAGGAAGGTTTGTTATTGATTAGGATGAATATGAGGAATATCTTAAGTTGTAGGGATGAAATTTAAGAAGTTCCAATCTTGAGATACGTATCCTACAAATCTTACGTCCTAAATTATGTTCCTAGCCATAGGGTGATCAAGTGGATTGTTGAATATTTGCAAATGCCTGTTTATATCATATTCAATAGTAAGTCTTAGACTAAGCATGTAGTGACATGGAATAGACATAAAGGTGCTCATTTATGAGATTGAGTTCACTGAACATTGACCAACCATAGAAGTGTACGAATGGAAGATTACCTATTTGTCAATCATATCATACTTCTGAGTTATAGATGCAACTAGTTCTCAGACCTAAGGCATCACTGGTTATCTCATGTTAATGAATATCATCTTTGGTCTCACATCAAAGCTCTCAAATTATAATAGAGCCTTAAAGTATGAGGTTCGGATCATGTGTTAATATGGAGATAAGTGAAATGCACAATAAGGAATTTGTCACCTTTTAGTTAATGATGAAGCTAGATATGAATTTGATTATCTTTTCTTAAGATTTAAAATGAATAGAGGAAATGATGGTGAGATTCAATCTTATGTCAGTTAAATTTTTGGATTTTCAAATTGTTATTTGGACGACGTCAGACTTCAGTGATTTGTTTGAAATCTGATGGTTCATAGGATCACAAACGTAATTCATGAGACTATATATGGATCACAAACGTAACTAATGGGACCATATAGGTTAGTATGTGTGTATTCAACTCAAAATCATGGGAGATTAATAGTAGGTGCACTATTTGATTCAAATAACATTATTTTTTTTAGGTAAATTATTTTGCATGAATTTTATATATATAAGGCATTTTTTAATATATATGTGTGTGTGTGAAAAAATTACCTACATTAACATGTAAAATATAATTTTATTGACTCAATTAAGCATGTATAATAACATATATATATTAGACATGTTTTATGTTATAATTTATTAGGCAATGAATTTATAACATTAATGTTTTTTTTTGTCAAATCATTAATTCTCTATTACAATTCGCATGGCATTAATTATGTACATCAAACATTCAAATAGGGTTATATGTTAAAATGGTCCATGTATTTAGTCATTTGGTCAATTTAGTCTCTGTGCTTTCAATTTGGCCAATTTGGTCCTTGTGTTTATCTTCGTTAGCCAATTAAGGACATTTCCATCTAATTTTTGTAATTTTTTTTTATAATTTATAATAAACTTATTTATAAAATTATAATTTATTTGATTTAAATATTTAAAATGAAATAAAATTAAAAATTAAAAGAAAAATTATTCTCCTCCCAACTCTCCGACCTCCTCCCTAACATTACCCCTTCTCTTTTCTATGTCACAACCTAAATCATTTTTCAGATTGGAAGTTTTATTTCTTATATGTGTTATTTCTCATTGATTTGCATTTTTATGACGAGAACTTCCCAGTGGGTCACCCATCATGTGATTGCTCTCGCATGAACTCGCTTAACTTCGGAGTTCCGATGGAACCCGAAGCCAGTGAGCTCCCAAAAGGCCTCGTGCTAGGTAGAGATGTGAATATACATATAAGGCTTACAGGATCCACTTCCCTGGGCGATGTGTGATGTAACATAAAGGGTAATTATTTCTCATATGATTTTTCTTATAATTTTTTTAAAGAGATTGAATGAAATGTCTTTAATTGGCTAACAGAGAAAAACACGAGGACTAAATTAGCCAAGTCGAAAACACTAGGACTAAATTGGCCATATGGCTATAACACAGGGACCATTTTGATATTTAAGCCAACAAAAATTCCAATAGGGGTATTTTAGGCATTCGATAAGTTTTAAATGTGTGAAGCCAAACATAATTAATGAATTTGCTGATGTGGAATTTAGTCGAAGGGTTTTATTCGAGTAAAAAACTTATATCGGCCTTTATGTGGAGAAAATTAAGTATTAGGGGCTAAAGTCATATTTTCATAACCTTTATACAAGTTTCTAATTTTTTTACATTACACAAAACATGGGCCCTATTGCAAAGAAAAATAAACAAAACAACAAAGGGTTGTATGCTTATCTCAGATTGGCAATGCTGATGCTGGTGATCTCTATATGAGAATGGATATTCAGTGGGTCCGGACTACGAATGGATTTCATGCTTCAACCAAAAAAATTAGAAAAAGAAGAAGAAGAATGGATATAGTTCATGCCACCTGGGTTTAAACCGCGTCCTCAATAGTTTACATACTATTTATCGATTAATTACTTGGGTTAACTGCATCAGTCCTCACAGATTTTGGCTTAAAATATTCCTCCAATACTTGTCAATCTTTTGATTCATCATAGATTGCCTGAACTTTCATCTCCAATTTTTTATATTTCAATTTAATTTTAATTATTTTGTTTTAGATCCTTCAACAAATAGAAAAGAAGATAATATTGCGAGCATGCACCTGGGCAAGGCAACTGCTTGGAAGCTCACCTTCTTTCATGTTATACGACCACGTATCTTACAAAAATCACAAGACATTCGCATCTATAAATACCTATCAGCTGGATCACACTTTCACCAACCAAATTTGTTTTATAATCGTTCTACCATTGCTTCAAAGTTTTATTATTCAGCAAACACGCACACCAAATTTAACATTTTTGCTCACATTTCTCTGCATGCATGGGGGATCCCGCCAATTCTAACAATGCCTATGGCCCTGCCTCTTCGGCCTACAGAGGCGTGCGCAAGAGAAAATGGGGCAAATGGGTGTCGGAAATCCGCGAGCCTGGAACCAAAACCCGAATTTGGTTAGGCAGCTTCGAGACTCCAGAGATGGCGGCGGCAGCGTATGATGTGGCCGCGTTGCATTTCCGGGGTCGCGATGCGAGGCTCAACTTCCCTGAACTTGCCAATAACTTGCCTCGCCCTGCCAGTTCCACCTCTGATGACATACGCATGGCAGCACATGAAGCAGCCTTGATGCTGAGAGGTAGTAGTAGTGGTAGTGGTGGTGCGGTTGAAGGTCATGAGGTTGGGGGCTCCAGCTCAAACGTCGGGCAGGTCAGGGTGAGGCTGTCGCCGAGTCAAATCCAAGCAATTAACGAGTCTCCCTTGGACTCGCCCAAAATGTGGATGCAAATGGCAGAGCCTACGATGTTCTCTAATGACTTTTTTGAGAATCAGTGGGAGGATATGCAGAATGACTCTCTTTGGGATCCTTAATTAGGTAATTAGCGTTTACGTAATAGTACAATGACAAAATATGAACTATATATACATTAATGTCCTAAAATTATTATTTTTATTATAAAATACATGTGTGCGACGTAGTTAATTTGACTAAAATATATGAGCTATATATTCAAATAAGTCTTTCAAACAGATACAGCTTCATTATATAAAATAAATAAAAAAAGAGATGGAGGACAAGTCTACCAATTAAAAAAGATTGGTAAACTTTGAGCTTAATTTGTTTCGAATTGATTGACCAAATCAGCAGATTAAATAATTTAATTGTGTATGGAAAGAGACATTCTTGGTGATCCAATATTTAAAAATTGGATTGGAGGGACACTGATGATTGATCAAGCATTAGTTCTGGTGTGGTAGTAGGTGAGGTGGAATCGATTTGTGTTGTGTGAAGGACCACAAACTCTTTGGCTACTTTTTAAATTAGCTTTAGAAGAGTGTCCTCGATGTGTGATTTCTTTTTCTTGCTCTCATTGTCTTTACATTATTTGATGTAATGGAAATAATTTGTCATTGAGATTAATGTACAGTAGTGTGTGGGCAATCACTTATTAATTCTAATTAAATTATTTATGTATTACATATGAAGAACTACGCATGCGATTATTGCGAAAGAGTTAATCTCGTTTAATCTTTTTTTATTTAAAAAATAGAATATACGAAGAACTACGTACTAATTTCCATGCCTATTTCTGAGAGATGACAAATATGAAATTGCTGAGAAATGGTAATTAAGTATGAAATGCATTTTGTTTCCTTTTCCAATGAGTGGTTTATTCAATATATAATAAAAATAAACCACAAAACTATTTGGACAAATAAAAGTAACACATCTATCGACACTCTTTCTAATAGATGTGAGCTCTACTATATCATGTGTGAGCATCGCCTATATTAGAGAATGTTTAATAGCATCATCCTGAAATAAAATTCTGTTCAGCTTTTCATTATTACTTTTAGAGAAAATCCATTGGTTGACTTATTGGCATGTCAATCGTATGACTGAGAAGACCAAGAAGGACTAATTCAAACCTGATCAGAAGTTGATAACTAACAGAGAATTTCAGTGGTTAGTGCTACTTAAAAACTTATCAAGGGTCACACCATTCTCAGTCAACGTACATGCATGACAAATTCAATTTTAAAAATCAAACCTCTTGTGTTTATATCGCTTGGACAGATGCTCTCTCTGTCTCTGTTGCATCGATGAATGTAACTAAGTTACTTGATACTCATTCGGACACCGAACATTCCTCGTACTAAACAGCTTTACCCTCTAATGCCCATGGGTTTAATTCATACGAAGTTCCTCCTCCAGCAGGGGTGAAATCGTTAGGGATGTTAGAAGTCTTGCCCTTGATCATGTCAGCCAAAGTTTGGCAGGTCAAATTTATCCACTAGGTTCTTGATTTTTAGTTCCACCTGCTTCATGAAGCGCTCCTCCCACTTCTTTCTCTCCGTCTCGTTGTTCTCAGCCCTTTACTCTCTCCAATACTCGAGGACCTTGGGGAA
This sequence comes from Malus fusca, assembly GCA_035220775.1. Lineage (NCBI taxonomy): Eukaryota > Viridiplantae > Streptophyta > Magnoliopsida > Rosales > Rosaceae > Malus > Malus fusca. Next base: position 46,687,737 of record CM069073.1, on the reverse strand, counting down.
GACGTCACCAGCTACGCTGCTCAAATGTTTCGCATCCATGGAACGGTTGTAAACCGCCATGTCCTCAATGAGTTGTGATTGCATGGCCACCACCATCCACGTCGAACAGATGGCCGTCCGTGCTCCAGGGTTATCGTCTCCTTGTCAACTTTGACAACTGAAGAACAAGCTCTGCTCTTCAGGGACATTATTGCTTTGGCTTCAAGCTTTGAGAATGTGGGAGATTTTTTTGCTTTCCAAAGTCTGAGGGTTTTTGGTTGATATGGGTTTCAATGGTTGGTTGAAAGTTGAAACTTAATTGGGGACTCAATCCGCGTGCTTTATGTTATCAAAATCGCTATCTACGATATTCGAACCTTACATATCTTACTTTTAAGTAAAAAGAAGGAGAAATTAGGTTCTCATCCTTCATTTTGCTACTTCATTGATTAAAATCCTATTCCTTTTATATTTTTGATCAAGGTCATTGGGTATTAATAACATGATTAATTATTTCAATAATAAAGTATTTTTTATTTCTAAATATATTCATTTAATGTTAAAAATGTTACAATTAGTATATTTATATTTATGACTAAATTTTTTATCATATATTTTTAGTTTTAGTTTGTACCCATTTTTAATTTGTAATTCTTTTTTAACTTGTACCAATTTTCTTTTTAGTTTTAATTTGTACCCATATATTAATTTTTTTGTGCCCATATTTTTTTAAAGTTTATTTGTATTTGTACCCATATATTTTTTTGTATTTGTACTTTTTATTTTGCTAAATGTACCCATGCTAATTGTAACATCCCACATCGCACAGTGGAGTGATCCTTAAATGTATATTCTCATCCCTACCTAGCACGAGGCTTTTTGGGAGCTCACTGACTTTGGGTTCCGTAGGAACTCCGAAGTTAAGCGAGTAGGAGGTCAGGGCACTCCCAGGATGGGTGACCCACTGGGAAGTTGCTCGTGAGTTCCCAAAAACAAAACCGTGAGGGAATGGTAAGCCCAAAGCGGACAATATCGTGCTACGGTGGTGGAGCGGGCCCGGGAAGTGGTCCGCCCCGGGCCGGGATGTGACACTAATTATATGTACCCATTCATGTAAAACTTTTTAATCTTAAAATGTACTCATTCTTAAATATACCAATTTGTTATATGTAAAATGTACCCTTTTTTTTTATATATAAAATCTATTCAATTTTTTTTAATCCATTTTTAAACTTATATGGGTACATTCTTTTTTCTTTGATTTGAAAATGTATCCATGTCAAGTTTAATCGAAGAAATTTACTAATGTTATTAAGCCTAATATCTTTTTTTTTTTTTTTTTTGTGATTTTGAAGAATGTACCCATGTTTTGATACAATAAATTTTTTGGTTAATTTTGATGAATGTACCCATATTTATATATATACACACGCACAATAGTATATTTATTTTTTAATATTTTTAATCCCACAAATTATGGTTTTTTTATTTAAAATCTCATTTATACAAACAACTAAAATTTCTAATTTTTAATTAAAAAATATAGTAACGTACATTGAAATAAATTATCACATTAATTTCAGGGATCTCGATCAAAAATTAAAAACCAACAAGGTTTCAATCAAAGAATATTCATAACTAAGGACCGCATCCAAAGTCTCCCTAAAAAGAAATATCATTAAACCATAGTACAAGTGTACAAAAAAGTTTATCACTTATGTTTACATTAAAACGAACTGCAATAGCCACTCAGTAGTACGGTCTGGTAGTATTCCTCTTCACTTGGAAGTGAGAGGTCTTAGGTTTGAATCTCGTGGATGGCGAATTCGATACCAAATTAGGTTTCTCATTGTGTGGTTTAGCCGAACTCCCCATTTCCTTAGTGTAAAAATATCGATGTATTAAAAAAAAAACTGCAAGAAGCACTTGATTATAATGGTATCTTTCACCACCTTCCTCTTTCTCAACAATTTGATTAGTGTATTCAATTGGAAGTTTGAGATATTTTATATCTTTTAATAAATCTAGGGGTTATTCAATTAGTATTTTAAGTTATTCTCTAAAATTTAAAGTGTATTGAATTAGGATTTAAGTTAGTTTATTAAAATCCTTAGAAATCCAAGTGTATTCAATTAAAATTTTAATAAAGTTTATAACATTTCAAGTATATTCAATTAGGACTTGATTTCAAAGTATTTTTAAAAAGTTAAGGAATTTGAGGAACTTTAAGAAATTTCGTAGCATATTTTAAGCATTCGTAAATCTCACATCTTCCCTTAAGATTTTGAGGGGATTAATTCAAAATTTTACATGAAACCTCTACAAACAATTAAACTCCATCAAAATTAGGATAATAAACAACTAATCCAATTAGGATTTACTTATAAGAGTGAGATCTTTAGTTTGATTCTCGCGACGGGCGAATTTGAACCACAATATTGCTAGTCCATTATGAGGATTTGCCCACTCTCTCACCTCCTTAGTGTAGACAATAAAAATTAGGATTTGGTTTTGATACTTTTCTTGTAGAGGAAAACCAACGCTTTCCTTCTCTCATTTAGTACAGGGCACCACTCCAAAGCCTTTTTTGGATTTGTTTCCTCCGGCCAGCCCAATTCTCTCCACGAGCCCAGCGATACACGGCAGCCCACTTCAATCTTTCTTCGTGCTTTTCTTGTAATTTTTCTATCGAAATCCACGTTTAACTCCTAGCTATATTCCTGCAAAACTTATCAAAACAATCATTTTAATCCAAAAACATAACAAAATAATAGGCTAAAAAGGTAAACTGAATCCACAAAATAACAATATATCAATTGTCAATATGTTAGTTGAGGATGGTCTTAATATGTAAACTTAGGTGCGATATGCTCTTTTCCATATCAGTTGAAATCTCCGGCATAGTTTTATCGAGACCCAAATAAATACAACTTAGACATGAATCTCTTTAATGGGAGAGCTAACATCATTTCCTTGATGAGCAAGAAGCCTCTTACCCACTCCTTTATGGGAGAGCTAACATCATCGCCACTGCTACTGTCAGAGGCTTCTTTCATCAGAAATCTAGCAACTCTGTTCAGTCTTAACCAACTTCCTGCAAATAGTAGATAGAGCAACAACAACAAAGTCTTTTCCTACTAAGTGAGGTCGGCTATATGAATCCTAGAACGTCATTGCGCTCGGTTCTGTGTCACGTCTTCCGTTAGAGCAAGAGAGAAAATTCCAATGCAACGAACACATCGACAAAGAAACGAAAAACTGCTGCTTCTTAGCACCTCATTACAGAAGATACATCTTCCATTTTCAGAAGTTCCTTCGAATTACTCGTACATCTAGTAATACAGTGGACAAATTCTAATTTACATCATCTGAACAACTTGTATGGTCGAAATCACACGATACTAAACTACGTTGAGGTAACAGTAAACGCTCAGGAGGTGATCTCTAGAGCACAAAATTAGACACCTAGAACTGTTCGATACTTTCAATACCCTCTGCTTTGCAAGTTGTCTTATAATGTCCAGTTTGGTTACACCGGCTACAATGGACAGTATGTTTCTCGCGATTCAGGTCCTCTACACAAATTCGTTTCTTTTCTGGTCGTCCTGGCTGTCTACGAAACTTGGGAGGTCGCACGACCTGGATATCGTCATCCATAGAAGCCTCGTCTGTCTTTCTCCATTCAATTTTTCCTGGGATAGGGTATATCTCCTGAGCATATGCTTCGCGGTAACTTGCAACTGTAAAAACTTTGTGTGTAAAGGCGTGTACGTCTTTTCGACAGGAGATGAGGGCAGCCACAGCATGGGAACATGGTATCCCATATAGCTGCCAATCACGGCAGGAACAACAATGGGTGCCAATATTCACAATGTCTGATCGATCTGGTGAAAGAACCTCAAATTCTACTTGATCAGACCGAAGGACCTGATATGTGGATGCATGGCTGATGGCTTCTATGATACGCTTCTCAGCAGACGGAGAAAGTACAGAAACCCACAAATTACTCTTCAAACGCCGTTCTTCAAACTCAGCCATCAATCTATTATGAATTGTCTCAATCACTTGGATTATGGGTAGCTCACGAGCTTCAAGAATCCATCTATTAAACTCCTCAATATTTGATGAGAGATGACCATAACGTGTTCCTTCAAAATACACCAATGCCCAGCGGGAAGGATGAAATTGTTGTAGCCATTTTGCAGCTTCCGGAGATGCCTCCTCTATTTCAACCATCTTTTCTTTAAAGCCAATAGTGGTAGTGGCATATGCGGCATTCCATAGAAGATGAACAAGCCTTGAGTTCTTGAACTCTTTTCCAATGCTTTCACTCAAGTGGCGCATGCAAAAAGCATTTAAAGAATTTGGGAACTTCCTTCTTACTGCATCTGCAATTCCCTTATGTCCATCAGATAAAAATGTGAGCTCCGGCATATTCTCACTGTTCATCTCTAGTGCCTTATGCAACTCTGACAGGAACCACATCCAGCTTTCATCATTTTCTACATCAACAATGCCATATGCAAGTGGAAATAATCCACCATCCGCATCAAACGAAGTTGCAGAGAGTAAAGTACCGAGATATTTACTTTTTAGCTGAACTCCGCCAAGCCCAATGATAGGCAAGCAACCATTCAGAAATCCATAAATGGATGCATGAAAGGACACAAACAACCGGTGGAAACGGTGATCTATACCAGTGGTAAATACCTCTGCAATGCTTCCAGGGTTGGTCTTCTTTATTTGTTCGCAGTACGAAGGAAGAAGGCAATACCCTTCCTCAGAAGAACCATAAATTGCGGCAAGTCCTCTTTCTTTTGCACGCCAAGCTTGCTTATACGGTATAGTAATCCCATATTGCTTATGGATGTCATGCAATATATCCTTTGGTTTGTAATTGATGTTACCCCGCAGGCGTTCTTCTATAAAACTGACAATCCAATCAACGGAAGCCTGATGGTGCCCATTGTGTGCATTTCTCCCACAAGTGTGTGTCCCTTCAAGGCTTCTTATTGTAAAGGTTGGGGCATTAGGAAGCTTCACAGCCCGGATACGCCACGGACAGCCATCTGTTGCACACTTTGCAACGTAGCGGATAAGGTCACTTTTTATGATGCGAAGCTCAAAGTGTTGTGCAATTGCAGCTTCTTTAATTGCATTCCTAAAGGCCTTGACATCAGGGAACTCTTGACCGACAACAAATGTATGGTCCTCCATGTGGCAAACAAAAGCAATCAGAAGCACAATTCTTCAACGTAATCATCAACTGTTCCAATGATTTGCTTCCTGGAAAGCGAAAAAATCTTTGAAGATCATTTTGTTGCGTCTGACTGGAAACTCCCAGATATAAATTCTCATAGCAACAAGTCTGCAAGAAGCCAGTTCCCCTATCAGTAAATTAGAAAAAACACATTGACTAGCCACTTCTCATGCTCCAACTGATTCTTAAAATTTCTTTGGTGCTCTCCACCAGTTGAAAACTCAGCAAGGCTTCTTTCTAAGAACCATATAACCTCTCTTTCTTCTCAAATTAAAAGAGAAAACAAATCAATATAAAAAAAGTACATTTTTCTTGATGGGTAGTGGGTACAAAGGATACATTATAAAAAGCAACTAAGGTACTAATGGCAACATTTTAAGAGAACAAAAGGCCGCTGAATTTACAAACTTCACCTACATATAGCTATTAATAGTAAAACTTCAGAGTAAAATACATAAACGTTCTAAATCAGGAAACAATCCAAGAACAATAGTTTAAATATATACACTAATGTCAACAAGCTAATCACTTTTGCTATATAATCAAGGTACCAGAGCATGTTTGTTAATTATTGAATACTTTTATTGTGTTTAAAGTTTAAGTTCCAAAACACATCATGGGATATTGCAGAAGTTAATTAGAGAATCAAGCAAGCATAAAAAAATGCAAACATTAATCGAGAACTACGTATTAGTGCAGAGACTATAAGTCACATTCATGCAAGTTATCCATATAATGCAATAGCTGAAGGAAATTACCGTGGAGAACCATGGTAGTTACTTTCACTTTATTAGCTTCTCAGACTTTCTCTTGCAAGTCCTTAACCTGGTCGAAAACCTTTTGCATTAAAGCAGGGAACACTAATTATAACGCATATGTTAATTCCAACTAAAACTAATGCAGAACAATGCAAACAAATCCCCTGTAACATGACAATAACTCGACCATCCAAACAAATCCCGAAAACAAACCAAACCCGCATCAGAATTCGCATTGAACGATATACAAACCAATCAAAGTTACAAGATTTCATAGAAACCCAAACAAAATTAGACAGAATGTAGAGAAGCAAGCTGAAAAGAGAAGCGTCTGAAAGATGTCAACGACTATTCGGCTTTGATGTTCTTCTTCTGAAAGGGTTCCATGAGAAATCAAATTCTATAGAAATTCCGAACTCAAATTTGTGTTAAGCAAAACCTAGAACCTCATTTTCCCTATTCTTCCCAATACTATTTATCAACAGATAAACAAACAAATCCAAGAAAAATTGGAGTCAAAGTTCTATGAAGGCTGCTTACCCGGTGATGGTATTCCTTCCGCCGCTAACAGCGTCTCGGTTTGCCTCTTCCGGCGGAGATGAGAGTTCAAGTGAGGCTGAGAGAGGGATACACAGGACAGGAGAAAGAAGCCTGCTTTCCCAAACGAAGAACACAGCCCACGTCATCCGACCCAACCTGAACGAAAACTAGTCTTTGGCAGACCAAAGTACCCTTACATAACTCAAACCCAAAACGACGTCGTAACGCTACTTCGCCGAAGTGCTAGGGTAACTGTAGTGAGGGCAAGGGTGTCAAATCAAGCCCCCTGAAATGTCAATTCATGAAATTAGCTCCTCCAAATTCCAAAATTGTGTGCTTCTAATGCAAGGGGGTCCCACTTGGCATTATTTGTAGGGAGTTTTAACGAAAAGCACACGGTATTGTTCACTTTAACGAAAAACCACATTTTTACAATAAAAAGTCAAACCTGGTACTATTCACTTTACCCTTTATTTTGTCCTTATCATTAAAACTCAAAATTTTTAAGCATTTTTCATTAATTTTCCTTTATTTGTACGGTGGTATTTACATTTTAAAAATTTTAGATTCGGCAAGTTCGTACTCAATTTGTTTTTGGGAATTTTTTTTTTAAATAGCCCCTTTTACCAAAAAAAAAATACAATTCTAAAAAATTCCATTTTGTAAAACACAAGCTGGGCAACTACATCAACTCACAAATATTCATTTTTTATTTTAATAGAACACAAATTTTTATCAGTGTCTCTGTTTCCTAGTTTCTAGTGGCACCAATGACACTATAAGAGCAACTCCACCTAGGGGTGGTTCGGTATGGGATACCGAACCGAAACTAGTATCTCGAATCTCAAATCGAAATTTTTCGGGACGGGAATTTGAAGACCAATCCTAAACCAAATTTTCGGGAATCCCAAAATATTTTCAGAATTTCGGGACAAATCGGGAATCTCAAATTAAAATATGAAATTATGAATTATTCTTCAAATATATAATTCAAGAACACATTCATGAACTAGGAATCTCATTTCATTCACACTACCATTTAATCGAACACTGGCATGCCTGACTGTTTTTATCAGAGTCAAAATTCAACACTGGCATGCCTGACTATTTTTATCAGAGTCAAAATTCAAATTAATTAAACTCTTTTGGCAATCTGTTGAGAGACAAAAGAATCAAGCCTTCTGAAATCATCAGCCATGACAGCAGCAATAATAAAATCCAAATGAATATCAAACAGAACATGAAAAATATATAAGGTGTAGGGCATTCCAGGTTGCAGAGCATGAATTAGAAACAACTAGCATCAATTATAAAAGAATACTATATATAATATATGTGTGTGTGTATATATATATATTATTAATTATTATATATATATATATATATATATTTTTTTTTTTCGGTTCAGTATGGGATTCCCGAAATATCGAGAAGCTAATCCCGAATCCCTTACCGAAATTTCGAGATCCGTTCAGGATAGCATCCCGAAAATTTCGGGAATTTCGGTTTGGGAAATTTTTGGTTTGGGATCGGGATTTTTGCGGTTCGGTTTGGGATTTTCGGGAATTTTTTCCACCCCTAACTCCATCGTTGCTTATTGCCTTGAGGATAAGCAACTCAATTCCCTCTTTCCCCTCCCCAAAACACTCAGCCCACTTAGGCAATTGGACCTAAGGCGAGCACGATGAAGAAGTCAGACAATAAGCACCTAACTTATCGCCTACTGGCGGAGCCAAAAATTTATAACGATGGGGTCATGAGTATACTGTCGTGGCTTGCGCTCCATAATTCGTGTCTAGTATCACAAACTGCCGGCCGATTCGACGCCCTAGACAGGGCATGCTGAAAATGTGAGTCTGACGATCTGGAGGCTACCAGGTGGTAGATTCACAGTGGTGAAGAGATTTAGCAGGGGGAGAAGAGGCGCTGAGAGAGAGTTGTTGGTGATGTATACGGAGATGGACGACGGATTTGTTGTGCTAAAAACAGTACCATATCCAATTGGAAACGAACTCAAGCAAACCCACATGAAATATACCAAATAAAATGCAAAAACAAAGACATCGAAATTTAAATGAGATCTCCATAGTTAGGGTGCGTTTGTTGCACCGGACTATCTCGGACTGGATTAGCTTCAGGGACTAAGCTGGACTGGCTTAGACTAGACTAAGCTGGACTGACTTAGTGAAGCGTTTGGTGCAATGTCGGACTAAAAAGAAGGATAATAATAAACTACAATATTTTATATTTTTTAATTCATATCTAATAATATTATATTAATTAATTATATCTTTGTTTTTTCTAATAATACTCTCCCTCTCTCTGGAAGCCTCCATCCTTTTATTCCTCGTTCTCTTCGTCCCACACTCTCCTTCCCTTTCCTCTTTTTTCTGATTAATTGCCAAAAAAAAATTCTGCAAAACGAAGAATCGAGCTTGGTTTTTCTGATTTTTGTTCGGTGCAAGATTCCAACTGGAGAGAGCTTTCCAAGTCTGTTGATTCAATCGGAGCCGCAAGTCTGTGGAGTGGCTGATGCGGTGAAAGTTAAGCACTCAAATTAAACCCTCTTGTTGTCAAATTGTAGTATAAATGCAAGTAGGGATCGTTCTAAACCGGGGATTAGGAGGGCTTGCTAAAACCTCTAAACTAACTCAAAAACATAAAAACAAAGTTAAAACGTTTGAATAGACTCACAAGACTCAAAACAACTTAAAAACACTCAAAACTGCATAAAAACACAAACTAGGCAATTTTTTACTCTAACACAACTTTGGACGAATTTAGTGTTTTGGCTTGAATCAAAACACTCAAAAACACAAACAAAACAGAAATTTAACACTTTGAAACAAGAAAGTAAAAAGGGGGATTTTGGTTTTGATGAATTTGAAACAAACAAACAAGTTATAAAACTAGGCAGATTGTAAAACAAATTTGAGGAATACGATGATGGATGGATTAGTTAGAGGTCTGTTCTTCACACATGACACACTTATACATGAATTGATTTCCAATTGCTTTTCAATAAACTATGATGCTCAACACCCCCTCAGATTTTCCTTTACTCATTGAATTTGATGAATGCATGCGACAACCCAAATCATTCTCTAAAAGTCCCCTATATGAATGCATAATAAAGATACAATCAGAGATCATTACGTTCAATGAAAATCATAAGTGTTGACGAGGCAATTATAACTATGAATGCATGATACAATTGCCAAGAATTCAATTAACGCGATTGTGATAAACAACTTTCACTACTCATGAATATAAACTTGTAACGATTAGGTGAAACTCATTTATATTCTAGCATCTAATTCATGCATGAAAACTAAGTATGCATCCTTTATAAACATACAAAAATCAGTTATGAATAAAATAGATAATTGAATTGCAATCACAACTTATCAAATCACAATTGGAAGAAATCAATTCAAATCTCAAGCATGTTCATGGCTTCAAACTTCCCCCTAACTAAATAGGGGTTTAGCCACTCATAATTGCAACAAAATTAGAAAATAACAAAGTAGACATTGAAAGCAAGAACGAAGTACACCTAAAACGCTCCAAAGTTCCAAGCTTGAAACGCCAAGGACCTTTGTTTTCACCACCTTGTTGTAGCACAAGTGTCTAGGATGTGTATGGATATATGGATGGAATGGATTTGCACGGCTAAGAGATGAAAGTGTATGGATTGGTGAGATGTAGTATGGCTAGATGAATGGATGGAGGTCACGGCAAGGACTGAAAGTATGTGTTTGTGGGATGTAAAAATTATGGATCAAGATCTTCTTTAGGAAGGGGAATGGTGGATGTATTTATAGGCTAAGGAGATGACCACTTCAATTCCTTGCATGTGTAGTTTGTATGGGTGTGTGATGTCCATGTTTCCCTTTACATTTGCACACACATGACCTCCATCATTTCAGCCACAAATCAACCCATTTTCTGCCCATGTGTGTGTCTTTCCTTTACCCATGTGTGTGTGTTTCCTTTGCCCATGTGTGTGAGTTTTTCCTTTGCATTTGCACACACATGTTCTTCATTATTTCAGCCAACAATCCACCCATTTTCTGCCCATGCCAAACCCTCCATGCCGTGCCTTTCTTGTTGTGTGTGTGTTGTCCATGTAGAGTGTGTGTATGACCTCCAACCTGTGCAATTTGCATGTGTGTAGCTGTCCATGTTTCTCTTTTGCATGTGCATTTCCACTTGCTCCAAATCCAAATGAGTGCAATCATAACCCCATTTGCTGCTGAGTGTTGATGACAAAGCAAAACACAAAACAAGTGCCTTTACTTTCTCATTTTATTAGCCAAATCTGCTTAGCCCTTTTCTGAACCTTTCAGTGTTACAATGCCCATAACTTCTTCTAGAAAAATGATATTAACAATCTGTAAATTTCTCCAGAAAATAGACATCCGTAGCTTTCCAAAAATATAAGGCTCATTCTCTCATTCATTCTGAGCTGTTCGTAACATGCTTCCAAAGTCAGCTAATCTGCACAAGCAGTTTTGACGAATTTGTTACTTACTATCTCACTTGTGCTACTTTTCTTTTCTTTGCTTGATAAATCACACAAAACACAAAAACATAGTAAATAGCTCAAAAATATAAGGAACTAACTAAGAAAAGACAAGTGAATTTTATGTAAAATATATATAAATATGAGCTTATCAGTGGCAAAACCGGCCTACAGCGATTCCCGAGCGTGCTTAGAATATCTTCTGCGCAGGAGAAGTCGACTGCTACTGAGTCGCCACCGCCGTAGTAGAACTACAGTACCAGCAGAAAGAGAAGAGGAAGAAAGCGAGGAGAGAGGAGGAGGGGAAGGGGGAATTGGTGAGGGGAATGATGGTGGCTCTCGGCGTTTGTGAAAACATAGGAGCAGAGGAAGAAACTCATAACTCACAGAGGGGCTCGTAGGGAGGAGGAAGAAGCCGGTCTTAGCAAGTCTCATGGTTTGGGGAAGACTTCGCTAAGAACCTTTAAGGAGGCATCTAGTCCACACGAGTCCCCTTTAGTCCCACTTAACTTAGTCCCAGCACCTATCAAACATGGGACTGTAGTCCAGTCAACTCTTTCTTCTTCTTCCTGTTTGGGCATTAGTACAAAAATATATTTGCATGACGGAGCAAATTTCTTTTGCGCAACGGAACTTTGCGCGACGAAGGTGGCGTTGCGCAAAAGACATTTGCACGATGCAGGTGGGCAGTTGTTGCGCAAAACTGCTTTGCGCGACGCACATGGGCAGTCGTCGTGCAAAACTACTTTGCGCGACGACTGCCCATGTGCATCGCGCAAAGTGAAACCAGAAATTATTGTTCTTATGTCATTTATCACACTCATCACTCCAATTCCAACACTTCACTCAAAACTGAGAAAACCCAATTGCCAGAAGAACCATTTAAACATACCAAAGGTGAGAGCTTTCTTTCCCCCACAGTTTTGCTACTTTTCAAATTTTCATTTATTTTTTGATGACTTCTTTTTCTTTTGATTTAGTGTATCTGTTTGTTTTTTTTTTTAGACAAGACTCGAGGAACATGTAGAAATTAATTTAAGAGGAACGTGTAGAAATTGAAAGCTTTGAATTTTATTTTCCGTTGTAAAAATGAATATTTCCTTGTTGATGGCTTTTAGTGTATCTTTTTGTCCCGTTACTTGCTCTTTGAATGTTTTTTTTTTTTTTGCAATTTTTGGCATATGCAATCTCGAAGTATATGTATTTACTAAGTAGATTTTAATTTATTTATTTTGTACTCATAAACAAAAGGGCATTGAAACTAGTTTGACGGTTAGATCGTTGAAACTAGTTTCGTACAATGCGTATCCCATCAAAACAGTATATTCACTAACACTTGGAGTTTATTTATACTTTCATTAAGTATAACATTTTTCTTTTGTGGTATCCACTTGTGTAAATATTTTAAATTAACGATCGAATCAGTTCGTTGTATTCATATAGGGTCAAGGAGTGTAGCTGTAAAAAATCATCAAAATCGGAGTTAAAATAAGGGAACTTTCATAAAAAGGGCTTAGGATAAGTTTATTTTAATAAAAAAACCATGCTATAACTTTATTTAATTAAAAGGACTTAAATTTTAATGAAAACCCATTAAATTTTAATAAAAATGACAAAAGAACTTAACTTTTAATAAAAAGGCATAATTTTAATAAAAAGGACAAAAAATCTGATGCGCATACTCATGGTACACTGTTTATGAAACTTACTACACTGTACGGTACATTGTTTATGAAACTTACTACACTGTTTATGAAACTTATGACACTGTTTATGAAACTTACGACACTGTTTTAGAAATAGTGCCTTCTTCGGTTTCGCTACAAGCCTGAGCAACAACCACATTCATGATGGTGATGATGGTGGTGGATAGGATCCCCGTCAGCTCTACCAAATGGTTCCCAGTAAAAACCACCACCTACCACCCTACGCAAGCCCCTAACTCTTCCTCCGCGATCCTATCCACCACCTCTCGATCACCTCCGATTCCCACACACCCTATCTTCCACGACCCATTTCTACTGATGACAAACATGAATCAGAGAGAGAGAGAAGCAGCGTTGCTTGTGTTAGTTAGGATTTCATGGGTTTCATGGCAGTTTCAATCTTCCTAATAGTTTTTTTTTTCATAAAAAAATGTTGGAAAGAGCAAAAGAGTAATTATAGGGATCATATATGTTCGTCTTAAGGAATATCCAGTGAAGTTGTTCCCTAGCCAACGAGCACACAGCTCCCTGAGAGGTTGGCGCCGGTTGATGTTGTCTGTCGGGCTTCTGCTTATTGGCAGGCTGTAAGAGAAGGACATGGTTAATTCTGAAAGGTGCCTTTGTGGGGTCTTAGGTGTAGGCCTTGAGGCTCATAATCAAAATTAACTTTAAGTACCCAGGCGTGCCACTGCCATCTTGAGCATGACAGATGTAAAACTGATGTTAAGTTTTATTGTATATATATATATCCGAGAAACCCAGTTAGTTATGAAAGATGGCTTTGTAGGCCTTAAGTGTAGGCCTTGAGGCTTCCGGTCAAAACTAACCGAATACTTGAACATATATTGGTTGTTTCATTATTGCAGAAGTATCACAACCGTTATACTTTAATTACCTGAGCCCGCAGAGCAGAATGAATTCAGATAGGTGCCTTTGTCGGGCCTTAGATGTAGGCCTTGAGGCTTCTTATCAGAGTTAATTCTATACTCAAGCGTTCTATGGGAATCATGATATAACAGAAGTAAAACTAGAGAATAAGTTAATTACTTGCTCCCCAAGTAACTTCGGACTTCCTGTTATCAAGGATTGTCGTGGATGGGTTAAAGCCACATAAGGTTCTTTTTATGCCTTGAGACCAAGGACTTTTAATTGATCAATCTTGTCTGCCCGAATGGTTAGAACTTAGAAGTCTTTTAACCATAAACTGGCTAGCAATAACTTGGATGCAGATGGAAACATACATCATATTACTAGATATATGAATGAAAGACAAAAACAAAGGAGGTCGGGCAAGGTTTCACCTTGTCGGGCAAGGCTGATCGTCTTGCAACTTCCTCTCTTTGTGATTTACAAAGTGTTCGAATGCTAGAAGGGGAGATTGGAAAATGAGTTTATATGAGGGAATCGATACTACATCAAGATTTAAACAGGGTAGCAGAGCTTTTACAAAGGATTTCTGGTGAAGGTTGATCCCGAAAGGGATGAAGGCTGGGGGGCTGACTACAGCTTCATGAAGGCAAATCTGGTTTGAGCAGATTTTGTGCTTGTATTTGTTTGTTTGATTGAGTGTCATTGTCTCTGATTTTTCTTCCCCCTTTTATAGACGATTTGGCTTGGCTGCCTGCAGTATTGATTTTGCCCGAATGCATCTGAATGGCAGTGACTCATCAACTTTTTACTTGTACTGCCATTGTAAAGTACTTTTGGGCTGATTAGCTGGCTGGTCTATACCACTTGACCTCTAGGTAGATAAGCAGGTGGTTTGAATGATCTGCACTTGGTCGGGAAACAAGCTCCTTCTTTCTTCTGGGCTTCGGCTGGGCCTTGGACTTTTCCTTTTTCTGAACCTTCTTTTGGGCTAACCCAAAGTTCAAGTTTTCTCCCAAACAGTGCCCCCTTTAATTAATATTCAGGCTGGAATTCCAGGTGCCAATATTGATTGAATAGCCACATGCCTGTATACCTACTCTCGGAACTTGTGTTTTCTAGATGGGATGAATGCAATCTTGCATCTATTGCTCTTCTCATGACCTTTGAGCTATCCTCTGAGGTTCCTATAAATTTCGGCTCAAAACTTCTCATGTCCAGCCAACAGATCATTTTCAACCTTCTCTTTTATCACCCTCGGATGTTTCTGCCTTCTTAGTGTTCTTCTAAAACTGGAAAATGGGTTCCTCCAGATTCAATTGGGGTTTCCTAAAACCCCATTTTCGTGAGAAAAAAGATTTTCATCAAATATCTACTATCTCCAACACTTTTGGTCAGACACCCCGCTATCCCCAACACCTTTGGTCAGACGATTTCCTCCTGAGGGCTTGCCCTCCTGCTCGTTGCTTTGATAAGTCGGGCTTCACCATCATATCTGGTGACGATCCTTATTGAGGGTCCTCTACCAAGCTAATCTTGGCCGCACAACCCGATCACCTGATCCTGACCAGGTTTTGTCCACGAAGATACCAGAAAACTAGTCGAGACACCAACACAACGTAGAAGGAATGAAACATAGCACATTGAGACTTAATCCGATGTAATTTTTACCAATTCGTCGAAATGAATGAATCATCATTTTAACAACTTTTATCTTTCTGTCTTCTTGAATGGTTGATGAATACACTGCATTCCAACACCCCAACACCTGCTTTATCTTTCATCTTCTTCAATATAGCAATCCCTAACATCCCATAATGTAGGGCAGTACTTTTTTAAGAATTTGACATTGATGGGATGTTTCTGCTAATTTCCTTCGAGGTCAGCCATGTAATATCCTCCCTTGTCTAATACTTGACTAACAATAAAATGACCTTCCCATGTCGGGCTCTATTTCCCAAAGCCCTTAAGCTGAGCTCCTAGAGGGAGGACTGTCTTCCATACTAAATCTCCTTCCTTGAAAGACTTCAGTTTTACCTTCTTGTTATAAGCTCGGGCAACAACTCTCTTCCCTTCCTGAATCTGGTTCAAGGCCTCAATTCGGGCTATATCTAAATCTTCAATCCCCTGACACATAGCTTCTATGTACTCATCACTATGTAACCCGAATTGATTTTGAATCCTGACAGATCTTACATTGATTTCCATGGGAAGAACCGCATATTGCCCGAATGTCAAAGCATAAGGAGTTGTCCCCGTTCCTGCCCTCTTAGAGGTTCGATATGCCCACAAAGTATTCCCTAGCTTTTCATGCCACTTTTCCGGGCTATCTATCACCATCCTTTTGATAATGTTTATCAAAATCTTGTTGATAGCCTCTGCTTGACCATTTGACTGAGGGTAGTAAGGACTGGACTGGATCATCTTTATTTTGTATTTGTTTGCAAATTCTTCAACTTCTTTTGATATAAAAGATGGCCCACGATCCGTGACTATGGTTTCGGGCACCCCAAACCTGCGCAGAATCTTGGTCTCAATAAATTTATTGACCGCAGCTGAAGTTATGGTCTTTACAGCTGAGGCTTCTACCCATTTGGTGAAATAATCCGTCGCCACAAGTTATGGATAAATCTGCCCGATGAAGTCTATTGCCCATCCTCTAAAGGGCCAAGGTTTAACCACCGGATTTAAAGGTACTGAAGGCACATGTTGAAGGGGTCCATGCCTTTGACATTCCTCACAGCCTCGGGCATAAGACTTGCAGTCTTTTTCTATATCGAGCCAGAAATATCCATACCTCCTAATCAACCACCTCATCTTCGTTCCAGCTTGATGTGCCCCACATATCCCTTCATGTACATCGGCCATTACTCTCATAGATTCCTCTTGGCCTAGACATTTCAGTAGTAGCCCATCCGGAGTTTTCCTTAGCAGGTTCTCCTCCCATAAGACATACTTAGTTGCTTGTTGTTTATTCTTCTTGCTTGTGGGTGAAGAATGATCTTTCAAATGATGAATGATAGGCGATCTCCAGTCTTCCGTCTCGGTTTCTAGGACCATTACATCCAGACTGAATCCCCTTTCTAGGGTAGAAGGAAGATTTCTTCTTTGAATCTCGACATCTACTCCATACTTCCTTTCCTGGATTGGTACTCCCGAGGCTATTTGTGCCATCTCGTTGGCCGCCAGATTGAACTCTCTGGGAACATGATTAACTGACACCTGAGAATCCCAATAGCTCAACAATTGTGTGGCCGCCAAGTAATACCCAGACATGGTGATATGTCTGCACTTGTATTCTCCGTTTAGCTGGTTTATCACTAACTTTGAATCACCAAATACCTCTACCTCCATTGCCCCCAACTCTATCAAGATCTTCAAGCCAATTATTAAGGCTTCATACTCCGCCTGATTGTTGGTATTCCCTTGGTAATCTAGAAGGAACGAGTAATAGTGGTGAACCCCTTGGGGATTTATGATGACAATCCCTGCTCCAGAAGCCTTCTGAGTGTAAGAACCATCAAACTAAAGCTTCCAAAGAGTAATCCAGAGACCAGTTACCCTTTTTATTTCTTGTTGGACCCACTCTTCTTTGCCCGAGATGCCCTTGCCTGGCGGGATCCAAACATTAATTACTTCCAGGATCCCTGGTATATTAACAATCTCATCTTGAGACTCTTGGTGCTCTGCTAAGAAGTCAGCAATTGCTTGGCCCTTGACCGCCCTTTGGGGTACATATTGAAAGTTGAACTCTGATAATGCTAGAATCCACTTCGCAATCCTTCCTGTTAGCATTGGTTTTGACAACATATATTTTATCACATCTGTTTTGGCGATGATGTGCACGTGACAAGGTAACATGTAATACCTCAACTTACTAGCAGTGAAATACAGAGCTAGGCACAACTTCTCTATGGGGGAGTATCTTGTTTCTACTTCAGTCAGAATTCTACTGAGGTAGTATACTGCCTGCTCCTTTCCGCCTTCATTGTTTTGGGCTAGTAAACTCCCGATTGATTTCTCTGAAGCAGAGATATATAGCTTTAAGGGTTTTCCCCTTTGAGGTGGTACCAACACTGGTGGAGAAGTCAAATAGGCTTTGATGCTGTCAAAAGCCTTTTGGTGTGGTGGTCCCCATTCGAAACTTTCTTTATCCTTTAGTCTCAATAGAGGAGTCAACGGCTGAATCTTGCCTGCTAAATTGGCAATGAATCTCCTTAAGAAATTAATTTTGCCTAGCAGTCTCTGAAGTTGCATCTTGTTGGTAGGCAGAAGTGACTCCATTATTGCCCGAGACTTGTTCTTGTCCACTTCTACACCTCTTTGATGAACCAGGAATCCCAAGAAGTTGCCCGCTCTTACTCCAAACGCGCACTTCTTTGGATTCATCTTGAGTTTATGGATC
The DNA here is from genome assembly GCA_035220775.1 of Malus fusca. Classification (NCBI taxonomy): domain Eukaryota; kingdom Viridiplantae; phylum Streptophyta; class Magnoliopsida; order Rosales; family Rosaceae; genus Malus; species Malus fusca. The sequence continues at coordinate 46,669,697 of CM069073.1, read as the reverse complement.
CTCATCCTTGTCAATGCTTGCCTGAAGTCTATCAGATGTTGCTATTCTGTTTTGGATTTCACCACAATATCATCGATGTACACCTCCATGTTATGGCCAATCAAATCATGAAAAATAGCATTCATTGCCCTTTGGTAGGTTGCACCAGCATTCTTGAGCCCGAACGGCATGACTAGATATTCATATGCCCCCACATGACCGGGACACCTAAAAGCTGTTTTATGTATATCTTCTTGGGCCATCTTTATCTGATTATACCCGACATTTCCATCCATAAAAGATAAGACTTTATGTTTTGCTACTGCGTCTATGGACAGATCAGCCATGAGCATATGATATTCATCTTTTGGTGTGGCGCCATTAATATTTCTGTAATCAACGCAACATCGTACTGCTTTTGTTATGGCTTTTAAAACGGGTACAATATTGGCCAACCACTCTACATATTTGGCAGGTCTAATAAATCCAGCTTTCACTAGTCTTTCAATTTCTTCTTTGACCTTTTCTTCTATTTCCTTTGACATCATTCATGGTGCTTGCTTAACAGGTTTATATCCCTCCTTGATGGGCATTCTGTGTTCCACCAAGGTTGAATCTAAACATGGCATCTCAGTATAATGTCAAGCAAAACAATCTTTAAATTCTTGTAGAAGATAAACAATCTTTGCCCGATCATTAGTTTCTAATAAACCACTGATTTGTATAGGTCTTAGATATTCTTCTGTCCCTAGATCAATAACTTCCAAAGGATCCTGAACTTCTAGTGGTGGCTTGTCTGGTTCTGCACATAAAAATTCGACTAACTCCGGGTTTTCGGGCAAGTCGTCTGGCCCATTCAAGTCATATATGCACTCGGCCATTCGTATGGCCACCTCCAATTCTTCTCCGCAAAGTTCTTCCCTGCTTTCATCCTGGCCAGTCGAAGTTCCTAGTTGCCATTCGTGCTCTTCTTTTCCTAAGAGCTCCCTTTCTTGTTTTCTTTCTCTCCCATACACCAATAGTCTTTTGATCAGGGACCTGACTGCCGTTACCTGATCCTTTCTCTTTTGTTCTGTCATTGATGGTATTGAGGTGTTGGGACGATACAAGGTCTATCTCATTCTTCTCTAGTGAGGTACATTCTTTGTTCTAAGAGCTTTTGGGCCGTCACCTTAGTAGGGCGGCCGTTCTTATCTGCTCCCGAACATTGCAGAATTCCTACATTGGGATCGTAGAAATTTACTTCCGCTACCATGGCTGTAGGAAGAAATGGCCGTGATTCGGCCTTCACCATCTCCCAAAAGCTTGGTTCCCTCGTTCCTGCTTCATGGTAAACGACAACTTGTTGATGTAGAGTAGAGGGTATGGCAAGACTTTGGTGGATCCAGTCCCTTCCGAGTAATGCTCCATAGATGGAAGTACAATCCACCACAAAGAATGCCAACATGATTTGTTTGGATCCCAAGTCCACTTCTAAAGGCAATATCCCATGAGATTTGGTGATAGCACCCGAGAAGCTCGAAACTGTGAGATCTGTAGGAATGAGATCTTCTACACATCTCCCTATCTTCTTCATTTGCTTAGCGGGCAATACGTTAACAGCTGCTCCACCATCAATCAAAACTCTTTTGAAGGGCACCCCCTCCAAATGAGCTGCAACATATATTGGCTTAAGATGGTTGGCTAGCAACATGTTTGGGCGGCTGAACACCATTTTATCAGTATAGATTCTTAACGGACCATTATGGACTGTCTTGGATGATTCAGCTTTTCCCAATTCTTCTTCTTCGGCTACTTCAACGCTGACATGGGCCATCATTGGCTCTGCTGTCAAATAGTCACCTTCCATAGTGGCGGGCTGATCAGGTTCAGCACCAAACATGGCAGATAACACATACGTCATGTTGATATGAAAGGTACTAGGCTATGGAAATTCTTCTTTCTTGCTCCCGATCTGTTCCATAAACTCATTTAACCAGGCCATCGCATCTTCTGGGAATAATGGTTCTGGTGCCCCCTCCTGTTGATTTATGCTTGAATCTGGTATCTGCTTGGGAACTTTGCCGAAAGGATCCAATGATATAGAAGGGAGCTTCCTCTCAGGCGAAACAGTTCCAAAACAAATAGGCTATGTCATCCATCCAGGAGTTGGCATCATTATCATATCTTCTTGAGCTCTCCTCAATATCCTGTACTTCCCAGGGTGTAGGCTTTGTGGTACATGATTTCCTTCACCCTCTGTTTTGCTATTAGCCCTCTGCACCTCTTTTTTACTCCTCCAGTTAAACTGACTACTTCCCCCAGATGGTGTTTTTTCAAAGTTCTGATTCTTGGAAGCTTCAGATGTCGCGGGAGTCTTTAAAGAATTCATGTAGGCTTTATGCTGCCTCTGGACCCTTCTGATCATAGAGGTTCCCATTTGTTTGGTGGGTTGTCCATTTTTCCCGACCACGTACCATTTTCGCCCAAAACGGGCAGGGTTATCCTTTTTAACAGGATTTGTTATCCTATCATTCGTTTTCTATTCTCTCCCTACGTGGCCATATTGAGGATGCCTTATTTCTCTCTCTTTTATACCTTTAGCCTCCTTGTCTTCTGCCTCCTCAGAAGCTTCGTGATTTCAAAACACTTCTGATAAAGCTCTAGGTTGGGAATCCCCTCCTAACCGCTGAAAAACACTTCGGGAAGTCTCTCTTCCTGTTGTCCGCCTAGTTTTTTCACAGGCCTCTTTTCTTTATTCTTCCTTTTTCCTCATGATTAGTTCATGATCAATGAGGACTCCTGCTGGCGGTACTTCGAGCTCACACTCGCATTGGCATCTACTGCACAGAACCATCCCTTTGATTATGGCTGCTTTTGGATGTTCGAGCAATTTGATCACCCTTTTTGTGGATTTGTTAGCATGCCTTCTTTCTTCTGTCTCCTTTGCAACCTTTCCTTTCCCCTTCTTAGCCCATGCTAAATTAATCATATTAACTGGGGCTTCTGAAAAGGGGTTTGCATGCTTGTTTAACATTGTTTCGACTTGCCCCTGATATGGGCTTGGTGGATTATTTGCCAAGATCATCTCTTTATCTGGCTAGCTGGCCTCCAGTTTTTCTCTTTCTTCTTCTCCATCATCTTCCTCCCTGACTAGAGGTAAAGATAGGGGAATATTTGGTCTCATAACTAGGTCTGTTTTCCTTTTGAAGCCTGCGGAGGCGTTTTCCAATCTTTGCAACATCTGCAACAAGGTAGTTTGCAAATCTTTAGGTAGCCTTGACATATTTATTTAGCAATTAGGATCTGATCAAGCTATCCCACCGGGCGTGCCAAAACTATGTTCGTCTTAAGGAATATCCAGTCAGGATGTTCCCTGGCCAACGAGCACACAGTTCCCCGAGAGGTTAGCGCCGGTTGATGTTGTCTGTCGGGCTTCTGCTTATTGGCGGGCTGTAAGAGAATGACAGGGTTAATTCTGAAAGGTGCCTTTGTGGGGCCTTAGGTGTAGGCCTTGAGGCTCACAATCAAAATTAACTTTAAGTACCCAGGCGTGCCACTGCCATCTTGAGCATGACAGATGTAAAATCAATGTTAAGTTTTATTGTGTATATATATATCTGAGAAACCCAATTAGTTATGAAATGTGCCTTCGTAGGGCCTTAAGTGTAAGCCTTGAGGCTTCCCGTCAAAACGAACCGAATACTTGAACATATATTGGTTGTTTCATTGTTGCAGAAGTATCAAAACCGTTATACTTCAATTGCCCGAGCCCGCAGAGCAGAATGAATTCAGATAGGTGCCTTTGTCGGGCCTTAGATGTGAGCCTTGAGGCTTCCTATCAGAGTTAATTCTATACTCAAGCGTTCTATGGGAATCATGATATAACAGAAGTAAAACTAGAGAATAAGCTAATTACTTGCACCCCAAGTAACTTCGGACTTCCTGTTATCAAGGATTGTCGTGGATGGGTTAAGTCCACATAAGGTTCTTTTTATGCCTTGAGACCAAGGACTTTTAATTGATCAATCTTGTCTGCCCGAATGGTTAGAACTTAGAAGTCTTTTAACCATAAATTGGCTTGCAATAACTTGGATGCAGATGGAAACATACATCATATTACTAGATATATGAATGAAAGACAAAAACAAAGGAGGTCGGGCAAGGTTTCACCTTGTCGGGCAAGGCTGATCGTCTTGCAACTTCCTCTCTTTGTGATTTACAAAGTGTTCGAATGCTAAAATGGGAGATTGGAAGATGAGTTTATATGAGGGAATCGATACTACATCAAGATTTAAACAGGGTAGCAGAGCTTTTACAAAGGATTTTTGGTGAAGGTTGATCCCGAAAGGGATGAAGGCTGGGGGGCTGACTACAGCTTCGTGAAGGCAAATCTGGTTTGAGGAAAGTTTGTGCTTGTATTTGTTTGTTTGATTGACTGTCATTGTCTCTGATTTTTCTTCCCCCTTTTATAGACGATTTGGCTTGGCTGCCTGCAGTATTGATTTTGCCCGAATGCATCTGAAGGGCAGTGACTCATCAACTTTTTACTTGTACTGTCATTGTAAAGTACTTTTGGGCTGATTAGCTGGCTGGTCTATACCACTTGACCTCTAGGTAGATGAGCAGGTGGTTTTGAATGATCTGCACTTGGTCGGGAAACAAGCTCCTTCTTTCTTCTGGGCTTCAGATGGGCCTTGGACTTTTCCTTCTTCTAAACCTTCTTTTGGGCTAACCCAAAGTTCAAGTTTTCTCCCAAACACTATCTCCTGTCAAGGATTTGGAAAAAAAATCATTTTTCAGAATTTTGATTAAAATAATTGGTGTTTACATTGAGAATCGAGCATCCAATTTGTAGGAATTGGGAGAAACAAAAAAAAAAGTACCTGTAAAAGCAATGAAATGAGGCTTTTAGCTTCTTCAATCAAATGAGAGGCAGACACCATAAATTATTTAATTTAATCAAATCATTGGTGAAAGAGAGTTTGCGGTTGAGAAGTTTGGGGAAAGTTGGTGAAAGAGAGTAATCAAACCATTTGAAAGATGGTCACCGGAGAATACGTGGAATTCCAGTAGGAAGATTTGTGGCCTTCGATCTGAAATGTTTGTGCAGGTGAAGAATTTGGGTGGCGTGCTCCTTGCACGCGCCTTAGTTAGGTCTTTTTGTTTTGTTTTTTTTTTTTTTTTTCTCTTGTCCTTATCATTAAATAAAGTTATAGGATGATTTTTTTATTAAAGATCAAAGTTTTGAAGCCCTTTTCATTAGTTTTCCTTTAAAATAACCTTTAAATCGGGATTTTTCGTTTATAACTGTCGAAAAGTTTTGTCCCGTTACTTGATCTTTGCATTTTTTTTTTCGCGATTTTTGGCGTATGCGATCTCGAAGCATATACAAACAAGTTTGACAGTTGGATCTTTGAAACTAGTTTCGTACAATGCATTTCCCATCAAGTTCAATGGTATATATATTTACTAACTAGATTTTAATTTATTTATTTTGTACTTATAACACTTAAGAAATTGAATAATATATATATGTAAAAAATATTATTATGGGTTTTTGTTAGAAAAATATATTATTGTGGGATTTATGTAAAAAAAATTGAATTTGAAAGGAAGAAAGTCACATTTTCAGTCATTTTTATAATAATTTTAAACAAAAAAAAAAATACCTTGCGCGACGCCTTAATGTGGTCGTTGCGCAAAACCACTTTGTGCGACGTCAAATTGTATACCTACGTCGCGTCAGTTGTGATAATTTTGGCGGTGCAATAGTAAAAAATACGCGCTTTTTTTTTCAAATTTCCAAGTTTGGCCCCAACTCTTTCTTTCCTCTCGTTAATCTCAGACTCTCTCTCGACCTTCCCAAGTTTGGACCCTCACTCAGGCACTCTCTCTCTCGTTAATCTCAGACCCTCACCTCACCCTCCTCGCCCTCACTCAGTCACTCACTCTCTCGACCTCACCCTCCTCGCCGATTTTTCTCCTCCTCCCACATCAGACAAGTGACTCACCTCTCATCCCTTACTTCCTTTTCATCCCTCACCTTACTGTGCACTGATTCTCCCCCAAATCAGGTAAATTTTGGAATTAATTTAGGGATGGAATTCTAGATTAGGGTTTGTGAAATTTAGCACTTGGAAGATAAAGTATACTGTATACTGAGGGTTTAGGGGTTGAAATTTAATTTAGGGCTTGAAATTTAGGGGTTGAAATCTAATTGCATCCAGAATTGGATTCCATCTTTTGCTTTGCTTCATACTCTCGAAAGAGATATGCTTCAAGGTCCTGTTCTCGGATTTACTTCCAGCTACTGGAGTATTTCAAAAAGTCGAGTGGACGAAAAGAAACCCTAATCCTAAGGATTACAATCTATCGTCATCTCTGGTAATTCCTCTCTATCTCGCGTTCATCTCTCTCCCTCTTTGGCATATTCTCTCACTTATCTCAGACCAATCAGTTTCTTCAAGAATAACGCCTAGGATGTATGATTTGTGTTGGTTTTTGCTTTCAACTGCTAAACTTCATAAGTAGTAATTAAATAATTATATGCTTTCATCTGCATTTTAAGTGTTTTTGAGTATTTTTCTGTGTTTTGGATACGTACTCATATGGTCATTTACATAATCCTCCATGGACTTGTCTGTGCTGAATTGTTGTCCCTAACCTGTTCGACGAAATGCCTCAACAACTTTGATTGAGTTGGATTATTGGGTAATTTATACGAAACTACTACTCCTCTGTTCAGGTCCACCATCTGCTCGACTTAATGCTCTTGCAATTGAAGTTTACTGATCTTTAATCACCACTTTAAAAGACCATGTAAAAGATGATATATTAATGTGCCAAAAGAAAAAGATAGATGTGTTATTTGAATGCAGAGTTGAGTTGGTTGTGGGTTCTGTGGGATTCTTAAAATAGTAATGTTTTACTATTTATGCATGGTGGGGGAGGGGCGGGGGTGTTTCCTCAAAGAGTGATGCATTTCACCCCTCGAAAGAACTCAAATGTTGGGTTAGATGAGGCGTGTAAGTATCACATTTGTTTTCTTGTAAGTATCACTTTTATTTTCTCTTAGTCTACAAATCACAAAAAATGTTGTATGTTTGCTCAATTTTCTGGTTGTTCAGGCTCGATTCAACCATAACAGAACATAGTGCATTTTCTTGCAAACCATGTATCTGGGATGTGCTATATATTGGTTTTGATTACTTTATCTCTCAGTTTTTTTAATTGACTTCACATTTTCTTTTTCATTTGTTTTATGCAAAAGAACTGTTCATTACTTTATCTCTTTGGTTTTTGCATTTTCCATTTTCCATTTCATGGACTCTAAATCCGGGTCATAATTTGCAAATTCTTCTGGAATTTGGTGGGGAGTCCTTGTCACTTGTGGGGGTAAAAATGTGCTTCTGTCACTTAGTAGTTTTGATGCATATATTATGTGGGGTATATGTAACAGTGAAGCATCAAGGTGTCACAAGTTTACTCTTTTTAGGTTTGACTCTTTTTAATCAATCGTGTTGCCTTGGATTCATTACACATTTTAATCATTGGTTAATGTTTGTTCAGTTTTCTTTGCTTTTTTCACACATGGTTTATTTGTTCAGTTTTCTTTGCTTTTTTCTTCTAGTTTCAAATGCAAGAAAGGATTAGTTTCTAATGTTATATTTTTATGGTTCAAAAAGTGTATAGATGTCGCAGTTGATCACTCGTCGTCGGAGTGTGATCAATGCGCCTCCTACATTATCATCATCTACTGCTCCAACCATGACTGCTCCATTGATTAGGGAGCCTACACCCCTTGCTGAGGCTACTTCTACGGCGTCCCAAGTGCCCGTCTCATCCACGTCATCAGTTTCGGAAGAGCAGATGAGGGCCCAGGGCGAGTAGATGAGGGCGCAGCTGATGGCCCAGGGCGAGGAGATAGGGACCTATGTCGGGACGGTGAAATACCTTGTACAAGCCATACAGATGTCCGGCCTCCAAATCTCGCTACCAGCACCTCATCTTGCTCCACCTTCGACCTCATAGCCACATCGCCCTACCGATACCTAGTAGCCTAATGTATTAAACCTAGTTCACTTGTAGTTTTTTCTTTTTTGTTCGAACATCTTGTAAGTACATTTTCATATATTTTATAATTAAATACTTTTGCTTGGTTAATTAATTATTCTTTAGAATTTAATTACAATATTTATCAAAAATTAAAAAAAAAAAAATTTTTGCCAAAACTATGCACCCACTCTGCGCGACGCACATCCTACCGTGTGTCGCGCAAAGCCACTTTGCACGATGCAGGACGTGTGTAGCGCAAACCCTACCGTCACTACCTTGGCGTGACGATTAGCGCGCAACGAAGGTTGCATCGCGCAAACCCTTAGGCAACGATTTTTGACTATGTGCGACGAAGCTACCTACGTCGCGCAAAGTGTTTTTTTTACTAGTGAGGACTGTCGACACCGAAAAGGCTCTATGCCTTTCAATTTTTCTTTGCCTTTCACTGTTAGCCGAAAAGAGCCTACAATTTGGCCACAAGGTTATTGGGGTTGCACCCACCTTGGCTCCACTACTGCCAGCGCCTTGCCTATGCGATGTAAGGCTCAAAGTAGTGCTTGTAACCCATCCATAACAATGGAAAGGAAGTTGGGGATACAAACCTGAAAGTAGTGCTTGTAACCCATCCATAACAGTGGAGAGACTACTAGTAAGAGGACCCATAACAATGGCGGTATGATAAAAGAGATGTGCAAACAACAGTCATTTCCGCCACAGCAAGAACCATTACAGCACAGACCGTCACTTTAGCAGCCTGAGGATTCCCAGCTCCCAACTCATTTGAAACTGAAGCCCGAGTACTACAAAGTTGGCAAAGAGTATTCTTTGAAAACTATGTAGCTACAAATCGAAAGTTTTCTGTGTCTTTATCAGGATCAGGTTAAGAGGAGACCTTGCTGTGGCTCCAAAAGCATATGGTATGAAGTAGTTTTTGTCTAAAAGATATGTGAGTATATATGTGAAAGAAAATAATGAAAAAATGATGCTAACTACACAATACATGGGTTTAGGGTTTTTATTTTGTTTGCAGTTTGAGAGCTATTGGCATGCATTCCTCTTTAGTGTAATTTTTCTCTAAAGTTTCTTCATAGGAGGAGTTCATGTACTATTATGGAATGCCAATAATATAACTTTTAGTGTTTTGTATACAATATTGGCGTTTACTATTTTGTCCTTCTAATATTAAAGCATAGTTTTTTTTTTTTTTTTTAGACAAACGATAAGATAAATTCAACTCAACTATGGGGAGGAGAGAGTTTGAACTCGGGACACGGTAGGTTGAAGAGGAAGACCCTATCCACCACTTTCAAAATATGGTTTCTTAGTCATGTCATTTAACTAGGGGTGTTTTATTTATTTATTTTTTAATTTAACCATAAGACATTCTGCCTTAATATCACAGGTTAACAATCTCACACCCTAGCTCTCAATATCTCTCCCACCGATAACAATCTCTCCAAGTGTTTTCTTTGTAATTTTCATACAAAGAAGAAAACCCTAACGTTCTATTTATATGTATAGGTTTTAATTACATCAAGGAATCCCTCATGAACAAATAAACCTCACTAAAAAGGCTTTAAAATGCCGAATAAAGTAGGTAACGAGCAAAGCCGATTGGCCGCTCAAGGCTGCAACTTCCATTATGTGCGCTTCTTGTTCCTGTTAGTTGTTGTTGAAGAAGTTGAGGTTATATTATAAAAACAATTGGCAATATGGAGAATAGCCCAACCTCTTATAAGTCCTTGCAAGGTCCTTCCTCTCACCAATGTGGGATTCATTCTCAACATGCCCCCTCACGTATGGCGAATTTTCAAGCCTAACACGTGGACAACACAAACGGGGTGACGTGGAGCGTGTTGGCCATTGGGCTCCACACATGGACAACTTGTTCTGAGACCATAAAAAAATTGAGGTTCCACCATAAACCAATCGGCCATATATATTGGGAATAGCCCAAACCGGTCGCTCGGTTGGCCGCCCATACCAGATGTTTCCATTCCACCTTGATAGTGATCCGATAATTCACAACATAAAGAGCGTCGTCACAATTTAAAGAGCCAAATTTAAAATTGGAAAATAACACCTATATTGTCATTACTTTATCGTGGGATTTAGGACCTTGAAAGTTTCTCCTCAAAATCTAGTGTAATTTGCAAACTTCTTTCTTCACAAGTTTGTTTTGTAAGTTTGAGTTCGCTCGGTGCTTAGAAATGGACTGGATTTGATAGTTCACTAGAATCAAGGCAAGTGAAAGAAGAAATGAATAAATTTTCTTTAAGTTGCAGGTAGAAGATGAATTACTCATGAGTCATGATGAAATTTATAACTTCAATATCCACAATATTGTAGGTTATCATTGATACTATATAATTTATCACCTTTAATTCCTATAAATTATATATAAAAAAAATAAAAAAATCATTCATCTCTACTTTCATTTCTTATCTTAGTATACTTTAAATCAAGTTCAAATCTTTTGCACCCAAAATCTTCTATGGCCTCTTTGTAACCTCTCATTTGTTGATATCTAGCCATTTATTTAAACTCCACTTAACCGTATTAATTAACTCTTCAACTTATCTCCTCAATAAAAAAAAATGAAAAACTAAAGATAAATTAAGTCAAAATGACACATGTTATTCACGTATATAAGTCATAGAGAGGCCACATAAAGTTTTGAGTACAAAAGATTTAAATTCCTTTAAATTATATGATTTATCTAATTCAATGGAATTCTAATTAACACCAGATCAAGAACCAGAAGTAACACTATAGTTAGTTATTCCATCTTTTTCATGAACTGAAAGTTTTCATTGAAAACTGTAACTTGAAAAAAAAATTTCATGGCCAAAGAGCAAAGATACCAAGGCAGCAAACACTTAGTATATTGTATTATTTATTTATTTTTGTTCTATATTTGGCTACACTATTAGTGTTCAATTTTATAATAAATAATCTAATTAAGTATTACTAGGGGTCCCAAATGGACCAATGCTGCATATCTTCGTAGTCCATTGACTCGACATCACCTTCATAGTACTTGTTTGGACTGGAATTATCAGTGTCCCACAAGTCTCCCCCTAACGACGACGGAGCCTCATGGCAATGAGCCCTGCACATGTACTGCATCCACATCTTTGGCGAGTCCAACGGCGACTCATTAATCGCCTGGATTTGACTCGGAGACAGTCCCACCGTCACTGGCGCTGAGCTCAAACCCCTCGACGAGTCACCCGCCTCCTCCTTTGGAAATGCCTCCATTGGCAGCTGCTGTCGTCTAACCCTCAATGCAGCCTCTTGAGCCGCTAGTTGCACGTCCATTGCGCTTGAACTGGCCGGCCTCGGAAGACTATCAGCCATTTCAGGAAAATTAAGCGCCGCCCCACACCCTTTGAGGTGCAATGCCGCTGCATCATAGGCCGCAGCTGCCATTTCTGGTGCCTCGTAGCTTCCTAGCCATATTCTGGTTTTCTTTCCTGGTTCGCGGATTTCGGACACCCATTTGCCCCATTTTCGCTTGCGAACTCCTTTGTATCTTGCCGGAGAGACGCGGCAGTCTGCAGCCTGGGATTCCATTAATGAAGGGGTTTAATTAATTTCTCGGTTTTGTGATCAGTAAGTGTTTGTTGTTTGATTAACAATTATGTGTGCAGTTATGTCTCCTTTATATATATATATATATATATATATATATATATACACGTATCCAGGTATGATCGTGCGGTGATTATTAAAGCATTAGAGGGGAGGGGGTGGTGGAGTGAGTTTCCGAGTAGTTACACGTAAGTGGGAAGATGCTGGCAAGTGGCAATTGATGCATGTGCATAATTTCCATAGCAATCAAATAATGCCACGTGATTATGTTCACACAGCCATAGTTTACTTACTGTTTGTACTTGTATAAGTGCAAATATGTTGCATGTCATTGTCTAGGAATGGTTCTTTACACCAAGGAAATAGATAGTGCACAAATCTTTGTGAACGTAAATAAATAAGATATGGATAATTATACCACTTAGTATATACTCTAGTAGTATTTCTCTTTATTTTTAAGTAAGAAATTTTAGGTTTAAATCTCGTAAATAACGAGTTCGATACCAATTTTTTCATCTACTATTTAGTGTAAATATATTGTTGTGTAAAAAAAAAAACAAATCCTATAATCAAACCAAAGTGAAATACATACAATGACTAGAGCCCCTAACTAATAACGTTGAAAATTATGAATGAAAAATATAAATAACCCATTAATGCAGGAAATTATATAATTAACTAATGAGCAAAATGTAACTGTTATCTTTAGAGGGTAAATTAGGAATGAAAAATCAGTTCAAACTTTGACCTCAAAAAAAGAAAGTTTGCTTATGTGGAATGTTGGTCAAAGGGTATAATCTAAAAATGGATAATTTTTAGGCTTTCTTTTAAATATGTTAGCACTCAGGTTAAAATCGACTTTTCAATATAATTATGTCCTTAATCTCTAATCCTTTCTTCTCTTCCTCTCCAAAACAGTAGAAGTCACATATATAGTAGACACTGTGTCGAACAGAAGCAGCAACTACAGATTTAAGGGTGAAAATAGAAGAAAAAGAAATGGAAAAAAATAAAGTCTTTATATATTTTCTCAGACAGTGGCAAACATGCAATGACAAAAATTAAACACGGGCAAAATCGTCAGTGCACTGTGCTTATGAACAGTGATTCAGTGTGTTTTCAATTTTAGTATAGATTGAATTTATTAACCAACCAGCTAGCTAATTAACAAGAAATAAACTAATATGCTTGATAATTAATATTAAAATCTCGCAATCTTTCTCTTTGTTCTTGAGTTGTTTCACGACAAAGAAGAAGACGCATTGTTAGAAAGATGGAAATTTGCTCTGCTTGATTTGTTTTTTTAACTTAAATTCTAGATAAAAATTGTTTTCCTTCAAATGCAATTGGTAGTGTAAGTTCAACCCAATCAACTTTTGAATGGCCACCGAAAATATTTGCCTAAAAGTTAACCCTAATTGAATTGTGTCCGTACGTCCATGCACCCGTACCTTATTTCTCATCTTAGTCCCTACCAATTCGATTTGGTTTTCTACATCCCATGACTCCCATGCAATCATGCATTGCCAAAGTGGAAGATTTAGAGAGAAAGCCTCTCGATCAACCATTAGGATTCTCTCTAATTTTCTTTCCATTTTCTTTCCTCTTCTCATCTCACATTTTTTATTTTGTTTTTATCTTTCTATATAAAATTAATATAAAATATTGACATGACTTAACCATAACCGTTCAAATGAGAGACGATGAAAAGGAAGGAGAAAAAATAAGGAAGAGAATCCTACTCCCAGCCGGAGACATGCATGGTCAAGCAGGGTCTGGCGGTTCACGCGTAAACCGTACGTCGGGTACAGCAAGGGACGGTGCGCGGGATCCATTCAGTCAACTCAAAAAGTTGTTTCGATCATTGCATGCATATTTTCGTAGGTTGTTGGTGACAAAGTGCTCCATGGATGACGAACCAGCTGGCAGTCGTCAAGCTTAGCTAGAGACAGCCTGGTTGAAACTATATGACTAACAACAGTGAAGGGCCTGACCTGATCTGGTCTCACCTGAGCTGACCGGACCCCTCCAATCCAAAATAGTATAATACTATAGCTAGCTGAGCTCCATATATATTACTTTAGCAAGAATACGTGTCCACGTGGTGTTATACCATGTAAACTATGTGCTTCGTTTTGATGTCCCCATCAGATGATGGATTCCGAATCTCAGACATATCTACACCTAATTTGGTAAGGGAAGTTTTAACGAAAATGACCTGTCACTATTCATTCTTAATCAAAATGACATTTTGTGTATAAAAAGTCCATAATGGATCAGATTTTTTTCTTTATTTACTCTTATGCCATTACAGCAGGGTCCACAATGATGTTAACATTTCTGTCTGGGAAAACATTATTTTACATTATTCTATTAAACTTATGCTAATTTTCAGCCAGTTCTTCATGCTTCCATCATGTTGTCGATGTTATGCAGCTCTTCTTCTGTCAAATTATTCCAGTACTGTTCATCGCCTTCTACTAACTCTGCATCTCTTTCTCTATCTTCTTTCACCTTGTAGTACATTTCTATTGTTTCTTCTTTGAAATTTTGAGGCTTCCGATAAGGCTGATGACTGATCATTGTCTTACTGTAAATATACATCTCTTATTCCTCTGCTACTAATACCATATCATACCTAAAATCTTCAAACTCAGCTAAAGCAAACATTTGGATCCCTCTAAATTTTAAAATATCTTTGTATGAAGGAGTCCACTTATGTAAGGAGATAAGGGATAGTCTAAAGGACTCTTCATTAATCATGACTATATGCCTAGCTTTCTCCTTATGCATATGTACATACCAATCTGGAGGACTACTAATAAAGCTTATGCAAATTTCTTTCCACATTTCCAGATAATCTTTTGCTACTTTTATAAGTTTTTCAAGAAATGATTCTAGTTGGGAAATATGGTTAATGAATATTTTATCAAGATAACCAAACTCTAACAGTAAGGCAGGGGTAACTTCTACCACATTATGCTTTTTCTGATACTCATAACTAAAATGCCATGGTCTAAAATCTCTCATGTTAATCTTGGCCACAGCTATGCTAACCTCTGGTTTACAAATACAATTCTTTGTACTATCACAAAGACATGGAGGATACATCTTTGTAATAATATTCATCCCTGGTTTTGGATCAAAGATGGACTGATACAAGGCGCATTGTCATTGTAATTGTAACTCTTTCATTGATTGTGATGCTCTGCTCAGGATCTCATTTTGCATATATGTTGGCATTATTCTTAGTTTTGCTTTTGAAATTTCTTCTAATAAAATATCATCTAATATTAAGTCTAAAGATATATTCCTAAGAAAACTTTCATATTTTTCTTTTTTGTCTTTGTCACTCAGATGCTGATGCTGCTCCATTTCAATGTCTTCTTCTAAGAGCTCAATCTTAATCTCTTCTATGGGCTCATTAGCCTCTTGTTCTATGGGTTCAATAACCTTTTTTCCTTTATTCTTATGCTAATCAATTTCTAAACCTATTTTCAATTCTCTTTTCAGGGTGTCACTTGTCTTCTGCTGCATTCTAAAAGCTTGGAGTTCTTGGTTCATTTTGGTAAACTTACTGAGTAAAGACTCGTGTTCTCTAGAGATGACTTGAAGGTTGTGCTCAAGAGAATGAATATGATGCTGGCTTTGATGGAAATTAAAATTAAAACTATCAAACTCTTGTTCCAAGGCTCTAATTAATTTTTCATGACCTAACCTCATGCTTGGCTACTTGATTTGGATATTCCAAAAATTATCTAAGAGAACATGTTGCCTATCAGAAAGCCCTGGTGCTCTTGACCTATATCTCAGGGTTGGATTTCTGATTCCTTCAACAATATTGCCATTAAAGTTGAATGTAGGTACTAGTGGTGATGCTGGTCTGTTTATGCTATTTTGAAATCCACTGAATGGTGGAGGTTGATGGTGCATCATTATGCTATTGAAAGAAGCTCTTCTGCCTTGCGGCCTTGTGTTATTTGCTGATGATGGTCCACGATATTCTATACATGTTCAACTCTTGATAAGATATTGGCTAATGTATTGTCATTACCTTTTATATGTTCAAAAATTGGTTTAAAACAATTTCCTGTAATTAAATCAACAAAATTAACCCATCTTCGGGCACAAAATTAACTCATCTTCGGGCTGCCTGTTTATTAGCATGTATCTTATTATAATGAGAAACTATGTTTTGACAATATGTTCTAATCGTAAATACTTCATTATGTAAAAATAAAGAAAATGCTTCAAGTGAATTAATTATCCCTAAAATTTCTAAATCTGTTGATGGTAATCTTGACTGTACATCATTAAATTTTCCTGATTGATATCTACAAATTTGTTCGTCAGTCTTTGGTGACTCCTTATGCTTTTTCTGGTATAGTATACCTGCCCATCCTAATGATGAAGCATCTGTTTCAACTATCTTGTAACTATCATCTAATGGTAATGTTAATGGCTAAAGTTTAGTAATTTCTTCTTTTATATTTTGAACTAATTTAATATCTTTACTATTAAAATATTTTTGTCCTGTTTTGCTAGTTTTACTATGTAATATTGCTATTTTTCTTCCTAAATCAAGGATAAAATTTCTTGCATAATTTAACAATCCTAAAAATGTTTGTAACTGTTTCTTATCTTCTAATTTATCTGGAAATTCTAACACATTTTTAGCTATATGATCTTGTAATTGTATTGTACCTGACTTGATATACATTCCTAAAAAATCTATATCTTGCTTTTCTAATGCTATTTTATTTTTGCTAATCACAATTCCATTATTGATAAATTCTTGTAATACTATCTCTAAATGCTTCCTATGTTCATTTTTATTTTTACTATGTACTAAAATATCATCTACATAAACACTACAAAAATTATCATATTTTTTGAAAATTTGATCCATCTTTCTTTGAAAGATTGAAGGAGCATTTTTAAGTCCAAATGACATAACTAGCCACTCAAAATGTCCTTCTGGACAAGTAAAAGTTGTCCACTCAATTGATTCTTCTGCTAATCGTATTTGCCAAAATCCCGATTTACAACCAAATTTGCTAAAATATTTACTCTCTTGAATTTTATTTATAAGCTCATCCTTATTTGGTAACTTATAACTATCTTCATATTTCTGGCCAACCTATGTTAATGTATTTATATTCTTCTTCATGTTGTTCTTCTATGAATGCACACATATACTCATCTAGATTACTATTTGTGCTACTTGAATCTTCCAAGTCTGAATCTATCATGTTAATATTCTCTATACTATAAATACTCTCATTATCACTTAAATCATCTAAACTGTATATTGACTGAATATCCTCATCTTCTTCTAACTTAAACAACTCCAACAAATGTACTTTTTCTTTCGACTGTTTACCTAATTTTGGACATTTAGGTCTAATATGTCCAGCTTCTCCACATGAATAACATTTACAACTACTCTTATCTTTTGGCGCTTTATATTTTCTAATCCAAGGTCTGCCACTTCTTTTTCTAAATTGTTTTGGAATATATTTTCTCTTCCTATATGTTCTTGAAGGTCTTATATTGAAATTCTTATGCTGTTTGTAAGGTTTGTATGACTTATATTTCTTTTTGTATATTTTCTTATGCTTATTTTTCTTATGGCAACCATATTGTTGTGGTAAATCTATATTTTTACAACTCATGTAAAATTGTTTCCTAATTTGTCTCTTAGCTTTTATTTGACTACACTCTTGTCTAAGTATATCATATACATGTTGAATTCTAGGTCCTATTGCAATATCATTCTTCTTTGGATGCTTTTGCCATTCATTCCAAATCTTTTCACCTATTGGTCCTTTTATTTTTGTCATATAAGTATCTAATAAATTAATATCACTAATTCTACTTGTTCTTCCTAAATATTTAAAGAAATTTGTGGTATACTTAGTTATATACTGTAAATCACAAATTTGTAATTGTTGTAAATTTCTAAT
Source organism: Malus fusca (assembly GCA_035220775.1). Taxonomy (NCBI): domain Eukaryota; kingdom Viridiplantae; phylum Streptophyta; class Magnoliopsida; order Rosales; family Rosaceae; genus Malus; species Malus fusca. The sequence continues at coordinate 46,652,121 of CM069073.1, read as the reverse complement.
TGCTCTTATTTGTTCTTGTTCGCTTCTGCCATCTTACCTATTATGATCTAAAAGCTCTTGTTTAATCAAAGTAACAAAATCATTAATATTAAAATGTGTTTTAGCTGCCTGATGCTGTTCTGGATTTTGGACTTTCCATGACTGGAAATAATAAAAAACTAAACCATCCAAAGTATGCTCAAAGTAATCTAACATACTTTGTGAATTACTAAAATCTAACATTAATGCTGCATGTACACAGCCTTTTTCCCATCTCTCAATCGTTCTTTCTCAATCTTGTGGATCTACATTATCTAAATTTAATATATTACCAGGTATATTAATTTGTTCTAACCCTCTCAAATATGGAATCCTATTTTTTCTAGGTTTTATCATATTTTCTTCTATATAATCTACTTTTGCTTTTTCATTATATTGTTCATTTGTTAGTCTCAAAAATTGTTGATCAGTTCTACTTGCGTGTCCTGAATTTTCTACTCCTGATGTACTACTTTCTTCTGCTGGATTACATTCTGCTTTCAATTCTAATAAATTATTATATTCTTTTGATCCTAAAATATGTTCCACTCCTATTTCTAAGATTAAAATTTTCATCTCTTCGTCTGAAATTCTATGTAGTCCTAAATCATATGTCTTATATTTTTCCAAATATTGTTCTTCATCTAAATGATCAATATCTTCTATAAGCTTATCTACAATATGATCAAAGTTTTGCTCAACTAAATTAATATCTAAATTATCAAAAGCCATATGTATACTCTCATTTTCTATTTCATCTTCTTCTATTTTTTCTAGTTGCTTATAGTTACTAAACCTAATTGTTGCTTGACCTGTACTAGTTTCGTGTATTTGTACTTTATCTGGTTGTCTATTTGTTGCTACTTGTAAATTAGGTAATGTCCACTGAGTTCCTTCTAAAAAGTTATTATCTACGGGTTTTGCTTCTATCATATTTACTTGTTTACTACCAAATGTTTGAACTAAATTTTGAAACTCTAAATTAAACTTATGATTATATCTATCAAACACTTTACCTATATACATTAAGCTAATACACAAATTTTTATACTCTCCTTTCATATTATAATTTTTCATTCTTATGCTCACTTTAATATATTTACTAAATTCATTAATCGTCATAACATAATTTGGAATATAACCTATGACTGCTAAGTTTGAACTTAAGTCTACTTTAGTTGTTGCTATTGCTGCTTGTTAGTGATTATCTCATCTATCATCATATATGTATACTAATGCTTTTGTGCCTACTTGTACTCTGGTTAATCCTGTTATTCCAATTAATATTGTTCTTATATGAATCTGACTAAAATGTGATTTTCTCAAGTGAGTAACTGCTTCTTTACTAATTAGATTAAGTGTGACTTCTTTATCAATACAGCTAACTTCATGTTGACTGATGCTACTTACAATTTTACTTATGTTTTCAAATAAACCTAATTGATACAAGTTATATTTATTTTTCTGTGTTCTCTCAAAACCTCTTCGAATAAATTCTTGTGTTTCTTCTTCATTTGGATAAATATCTTCAGCTCTAACTACTTCTTTTCCTTTTTTCCTAAAGAGTTCCATTTTCTATTATCAAAAGGATTTAGCTTAGGTCTTCTATTACTATTTGCACTTAAAGTTAAATTTTCTAATTTATCTAGCAAAGATGGTGGAAGTGATCAAGATGCGTTATGTAAAACCTGGTTTATTTCTGCTATTTGTTTTTCAACTTGATCTAATTTGTCAGCCAAACTTAAAACTAATTGAATAATTAAATTATTTTGCTCTAATGGGAATATTACTACTGGATACTTGTGTTGAAAAATCTGTTAAACCTACTGGTTCTTTATCTAACTTACTAATTTCTTTCAAAGCTTGGATATATTTTCTGCTAGTTCTAGAATCTGTCATTAAACTAATAATTTATCTATTTTATTATGCAACTTATCTACTTGTTCACTTAACTCTTTTTGTACTAATTGAATTTCTTTGAACTTCTAATTTTAGCTGCTTAACTATTTCTAATGATCTAAGTTCTACTTGCTTCGGCTTACTATCTTTGAGATCGACAAGCTCTTTTATCTCTCTTTTGCTAGGAAACCTTTGAATATTTTTATTATTATCTTCTAACTGAAATGTAATATAATCTAAACTTTGTCTAATTATTTTTATGGAATTTTTCTGAAAATGCTCTAACAATTGGTTTAACAAATGATTATGCTTATTATTTTCTAATTTTATATTTTCTGCTCGACTAATAATAAGATCTACAATACTATTGGCTTGTGGATTTTCTTCACTATGCAAAATATGATTATGCTTTCTCGATGGAAAATAACAAACTAAACTATTTTGGTCTAAGGTTATTTTTCTTTTTTGAGGTTCACTAATTTCTAAATTAAGATAATCTATCATAAACTACAATCTACCTGTCTCTAAAGTTATTGCTAACTGGTTTCTTAGAAACTCTCTTTCTTTTCTCAAGGTCTCTAAAGCTTGATCTGTTGCTCTTTTTGTTTCTAAAACTTTATGATGTACTTCCGTGTTATTATATTTACGAATAAATGAAGGATGTTCAAGATAACCAAGATAAAACTTTTGCTTCTTCAAAGTCCTGCTCATTCCTTTGGATATATATGTTAATCTTCTCTTTATGCTATTTATAGTTGGGTGTCTGGGACAATAAATATCTGATAATTGTGGTTGACAGGGTATGCAGAGACAATAATATCTGTTATTCATACAAAATAAACAAGTGTGATATCAGTTGTATCAATGACTTCCGTCCTCAAGGTACTTTACTATTATAATTATACTATTAAAATGCTAAACTTGGCTCTGATATCAAATTCGCAACGCATGCTCGGTTAAATAGTCAGATGGCCATTATAACAACTAGACATAAGACCTTGCACATGAAACTCGACATGTTTCAGCATGACGGCCGCTCACAGTACAAGTATAAGGCCTTAAAGGCTGAACTCAGAGGTATGAAGAACTTAGAGGTACCCTGGTTAATGTCCAGTTATTTGTATGGCAAGCATTCAACTATAACAAAGTGCTCGAACAAAGTATAATCATCAGTTAGCAGGTTAATAATATAACTACAATAGTGTTTCCCTGTTTTGGACTAGAAGTCTAATTAAACAAGCACACTAAAGACAGAAAAGAAAGCTTACTTAAGACTTGGAGATTGCTTGAATATGTACACTTGAACTTTTATTGATATATGGAATGTTTACAAAGATAGTTGTTTACAAGAAAGTGTTTACAAGGAAGTGTTTACAAGGATGATGTGAAGATTACGGATGCTTGAGAGTATGAAGATGGTGTGAGTATGAGAGTAGGGTGTTCATGTATTGAGTGGTTGAGGTGTGTTCTGCATGGGAGGAAAAGCTCCCTTATATACAAGATCTAATTCTTAAAAGACAAAATAACATTTCAACTATTTACAACTTTTTTGAGTAATGACAGCACACTGTTTCTGAAAGTTGTCAGCACTGTTTCTGAAAACTGACATACTTGTCTTTACTTTAAAGGAGGTCATGTGAATCTATGCTGTCTTGGCTGCTGAAATGTTTGCCACCTTTTCCTTTCATCCCAATGTTTTATGCAATTATCAGGCCTTCTTGTCTTCTTTTGGTGAAACCACGTAAATTTTGTAGAATACTGAGCCATCTTGTACAGATGCTTGAAGGGCATGATTGACATTTTTGAAAATTTATGTCCTGATGATTAAAAAGAAAGTTTTTTGGGGATTTTGGTTAGTTTTCCATTTGGTAAATTACTTGGTAATTTGCTTCCTCAATTATAGGATCTAGAAAGGATTCTCTTCATAATGTTTTAAGTTTTTGTATGTTGGCTTGTAGCTCAATTGTCAACCATGCACTTGAGAGTGTTCGAATCTTCCTTCCTGTAGCTTGGATAAATTTAAAATAAATTATCTTATCGTTTGTAACAAAAAAATGAAATGTTTTGTTTTCAATAAAATATACTTATTGACTTGCTCTCCAAACTTCCTAGAGTGAGCTACAAATGCTGTTAATTATCTTTTAGAAGGGTAATGAACAAAATATGTCTGAAGTTCCAGTTGATGGGGGCCTCTTCCAAAGAAAGAGGATGCATTGGCTCGAGTTCTTGAAAGGGAATATGTTGGTCATGTTAGAGCTTATGGATTTGGGGTTACACCTTCAAAGTTAGGTGCTCAAATTATAAACAGCTCATGGAAGCAATCCATGAACAATAAACTAGAAACTGTATTAGGTTAACAAAAGTTTCTACATGAGTGTATAATAATAAGACGTACGGTCAGGCAATGGTGGAGCTAGAATTTTCAGTGAGGAGGGGCCTCTTTCATAAAGGTGTTTTTTTTTAACAGATGGTATTTACGAAGCTAATATAATATATATATATATATATATGTGTGTGTGTGTGTGTGTGTATATGTGTGTGTGTGTGTGTATCAAAATCAAATGTCCAAAACAACATATGCATGGATAATATTACATACTCACAAAAATTATAATTGTCTTCAACAAGTTTTTATATTTTAAAATCATTTTATTATAACCTCGTTGCCTATACTATTAAACTCAATGAGATAAATAAAAACTTTACGAACCATAACTCTCATGTAATATGTAGAATAGAGAAGAAACAATAGAGAATCAAAGAAATTTAAAACTTATTTGTTAAATAGGTATCGAATTTAGGATGATAAAATGTGTAAGATTTCAAAAAAAAAAAGGGGAATTTTTTAAATTCTTATAACTTAAAGTTTTCTCTTCCAAGAAAGGCAAAATATTGCTTTGATTTTAAATGCTATTAATTTGTGTTAAGGAGATAGATAAAATATTAAAGCTAATTGGGAGATGGGGTTATGCTTGAAACGTGGAAAGCAGGACTTGAAGCAATAGAAAGATGCATAATTCCCTAATATATATATTTGTTTTAGAAAGGCAGGATAGGTCTAGGCAATCCCTGGTCCTTTACTCCCTCTGCCAGTGTGGCCAGGTTTCATCCTAAGTTTTGTCAATGCTAGTTTTATAGAATGATGCATTGCACCCATATATATTTTCTTTCTTTTTTTCCACAGAATGAGAAGCATTCTACTCATAAAAGAGCACCTACACAAGTTGGAACTTCACTGGTAAATGATATATTGGTTTCTTATCAGTTCACGCAAGGCGGCACCCGAGTCCTTGCTTATTAGAACCTCACCAATGTCAACTGCAATAACTTACATTGGACTGCAAAAGGCAAAGTAGTGGCAAGGGCAGAAATTGTCGATGCAAATCCTAGTTTCACTGGTACATCACACTCCACTTGGGCAGATTGCTACAAGTTATGGGTTAACGAAATTGTGCCTTGAAGTACCATTGTTCAGGAGTTCACGTGAATTTTAAAAACTTGATGAAGTTTTGGGAAGCAGAGTTACTTGGCCACACGAGTCTCCAACCGAAGGGTCCAGAGAGCCAGATGGTCGAAAATAACCCGAAAACCGTCTCTAACTGAGGGCTAGGCCAGAGGGCTCGTGGGTCCGACGGAATTTGAAAGGGCCAAAAGGCCAGAGGGCTGGCTCCTTCCAGCCAGCCAGCCAGCCCCGGGCTGGCCAGAATTTTGCTTAAAACTGTAGGATTTCCTGTCGGATATAACCGACAGGAATAATTTACTGTCGGTTATAACCGACACGAATAGTAACGGCTAAACATGAATTATTTTTATTAATTGCAATTGTGTTGGTTATAACCGACACGAATAGTAATTTGAATTGCAATCGTGTCGATTATAACCGACATGAATAGTATGAAAATTTTGAATACAACGGCTAGCTGAGTCAGCTAGCTGTTGTATTCAAATTTTTTTTATGAATTTAAACCTTTTTTTTCTATTTTTAAATTCTATTTTTTTCTTTAACTTCCTATAACTTCTATTTTACAAAATTTGTTTCATATTTTTTTTAAATTCTATTTTTTTCCTATAACTTCTATTTTACAAATTTTGGTTCATATTTTTTTTAACTTCTATTTTACAAAATTTGGTTCATATTTTTTTTTAAATTCCATTTTTTTCCTATAACTTCTTTTTTACAAAATTTGTTTCATATTTTTTTTTAAATTCCATTTTTTTTATAACTTCTTTTTGACAAAATTTGTTTCATATTTTTTTAATTCCATTTTTTTCCTATAACTTCTATTTCACAAAATTTGATTCATATTTTTTTTCAATTCCATTTTTTTCCTATAACTTCTTTTTTACAAAATTTGTTTCATATTTTTTTTAAATTCCATTTTTTTTTCCTATAACTTCTATTTCACAAAATTTGATTCATATTTTTTTTCAATTCTATTTTTTAAATAATAAATTATGTTTGGCCCTATGGTCCATTGATCCTCGGTTGGAGACAGTTTTTTGTGATAGGGCTAAAACAAGCCCTATGGCCTTTGGCCCTCAGTTGGAGACGGAGGCAAATATGGCCCTGTACTGTTAATTAAAATATTAATATATTGGAGGGCCCGCGGTTGGAGATGGCCTTAGTGACGCGATGTTGAGGAATGACGAAAATTTATTTAGCTTCTTCAGCCTCTCACGCATCTCGTTAAGCCTCTCAATATCAGGCTCAACCACATGTTGCTCCCTCCTCGAGACTTGTGGAGGCGTCGTGATTGAGGGTTCACCTTCAGTGGTAGTCTGATGCTGCTGCTGTGGCCAGCCTCCATGCTGATTCTGGCATCAACATGTACTCTCTCTCTTCCTCTTCCTTCTTCCTTCTTCCTTCTCGATCTTCATTCTCTCAAACATCACCTGCACGCACATTCTATGCAATGAGAGCAAATACACACGATCAAGTACACGCGCAATGCCATAAAAGAATTACTTGGAACACTGCAGATAGAACAAGACTGAAAATGAAGGCGAGTTTAGGAGACTAAAAACAAGAAAACACGGACAACCAAATTCCATCCAAAACGCCGAGTAATTAACATACAAGGCTCTTTTAAATTATGTCTCGTAGCTATAGAAATCTCTATCATTAAATCAGTAACAAAAGTAGAAAAAGTAGAAAGACCTTCAACACAATGAACTATGCCGATGGCTCCAAATAATTATAATGCACAAACTGTGAAAAATATAAGGTTCTAGACTCGCGAGTTGTTTCAAGTGCTCTTGTCGAACAATAAACACATACTACCCACATTTAACCAAAAGAACGTATTGACAATTAACAATCATGCCTGTGAAGGGGATCATGCAATGACACGCACCAGAGCCAAATCTGCTGGAAGACAAAATCCTCCGAACGATATCACAGCATAAACAAAGTAATTATATCAAAACAATCTACATCAGGGAAAAATCATAAGAATATCAGAGCACTAATTGTTCCGTGATTCCGAAATACAAAATAATAAAAAGCTAGTGGTCAATACACTAGACATACAACTTATATATGATTCTAAATAATTTTTTGTTGACGATTACCTTAGTGGATCGAGGCTCCAAGTACATCATATTGAATAAGATCATGGAAAGGGCAGCGATAAGGTTATAGTTATGCAACATATCCGCCGACTTCCCTCGAAACAACGAACTTCTATGTCTCCACAAATGACCCAACAATGCCATCCTAACACTGTACGACATGGCCTTGAAATAAACCTTGTAAATCTTGCTCTGTACCATCCCAAACTGCTGCGGCGGCAGGCTCCCCGCCAACACGTGGCTCGACACCAACGTAATCCACATGCACATCCCGTAAGCCGTAGCCAGCCCGAACAGATGCGCCACGGACATCAAACCCTCCAGTAAGTCACCCGATGCTATGGACCTGAATGTACCGTACCAGAACTCTCTTCCATTGTCCTTCAACTGATGCAGCCTCTTCTGGGTCCCACTTTTGAGCTCCTCCGCTCCAGCCTTAACCTTACCAGCTGCTTCCTCCGCAGTCTCTTTCGCTTCTTTCGCTTTTTCAGCCAAGTCACTTTTGAGCTCCTCCGCTGCAGCCTTCACCTTAAAAGCTGCTTCCTCCGTAGTCTCTTTAGCTTCTTTTGCTTTTTCCGCCAAGTCACTTTTGAGCTCCCCCGCTCCAGCCTTCACCTTACCAACTGCTTCCTCCGCAGTCTCCTTCCCTTCTTTCGCTTTTTTCGCCAAGTGTTCGCGCTGTCTCGCCTTCATTTTCAGTCTTGTTCTATCTGCAGTGTTCCAAGTAATTCTTTTATGGCATTGCGCGTGTACTTGGTCGTGTGTATTTGCTCTCATTGCATAGAATGTGCGTGCAGGTGATGTTTGAGAGGATGAAGATCGAGAAGAAAGAAGGAAGAGGAAGAGAGAGGGTACATGTTGATGCCAGAATCAGCAGGGAGGCTGGCCACCAGCAGCAGCAGCAGACTACCACTGAAGGTGAACCCTCAATCACGATGCCTCCACAAGTCTCGAGGAGGGAGCAACAGGTGGTTGAGCCTGATATTGAGAGGCTTAACGAGATGCGTGAGAGGTTGAAGAAGCTAAATAAATTTTCGTCATTCCTCAACATCGCGTCACTAAGGTCATCTCCAACCGAGGGCTGGCCAAAGGGCTCGTTTTAGCCCTCTGGCCCTCCAAGATATTAATATTTTAATGAACAATACATGGTCATATTTGTCTTCGTCTCCAACCGAGGGCCAAATGGCCATAGAACTCGTTTTAGCCTTGTCACAAAAAACCGTCTCCAACAAATGGTCAAATGGCCATAGGGCCAAACATAATTTATTATTTAAAAAATAGAATTGAAAAAAAATATGAATCAAGTTTTGTGAAATAGAAGTTATAGGAAAAAAATGGAATTAAAAAAAATATGAAACAAATTTTGTAAAAAAGAAGTTATAGGGAAAAAAATGGAATTAAAAAAATATGAAACAAATTTTGTAAAAAAGAAGTTATAGGAAAAAAATGGAATTTAAAAAAAATTTGAACCAAATTTTGTAAAATAGAAGTTAAAAAAAATATGAACCAAATTTTGTAAAATAGAAGTTATTGGAAAAAAATAGAATTTAAAAAAAATATGAAACAAATTTTGTAAAATAGAAGTTATAGGAAGTTAAAGAAAAAAAATAGAAAAAAAAGGTTTAAATTCATAAAAAAAAAATTTAAAATTTTGAATACAACGGCTAGCTGACTCAGCAGCCGTTGTATTCAAAATTTTCATACTATTCGTGTCGGTTATAACCGACACGATTGCAATTCAAATTACTATTCGTGTCGGTTATAATCGACACAAGTGCAATTAATAAAAATAATTCATGTTTAGCCGTTACTATTCGTGTCGGTAATAACTGACAGTAAATTATTCCTGTCGGTTATATTCGACAGGAAATCCGACAGTTTTAAGCAAAATTATGGCCAGCCCGGGGCTGGCTGGCTGGTTGGAAGGAGCCAGCCCTCTGGCCCTTTGGCCCTTTCAGATTTCGTCGGGCCCACAAGCCCTCTGGCCTAGCCCTCTGTTAGAGACAGTTTTCGAGCTATTTTCGGCCCTCTAGCCCTCTGGACCCTTCGGTTGGAGATGGCCTAATGGCTCTTAGCTGGCATCTTGTGTATCTTGCCCAGCACCTCCCCGGTTCATGCTGTTGATAAGGACTTGGATTCGGAGAATCTCTTTGCTTGTCGCAGATAATTATGTGTTTTAATGCTGTTCTTTTTTTGCGTTTGTAAAGTTGATATTTTTTGTAACTTTCGATACAATACTTGTTCTATAGCTATAATGATAGATATGGAGTCAGAATGCTGCACTTGTTCTTATGTGAAGTTACATGAATTAACGCTGGCTAAATCTTCTGTGTTTTTCCTTTCGTTTTCGCCTGGATGAGGATATCGGATCCTTCATCTTAGTCTAGATACTAACACAGACTGCATGTGAATGAATCAACACCCTAAACTAACATGGCTCTCCGCATTGCGAAGGTTGGGTAACGTCTATTGTAGACAGTCTGTTTCACTTTTGCAAATAGGCTGTTTCACTTTTGCAAATGGGCTGTTTCAACATATTTCACAGAGGAGCAACATGTTCGTAATGTCAAGGCTTACTCTCATTTAGAATCATTCTTGGATCGATCCCGTTTAGTAACCAAATAAAAGATGTTGAGATGTGTCATTGACCAAAAGAATGCTTGTTTTACTGAACCAAAAAATTGGCTCATGTGTAAAGAATGCAAACATCAAAGATTCTGTACCTTCTCAGTGAACCTTCTACTGTTAAAATATGCCTACAAAAAAGGACTAGCCTTCGATCATTTGAAGCCGTAGTTCTTCCATACAAGGCAACTAAGCTTCGGAATGAACAGCGGCATACTGTGTGATCTTACGAGTGATTTGCCTTTGTAAGCCGTTCAAAGAGTCATAATACTATTTAAATTACACATCAAAGCGAAAATTATCTTAACCTAAAACACCTTTGCTATGAGCATAAATGAAAGATGAAAACTACATTTATTCAGGTAAACGAAAATAAAAGTACATTTGGGACAATGCTAAAGGTTTATAGGATTACCTATATCATCAACACTATGCTCTATGCTCTATGCTCACAAAGTTTATTTTGAATTGGTTGAATTACTACACCTTCAGACACCAAAATAGCCACCATCTCATCAGAATCAACTCCCGCATCAACTTGGTTGCGCCCCACACCCTCGAAGAACTCAATCCGCTTAGTAGTGAAATCAATTCTTTTATCCAATTGATGATCAAGTCCGATCAAACTTTCAAGACGACCAGGATCAAGAAAATTCTTACCTTCCAGTTCCAAGTATTCAATCAAAAGCAGCTTCTCATCAAGTTCTTGATTCTTAAATCTCGCTTTTTCCAATTGTCTGTTCAGCTTGGATATATTGTTCTTAAGAAAGGATTCTTAATCCACCATGAACTTACCTTGCCTTTCTTCAGGTAAATTCTTGAATTTGTCGAGTACATAAAATGCTTCCTGTGGGAAGGCCACACATCCACCTTAGTATCAGAAGTATTGTAAATAACAGCACATGCAATAACCCCACATAAAGTTGTGATCTCATTCAGCTTTCTGAAGAAACTAGCCTTCCTTTTTTTTAAGGTTGCTCTCCTGCTTGGTTCATGAGAAATCAATTCATGCTTAGTCGTATTTTTAGCCATGCTTGGGAATACAAAGAAGCAGCAGGTACCTTTCGGAAGTTGCACATGAGATGGTTATATAGGGAAGTATTTCGGTGGCTGCAAGGAGTCAACTCAACTGTAATATTGCTCTTAACTGTAGCATCTTCAAGGATATAGGTATCACCTATAATTGGTCAGGAAAAGAGTAAGTACGGTATATAATTGAATAGGCTTACTAAACAAGATTTTCAGCATTTAATTTGTCAACCAAATTCAGTTGGAAAATGTGGAAATTTTCAGGTCGACGGGCCGAGGGCCCACTCTAACAACACCGATACTGTCCCCACTTAACCACCTGCACAATCCTCAGGTGTGGGGTTTTATCACAAAAGGCCTCGATGTTAGTTAGAGAGGGGTATTTCTATTTAAAGCACTCTTCTCTTCTCCCTCTGTCCGATGTGGGACTGGGGGTTCCAACACTCCCCCGCACGTGAGACCCCACTTATGGGTCACACGTGAATTTTCCACACATCGGCAACCACGTGGAGCCATGTCGGGACTCACCCAATCACGCGGGGCCAATGGGGACCCACCCAAACACGTGGCATCTTTGGCCTACGTGGACAATCGCGCGGGGCCAATGGGGACCCACCCAATCACGTGGCAGTACGGGCCCGCCTCCTGGCTCTGATACCATGTGGAAATTTTCAGGTCGACGGGCCGAGGGCCCACTCTAACAACACCGATACTGTCCCCACTTAACCACCTGCACAATCCTCAGGTGTGGGGTTTTATCACAAAAGGCCTCGATGTTAGTTAGAGAGGGGTATTTCTATTTAAAGCACTCTTCTCTTCTCCCTCTGTCCGATGTGGGACTGGGGGTTCCAACAGAAAATGACGTTTGTATTTCATTTAAGAGTAAACAACCTTCTAAAAGGATATTCAACATACGACTAAGATTATTTGCATGACCTAGTGCATTTGTAGAATACATGACACTCGCACTAGTGGTGGTAGTATCTACATTTGATCATTGTGACTCTTGCGTAACCAGCATTAAGCCTTGTTTACTATACATACTTCGTATCATATTTCACATATTTTTCCCATAAACTTTGAGAAGGAAAATAGAGTTATTTAATCTTGTTTCCTTATGTTTACGATTTTTATTTCAAATCAAACAAAAGCAATGAAATTTAAATTTTCAGTTTCTATAACCTACCATAAACCTTCTTCTACTAGCCCTCCATGACTGCATGCAGTTAGAACTCCAAGGAAAGTGATGTGGTTGGGTGCAATTCCACAAGTCTTCATCAACTCAAAAAGATTCAAGGCTTCATTTGCACATCCATGTTGTGCTTTGCTACATATCATCACGGACCAGGAAACCACATCAGGATTCTCTATCTCTGTAAAGGAAAAATTAGCAGAATCAATATCTCCAGATTTTGCATACATGCATATCTGTGAATTTTGAACAACAGGAATTTCCCAAATCCAGCTTTTACAGCATATCCTTGGATCTGCTCTCCAGATCTTGCTGCAGCCAAATCAGCACACGCACCCAGCATGCTTGATATTATGAATTCATCAGGCTTCATTCCAGATTCTAAGAGTTTATAAAATAAATCAAATGCACTTTCAATTTCCCCATTTTGGATATAACCTGCAACCATGGATGTCCACGAGACAATATCTAGCATAGGAGTTAAGTTAAAGCATCTCAACGCATAATTGGATAAACCCAAAGAACAGTAGAAATCAATAAGCCCACTTCCAATGAATTCATCTCCCTGTAGGTCACACTTGTAGACTTGAGTGTGAACTTGTTTCCCGTACTCAAGAGCTTCAACCGATTTACAAGCTCTCAATATGATTGAGAAAGTAAATGTTGATGGCTTGATTCCTAGCCTTTGCATCTCTGATAGAAGATTAAACACTTCATTTGCATGTCCATAAGAAAAGGTCTCTATTTGGAGGAACCCCGCAATCATGGCATTATACAAAACAACATTGCGGTAAGGCATGAATTTGAATATTTGTATCACCTCACCTAAGCCACAAGTCTTTGCATACATATCAAGCAATGTCGTTCCTACTGCAACATCCAAGTCCAACCCCAGTTTGACATTGTATCCATGAAGTATTTTCCCAAATAGTCCTGAATTGTCAAGAATTTTGCCACACGCCTTGAGGGCACTCCCCAATGTATAGGTATTCAAGCTTAACCCACACTAATGCGTTTTCACTAGAGTGGTCAATGTTTCCTCGTTAGCACCAATTCGAGCATAGCAAGCAATCAAGGAATTCCATGAGACATGGTCCAAGTTATCCGAACTCTGAAACAAATTCCTAGCATGATCAATTCGGCCACACTTGGAGTACATATCAATAAGAGAATTGGTCAGAACAACTTCTGAGCCCGACCCATTGACGACTATCAATCCATGAACCAGTTTACCCAGCTCAAAATCACCGGTTTGACCACACACACTCAAAACACCGGCATAAGTAAACCTATCAAGTTTTAAACCAGCCATTCTTGCTTCGTTAAAAACACCCATTGCCTTATCAAACAGACCCACCTCGTTATATCCAGAAATCAATGAGTTGTACGAAATGAGATTCCGCTTAGGAATTCTATCGAACAGGTGGCGTGCACTGTCGAATTCTCCGAGCCTGGAGCACATAGTGAGAAGATTGTTGAGAAAAAACATACAGGGCTTAAAGGAGGTTTTGATGATGTGGGCGTGGGCAAGTTTGCCGTGGAGTGAAGACCAAGTTTTGGTAGCGTGTTGGACAAGTTTTGTATAGGCAACATTGTCGAGAGAATAGTTGGGATGGCAAAGTTGAGAGCACTGCTGTGGAGTAGGTGCGGGTTGAGGCAACATATTGGGTTCTTTTACTTGACCATTGGAAACCAGAGGGTCGAAAAGTTGAATGGAAAGAGAACACTCAGGTTTTGGGGACCCTGATTTATGGAGCAACATGATTCAAGTCGACATCGATTGCGGTTCTAGTAATCTTTTTCTATAATTATTATGGGTTGTCCAGTCATCGTGGGCCGTCCAGTCAGGATTGGCCAAATCCTATTGCAAGACGAATTGGTTTAGATTAGGATATCCGTAGTCGATACCTTGTGCAATGAGGAGTCTTAATAGGTTAAGGATGCTGAGATTTAGAAGATGAATATGTTTTGTTAATTAGCTTGGTTCAAAATCCTATTGAAGTTAGGATTGGCCGAGACCTAATCATATTAGGTTGAGAAGTTCTAATCTGAGTACAATTCTAGCTCGGCCATGAGGGGGTTTGCTACTATAAATAGAGAAGATAATGCATTATTCAAGGCCCCTCCAATTCAATACACAACTGCCCTGCGCAAACCTCTCAAACATCTTGAGATTTTTTATTTTCTTTTTTCTGCCAACACATCTTCAGTTTGGATAAACAGCACTGCTTCGAGATCGACTAGTTATTTATCCAAGTCTCGGTCGACAAGGATTTTCGAGTCTTTGTTGGCAGATGTCATCTCATCAGCCTTCTCAGCAAAGTAAGGTGTTACAGGTTACTAGGCTCGGCACGTTGAACGCCGAGTTATTTTATGATTGGATATTCACAAGTATCTTTTAGAGTTCGGCATTCTGACGCTCGAACCACATTTACAATCAAAACGTACATCTCTTTCGAGTACTTGTGTCCATATAGTTTGGTACCAGTTCGGCGTGCTTATACTCTCACGAATATAATCACTATGACCGAACCCGGCGCTGACGATTTGTGAACTTCGCAAAACTAACAGCCTTGATTTAGACCTTTTACCAATGATTTCGGATCTGGAAAGCGCACCTGAAGGATATCATCAAAATGAAATTGCTTTGTAAGGAATGAAACTAAGAATCCATTGTGTTTATAGGAACATAACAATGTTCCTGAAAGATATCGTCATGATGAAATTCTTTTGTAAGGAATGACAGTCCAATGCCCATTCTGTTAATAGGAAGACAACAACTTTATATAATAACACGAACAGTAAACATATACAGTGAACCAGCAGTCCATAGAGGGATCACTAAACACAACCACCACAATGGGCAGGCAATACACAACATTGAACAGAAGACCAATAAAATACAGCCAAACAACCTGGACCATAAAAAAATACACAATGGGCCTAGGAAACACTCCTACAGTGTAACCTTGATCCATAAGAAATTAAATGCAGTCCCACTGTTATCCACAAAATTATGCCATTCTTTTAGCCGAACCACCCAAAAGAACTGTTAGTGTTTACTTTACTTCTAGAATGAGAGTACTATTCTAATTTCCAAGGCTCAGTTTAATACAAATACGTAAGTGTAGGCTTGAGAAGTGTCTCATACTAGAACTATTTGACTTGCTCAAGATCTTGTCCAGTGTTGATTGAGCCAACAATGACGAATGACAATAAGTTTCTCATCCAAAATAAAATAAAATAGATTCCACCGGAGCGTTCAAATTAGCCCACTCTTAACTGTTCATGATGGTGTATTTGTTAGAAGAACATAATAAGGGACAACTTTCAACGCAATTAGAAGTCAAGCAACTTCGAGCAACCAATATATGCAATTCTTATTATAGTTCAGTAAACTTACTAGTGACAGTACCTGGATTTCTGAAGAAGACTATGCTTGATTTTTGGAGGCTTTCTCATAGAATTAACTTTTTCCTTCACGATGGGGTTGAAGTTGGAGCATGTACGAGGTTTTCCAAGAGTAACTTTACTCGCTAGCTGCTTGGCTTAGTTGTTTTCTTGAGTTTTGCTTGACTTAGGTATGTGCTGTGTTTGGTTTTTCTTGAGTTTTGGTTGATTTGGATGAAATTGTAACCATTTTGTTTTGGGTTGGTTCTGATCCTGTACTAGGTTTTCCTCGCTGAGAGGATATTTTTGCATTTTGGTTCCGTCGTTGATCAGTCGCAAATTTGGCAGTGTCTCTGGCGGTCCCCTTATTTTTTTGGGTAAATCTCCTTCCGCCAAAAACAATTTCCTTGCTATTTTTAGTACTTCGTTCTCCTTCTTCTTCTTTATTATTATATACCTTCTGTTTATTTATCATGTTTGTAAGATTGGTTTATCATTTATGCATGTTTTTATACAATTGTTGCATATTTCATTTATATTTTACATATGTATATGCTTCACTTTTATCTAGTACGTACTTGAGAGATTGGTAACTTAATTTTTGGGTGAGTTTTTGTCATCGTTTTTTTGTACGTCTGGGAACCCGTTTGTTTTGGCCAAAATCAAAAGGAAAAAAAATAATTTTAACCAAATGGTGTGTTTTCTTTCTTCTTTGTCCATTTTGCCTAAATCATTTAACCAGAACATGACAATTTCACTCAAAAAATCCCATTTCCCTACTTTTAAATGAATTAAGCATGCCATTTTAACACCTCCTATAAAATAATTATGTAAACCAACTAAAAATCCGACTTTTTCCTACTTTTGAATGAATGAAGCATGCAATTTAAATTTTGTCCATGTGGTCTAAAACTATTGAATCAAAACATGACAATTTCATTGCAAAAACCCCATTTTTTCCCACTTATGAGTGAATTGAGCATAACATTTTAAGGCTTTGCATAAAAGATTATATGAGTCAGCTAAGAATCCTATTGTTTTTCTACTTTTTCAATGAATCAAACATGTCATTTCAAATTAGTAGCTCAATTTTCTTTCTGCTGTTACAACGAGTGGCTTAAGTGCCCCATTTTTTCCTACTTTCGAATGAATTGAGCATAGCATTTTAAGGCTTTGTATAAAAGATTATATAAGCCAACTAAGAATCCTATTTTTTCCTACTTTTTCAATGAATCAAATATGTTATTTCAAATTAGTACCTCAATCTTCTTTCTGCTGTTACAATTAGTGGGTTAAGTGATGTTACATATTTGTTTATGTTTCTGTGGACATTTTATCTTTTTTTCTTTGGAATTGCCTGCGGATCAATATCAGCGCAGAAAAGTCTCTACTGCGTGTGAATTCGGATTAGAATTCTTCGGCACTTAGCTGATTTTTGTTTATCAAATTGACCGGCCATTCTATATATTTGTAAGTGGTTTTGCCTTTGTATAAAAGATTATATAAGCCAACTAAGAATCCTTTTTTTTTTCTTTCTACTTTTTCAAGGAATCAAACATGTCATTTCAAATTAGTACCTCCATTTTCTTTATGCTGTTAAAATTAGTGGCTTAAGTGATGTTACAGATTTGTTTATGTTTTTGTGTACATAGACAAACCCGTTCATGCAAAGTTTATGTTACTAATTTGTTTCAACATCTCAACATTCGTTCATTTGATTTAAATATTCTTCTATAACATGTTAAAACTTTACTTTTTCAGTACCTTATCACAAAATAATTCCACCTTGGACAAATTACAAGGTATGCTACAATCTATGCTTTCATAAATTGCATTCAAATTGATTCACTTAAGAATGCATTGAAACATGTTTAGTTTCATGCCCGCAGCATCGCGCGGGCACCATTGCTAGGTGATCCTATTTCTCATAGCTTCAGAGGTTGCAGCCAATAACAACATATTAATTAATATAGTACGCTACAGATGGATTCAAATGGTTAGTTTCAGTCAATCATAAAATGGGACTTTTCATAGATGTTGTTCTGTAACTTTAATTCTGTTTTTTTTTTTTTTTGTCTTTTCAGTGCATGTTACTAGTTTCTGGTGTGGTTATTAATGCCACAGCTACACGCCAACAAGATACACTTATGTTTACACTTCACACCACATAAGTTGCGGGTCTGATAAGCCAATTAAATATGTCCATGTAAATTCTCTCTACATCTCCAAAAGTAACATAAAATGAGACGACTCACACTAGAAGTAAAAGTCAAAGACATCCAGCAAAATTCCACAAATGAACCCAGTCGGAACGACTCATTCAAAATAGCACCAAGCTAATCAGAAAACATGACGTGATGGAAACCACCCAATGTATTGTCACTAATAAAGAACATTTAACGGAAAGTATACCTTGTCAAAAGTGAAACAACGAAAGCCATCCATGTAATCAATATCCATCCATATGACGTCACAAGGAATACCCTTCTCTCGAAATGTTCTTGTAATCTGCAAGTGTAAGCCGGTCAATGATCATGCAAATTGATCACATGCGGCTATAGAAATTTGTACTAACTATATGTGTCAAAGAATTTACATAACTATGATGTAAAACTGGTGAGATTCTAGTTGTCAGTCTCATTTACATGTTGTCCGTATCACCAGAAACAATTGATGGCATAGTATTTGAAAATGTATTTGACGAAACATGTAACCAACAAGAGAAAGTGAGAGAAAACTAAGCATGGATGATAGCCTAAGGAAGAGAGAGAGAGAGAGAGAGAGAGAGAGAGAGAGAGAGAGTGTGTGTGTGTGTGTGTGAGTTTTAACTTGAGATATTTTTTATGAACTTACGTCTTGAACTTTCTTATCAGAGTCACTCCAACGACATTGATGATAGCCTAAGGACCACTTTGGGGGCATAAATAGTCCCTAGTGAGAAAATAAGCAACAATAAAAACAAATACACTAAAATTAAAAAGAATTATCAAAAGAAATCACATAACATATAGCTTCTGTCATATACCTGTGTTCTCTTCAAAATCCACCGCATTTAGTACTTATTGTTGTATGCATAATTTATTGAACAATTATGAAGGCCATAGTGAGAGAAAGGTGCGGCAATAGTAGAGAAGAAGAGAGAGATGTGTAATTGTGGGGTGTGTGTTATTCCACCCAATTGTGTCTTTATTTATAGTAGTAGGGAAGGTTAATTTCTTACCCTTTATGATTACAACATTTAATAGGTAATCTACTCCTAATAGGATTTACACAATCACATTCCTATTCTAATAGGACTGCAACACTCCCCCTTGAGTGTGTAAATACTCAAGTAAATGACGCATTAGGTGTTCAGTGATGAAGCATATACAGTTGATGAAGTCGTTGACACAATGAGCGGATGCAAGTCTCAAATCAACGGAAGAATGCATAAAAAAGGTAAAACTCACAAAACCTCGCTATGGTAAAACCCAAGGTGAGAGAAAAATCCATAGTCAAAGGAGAAAAGTGAGAAGTTGCATTACGTCAAAACTATACGTCTTTTGGACGCAAGTAGAATAGCTCTCAAGGGTATGATCAGCCCAGGATGGGTGCCTCGTTAAAACCTAGTTAGGTAGCAAAAACCCAGTGAGAAAAATGCTCATAATCGTAGGGAAAAATAGTACATTAAGATCAAGTGAGTATACTTCTGGATACTCCCCCTGAGTTTGACATAACTTCCAAATGAGAACTACAAGCATTGCATATGATAGTTAGGCATACCAATTCCTCGGACAAGCTTCTGGAAGGTTGACTTCGGCAGTGACGTCGTGTAGAGGTCGGAGGTCGGCAAAGTTGTCTGGGATCGACTTGCATGACTTCAATCTCCTGATGCTTTGCTGATGTAGATGTAGACGCAATATGTCTTGGCATTGACTTTGTTGATGTATCATGGCTTGGTCCGTTGGATACATGAGGCATAGTCTTCATGGATCGTCGTTGGGACTCAACGATGGACGAAAACACAACAAGTACTTTGACTATGCTCAACAAGAACTCCTAACCATGTCTCACTTGTGGCGTAGTGAAGTGAGGTGAGTTTTGGAACAATTCGAAGATTTCACAACTAAGGTCATATCGTGGACCTCCAAGATATTGCGATATCCCGAACGGTAAAGACATAACCATTTGGGAATTTTGCCTTGTGCGGGTTTGATAAGTAACCAGCGTCAGCATAACAAACAAGGCAAGCATCATTCCGAGGATCAGGGGGGTTGGATCCGCTCGAGATGCGTTGAGATTTGCCCTCGTAGTACCTTAAGGGTACGTCTTTAATACCAATTCAGTGGTTGCGTGTAGGCGCGGTGCTGCATCTTTACCAAGATCAACAGCGAATGAGATATCCTGTCTAAATACAATGAGATAAGTACAACGAAGCGCAAAGTTGAACTTTAGATATGGAATTTCGGATTCCATAACCTCTTCAAGGGTCTCATTTGCATATAACTTATGGACGATCAAATGTATACTCAAAGGTGACACATTCGAGGTGTAGGGGGTTCATGCATCATGGGGAATGTTTTCATGCTTCAAGGTCGTTTCAAATATCTTACTTTATTTTAAACGTACTTGATTAGCAGAAAACAACAAAAGCCTTTGAATTTGTAGAAGATCTTTCTCGGAAAGCCGAAATTGTATCTCCAATGCATTGTATCACGTTCAACAAAGAAAAATTAAATTGAATCAATAACATTTAGATCAATTCAATAAAACAATTAATTAATCATAAAAAGAATAATTAAAACGTAATACTCCCATAATTGAAGAATAAACTCTCTTTCGCGCAGCGTCAAAAGCGTGCTGATAACGTGTTGTAGGCATAATTTAAACAATTATGGAGGCCATAGGGAGAGAAATGTGCGGCAATAGTAGAGAAGAAGAGAAAGATGTGTAATTGTGGGGTGTGTGTTATTCCACCCCATTGTGCCTTTATTTATAGTAGTAGGGAATGTTAATTCATTACCCTTTAGGATTACAATATTTAATAGGTAATCTACTCCTAATAGGAATATAAAATACATTTCCATATCTACTAAGATTTACACAATCACATTCCTATTCTAATATGACTGCAACACTTATATTATTAAATTTAGTACTTAAAGGGTGCGGTTGTTGCACCGGACTGTCTCGGACTGGACTAGTTGTAGGGATTAAGTTGGACTGGCTTAGACTAGACTAAGCTGGACTAACTTAGTGAAGCGTTTGATGCAGTGTTGGACTAAGAAGCAGGATAATAAAGAAAAAAAAGAAAAGAAAAAATAACCGATGATATATAACAAAATATTAATGTTATTTGCTTCAATCCAACAAAAAGTAGCAGATCCGCAATAAAAAAATCGAGGAACAAAGCTAAACATAAGCAATTCTTGGAAACGAAATTGAGAAAACAAAGAAACAATTCCAGAAAATATAACAATTGACTCTGAGCCACTTATCGTTTACATTCCCAATTCTTGTCTTGCCTTGGGAGTGCAAGGAAGGATCAGAGGTTCTCTGCCTTTCATTGCAATCCCATTTTTGGCTACAAATCCCTACATACTAATTCACTCCAAGTTTCAAATTATACATATACTAAAACCCAACACAAAATACACTATTCATTAACAGTGTTCTTCCATTTTCACCCCTGCTTCTTTTTTGTTATTTCAACTTTGCCCTTCCTTCTTATATGTCGACCCAGCTTTTCTGTAGATGCTTCTCGACTTCTGCTCTCCCCGTCTCCCTCCTTGCCTCTCTTCTCTGCACCAAGCACCTCGATTTAGGGCTTCACCATTTCTCTTCGAATCAAGGTCTCTATTTCTCTCCCTATTTTGTGTTCCTCGTTCTATTTTCGTATTTTTATGCTAAAGTTTCCAATTGCTTGATTAAATCGTTAATTAATCTTTTTTTTCCATGAAATATTTGGGAAATCCATCCAGAAAAGGATCGAATCGCATTAATTAGCTAATTTTCCATCTCATCTGATTGTAAATTGGTTTAATTGAACTTTAATTTCATTGTTCAAAGTTCCTAGCTTTCGGTTTCGTGGGAAAATTTCCTATTTAGTTGAAAAATAGGCATTCATTGGTGATCTGGGTTCGGAGCAGATCTGGGTTCCATTGTTTGGTAGCCGAGTTTGGAGAAACAGAGTCTTGGGTTTTGGGAAGAGAGAGAGAGAGGAAGAGGTGGTGGTGTCCATTGTTTGGTAGCCGAGTTTGGAGAAACAGAGAGTCTTGGGTTTTGGGAAGAGAGAGAGAGGAAGAGGTGGTGGTGTGGGAGAGGGAGCGAGGAGAAAAGGGGTATATATGGTGAGAGATTAGGATTAAATTTTACTTGGAAAATTTGAATTATGTGGACCGAACCCACCTCCTTTTTTTGTAATGTTTGCTGCGGCAACCATATCTCTGTTCTTGACCCAATGCAAGAAGTCAGTAACTTGACCATGACACCTCCTTTTTTTGCATTATTTGCTGCGGAAACCATATCTCTGTTCTTGACCCAATGCAAGAAGTCAGTAACTTGACCATGACTTGCAGGATGTTTTCATGTGTTATTTTGTTTCCGCTTATGATCTTCAGTAGATACCCCATGGGTGAAATTTTTGGCTTCCCAAACTGCCAGAAGAGTCAAATCCCTCTTGGGTTAATGCTTTATTCTTCATGCGATTTTTCAATGCTTTTTTATATGGCCCGCTAAGTCTGTGACGCTGAAGTTTTAAGCCCCAAATGATTATTTTCTTGCATGAAATTTCTGTCTGCAGGTTTTATGAAGGTGTTGTTTCTTCTTACGACCCTGCCAAAAAGAAACACTTGGTGAGTTGGATTTATGGTCATTGGTCTTCATGCTATATTGTATGTTTTCTTTTGCGTATCACAAAGATGAAATGTTAGATCGAAGATCTTCCACTACTAGAGTCCTTGAGTTCTAGACATGATCTGAGTAGATGTATTCGATCCTCGGTTGTTCACGGCATAACTTGCTGAGTGCTTTTGTAGTTTAGCTATACTAATAAGAAGTGTCATTGCAAGTGTGAGATTGTTTTCTCTTTGTGATATACTGATTTCCTAAATTGTTGTTCAAATATGTGTAATGGTTGATTATGGCTCGCATATGTTGTTCTTCGATTAGTAGTCAGGGTTGTTAATTTCTCTGCTTTTTTGGTTTGATTCCGTTAATATTTTTGGGTTTTTGGTTGGTTTGATCTGGGTTTTCGAAGTAAGTTCTGCATGTTTGTTGCCGCACAAGGTTTTGATTATCCGTCATTTTTTTTATGGCTTTTGTTAGTATCTCATGTGCTTTTGTTTTTTATTTCAGAAATTTTGTGCCCATTTTGGATTCGCTTTGAACTTGGTTGAGACCGATCTAATCCGGCGTTTCCAGGTGAGTTTTGCATGTTTCTCAACGTATATGGTTTCAATTTTTTGTTCCGGTAATAGAAACTATGTCCTTTGACTCTGCTTACATGCTTTTTAACATGGAGAGAAATTGAATTTGTATTTCAGAATTAGTGTTCTTTTTGATGTCCAACAATCTGGAAATAGTTTTTCGAATTGTAGTTTAGAATTAGTGATCTTGATTCAGAACTTGAAACTCAAAGGATAAGAAACCTCTATTTTCTGTATAGATATATTTCCAAAATATTTTTAACACCTGTAGCAACGCGCGGACACTTTTTCTAGTTTTAATCTAAAAATTAACGAAACTTCATCCAATTAACAAAACCCAGAATCCCCATTTATGGCTACGAATCCCTACATAACCAAAAGGGGAAATTGCAAAATAACCCATAATCCACTCCAAGTTTCATATTTTAATCCCATAAATTAACGAAATTTCATCCAAATCAACAAAATCCAAAATAACTAGAAGAAAAATAACCAGAATCTAGAATAACTAGAACCCATAACCCAATTCCAAAAAACAAGTAATTAGACGCAAAAATGGAGATGATGATCAAGTTAGAGAGAGGGATGAGAGAGAGATGAACAGGAAAGTGAACAATGGACGCATGGGCGATGACGACGTTGGGCCGTCTAGGGGTTTTCTTTGCTTTCTCAAATGAGAAGTCGAGCCAGACGAGGACGCATCGAGCAGGAAGAGGACCAAGTCGAGTAGTACAGGGACGCAATCAAGCAAGACGAGGATGCGAGCAACGATGGTCGTAGCAGTCCCCTGGTTTTCGGAGTGCCTCGCTAAGACCGTTTAGCGATGGATTTAGTCGTGGCGAGTCCCCCCTTATCCCTTAAAATTAGTCCCTCCAGCTAACAAACAATAGACTACACCAATCTTTAATCTAGTCTAGTCCAATGAGGGCTAGTGAGGCCAAACAAACATCCCCAAAAAGAATTATCAAAAGAAATCACATAACATATAACTTTTGTCATTTATGCTGATTCTCAGCTTAAGTTTCTGTATTGCACAGTGAAATGACAATTGTACCCGTGTTGTGCGCGTGTTGATCATCGCGTAATGGGAAGGAGGATGCAAAAGCGAAGCCACATCTCTCTCTCTCCCTCTTTCTCAAAGGTTCCTCTCTTCTTCTTCCTCTGATCTGAAACCAATCACAGTCAGATTCTCTCTTCCAACACCCTCCTAAAACCTTTTGTTCTACCAGGCAAGTCATTATTATTTAATTTTCCCGATAATTTTATGCTAATTTGGCCTGTTTCCCGTCCTGATTCTAGGGTTTTCCATTTGTTTCCGCTGCTTTCACAGATCTCTTTTCTATCATTCTGGAACTTGCTCTTCGCTCTCACTTCTGTTTCTTCTCTCAAAGGTGAAAACTTTACACGTTCATTTGGGTTTCTATGTGGGTTTTGGGTTCTGGGTTATCATTATTTACTTGGTTTCTGCTTTTTAGAGTAATAGTCGTTGATTTGTGCTTTTATTTTGGCTGTGATCCTTTTTTTTCATGTTTGTTTTTCTTATGATGCAGTTTTTGTTTGTATTTTGGTTCATTTTTGTATCAATGCAGTCTCAAATTTCTCCTTTTAGCCTCCTTTTTTTTTTCTGTAATAAGAAGGATGTGGGAATTCTTCTTTCTTTTGATATTTGTTGTTGTGGGTTTTTTTTTCTGTTTCTGTTTTCTTATTGCACCTATACATGTTAGATTGTAGCGTTTTGAAGCTGCTTGCGGAAATCTTTCCCAAGTCTCCTGTTAGTATAATACTATCTTGAATCCTTTAATGTTATGACACTGTTGACACATGTTGTGAATGGCAGATAGTAGTTGGTAATTTAACTGCTTGATCATGTGCCTTGGTTTGGGTATTGGTGAACAAAAGTCAGACTTTCCGTTTCAATTGTTTATCGGTTTTCTCATTCTTGAAGATTATTCCTTAATTTTAGATTGGAACTAATGGAGTTACTAAAAAAAGTTGGTTCTGATGCTTGAAAGGGATTTCCTTTGAACTCTTTATATTTTCATTTCTCTTTTAATTATTAAATCTAGATGGAGCCTAGATATCACTGTTGTACTTTTATGCGCAAACGGAAGCGAATTATAACAAAGTACCAAATATGAATATCGTAGGTGAAAGCTAAAACAAACAATCTCAAACTGACACAAGAGATTTACGTGGTTCGGAGTAAAGCCTATTCCACGGGCGAAGCACGGCGAGGAATTTCACTAAACAAACGGAGATTACAAAAGAGTGTTTAAACTCTCACAACCCAAATCCCACAAATTACAAACCCTAAACCAAACGAGTAGAGAACCCAAACCTAACGGAGAAGATTCTCCCAAATTGCTCTCTAACTCACAAATTGACTCTCACCAAATTGTCACACGAATGAGCCACACAAAATACACTAACCCTAAGGTCCTATTTATAGTGCATAGGACTTAGGTTACAATAGGAATCCTAATAGGAAATAAATCCAAATCCTAATCAAATAGGTACTTAACAAAATCTCTCCACCAAGGAAACTAACTAAGAAGTCAAAACCAAACCCAAATAGGACACCAAAACCAAATAGGTAACACAAACCTAATTTATTGCATTATCCTAATTTTGAGCCAAAAACCCAATAATCTCCACCTCGGCGAGAAATTAGCAAACTTCCAAATTTTTGGGATACCAAAATACAAACGCAAACGTGCACCAAATTCTTTCGAAACTGATCTCCACCTAGACTCAAAAAATCCAAAAGTCTTCAAACTTGAAATTTCCTCCAACGCCTTCTCCAACAAATTCCATTATGGAAACTAACAAATACGAAACAAAATCCAAGCAAAAGCTTGAACATACGAACAAAAAGTGTGAATTGCACTCCATCCAAAGAGCTTGAGTACCAAGCTCCACCACTTCACATAACCTTTAGAGGAGTTCAGAACAACGATCTTCTGCAATATTTGCATCAACACTAGCAAAAGACTTATCAAACAACTTCTTTTTGCCCTTGAGTTTAGGGCAATCTACTTTCCAATGACCATCCTTATAACAATAGCTACAAGTGTTCTTTCCAAGTTTGGTCCTTTCCTTATTCCTTCCTTGAACTACCAAAGCTCAATCTTGTGTGTCAGACACTTTATTCTTCAGCTCTTTAGAATTCAAAGCGACTTTAACATCTTCCAAACTAAGACTTTCTCTACCAAATAGCATGGTATCAACAAAGTGTTCATACGAAGGAGATAAAGAACACAACAAAGTTATCGCATAATCCTCATCACTAATTTGGTTGTCCACACTTTTCAAATCCATCATAAGTTTATTGAATTCATCAACATGCTTATGAATTGACGTACCTTCATCCATACAAAGAGTATGCAAACTTTTCTTCAAATAAAACCGTTTAGCAAGGGATTTGGTCATATACAAGCTCTCCAATTTTATCCACAACTCCGGTGCAGATTTGATGCTACCAACTTCACGCAAGACTTCATTCGATAAAGTCAGCAGGATTGCTCCAAGTGCCCGTTCCATAACGTCTTCTTTTTCTTCATCAGTCCACGAATCCGGCAAAGCCTTCACACCCTTTAGCGTTTTCAAAAACCCTTGTTGAACTAACAAAGCACGCATCTTCAATTGTCAAATACCAAAGTCATTGCCGTCGAACTTTTCAATATCAACTTTCACCGACGACACATAAGGCTTCATAGTGACTGCCAAACAAAGCCCAAGCCGAAACCTGGGCTCTGATACCATTTGTTGTACTTTTATGTGCAAACGGAAACGAATTATAACAAAGTACCAAATATCAATGTCGTAGGTGAAAGCTAAAACAAACAATCTCAAACTGACACAAGAGATTTACATGGTTCGGAGTAAAGCCTACTCCACGGGCGAAGCACGGCGAGGAATTTCACTAAACAAACGGAGATTACAAAAGAGTGTTTAAACTCTCACAACCCAAATCCCACAAATTACAAACCCTAAACCAAACGAGTAGAGAACCCAAACCTAACGGAGAAAATTCTCCCAAATTGCTCTCTAACTCACAAATTGACTCTCACCAAATTGTCACACGAATGAGCCACACAAAATACACTAACCCTAAGGTCCTATTTATAGTGCATATGACTTAGGTTACAATAGGAATCCTAATAGGAAATAAATCTAAATCCTAATCAAATAGGTAATTAACAAAATCTCTCCACTAAGGAAACTAACTAAGAAGTCAAAACCAAACCCAAATAGGACACCAAAACCAAATAGGTAACACAAACCTAATTTATTGCATCATCCTAATTTTGAGCCAAAAACCCAACAATCACCCTTAGTTTCTCAATGGTTCTTCGTTGTATATCTGTGGGACATTTATGCCCATGATACATGGTCTCTGTTCGTGTGTGTGTGTGTGTGTGTGTTATCAATCTATGAACTAAGACTGTCAATTATACACATAAAGTCTAAATGACTATGATGTTATCAGAGTGAGAATCTAGCAATTACGTGATTGTTTGGAAAAAGAATATTGTTCTATCTGTACATAAGGTTTAGAATACTTGGACCCAAGAACTCAATTAAGAACATGTAACTTTCTGAGCACGTTGTTACATCTCAAACACGGAGCGAATTGACCTCGAGCACATATTTCATAAGAACATGTAATTGTGAACACGGAAAATTCCTGAAACGAAAGAGACAAGAACAACGTGCACAAACAAATATTTGTATTTGATGATTTTGGGTTACATCTCTCTCAAATTTGATCCTCTGATTCGATCTCCGTAAGGTGTTGATTTGTGGATGTGCGATTGATCCAAATGG
The DNA here is from genome assembly GCA_035220775.1 of Malus fusca. Taxonomy (NCBI): domain Eukaryota; kingdom Viridiplantae; phylum Streptophyta; class Magnoliopsida; order Rosales; family Rosaceae; genus Malus; species Malus fusca. Next base: position 46,624,164 of record CM069073.1, on the reverse strand, counting down.
CCGTTGGGCTTGATCTAAGGATGCACGTTCTTCAAGGGCCGTGGGCTTGATCTTGAAAGTGGATTTGAGCGGATCTTCAAGGAGCCGTTGAGGCTTGATCTTGAGGATGAGCGTTTCTTCAAGGGCCGTTGAGGCTTGATCTTGAATAACGGTGATGAACGGATCTTCAAGGGCTTTTGGGCTTGATCTTGAAGAACAATGATGAACAGATCTTCAAGGGCTTTTGGGCTTGATTTTGAAGAACATTGATTGGATGTATGGATTTGTCGACGTTGTTGATCCAAATGGCCGTTGGGCTTGATCTTAGGATGAACGGATGATGAACGATGAACACTTTCTTCAAGGGCCGTCAGGGGCTTGATCTTGAATTGGTGGAAGTTCTTCAAAAGGTCGTCGGGGCCTGATCTTGAAGGTGGATGATTGTTGATCCAATGGCCGTCGGGGCTTGATCTTGGAAGAACGATGAACGAAGAACGAATAGGGCTTTCTTGATTCTTCGGGAACCTGGATGCTTGAGAGCTTCGGAGTTTCAGAGCTTCAAGGTTTTGGTGTAATATGAATTTGGTTCCCTCAAATGAATGAATTAGCTTCTATTTATAGAATTTTTCAAGGCCTAATTTTGAATATAATATTCCAGATGAAATAAGTCGTTTCTGCCAGGTGTTGACACGTGTCCTGTTTGATGACTTTCCCGACTCATTTCAATTTTTTGTTTAGACACACTACGTGTAAAATTTATGTAATACATGAGCGTTGAAATTTTGATTTATCGGTCAACATTTATTTACCGAAATTTCGATGTCTACAAATGCCCCCACTTTAAGGCGCGTCGTATACATGTGCTTGTCACGTGTAGGAGATGCGTTTTGAAGTCCCTTACTGTAGATGTCGATCCAAGGGCCATCGAGGCTTGATCTTGAATTGGGCTGGAGATTTCTTCAAGGGTTGATCTTGAATTGGGCTGGAGATTTCTTCAAGGGTTGATCTTGAATTGGGCTTGAGATTTCTTCAAGGGCCGTTGAGGCTTGATCTTGAACTTTGTTTGAAATTTCTTCGAGGGCCGTCGAGGCTTAATCTTGAAGGTTGAAATTTCTTCAAGGGTCGTCGAGGCTTGATCTTGAAGGTTGAAATTGGACCACAAGGAGCTTCATGTGGTAGATGATATTTGGCTTTGGTAGTGGATGAATCGGCACGTATTTTGTTGCGCTTGTTGACTTTCCACAGCTTTGATCTTGAACTGGGTTGGAGGATTTTCTGGTTCCCTCCAATTGTTTGACTTTCCACAGGCTTATTCTTGAACTGGATTGGAGGATTTTCTGGTTTCCTCCAATTGTTTGACCTTCCACAGGCTTATTCTTGAACTGGATTGGAGGATTTTCTGGTTTCCTCCAATTGTTTGACCTTCCACAGGCTTCTTCTTGACCTGGGTTTGAAGTTCTGAGCAAAGAAGAGGAGAGTTCCTTGTGCTGGTGATTTGATGGCTTTGTACGGCGAGGCTTTGCTCTTTGGCGAAGGTGCCCTCAAAATGTTGTTGAAGCTTCTCGAGTTCTTCAACTCAGACTCATTCTCTCTAATTCTTCAACTCGGACTCCTTCTGCTGAGTTGATTGAGTGTGCAGGCAGCATTCTTCTCTGTTTGTTTCTTCTACACGGCAGGTAGGCACGAGGTAGAGGTGATAGTCTGTTTCTTTGTTCAATCTGTCCAAGTGCCGACCGATTGCTTTCTTTCTCCTTGTCTCGTAGGCAAGAGCAAGGGTAAACGAAAAGCATGCCATGAGATATCTTTGCCTTTGACTCTGATGATATGAGATACTTTTGCTTTTGAAGAAGTAGCTTTCCACAGGTTTATTCTTGAACTGAGCTGGGGAACTTCATAGCAAGGAAAATGAGATTGATCTTGAAGATGAATTAGCACGTTGTCTCCACATGCTTCAAGGTATCATTTTCACTTGCCTTATCTGTTCTCCAGGCAGATGTGGCATCTTCTCTGGAAGCATAAGATGTTGAGATAATGGGTACTTCGAGAGTAGTGCTAGGTAAGCAACCAGGAAGGAGTTCCAGGCAGTCGGTTCTTCGATCAGAAGATTGACACCAAGTGTTGGCTGATTGCTCGCTTTCTCCTTGTCACAAAGACAAGGAAAATGACAGGGAGAAAACATGATATGAGATACTCTTGCTTTCTACCCTGGTGATATGAGATACTTTTGCTTTGGTGTCATTTGTTTGCAGAGGTACCCCAAGGAATAAGGAACACTGAGTGACTTGAGAGGCTTCGTTGGGAATGCATTTTCGGAGATGAAGAAAGATTGAGTCTGTCTGCCTTGCTGTGAAGGTTGACATTTAATAGGGATTTCTTCATAACTGGTAGCGGCACTATTCTTTTACTCGTGTCGGCAACCGTTGGATGATTAAACAGTATGGCTTCACGTGCTTTCTTCTTCATCAGAAATCTTCGACAAATTGCTCGTAATTTCCACAAAGCTGAGTGTGCATGTGACAGGTGCTGACGAGGCTGAAAAAGACTGGCGCTTCTTCGATATCTGAGATCGGCGCTTCGACAAATTATCCGTGATTTTCGCAAAGCTGAGTGTGCATGTGACAGGTGATGACACGTCTGCAAAAAGCAAGTGCCTCTTCGATTTCTGAGATCGGCCCGTGGTTTCTTAGCCGCCCAGCTTTTGAGAAAGCAGACGTCTCTCTGAGCAGGCGCCTCTTCGATTTCTGAGCAGGCGCCTCTTCGATTTCTGAGCAAGCGCCTCTTCGATTTTCTCTTTTTATAGAGGCACGCATTACGTTCCAAGGCACACTTGAATTACCGCCTGTAGAAGCTCCCTCCTTGCACTTCTGAGATCTTGATTTGTCCGACCTCTTCTTTTTCTTCACACCTTCGAAAATGTCTTGCCCTTCTGACCGTCGTCTTAACTTGAATGTCGGGAAAGATAGTGACATATCTTCTCCAAACAACATTTGGCAGCCATCTTTCGTATCTCCCAATGGTCCTCTTACAGTTGGGGATTTTATGATGATGAACGATACAATCGCTTCGGTGGTGGCCAAAAATCTTCTTACTCCTAGAGACACTAGGATACTTTCCAGGCGGTCCAACGAGCTGGCTGTTCAGGACTCTCTGGCCTACAGCGTCTGATGTGCAGGCTCAGTTTCAAACACGCCTTCTTGCTCGATCTCGTCAGGTTGAGTCGTTGATGGCTGAGGTGACCAGTTTTCGGCAAGAGGTCAGAGTGCTTAGGCACGAGAATAAAGAGTTGCACATGCTCGCAACTAATTACTCAACAAGCATGAAGAGGAAGCTTGACCAGCTGCAGGAGTCCGAAGTTCGGATTCAGAGTGATCATCAGAGGTTTGTGGCGTTACTCCAGCGGCAACTTCTGTCTTCGTCCTCTGGCGCTTCACCAAGTGTTGAAGCTCCGGATAATCAATCTCTGGTGCTTCGTCTTTCTGGAGCTCCACCGAGTGATGAGGCGGCTCGCGAGCAATGAAGGCGTATTCCTGTTTGTTTGCACATTTTTTTTGTAATAATATTTATTTATTTTTTTTTTTGGCATCTGGAATGCGAATTTAATAAAAGATGGATTTTATTTCACTAAATGCATTATATATATATATTTATTTATTTATTTCATATGTTTCTCATGGTGCCAATGCTCCACCATTTTTTATCATTTTTTTTTATGGTGCCAGATGCACCCAAGACATATATACATATATAATTATAATCTCCGCTATCTTTTGGTGCTGGATGCACCATCCATTTTTTTTTATATCTTTTTTTCTTTTCTTGCACATGGTGGTGCTGATCCACCAAGATTTTTTTATATTTTCTTTTCTTTTCTTTTGCCAGAAGCACCCCCCGCCCTTTTTTTTTCCACGTGGTGACAACACCACTTTGCTTTGCTCCACCATCCCTCTTTTTTTTTTTTTTTTTTTTTATATATTTTTTTTTTCTATATAAATTTGGGTGATGGGTAGAGGAATTTGCAGGGAGCGGAGCAAAGAGGCCGAGAAGATGGTGCTTCGAGATTCACGACCGGCTAGTCGTTTGACGGCGGTCGTTGAAGTTCTTTGCTATCATGGTGGTCATAGTGACGAGCTCGAGGGAGGCCAGGCGCTGCGGTGGAAGGAGTCGATGCCGAGAGCGCAGCCCAACTTGCTCCGGGTGTGCGCACCATGTGCAGCAGGTCGGGTTTGGGTGGAGTGAGGACGGAGCTGTGCATGAGCCAGTGAGGTTGTGGTTGTCTGGTCGTGGAGGAAGCCAACCTGCTTTTCCGGCGACAGCAAGCTTGCGAGAAGATTCCAGGAGGCGAAGCTGCTCATGGCGCTGCGGGAGAGAGAGTGACGTGGGCTGAGGAGATGGTGACTTGGGCTGAGAAGCTGCAACTGGTGTAGTAGCTGGAGGATGACGGGATCCATGCTGTGGACAATGAGGGGACTTGAAGTAGATGTCGAAGTAGATGGTGAAGGTGCTGTGTTCGACGGTCGCATCTCCGGCCGATCTTGCAAGCACCACATCGTCGTCTGCACCATCCGATTCACCAGTTCCAACAGCACCATCCCGAAGCTGTAGACGTCAACCTTAGGCGAGATCTGGTCCGCCTTGATCCACTCCGGCGCCATGCACCCGCGGGTCTCATGCATCCGAGATATCGTCACCATGTCCTCCTTTTTCTTCAGCTTCGCCAGCCCGAAATCCAATATCTTGGGGCAGAAATTATCGCCCAAGAGAATGTTCTCCGGCTTGATGTCGCAGTGCAAAACTCACTCCAAGCACTCCTCGTGGAGGTACGCGATCGATCTCGCCACACCCAAAGCAATTCGGTATCGGATCCCCCAATCGATTATCGGTTTCCGCTCGTCATCGATCAGAACACCCGTTTAATCCGCCGAGTCTGACGGAGTAACCCGACCCGGTTGGAAGAGGTACTTGTCGAGGTTGAGTTTCCTTGCTATGTCAGGGAGAGTGTAAATCTCTCTGCACACCCACCATCAGAAGCTTTCTCTGGCATGACTGCGATGGGCTTGGACGAGATGAGAGCTTGCAGGAAGTGGGAGGGAGATGGCGGTGTTGATTGGGTTTTGGCCGTGGACTGTGGTGGCAGCAACAGCACCGTCGCCATTTGCAGCAGATAGGAGACAGAAACGCGGAGAGAGGGATGGGTTTCCCAGATCTGATTCTGAGCGTGAATGGATGAGGGGCTGGTGTGCCTGTTCGCAGAGGAAGACCGCTGCCTTTCGAGTCATTGTTGATGAACAGCTGCAGTTTCATGGCTATGGGGTTTCTGGTGGTGGTGGTGCATCGGTCACTGCCTGTGACCTGGAAGGACAGTGACTGACCAACCAGAACGGAGTTCGACTGCCAGTTCTGGCCCTAGTTGCGGCTCATGCTCATCCAGCCAGTCTTGGCGCCCTTCACGCTGACCCGCACGATATCCCCCGCGCCCGCGACGTTGCTGATTAGAACCAGGTTGAAGTAACGGAAGCCGTTGATCGTGAACCTGATTCCTCCCCGCTTCCGGCGTGGCACCCTATGATAGGCAACATGGACGATCCTATCTCTGTACTCGGCAATCTTGAGGAACATGGGTATGGCGAGGTCGATGATCCATTTGGGCTTCGATAAGGACCTGGGCTGCACAGGCTTTGGGCTTCACAGGCACAATCAAGTGCCTTCTAGCTGATTTTTTTTTTTTTTTTTTTTTACAAAGAAATTGTAATACATCAAACTTTTAATGAAATCTTTATTCCTTATTTTGGTGTGACTGAACTCAAATTTTGAATATTTGAGCTGCCTACGTACCCATCCAAAGAAGAGATCAAGTCGTAACGTAGTTCAAATACATACTTTGTTTTTTTTTTTTTTTGGTATTTTCTTTTTGTGCCGTTTGCAGTTTCAGCTCATGTAGGCAAAGAGCCGTGATTGGATGTATGGATTTGTCGACGTTGTTGATCCAAAGGGTCGTTGGGGCTTGATCTTAGGATGAACGGATGATGAACGATGAACATTTTCTTCAAGGGCCGTCAGGGGCTTGATCTTGAATTGGTGGAAGTTCTTCAAAGGGCCGTCGGGACTTGATCTTGAAGGTGGATGATTGTTGATCCAAGGGCCGTCGGGGCTTGATCTTGGAAGAACGATGAACGAAGAACGAATAGGGCTTTCTTGATTCTTCGGGAACCTGGATGCTTGAGAGCTTCGAAGTTTCAGAGCTTCAAGGTTTGGGTGTAATATGAATTTGGTTCCCTCAAATGAATGAATTAGCTTCTATTTATAGAATTTTCCAATGCCTAATTTTGAATATAATATTCCAGATGAAATAAGTCGTTTCTGCCAGGTGTTGACACGTGTCCTGTTTGATGACTTTCCCGACTCATTTCAATTTTTTGTTTAGACACACACTACGTGTAAAATTTATGTAATACATGAGCGTTGAAATTTTGATTTATCGGTCAACATTTATTTACCGAAATTTCGATGTCTACAGTAACTTTCTGAGAACTTATTTTTTGTCTTGGTCTTGCTGATTCCGGTTGCGGCTGGACCCTTTAAAACGTTGATATCACTGTAGATCAATTTTGTCAAGCCTAGGCTCAATTTTTTCCGGCTTCGTTCTGATCATTGCGTTACTGTTCAGGAGATTCAGTTGTCAAGGTTCAAAGCGAAAAAACTCTTTTACAGATGGATTTCCTTGCTTTAACCCATTATTTTTGTGTTTCTGGATGTTGGTTTTTCTTATTTTATTTATTGTTTTATTAATTTTGGTTATGTGATTTGTGATTTTTGTCCTTCCTTTTTCTTGAATTTTGAGGTTTTTTTTTTTTTTTTTTTTTTCTGTTGTTTTAAGGTTTTTTTTTTTCCTCTACTGAATTTAGAGTTGGCTAAATTTTGTTGATTTCTTTTTATCTATGTAGGAAATTTTAGCGTTGTGGTCGCATCACCCTTGAGACTGCGTGGCATCTGTGTGCCCATCAAAGGGTTTATAAACAAGCAAAGGATTATTGAAAACGGGCTTCCGTCTGAGGTGGTGGTGGATATTTCCCAATATTACTTTTCTTTGCTGATTTGGGTTGATATTATCAATGTGATTTTCTTTTAAATGTTTTGACTATGAATTTAGTTTTGAATTTTGTGTTTGCCTGGATATGTTCGAAAATATATGCATTTGAGAATCTTGGGGAATCACAAATATTGTAGGTACTGAATTTTGTCAACTATCTTTTAATTCGGATTAATGCTAGGATATTCATACTTTGTAGAATTAATTAGTGCCAAGAGTGATTCATAAGTATTTAACCCAACAAAAAACTTTGCTTTTTGTGCAAATGCATGTGTTTCCTTCTAAAGAGTATACAACTATAGATAGATCTCAAAGACAAATGGACAGATAGGCTCTGAATTAACCCAGATACATACATCTAATACATGCAATAGATATAAAAATGGTACCACACACATATATATATATCAAGAAAAGTGTGTGTGTGTGTGTGTGTATTGTAAGAAATGTGAAATTATACATAGGTAAGTTAATTATTAAGAAAATTAAGGAAGAATAGTTTTACCAGAAGCAGAGGTTGTATTTGGAGTAGTCGTGGTCTTTTGATAGCCATGGAAACCTCCTGATCGTTCCATTGTATTTTCCTGCCTGAGAAGACACGAGCGATTTGGTTGATTGCATAGGATTTGTGCATATTAAAACTGCACATGTATAATCTCTTTTTATATTACCTTCAACTAATGAAAAATGATGGTTATCTTCATTAATTCGAGGAGATAGCAACTGTTTGTCGTTGATTCAACATGACATTGGTTTCTCCTCAACTAATGGCTGTCTTTTTTTTTAATTTTTTTTTATACTTTTATGTTTGTCGCTTTTGTTAACAAATTTATATTACCTTCAACTAATGTAAAATGATACTTATCTTTGTTAATTCAAGAAGGTAACAACTGTTTGTCATTCATTCAAGCTAACATTAGTATAGATTATAGTAAAATGATAGTAAAACGAAGTTTGAAAAATATAAGTTTTTTCAGGATATGCAAAAACTACGAAAAATATAAAATTAAAAAAAAATTAAAAAAAAAAAATTAAAAAAAAAAATTTATTCAAATTATTGGTGGAACAAATTGTGTTTTGCTGTGGAATCACCAATCTATATGCTTTTAGTTATTTTTATAATGCTTGAATTATGCTTTATAACTTTTCATAGGGTTTTTCTGCACTGAATTGGATAAATGGTTGATGGGTTTGGTGCCATATTTATTAAAAAATGAAAAACGGGGACGGGAGCAGAACACAATTATATATAGCATTGCTTAATTTTCTTTCAAATCAAAGATGTGCCAACGGTGTTGAGAACAATGGCTAATTTAAGTGATTGATTGATTGATAGGTTTGGTTCCGTACTTATTGGGGGAAGCCAATAGAGAAAAAAAATTTGTTAGGAAAAGTGGTCCATTTGAACATGGGAATTGGGAAAGTAGAATTGGAAGGGAAGTGCGGTAAAGGAAAGAACTCCATTATTTTCTTTTCACGAATAAGCTCTTTCCGATTTTCATTCCTCATGCACTGAGAACGCTGTAAATTGATTGAGGTTAATGTAATTCATTGGATAACATTGTTTATAGTTGAATTAAACTTTGTGTCTTTCAGTAAGTTTCTATCATTTGAACCAAGTGAAAAAAGAAGTTAAATTGAAATAGGCAGAGAGAGAAAAATTAGAACTTAAAAAAACTCTCCGAACTTTCAAAGAAAGCAGCAAGATGTTTAAAAAAAGAAGTTAAATTGAAATATGCAGTTGTCAATGATATTTTCTTTTTACTAACATGCGTTTTCTTTTTAATAGTATACGAACATAAAAAAACTCTCCAAACTTTCAAAGAAAGCAGCAAGATCTTTAAAAAAATTGCAAGAGACAAACTCTGCAGAGTTTGAAAATCACTGTGAGCGCAGTCATTCAGCTGCTTGGGCTTCTTTCCTCCTCCAACAAAATATCTAGGTATTTTTCCACATTTTACCCTTCTCAGATTCAATCTTTCAGACTTTTATTTTCGAGCTTTGAATTTTATGTGAGGTTGAGAATTGGGAATAATTCTGTAGTGTTATAAATTATCGTTAATTACTTCGGGTTTAGAGGAAGGGAGAAGGAAAAAACTGAGAGAAATGGAAGAAGAAATGTAGTTGAGAGAAAGCAAAGAAAATGGCTGGGTCTTTTACTTGGGGTTTTGTTTGGGGTTTACATTTTAAACAACAAAAATCAATTTGGCGAGTATTGCTCCCTACTTGCGTGCTTTCTTATTTATGATTTTATAATAGCTTAAAATTTTTATTTGACAATTGAGGTTCTTTTAATTATGATTGGCTATGTGACGGTAACTGTGGTGGTATAATGAAATTTTAATAGTAAATCAATTTAATTTCTTTGGTTATAAAGTTTATAGTCTGGAATTTAATAGTTTTTTATTTTGTTTTAGTGTCACTTTTTTTTCTTACTGTGAAATGTTGATTGGTGTTTTTAAATTATTGTACTTTTTTTTGGTCCTTGTTTTTTCAAATTTATCATTGGTGTAAAAATTTTAAGCTTTAAAATTTTAATTGTACTAATGCATGTGTCCAAAAGTAAGGATTTATGGTTATTATGCTTTTCAAATTTATCATTGGTGTAAAATTTTTAAGCTTTAAAATTATCTTTATCAGGCCTGATTTAGGCTATAAATTCAGAGGCTTTTCAATAGCCCAGTTTGCAACATGGAATTCAGAGGCTTTTCATTTTTCGCTTTGATTAACATGTGTGCCTGCCTTCTCAGTACAAAACTGGGTTACATATCATTTTACACCATATTCTCATGCTTTTTTATGCATTTTTACGTCCGGTAGTTTAAACACCCACAGCAACGCGCGGGCACCATTGTTAGTTTTCGGGCTAAAAAGAAGTCCTTTCGAGTTTGGACTTTGGACCATGTGTAGAGAAGAGAGGCTAAATTTGAAAAGCTTTGCAGAGCGGCTGATTGAAAAGCATGGGAAAGAAGACGACGGCCGTCGCCATGTCGTCGTAGAACCGCAATAGCTGTCGACTTGAATCATGTTGCTCCATAAATCAGGGCCCCCCAAAACCTGAGTGTCCTCTTTCCATTCAACTTTTCTACCCTCTGGTTTCCAATGGTCAAGTAAAAGAACCCAGTATGTTGCCTCAACCCGCACCTACTCCACAGCAGTGCTCTCAACTTTGCCATCCCAACTATTCTCTCGACAATGTTGCCTATACAAAACTTGTCCAACACGCTACCAAAACTGGGTCTTCGCTCCACGGAAAACTTGCCCACGCCCACATCATCAAAACCTCCTTTAAGCCCTGTATGTTTTTACTCAACAATCTTCTCACCATGTATTCCAGGCTCGGAGAATTCGACAGTGCACGCCACCTGTTCGATAGAATGCCTAAGCGGAATCTCATTTCGTACAACTCCTTGATTTCTGGATATAACGAGGTGGGTCTGTTTGATAAGGCCATGGGTGTTTTTAACGAAGCAAAAATGGCTGGTTTAAAACTTGATAGGTTTACTTATGCAGGTGCTTTGAGTGTGTGTGGTCAAACCGGTGATTTTGAGCTGGGTAAGCTAGTTCATGGATTGATAGTCGTCAACGGGTTGGGCTCAGAAGTTGTTCTGACCAATTCTCTTATTGATATGTACTCCAAGTGTGGCCGAGTTGATCATGCTAGGAATTTGTTTCAGAGTTCGGATAACTTGGACCTTGTCTCATGGAATTCCTTGATTGCTTGCTATGCTCGAATTGGTGCTAACGAGGAAACATTGACCACTCTAGTGAAAATGCATCAGTGTGGGTTGAGCTTGAATACCTATACACTGGGGAGTGCCCTCAAGGCGTGTGGCAAAATTCTTGATAATTCAGGACTATTTGGGAAAATACTTCATGGATACAATGTCAAACTGGGGTTGGACTTGGATGTTGCAGTAGGAACGGCATTGCTTGATATGTATGCAAAGACTTGTGGCTTAGGTGAGGCAATACAAATATTCAAATTCATGCCTTACCGCAATGTTGTTTTGTATAATGCCATGATTGCGGGGTTCCTCCAAATAGAGACCTTTTCTTATGGACATGCAAATGAAGTGTTTAATCTTCTATCAGAGATGCAAAGGCTAGGAATCAAGCCATCAACATTTACTTTCTCAATCATATTGAGAGCTTGTAAATCGGTTGAAGCTGTTGAGTACGGGAAACAAGTTCACACTCAAGTCTACAAGTATGACCTACAGGGAGATGAATTCATTGGAAGTGGGCTTATTGATGTCTACTGTTCTTTGGGTTTATCCAATTATGCGTTGAGATGCTTTAACTTAACTCCTATGCTAGATATTGTCTCGTGGACATCCATGGTTGCAGGTTATATCCAAAATGGGGAAATTGAAAGTGCATTTGATTTATTTTATAGACTCTTGGAATCTGGAATGAAGCCTGATGAATTCATAATATCAAGCATGCTGGGTGCGTGTGCTGATTTGGCTGCAGCAAGATCTGGAGAGCAGATCCAAGGATATGCTGTAAAAGCTGGATTTGGGAAATTCACTGTTGTTCAAAATTCACAGATATGCATGTATGCAAAATCTGGAGATATTGATTCTGCTAATTTTTCCTTTACAGAGATAGAGAATCCTGATGTGGTTTCCTGGTCCGTGATGATATGTAGCAAAGCACAACATGGATGTGCAAATGAAGCCTTGAATCTTTTTGAGTTGATGAAGGCTTGTGGAATTGCACCCAACCACATCACTTTCCTTGGAGTTCTGACTGCATGCAGTCATGGAGGGCTAGTAGAAGAAGGTTTACGGTAGGTTATAGAAACTGAAAATTTAAATTTCATTGCTTTTGTTTGATTTGAAATAAAAATCGTAAAGATAAGGAAACAAGATTAAATAACTCCATTTTCCTTCTCAAAGTTTCTGGGAAAAATATGTGAAATATGATACGAAGTATGTATATTTGTAAGAATTTCCTTATGTATTCTTCAAGGAACCAAATACAGTAACATAAACAATTTCCCTCCATTTTCCTTCTTCACACATCTCTTGTTCTTTCTTTTAGTTCAAATCTTTTTGAAAGTGAAACAAACTTCATCTTATGCTTCTCACTCCTTGTTTTTGTTCACAATTCACCAATGGTTAATATTCTTCTCTTCGGTTTTTTCAGTAAGTAATTTTCCTGAATTTGGGACTTGGTTGGGAAAGTAAGAGGTGATAAGTTGCAGCGAACTGAAATTAACAATAGCATAGGTAAACCATCTAAGACGTCACGAAGGGAAGAAGGGTGGAGCATTTAGATGTAATGAGGAAAATGTATTGTTTTGTAGTGTTGAACTGCTGGGAATCAATTTATAATTGAATAGGAATCATTTGGAGAGGTATGCCATTAGAAATTTATTTTGTTTTTCTAGGTCATCATGTGACTTTGGAAGAGACTCTAAGAAAAGACTTAAGAGTACATGGATCTAACGAAAGACGTGGCACAGAACTGAGCGGAATGGCTTTTTAGGATTCATACAGCCGACTCCACTTAGTGGGAAAAGGCTTTGTTGTTGTTGTTGTTGTTTTGTTTCTAGGTCATCATGTCAGGCCTTTTCAATTGCAACCCAATATTTGGTTTGTAAAAATGAACACTTGTGAATGCACTTTAAATGCTCACTTCCAGGATGTGTTAATTTCTTGACTCTTCTTGTTAATGCAGATATTTTGAAACAATGAAGAAAGATTATGGCATGTCAACCAATGTAGAGCACTGTGCCTGCGTTGTTGATCTCCTAGGTCGTGCAGGAAGGTTAGCAGATGCTGAGAAGTTCATTTTCAACTCATCTTTTGAGGATAATCCAGTTATGTGGCGAGCCTTGTTGAGTGCTTGCAGGGTTTATATGGACACCGTTGCTGCAAAACGTGTTGCAGAAAAGCTAATTGATCTTGAACCTCAAGCTGCTGCATCATATGTTCTTCTGTACAACATTTACAATGATGCTGCGATAGAGTTACCGGCCAAAAGAATCAGGGAACTGATGAAAAATCGAGGAGTTAAGAAGGAACCTGGTCTAAGTTGGATAGAGGTAGGAAACAAAGTTCATTCTTTTGTTAGTGGCGATCGGTCTCACCAAATGGTTCAATTAATATATACTCGGTTGGTTGCGTAAGATACAGAAAATAGATTGTATTGTTGGTAAGTTGATTACTTCTGAACCAGAACTTAAGGACAGCAAAGTGAACTACCACAGTAAAAGTTAGCTGTAACTTTTGGAATTATCAGCTTGCCACCATCAGCTCCAATTAGGGTGATGAAGAATTTGAGAGTCTGCTGTGATTGTCATACAACAATGAAGCTCTTCTCTGAGGTGGAAAAAAGAGAAATAATCCTAAGAGATCCTATTCGTTTTCATCATTTCAGAGATGGTGCTTGTTCTTGTAGAGATTATTGGTAGCTGCATTGTGTATGTAATATGTATTGAGAATTGAGATTATTACCTGGATACCTGGATAAATGCTCTCTTGTGGGAGTAAAAGAGTCCTTCGGTCAAAACTCAAAGACACAGAATAAATGGATCCTATTTGGAAGAAGGTACATGGGACGAAGCTAAAACAGATTTGGAAACATCGTATGGGAAACTAATTTGGATTCATCGGTACACAAATATGTCAAAGGAGCATGGTGTATTTAGGTATAATTTATTGATCTCAATGATTTAAATTTAGTTTAATGGAAAGTGCGACAAAGTTATTTGCCTTGGCTCAGTTTGTTTCGATAGAAAATAGTACGCTAAAAAGTCATGAGTAGACTTTTAACTTTATATTTATTTTAACATATCAACAAGTTCTTAGTTTTTCCAGGAAATATTTGTCTAGAAAAAAGTATGAGACTATATAATTTGTTCATTATGTTGAATTGAGACCATTACTAAATGCTTTGAAATTGTTTCCTTGTTTGTTCCCCCCCCCCCCCCCCCCCCTAAAAGAAACATATTTCCTTAAATCTTTACAGAATTGATTTTTTAGCTTTCCTTCATCTGTTATATGCTTTCATCTAGTTTCCTTTTCTAGCACTTTCATTTATTACTGGACATGCTAGGTAGAGAAGCAATTGATTGATTGCTTGGTAGAGAAGCATTTGACCTTGGAACAGTATCATCTGTGGCAGGTTTCTTCTCCTAAATGTGTCAGTTTTTGTTCTTCCTCTTTCAGATTACACAACTTTACTCAAAAGTCCTAAACTGGAGATGGTGTTTTCCTTAAGATGCCAAATCAGTTGCAATTCCTCCTATGGGATTATGATTGTTAAAAGGAAGGTCCATATTGTTTATGATGGAGACGCTTGTTGGAGATTGATCTTCAAGCCAAGCAATTGACCTCAGAAACTTATCTATATTTCAGGTAACTTTTATTGGCTAAGATAGTTCTCTATTTACTCTGGACTTTTAACTGAAATCTTTGATCAATATAAATCGGTGTAGCAAAGGGTTGGAAATTCACTTCTTTTATTAATTTTTTTTATTTGTTGATTCTTAGAGTTCTATTATTATTAGGATCAACTACAGAAAACTCCCCAAACTCTTGGATCGTTTCCAAGGTACTCCTTCACATTTTCAAACTTATACCCGAAATAAAATAAAACCTACAAATTGATCCTTCCATTAACTAGCCTGTTAGTAAGTCTTTTTAGTGCCTGCGTGGACGCTGTGAATCCCACGTTTTACGCTTATGTGGACTCTAAATCTGTGCCACTTGGAAAAAGATATTATAATATGCATAAGCCTTTGAAAAGAAAATGAACACCATGCATTAGAAGAGCAAAAGAAAATAACAATGAAAGCCAAAACAAACAAAACAAAATCTCTCTTTCTCGGATGCAAAACCAGCATGTAAGACTTGTAAGAACTCTGCTTTAAAAAAAGAAAAAGAAAAAGGGAACTCCTCAAAACATTGTCGAAGTTTTTGGAGAGGATAACTAGATTATAAATAATTCCACATTCGACATGAAGGTAATAATCAGTACTTTAATCTAGTAAACAAGGCTTATGCTGGTTACGCAAGAGTATTGTACAAAAATGATCAAATGTAGATACTACCACCACTAGTGTGAGTATCATGTATTCTACAAATGCACTAGGTCATGCAAATAATCTTAGTCGTATGTTGAATATCCTTTTAGAAGGTTGTTTACTCTTAAATGAAATACAAACGTCATTTTCCAACTGAATTTGGTTGACAAATTAAATGCTGAAAATCTTGTTTAGTAATCCTATTCAATTATATACCATACTTACTCTTTTCCTGACCAATTATAGGTGATACCTATATCCTTGAAGATGGTACAGTTAAGAGCAATATTACGGTTGAGTTGACTCCTTGCAGCCACCGAAGTACTTCCCTATATAACCATCTCATGTGCAACTTCCGGAAGGTACCTGCTGCTTCTTTGTATTCCCAAGCATGGCTAAAAATACGACTAAGCATGAATTGATTTCTCATGAACCAAGCAGGAGAGCAACCTTAAAAAAGAGGAAGGCTAGTTTCTTCAGAAAGCTGAATGAGATCACAACTTTATGCGGGGTTATTGCATGTGCTGTTATTTACAATACTTCTGATACCAAGGTGGATGTGTGGCCTTCCCATAGGAAGCATTTTATGTACTCGAAAAATTCAAGAATTTACCTGAAGAAAGGCAAGGTAAGTTCATGGTGGATCAAGAATCCTTTCTTAAGAACAATATATCCAAGCTGAACAGACAATTGGAAAAAGCGAAATTTAAGAATCAAGAACTTGATGAGAAGCTGCTTTTGATTGAATACCTGGAACTAGAAGGTAAGAATTTTCTTGATCCTGGTCGTCTTGAAAGTTTGATCGGACTTGATCATCAATTGGATAAAAGAATTGATTTCACTACTAAGCGGATTGAGTTCTTCGAGGGTGTGGGGCACAACCAAGTTGATGCAGGAGTTGATTCTGATGAGATGGTGGCTATTTTGGTGTCTGGAGGTGTAGTAATTCAACCAATTCAAAATAAACTTTGTGAGCAGAGAGCATAGTGTTGATGATACAGGTAATCCTATAAACCTTTAGCATTGTCCCAAATGTACTTTTATTTTTGTTTACCTGAATAAACGTAGTTTTCATCTTTCAGTTATGCTCATAGCAAAGGTGTTTTAGGTTAAGATAATTTTCGCTTTGATGTGTAATTTAAACAGGATTATGACTCTTTGAACGGCTTACAAGGGAAAATCACTCGTAAGATCACACAGTATGCCGCTGTTCATTCCGAAGCTTAGTTGCCTTGTATGGAAGAACTAACGGCTTCAAATGATCGAAGGCTAGTCCTTTCTTGTAGGCATATTTTAACAGTAGAAGGTTCACTGAGAAGGTACAGAATCTTTGATGTTTGCATTCTTTACACATGAGCCAATTTTTTGGTTCAGTAAAACAAGCATTCTTTTGGTCAATGACACATCTCAACATCTTTTACTTGGTTACTAAACGGGATCGATCCAAGAATGATTCTAAATGAGAGTAAGCCTTGACGTTACGAACATGTTACTAAACGGGATCGATCCAAGAATGATTCTAAATGAGAGTAAGCCTTGACGTTACGAACATGTTACTAAACGGGATCGATCCAAGACTGCCTACAATAGACGTTATCCAACCCTTGCAATGCGGAGAGCCTTGTTAGTTTAGGGTGTTGATTCATTCACACGCAGTCTGTGTTAGTATCTTGACTAAGATGAAGGATCCGATACCCTCATCCAGGCGAAAACGAAAGGAGAAACACAGAAGATGTAGCCAGCGTTAGTTCATGTAACTTCACATAAGAACAAGTGCAGCATTCTGACTCCATATCTATCATTAGAGCTAGGGAACAAGTATTGTATCGAAAGTTACCAAAAATATCAACTTTACAAACACAAAAAAGAACAGCGTTAAAACACATAATTATCTGCGACAAGCAAAGAGATTCTCCGAATCTAAGTCCTTATCAACAGCATGAACTGGGGAGGTGCTGGGCAAGATACATTAGCTTTTACGTGACGTGTAAAAGCTAATGTAATGTGTTTTGTCTTGTAGTGCATGCTCAAAAATAATTTAAATTATAAATTGGGTGGTGGTCATTGAGTGCCTTTTAATAGTTATTGTCTATAGACTTTGTTTTCATCATATTCATATGCTTGCTACAAAATGTTTGAACTAAATTCTATACTTATAATTATATTTGTATGTGATCTATTATCCTAGTGGATAGAGTGTTGGGCTTCTACCCATTTATTTCGTGTTCGAAACTCTCTCATCCTATAATAGTTTTGAACATTCTCATTCCCTTTAATAATAATAAATAAATAAAAACATTAGCTAATACACAAAAAGGGTTAATTACACTAACACCCCTTGAGGTTTATTGTTTTTTAACAAAACCCCTTCAGGTTTGAAACATTACACTAACACCCCTTCATGTTTTAATTCACTTTCACATCCACCCCTTAAGGACTCCTTAAGTACGAAATTAACCTTGTAGTTAATTACATAAAAATAAAAATTTATAGATAAATAAATCACATTCAAACATTAAAAGGAAAAAAACAAAAGAAATCCTCTTGTAAGATTTATCAATGTGAAAAATCGGCATCTGGTTTCTCCAAAGGCTATTGATTTTCTAGATAAGCTTCTTCGATATGATCACCAAAAGCCTTACAGCAAAACAAGCAATGGCTAGCATGTTATTGAATCCTTCGTTAAAAAGACATTGTATATATGCCCCTTTGTCCTTGGGTGGAGCATGTGAACACAAAGAGATCAACAGAGGAAAATATTTTTGTAGCTTAGGATGTTCGCTGCATCCCTTGTTTTCAAAGTTTTAATGCTGATATTCTTTCTTTGAAAAGAGAGGGAGGGTGGGGTGGGTGCAGGCTAAGAAATTGGAAGGGAAGAAGAGATGCGATGATATATGATGTATGCATTTAGGATGCTGGCTAAGAAATTGATAGGGAGGAAGGGATTCAATGAATATAAGATATGCATCTAGGGTTTTTTTTTAATGTTTTAATATAATTTTCTTATTTTGATTTTTGTCCTATTTATTTATAAAAGTTTTTATTTTTAAATAATTAACTACAAGGGTAATTTCGTCCTTAAGGGGTGGATGTGAATGTGAATTAAAACATAAAGGGGTGTTAGTGTAATGTTTCAAACCTGAGGGGGCTTTGTGAAAAAACGATAAACCTCAAGGGGTGTTAGTGCGATCCCTACACAAAAAAATTATATTCTTCTTTCATATTATAAGCTTGTGTTCTTATGCTAAATTCTCCAATAGTCATTGTGACGACCCGTCTCTAATTTTACGTTTTTATTAATTTTAAAAGCGTGGATTTACAAAAATGCCCTAGAGGCTAGGACTTTGACTTCCGTTGACCATTGTTTAGAGGAACGTATGACTTATTCTTTTAGCGTATCCTCGTAGTACTCGTTGGTACGAACGCATAGGCGAAAGCTGTTTGCGAGTCCGGATTATAACGGTATAGTTACGGACATTTGAAATTGGTTATTTAAAGTTAGTTAAATAAATTGAACTCCCATCTTGTGGAAAAAAAGCCAATCAACTTTTCAGCAAGGAAATAAGGAACCGATCATATTATTTCTTTTGAGGACCAATCAGAAAAGTGGGAAAAAAAAAGGGCCAATCAAGGAGAGGGAGAGAAGCTCCCAGCTTCTCCATCCCGTCGACCCACACAACTCAGTTCGACCGCCCATTTTCCAAGACCGATTTCGGCCAACTCCAGTGGAGTTTTTCGACGCCACCACCACCATCTTGAAGCTCTCATTCCCCTCTACAAAACCCACCCAAGAACCATCTTGATTAACCACGGTATGTGGCGGTTTGAGGCCACGAAAGTTGATGAAAATCAACAGTGTTCAGGCCACTCTTTTCAAATTTTCGGCGAATCGGCAAAGCGATGGCTGATGCCACCACTTGGGCTTTGTAGCCCATCATCCCAGGAGCGAATCCTGACCAGCCTTGACCTCGTTGGACTACCGTAGACGACGAATCGACGCTGGGAAGCTTTAGGCACCCGTTGGCTTTGTGGGCAAAATTGATCATCTTCCGTCCACTTTTGGCCTTGGCCACATGTATGAAAGTTGTTCCTCTGTTTGAGATCTTCATTTCTGTGAAATTTAAGAATTTTTAGAAATAGTGAAATTTTCCGACGAACTGTGGCGGTGGCGCGTGGGCCGAGATCCCACATGACCATCTTAGGCTAATTTGGATGCCCCGATTCCATATTTAACATCCGCACCATTCGCTCGTCTTGGATCCAAGTTAGGTGCCAGCCTATCGGGTAGATTGCATTAGGCAATCCGACTTGTATGTGACTCGTGCTTTCTGCACCAGCTTCACATGATCGTAGTACTATAGTGCATTTATTACACCCAGCCTGTCCGGTAGAATTGCCTTAGGCAGTTCCGACTTGTGTGCTAGCATAGATTGATGAGCACTTAGCTATAATTGATTATCTCATGATTATATTATTGTGGCATTCGATATATCATGTCTTGGCATATTACTGGTTATATTGCTGTTGTCTTATTGTTTACATACTCACGTAGTATGTTTCAAGGAAACTATACTTGTTTTACAGCGAGGGGTTAATATGTTCAAAAATAAAGGTTTTCTTACAAGCATTGTTTTGTTGACCCACTCAACCTTGTTTTTCGCCCCTCCAGGTTTAGTAGCTATGCTTACATGTAAACGAGGATTCTGGTAAATCTCAGGAGATGGTTATCTTCAGTGGTATAATCCTCACCCTAATTACTGTATTGTTCTTATGCTCTGACATCACGTGTGAAAGGGGTTCAATCTCGCTCACCCGCGCACTCTCTTGATTAGGCACCTTTAGGCTTAAATTATTCATATTCTCTTTCCACTACACTACACTTTATGGCTTCGTCACTCTCCAGGTGTCGGCCAGCACAACTCGACTCGGGGTCCAAGTGGACATTCCGGGTCGGGGTGTGTCAGTCATAATATAATTAGAAATACAATATATGAATGTTATTTTATAATTAAATCCACTTTAGTTGTCGCTATTGATGTTGGTTGGTGATTGTTGATGCAAATTTCGTACATGATTAAATTGACGAAATTTCACCTACAAAACAAGAATCATCATTAGCCTAATTGACGGACACCCAAGAAAAAAATGGAAGGGTGTCCGCGAAAGGGTTTCTGATGCCTACTTCAGAAAGAGATAGTTTAATAGAAACTATGAACTTGAGAGAGTTTTGCGTAGTAAGTGGCGATAAACGTTTTTCTTGTTTGACTTGACTATTTATAAACCAAAAACCTAACAGACAATCGGGACAAAAGGTTACAGGCCATACTAAGCAGATTTTATCATTTTACTAAAGACACGTGTGGTTAGGGGTCATCGAATTTTGGGTTAGGTTGGGGGAGGGGTGCGGTGCGGTGGTGGAGTTGAATGGGAAGATATATATATATATACACACACACACCCCCACAGAGATAGAGAGAGAGAGAGAGAGAGAGAATCTGGTAGGTCGGTGAGACCGTGGTAGTGGGAAGGATAAGATAGAGTAATGTGGAGCTATGGGTAGAGCATTAGGTGAGCTATCATGATCAGAAAGGTAGGTTTGCAGGGAGGAAGGAAGGGGACTCCCAGGTTGCGGTAGATTCATGGGGGCTAGTTGGAGACGCAAGGTTTTTTTTAATGCAAGGACAAAAACGATGAGTTGGTAAAACATAAGAAACATTTGTGCTAAAAACCTTATTTTATACTGTTAGATTGAAGCCAAATATAATACTCTTAATATATAAATTATAATATAAATAAATGACCACTTCTTCAATAAGCAATGGAAATAGATGGTATAATGAGTCATGCTCTCTTAACATTCTCATTTTGAGGACCTGTGTGAAGTCTAGTTTTATTATTTGACTTTCCTTATCAAAAGTTGTAAATGATACCACATATGCTCTTAGATAGCCTTTGGTTTTACAACTCTAGTATAGGTTCATCTTGTTGGACATTTTGTTCAAATGCATTGGTCGAAGGCAATCATTCATCACAAAAGGTTTGATCATTCATGTACATTCCATGCATAAACTGAGTTCACTTTGTTTAGTCATGTTGTCTAGTTAGAAATTCTCTCTGATGTCCAGCTGTCGGGACAAGCTTTTTGAGTCAGCCCATATGGGCTTTCTGACAGCTTTGTCCGATGTTGAAATCTCAGCCTTAGATTTGCTCGATTGAGCTATGCATTGACAAGTGTCATTTGTCCTTATGTGGATAGAAATCTGGCAGCTATCATGATAAAACCCTAGATGCCTTCTTTATTTTTTTGGCTAGAACATTTTACATTTGTCAAAGAGTGAGTTTGAGCTTAGTGCTTCTTTTCTTAGTTGCCTAGCCACAAACCGTTCTCATCCATTAAAACCCCAAGATCTTTGTGTATCTAGGTTACATTGGTTCTCTTGTTTTGTGTTGTGTTCTTGATCTAGCTTTATGGGTTAAATTTCTCAATTATATCAAGTTTTGGATTATTGTTAGTTTCTTCGTTCAAGTGTTTGATTGGAAAAACTAACTGGTTTTAAATTCAAATTTCATATTAGTTGCATTGATTGTGTTGGTTCTCGGTGCCACAAAGTGATGAGCTTAGGAGGAGCTGCCACTTCATGAAGACCGAAGGAGTCCATCTCGTGTAAGGCAGGGTTGCACAAAGTATAAGCTGCTCCGGTGAGCTTGTGTGGATACTTTGTATGAATCTTGCTTACACTGTGAATTGGACTCAGTGAAGAGTCCCCGATTTTTCTAACCCAGAGGTGGGTTTTTCCAACCAAAAACATTTTGTGTTGATCATTGTTTTTCTCAGCTTTTATATCTCAATATTTGTATATGAGATGTGATCACCATAGACTATCCTTACAACTAAGTTAATCAGCGTTTGAATTTGTATTGAACTGGATCTTAGTTAACTAGGAACTTTTCAGTAATTCAAGTCTTTAAATTGATTGCTTCCGTTGTTAAACTAATACATTTGATCTTAGTTGACTGGTGTTGCTGACTAGTCAGATAAGCATACATAGATTTTTAAGTGCAGGTTATTCTGCCTAGTATCAATTTCAACCTGTGAGACAAATGCATCTTAGACACAAAATTATATTAGTTTAGATTCAAAGGCATATAATATTTGACAACTTAATAAGCAAAATAGGGAAAATGAGGTTTCTAATAGTTCATGGATTTTAAATTGGTTTTGATTTATTAAGTTATAAAATATTTTACATTTTTATATCTAAACTAATATAATCTTGTGAATAATATGCATTTAGTCTCCGCAAGTCCTCAAAATGAGGACCTTAGGCCATCTGCAACCGAAACGGCTAAACATAGCCCGTCCAGAATAGTAGCCCTACAAAAAATATTTTTAAGTAAATCGTGTTAGACCATACTCATATTGAAGGAATTTTTGTGAAAAACATGTTCATTTGAATAACATCATATAGCATGCAATTAACAATTAAAGGCGGAATCATGCTTTCATGCATTCAAAAACAAAACATCTACCATGAAATTCAAAGCCTAGTAGATTGGTGAACCTTGACTCAACTTAAAAACAACAATTTGTTAGTTGAGAAATATTTACCTTTGTAGATTCCTCTTTGCATATGCAAAGGATAATCACCCAAGAGATAGGGCCTTCATTCCTTGCTTCTTAGCTCCATGGATTTGGTTAGAAGAATAGGTTCTCCAAGTTCCCAAAATTGAGAACCTCTAAAGATTCTACACCAAGGTTGGATTTGAGAGGAAATGAGTGACCTTGAGGAAATAGAATTGCTAGACAATATCCCCCAAGGTGGTTGGCCTCTTAGAGAGAAATGGAAGCTTTGTGTTCTCACCAATTTTCTCTAAAATCAACAACTTATGAATTTTAGGCTATAAAGTTCTTTATATAGTCACTTCTTTAAATGACCTAAAGAACCAAAAACCCTAATTCAACACTAAATGGATATGGGCTTTTGGGCCTTTGTGAATCTTTATTCATTAAGTTGTCATACAACTTAAGTCAATGGGCTTTGACGTTCGAAGCCCATTGGGCCTTAAGGTCCAAAACTATCCCGAGGTCTTTAACGAACTTATTCGTTTGATTAATTAACATATTAATTAATCATTGCCATAAATAATTAAACCATTTAATTCATCTCCTTTGTTTCTTCAATCTCCACCTTATTTGGTGTACGATACATTAGGTTCCTTTTAGCGAGGCAGTGGGCGATTAAAACCATTTTACATCGATTGTGAATTGAAACTTACTTTCAATTCTCCCTTTAGTGATTACACACGTTTAGGGCTTCCACAAACCATGAGTGACACCTAGCAGCATATCATGGCTACCCAAGCTAATCAGAAGAGGTAGAGAACCTATTCAGTTTAGGATTACAAATGCAATACGGTCTTTCTCTAATCTAATACTCTTGACCACATTGTTTGGTTTGATAGTTTATTTATTCATGTCTACTATCCAATGTGATTCATTTGCATTTTATGATTACCTTGAATGTGATTTGGAACGCATTCCCCAATCTCATTCATACTCTGGCCAGAGATTTTAATCATATCATAGAGTATTCTCCCTCAAGCCAATTGAAGGTTAGAGATCCCTTGTTGCGCATTCACTTATCTCCATGACTAAGTGGCTTAACCCCAATGATGTCGTGGACACCCCGATGGGGTGACTTTGGCATAATCAAAGATCAAGGACTTAACCACAAGACAACAACTGTGATGCCTCAGGTCAAAGGACTAATTTGCATTATCCCAAACATGAGTTCTCATGTGACATGAGTATGAGAACTCCTCGTTGATCGTGTTCAGTGAACTCATTCTCTATTGAGCACCTACGTACTTGTCTTGATGTCACACACACCAATGACTCGAGACTAGTCACTCTCCCTGAGAGAAAACATAGCACGTACTGATCTTATCGGACTGTCAATGCCCAATTGGCAATCATATGATCAGGAACGTTTAGGATGTGTCTACGAAAGAATGGTCTCATTAATCTAACTACATTAGATTGCATTCTTCCAATCACATATTCCTTGGACTTTATCGTTTAAGCATATAACATTTATATGAGACGTCTCAAACAATAATGTTTGCCCTTTATATGTAAACTAGATTAGTTTAACATGTGAAATATCCGTAAAGTATCATCATATGAATGGCTTTAGGGCACATTTCCAACACATATATCATCTCCAACTGAATGAGCTAAACATAGCCCCTTCAATAATTATTAGTTTTAAGCTTATGTTTTAAATTTAGGGTGATTTGTATAAAATCAATAAAAAGTTACAATATTAACAATACATCAACGATATTTATGTTGATTATAAATAGGTCAATCATGTATTATAGTATTAGAATAGGGCTGGGTTCGGTTCAAATCGGTTTCGTTTTTTGCCAAAACCGAAACCGAACCATTCGGTTGGTTTTTTATCGGTTTGGTTTTTTCCGGTTCGGTTTCAGTTTTTCTTTTTTTTTTCAAAAAATGAAAAAAATTGAAATCTTAAATTTTGTCAAAGTGATAGTATTACTTTATCACTTTTCATTAGTGATAGTATTAGTGATAGTATTGAGCTAAAAAGGAACCTGGATGCTAAAAAAAAAAATGAACCTTGAAAGTTTAAAGCGAGCAGCCCCCCATGCAATCTGAGAGTGACTGACTGATAGAGATCCAGATTCACAGGGAAGCAAATTATGAAAAAGAACTGAATATATTTTAATTAATTTACCACACTGCAACTAATGCCACGTTTAACATATAAAACTAAGAAAAAGTACGTATTTTAGGTCAAACCAGTAAGTAGCTATTCATCATTATCCGGAGAGACAAACAGATAATTAAATAAATAAAATTAAAAAAATATATTAATTTAATTAATTCGGTTCGGTTCGGTTCAGTTTCTAGACCACTGAAATCGAAACCAAACCAAAAGAATTCGGTTTGGTTCGGTTTTTTCAATTCGGTTAGGTTTTTTCGTTCGGTTCAGTTTTTTTGGTTTCGGTTCGGTTCGGTTTTCGGTTTTTTTAACCCACCCCTATTAGAATGTATATAAAATAAACAAAAATTACAAAATATGCCACTACAGCTGGCATCCACTTCAACTGACACACCATTTCTCATATTTTCTATATTTTGGAATAGGTCAACACAGATTAACACAGTGTCTGTTTTCAGTTTTCAGTTTTTTTTTTTTTTTAACTTGGATTCAGACGCTGCATTGCATGCCGTTTCCTGGTTTCGTTTTTTCATCACTCACACGTCCTTTCAAAAACACCATTTCTCACATGCATAAACACAAATAGTTGGTGGGCACACATTCCAAGTTACAAGCAAGCAGCAATAATAGATCAAACTCCCTAACCTCGAATAATTTAACCTTTCAAACTCTTCCTTGGTCAACCTTCATACCTGCAATTGCCCCAGTCTTCAAAGATATAACTTGCAAAACGTGCAGCAACCCAAGTTAGCGAAGCTTTAGCAGCCGTCTCCTTAAAAAAAAGTTTGAATATGTGGCGTATCAGCGCAGCGCAGGCTGCAACACCAACATTTTTCGGCAAATTCAGAGAACCATAGGAGCAGTGTTGGTTGTATTACAGAGAAACCTAGCACAAAGAACCAATTTCACGTGCAGAAAAGAGAGGTTTTTTTTTGAGAGAATATCATAAACCTTTTTATGATTTAATGGGGCCAAAAAGTAATTTTGTAACTATTTGAATGGGCTTAAACCCCATGTAACATTCTTCATTGACTTATGCCTAATTAACAAAAATATTTCATTGATTAGGTCCAAAATAAAAGTTGACTATTAATATATGGCCTTTTTATGATTTAATGGGGCCAAAAAGTAATTTTGTAACTATTTGAATGGGCTTAAACCCCATGTAACATTCTTCATTGACTTATGCCTAATTAACAAAAATATTTCATTGATTAGGTCCAAAATAAAAGTTGACTATTAATATATGGTTCGTTAGTAAAGTTTTTATTGACTGTTTACTAAATTTCTTTTAAATTTATTGGTTATATCGTTGGATGGTTTCAAATCTAATTGTTGAATTTGAATCATTATTGTGAATGAGGATTGAGGTCCCGAAAAAGGCCTAAGAGGATGGCTACATTGGCCAGGCCGATGTCATTATGGCCAAATAATGACATGGTAGACTCCATAAAATTATAATCAGCCATCAATTAGAGATGAATTTTCAAACAAATCAAGCCATTTTTTAATTTTTGGATCTTTAGCCTTTTTAATGGGAGATGTCTTATAAGAGTAGGACTGTGGTATAATAAAGGGTAAATTACACTTTACCATCTCAGGTTTGGGATTGATTTCAATTCCTTACAACATCTTTAAACATTTCACTTTCATATTTCAAGTATTATTTTATTTCAATATAATACATCTGTTACATTTTTCATCTATTGATCCGTTAAGAGCTGACGTGGCTGCCACATTTGTGCTAGGTGGCTGCCAAATGTGTGCCACGTGGCAAATTTTTTTTTTTTAATTTAAAAAAAAAACCGAATCTTCTCAAAAAAAAAAAAAACTACAAACTGAACCCACCCCGCAAACAAACGCAGAAAACATCCCCCCCCCGACCCACCTCCCTCTCCTCCACTCTCTCTCTCTGCGCTCTGAAGCAGTTGGAAAGAGACTTCCTGGATATATAGATAGATACCTATTTCCCAATCCAACTGTTTTCTTCTCAATTTCGATCATTTTCGTCTAATTCTTGAGCATTCTTTCTGCTATGTTTCTCTCCCAATTTTTCTGTTTGTTCCCCCAGGAGACGATTCTGTAGCTGGTATCGTTTGAACTGCTCTGTTTTGGGGAAACCCAGTTGGGTATTAGGGTTTATAGGCGATTTGGAAATTGGGTTTTTTATGAAATCAAAAGGGTTTTTTGGATGTTAATGCTGCAGTGAAAAGATTTCACCTTTTGGGTCCTTGGGATTCATCGATTCGTGGAGTTTGTGAGTTTTGATTTTCTGATACAATGATTAACAAGAAGAATCACAAATCCCAAATGCCGAGTCTGAAACGGTGCAGACTCGGCAAGTCATCGGGTGAGGACGACGATAACTCGGGCAGGAAGAAGAGGAAGACTAATGGGTATTACCTTCTCAATCTGCTCGGCGAGGTCGCCGCCGGTATTGTCCCCGCAACCTCCATGGCTTGCTCGGCTCGGTTAGGGCCGCCGGTATTATCCCCGAAGTCTCATGCTCCCCCGAGGATGAGTCGAAATCGAAGAACAGAGAGTCAGCCGCCACAGCGAAGACAGAGGTTTAGCGGTCGCCACTGGTGAGGACATCGCGGGGCCGAGTTCAGGTACTTCCTTCCAGGTTTAATGACTCGGTTATTGAGAATTGGAAGAAAGAAAGTAAGACACGTGTAAGAGATTGTAGTTTAGATGAGGAGATTGAATGTTAAAAAGAAAAGATGGTTTAGTGGGGACTGTGAAGGCTGCAAAGGAGAATGGCGAGAGGGAAGATGGGTGGGGGTGAAGAGGAGAAAAGGCTCGGGGAATGTCGGGGTGGGGTGGGATGGGGTGTGTTTTTGGATGAGAGGGGAGGTGAAGAGAGTGGAGGAGAGGGAGGTGGGTCGGGGGTTTGTTTGCTGGGGTAGGGGGTTGCGGGGATGTAGGTTTCAGTTTGTGTTTTTTTTTTTTTAATTAAAAATTATTATTTTGCCACATGGCACACATTTGGCAGCCACGTGGCACAAATGTGGCAACCACGTCAGCTCTTAACGGATCAATAGATGGAAAATGTAACAGATGTATTACATTGAAATAAAATAGTACTTGAAGTATGAAAGTGAAATGTTTTAAAGATGTTGTAAGGAATTGAAATCGACCCCAAACCTGAAGTAGTAAATTGTAATTTATCCTATAATAAATCATTGTCCTCCTATCTCATTGAGGAACCAGGATCTTCTCCGGATTCATTCCCTAGGGATCCTAGGGATCCCGCAATCATGTTCGTTCATCGTATATCGTGCGATCAGAAATCATTTAAAATTTAAAATTTAAAATTTAAAATTCAAATATAAATAGTACCTAATGAAAACTGACTGCACGATATAAAATGAACAGACAAGATTGTGGATACCTAGGGAATGGATCCGGAGAGATCCTGGTTCCTCATTGAGGACCAAGGTATTAAATATCGGTAATATCGGAAATATCGATAGTCCGAAAACACGGAAATATCGATGGAAATATCGGGATAATATCGATATCGATAAAAATTACATGGAAACCACGGAAATTGTAAGAAAAACTTGAAAATTTTTATTGAAACTTTGCAGAATGTTTATTTAGTCAATTATCTATTAGTATATCACAAAAAATTAGAAGGAAATGCATTGCATGATGGATTTAACATTATCAAGTTGATTATATAGCGAGCTGACAAACATTGTGAGTGTAGAAAATATGTAGTAATTAATGAAAGAAGTTTAAACACACCAATTGGGGCTTATTGCGGCAAGTTTTTTAGATATGACCTCGCATCAAGTCATCTTTTGTGTTAATTTGTAATCTTAACTGGTTTTGTTGTGTTGTGTCAATTAGTTAAATTAAGCGGTACATCCAATTGGGGCTTATAAACATTTTAATTCTCCTTAAAAATCTAAGGGCATTTAATCAGGATTTTAAGTGATTCTTTAAAGTTTAAGGGGTATTCAATCATGATTTTTAAGAAATTCATACATTCCAAATGTATTCATTTAGAAATTGATTCGAAGAGATTTTAAAAAAGTTGGGAAACTCGAAAAAATTAGAAATATTTCACATAATATTTTAAACATTCTCAAATCGCTCCCTGAAAATTTGAGGGAATTCACTTAAAATTTTACATAAAAGTTTTAAAAATTATTAAACTTCATCAAAATTCATAAATTTTTAAATCTATTATAATCCTTTAAAATCTGAATGGAGTAAAAAATTCAAATCTAAACCTAATATGAAACAATCACTAAATTACATAGAATTTCTAAACCAAATCTAACAATGATCAATTACAATTCTAATACGATGTTGTAATTACTTGGAGTTTTTTAGGGCAATATAAGTAGATGATTTGGGGGCCTGAAACTTGCTTAAATCCCTAAATTGCCAATTGAAACGAGAAAGAAGAGAAGACAGAGAGAACGAGTCAACGATCCCTCCTCCTCCTCATCGCCCTCCTCTCCCTCTTCGCAATCTCCGCCCCTGCAAAACCCTCTTCGTTTCCTCCTACTCCTTCTCCCTCCGCCGCCTCCCCTCCTCCTATTCCTCCTCCGACTTTGTCACCATCGTCACCGAGATCAACCAGATCCTACCCGAGACCCCCTTTCTTTCTTCTTCTCTTTCTTTCCTTCTCTGCACACTCTCTTCTCTCTCAAAACCTTCTCATCACTCTCACTCTTTCTCCCGTGATTACCCTAGTACACGGCACCCACACCATCGTTCCGTAGACGGCATCACCATCAAAACCTCATCTTTCTCTCTCTTCCTCTTGTCTCTGCAAGATCGACGAAACCCAGAAACCTCCGGCGAGTTTTCTTCATTTTCTCCGGTTAGGTAAGCTTGGGTGTGTGTTATGGAACGAGATCAGGTCGGGGGAAAGCTCACCCAACTCCGGCGAACCCGTGACTGTTGAGGAGCTTTCCGAACACCTTCGGCCATTTCACGGCGAACCAAGGGTATAAACTTACTCCTCTCTCTTTCCTCTTCACGTTGGTAATTAGATCGGAGTCTAAGGTTTGCGTTTGTAATCGGCCGGAGCTGTAGAAGCTCCGGCGTTCTTCTCCGAGTAGCACAGTTCCAAAATATCGCGATATTTTGACGAAAACCCGTTGGATGCCTATTAAAATATCGGTACCGTGAAAAACCGATAATATCGGCGAAATATCGCCGATATTATCAGCATTTTGTTCCTTGTTGAGGACCCATACTCATATCACGTGGCCCTCATGGCATCCCCATATTCTACTAACTTAAACTCCATCCACGTGGCTCACATGGGTCCACACCGATCTCTAAATAAAACTATACTGTACCAATTAAATTCCCTCTACGACTGAGCATATCGACACTTTATCAAACTCCCCAATCCCGATCGCACTACCAAAACCCACCGTGGCTTCTCTGTAATTAAAGACAAAACGAGGTCGTAAAACAACGGAAAAAACTCGTCTGGGAGCACACGTGGCGGGTTTAGCACCAGAAGCAGCAAAAGCCGCTGTGCCGCACCGCAGAGAAGCCACGTCAGACAAAGGGGAGGTAGTTCCTTTTTGTCTGTTTCTATTTGGACACGTAGTAACCATTTTTCTTCTTCCTTCTGCGTAACTTCTCTCACTGCCACAACTCCGCAAGCAAGGCACTCAACTCTCAAAACGGTGCGTTTTCTTGGCTCGGAGTCGTTTCGCTAAATCTCAGATCTGGTTCTGGAGAACATCTCTGCCTGAGTTGTTGGTAAGTGATAACGGTTATTGATTAATTCTGTTTGGTTGCTGAGAAAATGAGGGAAAGTGAAGGAAAATGTGATTTATTTACAGGAATAGTAACTTTGCTCTTTTTCTGGTTTTGTAGGAGTTTGGTACCGGAGAATGTGATTTAGTTCCAGGAATAGTAACTGACTGTAGACTGTGGAGAGAAATTGGAGTTCGGAAATGGCGACTGATAATGAATTTCATCAGTCTGATATACTTTCAGACCGTCAACACTCCCAGGTACTAATTCTATATACTTTCACTTCCTGAATTTTCTGTTTGGTTGCTGAGAAATTGAAATTTTAAGTTTAGTGCATGAATTGTAAACTCTAACGTTGATCTTGTTGAACTTGAATTCTCTGTTTGGCTACTGAGAAATTGGAAATCTGAATTTAGTACGTGAATTGTTTGACTTGTTGCTTAAGATTTCTTATGACATCTTTTTTTTCCTATTTTAATTATGTTTTGTAGATGTTGGAGTTTTAGATTATGTGTTGTAGATGTGATTTGTGGGATTTAACCGTTCGAAGGTTGCTACCATATGATTTTGTTGTTTTCATATAAAATCAGGATGTATCTATCTCTCAAATTTTGGATCATGGTTCAATATCCTTTGGAAGATTTTCTGTAGAAACACTTGCGTGGGAAAAACGTTCTGTCTTTCGGCACAACAGATGTCAGGAGGAGCTCGAAAAATACAAGTCCAATGGATTGGTTGCTCAAAAGAAGGCTTACTTTGAAGAATATTACAAAAAAATTAGAGCCCTCAAGGTACTGCAGGCGGAGCATCAAGAAACCACTGAACCTGATCTTTGCCCGGATGGGAAGATCAATGCCTCGCAGTCCGAAAATGACAATTGTGATGACTTATCTCAAGTGACAAAGTCAGGAAATGAGGCAGTCGCTAACTTGGGAAGCGTAGCGGATAAACCAGTACAACTAAACTTGAGTGACTGTAATGACAGTACTAATAAGGTTATTGTGACGGAAGAAACCAGTAAGACTCTATCAATTGAACCGGAACATGATAGAATTGGGGCTTCCTTATCACCCACTCCATCGGTCACTAGGAGCTTGAAATCTTCCCAGCCTGACAGCCCTGTCTCTGACCCTGTCAAGAATGACGCTAACAAGCCAAAGAAACATGCATCTCCTGTATTAAAGTCTAAGGTATTATCTGGTCTCTGATATACATATCTCATTTCTAGAACAACCCAATCTTTGTCAACTAGGCCAAGGAACACAGATTACATCTATCTTAAAATGTTTAGTTTTGAATGTGGATCTTTTAGTGGAGCGTTAAATGTCAATTGGTCTCCACAGTCAAAGCCTCATCTGGGCACAAAAAAAAGGGCATACACAAAACATATTAGAATTAGACGGGTACTACGACAGGGTTATTAACACTCTCATAGTCATTTTATCTTCTGGAAAGAAGAAAGACAGAATTCAAGGTTCATTGACCTGTTAAATCGTGGTGTACGTTTTTACTTGTGCCAAGTGTCCTATGTATTGACCTCTGAATTAGCTTTCTTGAGTTCAGACTTTTTCTTTGAATTCTTGTTATGCTTTTGAGGGGTAATTTTGGTTTGTTTTTTCCTAGGGTAATGCTGCTTTACCACGGAACAAACCAAAATTGGACTGCAAAGTTACTAGACGCAGAGATGATGTTAAGGCATCAGAGGAGTCAAAACCACGTCCGCCTCATCATTCTACTGCCAAAAGAGATAACAATCTTCTTCCTAGCAAGTGTAACACTCGTAGCTCAGCCACTGATAATAATTTCAACCATGTTTCCGCACGTAAACCGCTCACTGAAGTATGCTCCAGTGCCACTGTTCATCTTGCATCAACAAGAAGTAGATTGGTGTCATTTTCTCCTAGTGGTAGAAGTCATCCAAAAAAGGAAAATTCGAATGGCAAAAATTTGGCGGATACATTACGAACAAATCCACCAGTTCGTTCACGATCTGTCCAGGTTGGCCATCTAGTTTCCATTCAGAATTATAATTTCAAGCAGCTGTTATGCTGATAATTTTTTTTCTCTTTTAATCTCTTTGTGCAGAATCCATCAGAACAGAAATCCATTCCTGGTGGTTTGAAGAACATAGCTATAGAGAAACGGTATGGTTTTCTCTCTCTCTCTCTCTCTCTCTCTCTCTCTCTCTCTCTCTCTCTCATTTGACTAGTTGGCCATTTCAGGAGCTGTACTGGAGTTTCTAGAAAGCCCTTAGACTTGGGTAGTGAGCAGATGCGACCAAAGGTTGGCCTATCTGAAAACCAGAGACCAAAATCAATGTAATGCATGTTATTTTTTGACATATTGCTTCCTCTAGTATATCACATTTATTCTTCTGTATCTATATTTTTCATTCTCTGTCTCTCGCTCTCTCTCTCTCTCTCTCTCTCTCTCATTCATTAATTTGACTAGTAAATTTGATAATTTTCAGGAGCTGTATTGGAGTTTCTAGAAAGCCTTTAGATTTGGGCAATCAACAGATGCGACCAAAGGTTGGCCTATCTGAGAACCAGAGACCAAAATCAATGTAATGCATGTTATTTTGTTATTTGTCGACCCATTGCTTCCTCTAGTTTCTCACATTTATTCGTTCATGTGTTTTTACTGATGCTTACAAAGGTTTGAAAATGAAATAGTTGCGCTGTTAATAATTACAGGTTCACAAACAAACCTGCCAAAAATAAAGCGAACCAAAATTTTGGTGCTGACTATGATCGCAAGAATTGTGGAAAAGAAAGAAAGCAGAAAGAGGTAATCATATAATGGATGTGGTTGGTTTATGCATGAACTATGTGTTGCTCTTGAAAGTTGTACATTCTCTGTCACTGGGATTAGTAACTTGAGAGTGCCCCATATTACTTTCAGCTTTTCTTGTCTAACTTTTTGGAATATGTTCTTCTAGATTTTTCTGTGAACATTTCTTTCATTATTTGGAGGATGTTCTTGTTTTCTGTGAACATTCATATAATGTTGTTCCCCTAAAAAGCTAAAAGCCAATTGACTTTAGCCCTATCTTCCTTTACCATGAATTATGAAGTTGTTTTGTCAATGTGTGGTGAAACCATGGTGCACTTACTTGGATATCAGGATATTGGAACTTCGCAATTGAAATACAGTTCTGGTTAAATGTTATCCGTGATGCTTCCCAAGTTTACAAGTTTAGATAGTTGAATTATCGATGTATTCATGATAACCTTGCGTGAAAATATAACAAATGAGTGATATAGAATTTTTCCTTATTTAGCATGTTAACTTGTTACTAAGATGGACCTTAAGTAGACGACTAGCTAGACGCCACATCCTATTGTAATGTTTAAGAACTTTTAAATGGGGATCGTTATTTACTCCAAAAAAGTCTTCCTGCACAGCAGCTCCCTGTGAATATTATGAAACAAGCCAAGATCTTATTATATTTGGTTTTGAAGTTGATAGTTGTTAGTGACTGTGCTTTTCTTTTCTCTATTTTTCTAAATTTCAGTACCATGTAAATCTCATGGGAGTGTTGTATAATGTGCAGGGAGATGAGGAAAGTAACGCTGCACGCAGAAGATATCCAAAGTCTGCCGCAACTGTGGCATCCAGTACTCGGAAGAATGTAAAAC
Source organism: Malus fusca (assembly GCA_035220775.1). NCBI lineage: Eukaryota > Viridiplantae > Streptophyta > Magnoliopsida > Rosales > Rosaceae > Malus > Malus fusca. The sequence continues at coordinate 46,589,931 of CM069073.1, read as the reverse complement.
TTGTGCATAAGGTTGTTTCTCAATCACAGTTTTCTATTTTACAACTTATTCGTGTGTCTCGGAATTGGTAATACTCGAATATGTTTTGCTCCCGTAAAATTGATTTTATTCAGTCTTTATGTTTCTTCCGATAACTAACCAGATAGTGCCAGTGGGCACACATATTGTGAGTTAGCAAAGTAACCAATTTGCAAACACCGTCATCAATTTCAGATTGCAGAATCAAGGTCTGGGACTCTCCCATATACTTGAAAGGAACCAAGGTACAGTTCGAGTTACTGTGTAGACTCAAGATGCTGAGCCGGGACAATAATCTCCAAAGCAGTGGTGATTAATGTCCTCTACGAAATCAGTTGGGCGCACGCAGCGGGATGACAAAGTGTCGTCACATTTATAATGCAAAAGAGTGCAAGAACAGGCGAGAACCAGTGCAAGAAATCCGAACGAGCAGCTGGAGAGGTTAATGTAAGCCCTTCTGAAATGCCTGATATATTAGCCTCATATCATAATATGCACCTGAAACAGTTACTGGATAAGAATATAATGTCTATGTCTAACAAATATTTTGGAGGCTGACGTCAGATGAGATCCCGAAATTAGATTAGTTGATTTGTAATTTAAAGAATGTGTATACATAAAAGAAAAAGGAACAGAAACTGCGAGTGCCCTTCAAGCTTCTGGAGAAGCAAGTCTTAGTGTAAAATTAGTGGCTCTATGTAACGCGTTGAAGATATGTTTGCGCCGCAAGACACGAATTGTGGACATGTTTCCCTTCCCATATTTCCACCAGTCTTTCATATTGTCATGGCAAAAGCCCCGCCATTTTAGCTTGAGTTTACAATATCTTGCGAGCAAGCTGTGCACTGAAGTGCTAGAGCAACTGTATTTAACAGCTAAATCAATATTTCAAAGGTTATGCCATCAGGCTGACAATTCCTTTCTGGCAGTTGTTCATATGGTTTTGTAGCTTCAGCAAACTTATAGTTCTTGCATAAGCTACCAAGTAGATAATTGTAAGTTTTGACGTCTGGTTTACAACCCGCTTGCCTCGTCTCATCAAGCATATCAACAGCTCTGCCAAAATTTATTCTCCGGCAAGTTTCTCTTATCATGGTCATGTAATAACATCTCTTCTTCTCCGTCGGAACCAAATTCGCGCACTGCCGCAAGTGGTGGAGATGCACAAATCCGAGTAACCTGTAAATAGAAAACAATTGTGAGCAAGTACAAACGCACTCTGATGATCAAGTTAGTAATTAAGTATAAGACTCAAGTAGTGGGCAAGAGAATTAAAGTGCAGATTGCGTTACCAGAGACTTACGCTAGATGAGTGTATTTATAACAGTCGGGAGAGAGATCTTTTTGAGGATAGAATCTTTGTTAAGTTGGGAGAATCTTATAGGATATCTAGAAGTACATATTGCACCCTCTTAGGAGTTGTGATTACTTGCGGCGCACACCAATTCATAGTTTGTAAGAACTCCAAGGCATATCGAGATTTGACTGATTCCATACCTGGATCAGATCCTATGTCTTGCAGAACAAGGATGGTTGGTATAGCGAAGTCGCTCAAACTTTACCCATTGCTTCGAAACAGAGTGACGGAGCAGTCGAGTTTATGACCGGACTTCTAAGGTAATTCTGGAAAAACACTTGAATGCAGAAAACCACTTAAAGTGATTCTAAAACCTAGAAACATTTGTTCTAAAAGCGCTTTCAATCATTTTGAAAAGCACATCAAAACGAGCTTTTATATATTCACATTTAAAGAGCAAAACTAATTGTGTTTCATATTGGTGTGTAGGTGATGATCACTGCTAGGTTCATTCCAACATGTAAATAGATATCTAAAAATTAACCAAGAAAACCTAATAACACCTAGTGGATGAAAGTTTATAAAATCATATGAATTCATTCCAACCAGAATATTATACATCCCAATTTGGGATTCACAAACCTTCAACCAAATATACCAATCTCATCAACTTTGTACGAATGCAGACTTATCCAAGTTTCGACATTGACGAATATCGATGATTTTTTATGTTTGGACATTGACATTTCTAACAAATTCAAATATTCTCGATTTGTTTTGCAGGTTTAGACATTTAGGTTTGACTATAGAGGAGTTAGGTTTCAAGTCCCCCCATTTTTCCTTGTATCATTATTGTTTTCGTTTTTAGAAGGGCAAGGTTTATGTCCCACCTTCATCTACATGTGTTTTTAATCTTTTTTTTTTCTTGTATTATGATGGGTTAGGTTTAGGGATGGGTAACAGTTATGGCGGGCGAGTAACCGTGGTTATTTATCCATAACCGTTTATGTTCATACCCGCATAACCGTTTACCCATTGAGTAATTGCATAAATGGTTATACACATACCCATAACCGTTTATAAACGGTTAACCATACCCATAACCATGTATGTAAGATCACACATCGCCCATGGGAGTGATCCTTAAATGTATATTCCCATCCATACCTAGCACGAGGCCTTTTGGGAGCTCACTGGTTTCGGGTTCCGTAGGAACTCCGAAGTTAAGCGAGAAGGAGGCTAGAGCACTCCCAAGATGGGTGACCCACTGGGAAGTTGCTCGTGAGTTCCCCAAAAACAAAACCGTGAGGGAATGGTAAGCCCAAAGCGGACAATATCGTGCTACGGTGGTGGAACGGGCCCGGGAAGTGGTCCGCCCCGGGCCGGGATGTGACAATGTACCCATTTAACCATAATCGTTTACCCATTTAACCATAATCATTTACCCGTTTTTGAACCCGTTTATACTTTTTTTACCCATTTACCCATTTTTTCACCCATCTACATGTTTTTTTTTAACAACTTGAAAATTACAAAAGAAAAGTTTGTCATAATTTTCGTTTTCTGACAATTAAACACCGTTATATGTACATTTTAGCATGCATTTCCCTATTTTAATCATTTAAGTCCTCATACAATTCCAATAATTGAAATAATAGTTTACGAACGATATTTTTCTGCTACACTCAAGCAAGTCTTTAATTATAATTACAAAGTAAAGCTTCTAAAAACAAAAGGTAGTGATTATCTTGAATACTAGATGATTCAAAGCTCCAAAATATTCCGATGAATACCCGTTTTAACCGCCACCTCTAAGCTTTGGAGGATCGGTTAGTACTCCCTTATAAGCATTTTCAGAAGCTGAAACATGATTCGTAAAGACACAATAACCATTTCATTCCTCGTTCCTAATAGCATCAATGGCAACTGAAACATGATTTAAGAAAACCATTTCATTTCATTAGTCAAAACACACAATAATCATGTGCGCACCGATTATTTTGTAAATGGATACCCGTTATAACTGCGGAAAATTCAAAGCTCCAAAATTTTACATATATTAAATTAAATGGGTAAATGGATACCTGTTATAACCACGGGTAATACCTATAATCGATGGATACCCGTTATAACTGCGGATAATACCCATAACCGTCCATTTAAATTTCACGGATAAACGGTTATACCCATAACCGTTTGTTCGTCTAAACAGTTACCCATAACCGTAACCATGAACTTTAAATAGGCGAGTAACCGCGGTTACTCAAACCCATGGGTATTTTACCCAATCCCTAGTTAGGTTTATGTTATTCCTGACTAGATGCAACTCCTTTTATCGTTATCAATAAAAATTTCTTCGTACCATCGAAGTTTTATGAAAAAAAAAGAATAATATTCCAATTCAATTCCAACTTGTCACGTTTCCATGGCAGCCGGATTTGATGCTCACGGAAAGAACGACGAGCAGTGAAAAGGACAGAGAGACAATAAGCAACCGGTTTAAAAAAATGGCACTATTGTAAAATTTGACAGCGACTCCGGCGACCCGTGAAAAGGGAAGGAGACGATGAAATATTTTGTAACGGCGACATAATATTCTCTGACAACATCAGAATATTTCGTCAACTTAACTCTAACACTACATTACCAGTCGCGGTCAACTTCTGCCTTCAGCCACGATTACAATTTAACTTCAATAAATCTATTTACATAGTCTTAGCGCTGGTTTGATATTGCTGTACTTTGAAAAAAAACTGCTTCTGCTATGCTGTGAGAATAAGCGGCTGTGAAATAAAGTTGTAGAGTGTTTGGTAAACTTTTTTGTAAAAATACTTTTGAAAAAAAAAGCAGTATTATAGTGTTTGGTAAAATTTTATGTAAAATAGATGTGAAAAAAAACCGGTTTTTCAAAGTTGGGTTTTGCAGCTTTTTGTTTTTGGCTTTTTTTTCACCCAAAACTGTAAAAAAAAGCTGAAGCTGAATGTTTACCAAACACAAAAAAGCTCCCAGCTTTTTTTCATACCAGCTTTTTTTTTAATCACCTCAATCCCAAACTGCACCTTAGTCTCGATTGGTACGTTGGACCGCATCTTGTAATTAGATATAGGGGAAACTTGATATAACTCTAATTTTTTGAGCCAATAGTAGGAATAGTCCAGTTTATTAAAATAAGTCAAATTCTTTAAATTTAATTACTTAATTATCAATAATTATCTCTTAAAAGAAAAAACTTATTGTAAAAATCAAATTTCTTCCTAATTATCTCTTTGATTATTTATTTTTATTTTTATTTTTTGTTATTTCTTGTTCTTCCTCCTGCTTTAACCCATTTATAGATTTTTTTTTTATAATTTTTATAATCAACCTATATCACAGGTTAATTGTATTTATCTTCCTATATGACAGATTCTTTTTCATAGTCAACCTGTCACAGATTAATGTGTCTTGCTTGTATGTATATTATGTTTTTTTCTACCTTTTAGTTAGGTTTCATATCTCACTTATAGGTATAATATACATTCATACCTTTTAGTTAGGTTTCATATCTAACTTATAGGTATAATATACATTCATATATTTGCTACTTGAGTTAGAGGTAGAATGTTTTGCAGATAGATTTATGTTAGTATATTATTTTTTTTGTTTATAAGATATTAATTAGATATTTTGGAGTTGAAAAATGTAAAAGATTTTAATTGATTTTTAATATTTTTAGAAAATATAAAAGGAGTATAAAAGAAATAAAAACATATAATTAGATAATTAGAGTCACTCCTAAAAACACTCTATGTTTTTGGACCTGGATCTAAAAGCCCCTTAGATATAACAGGACTAGACACAATGTAGTTTGGGTGAAGTGGACCGGAATTAAAAGCTCCTAATAAAATACTTCTACCAATTTCTTTTTTTATAAAAGGAAAATTAAAGAAAAAAGTTTGAAAACTTTGAGTTTTAATCAAAATGACAAAAATGTGTTGTAAGTGAATAGTACCAAGAATGACTTTTCAGAGTAAAAATATCATTTTCGTTAAAAGTGAACATTACTGAAAGTGTTTCGTTAAAACTCCCTTTTATAAAACTACCTTTAAAAAAAAAAATCATTATAAATCGTTTGAGTAACTCCTCAATAATTTTGGTATAAATGGGAGCATAGCAAATAGCAATGGCACGAGAGATATTTCAAAATGCTCATAATACGGGTTGATACCAAGTTTTCAAGTATTCATTCACTTGTGTATGACATATAATGTACATGCTTGTGTTTTGAACGCACTGAGAATCTCACCATTGGCGTCGAATTTATGGGTGCGGGGAGAGAGAAATGGGATTTCCGTCGAAAGACTATGGATTTGTTTGAAAATGCTTTTAAAATGACTGAAAATGTTTTTAAAATGACTAAAAGTATTTTTGGTGAAATGAATTTTGGGTTCAAAAGCAATTTAAGTGTTTTTTAAAGAAAGCATCATGTATATACTTCTTCCAAAGGATATATAAAGTGTTTTTTCAAAATCATCTTAAATTTTTACTAAAAAATTAATTATAAAATTAATTTCGTAAAAATATTTTCGAGCATTTTAAAAATGTTTTCCAAACCAGCCTTAGGTTTTTTTCGTTCAACGTGAAAAGGCCCGAGGCCTCCACACGAACGGTCCACATTATAATCACGCTACGAAAAGTAAGCTCCACTCAAAACACGCCACGTCACCAAAACCTAGGGCCTGCGGCACACCACGTTCCCTTCCTCGCTTCTTCGTCTGGAAGATTCCACGGAAAATAAATAAAATTGGAGAGAGTTCGTTGCGGTGCGTCTCTGTAGAAAATCAAAATCTCTCGTCTGCAAACCCTAACCCTGATCTCTCTCCTCTCCCGCTCTCTCTCTTTAGATTTCTCGAGAAATGGCGTCGTTTGCCGAAGCTCCACCCGGAGATGCCAAGACCGGAGAGAAAATCTTCAAGACCAAGTGCGCTCAGTGCCATACCGTCGAGAAAGGCGCCGGTCACAAGCAGGGTAATCTCATCTTCTCTCCCTTCACTGAACCTTGATTTTTTTGGTTTTTAATTTCGATGATTTCTTGATTTTTGTTTGGATCTGACAATTATAATCCCTTTTTTGCATCTGGTTTTTGGATTTGTGTATTTGGATATTTGTTTCGATTGTTATTTGGATTACGGATTCGATCTCTGCGTGCTTGTTTAGATCTGATGGATGTCGTTATTAGGTTATTCATATTTCCATTTTCATTGTAGTTTTTTCAGTTTGGTGCCTGAGAAAATTGACGAGAACTAGATTTTCAGTTATTATGGTTTTACGCCGATGGAATTGAGCGGTTCTAGTAGTTTTAGGTCTAAATGTTGATCAATTTTCCTTGTTTGTTCTTGAGTTTTCGATTTTGGTTAGAAATGATTAAATTGCTATGTGAATTATGCAAGTAATTCATAAATCAATGACTGAAAAAGGTTATTTTTCTCTTTGATCTGCGATTGATAATTCGTAATCTGAAGGAAAATTATGTTTGTTTGTTATGAGTTTTCGTGCTTTGTGATTGTTAATATATAGAACGTTTTGATGCTTCTCGACATTACTAGGAAATTGTATATGTTGCTTTAGATTGACGAGATGAGCTTTGTTTATAACGTTTTCGACAAATTTTGATTAAGTTTGGTTGCATCATTAATGCTTTTCTTTTCGATTAAGTTTTGATGCTCCTTAGCATCCGTATATAAAATGAAACCCTGGCTTGGTGATTGCATAGACTTGCATTTATAATTTTGCCGTTTATGCGAACTAGCTTGATTGTTCTGTTTCTATATCGATTGATATTGACACTTGCAGTCTTTGTTGGGTTTCAGTTCAATTTGAAGTTTTTTTTTTTGGTTTGAGTAAATTTGAAGTTTTTTTTTAAAGCTGTTAACTTAGAATTGTTAAAACGTTCAGGACCCAATCTGAATGGACTTATCGGGAGGCAGTCTGGTACGGGTGCTGGATACTCGTACTCTGCTGCTAACAAGAACAAGGCTGTGACATGGGAGGAAAATACCTTGTATGATTACTTGTTGAACCCCAAGAAGGTATGCAATTTTCTCTATTTGACGTTCCTCATGACTGGCGATTTCAGTTACTTAGAGCATTAGCTTACAACACTTTTAACCTGTTAGGTTCATACTAGCATTTGAGGTAGACATGCATCTTCAGTTGACTGGTAATTGCACATATCAATCATTCATGCATGTAGGTTCCATATTGAATCCGTGTGACATATAGGTGAGCTCACAATAAAAAATAGTTGAGATGTACACGTGTAAGCGTGTTGGTAGGTGGTATGTTCACATAAAAGAACGGGTGGAAGTATGCATATAGAGGTTTTCTTTTTACAATTGACAATTTGAATTTATACGAGCATGAAATAAAATTTTGGTTAACATATACAAAACAGTTGCTCTATATGAAGAGCAGCTGGGAAAAGGTTTGGCGGATTAACAAAATATGAAGGATTTCTTTTGTTCAGTAAATTGTTAATTGAGTGCTGTTCCAACCTATCTTATTTACCCACTCACCAATCCGGAGTGGGAAAATAAGACCGGTTTGCTATCAACATTCTTTATTCGTACACTACACAATTGTCACTTCATATATAATTTTCCGTAAATTCAGTGTTCGTTCTAGATCTAAAAACTTTTCATGAAATTTCCTATTTTGTTTGGAAGCTATCGGATCCCCTTGCATGTGTTAGGTAGTGACAGTTTATTGATGTGGACAATCCAATGTGAAGAATCTCGGTGTATGTTTAACTTGTGCAGTTGAGCTTATTCTACAATATCCTGATCGGGTGTAATTGTTGTTATGCAGTACATTCCCGGAACCAAGATGGTGTTCCCTGGATTGAAGAAGCCGCAGGATCGCGCTGATCTCATTGCATATTTGAAGCAGTCTACTGCATAAACATTTTCATGTCCCATTTTGCAGTAGTTAGAGGTGGTCACTTGATACGAGGCGGACGGTACTATTTTTTTGCCAATAAAATTTAAAATGGACGTTCAATGTCTGCAATTCTTGTTTGCATGTCGAGCTTGCTTTTGTTTTTATAGGAAGGGGTTGCTGTAATTGCTGTAATTGGCAAACACAACATATTCAATTCAATTAAGACGTTGTGACTAGATTTTGTGAATTTGGCGAAAATGCCAGTTTAATGATGGGGTGTGCTATCCACACACCTCTTTTTACTTCTCACACACCCCTTGTTAATTTATGTCCGTTGATCTTTTTCATTTCATCCGATCCGACATGATCCGACATTGTGCGTAGCAACAAGTTTAAATGATGGGGTGCGCTTACCGGTCACTTTTAACTTGCTTACTCGTCTCCTGTAGTTGGGTTCTCTTTTGTTGGTGGCCTCTTGGCTCGCTCCTTGTTCGAGTAACCTATAAATGTCAATCGTTGACCGAAAGCGGTGAAATATAACAATGGATTATGGAGCTCCCCTTCTCGTCTGATGGATGTACTCCAAATCTCTGCTAGAAAATCGCTTTATTTGTAAACCCACACTTGAACATTTCCTTAAGCTGCTATACATATTTAACGCAATTGGCAACTATCATATTGTCAACTGGGCTGAACCGCCACATTCCTAAAACAAAAACGCAAATAGAAGCCGAAAGTCACCATTGAGTCACCCAGCATTTGATTCAAGGTTTGGACTGAGATGGCCGACGGAGTCCTGGAATCTGCAACACAATGTACCATATAAACAAGGTTTCACGATTCGAAAATATCACAAGTACAACAAATCTCCATACGTTATATGACATTTTCTATCAGGATGTGAATACTAACCTCAACTCCACGAGGGCCTATGCGATTACGAGATACAAAATTAGTTACTAGTGTTGCAAATTCATCAGGTACATCTTCCTGCAGAAATTTGGGACGTCCAAAGTTCTAGTTTCCTTTTACAGATTGGAAAAAGTAACTTTTTCACAAGGCAAAAAATACATGGAAGATAAACAGAACACATACTTGTATGGCATGCCCGGTATGTCTGACGACAACCATTTGGAACTTGCCTTGCATTTGACCAATTGTGAGAGCTCTGTTGAAAAAGAAAGAAAAACCCAGCCTACATCATTCTTTTATTGCAGTCATTTTTCTTGACCCAAATAAATTCTGATCGTAGCAAGCACGCACAAAAGAAAACCAAAGAAATAGACGTACCCATTTACATGGAAGTGCCCAAACTATCACTTACACGCAAATATAGAAGTTTATCTACCTAACCAGCCGATCATCTCAGACTTCTCAGTGCTATAACATTGTGTTTTGTATGATATGTTAACACCAGGATAGTCACATATAGAAGTTTAAATAACCAGTACAAACTGCAGCAAGTAATATCAAAATCTTGTCTAGTTAAATACCACGTAAACATGCAAAATAAAGTGGATACTTAAATCCAATACGAGCATTTGACAAGACGATATCCCAACATGGACTTGAAGGTTTTCCAAGTTTTTTATATTAATAAGAAAAAAAGTGGAAAATTAAAATCAGTATGTAATAGCATATACAAGTTTCAACAAACCTCAAACCTTTCCCCTTTTTGACCAAATTTTTTTTTTTATAAATTCCACCATTCCTGTTGGTAATAAAGATTAGTCTAAGTTTGCAGCCAACGGTTAAAAGTAGATGCCCTCCCGTTCATGAAGATTTCCTATCCTAGTTTGCCGTGTGTCAAAAATTAAACCTATGAGTGGGACCCAAATCCTAAACCACTACGCATGACATAAATTTGTTAATATGCATACCATATGAAAACATTCACAGTGTGGTAACATAGAACATCTCTAAAGATTGTGTCATCACTAAATCGATATGATTAAAAATATCATCACTACGCTTTTTTTCTTTCAAAAGTAAAGGATTTCATTTAAACTATATGAGCAGATTATTCTAGGCAAGTCAAATGGAAAGAACCTGTCTAGTCGGTCTGTTCCAGCTAACAGCAGGACCTTTGGAACGGGTGATGACAAAAACTTTTCTGAAAGGCCTTCATACCTGTATTTGAGTAACTATATTTACTGATTTCAACAGGAGATGATTTGACACAAAATCAATCACAACGATTAAAAGCATCTCCATGTAAGATAAATGAGTTTTATCACCATGCTACTGTGGTTATCAAACATTATAAGACATAATGATAGCTCAAAGTGATGCGGGTTCATTTAGATCTCTAACTCCTCCATCCAAACCCAACTAGTGTAAACCCAAATAATATTTGAATGAGGGCCTGTTCGGCAGTGCTTCTAGAAGTCCTGAAAGAGCTTTCAGATAGCCAAAAGTATTTTTGATAGCTTTTAGTAGAAGTAAATGCTTTCTATGTTCTGCACTTTTCAGTGCTTTCATGAGAAGCACCAGGTGGTTTTTAATAGAAATTTCCTATGTGCTTCTACCAACAGTATATATGAGAAGAAGTGTTTCCTACAGAAGCACCCTCGATCCGTCATATGAATAAGTTGCAATAACAAGTAAGCCATGCTACATTCTTGATGCAGCACAAGAAAACTGTGCACAAGGATGCAAAATGAAATGTTCCAACTCATAAATGTTACATAGTTGCAGGCAAGTCTGGTTTCAATTGAAATGCCAACAAGTAGCGACATGGACCCTGACCATTTGCCAAATTTTAAATGGATTAACGAAGTTTGGACATACCAGCTTTTCCAATATTGTTCTGTTTCTTCAAGTCGTGCTCTATAAATGTAACTGCAGAACAATAACAAAACTGTGCCTGTTATGTACAGGACTAGGATTAACAGAGACTTGAAAAAAGAATACAACAATGGATCATGCAAGTGGATAAATTATCGTAATCTTACAGTAATTGTAAAGGAGCAGTATATTGTACATAATACATAAATACTTACCATTTCTTTGAATCATCATACTTTAATGTGGAAGGTATTGACACCCGAGCAGACTCAATGTTTCTTAAAGAACCTCCCCTCACACTCAATTCAATCTACACAGGAATAAATTTTCAAATTCAGCCAAGGATTCGTCCCAATCTATTATCTTTTTTCATAACATGTATATGAGGGAAGCCATTTGGTTCTGACAATCTCCATTTTCCTAGTTTTCTCAGCAATTTTATTCCAAATTACTTTACTTCCCTTGATCATGAAAAAGTATAACGAATGCTATGATCGTAATCTAAGGAATTTAAATAACTCTACTTTCCATTGCAGGCATACCAAACGAGAACAAAAAGTGATTTTAAGAGTGAAGTCCACAATAAAACAGAAGGGGAGGCTTCAAAATCCCTCCTTGAAATTGGGGCCAATTCCAGTGTCCACCCTTAACCCTTTTCTCTTTGGTGCTTCGGAGATGCTAACCAATAAATTCAATTAAACACTGTTTTCCCTAAACTAAAAAATTCAAAAAGCCCTTTTCCTCAACCTAATATGTTAATAGATCATTATGATTGTAACATGCACGTGATTTTCCACGTAAAAATATGGAAAATACCAAATAAAACAATATATTAAAAAACTTTTATCTTGCAATGGTTACCAGAGCCTACAACCCGCTGGCACTGACATCTTCAGCACCATCAACATTGGTACAAGATGAAGTTGAATAAAAGAGAGAGATTCGTAATCTGATTTATAATATTTTGGGGCCCTGAAATGAGAAAATGGCATGTGGTCTAATATCCTAGTGGATAGGTTGTTGGGCTTTCTACCTATGTGTCCCGGGTTCAAAACTCCCCCCTCCCCTTAATTATTGTAAAAGTTTCAAACTCCCCCCCCCCCTCCTCCCCTTAAATTTAAAAAAAAAAAAAAAAGCAAGAGAGAGATTTGAAGAAAAAAAATTGCTGCCATAAAAGTTGACAAAGGTGATCACCACAAGAACATGATCATCTCCAACCATATTCAATGGGACTGGAGTGGACTACATTTGCGTAGAGTATGTGTTTGCAGTAACAATCAGTTGTTGGAATAATAATCTGCACCATAGGACTAATGCACAAGAGTGGATGTGGAGCTCATGGTAGTTATGGGGTCCTAAAAATTTGGTCTTTTTGTTGTTAATTCATTAATCAACATTTTGTCCTGGAAATTCGGAAAGAAATTGCACAATGTAGTTGAATGGATTTGTTTGGCAGTAAGATTTAATGTTTAGGCCCTACATTAATCACACTTGAGGTCAGGAAGAAATTATATTGACCCCTAAGTTCAAGGATGCCCCTTGAATTATTCCTTAACAAGACATATACCTTGATCACATTCATATGTGCATCCTGCCATTAAGAATCTTTGTTTTAATTTGTTCATCTTCAAGTGCAATGCCTCAATTGCAGTGCACTTTTTGAACAAAATTGTGCTTCAAGCCACCCATGCATGCAAGAAGGTACAAAAAGTTAGAATCATTAGGGTTTGAAGATATACCGCTTTTTCAATGCTTGAAAAACGTTGTACCCGGCTTGATAGGATTTTCTGCATATGAACCAACGAAGCCAAAGCTGTTCCCTGAAATATTTACAAATGCCAGTGTAATTTGACTGCATGTATGCCACTAAAGGCAACTAGTCACAAACAATGCTGAAACTAATTTTTCAGTAACCAAACCTCTACAACATCAACGACAACCAGCCCAGCCAAGCTAGATAATGCTTTCTTTGCGGCGACATGCACAGCAACTGACCCTCCCATACTGTATGACAGTGACATAAGTCATCAATGATTAATGTGAAAATTTGGAGCACGGTTACTATATAGAGCTTAAGAAAATGCAATCGGGAATTTTTCAATAATCATTAACATGCTCTTCTACCAAAAAATAAAAAAAATAAAAAAACAAAAAAATAAAAAAAAATGTCTATTCCTGCAGCTAATAGCAGTATTCAGATAATGAGCTACAGATTATTTCATAAATGTTGCATGCTTTCAAGCCCAAAACCTCAGGAGTATTTCATAAGTATGGTAATGTAAGTCATTAAAAAGAGAGAACCCAAAAAGTTGATTACTGATATTTTTTATACACCTAGTAAGTGTTAAATTCACTTCTCTCAAGAAAAAGAAAAACATCCGAACTGAACGTAATGTACTATGAAAACTTCAACGGAAAGTATATTATTAAAAGACTACAACCTGTGGCCAACAAGCACAATTGCAAGCGGGGAATCTCCATACATTGCTTTCACAACAGCCAGAACATCATTGCACATAGTCTGCAAATAAGAGAACAGATAAGCCTACTAATAGAGGAATAGATGGTCCAACCAACATAATTTAAGTTCATCAATCCTATTTTGACAGTATTTTACCTCAATAGAAAGATCGGTATCATTTGCAGTGGTTGATTTTCCATGTCCTCTCAAGTCCATGGCAACTACCCGAGCTTTCTCCTTAATTTTACTTGCTGACAAGGCAAATGAGAGCCTGGGCAAATAAATCATGTAATCTACCATAGCATACCAGATTTTCAAAGTATCCAAGCATAAAAATAAATACAATGTGCCGATGAAACTAAAGCAGATACATCGAAAATAGTTACCATTCAATGTTCATGAAACTATGAGCTAATTCAATTAACTGCACCACAATAATTAGATTATTACATCAAAATGTGATTGCTTTCCATGTAAACATGCAAACCCAGAAAGAAACAGAAGATGTTTCAGCTCAACCTGAACAATTGAAACCCGAAAAACCAAATATTCCTTCAAACATACCCTGAGTAACCACCTCCATGTAGACAGAATACAACTGGTCCATCAGTTCCTGCCGTGTATATATGAAAAATCTGAAACAACGAAAGGGTAAGCACATTTGAAGATCATAAACACGCAGCGGAATCGGAAAATTCAAAATTCTACACAGGCAGACTCACATCATTGGAGTCCGGAATGCTGATATCATCCTCTTTGTCGAAATACTCCGTCCAATCCAAAGCTGAGTACTTTTCTGAACTAGTCCTGCAACAACAACAACAGCACGTGAGAAAGCATTGCATTGTGATGCCCTCGAGACCCAGAAGCTGAAATATGAAAATTGGAAGTGCAGGGAGGCGAGTCGAGAAGAACAACTCACTGAGTGGGAGGGCGATCGGGACGAGATGAGGCAAAGGCAGGGAGAGGTCGGGGTTGGGGTGGAGTTTGCTGTTGATTGTCTTCGAGTGGGTCCTCCGGAAGCGAGGTGAGGTTTGATGAATCCATGGCCGTGGCTGCAATAGATCGGTTCGGTTGCTGAGGTCAGTGTGGGACGAAATAAAAACCAGACCAAACCCAACTCCCCGTTCGATGCGCCGGTGACTGACTGTTTTCTCTGTTTTCACAGTTTCACAAACTTAACTAGGAAGTTATGAACAAAAAAATAAAGAGTAAAGTTTGGGTTTAGTTCACTTTCACCTTAATTAATTGATTTTGGTTTACGAACTAAATTTAAATTAGAGTTAAATTTGAGGATAAATTCCAAATTTTACTAAAATAAAAATAAATCTAAACGTAAATGGGTGATGCTAGACAAACTATTTATTTGAATTATAATTTATAGACCACATAATATAGCGGTTGATGATTGGATTCCTAATTTAAATCATTAACCGCTACATCATGTAATCTACAAAATATGGTCTAACAACATAGTCTCTCTAGTATTTTCCTAAACGTTATATACAATAACAAAAACATAGTAAAAAAAAATATTAATTATGTAGGTCTCATAAATTTTAGGTATTGGATACTTGAAAAATAAAGGTATCTCATTAATATAGGAGTTTATTCTTGTTGGGGGACTTTTAGGTCGAGGTGGACTTAGGATTTGCAAGAATTCTTTTGCCTCTCTTGGTTCGCTTTCATACCAATTTTCGGAATATCTCAGAAGAATTAGCACGTCTTATGAAATACCCCGGTTAGATCAATGACTCAAAGATGGTGTGGTTAAGAAAATAATGGCTTGCTCAAGTGAGGCATGTTGTGGAAGCTAGAAGTTTATCAGTTTAGCATGAGAGAGGGTATGCATGAATGCATGGTGTTCTAGGCTGGGCAATCTAATCTTCCTAGGATTCTAAGAAGGCTTCCCTTTATACTGATAGGATTGAAGAAAGGTTAAGTAAGACAGTACGGTTGCGGGAAGGTGATCATCCCAAAGATTCGAGGTCCTTTGCACTTAGAGAGTGATTTAATTAGATTGGTGCAACACAACCTTGGATCATCCTCCTAACATTCTATCTATCTCCTTTCTTTTTACCTGTATTGCACGCCCTCTCCCCTTTAAGACTTTTGACCTCTCTTTTATAGGTGAATGATTCATTTCCAGGCTTCCTAAGGAATCTATAGTTATGGCTAAGTGGTGTAAGACAATTGAACGTTGTTGTTCTCATGAAGTCTGTGGTGCGCCTTCTTCCTGAGGCGTTACTTTCCTGGGTCAGACGATATTAGGATCACAATTCACCTAAGGATTGGTTGGCTTGCTAGGAAAATAAGGAAACTAGGTTTGTTCTCTCTTAAACTCACCTACATGGACTTCAAAGATTGTGGGCTTGGATCTTTGGGCTCCCAAGCAGCCCAAAGTCTTACATAATCTTGACTCCGCTTAGGCTCGATAAACTTCTGTAATCATCCACATCACAATTCACTTGGCAAGCCCCAATCATGTGACTTGGGCTTATTGTAGCGTGAATAGTAGTTAGCATGATAGAGCTTGGTGTGACGAGTATGTGTGGATTTGCATGGGTTTGGCGTGATTTATACAAACGTCTAGTTTAATTACCGTAGCATGGCATGATTGTGAATATTTTCCTTTCTCGATTTCGCACCTTTGCATGTGTTTACGCTTGCTTGGGGCTTGTATGACAATTATCAAAATAAGATTCAAACCATACTCGAATCAAATCCAAATCAAAAATCGATTTCTTAATATTGTTGTTCCAATTGTTCTCTTGTATTCACGTTTGAGTTTCAGATGGTTTGTTTTGCTATCATTTATAGTATCCTATGATGTTGATAGAAACCTTTGTTAATTGGTTTTGGGTGCGTGTAGCAAAGGTCTCTAAACTTTACCCCATGTTTAGTTTTCGTCCTAGAACTCTATTAGTTTCTCTCATCCTCCAACTTAACTTTGTATTGCATGAGTGGTTCTTCAGTCCAATCTCTCTCTCTTCTGTCAAATTTAAAGGAACAGTGGTCTGTTTATACAAAAAAAATCTAGTTTATTGAAAAAGGAGAAGAGCTTGACTCTTTAAGGTTAAAGAGGAGTTTCTCTTTAAAATACTTCGTGGTCTGTTCACAAAATTTTGTGCTTATAATAAAAAACGTTTATATCATTAATCACTATGTAAAGATCACATATGCAAAAAATCAATTAAAACTAAGATTGTTCAATCAATCCTTAAGAAGTTTCAATCATAAACACGAAGTTCAGTGAATAGGTCACGATATATTTTAAAGAGGAGTTCCCTCTCAATCCTTGAGGAGCCAAGTATTTCTCTTAAAAAAAATCATTTTATTGTTTGGATGAAATTTCTATTTTACTCTTCAACTTAACAGAAAAGTTAACGGAGTTAACAAAAAGAATTACTAGTGTAACAAATGGCATAATTTGAGAACGAAATAAACTATCACTAAAATTCAGGGACGAAAACTAAACTTGTGGTATAAATGAATAAACTTTGGTACAATTCAGCCACTGCTTTTCTAAGTTTAAAGTCTTTTCTTTAGTTGTATCAGCAAAGAGAAATCTTTACTTGTGTTGTATCTTTTGTGAAAGTTCATTTCAGTCAAATTGTTCTAAACATTTCCAATAAACAAAAGGTAGAGTAGAGTGTTTCGTGTTGGAAATTAGTTATATATTTTATTATTATTTAAGGTTTTCTTGTGGGCCAAGGATATTAGAGTTTTTTGTCCATTAAAGATTAGCGTTTTGCTTTAGTTTTCACTATATATAGTAGTGCTTGTATTTGTTCATGAAATAAATCATTTACACTATAGCCACTCGGGTTATGTAGTCATCATGACAATCTTTCGTTCACTTAATAAAATTATATTAGTGTATACTTAGTTTGTTCGTTTGTTAGTGGCGCACTCTGTTATTCAACTTGGTATCAAAACAGGTTTGATCATTTGGGGTTGAATCTATCCTTGGTAGATAGTTTGTTTTTCTTAGCAAAACCACCTTGCCTTCCCACAAACATCACCTTTTCTCCCGCATTTGGCCATACTTAACTTAACCATCCACCACCGCTGTTGCTCGACCACGACCTGCCACTGGTTTTGACGAAGCTCAAACCCGAGAACCACAAACTCGGATTAAGTTCGTCTCGACCTTGTACCATAGCCACTACCTGCACGCTGCTGCACCATGAATCAGACCCAGATCAAACCCACTTACACCTGCACCCAGATCCGTAGACGTCGTCTCTGCTGTCCCTCATAATCGAGAATCGAATCGCCTTAGTTATGCTAATTTTGCTAGTTTTGAAATTCTTGTTCGTATGTTTCGTCGTCCACACTTTTGCTTTCTCACCTATTAATTTCCAAGTATTTTTTTTTAATTTTCTCTTTAATTTCCTTCTTTTCAATTATGTAGTCTTATATGCAGTGAATGGGGTGTCAACCTTTTGAATTCAATATGTAATGACCATGTTGACTACTTAGAGTGGTTGTATACGATTTTGCTTTTGATCATCGGGGTTTAGGTACTATGTCCCTTATTGTATGTTTTTTCTTCAAGTAATATATTATGGACATGAGGGCCTAGCCCCCTAGCTTCGACTGGGTTCTAGCCCTCTTTAAATATTTCTTTTTAATATATCTTACAATTGTTGCACTCGTTCACCAAGAAGGAAACAAAAAAAAAAGAAAAAAAGGAAAGAATGTAAGGTTGTTTCTGTGATTGAAAGAAGTCCCATGAATATTTTGACAAAAAAAAAAGAAGGAAGTCCCAAGAATAAGGGGTAAAGGAAAGAAAAATGAAGGAAAGAAGCCAACATGATCCTCTTTGGATCCTTTTGGTGAGGATTCTGGGGATCTGTGAATCGTGTTCATTCATCATACATTGTACGGTTAGTTTTTGTCAAGTAATGTTTATGTTTATTTTTAAATAAAAATATTTAAAATGATTTCTGACCGTACAATGTACGAAGAACGGACACAATTTACTAATCTCTAGGATCGTCACAAAGAGGATCCGAACTCGGAAATAAGACATTTGATTGGTTATGATTGAGGCCCACATGGGCCTACTGTTGGACTGTGTCTACATTGTTTGGTTGAAGCCTACACTTTTTTACTAGAAAGTCTATTGTTGTTGCCTACCACAGCGATTACTCAAGTGCTTAGACCGGTGACCGCTCGAGTGACGTTGTGTACCTAATTATAAGTTGGATTGCCTATTTTTGGAATCTTCTTGCTTGTTTGCTGGAATTGGTCGCTTGTTTACTCGCTTGAATTGCTCACTCGCTCGTTTACTTGCTCACTTGCTTGTTTTGCCGTGTTCGCCTAACGGAGATTGCATCTGCATCTATTTGTAGGCAAACTCATGACGTGTCTCCATGAGTTTGACCATGAGTTTGTTGGAAACTAGTTATTTATTTTATTAGTATTTAAGGTTTTCTTGTGGACCAAGGATATAAGAGTTTCTTACCCGTTAAAGATTTAGGTTTTGCTTTAGTTTTCATTATATATATATAGTAGTGCTTGTATTTGTTTATGACAAGAAGTCATTTACAATGTAGCATTTTAGGTTATGTAGTCGTATTTCTTCTAGAGGCTGGAAAGACTCACAGAGACTATGAAGTTGTATTTCGATTACTTAATAAAATTATAAAAATTTATACTTAATTTGTTGGTTTGGTAGTCGAGGGCTTGATATTCGAAAAATGATATTCTTTGAATCCTTTCCACCTAATCCGTCTCATCAAACAATTTGGTTTTTTAAAAGTTGATTCAACGACTAAAGTTATTTTAAGTTTTAAATTGAGCCTGTGCTTTTAGATGGAAGGAATCCGGAGTCCCCTTCCCTGATATTCAACTTTCCCTCACTTTTCCTCACTTTTCTAGAAACCGAACAGCGAATAGCCATTGACAGACAAGTATCAAAATTGAAATCGAGATCGACTACAAACACAACACATTGCAAAAAAATAGACAAGAAAATGCCCGATTTCAGACTCGGGCAGCGAGTCCACTCAGCGGGCGATCCCCGTCGAATTGGGACGGTCAGGTACTTGGGGCCTGTCCAAGGGTATTCGGGCACATGGGTCGGAGTCGATTGGGACAGCGGAGAGGGCAAGCACGATGGCTCCATCAACGAGGTTCGTTACTTCCAGGCAACCTCCGAACGATCCGGGTCCTTTGTTCGGTCCCAGAATCTCAGCTCTGGCATTACGTTGCTGCAAGCTATCCAGCTCCGATACCGAGGTGACACCACTCAAGAAGAAGAGGGTATGTCTCTGTTTCATCAGTTTCGTTTCTCACTTGTTCCGTTGCTCCGAAAACAGCGGCAAATGCTAATACATTAGTTGTTAACTCGTATAGCATTCCTCGATTTTTGCAAGTACGAATTTTTAGTTGATATGATAGCTACTGAGACAATGTTTGCTATGTGCCGTTTGCTCGAAATGGGTAGCATTCACAGAAACTGTCGAAATTCTGTCTGATTATTTTGTTCCTTGTTATGTTGTAGATGAAATGTATGTCCTTTCATCGAGCAACAAGCGTGTCAATGTTCAACTTGTTGGAAAAGACAAAATTCAAGACAAGCTAAGTCGATTAGAGGAGTTGACAAGTGCATCTGTATCTTTTCTGGGTGTTAGCTCTCCTGGAGACCCGTGTGATATTCGTACTAATGTTCCAAGTAAGTTTTAGTTGTATCCACTATGAACCTAACGATTCAATCTCGTGAGAACTATACTTTATCCGAATGCATTAGTTGTGGAGCCTTGGAGCCCAAAACTGTAGGATTAACTGGTTGACCAATTACTTATGAAATCAAATAAGTTTGTTTTTGGTTGAGATGTGACCCCCACAAAAGCATATGCTTTAGTTTTTCGGTTTGAAATAGTCCTATGTGTTTAGGGTCACCACAACTAAATACATTGTTTCCAGTTATTCCAGTTCCACCCTTGTCCCAATTTATTTCATGATTTACGAGTGGTTCTCTAAAATTGGCTTGTGATTGGATGGTTTGCATTTATTTCCTTCCTAGAAATATTCCACACACACTCACATGTTACCATTTGCCATAAGGTTCTTGTTCTAGCCTGGTCCCATCTTCTTAAGTTGTTCTTTCTTAATAGAATGTAGTAAACAATCAGACTGCATACTTGTCTGTGCGGGTGCGTTGACAGATGTAGACTTACTGGAAAGATGTTTATGCTTTTATTGCAGATTTGAAGGAGCTTGACTTGACTGGAAATCTAATTTCAGATTGGAAGGTATATGCAAAATATCATGCAAATCCAGTTTTCTTTTACCCCTTAATGGAAATCAGTTCTGGTGTGCAAGCACATTCTTTTGAAAGGAGGATACAACATGTTTGTTTACAGATACATTTAATGCAATTATACTGATTTGAGTGACTTGTTATTAAGTTCTTTTGATAATCAGCCAATTTGTTGTTGGATCACGTGTGTGGTTGTTTGTACGATTTTCCAGTCTCACTTAATAGACTTTCCCTAGTGTACACGTTTGCATGCATGTATTTTCTTTAACAGATTTGTTTCTTAAGTTGCCCGGGGCTAACCTACTGTGTTTGAGTTAATCTTTGCTTGCAGGATGTTAGCACGATCTGTGAACAGTTGCCAGATCTTTTTGCCCTCAATTTGTCTTACAATTCAATGGCACAAGATATTGTTGGGTTGCCACATTTAAAATGTATTCACATTTTAGTGTTAACCAACATTGGCATAAATTGGACCCAGGTGCCTATTTGAGTTTATTTCTCCTTTTACCATTCCTTCTCTTATTGGTTTTATTTTTACTTCTTGCTTTTCTATATCAATAGCTACATATTGTCTGTTCAATGTCACAGGTTGAAATACTTAAACACTCTTTGCCAGAAATTGAAGAACTACATCTTATGGGGAATAAAATAAGCACCATAGAGGTACGCCATCTGAACTCTTGATGCTTGTTTTATGTTCATTTAATAGCTTGATCTAAAGTGACAAAAAGAAAAGTTACTATACATGTATTTTATATTGTTGTCATATCCTCTATGAGTGTTATAATTATGTTATATATATATATATGTATGTATGTATGTAACTATGTATAGAGGAAAAATCACCTACAGGTGATTTTTTGAAATACACACACACACACATATACATATATATATATATGTATGTATGTATGTATAGATGCAAGGATGTATGTATGTATACTGACTCACTGAGTATCAGCTAGCTGAGAATAATGTATGATGTGACACTATGCTATTTTCAGAATGTAAAAGTTGAAAAGAAAACAAAAATGAAAAAAACGTTTGAATACATTACAAGCTCAGTCAGGCTTTGCAAAATCCGAATCGGGCATAAAATACTTGTTAAATCTTTATCAAATAGAAATGGTAAGTTATGAATGAGTAGGTAAATCTGTAAAGAGGAAAGGAAAAGATGCCATGGTAGGTTCATCTCAAGCCAGTAATTCATTTTGTTTCTTCTAAAAAATTTAGGGGTTTCAATTTTTTTTCTTTTACAAGAGCTTTTCTCCTTAATTGCATAAATATTTTATATTACTGTGTTTATTTAAATTTCAAACAACTCAATGCATTTTGACTGTTTACTCTGCTTTTGGACTCCTTTATCTGCCAGCCTGCATCATCTTATGCAGTTCAGGGATTTGATCACTTGCGGCTTCTGAATCTGGAAGACAACTGTATAGCTGATTGGAACGAAATCTTGAAACTTTCCCATCTAAAATGGTTAGTAAGAATTTCTTGTTTCTTCCTCAACAGTAATTATATTAAAATCGGGGGGATTGGGGCTGGGAATGAATCTTAGGTTGGTCCTGTTTCTGACAAATGAAGAATATAGACTTAAGGTAGGTTTTAGGATGTCTTGGCTTTGTGATTGAGAAATATAGATTTATCTACATCTTTTCGAGGATCCCCTTTTAGTAAAAGTTTATGCATGAGCTACTTTGGGGTTAGCTGGAGTGAGGAGCTGGGCTAGTTCCTCACTCCACATCATAATGGGAAAAGTCATCTTCTGGTGGTTGAGCGGGTACAGTCCCTAAACTTGAAAAAAGTGGTTCGGGTGTAGTGTAGAGGCTGCCAAGAAAGCATTAAACCTCTATCTCACACCTGTTGGCCAGATATGTAAATATTATAGTTCAGGTTATTAACCTCTGGAAAAATTTATATGTGTGTGGGGTGGGGGGAGATTTGGGAAGACATGCTTTTGACACGCATTTTGACACCCATTTTATAGGGCTTACTATGTAATGTATTTCAACGATCCGAACCTTCTATATTTTATTACATAGTTCATAGTGTTGAGAATATTGCGTTTAAGAATGGGAAAAATAAAACAAACTCCAGAAATCGAAAACAAATAACCAAGATAAATAACACCAAGAATTTACGTGGTTCGGCTATATGTGCCTACGTCCACGGGACAGCAACACCAATCTTTCACATTATCAATAATGAGTACAACCAATAATCTTGCCAAATCTCTAGAACTAGGACTTGACAAAAAACCTGAAAGAACAAGAACCAGAAATACACTATCTCTTTTCTTTTCTCTCACACACACTTTACAATGTTCTCTCACTCTAATCCCTTGAGTGGTATACAATTTATTGTTTTGCTCCCCTTAAATTCAAAACAAGTACAATAACCCCTTTATATAGACATAATAAAGGTCTTCTTCAATATGGATTATTAATCCTAATTGGAATCTAGTTTTGAATCCTACTCCAATTGAGAAACTAACTCCAATTGGGAAAACAACTCCAATTGGGAAAACAATTTTATCCTCCAAGTCTATAATTCCTAATAGACTTAGGACAACTCATCATGGGCTGGAAAAACCCAACACATAGATCATCCTTGCAAAAAATTAGACAGTTCTTCAAAGACACACTAAATTTAATCCAACGGTCATATGATTTCGAATTTTGGTATTTTTAGTAGACATGATCTTTGAGGTAAGACAAAAGATAGACGGTTGGATTGTCGAAATACATTACTGAGTGGGCCCCACAAAAACGTGTGTGAAAATGTGTATCAAAAGCGTGTGTCCCTAGATCCTAATCCACACATATACACACACACACACACACACACGATGCTACCTATATTGATTGGTAGACTAGAGGAATATAGAGCTTTAAGTAGAAAAAGATCTACAAGGGCAAAATGTTCCTCAGTTCTGATGTTGCCATATTTTCTTTACAATTTTCACAAAGTGGTTTCTTCATCCAGCTTGGAGCAGCTTCATTTGAGCAATAACAATTTGAACCGAGTCTTTTATCCTGATGATGGCTTGATGCATGAACTGCTAAATGGTTATGAATCACCTGAGAAAAACCATAAGCCATTTCAAAATTTGCGTTGCCTTCTTCTTGGTAACTTATCACAACTTTTCTATCAGCACTCATCCAACCTTCATGTAGTGATTTATTGCTGATTCATTATATGCTTCAGGGGGGAACAACATTGAGGATCTTGCTTCTGTTGACTCGCTAAACTCATTCCCACAACTAGTGGTAAGATTTTGTATGAGAACAATCATCATTTGTGTTATTAGACCTGGTGACTTTCAGAGAGATGCATGCTGCACATTTTCTGCAATATAAATTGAAACTGGTCCTGCATGTGCTCGCCATATTGAATTAAAAATGTGCCACGGTAGATTATACATACATTACTACTCATTCCATGTCCTCTAGCTACATTACCATTCTATATCCTCCAAAGTCTTTCAGTTTCCATGTACAGATATTGGGTTCTTTTGATTGGTATTTAGTTTATACTCAAGGTCAGTCTACACCAGGCTGAGGGGAAAAAAAAAGGAAATAGCTATGTGCACTCTGCCATACTAGGATTGTTTCTTCTCTTGCTCCTCACATGCCACTTGAGCCTAATATTTGAAGTTTACTACCAAAGAGAAAAGTCGTATTTTTTACTAAAAATAATAGGAACAACTTAACATACTCCCTTTAGGTTGGGTTCAACTACCTATTTTTTTAGGAGTTGAACTCACAACCTCACACTTAACAAAGGGGAGACACGGGAGAGGTACGACTCCTAGATGCGCACGTATTTCAACATGGGCAACTTTTTAGTTCATATCAATTACTGGTTTTCTTTTATTGGAGTTTGTGTTAGTAAAATCAATCTGCTTCTCCTCTTGATCTTTGACATAAGATAATTCGCACAAATCTAAGTTATGGGTAATTTGACTACTTTCCTATCTCATCATATTTTCTGGTTTGCTTATTTTTCTGTTTCCAAAGGATATCAGGCTCTCTGACAATCCAGTGGCCGATCCTGGACAAGGTGGTATCCCAAGATTTGTTTTGGTCGCCCGTTTAGCTAAAGTTGAAATGTTGAATGGGAGTGAGGTAAACCTTGAAGTAGTGCTGCAGATTTTCTTCTTCGCATATACAATAATCTGATATGATTGTCTAACATATCTTTCAGGTAAGTCCTCGTGAAAGAAAAGAGTCAGAGATTCGGTATGTCTCATTCTTCTCATGTCACCTTCATCTTTTGTTCCACCAGTAATGCACACTTTCATGTAGAACTGTAGGTTTCTGTAGTCCTGCGTATTCATGATAGGAGATTGCTTCTTCAGCCGTCAGGGCCTGTTCAAGCTCTCTGCATGTCAGTTCTATTTATTGTATTCAGTGATTCATAACTTTCTGAGAGCCTCAGACTGAATATTTATCTTCGTCATAAAGGCATGGATTACTTTTGTTGTTTTAAAGTTGACTAAATCAGTTAGTTAGTAACTTAATATAGTTTCGATTGTACTGTGCACACATTGGTGATAAGTAACTGATAAGGGTTCATAAACTGCATAACTTACAGTTACAAATTTACAATAGTGTGAGGAGTACAGTAAGTTGTTATTGGAAGGTAGCATTCCCTAAAATCTTGGTTCAAAAAATTATGACGTCTTGATGGTGATTGTGGAATAGATGATTTAGTTATCAATGGACCCAAATAAGCTATGTGCAAAGCAATTTATTCATATGTGAATTACTTTTCTCTAAACTGTAATTGTTTTGGAGTGCAGGTATGTTCGATTAGTTATGTCAAAAATGCAAGGAAATACCAAAGATATCCAGTGGCTTCATCCCAGGTATCTTGTTCTCTTTTAAAATCTTTTGTACATTCTGTTTTAAAAGAAAAAAAAGATCATGAGTGGCGTCCTAAATATTTGTTCTGTTCTATGTTGTTCCTGAGATCCTTTACTTCTTGTGCAAGAGCATTGTTGCTTGCAAAATGGCTATATCAGTTTATGTGGACTCATATTACTTCTTGTGTAAGAGCATTGTTGCTTGCATTGTGAGTTTCAGTGTTTCAGATTACCATAACTGACTGGTTTTGGATGTCTTTTGATATTGTGAATTCAAACTCCATTGAATTATCCAAACTTCTTAATTGACTTTAATCGCTTAAGCATATGACCATACTTTTGCATGTTTAAACACAATTGTTGAAGGATCCGGTAAGAGCTGGGGCAAACATATAAATTTACCTGTCCTAAACTGTCGTTAGATATGATAGTAGAACTACTATTCAGCGTACAAATCATGATAGAAGTGATGCAGGAGCATCAAACCCTACTATACACAGACCACATCATGCTGTAATGTTATGGTTTTTGGATAGTTTACTACAGCTGTTTTGATGATGAGTCAGCATCATTTGGTCTCTTGTATTTAACTATATATATACTCATTGTACAGATTCAATTGAATGAATACGAATACAATTTTCCCAATCTCTCCAATTTCTTTGCTTTCCAATCTCGCCGCTTTCTAATCTCTCCTTGAACAAGATATTCATCTGCCCCCTTGAATACGTGCATTCAAGTGCCTTGGGTTTGGGACATTAATGCGATTATTCTTTACCACCAAGAATGCTTATTCCTTGATATTTGAATCAATAGTTAAGTCCTTCGCTTCTCATAAACCTATGCTTTGTTACAGGTTTGCGGAGCTTAAGGTTTTTCATGGAATTGAGGATGAAAAGCCACTGGTTGGAACAGCAGGCCCTCAGAAAATGTCTTCAGGACTTCTGTGTAGGAACTTTATAACTTTTTATTAGCTTCTTTCGTGGACTAGCAATCATGATATTCAAACCAAGTTTTAAATTTATGCAGCTATTACTCTCAAATGTGTGGGAGCATCTATTGGTGAGAAACCATCATTGGTGAAGAAACTGCCAGGCACCACAACAGTTATAGTCCCACATACTCGCTCTCTCTCTCTCTCTCTCTCTAAATTACCTGTCTTGTTGGTTGTATCCTTAAAACTCTACATTTTTTTAGGTTGGAAAATTGAAAGTTCTTTGTGAAAGCTTTTTCAAGCTGAAGTCTATCAAACTGAAATTGTTTCTTGAAGAAAAGGTTTTCCCTCCTTATTACACAATATATCTTCTGTCATTATTGATTTATACAAGATCGATAAGTTCCTATTGCGGAGAATAGTATGTCATCAGACTGTCATTCCTACCAGTTGCTTTTGATAGAGAGAAAAATTGTCAAACTCTCTAACATTCTTCTCTGTTTGAGAGAGACATTTATTGCTAACAATAATGAAACACTCTAATACTCAAGCATATTTAGAACCAAAAGAGAGAAACTCTAAGTTACCTTCAGTATAAAGTAATATGCATGTACCAGTTGCTATTTCCACTGATTTATAATTCAAGCTGAAAAATTTCATGCTACATTGCTCAAAAAAATTCGAAATCTATTGCCAGTATGATCACTTTCTTGCTCCTGCAGTAAATATTTATTTACCTAAATTGTCAGGGTTCTCCACTGCCATTATTGCTTGATGATGAAATGGCAACTTTGACGGACCTTGGGATTGGAAATGAATCAACCATTCTTGTAGATGAAGAGAGTTAAGAGAAGTATCTGCAGCGAAACTCCTTATGTTTTTGTGATCTATAAAACCCATACCAGTTAGGATATGACCTGTTGCGAATTTAAGGTACTTGTGCAAGTATACGTCTTTTCTGATTTTCAATGATTTATTTTCATATGGATGGTTTTATACTTTCGACGCACCCTAGGTTCCTTACCTTTATTTTCACTACTAATTTGATTATTTACTTGACAACTTGGATTGCTACTGTTAGATTTTCAAGCCACATCTGCTCAACGGCCAAGATCAACTTATGGGCTATGCAGAAGCAAGGTAGTTGCTGCCAGTGTGTTATTTGAAGCAATTTAAAACTATCTACTGCCGCTGTCACTCCATGAAACAGCTATGTAGGCTGTAAGTGACTTGATTTGAGTTTTACAATTGGTTTTTGTTTAAGATAACTGAATCGATAATTATTCAAATCACCCAGATATCTGAGTTACATTGGCGATCTGCTCAGTCACGTTGCCTATGTTGCTCACCGACGCTACTTCTTGGACCCAATATTTTGGAATATTAGTTTCTCTGTTGGTCTGCTCTTTTCCTAAATTTTGCCCCTCTTGAGTTGAAGTTTTGATCAAGCAGAGTTAAACTCGTAAAAATATCAGTATAATTGCTTTCGATTAGCATGATCCCTTCATTTCTCGTCCTTTGCGCTTATCTTCGAAGTTCAAATATGCCTCCTAACTATATAGGCTAATTTATTTGTTTTGGGTCGCAAGACTGGTTAGCTTGTTTGGTTGCTGTCTTTGACAGGTTTGGCTTTATGTTCCTTTTGGCTAAGTGTGTTGCCTTCCTGTTCCTTTTTAATATGTTTCTCATTCCGTCGAAGAACTATAGAAGAGTATGAAAAAGGAATGTAATGGACGCTCCAAGGGATAAGGCAAAGTTGCTAGGAAAAGGGCTAGAAGCTTCGTTAATTGTTTGTATATACGTCATTTCATTTCATAGGAAGAAGAGTAAACTGTCGGTTTACCCCCTGAACTTTCACCTCACTTTCGATTTCCCCCCCCCCTGAACTTTTCTATTGGAAAATTAAGGACTCAAACTAATTTTTTTAGCCAATTTTCCCCCTAACGTTAGTTTTTCATATATTTCATCCATATATCCGTTAAGTGAGACCATGTGCACAACATGTGAGGGTAGTTAAGTCATTTCATTCTTAAAAATGATTAAAAAACTGAAAATAAAAAAAAAACAAAACTTTCCCTCTATTTTTTTCCCGCTAATTCCTATCCTCGATTTTATTTTTCCCTCTCAATCCTAGGCATGAGAAGTGACATATGATGTTATTGTCTGCCATTTTTATTTTCTCTAACAAATTATAATTTGACAAATGCTAATGGTGCTATTGTCTTCAAAGCAGTGCATTAATATAAGAAACCCTAGTCTTTTTTATGGACATGTTTCTTATATTAATGTAAATGTACTACTTTGGAGACAATAACACCATGAGCATTTGTCAAATTATTAATTTGTTAGAGAAAATAAAAATGGTAGTACATGCTTCAAGAAAAAAGATTAACTTAGCTACTTATGAAGACAATAACACCATATGTCATTTCTCATGCATAGGAATGAGAGGGAAAAATAAAATTGAGGATAGGAATTAGCGGGAAAAAATAGAGGGAAAATTATTATTATTATTTATTTTCAGTTTTTAATCATTTTTAAGAGTGAAATGACTTAACTATCCTCACATGTTGTGCACATGGTCTCACTTAACGGAAATATGGATGAAATATATGAAAAACTAACGGTAGGGGGCAAATTGGCTAAAAAAATTAGTTTGAGTCCTTAATTTTCCAATAGAAAAGTTCAGGGGGGAAATCGAAAGTGAAGTGAAAGTTCAGGGGGTAAACCGACAGTTTACCCTAGGAAGAATATATGGTATCTTTCTCGACATTTGCCTTACTTTGAACCAGTCAAGTGGTTCGGTGGAAATGCGGTAGAATTCCAAGTCATATATGTTCTTTGGTCTTAGGTTTGTAAAGACGTGGATTGTGGTCAGGAGCCTTTTCGGGCCCCACTCGGGATTAATCCTACCATTTGGAGTGTCGGATTTGGCAATGAAAAAAAACAATAACTTCATTCCTTGGGTTAGCAGAATGCTGAAAATGTGGGTTGCCATCTTATCTTAGTTGCCTTTGTCTATTGAAATTTCTATAAATAAACAAAAAATTAAATTAAAATAAGAGTGCAATGTGAGAAGATTTGTTTATAAGGAAAATTGTGCTCCTTTTCTCCGAGGTTTGTAACACAAGTGGTGCCTTGGTTGAAAGTTTTGGGAGAATGTGCCATTTGATTGTGGTCAGGAATGGTTGAAATGCTTGTAGTCTTTTCGTGCATCATTGGGGATTAGTCATACTCTTCGAAGTGTGGGATACCTCATGCTTTAGCAAAAAAAAAAAAGTAACTCCAAGATTTGTAATATGGTTGAATTAACTAGTTTTTAGTAGCAAGTTGTGGATTGTTCACCGTAATGCAAGAGACCTTTCCATCAGTGGTAAATGATCACTTGCAACACCATTCAGTTTTTTTATTATTGTAACTTTTAATCAGCAACCATTTCGATTCGCAAACAAATTGGCTCACTTACATTTGATCAAATTCAAATCTACCAACGATATACTTGCAAAGACTTTTGGATGTCACCAAATGTCTACAAAAGTACATAATCTCTCATCACGCGACTAATCACGATAGATTAAACATGTTTGCGAATTTTGAGAGAAACGAGGCAGAAAATGCATAACAAATTGTTTATGTAATTGAGGGTGTTTTTGAATATTGTATTTGATGTATTATTGTTACTTGTAATGAAGGTATTCCGTAGCTCTCACACATAGTATGATCGTACGTTATTAGGAAGGACAACTTACATGGCAAATACATCTATATGTAGACAAAAAGTTGTACTTGTCTTTATTTCATTGGCATAGGATACCACTATAGCAATGTACTCGTTCTATGAAAGTTATTCTTGTGATTGGGTGAAATCAAAATACAATGGAGTCTCATAAGCGATATTGAATGTGCGACGCTCCACCACCCTAACGTTTATGTTCCAAGAGATGTATTGTATGTCATGGATACATCACTACAGTGACACTTTATATTAATAATAAAAGGATGTTTCTTAATTTTTTTTCATATTCTTACATTATTGACATAAAACATTATCGTAATACTTATAGCATGCAAATCCTCATGTTGCATGCAAAACTTTCTCCAAGTAAAAATGAGAATACAGTGAGCCACCCGGCAGAGTCCAAAGTTGATTTAAATGCTTTTGTCCTCTCTGTCACTCTGTCAGTGACACTCCTCTCTCTTTCTCTCTCTCTCTCTCTCTCTGAGTAAAAGTATAATATGTCACCTCTATCACTCGACCAGAAAATGTGTTGTGTGTGTGAGTTTGGATTTTCCCTTGGCGTTATAGAGAAGGACACAATATGCACACCCCACAACTACCCCTTGTCCTCCTCTCCTTTCCAACCACATATTTCAACAGAAAAAAAAAACAGAAAAAGAAAAGGTTCGGCAACTAAAGCACAAGGAATATTTCTCAACTGGTACAACTAGCTATCTGTGTAAGGAAGATGAAGCCAGTTCCAATGCTCAAAACCCTTTTCATTTTTTCTCAAATTTAGCCACTCAGCTTTCAAGTGAGAACTTTGGCCTTGTGGGTTGTGTGATTTAGTTGCTGTGAACACAGAAATCCCACTAATGTATGTTGTTTTTCTTCCCAATGGGGGTTGTTGCAATTTCTAATAAATGATGTTGTTTCTGTTTGCATTCAGTGGTAATATGATATGCTTGAAATTGGAATTAGATTTGGTTCTTGTTATTGTTTTCAGCTGTGTTTTCTGTCTGCAGGTTCGATATCTTCCGCATTTACTACTCACTGTGCTAAGTATGTTTTTTTTATTTTTTTTATCCGAGCGATATTCTACTTTTAACTCCGCTGTAGTGTGCTGAATACTAAATAAAACTCTGTTACTAATAGTTTTTACATGCCGACAAAGTTTGGTTATATTTGTGAGCAAGCGGAGTTTGATTACTTTTCTTACTATTATTTTTGCCTGTCGGCAGAACACTCCAAGCTTGTTTTTTTTCAACCCGCTAACTATTTGGTTTGCATAGTATGGTTCTGAATCTTACAATTTAGTTAATTGCACCACCGTTAACCAGCGCAAAAGTTCTCATTACGTGCAAATGCATAACCAATTCCGTTGCCATCATGCACGATATTGTTTTTTCAAAACCTGTGTATTGCTTGGATTCTGCAGATACAAGTTTTAGATGTATGATAGATAAAGTATGTGTCATTCGGTTTACTCTTGATTGTTTCGTGCTTATGCACTTATCGTTCTTACTTTCCTTTGTACAGATTGGTAGAGTTCATACATATTTTAGACATTAACGATGTTGAAGCAATCGCCGAGTAGGAACCAGAGGTCAAAAGGCTTCAAGGTGAAGCATGCCGTACAGATATCTCTGTTGCTTGCCGTCTGCATCTGGTTGCTTTACCAACTCAAGCACTCCCATGACAAGAAAGCGTATGAAGAGAGCTCTGGAACGATGTCAGGAAAGATGCAGAAGGGGGATGCAATAATAAAACTTGGGAGGCGCGACCTATATCCCCGAGTGGATGAAACTTCCTTGGATAATGGAAGGCACAAGGAAAAAGAAGATTCTGAAGAAGAGATGGACGAGAGTAAATCGGATGAAATAGACGGGCATGATTTGGAGAGAGCCGAGGAAGAGTCTGAGGGGGTCGAGGATTTAATTGATGAAGAAGATACGGAGAGGGAAGAGGAGAGTGAGGAACAAGAAGGTGATGAAGAGAATCTCAAATTGTTAGATGATCAATCCTGGAGTGAAGATACAAGGAACGCTGAAGAGATGAGAGAGGAACATTACAAGGCTGATGATGCGTCCGTTGCTGTGAAGCAGAACATCCAAACTTTAAGCACTGAAATTGAAATTGGAAGCTTGCGAAAAGTGAAGGAAGAAGAGGTAGATAATGCGGAAAAGATTGAAGTCGAGAGAGAAATTAAAACCAATGGTATCCTCGGCTTTATAGTTGGCGGGGCAGCTAAAAATGCTGTGCATGGTGAAGAAAGTGGTAATCTGGATGTTCAAACATATTCATCAGTCAAAACAGTTGAAGAACTAAAACTGAGTAATGATTCTCTTAAGGGAACAGAGATGCTACCAAAGTTATATCGACATGCAAGTCGAGCTTCTGGCCAAAGGCAATTGTACCTGGAAGCTTTTCTAAGCCCCAAATCCAAGGATCTGCAGTCAGGTTCCAATACGACTCTCTCTGTAACCGATAATTTAGATGCAACCAAGCGAGAAGTGGCAGCAACTGGTTCCGAAACTATAAGTGTTGCATCGGAAGCAACTGGCAAGCTCGCGAAAAGCTCTAATCCTAGAAGTACCAGTAAGAAAGATGATGAAGTTTGCAATGTGCAGTCTAATGCATATGGTAGGGTGGAGAGATCAGTGGGAAGCTTAATGGCACTGGAAACCAATGAAAATGTTGGTGCTGTACAAATGAAGTTAATGAATCCCATTCCTCGAATACTGGAAACTTTAGCGGAGATCGTCAGACCTGGAGCAAACAACATTGAAGGTGCAGCTGAGTGATGGTTTGTGGCGAACAAGTTCAGGTTTTCCGCTCGGGTGTTCCTTTTCCATAGCATACATACCGGTAAGGTAGATGAGCAACTGTACATAAGATCTTTCATCGATGCGTAGATGATATGAAGATATAAGTTAATCAGGACTCGTGGCAATAAGTTTAAGCAGATTAGAACCAAGAACAAGTGAAATGTATTCTCTGAATGAGGAAAAGTGAATGTTATATTATATGACCTTCCAGAAATTAGACTTTGTATCTTTAAGTCAGTAGGAATTCGACACTCTGATTACTGCTTTTATATTTGAGAGCCTTTTGGTTGTTGGATTGGATTTTTCTTTAATACTTCACCGTATTGAATGATACGGGAAATGAATGGCGGAGATTGGAAATAGAAGATCTAAACAATCACGGAGATTAAATTTAACGGCCAAAACACGTGTAGCATGGAATGATACATGGCATTGTAGCTACACCTGATGTATTGTGGACTAATATTTTGTGGGTTGATAGGATTTATAGGTACCTGCGCAAAGAGGTTAAAATCACACAAAATACTTGCAAGGGAATAAGGTAGTTGTAGTATAAACGGCCCAAGCAATGTCGTTTTCCGTTGGGATTATTTAAAACAATTAATACAAAACCAAAATCTTAGTTAATTATTTGCGAACAAAGATTGGAAAATGTTGATTTTTAATTTACAAGTAATAAAAACGAATTTTAATAAAGGTAATTTAGGGAAAGCAACTAATTACCAATTAAAAAGGAAACAAATCAAAAGGAAAATGTTTTGAGAAACAAATTTGGAAAAGCACTAGGGTTCCACCATCCCCTTAACAATCCTATGTAGATTTATTAAGGGACCCTTTATTAATTACTTATGAATTATCCATGCAACTTTGAAGATTAGGTTTTCCTAATGCATATTCTACTTGTGGCATTCAAGCTAGAACGTATATCAAACATGCAATCCGTCTGTGGCATTCAGATCAAATATAAACATGCATGACTCATTATGCTTTGTAAAAACCCTTTGAAAAACCATGCAACCCCTAAGACGTGGCATTCGCCATAGGTGAAATTACAACTATTAATCACAAGAAGCAATACTCAATTCCCCGGTGGCATTCCGATCAAATTGCATTCGATTACTTATCTAAACATCCTAATTGTTGCGAATCATTAAGACACAAAGACAGTTTAAAGCACAATGACGTGCATGCATAATATCATAAGCAATTAAATAAAAACTATATATTCATGCTAAGGCTCAAGGCTTCGCCCTAGCAAAAGAAAATTAGCTATGCATACCCATAATAAAAATCACAAAGTCTTTATTGAAATAGAAAAAGAATGAAAACACCTTGTAGAATAAAATCTGAAAATCTCTAAGCTATGCCCAAATTCTTCTCTCCAATCTTGCATACATAGAAGAAGAACCCTAGGGCCGGCCAAAGACTTATTTATACTACTCTAAATAAAATCCTCCTAGTAAAAAGTCTTAGAATAAGACTAGGAAACCTAATGAATTGAAATAAATTAGGAAACATAATCCTAAATTAACTTAGTAAATTCACCCAAAAATATGCACAGCCACGTTTTGGACCCATAACAGCTCCAAAACTGGCCCAATATAGCTGGATTTAAAGTTTGGACTGTTCTGAACACTTCTCCAGAAGGCCACGAACCCATCCAAGGTTATCTTGGGCTCCAAAAACGCAATTTAAGCCCACAAATGTCACTTTCTAGCAAAGCACACTGCTTCTTTAATAAATTTCCAGAAAATAACAGCTTGGTAGAAAAATCCCAAATTTTGATATGAACAAGCCAAGAGACACACGAACGTCCTTCAATTTGAATCACTCCAAAATTCGTCTGTTTGGTCACGTTTTTTCTCCAGAGGAAGTCGAATGTCTTACATTGAAAATATAAAGCAAAATATCAAAATTCTATCAAAAGAATTACCAAATTATACTAAGAATAGGGTAAAATATATAATATTATATTGACTCATCATAGGTTTTTGAAGAGTTAGATTTTGATATATAGTTATTTGATAAATCACATGTGATTCCACACTAGTCCTGAAGCAACACGAAACTATAAAAAATTACAAGCGTAATTTCTTGAAGAACAAAGTTTTAGAGCACCAGTTTAGAGAGAAATCTCAACGGTATTTTGATTAATTGTTGAATGTTGAGTTTACGTTGGGAGCGAACGCTTATAAAGATATAAACTCAGCCTTGGAAAAGGGTCAAGATTCTTTGGAACAAACAACAACAATAATTGGACGGGAGACGAAAAGTTCGATTTTTATTACAGAACTTAAAATGCATTTTTGGAAACCTAAATAGCCTCGAATAGCTAAAATCCCTCGTTCATCATTGCAAAGCAATGTGTTTGAACTAGGACGTCGTTTTCATTTTGGGAAGGCATAGTGAGCCCAAATTGGAACTCGGGCACCAAATTTAGAAATTCCCGTTGTATTCCTTTGTCTTTCTTTATTTCATTGGAACTCGGGCACCAAATTTAGAAATTCCCGTTGTATTCCTTTGTCTTTCTTTATTTCATTTCATCTTCAATTCATTTGGTCATTTGTTTTACATCAATAAACTGGAATGGGATGTAACCAAAGTAACGACAACAAACAAAATCCAGAGCACGTCCAATCCACTCTGATTAGAAAGAGAATAGAACAAACAAGTTGAGTTGTCACGGGCTACTGTTATGAGTTGTGTGGACCAAAAATAATTTTTCCATAAGTGATAAGATTTTTTATTTTCTTTTTCTTTTTTTTTGTTTTTAAATTTACTATTAGGATGGGACTATTTAGTATCCACACACCTATTTTTACTTCTAACACACTTCTTTCAATTTTCGGGCGTTGATTCGGAAGAATTGAAGAAGATCAATAGACAAAAGTTAATAAGGTTGTGTGTGAATAGCACTACACTACCGTTATCAAGGATAAGGGGAAATTCGAAACTATTATCTTTTTGCATTGTAATGATTTGAGTATCAACTACATAGCTGCTAATCCGGTGTTTCATGCTCGAACGAAGTCCATTGAGCTTGATAATCATTTTGTTCATGTAAAGTTGGGCACTCACAAAGTTCAGTTCATTCCTTCGATTGATCAACTAGCAGATATTCTCACCAAAGACCTTTCCAAGCCACACTTTCACTTTTTCGTTCCAAACTTGTCACTTCAAGACCGCCAAGTTTGGCGGTGGCTGTTAGTATAATGGGCTAGCTTTTGTAAATCTATGTGGGCTTAGGACTACTTGTACTCCAAGTCAATTGACTAATATATATTTGTACTATTGTGAATCAATGAAATAAAAAAAAATTATAATTCTACACAAAGATTCGAACCCAACCCAGAACGCATGAATGGAAACCCACAACCAATCTACTATGATAGTGATTGTTCACAATTTACTATTTTGAGTAGGAGTTCTTAAATCACTTTTGGGGATTTTCAAGAATAGAAACCTCTCACACTCGAATTGAATTCTCTGTTTAGGTGAATAAGTTGAGAAACAATATCAATTTACCTAAATAGTTATATTTCTCCTTCTAGTGTCGGAAGAGGCCCCAAATTCGAGTCTCTTTACTCCTTTGAAATTTTGTTCAACTAAATTAGGTTTTGATCATAAATTCGACAAGCTTCCGAGCATGTCAAATTTTACCTATCCCTAAAGAATTAGGGTACACAAAACAAAAGAAAACACAATCCCAGACATGGAGCGGGTGAAAGAGTAGCCTGTCTCCAGGTCCGTGAGAAAAGTCCACAATCCTTGGTGCTGACTGTATTCCATATCACACGAGAAATAGTGCAGTTTTCAAGTAAATGTTACAGAAAGAGGGTCTATAAATTAAAGAGCTACATTCACGAAACAACATCAAGTTTAAGTGGACATATTTTTTGAATTTGGTCCCAATAAAGTATACAGATTTTGTTGAACCAACAAGTAATTCTAGGGAAACTTTTATGCTGACTAACTTGGCACACAAGCATTGTACAAATTTCAACCATATAAGGTTTTATAACCGTGGATAATTATTCATACTCGTCAAGATGGATAATTGCATGGTCGTATATCCGTCTAAAATTAACTTATGTGTTACTTTGCCTCCTACCAACAAAGTCCGCTAAAACTGTTTATGTGACACAATTAGGAAATTTATATCCAACTTTAGCTCAAAACTCAAATATGAGTTTTAAATCTTACGTGCATCGGAGATATTTTACCTGCTATTTAAAAATGCTTATAGAGGAGAGATTATTCAGTGGATTCAAAACACAAAGTAGTAGCTACTTGTTATTATATAAATTGTGATTTTTTTTTTGAAGTGTGCCTCCAATTATATAATTATATGTCGTGTACAACTCTTACACAGAGCACACTGAAAAATCTCTCCTCATAGAGAGCAGAGTAACTCGGTAATTAAAGTGAGCCTATAGTAGCCACTTAGTACCACGGTCTAGTAGTATTCGTCTTTACTTGTAAATGAGAGAACTTAAGTTTAATTCTCGTTAAATACGAATTTAAATCATATTATTATTAATTTATTATGAGTAATAATATCTTTTGTTAAAAAAGAATTGAGCGTATAGTAGCCCACAGGGACTATGCCCTAGAGGCCTAGACTATAGTAATTAGTCCTCCCTACCCTACGTTTCCTCTTTCCAACAAAAACGCTTTTGATAGCTCCCTCTATCGCTGGTCTTCCACCCGGCCCAATCCAACAAAAGACACTAATTGCTGCTGCAAAACTGCAGGGTGAACGTGACTCCGCCTCGTGATTATTTCTCGAGTCCCGACGGTAAAATTGTTGTTGCCCACCAGTTTTTGTACGTATTTCTCGAGTCCGACTGGTTGTCGCCCACCCCTACTGGTCGGCCTCATTGTGATTTTTTTAAGTCCATTTCATGAACAAAATAAAATTGGTCCCCACTTCAATACCAAATTGCATAACACACAACACCAAACTCATCCGATGAGATTCATGGCACCCTATGCCACCAAAAGACAAAATAAAGAGTAAAGTGAATGAAACAATTGGTGATTTTTCATGAGAATACTACTACAGTTACTGACACACCCCGTCCCGAAGGAGGGCATGATGACCGTCACGTGAAAGTGACGTAACCATTTACATAGTCGGAAGCTTTAAAGATACAATTACTAAGGTATAACACCCGAGGGTGAATCATACTTTTGTGAATTCTGTCAGAACACCGTTGGATTCCTCGTGGCCACCAAAGCTCTGCTATCTTGAACCTGGAGGGGCGCAAAACAAAATTGAGTGGGTCAGTAAAATAAACTTTTCGAAAACATTTCATTTAAAACATTTCTAACCCCTCGCTGTAAAACCTGTATACTTTCCCAGAAAAATAGCATAATAGCATATAACTTTTCATATATCTCAAATCATCAATCTTTCTCAAAACCAGAAAGTATGCCATGCTATAAATGTCAAAACACAATGAATGATGCATCAATGTAACATGTGACATAATGAATTAACCGGAGACCCTGCAGTTGGTCCTGTGCGGTTAATTCTATAGCTCAACATCCAATCCAACCGGAGTCACCTCGGTGATCTGTACGGCACTACACTGCATATAAGTCGGAACTACCTGAAGTAGTCTGTACGACATGAATGGTGTAATAATACACTCTAGTGCTTCTCTCATCAATCATCTGTGCACATAATCTAAAGTCACCTACTAGTCGGAACCACCTCGGTGGTCTGTACGACTAGTATGTCGGAACCCTCTCATGGTTTGTACGACATGTCGGAACCCTCTCATGGTCTGTACGACATGCATCTACTTGGATCCAAGGTGAGCGTGCGGTGCGGGTGAATAATATAAGCACTAACACCATGATTGCAGGTTATGAGCTATCCACATAATATACATCATCAATGATTCACATGAATAACATAAAACTCACCTGATACTCACATGTGCGTCCACAGCACCAATTCACATATATATACATCAATTATCAATTCATATCATTCATATCATGCATGCATGGCATTTTAGAAACATACTTTCATTAAAACTCAATTTCTGGGAAATTCAATAGCATATAGGTATAAATAGAAAGTACTGCCCACTCACCTGGAGTTCGCCCTACAACTCCCTAGCACAACACATCAAGGCGTCATGACGATCGGCGCCTAGAACAATAATCAAATCCAACCTCAGAAATCATATCTATAGAATATATAACTTATATAAAACACGCCACTACGCAGTTCGATCCAGAAGATCTGTAACTCAGGTTTCCAATCCATAACTTCCAGAGGTCCACAATATAACTCTAGAACAACATCCTAAAATTTCCTTACCATCCAACGGTCGGATCTCCGTCAATTGTCAAAACCAAGTGACGGTTAACATTCTATTTTATGAATTTACAACTCCAATTCCGGAAGATCCGTAAATCGGATTCCCAATCCGTAAGTTCCTATAATCCTCAAATATTATGTATTACAAAGTATCAAAGTTTGGTGACGATCCAACGGTCGGATCATCAATTCACATTTTCACCTAACCACGAATCGTAACGAACTTAGGTTCAATTACTCAATTTACGTCCATCAATTATCAAAACTGAACCTAGAGCATTAACCACATGCTAAGAATGACATTGGCGGGCCACTGGCCATGCGCCGCCGCACGGGCCGCCGAGGGTGGCGGTTGGCCGCCCCGGCTCGCCGGAAAAATCCAACTATTTCCAAAAATTACCAAAATTTTCAGATTTGAAGATCTCAATGAGTAGAGTAAACTTTATACCTGAGGCCAAGGCCAATTTGGCTTGGAAACACTTCAATTTCACCAAAACCGTGAAGAACCCTAGAATTGGGTGTTTTCAATTCGACCTTCAAATCAATTCCGCCGTCCCAACCAATGCTTGGGCTTTGTTCCAAGTCCTAAGGGAATCCTAATGGTGTTAGTAATTGAAAGAAAACATTTCAAGATTTGAAGAATTTGAACAAAAAGTCGCGGCACCCACGGGTGTGTTTTTCACCAAATCACCATCAAATTTCATGATTTTTGGGGTGAAACATGAAGAGGGAAGGCCTAGGTGTTGATTGGGAGTGGTACCTTGATCCAATTCGTGAGAAATCCGGTGAAAATCGTCGGAAAAATGGTGGTGGGTGCGCGAGTAAACGGGTTGGGGGAAAAACCCGTTTCTGATCTTCTCTCCTCCACTTCTCGCCATTTCTCCTTTCCTCATTTCTTCTCCTTCTGATTGGTCCTCCACTTTCTCTTCTTTATGGTTGGCCCAACTCCTCCCTCTCTCCTGTTCCGATTGGGCAGCTTTGCCCAATCCTCCATCTTCTTCTTCTTCTTCTCATGTACACACACACACAAAACCTTCTTTCATATTTTTATTTTTATTTTCTTTCCCTCACATCCAAGCCATCCATTTATGTGACAGCCCGTCCCTGATTTTAAGAGTTTTTAAAGTTTAATAAAGGATTTTACAAAATGCCCTTTGAGGCACGTGCATTATTCGAGATTAATCGTTGTGTCGTGCCATCTAAGATTTGTTTTCTTGTCATATCCTCGTAGTACTCGTCGCTACGGAAGCGTGGGCACAGACGGTTCGTGATTTGGAGTTACGGTTAAAGTTTTACGGAACTCTAACTTGAGAAATACTTTTACTTTGGTTAATATATTTATATATATATATATATTTATGTGTTATATTTTTATTAGTTGTTATCAGAATTTGGGAAAGAAGAAAGAGGGCAGTCGGGAAGAGAAGAAAGGAAAAATGGGATTGGGCAAAACTGCCCAATCTGAAAGAAGAAGGAGGGGACGAATCAGGAGAAGAGAGAAGGAGAATCCGGCCAATCGGAACAGAGAAAGGAGGAAAGGAGAGAGGGCGAGAAGTGGAGGAGAGAAGGAAGAAAACGGGTCTCCACCCGCGACCCGTTTCGACCCGCGGCACCCACACCCAAAATTTGACGTTTTTCACCCGTTTTTCCGGCGAATTGCTTCAAGAAACCTCATGGGAAACACTCTAGGAGCCTTCCTCTATCCATTCCATCTCTAAATTGTAGAGATTTGGCTTTGAAAATCGAGAAAACCGCAAGAAAAGGGTGCGGCGGCTTTGGCTTCGAATCACCCAATCCCGAAGCAATTTCTTTCAATTGACACTACACATACACTTCTCTTGAGGCCTAGAACAAAGCCCAAGCATTAGTTGGAGCATCGGAGTTGATTTGAGGACGAATTGAAGATCACCCATTTCTAGGGTCCGCACGGATTTTGGTGACATTGAAGTGTTTCCAGGCCAACTTGGCCTTGGCCTCAGGTATAAAGTTTGCTCTACTCTTTGAGATCTTCAATTCTGTATTTTTTGAGAATTTTTGGAAATAGTTGGATTTTCGGGCGATCCAGGGCGGCCAACCGCCACCCGCGGCGGCCCGTGCGGCTGCGCATGGCCAATGGCCCGCCAATGTCATTCTTAGCATGTGTTTAAGGTTCTAGGTTCAGTTTTGATAATTGATTGACGTTAGTTTAGTAATTGAACCTAAGTTCGTTTCGATTCGTGGTTAGGTGAAAATGTGAATTGACGATCCGACCGTTGGATCGTCACCAAACTTTGATACGTTGTAATACGTAATATTTGAGGATTATAGGAACTTACGGATCGGGAATCCGATTTACGGATATTTCGGAATTGGAGTTGTAAGTTCATAAAATAGAATGTTAACCGTCACTTGGTTTTGGAAATTGACGGAGATCCGACCGTTGGATGGTAATGAAATTTTAGGATGTTGTCCTAGAGGTATATTGTGTACCTTTGGAAGTTATGGATTTGAAATCTGAGTTGTAGATCTTCCGGATGGAACTACGTAGTGACGTGTTTTATATAAGTTATATATTCTATCGATATGATTTCTGAGGTTGGAT
The DNA here is from genome assembly GCA_035220775.1 of Malus fusca. Classification (NCBI taxonomy): domain Eukaryota; kingdom Viridiplantae; phylum Streptophyta; class Magnoliopsida; order Rosales; family Rosaceae; genus Malus; species Malus fusca. The sequence continues at coordinate 46,547,909 of CM069073.1, read as the reverse complement.
TTGATTATTGTTCTAGGCGCCGATCGTCATGACGCCTTGATGTGTTGTGCTAGGGAGTTGTTGGGCGAACTCCAGGTGAGTGGGCAGTATTTTCTGTTTATACCTATATACTATTAATTTTCCCAGAAATTGAGTTTTAATGAAAGTATGTTTCTAAAATGCCATGCATGCATGATATGAAATTATGAATTGATAATTGATGCATATATATACGTGAATTGGTGATGTGTGTTGGAAATGTGCCCTAAAGCCAATCATATGATGATACTTTACGGACATTTCACATGTTAAACTAATCTAGTTTACATATAAAGGGCAAACATTATTGTTTGAGCCGTCTCATATAAATGTTATATGCTTAAACGATAAAGTCCAAGGAAAATGTGATTGGGAGAATGCAATCTAATGAAGTTAGATTAATGAGACCATTCTTTCGTAGACACATCCTAAACGTTATTGATCATAGGATTGACAATTGGGCATTGACAGTCCGTTAAGATCAGTACGTGCTATGTCTTCTCTCAGGGAGAGTGACTAGTCTCGAGTCATTGGTGTGTGTGACATCAAGACAAGTACGTAGATTCTCAATAGAGAATGAGTCCACTGATCACGATCAACGAGGAGTTCTCATACTCATGTCACATGAGAACTCATGGTTGGGATAATGCAAATTAGTCCTTTGACCTGAGGCATCACAGTTGTCTTGTGGTTAAGTCCTTGATCTTTGATTATGTCAAAGTCACCCCATCGGGGTGTCCACGACATCATTGGGGTTAAGCCACTTAGTTATGGAGACAAGTGAATGTGCAACAATGGATCTCTAACCTTCAAATGGTTTGAGGGAGAATACTCTATGATATGATTAAAATCTCTGGCCAGAGTATGAATGAGATTAGGGAATGCGTTCCAAATCACATTCAAGGTAATCATATAAGCAAACGAATCACATTGGATAGTAGACATGAATAAATAAACTATCAAACCAAACAATGTGGTCAAGAGTATTAGATTAGAGAAGGACCGTATTGCATTTGTAATCCTTAACTGAATAGGTTCTCTACCTCTTCTGATTAGCTTGGGTAACCATGATATGCTGCTAGGTGTCACTCATGGTTTGTGGAAGCCCTAAACGTGTGTAATCACTAAAGGGAGAATTGAAAGTAAGTTTCAATTCACAATCGATGTAAAATGGTTTTAATCGCCCACTGCCTCGCTAAAAGGAACCTAATGGATCGTACACCGTGTAAGGTGGAGATTGAAGAAACAATGGAGATGAGTAAGAATAATTAAATGGTTTAATTATTTATGGCAAGGATTAATTAATATGTTAATTAATCAAACGAATAAGTTCGTTAAAGACCTCGGGATAGTTTTGGACCTTAAGGCCCAATGGGCTTCGAACGTCAAAGCCCATTGACTTAAGTTGTATGACAACTTAATGAATAAAGATTCACAAAGGCCCAAAAGCCCATATCCATTAAATGGCCGGCCATATGTGTTAGAATTAGGGTTTTTTGGTTCTTTAGGTCATTTAAAGAAGTGACTATATAAATAACTTTATAGCCTAAAATTCATAAGTGTTGGTTTTAGAGAAAATTGGTGAGAACACAAAGCTTCCATTTCTCTCTAAGAGGCCGGCCACCTTGGAGGGTGCATCTAGCAATCCTACTACTCCAAGGTCACTCATTTCTTCTTCAATCTAACCTTGGTGTAGAATCTTTAGAGGTTCTCTATTTTGGGAACTTGGAGAATCCAATTCTTTCAACCAAATCCATGGAGCTAAGAAGCAAGGAATGAAGGCCCTATCTCTTGGGTGATTATCCTTTGCATATGCAAAGAGGAATCTACAAAGGTAAATATTTCTCAACTAACAAATGTTGTTTTAAGTTGAGTCAAGGTTCACCAATCTACTAGGCTTTGAATTTCATGGTTGATGTTTTGTTTTAAGTAAATGCAAGCATGTTTCCGCCTTTAATTTGTTAATTGCATGCTATTGATGTTGCTCAAATAAACATGTTTTTCACAAAATTTCCTTCAAGTGGTATCAGAGCCTAGGTCTAGTAGTTGATGAATCATTTTGGGTTTTGTAGTTCATAGTTTTTGATTTAAAAGTTGTAATATGTTACAAGCTTTATTCTTGTTTCTTTGAATGTAAATTTTGTTAGAAAATTTGCCATCTCAAATTTTGTAGATGTAGTTCATATGAGCATGAATTTTGGAGCTAAAATTTGGTGCCATGTTTTTGGGGAAATTCGGCCAAATCCAAAGGGTGATTTGTTGGGTTCATGTTTGTCTTGTTAAAATGGTTTTAAAGTGACTTTTCGAACCCCTAAGTACCCTAGGATGTTAGCCCTCTTTTGAGTGGTGAAACTTTGAGTTTTGGTGAGTGAAAACATTCATAGAGCTATTATGAGTTTTCATGAGTGTTCTTCAATGTTCTTGAAGTTCTTGCCAAGAACAAAAAGTTTTGAAGTTTTGATTCAAAAGTTTTATGTTTTTACATAAAGTTTTGATTTAATTTTAGTGGGTGATGGCTAATGGTAAAGTATTTTTAATGGGAGACAAACTTTTTTAAAAGATGTGACATAAATCATTTCTTACAAACTTTTCATTTCATCTTTACCTCACCTAACAAAACCCACTTACAAAAACTTTGTAAAAATCTTATTTTTTTTTTAATCATGGCCGGCCACCCTAATAGAATATGGTATTTTTGGGCCTTTTGTGCAATTACATAAAGTTTTGATACTTTTGTGTATTTGTATTTTAGCCCAAAAGTTTACGTTTTTACGTTAAGGCCTAAAAACGCTAAAGGACAAATTGTTTTGCTCCTTTAATGAAGTTTTTTTTATTTGTTGAAATTTTTGGGTTCTAGTTGTAATTACATGAAGTAGTGGACTTTTGTGTTTTTACAAAGTGACCCCAAAAGTTTGTGTTTCGCAATATAGCCCAAAAAGTTGTGGTTATTGCATGATGGCCTAAATTAAGTAGGGAACAAAAATTGTTTTGTCTCTTTAAATGAGAATTGGATTTTCATTTCATTTAGCTCCATTTAAATCAATTTTATGGATACAAAAACAAAATGAAAATGTTGCATTCAATTTAATTAATTATAGTGTTGATTAATTAAAGGGTGATTATGAACCTAAGCCTACGATAATTGAGCTATGTGAAAGGCCGTTTCAAATTTGTTTGAACCATGGGAATGTGTAGATTAATTTTGGTTGTAATTTGATTTGATCAAATGTTGTAAAAGAGCATAAGCTCTTCTTTACTTTAAAGTAATTTGAATTATGCAAATGTTGTAATGAGCATAAGCTCACCTTTACTTTGAAGTACTTCTTTCTTGCTTTATTTGATATGCATGAAAATGAAGTAGTTGGGCCCCTAAGACAACACGCCTTAATGTGATTAAACGCGTAACTAAAATCAATCTCCATCCCTAGTCCGAGATTCAACACTAGGCTCGTGTTGAATCTAAACAAAGGTTCATAGTCATCCTAAGGCCCTAAGGCAACTATATAGTCCATCAAATGAATGCAAACCTTATGTTAGTAGTATCATATACTCTTGCTTTAAAAATCGTTTTATAAGTATAGTGGGAGTATTATATACAACTAAATTGAATCAAATAGACCAATAGTTGTAATATGACCAAAATTGTTTTAATGAAGATTAAAATGAATACTTATATGTGATGAGACCTAAAACCCTCAACCAAACCATTATTAAGTTGACAAGCGTGAGAGTGCTTTGAACACTCTTTCGTGGCCTTCCACCGTGGTAGGCTCCGATGTTTGTGACTTGTACACCGGCTTCACCCTATAATGGGGGAGTACAAAGTGCGTGCTTACACTCGGAGGAGTTCTATATGCATACATGATGAAGTGAGGTAGGCAACGAGTTTAGCCAACATGATATAATTCTGAGGCTATGCTTGAACCCCTGCACGAACTAGGCATGGTGGGAATGACTTAACTAAGTACAATGACGCCAACATGATATAATTCTGAGGCATCATTTTCTAGAGGCCAAATAAGATGGGTACTTGCAAGAGGTTGTTGCAAATGAGTAAGCGTACTCTCTCATTATTATTAACGCTAGCCAACATGATATAATTCTGAGGTGGGCTTGGTAATAGTGAGTCTCCCATAACCTACTAAGAGTTTTCTCAAAAAACTCTCGAATTCCAATGAGGGATATGGAATTTGCCAAAAATAGTGGGTTGTGCTATTTGATTTAAAGACCCGAATCAAATGGCTTAAAATCAATCAATTTATATTTGTTATGTATTTGTTTACCAATATATATTTGCAAACGCTATCCAAAACTTGACAAAGAAAAGCCGAATGTTTTAGTTTCCGGACTTGGTAACACAATCCCAAAGATTGTCTTAAATGGATTGTGCATGTACCTAAGAAGTCTCATCCTCACAATCTTCCTATTGATAATGTATCATTGGAAGAACATGTTAGAAATGTCTATCATGAAGAGGACAACACAAACAACCAATGCTTATTCCTTCGTTATATGAACAAAGGAACTTACGAAGATTAGCATAAAGACAAGGACACTCTTAGTGCCATGATTCTTCACTTACAAATTGTTGTATGAAGAAATAAGAGTTGCCTTGAACAACTCTTGAAAGTTTGTAATTATGTTTAGAACATAATGGTTGGTTGACAAAAATAGTCCATCAACATGGACTTATGATGATTTTGAATCATTGAGTGTTGAAGTGATAAACCACTTAACGAGACGGAAACTAAGCTAGGACTTCACCTTTATGTCCCTATCCTAATGGTTCACTAAGTTTATTGTAAACTATGTAGTGAACAATAACCACACACTCTCCAAAATGTTTGATGTGTATAACACAATTGAAAAAGGTTTCAAGAGAGATAGTGGGAGTTTAGGGACCATGACTATTGTAGTCAAAGGAGAAGTCAAATGAAGAAGATAAAATTAACTCCAAGGGAACAAACTTTCTTTATGAAAGGATGGACATTGGAAGGGGTATTTGCAAGAAATGTCTTGCAAGTGTCAAGAACACACATTTCGAAGGTGCTGTAAATTGTTCTTGAATAGTTCAAAACAGTTGGTTCTTCTACTTGAATGCTTGATTCCGTATTAGTAACTATGTTTTACAATCGTTGTAAAAGTATGGCTAATAAGAAGTAGAAGATTAATGAGAGAAGAGAAAGTACTTCACATTCGGAACGTGAATAAAATATAGATCTCTACGAAAGCAGATGGTACTAACTTCCTCATACGAACTACCAAAGAAATTGGAAAAACCAAAGATTGTCTTTACATTCCAATTTTAAGGAACTTAATTCCGTCACTATAGTAGAGATGGATGAATGTTTTGTTTGACAAAACAATGTTCTTTATTAATCACTGATTGGATTATAGTAATCTAATTGATTGTCTCTATAGTAGAGATGATATGGTAGCGTTAACTGTTTAGAATATAATGATGCTTAAAACCCAAAAGGTTGCAAGATAGTGACTAATCCCAACTGAGTTGTGATACCTCTAAAACATAAATTACGAGTTGGTCATAGATGGATGCTTTGGATCGTTAGATCCGGATCCAATACCTTCTTGTCAAAATTGTATAGAGGCGAAATGTTCGAATCTTTATTCTTTTGGAAAGAAGAAAGAATCACAAAGTTATTGAGGTTAATTCACTTAGATGTTAGTGGCACTTGTCCACAACATAATACTACTCATGTTGTTTGACATTCACCGAAGATCACTCTCGGTTGGACTATAGTTTATTATGAATAAACACAAGTCCGAATACTTTGCAAAAGGTTTCAAAGAATTCAAGAAATGTAAGTTGATGAGTAAGACGTCTAAAGTACTTACCTCCTTAGATTTGATCTAAGGAAAGGTAACACTTTAGATGAGTTTCCTTGAAATATATCAAGGAAATTAGCATCATAAGATAATGATTTTCTCCATTAGGAGAAGAACGAACTCGAATAAGATTTAGTTCGTTGGATGTTATCAATTACCCATATATATAGGATATATACTTCTAAAACAATATGATTGCCAATTAGAAGATCTTCCAAAATTTTCATAACTCCATAGGATGTAGTTGGAAAGAAAGACAAATCTTAATCATGTTAAGATTTGGGGTTGTGTGCTAATAAGCAATATTTGTTTAAAAATTATCTTGTGGATATCCTTAAATTAACCTTTGGATATCACTTCTATAAACCAACCAACAAATGTTGTTTGTTGAGTAGTTCATTGTAATCCTACAATGTGATTTGCCTTAGAGCAAATGAACTAGGAATAGAACTCAAAAGAATGGGTTCTTTGAGAGACAAGATGATAATCAACAAATATAACAACCTAGTTCCTATACCACAAGCTCCAAGGTAGTCAAGAAGGATTTATAAACCGTCTCAGTTGAATGGTTTGAACTTTTATGACTACATTGAGTGTATATACAATATATACTCAAGGAAATGGTAAAGTACCATTTGACCCGAAATAATGAAACCTTCATAGCTAATTGGTAGCTTAAGGTGACTACAATCAAAGATAATGGTTGACTTTGAAGGAACCATCTTTGACGTAGTCTTAGTTTCAATTAATTCGAAGATTGCTAGCTACAACTAAATGGTGATTCAATGTTTGGACATGATATAGGTTTCCGAAACCATTATTAAGACAGTCTTGATAATTTATGTCTAAAACTATGAATCACAAGACATGTAAGTTGTAGAGATCCATCCATCATGGATCTTAGCAAGCTAGTGGGAGCCATAAGCGTCTTATGAGAGAAAGATCAAATTGTTTGATTTCTCATGTAGATGTAAATGAATCTTTTGTTTACTAGGTTTACAAAAGATTAGTGGGAGTTAATCATCTTCCTAAAATTTAGAATATACATATGATATATTAATGAAAAGAATACTTCTTCGTTAAAGTTATGACTTTAAACTTTCTATAACGATAGAATGTATATGGGAGACATAGTCTATTTACATGGGATGGAAATCTATAATGATAGATTTTAGGATATAATTGGATTATATCATGCCCTAATAATAGACAAAAGGATGCTAGGAAGTTTCTCATATGATGATAAACTTCAATCAGAAGAACAACTCTAGTGAGACTAGGAAGTTGCTCTTCTCAAAGGGAACGTACCCTTTGACTCCTAAAGAAATAATTGCATAAATAGAATCCTTTATGCATACGCAGAAAGGTGATTTGCGTATTTCATATTGTATGAAAAACGTTGATATGAATTGTACCTAGAACGGTACAAGGCGATATCAGTGCAAGCCCAGGATCAGAACCATGGCAACTGTCAAGTGAGTCCTTAAGTATTTAAGAAATACTAAAGGATAGGTTCCTCAAAGATCGAGGAAGAATTAGAGTAACGTAATGGAAGCGTAAATGTATTAGATTGTGAATCTAATCCATCATTGGATGTTTCTTCATTATGAATGAAGAGATAAACAGATATCTCTTTATTATGACTAAAGAGATATTTGGATGGAAACATTAAAGTAATGACTTTAGTGTGTTCCATTATGAATGCAAAATATATTGCCATATAGAAGTTTACAACAATGTTGTTTGGATGGGAAAGTTCATTTATGAACTCTCTATTCGGTTCCAACCAGAAAGTGTATGACACTAATGGGGCGATAGCTCAAGCCAGGGAATCAAAGTCTCATCAAGATCCGAACTCATATGAGAGACTGAACCACATGATTGGGAATCATGTATAATGGTGACGTCGATATTCTCAAGGTTGCTTCTATGGATAACATATAGATATCCATTGCCTAGGTCTACTACTCAGCCATTTATGAAATGACTACAGAAGAGGAATCATAACAGATGACCAAGCTGATTGGCTCTAGTGCAAGTGGGAGATTGTTGGAAATGTGCCCTAAAGCCAATCATATGATGATACTTTACGGACATTTCACATGTTAAACTAATCTAGTTTACATATAAAGGGCAAACATTATTGTTTGAGCCGTCTCATATAAATGTTATATGCTTAAACGATAAAGTCCAAGGAAAATGTGATTGGGAGAATGCAATCTAATGAAGTTAGATTAATGAGACCATTCTTTCGTAGACACATCCTAAACGTTATCGATCATAGGATTGACAATTGGGCATTGACAGTCCGTTAAGATCAGTACGTGCTATGTCTTCTCTCAGGGAGAGTGACTAGTCTCGAGTCATTGGTGTGTGTGACATCAAGACAAGTACGTAGATTCTCAATAGAGAATGAGTCCACTGATCACGATCAACGAGGAGTTCTCATACTCATGTCACATGAGAACTCATGGTTGGGATAATGCAAATTAGTCCTTTGACCTGAGGCATCACAGTTGTCTTGTGGTTAAGTCCTTGATCTTTGATTATGTCAAAGTCACCCCATCGGGGTGTCCACGACATCATTGGGGTTAAGCCACTTAGTTATGGAGACAAGTGAATGTGCAACAATGGATCTCTAACTTTCAAATGGTTTGAGGGAGAATACTCTATGATATGATTAAAATCTCTGGCCAGAGTATGAATGAGATTAGGGAATGCGTTCCAAATCACATTCAAGGTAATCATATAAGCAAACGAATCACATTGGATAGTAGACATGAATAAATAAACTATCAAACCAAACAATGTGGTCAAGAGTATTAGATTAGAGAAGGACCGTATTGCATTTGTAATCCTTAACTGAATAGGTTCTCTACCTCTTCTGATTAGCTTGGGTAACCATGATATGCTGCTAGGTGTCACTCATGGTTTGTGGAAGCCCTAAACGTGTGTAATCACTAAAGGGAGAATTGAAAGTAAGTTTCAATTCACAATCGATGTAAAATGGTTTTAATCGCCCACTGCCTCGCTAAAAGGAACCTAATGGATCGTACACCGTGTAAGGTGGAGATTGAAGAAACAATGGAGATGAGTAAGAATAATTAAATGGTTTAATTATTTATGGCAAGGATTAATTAATATGTTAATTAATCAAACGAATAAGTTCGTTAAAGACCTCGGGATAGTTTTGGACCTTAAGGCCCAATGGGCTTCGAACGTCAAAGCCCATTGACTTAAGTTGTATGACAACTTAATGAATAAAGATTCACAAAGGCCCAAAAGCCCATATCCATTAAATGGCCGGCCATATGTGTTAGAATTAGGGTTTTTTGGTTCTTTAGGTCATTTAAAGAAGTGACTATATAAATAACTTTATAGCCTAAAATTCATAAGTGTTGGTTTTAGAGAAAATTGGTGAGAACACAAAGCTTCCATTTCTCTCTAAGAGGCCGGCCACCTTGGAGGGTGCATCTAGCAATCCTACTACTCCAAGGTCACTCATTTCTTCTTCAATCTAACCTTGGTGTAGAATCTTTAGAGGTTCTCTATTTTGGGAACTTGGAGAATCCAATTCTTTCAACCAAATCCATGGAGCTAAGAAGCAAGGAATGAAGGCCCTATCTCTTGGGTGATTATCCTTTGCATATGCAAAGAGGAATCTACAAAGGTAAATATTTCTCAACTAACAAATGTTGTTTTAAGTTGAGTCAAGGTTCACCAATCTACTAGGCTTTGAATTTCATGGTTGATGTTTTGTTTTGAGTGCATGCAAGCATGTTTCCGCCTTTAATTTGTTAATTGCATGCTATTGATGTTGCTCAAATAAACATGTTTTTCACAAAATTTCCTTAAATGTGGACGCACATGTGAGTAGCAGGTGAGGTTATATGGTTTATGTGAATTGTTGATGATATGTATTATGTTGATAGCTCATAACCTGCACCCATGGTGTTAGTGCTTGTATTATTCACCCGCACCACACGCTCACCTTGGATCCAAGTAGATGCATGTCGTACATACCATGAGAGGGTTCCGACATGTCGTACAGACCATGAGAGGGTTCCGACATACTAGTCGTACAGACCACCGAGTTGGTTCCGACTAGTAGGTGACTTTAGATTATGTGCACAGATGATTGATGAGAGAAACACTAGAGCGTATTATTACACCATTCATGTCGTACAGACTACTTCAGGTAGTTCCGACTTATATGCAGTGTAGTGTCGTACAGGTCACCGAGGTGACTCCGGTTGGATTGGATGTTGAGCTATAGAATTAACCGTACATGACCAACTGCAGGGTCTCCGGTTAATTCATTATGTCACCTGTTACATTGATGCATCATTCATTCTGTTTTGACATTTACAGCATGGCATACTTTTTGGTTTTTGAAAAGTTATATGCTATTATGCTATTTTCTGGGAAAGTATACAGGTTTTACAGCGAGGGGTTAGAAATGTTTTAAATGAAAGGTTTTCGAAAAGTTTTGTTTTACTGACCCACTCAATTTTGTTTTGCACCCCTCCAGGTTCAATATAACAGAGCTTTGGTGGCCACGAGGAATCCAACGGTGTTCTGATAGAATTCACAAATGTAGGATTCACCCTCGGGTGTTATATCTTAGTAATTGTATCTTTAAAGCTTTCAAACTGTGTAAATGGTTACGTCGCTCTCAAGTGATGGCCAGCATGCCCTCCTTCGGGACGGGGTGTGTCAATTTATATCTTCATTAAATCTGGGCCGTCCATTTTCAAAAAAGAAATTCTAGATTTTACTAAAATTATAATTCCTTAAAATCCCAAATTTCAAACGTTAATAACTTTTTCGATATAACTCCAAATCACGAACCGTCTGCGCCCACACGTCCGTAGCGACGAATACTACGAGGATATGCCAAGAAAATAAATCTTAGATGGCACGACACGACTATTAACCTCGAATAATGCGCGTGCCTAAAAGGGCATTTTTGTAAAATCCTTTATTAAACTTTAAAAACTCTTAAAATTAGGGACAGGCTGTCACAGTTACCATACTCAATGTTTTATTCTACACACATGGATAAGTATTTAGGTTTTCAAATTAAATAAGTTTTTCTAGAGATTATCTAATAATAATGATAAAAAAAAAATGATCAGTTGGGATCATAATGTTTGTTGTACGGTAAAATAATATCATGTCGTCATTAAAAGAAGAACGGCTCGAGCCAGAAATTATTTTATATCATTTGAATATTGTATTACGTTAAATACTTCTACATTTCTTATTATTTTATGAGATACCTGCTCACTTAACCAATATCCTAATTCTAGAAGTGAGCTAAACTAAGAAGGATGCCGTAGTTTAAATAATGGTGGCTGCCAGCACCAAAAGTCATAACAAATCACAACAAAACTATGATATTATTCTTCGACGCCGAATATCATTAATCCTCCCAACCAAACAAAGCCAAACACCAGTACATAAGATAATCCCTCCATCAAAGTCGCATTACAGCTATCATCCACATTAATTAACAATTTGTGTGTTCACCACGCTACTTATTACGATTGAATGAGTTTTAAATTTTAAGATTGTATTTATTCACTACAAAAATCTCGAAATTTAAACTTATCTAATAGTGATAAATATGATGGTGAGAGCAAAAATATTGTTTGATAGTTTCAGTTTTTAAAAACTGAAAACAAAAAAGTAAACTCAATGCTGAATTTTAAAAACTCAAGTAGTAAACAAGATTTTAGTTATAAAAAAAAATACTGAAAACGAAATGGTTATCAAACGGACCCTGAATTTAATTTGTATTGAACCGGACTAAGCACATAGTTAGCAACAAAGTTAAGAAGATATTTCACATTGCATTTGTCTCACATAAATAATGAGTGTCATACATACTATTTGATTGAGCAATGCGCATGGCCCTTTGTATGTTTAAATTTTGGTTTTTATAAATTTGAACAAGATTAGAACTCACACAATATGTGTGTAAATATGAGAAATTTAAAAAGGGTAAGGAAATTAAATAAATTGGTTTACATGGAAGGAAGAAGGGGCATGTTTACAAATTTGAAACTAGAGTAAGCAAGAATCAAAGTCATGCATTTCCGTCAAGCTATTTACTAACCGTCAAAACTCGGAATGAAACATGTTATATAGTACTTTCCACATTTTGGTTGACAAAAGAGTTTTGTTTTTTGTTTTGGTAAGAATGTAATCGATAGATTCGTAAAAAGTTTTCGATAAATACCAAGTTACTAACACAATGCCCCATAATGGATTCGCCACCAAATTGTTTTATCGTCAAATGACATTACATTATTAAATTGAGATGACATTATGTTATTAAAATTGAGATGATATGTTTGATGAATACATTTTATGTAAGTGACTCAAAAAAAAAAAACATATGAGAGTTTGAACTCAGAATGTGATAAGCTGAATAGAAAAATCTAACTACAAAAACAAATCTAACCACCAGAACAATCCGCCACTTGCATGCACGGCCGTCCCTTGCCCAAATATTCAACACCTCCCTCCCACCTTTTCAATTCCATACATAATTGAGTATCCATAAACTCAAACATTTAATTACTACTTTATACTAAACTACAAACACAGAAAAGTAACTAACATAAAATTAATTAATGCGTTTTAGCTGCCAACAATTAGATCACAGCTTAGCCAACACTCCAACTATTTCATTAATCCAAAACTAAACTAACATCAAATATTTTTTTTTCGAAGTCAGTAAACTACAATATCTTCAAATAAAAATACAAAAATTGCAACCAAATCAAACCCTCCATTTAAAAAACTAAAAGGGAAAATTAAACACAAGCCACACGATTAAAAACAAAGCGTGCCCTGTCTACCTCTCTCTCACTATATACAGCTACACATTCTCTCTCATCAGTCCGTTTGTTAGTAGTACTAATAAAAATCAAATTTTCCACCAAACCCCACTCCCTCCAAAATTACAAGAAAAGGTCCAAAACCTCATAAAACGACGACGTGGCCCTATCCGAGTCAGCCGACCAGATCCGACTGCTGACACAGCTCCTTCCTCAGCCGCTGCGAGAAAAGCCTGCAAGCGTCCATGCTCAGATCAACGGCTGCGGCCAACGCCACGAAAGCCGCTGCGTCCTCCGTGCAGTTCACGTGCTGCACGCTCACCTCCACCGCAGGTTTGCTGCACCTCCCTTCACCCTCCACCTTCGCCGACATCACAAACCCTCTGTACATGCAGTAAGGCCACAACCCGTACCCGAAGTCCCCGCTCCCCCTCGGGCTACAACCCGGAGAAATTGGGCCGAGTCGGTTACTGGACCCTGACCCCAGATCCAGGACGAATTTCCCGCCCTTGTTTAAGCTGATTGTGGACTCGGCCAACACAATGCCGGCGCCGCTGGTGTCGGGGATGAGTTCAAATCGGTATCCAAGGCCGTCAGCGCCACCTCGTTCGCGCCAGGCCTCGAGACGGCCCCAGGGCTTCCAGGTGTTGTCGCCCGGCCGGAGAATGAGCCAGGAGCCAGGGTTGGAGCGGCTGACGCGGTCCGACCCGGGCGAGGCCACGAAGGGCGTGACCATCGAGGCTGCAGCGACAGGCGACCCGGAGAGGTCGTGGACCGTTATCGACCAGCCCTTTCGTTCCTTCCCGGGTCGCTCTCGCTCGCTCCCGAACGAGCTCAGCCAGCTTCGAGAGCTGCCTTGTTCCGACTGTAAAGACCTGCAGACAGGGGCAAAATGGGAATACAAAATTAATTTGTGATTTGAGCTATTGGCACGCAACGAATCATGAATCAAACAATTCGAATCTGTTAGAACCCTATCACTCTTGAAAATTTAGAAGATTAGAGGGGCAAAATGGGAATAAAAAGACGTTAAACAAACGTTTGTTTGGATTAAAAATTGGGCTTAGAAGCTACGTAAAGAGATTTAACGAGATCAGAGTCCGCTTGAAGGATTCAATTCAGACGAACACGGAACAAAACGTCGTCGTAAAGCAAACAGGAAATCACACCGAAACCCTAAATTGGAAAAAAGGGAATTATACCTGGATCTCTGAGTGCGGTCGGCGGAGGTTCGGAAGCTGAACTTGCAGGTGAAGACTGGCTGCCGGATGTTGCCTCGGATCTGAAACACTTGCGGGCTGCACTCAGGTTCGCCGTCGAACTGGAAAACAAATCTCGGGTCGGGTTCGGCCTTCACATTCAAATGGAACTGGGTCTGGGCCGCCGACCCACCCTTGTTGGGGCCTTTCCCCACGGAGACCCATCCGTTGTGGAAAACGCTGGGCTTGGACTCCGTTCCCGCCAGATCCAACGGCACCGAGACCCGGCCCAAAAGCCTCCCGGAGTTGACGCCGCAAGTGGTGCCCCTTCGGCCGGTGTATATGGAGATTTTGAGGCAGAGCCTGGATGCGAAGATGGACTTGGAGGCGAGGCGGTCGAGATCGGACTTGCTGAGGTGGAAGGTGGCGGCGGTGGCGGGGTAGTCGAGGGTTTGGGTGTCTGGAGGGAGGCAGGGGACGACGGCGTTTTGAGGGGGGAGGTTGAGGATGTTGAGCTTGATCTTGCAGAAGCATGGGGAGGAGGAAGGGTGAACGACGGAGCGAGCGGGCTTGGAGGCGACGGGGATCTTGAGAGCGAGATTGCCCACTGTGACCCGCACAAATGGGCATGGATCCATTTCTCACCAGCAAAATAAAATCAAAGGGGGAAATGCTAATGCGTCTATGCCTCTCTCCCTCTCTCCCTCTCTCCCTCTCTCAGTTGAGTCTTAGGGCAAATGGTGTTGCTGCTGCCATTGATTTCTGGTTTGGATTTGGATTTGGTGTTTTCTAAATAGGAAAGTGCAAAGCGGGTTAATTGTGGGAGTGTATTTTTCGATTTATTTATTTTGGGGTTGGGAGACAGCTGGGTACAGCCTGGTATCACTGCCAGCTCGGACCCATGGTGACGCCATTTTCAGGATTGTGGATGAATAGGAGCAATTCTCTCTCCTCTCTCCCTCTCCTCTAGTGGGACCCCACCTATCCAGACTCCTGAGTCTGACCAACTCTCTCCCTCTCTCCCCTCTCTAACCCAAGAACCAGGAGCCTCTCCTGAGCACTTCCCTAAAGATCCTAGGGATCCCGTAATCTTGTCCGTTCATTTTATATCGTGCGCTCAGTTTTCGTTAGGTACTATTATATTTGAATTTTAAAATTTTAATTTTAAATAATTTCTGACCGCACAATATACGATGAACGGACAAGATTGCTGGATCCCTAGGGAAGGGCTCAGGAGAGGCTCCTGGTTCCTAACGCAACTCACACTGGTCCACTCACTGCACTCAAGGGCTGGTTTGGTATTACCGTGTTTTAAAAAAAAATTTGATTTTGCTGTGCTATGAGAGTAAACTTGTTTTTACTGCTTCACATTTTTAGGTTTTTTTTTTTTTTTATATCCAAAACTGTGAAAATAAGCTGTTTTTAAGTGTTTACCAAACACTTTTTTGAGCTCAGTTTTTTTTATATCAAATTTTTATAAAAGCACCTCAGTACCAAACCAGTACTCAATCTTTAATTTCAATTTTCACATTTCCTACATGACGATTTTGCCCCTGCCTCTGCCTACAAACACATCTTGTGTTCTTCCTCCATGATAATTAGGTTTTTTTTTAGCCAAAATCATTTTTTTTTATTTTTTATTTTATTTTATTTTTATTTTTTATTTTTTTTGGTTACCCTCCACCACCCACACAAATACAAACACAAACACACACACACACACCAGGTTTCGAACCTGGGACCTAGAACTAACCCACCCCTTACCCACACCCTCACCACTAGGCTATTCCTAGTGGCTTAGCCAAAATCATCTTAGTGATTGGTATAACTTTTTACTTTTGTTTTTAAGATTTGATATCGATAGAAGTGATTCTTGAATTTTTTTATCATCAATAATTTTAATCATTATGTGAAAAATATTTATTAAATAAAAAATAAAATGACAAAAGCACTCAATTTTTATCAAATGATAGTAGAGAAACACCAAAAACATTATATCGGTTTCAAATTTTAAAAACCAAAACGAAGACTTCGTATTAACTAAAAGGTCTAATGATTATTAAATTTCTCCAGCTGTGGAGGGGAGGGAATCTCCGGCTCTCTATGTCAAGTGTGCAACTCGCAAATCTGTGTGCTGCTTCTTCCTCCCCCACCCACACGTGGAATCCCTGTGCCACCTGATGATAGCCCGGCAACCACGTGTGTCCTACTCATTAGTTAGGCATGAACGCAATTGCTGTTATTTATTTTTATTTGATTTATTTATTTTTGCTTTACTACCAAACTCTGTTGAATCACAGGTGATGATTCCCTCTAGTGCCACGTGTTTTTCGGCTGCCTGTGATTCACAAGAATGATTCATTTATGTGAAACCGGTACATTGTAACCTGATGGCGATTCTAATGATACGTTGTCATGTTAAATTAAACTACTTTATACTATGTTTGGATGAAGAAATTTAAGATTACTAATGAATTTTAAAATAACGGAAATTGAAATGACAAGATTTTATTTTCTAGAATTTGTAAATTTTTTTATTTGTTTAACATAAAAAACAATGGAATTGAATACGAAATTTGTTATTTTTAATCTCTCAATCATAGAAATTGGGAAATGACACATATTTACATTGAATTTGAACTTGAGAATTGGAGGTCCCAAATTCCAAGTTTTTTTTCCACGCAGAAATTCTAAATTTCTATGTTTATGAATCAAAACAAGGAAATTGGTGCATGTGAATTTATAAATTCTGACTTTTACCAAAATTTCAAGTTTATTACCCTAGTCCAAATTTAGTGTTAAGTTTCGTGGTTTTCACGATCTCACCCAAACCCTCCATCCCTCCAATCCCACCCATCCCTCCATACCCAACCCTTCGTCCCTTTTCTCTCCACCGCCGGCGCCGGCGTCCATCTCACTGCCCAACTCTCTATCCATATCCAACGGTGGGCGACACACTCCACATATCCAGATTCGGAAACACACTGCACATCCACGATTTGGCCTTGGAAGATAGAGAGAGAAACTGAGATATAGGAGAGAGAAAGAGAGAAAGTTCAAATCTGGGGGAGCTAATCAGGTTTCGGGTTGTCAGGGTCGATGGAAGGTGAACCGGCGTCAGCCGTGGAGAGAGAAGGGACGAAGGTTTGGGTGGGCAAGAGAAGGGATGAAGGGTTGGGTGGGATCGGAGGGATGGAGGGTTTGGGTCTCCATTCACTCCCCATTCGTGTCAATACCGCCATGCTTCGAAGCCGGTCTCCGCTGCTGCTGCACCGTTGCCATCTCATCATCCTCCTCACTCCCATTTGCCATCATCGTCGCCACACAAGGTGATCTCGCTGCCGCCGCCGCGCTTACAGTCTTCCAGTTGGGGACTGGGGTGCCCTCTTGAGTCTGTACCTACGGACCAAGGAAGACGAGGAGGAAGACGAGCCGCCGCCGCGCTTCCTGATCTTGCATTGCCTGTCGATGACCAAGCTGTGGCAATGCTGGTGGTTTTTCCAAGACATAGAAATTGGAACAGATGACTGCAGAGTGCGGAGAAAATGGTGGATTAAACTTTAGGGAAATTGGGGTGTGGGTGAATCTTTTGGAGCAAATGATGGAGACCCAAATGGAAGATGTTGAAGATTTGGGGAGTTGATGGAGGGTTTGGATCGCCGGAGGGGGGGGGGGGGATCGGGGTGTGAGGTAGAAGAAGGATGGTGTTTTTCTTTTTATTTTATTTTATTTATTTGTATTATTATTATTATTTAATATCCACGTGGGGCCATATTGACACATGGCGTCCAATCATTGTCTACATAGTCGTCACGTCATCAGTTAACGGCTGATTTAACGGCCAGACTAATGGATGTATGAAACTGTCCCAAAATTAACACTTTAGGTATGATTCTGGGACGAAAAAAACTTCATGTACCAAAAATGTTGAAAACCACAAAACTTGAGGGTAGTAAACTGATATTTACCCTAAAACTTATATATGAAATTTTATTAAGGTTGTGTTATTTATATACTTATTTTTATTTTTATATGTCTTTTTCAAATTTTGACTGTCATGTCAAATAAATTAAAAAAAGATTAATAGATAAAAATTAACAAGAGTGTGTAAGAGATAGAAAATAGTGTGTGGATGACACTACTCTTTAATCATCGGCATAAGACACCATAGTGATTGTATATCTAAGTTATGTAAGTTGCTATTGGACTTTACCCTTTGATGTTGGAGGCAAGAGTTTGACCTACCATGTCATCTTAAGAGCATCTCCAATAAAAACTCTCCAATTGGAGATGTAAATGTTAGTTCTACTCTAATAGGAGAGATGTAAATTTGGGATTCCATTTATTATTTTCCTTTGGTTAGGGGGGCTCATCTCCAGTAGATGAAAAAAAAAATTGTGTAAACTTACATCTCCCGCTCGAAGTTGGATATTTTACATCCTACTATAAGAGTTTTTTTTTCATTAAAATGTAAACACCAATTTCAAGGCAATTTTCATCTTCCATTTTAAATGCTCTTATTGCTCAATATTTAAGGAGAAATAAAATATCCATCTTCGTGGAAGAATGTAAATTTACTCTTTTCTTTCTTACATCTTTACTATGCATCTTTCTAAAATGCTACATTTTGAAAATGCACAAATTTTCAGTAGGCTGTGACTTAACTGGATAAATTTTTAGCCAAAATAACCACACCACAACACCATTGAGGCGTTTTATCGAATAGTTGAAGGGCCTTGCCTACATCTAAATTCAACATCAAACATCCAAACTTAAAATCGTAATTTTACTCGAACTTTTTTCACCTTGAAAAAATCATACAAAATCAAAGACATAAAAATCAAGAAATCAGGTTAACTAGAATCAAGTTAGAAATTTTAGAAGGGATGGGCTAATATTTTATTACTAAAAAGTAAATAAAAATAGTACACTCTAATAGCATTGAATTGATCTTTACTAACCATCATAGTGTAACGACCCGTCCCGGATATTACGTAATGGAAGGGCAAATTCATAATTTCACTATAGGTGGGATATTTTATTTTAAATTGTGGTTTTTGATTGGTCTTGTTAGTGTGCCAGTAGGGCCCACCCTCACTTTTTGGTCCCCGACACTCTCTCTCTTCTCTTTTCACTCTCTCCCTCGATGCACCCTCTCTTCCCCCGAGCACCACACACCCAGGCACCCCACTAACGACTGGGTCACCACCACCGTGGCTCCCACTCTGGCGACCTCACTACCCTCGAGATCTCTCCATCACGAACCCAGAACTCCCCCAACTTTCCAGCGACGACCGTGATCCTTGCAGGCGGTTCTCAGCCATTTCCAGCCACCTATGCTATTTGGGTGAGGTAGGCTTGACTCCTTCGTCTTTTCATCTTCATTTTGGTATAATTTAAGAGTAAAATGGTGGAAGATCGAGCTCGGGAACGTATTCCGGTTGAACCAGCCCAGAAATCGACGACCAGACCCTCGACGGGGATCGGGTCGACCTGACCCGAAAACAACACCAGATCCAAAGCCCAAAGTTATTAACCCAAAGCCATTAGCCCAAAGCCCAAAGACATTAGCCCAAAGCTCAAACCAAGCCTTTGTGACATTGAACTCGGCCCAAACTCTAGGCCCATACCTAAATGACCCAAGCTCAAAACCTAGAACTGAACCAATCCAAACCCAAGTTCCAAGGCGGCGTGTGGGTCCTCGTGGCCACCAGTCTTGGTTGGCGCGTGGAGCACACGCGCCTCCACTGGAGGTACTGTGCTCTACCGTCGTCCACGACAGCGCCAACGACTTTTCAGGCAACCCAAATCAGCGCGTGGGGCTACCCGAGGTCTCCATTTATGTTTTTCGACGTCTTGAATCCATTTATGACGTCCGTTTTCTGAAATTCAACGTCATGGTAGAGTTTTATTAATTGGACCCTTTATGCTTAGGTGCGTTTGTTAGTGACGTTTCTATCCACCCTTGTTTACATAGCTCTTCGCCAACGGTGTAAGGTGAGTGGACCTCTTCCAAAATGTGTATTTTACTAGTAGAAATGCATACATGAAAAGCATGATTTAATGGCTACATTTTATGAAACGTTTATGAGTAAATTGGATTTACACTTTATAATATATTATGCTTTATCGACTTTACATTCTTTGTGGTATATATGATTGATGACTATATACCAATGTTCTAAAAAATGGCCTAGGCGCTGGTCGGGTTGGAATCGAGGTGATTTCGTGCAAAACGGCTGGAAAAATTGGGGTGGCTCTAGGCAGGCTAGGCGGTGCTAGGCGGCTGGGCGTTTTTTTTTTTGAAATTTAAAAAATAAAAAATAAAAAGTAAGATTAAGTATCTTACTTTACTATATTTCCTTATTTTCCTCCTATTTTGCATTTTATGTTGTTTTAAATTGTGAACTTATTGTACATGTGTCATCCTACATTACAATACTATTCACTACGGTTATATGGCATACATGCTTAATGCGTTTTTAAATTTTGGACTTGTTGGATACTCTTTTTGCATTTTATCATTCTTTTATTATCTTATCCATGAATTTCATACAAGCATAATTTTTTGTAAGTGACAATATGCACTTATTTACAAGATTTACAAGAAATTTACCTAAATCCACCTAGGCGCTAGGCACTAGCCCGTCGCCCGACTTGCGCCTAGTGTTTTTTAGAACCTTGCTATATACCTACTTACGAACGTGGTTTTAGTATATGACGTTTTAGTTACTAAGCTTTGAGCCTATGGGCGAATGATACTTCTATATATGCCTTCGGGTGGGTGCTGTAGGAGCCTACGGGTGATTGATACTTATATGGCTTCGGGTGGGTGTTGTAGGAGCCTACGGGCAATTGATATTTATATATGGCTTTGGTCGGGTGCTGTAGGAGACTGCGGGCGAATGAAGTGTTCTAAATGAAGTGTTCTGAATGAAGTATTCTAAATGAAGTGTTTTATATGCCTTCGGACGATACTGATACCACTACTTAGCATACTATATATAATATATGTTTTACAAAGGTTTTATGGCATGCTAGGGTTTTTGGAAAACCTATTACATATTATACTATTGAGTTTTCATAAACTTTGGGGGTTAGTACGTTGATAAATAACTGTTTTAGTATTACTTATATATCAACTTGGTACACTCATGTTTTGTTTTGCGCCCCCTCAGGACTTAGAATCGATGCGTACAATCCCGGTGTCAAGGCACTCCTGCATCGGCATCTTCGAGTCCTCTCAGTGTAGGACTCATCTATTTGTTCATTCAATTTTATATTATTCATTTTTAGTGTCTCAGATTAATTGTATGCTTTGAACACGTTCCACAATTGCATAATCATTGTATTTAAATTTATAAGTTTTAATTATGTTCGTTACTTCTCATGCATGTTAGTATGGCTTCGTCAACTTCGGGTGTCGGCCAGCACGTGCCTACCCTGGTGTTTAGAGGATATCAGTGTTGGGCGTGTCAATGGGGTGAGTGGTTGAGGACGAATTTCAGACCCGTATTTCACATGACACGTCCTGGGTTCGGTTCCTAGCGCTGGTGAATCGCATTATGTTGGTCATGGGAAGACTGAAATACTTCTGTGAGTCTTTCCGGTCCCCAGAAGAAAGGACTGTCGTAGCAAGTGACGAACCTACCAGCTAGTCTCATTTTTTTTTTTATAAAAAAAAAAAACGATGTTTACTACATTAAAATAAATAAAAATTGGTCGTTGCAATTTTGCTTTTTTGTTGTAACATATAAATCACTTCCCATAACATCAAACATTGTTCTAATGTTTTTTTAAATTGTTTAAGTTATGTATTGTGGTTTAACTACAAATATAAAGTGGCACCATTTCTACTTCCTCATTGTGACAAACTAGGCGTGACACTATTGATACCTTTAGATTAAGAATTTAGTCACCGGAGTTTATGCACTCATATTGGCACCGCTTGTAACCCATCTCTATTCATTCTGTCCGGATCTTTGAGATGTCTTTGTGGAGAACACAAGTGCAAATGTAAAGGTCAAACTGCCCTCCTTCCCATGTTTTTCTGGTTTGGCTTTGAGTTATATACAGATTGAGGGTTTTCCAATCTCATCGTCCTGCTAATGCTTTATGAAATTATACCTTTCACATCTTGGCGGGAAACTTAGAGATGTCACCATTGAAAGCTTTTACTATTGAATATGTCGAGAAACTTCTTAATCTTAAAATCTGAGGGGGAGAAACGACGTTACAAGCGTTGAAAGATCATTGAGACTTGGTAGGCTATGAAAATGATTGCTTCAACATCCAAAATTTCCAAAGAGATACCCTAGATCTTTATGGATTTCATCATCTGTTAAACAGCATCGGTTGACATCCAGCTTGCTTCAAGTACAATGATACCATCTCCCTTAACCCCTCAGACAATTCTCTTAAGTTACAAGTGAAGAAGAGGAAATTGTAGCAATGATCTTTCAACTTTAACCCAATTGGACTAGTGCTCCCTCAACAAAAAATCCATAACTGCTGTTCCTTTAACTCCTCAAAACGTGCAGTTATGATCATTTTCGTCAACTCCGTCAAAGCTTTCGTCAAAATGACTCATGTTAGAAGAATTATGGCTACAATTGGGTTAAAATTGAGAGACCATTGCTCCAATTGAGTTAAAGTTGCATGACCATTTCTCCAATTAGGTTAAAGTTGAGGGACAATTTCTACAATTTTCTCATTTAGTTTCTCATATTTGCCTCTTGATTCAATCTCACGTGGGTGACACATAACTAATTTTCACGGAAGTTTTAACGTAGTTGACGAAATGAACCATAGATGCACGTTTTAATGAGTTAAGGATCATGGTCATGAATTTTTACTTGAGGGACCATTGCTCCAATTAGGTTAAAGTTGAGGGATTATTACTACAATTTTCTGAAAGAAGAAACACCAATACACCATAGTAGTACTAAGGGCCAATTTGATATTGCTATGCTGTGAAAATAAACAGCTGTAAAATAAAGTTGTTGAGTGTTTGATAAACTTTTTTTTGTAAATGTACTTTTAATTAAAAAAAGAAAAAGCATTGTCTAAGTGTTTGGTAAACTTTTTTTTTTTATAAATTGATTTAAATATGTTAAATATACGATATTTATTGTGATATAATAATTGTCAAAGACAACAATGTAATGGCAAATATTGTAATTTTGTAAAACATTTGGGGGTGTATTTATCATTTGAAAATTTCATTACATAAGCATTGATTACTATGTTTTGAAAAAAAAAAACACTTTTTTTAGAAGCATGATAGATCCTACTTTTGTTTTTTGTACTTTTCTACTTTCATTGACAGTAGTTTAAAAAAAAAACATTTTTTTTTGTTTTACCAAACACATTCAATATTCCAGATTTTTTTAATAAGTTGTTTTTTTTAAGAGAACTTTAACGAAAAGCTCATGGTACTGTTCACTTTAACGAAAAACCACATTTTTACACTAAAAAGTCAATCATGATACTATTCACTTTACCCTTTATTTTGTCCTTATCGTTAAAACTCAAAGTTTTCAAGCCTTTTTCATTAGTTTTTTTTTTTTAAGCATCACAATCCTAAACCAACCCTAAATGACGATATTAACTTTAAATTCAAAGGAAAACTAATGAAAAGGGCTTGAAAACTTTAAGTTTTAATGATAAGGACAAAATAAAGGGTAAAGTGAATAGTAGCAAATTTGACTTTTTAGTGTAAAAATGTGGTTTTTCGTTAAAGTGAACAGTACCGTGGGCTTTTCGTTAAAACTCCCTAAATTCAAATCACCAAAATTCCAAAAACAAAACTATAAAGAGCATATATGAGTTGAGGCCCAAATGACAAAGTTAAAGGTGCTAGTAAACCGTCTTGGAAAAAATGAAGGCCAAAGAATCCATCACACAGCCCCAAACTAAAGAGCCAGCCAAGGAGCCACCCAAAGAGCCGAGAAGAATAGTCGAAATAGGGAAACGAAAACTAAAAGCGCTGATGATGATGCTGACCGCGGTGGCCTGGGTTGATCATGATGCAGCACTGCTAATTGTTCATCTTCATCATCTGTAGTACTAATCAATTCATTACTGAGATGATCAGATGCGTCATTGCTTGCTCCTGCATCATTATCACCACTCGACAAGCAATCTGGATATCGCTCAGAACCATAAATAAAAGGGTCATTAATAACCACATTTTCCTTGATAAGTTTGTCCCATATTAGATTAACCCCTGTTTTCTTCACTCTCACAGAATAATCATCCGCAGTTTTGACCGACCAAACACAAAAGTACTGTACACCAACCTTGTCCCCGCCCTACAAATTGAGTTTATCGTTTGATAACTGCCCCTGCCAAAGTCTTCGATCGCCTTTATAAAGATAATTACCGTCATTGTATTGTCATCGAGGCATCTTGGTTTGATATATATTTGTTAACGAGGCTCGCAACACACTACATTTGGTAATATTTTTAATAGTAATGCCAAGAGGACACCAATCATCGTCAAATGTTGAGTAAATGTAGAACACAACCAACTCATCAAAATTACGACCAACTCTTCAAGGAACATCAAAATGGACTACATCACCCTCTTCAACACAGTCAAACCATTCAAGAACATATTTTCCACTAAAAAAATGCCACCAAACCCACAAGAAGTCCACCCCTATACAACAATGTAACTAGTGTCATATATACTTGAATGCGTAACTAGTGTCCTATACACTTGAATGTGTGTTTGTGTGTGTAACATAGAGAGAGAGAGAGAGAGAGAGAGAGAGAGAGAGAGAGAGAGAGAGAGAGAGAGAGAGAGAGAGAGAGAGAGAGAGAGAGAGAGAGAGAGAGACCTGTAGGATGTTCTTCCTAGAAGTGAGACACGTGCACCCTTCCATACGAATCAATTGCATGGACTTTAATGACTTATCCAAGCCTAAGTCTGGAACTTCAGTGAGTTTGGGCGATTCATTACACTAGTAGGAAAAACTATTTACGCGACAAACATTTGCGCGACAACGAAAAAATCGTCGCACAAGATAGTTTTGTGCGACAGAAGAAGATATTAGTCTCACAAGAAAGGTCAACTTTGCGTGACACATAACTTTGTTGCGCAAAACAACTTTGCGCGACGAAAATAATATACTCGTTGTGCAAAGTCAGTAAGAAAAAATGTGTGTAAATTTTTTGGCGCGAAAAACATGCGCGACAAAGGGTGAAGCTTTGCGCGACGAATTCTTCGTCGCACAAGTCACTGTCAGTTTTCCTCCAACAATTTAGTGCATGTGAATTAGAGGAATCAATATTGTATTTAGTGCATATGTTTGCCCGACAAAGCCTTCGTCGCGCAAAGTCCCTAACATTCCTATAAATATGCGCTTTTGCTCTCCTTATTCTTCACAATTCTGTTCGTGCTGTGATGGAGGATAAAACCAGGGATGAGAGCGTGTCCGCCAACCCATATGATTTGAGGCAACATGTGGAGTTTGCACATGTGATTACTGTAGTCATGGGGAATAATTGTCCTACTGCTGAGTGTTGTTCTTGGAAATATGTGCCTAAGAATGTCAAGAAGGCGGTGATGGATGAATTAGTGAGTATACTATTGATGGATCAATAATTAATTTTGTGAATTTTTTTTGTTATATGTTGGAATTAATTATTTGCATATAAGTTTAACAGTATAAGTATACTCTTGATGATGATACGAACGAAGAGTTGATGAAGTTGATGGAGGCAGCGTTGGAGGGAGGTTACAACCGGTGGCGTTATGACGTTGAGCAGAATAGAGCACCATTGAAATAGTAGTTTTAAATTTATGTTTTTGAGGACAATATTTAAATTTAAGTTTTTTTTATAAGTTATGTATTTGGACTTAATTAGGTTTTAATTCTTGTTTGGGTTTTTAAATAATGGAATGGATTAATTCAACTTATTTAAGGTTTTAATTATTTGTAGAATAAATATTATAACTGAATATTTGTTTGTAATTATTTAAGGTTTAAATTATTTTGCGCAAAGGGTTTTTTTTTTCTTCTGATGTTTGCGTGACGAACAGTAGTAATCATCGCACAAGACGACTTTGCGCAACTAAGGCTTTCATCATGCAAGACCACTTAGTGCGACGACTACTACTGTTCGTCGTGCAAACGGTCAGTCAGACTGGTCAGTCACGCATTAAATGCTCCCATTTACAACGGCCAGTTATGACAACCTTGCGTGACCAAGGATTCGTCGTGCAAAGTGCGTCCAGTTTTATATAAACATAGTTTCAGAACCCTATTTTGCAAAGATTTTATATCAAACGATGGCCGATTCAGTTTCAGAGTCAACGAAAGGTTGGGAGGGAGAAGGCTCTCGTGAAGGGAAAGGTAAAAAAAAAAAAGAAAAAAAAAATATTGTTGAGTTAATTGTTTTACATTTGATATGGTTGAAATTATTGTTTTAGTAGGCTATTACGTTTTAAATTTTTGTGGTAGGAAAAAAAAATAAAGAAAGCTGTGGTGATATTAGAGAGGTACCGACGTAAACGTTTAACCTCGTTTGCTGACAAAAGTTCGGCTGAAGTGTACGCCGAACTTGTTTGCAATATAGGGGGTTTGGTGCGGTAGAAGTGTTCTATCGAGTTTAACTCTTGGAAAATGGTGCCTGTAGATGTTAAGAACTCCATGGTGCAGCAGTTATCGGTAAGTTTATATTAAAGAATGTGTAATTGCTTTTGTTTTAAAATAATATTTTTGAGATATTTAATTTAATTTTATTTCCATTACAGGTTGTTTGGGATGTTGATGAAACCGATGAGAAGCAGCGGAAGTATGTGGACGACTTTTTCAAGAAGCAGTTCCTGCAGTGGAAGTTTGATGTACAGCGGGCTGCAGAACGCGCACAAGTTGACAATGCTGTTGTCAATGCCCCTCCTGATGACGCAGAGGAAGAGTAAACCAAATTTGATTTTTTTTATTTATGAAATAAAATTTATTTGAACGTTATGTTGGAGTTTATTTTTAAAATTTATGTTACATGCATGGAAGGCTTAAAGTTTACATTAGTTATAATATATATTTTAGTTAATAACTTAGTTTTAATAAATATTTTGGCAATATATAATTTGGTTTGATAATTTTAATTGGATAAAAAAAATTTACATTAGTAAGAAAAAAAAAAAATAATGTAACTTGCGCGACGAATATAGTGTTCGTCATGCAAATAGATTACATTATTAAATTATAAAGAAGATGAAAAAGAGAATTTTGGAAAGAAAAAAAAGACACTTGAGCGATGAAATAAAATTTCGTCGCTCGAACGGAACTTGGTCGACAAATTCTATGTTCATCGCGCAAAGTGGTTCTTCCAAAATAATCTTTATAACTTGACGTTAGTTGCAGAGGGAGAAAACTGCAGTTTTCTGCAGATTTCTCCCCCTGCAATTTTTCCTTTCGATGATCTTCATTTTGGGTTCCGTCAGTCTCATTTTCTCTCAATTTCTTCCTCTAAAGCTTCGTCCATCTAAATCTCTAGGTTGATCGAATTATTTCGTTGTGTTTGGTAAGCGTTTATGTTATTTTCATTTAAAATTATCAATATCAATTCATACTAACACCGTAAAATTTATTGTGTATAGGGATATTGTGTGTGACTAGCGCTCGGTGGATAACGATTTGGAAGGTATTTTCTTCGTTTTTTTTAAATATGAATGAGTTAAAGTATATTGAAATTATGTTGTTAAATTTGTTTATATTAAGTTGTTAAATTATATTAATTTTTATATTATAATTGTGTATAATGTTGAATTGTATATGTACAAATTTGTACGTGACGTACAAATATGTGTTGTGATGTACAAAGTTAATTGTAATTAACTTTGTAATTGTGTTGTGATGCACATGGATGTGAAAGCATGACTGCAGTCCAATTGATTCTTGAATTGTCCCATTATTTGGTTAGTTTGGGAATGCAAAGTTATGCCGTGTAGTTTACGATTAAAGAATTAGGTTTTTGTCTTGGGGATTTCGGTGTCATCTCCGTACGTTCTTCAGGTGGCACATAGGTATTTCATATCTATGTCGTGTACTTGAAGAACCGTACAGAGAAACTGACGAAATTTCTCCACGTCGAAATCTAATCCGAAGTAGCCATAAATTACGTGACATAATTTTGCATTCCCGAATGGGATATGGCCCTTATTGGAGGCATAAGGTGACAAGATCATGTAGAAGTTGTTGTGATTCTTGTACTATTATTGTGGTTGCAGTAATGATGGATAGAACGTGGATGCATTACCCGAATAGATGCGCCAACGAATACTTGAACGGAATCGAGGATTTTATTGACTTTGCACATACACACAACCCATGTGCAACGAGAATTTGGTATCCTTGTAGGAGGTGTAACAACATGTTAAGGGAAACTTTTGAAAATGTTCGATTTCATTTAGTAAGGAATGGAATGGTAGAGACATATAATATTTGGAACCATCATGGGGAACAATTACACAATGATTCGTCTTCAAACGTGACAAGAGTGGGCAACGTTGAACCTAATATGGATCCTAATGAACAAGTAATGGAAATCTTAAATGACGTTTTTCCATTTGCGTCAACAAATACCAATCAGGAAGTGGAATATGACGTGCCTACACCAATGTATAGAGGAGAATTTGAAGAATATGAAAAATTATTTTAAAAAAATGCCAACCAAGAGTTATACCCGGGGTATGAGGGATTTTCCGTTCTCACAGCTATTGTGGAACTAATGCATGGGAAAATAAAGTATCGTATGTCGAACCAGTGTTTTGATTATTTTTTGGGGGTCTTCAAGAGAATGCAACCAAAGGACAATTGTTTGCCAAAAGACCATAGAAACACTCAAAAGGTGTTGAATGGTCTTGGATTGGGTTATAAAAAAATTTACGCTTGCAAAAACAATTGTGTATTATTCTATAAGGAGAATGAAGCGTTGGATAAATGTTCTGTATGCAATGAGTTGAGGTTCAAAATTACATCTCAGAATAGATCGATGAAGATCCCACAAAAAGTCATGCGTTATTTGCCTTTGAAGCCTAGGTTGCAGCGGTTGTATATGTTAACACATACTGCCACCGACATGAGATGGCATAAGGAAAAATGGGTAGATGACGATGTCCTGAGGCATCCTGTAGATGGAGAGGCACATAAATAGTTCGACAGAACATTCCCTGATTTTACTGCTGATCCTCGGAACGTTAGATTGAGACTTGCCACTGACGGATTCAATCCATTCGGGGTTCTAAACCAACAACACAGTACTTGGCTGATTTTCGTATTTCTGTATAATTTGCTGCCATGGAAATGTATGAAAAAAGAATTCATGATGATGACTCTATTGATAACTGAGGATCCTGGTAGGTTAATCGATGTATACTTACGACAGTTGGTGGATGAGCTAAATGATTTATGGACACAAGGTGTGCGCATATACGATAAGTGTACTGGCAAGATGTTCACTTTATGGGCAGCAGTGATGTGGACCGTGAATGATTTCCTCGCATATGCAATGGTTTCCGAGTGGAGCACTAGGAGTTATATGGCATGCCCTGTATGCAAAGAAGGCGTAACATCTAGTTGGCACGCCGAAAAAGTTTGTTACCTTGGTCATTGGAGATGGTTGCCATGCGACCACGAGTGGTGAGAGAAGGATAAAGAGTTTGACGGGGAAAAAGAGCATTGCCTCATACCTAGAGAATGTTCTGGTGGTCAGATTTTGGAACAACTTAACCGTTTAGATTTTGCTTCGTTCGGGACCAATGTCAGTAGGACCAGACCTTATACACATATGAACTAGACGGATAAGTCTATTTTTTTTAGCTCCCCTATTGGTCGAAACTAAAATTAAGACACAACCTCGATATTATGCATGTTGAGAAAAATATATTTGACACATTGGTCGACACAATTCTAGATATTAGGGGCAAGACAAAAGACACGATCAAAACTTGTCTTGATTTAGAATGAATGGGAATATGACGGGGTTTATGGATGAATAGGGACAGTGACAAAGCCAGAAGGGATCTTGCGTTTTTTTCCATCAAAACCGAATGACAAAAAAGAATTTTTAAAGTTTTTATCGTTTGTAAAGTTTCTCGATGGGTATGCTTTAAATATCGCGCGTTGCATCAACGTTGACGGGGGTAAATTTGTTGGCCTAAAGAGTCATGACTGCCATGTGGTTCTGCAACGCCTACTTCTTGTTGGTATTCGACAGCTCTTGCCAGCCGATGTAGTGAAACCAATAATGTTGTTGTCCAGTTTTTTTTCGTAATTAACGTCAAGAACGTTGCGAAAGACGGACGTTAATCAGTTGTGCCATGACATTGTGCAAGTTCTATGCAAGTTTGAGATGATATTTCCTCCAGCTTTCTTCACAAGTATGATCCACGTGATGGTTCGCTTACCGGATAAGACATTGCTTGCTAGACCAGTCAACTTTCGATGGATGTATCAAATAAAAAGGTATATATTCCTCGTCATTTTTATTAATCAATATCTTATGATTAGTAAAATTTGTATCGTATCGTTTTATTTTGGCAAGCTTCTCGAAGACTTGAAGAAAAGTGTACGAAACAAAGCGAAGCCCGAAGGATCAATTATACAAGCTTGGGTGGCATATAAGGTGCTTACATTTTGTGGAATGTATTTAAAAGATGTTGAGACAACTTTCAATCGTCCTCCTCGCAATAATGACGGGGGTGTGAGAAAGGAGAAACTTTCAGTTTTTGCCCAAATCACTCGACCATTTGGAGATCCGATACAAGGCGAGTCGTTTTCCAAGAAGGACATGGAGGTAGCATATTGGTTCGTACTCAACAATTGTGATGAGACACTGTCATACCTAGACGAACATGAAGATATTATGAAGCAGGCACGTCCTTCACATTTGTATGCCAAGAAACACTGTGAATTGTTTTCGTGGTGGTTTCTCGAATATGTAAGTTTGAAGTGTTTTGTATTGGACATATATATTGTACCAATTATTTTGCTCAAACTAACAAATTTAAGGGTTTGTGTAATATTAGTTGAATAAATTGAAAGCATCGAATTCCATGGCGTACAGTGAAGAGTTATATAACTTGGCATTCGGACCGATACGTGTTGAATTGTACTCGGGTTGCCATGTCAACGACATCAAGTTCTTAGCAGGTGCATAAAATGACAAGTTGTCTAAGCAAAACAACGGTGTTCATGTCCCAGGTGGAGGAGAAAGTACAGACATTGAATTTTTATGGCAAACTAACAAGTGTCGTGCAATTGCTTTACAAAGACCGGTGCCAAGTTATCCTATTTAAGTGTCAATGGTTTGATACAAACCCAAATAGGCAGGGAAGTGTGAAAAGAGATCATCGATTACTGTCAGTGAACACTACCAAAACTTGGTACGATGACGACCTTTACATCTTAGCAAACATGACAAAACAAATTGTGTATCTAGATGAACCTAAAGCCGGGAGGGGTTGGAAAGTTGTTCAGAAGATGGATCATAGGAACGTGTATGCTATACCAGAACAAGACCCTACTGATGATGACATTGACAATTTTGCTGACCAACGTCTAGAATCTTCGATGGAAATTGGTGCGGAAACGCTATGAGATACTAATCTTATCCAAGAACCATTTTAGATAGAAGAAGTATATTCAATCGAAATACCGATTCAATTGATCACAATTGACCTCAGTAATCTTCCACGATACAATGGTCCAGTGCACACAAATGACGATGGTGACGTACCTATCGATGATGAGGAATGAGACACTGAAAATGATGATAGCGTCGAAAGTGAAAGTTATTATAGTTCGGATGAAGATTAATGCAATTTATTTGTAACTTTTTTTGTAAAACACATTAAATGGTTAATGCATTATATACAGTGATGGAAAAAAATGGTATGAATGATTCCCATTTTATATGTGAATTACTTTGTAAATAACTTTGTTTTATTTGTATTTTATAATAAATTGTAATCAAAATTAAAAAAAAAAAAAACCATTTTAAAACATAATTGCGCGACGCACAACAATTTTTGGTCGCGCAAGCATTTTAATTTTACGCGGGAAGATTGAATTTTCAGACACTTTCACGACGAATACATATATTTCATCGCTCAAATAGCCTTTGCGCGACGAAATCTATGTATTCGTTGCGCAAGTGTTTGAAAATTCAATTAAGGCACTTTTTTTTCGCGAAAATTTTAAAAAACTTGCGAGATGAATTTTTTAACCTTGCGCGAAAAAGCCTTCGTTGCGCAAGATTCTATAATTTAAACCTCGTGTGTCTCATTCCCCCCCTCACTTCCCTCTTCTTCCTTTTTTCCCCGTGTGATACCCTCTGTCTCCTTCTTCTGTCTCTCTGTCCCTCTCTCCATCGCTCACCTCGTCTTTCTGTCCCTCTCTCTGGCCGTCGTGTCTTCGTCTCCAAGAGGTAATTTCCTCTTCAATTTTTTTTCAATTTTCTTTATTGACCATGTTAATTAGGGTTTATAGATTGAGGGTTTATTTTTTTCAAATTGAGGGTTAGAATTAGGGCATGGGGTTACATTTTAGGGTTCGTAAATTGGGGGTTGCATTAAGGTTCTTAAATTGGGGGTTAGATTTTGGGTGCTTCACTGGTGGTTAGATTAGGGTTCTTAAATTAGGGGTTTTTTAATTTCAAGTAAAGGGTTAGAATTAGGGCCGTCAACCTTTGGAAACTGGGGATTTGTTAATGTTTTCCTGTGTTGTATGTCATAAAATGCTTGTTATAGAATCACGGCCGTCAACCTTTGGATACTTAGTTGATTTTGTTATGTGATAGTGTTTAAGCCACGGATTAGAGTCTAGGGTAAGAGACACGTATCACCCCTTTAGTTTCGTAACTGTTTTAAAGTTCCTGCTTTTCTAATATGAAGAAAATGTTAACCTCATGTCCTTAATTAGAATTCAATCGAGGAATTCACAATTGGGTTAGACTTCGGCAAAAAGTAAGTGATGAGTCATGCTTAAGTATTCCTTATTCAAATTCAGATTGTATTTGTGTTTCTTCTTGTTTTTGTGTGTGTTTTTGCCTATATGCATGTGAATATGTACATAAATACATGCCTATGTATATGCATACATATTACATACATACCAAATTGCGAACACATATTACATGCATGATCTTCCAATATGAACACATTTTTAATTTGAATTCGGTTTTTTATGTTCTTCCAATATGAACAAATCGCAGAGGAAAACGGTTTCTATAACTATCTATGTCCAATGAATTTAGTTTTTATGTTCTTCAAGTAAAGGGTTAGAATTAGGGCCGTGGGGGTTTTTTAATTTGAAGAACATAAATAGCTTATCAGCCTACTAATGCTTCTTTCTCGAAAGTCTTCACTCCTAAATAGAGAGAAAGTGTTATTTGGTGCTAATCACTCTTTTCTAAATATATTGCATTGTTAATTATTCCAGTTAGCAAGCTCTATTTATATCCAATAGGCATATGATTTCTATATGTAATTTGGATGTTTAAAGAGACTGAGAATCACTTTATATGGTCCCTTTTCTTGTTACTACCTGTGAAACTATTAAGTATTTATGGAGTTGGACTCTGGTGGAAACTGTTTGTATTTATGTTGTTTAGTACATACACACACAGCACACACGCACAACTTGCATACATCAACACACACACACAGTACATGGATACATAGCGCGCGCACACACAAAATCAGCATACATGGACACACACACACACCCAAAATCAGTATACATGGACACACACACAGACATAGTACATACACACACCCACGCACACAGAGCACGTACATACATACAGACGCATACACTTATAGACTACATACCTATCAATTATTAGATCAAATTCAACGATGGTAGAACAAATATTAGATGAAATATATATATATATATATATATATATATATATATATATATAATCCACATATTATATCACCAAGCAGATTGTGATTTTATCTTTGCAAGTGAACAAATCTGTTGTGATTTTAAATGGTTCAGACTTGATACTTCTTTATCAAAGTAAAAGTGTAGTAGCTGCTGCCTCAGAGCAATCGATAATACTATTGGTTGGGGACTAATATAGATACCTGGATATATGCATTTTATTTTCTAACATATGGGAACTATGTAAGTTCCATAAATTTGTATATTTCTTCATAAGATTCCCCATCATTGAAGATTGTCTTCAAATGTTCAAGATGTGCAACTTTTCTTGTTTTTCAACTCGACATTGCAGTTTTATGATTGTAACAGTTTTACGATTGTATATGACATGCATACATTCTATTGTATCGAAAAGTATCGGTTCAGCCTTTTCTATAGTACTCAAATTAGTATTAAACTACACACTCTTCATGATAAGCTGTTGAGCTATGATTTTGCCTCCAACTACTCCTTTATGCTAGTTTCTTCTTATAAGTTATAATTGTTGGGTCTATATCCTATTTGACATTGATTAGTTTGTGTATAGTAGATCAGTTTTAAGTTTTGTTTCTGCCAAACTTGAATTGGGTTTAGAATTAGGGTTTTTAAATTTCATTTTAAATTTAAGTAGAAATTATTATGCATGTGTACGGTAATTTAAATCTTTGTAATCTAACAAATTTATTTCCAACACTACAAGAAAAATGAGCTTTGGGAACAAAACAAAGGGCACAATTGAGAATTTTGTGTCAGTTTGACGACCAAAAAGATTAAACAGTTCCCATTCCATAGAGGGCACCATCTATTGTGCCCAATGTTAAAAAAAGCATACACAAAACAGTAATGGGCACGAAAACCGTGCCGAGTGGGTCATATGACAACTTTTTTACTGAAGATGGGCACAAAAAACTTTTTGTGTCTATAAAAATTGTTTGTTAGCAATACTTTATGTGTTTTTTTCGTTTGTCTTGACCTTTACCAGACCAAAAAAATTAAATTTATAAAATTGTGGTAAATAATGGTATGGAGCTGTTTATTACTGTGCAGTGTTATAGCCTCAAAATATGTTAGCAATATTGTTGTTCAAAATCGTTTTTGGCGACAACTGAACCTTAGATCTTTCACTTACAAGTAAATAGGAATACCACTATACCGTAGTACTAAGTGGCGTGTTTTATATTTACAATGGATCATTTCCATATGCAATGAATGTTTGTTAGATTCGTATCTTTTTGAACTGCTTTTTAGATTGTTAGCAGGTTTGTTTTGATACTTGGTGATATGGTTTTTGACATTATCGTAAGTGTTTATTTTTTTTACTGTATTAAAAGTCCTTCCTGCAGTAACTCATAACCAATAATTGTGCCCTTAGGGTCATTGGTCTCCGTGCAAAAGTTAATTGGTCTTCAGATATACAGATGAGTTAATAATTATAAATTCTTTTTTTTGACACAAATCTTAGAAATTGTGTCCAGTAAATATTAATAAATAATAAATCACTGTACATCCCATTGGGTCTTCAGATAGACAATATATCTTAGTAATTAAAAATTATTTTTTATGACACAAATGTTCGAAATTGTGTCTAGTAAATATTAATAAATAATAAATCACTCTATAGCAAAAGAATATGTTGGCACAATTATGCATTTGTGCCTTTGTTCTGTGGCTTTAATGTCAGCAATGAGATTTTTTTATTAATTTGCAATGACACTGTAATTGTAATTGTGTCATGCAATTTAATATATTTAAAGTAAAGGTAGATTTTTTGTGCCCTTTGTTTAAAACAATGTTTTAAACAAAACACTTTCCAAAATCTTCACGCCTCACTCTCTTCTCATTTCCTTCATTCCACATCTCTGTGTTTCCCCATTCAAACCCAACCTCTCCACAATTCCTCCACCTCTCCTCTCTCTTTGGCTTTCCCTTTCCCAATCGAACCGAGCCTCTTTTCGACCCTAGGCTCTCTCTCTATATTTTCCCCAAATTTTGCTATTTCCCTATCTCTCTATCTCTCTCGCCTCTCATCTCAATTCTCAAGTCACGCAGAAACAGAATTTGCAAATCCTTCCCCTTCAAATTTCACACACACTGCGAATAAGTGGGTCTCAACTCAAGTCTTCAGTAGAGTTCACACATTCTCACAGACTCTGCAAATCCTTCTCATTCACACAGAATCTGCAAATCAGTCGGCCTCAACTCTCATCTCATCCCCAGTTCTCCTTCAGTTCAGTGCCTACATAATGCGATTCCTTCCTCTCCACTTTGTTATAGGTAAAGTGGTAACAATTTAGAACTTGTATTGGTTAATTTAGTTAATAATTTGTGATTAATTTTAGGGTTAGGGTTTGTTGGAAACACAAGGGAACTGAGCTTTTTTCTCTTTTGGGTTATAATCAAAAGAGGATTTGATCTGGTTCAG
The DNA here is from genome assembly GCA_035220775.1 of Malus fusca. NCBI lineage: Eukaryota > Viridiplantae > Streptophyta > Magnoliopsida > Rosales > Rosaceae > Malus > Malus fusca. The sequence goes on along the minus strand of CM069073.1, from coordinate 46,511,632 downwards.
ATTCAAACAGACCCATTTTTGCTTCGATTGGAAAGTGACATACTGTCACTTCGAATAGGTTTAGACTGGAAGGTGATTGGCTATTTTTATGAATTAACAAATATTGAGTTGTATATGTACTAATTAATGTATTAGCCAATGGTATATTTGGCTTTGGAAAGCTGTTATTCAATCTGAAGCTTCTATATGTGACATGGTTTTTCGTATTTTTTACTATGCATTTGAGGGTTTATTGTTTTTTGATGTTACTTGGTTGATAGAGGCAGCACGGATGAGTACTGGAAGAGACAAGATGCAACACAAGTTATGGCTCTAGTTAAGTAGACAACTACCAATTTCAATCATTTGAGCAAGTCATTGATACGTCCTACTGTTGGTTTTTTTAATAAATACTTTTCCTCTCTTCGTAATGTTTCTGGTTTTCCCTGAGCTTATAAAGTTTAACAGAACAAACAACTCATGAGAATAAATTGGTGGCAATGTATAACATTGTTTTCTTAGTGGCAACGTGGCATGGCATCCAGCTTTATTCTTTGTTTCCTTTTGTGTGCGGTTTGATGCATAACTTATTAATTGTGAACTGAACCTCTTCATTTTGATTGATAGTGTCAAAGTAAATATGGTAAATAAGTCTGCTATAAACGAATGGGATTACCAGACTATAGATGATACTTTCTTCATCCCGTTGGGAACTTCGGGCTTGATCTGCTTCCTCCTTCCTTTTCTATGTCTCTGCAGCTTCTGCAACACCCATAAGTCCTGCATTACCCTCCCAACCCCTTCTTGCTTCCCCTTCCATCTCTATCAAATAAACTGGCACTGGTAGTACTTTGATATGTTGTTGTCAAATTGCTCTGGTACAGAAAGTGGCAAATGATTTATTTGTTCAAGTCTCTTCCAAATTTTCTCCTAATCTTCCCTTTATAGTTAATTTTATTTTCAACTAGCTTTCAGCTTTGGCAAACTGTATGTAAGTTGTAAGAAAGCTAGTATTTAGCAACTGTTAAGAATCCAACTACAATTCATTGTTGTGACTTATGAAATTCCTATGACCTTACTCTTGCTAAGGGTGTTGATATCAGATCTATTCATTTGTTTCCTTAATTTGAGTTTTATTTTTAATGGGTTAAACAAATAATGATGAGAATTGAATTTTGAATTTTTAAGTAAAGTACTTATTTGGCGTGTTTGTGGTGTTATAGGAAGCAGGGTCTAAGATAAATTTGTAGAACTTTGAAAGGAAGATGGGTTAAGCGTTTATGGTTTTTGTAATTCCAAATTCCAAATTTGTTTTATTCTATTTCTGAATATGTAGTTTTAACATTTTTGAGGGTACAATGCATGTTAATTCTAAGAAGAGGAGATTTGAATATGTAAAGTGCAGGTCTCCAACTGCTCCGCTATCTCAGTGTAAGTACATCTCTGAATATCTTTATTTCCTCAATTATATTTGACTTTGTTATGTTGAGTTCCCAAATTAAAGATCTTATACTATCTTTTTGTAGCTTTCTAAAGTTTGGAATTTTCTGGATATGTGCTTACATGGTGCTTAACATGGTTTGTGCTTACTTTTCGTTTCATGGTTGTAGGATATTTTCATTTTATGAAAATTTAAATTTTTGCATTTCCTTAATTCAGTTTCAGTTTCAGTTTTTTTTTTTTTTAATTTTGAATTTTTTTTTATATTTAATTCTTGTTGGCACAATTATAATATAAGTGTCAATATGACTGGAAAAGGTCTTCTGATAAAGTTGTCAAAAACAGGCACAAATAGTCCACTATTTGTGCCTGCCTCTTTGAGCACCAAACAGTGTATTGTGCCCTTTTAGCAATGATGACGCCTATAGAGGGCACATATACAAATTTAGTTGATGCACTGTTGATATTGGTCTATGAGCACAATTGTTGGTGCTTTTTGGCCTCAAAGGGCACAAATAATTTATTGTGCGCAGTGACCATTTTTGTTGTAGTGCAATTTTGTAGATGTCATAGCTCATTAGAACCCGGAAGGCGATGACTTCTACACCTCGTTCGACGACTACACCTACTACTGCGACCACTGCTCCGGTAGAGATGGACCATAGGCCGGTGAATCTGGTTGACCCAGTTGGTCCTCTAGTCCCACAAGTGCCGGCATCTTCGACTTCTTCGGTGGCGCTACTTGTTAGAGCTCGACATGCTCACCGACGCCCCCGCACTCCGGACCAGATGTCGCCATCGGGATCTACAACCGATGCCTCTGGTACATAGCCAGGTATATTATCCTAATTTACTCCCTTATTCTCATGTTAACTTAGTTTTGTTATTTTAGGGTTGTTAAGTTATGTCATTTAAGGATTAAAAAGTTATTATATATATATATTGTTTATTGTTGTCATCGTTCCGAACCTATTATTAAACTGTTGTGATCATTGTGTTGGATAAGTATATTGTTTATGTTCTTTTCAGGGTTTTGGGAAATGTTTTAATTATAGGGAGGTTATGCCGAAATTTTAATAGGATTTGTTATTAGTTTTGGGTTAACATTAATTTTTCATTTCTTTGCAGCCAAGAAAAACACCTGAGGACCTTGTCGGCAATTGAAGACGGCTAAGGTCACCCGGGTAACCAACGGTCGTATCACAATCGGATACGATAAGCGACATCGGGCAGCACCAACGGCGGAGCAGCATAGTGCATTGGTCCATGACATTGGGCACGTCGTGCAGACCTTTTGCTCTATGCGGTGGAAGTCTTGGAAGGCGATGCCGGATGAGGTGAAGAACACGGTGCGCAATCAGTTGTCGGTAAGTATCATCGCTTTTTAATGCTTTTCATGTAAAATTTATATATTTATATTTATTAATGTCTTTTATTACTAATACTTGCGTAATATTTGTTACATTGCAGACAAACTACAATTTCGATGACATCAATGAGGAGATGTTGGCGTACCTCAATCGGCTCTTCTCCAAACGCTACAAGCAGTGGAAGAGTGACCTGCACCAGTATTTCGAGATGTTTGATGATCTGTAGGTCGCTCTCGAGGAGGGTTGCCCGAACGAGCTTGAAAACCGACAAGATAGTTGGGTTTGGCTCTGCGGTCATTTTCAGGAGTCGGGCTATGTGGTGCGTTTTTAATTAGGACTTCTTTCATTTTACTTTTTCAAATTTTTACTAATGTTTATTATGATTTTTTTTATGTTCTTTAAATATTACAACTAATACGTTTATTTTGTGTACAATAGAAGAAGGCGAAGGCGAACAAGAGCAATCGGGAGAAGAAGACTATTCTCCACCATTCCGGTTCGAGGCCTTTCTCATATATTACAACTTTCATGTCCAATTTTAAAATGTTGCTAAATTTTTTTTTTGTTTTCATACTAACATTTTCCTTATCTTTTTCTATTTCATGAGGGTTCAAAATTTTTTGGAGATCGACGTCTTTGCTGACATTTATGGTCGGCCTAGGGATGAGTTGACCGAGTCCCTTCAAGTAAGTAATTTCTTATGCATTAAAGATTTATACTAATTATTTCAAATTGTTTTATATTAATAATCCATGTTTTTTTTTTTCACATGCAACTATGGTGGAAAATGGTCAGTCGATGCTTCAAGAGTTCGCCTTCCAGCTTCCCCCAGACACGTCGATCAAGTCTGTGGATCCCCCTGAAGATGCGGGGTTTCACATCCTCATAGAGACGTTGGACCAGACTTTCGGTCGAAGGCCAGGGACATATTGTTGGGGGATGGGAAATGCCAGGCGGCAAGAGAGTGGAGCCTCTTCATCCTCACAGTCGAAGGGTGAGGTTACGACTTTGACGCAGGAAGTTGTTGGCCTAAGGAGTGAGCTTGCATCGTACAAGTCTCAAAGGTCATTGCTTGTACAAGCCTTCAGTTCCTTCGGGATCCGTCTCCCCGGTTTTTCTGTGCCACTGCCGTTAGAGTCCCTCCGCCCCGAGAATCAGGCCCGTCGACCTCCGACTCCATCCCCAACCCCACCCCCTTCCAGCAACAAGATTACCAAGCACCTCCGAACGACTTGCCCATAGATTATTCCTCATTTCTTTCGTAGTTTTTGTTCCCACTTTCTTTTTAAACTTTGTATTTGTACGTACATTTTTATTTATATTATAAATAAATTTTTTATTCATTAATTTGTTTTTTTTTTTGTCAATTGTATGAAATATATTTTTTAATAGTATTCCTTTTATTCTATTTATTTTTTTTATTAAAAATTACTCTTGCGTGACGCCAACTTGTCGTCGCACAAAACCACGCGTGTCTTACACGTTTCGTCGTGCAAAATCACGCGCGTCTTACATTTTTTAGATGAATTATAGACATCCCCAGAAATTTCTCGTTACAAAGCACACTTGTACCCTTTTATATCATGCAATGAAAGCCTTTGTCCGTATACCTTTCGCACAACGAGTACTAAAGTGTCTTGCAATCGTTTAGGTGCGCGACGAATTCCACTTCTTTGTCGCGCAAGGTCTTTTTCACGACCTTTGCACGACAAATTCTGCTCGATGATTTGTGCGACCTGAAAATGCTTTGCGCGGCAAAGAGTCCCTCGTCACGCAAAGTGTTTAATTTAGTAGTGTTAATATTCAATTCTATCATATTTGACATTTCCGAAAAGTCGGTAATTTTTTCCAATTCAGGAAAACCATTTGCATGCAAGAATTTCAAACTTGTTGGTAATTCGGGAACTGCACGAAGATCTTGGCTCCAACCTAAACATTTTTCAAGCTTTGAAAGACCATCAAGGCTTGGTAGTCTACGGAAACAATTAAATTGAAGACCCAAATTCTCTAAAAGAATTAGACTCCCAAGATCATCTGGGATTGCATTATCAGTTAATTTGCAGCATGAGAGATCTAATTGCGTTAAAGAGTTTAAACCATGTAGTGAGGGCAACAAATGGCTTCTCGATGGTGACCCATACACGTACACATGCAAACCCCATAGAGATAAAGATTTGAGTTTCTTCAATCTTACTATGGAAGATGGTACTTTTCTTATGGTCGTGTAGTTTGCTTCAAGTGTTGTTAATGATACCATGGCATCTTCCCTAAGCGCTCAGGCAGCTCTGTGAATTGTGAACAACCATTAAGAAGAAGAATCTGAATCGATTTTGACTTATAGAAGCCCCCTGGAAGATCCTGAAGCATTGTGCAGCGGTCAAGATTAACGAAAGAAAGTCTTTCAAGACAACCAATGAATGGGTGAATCTTGAATAAACTTTAACAGTCTTCGAATATCAATTCTTCAAGATTTGGAAGATTTACAAAGTCTGGTGATTTTGTTAGGTAATGGGAATGACTGAGATTAAGGATTTTAACTTCTCTAGTAACTGTTACACAAAACAAAAGGTCAAGAGAAATTAGATTCCAATACGAAGGTCTCGTAATAAACAAATTGTGTTGTGCATAAAATATGAAAGAGAAAACTAATAACTGGGAATTTGGGTTGTTATACCTTAAAACCCTCCCAAACTTGTGCTTGCTAAACTGCATGTCTATAGCAACTAGCTATGGTTGATTAAAAAGGTCATTTGGTATGGACGTTAAAGGAGAACCATGCCAGCACAACCATGTTAACTTTTTGGGAAGATATTTGTACTCTCCATCGAGCTCGACTTATATAGTTGAGTTGGAGCAATCTTAGTTTCTTCATAGTAGCAAATGCTTCTGTTACTGAAGCAAGCCTTGCCAGAGCCTTGAAAATCTAGAATCAGTATTCAATTTCTTCAATTTCTTCAGTTCCTTGTTAAAGAAAGTGGAGTGTAACTACTATTAGTGGCCTAAATTTTTATGTTTATTATTCAATTGTTTAGTAATAAAAGCGTATAATTGAGTTACTATTGTCATTAATCGCGAAAGAGAGTTCTCTCAAATTTTGGGTGTAATAGTTGAGGCAACTTACTCTAATACGAGTTACAGAAAAAAAAATCATGGAAAAATTAAAGAGAATTCTCTTTGCCGATTAATTAGTACCTATGGAAGGATATTAAAGTCAGATTTCGAAATTCGATTCACTCACATTGAGATCATCAATGTTTGGTCATTCACATTAAGGAAGGATTGTTTTTGGTAATTTAAATAGAATGGTGATACAAAACCAGTCTAATTTTCCTAAACCCTAGGATATTAAAGTCAGATTTCGAAATTCAATTCACTCCCATTGAGATCATGAATGTTTGGTCATCCACGTTAAAGAAGGATTGTTTTTGGTAATTCAAATAGAATGGTGATACAAAACCTGTCTATTTTTCCTAAACCCTAGGATATTAAAGTCAGATTTTGAAATTCAATTCACTCGCATTGAGATTATGAATGTTTGGTCATCCATATTATAGAAGGATTGTTTTGGTAATTCAAATAGAATGGTAATACAAAACCGGTCTATTTTCCCTAAACCCTAAAACATTCACGTACCATAACTAGAAGCTTGCGTCTCGTAGTCATCGGCGGTTTTCCATCTCCATTTATTTATTAAGAGAATTCTTATTGGCACATTAAAAAAAGTCATCACACAACTTCACATGTATATTTGTTCCTTTTTGTTTTCATTAAGAAGAAATGCACTATGCCATTTTTAGAGTGTAAAAAACATATTCCTTTATATATTTGAACCGAACTGCATTATTTTTGACAAAACAACAATACTTTTTTTATCAACAAATTCTCCCTTCATATATTTGAACCGAACTCTATCATTTTCGACAAAACAACAATGCTCTTTCATAAAAAGTTAAAGTTACGTAACTACACTAACCAATAAAAATTTTAAATTTACAAAACTTGTTTTTAAAAATCAAGATTAAACAAAAACAGAAAATGCTCCTCTCTTTTCTTAAACAAATACGTGAATTTGATATAATAGGTTAAACCAGGCACATCAACCAAACACACGTGCCAACGGAATCCGGTGAATTAATGTTGCTGAGGCAGCAGATAAGATTAAACCACCAAACCCTAATACCGGATAGAGGTATTAAAGCCAACAGTTTTTCAAAACCGCCGTCCGCTTATTCTATAAAACTGAGGCAAACACTCCTCAGTTGGGTGTGTACGAATCTGCCCACCTCTCTCTTTCTCTTATTTCTTATAAGATTTTCAGTTCAATATATGGTTTTGGTTTACGGGGCTTTGTGCGAAGCCCAAGATGAAGAGGAAGATGATGCTAAAAGACCGAAGAATTTGACGTATTATCGCATTCATGATTTACCAGAGGTATATACACATGAATTACCCTTTGATCCTTTTTCCAGCAACAATATATAGATCTATGATTCAGGTTTCGTTTTCCTGGTTATCAGATATATTCCCGTTCTATTTCGTCTTTATTTTGTTTTGTAGAACTTGTCCCAATCGAGTGACCACCAGGTACGAGGAAACGCTGAAAAGTGAAGGCTGCTCAAGTAATTAACCCTTCATATACCGATCTATTTTTTTATTTGTTTTTGTTTGGCATTGGCGAGACAACGACCGATGTGCTTTGGTTTGTTGGTAAATTGATCGATCTTCCATCGCTGCCAAATTTACTGAAAAAGGAAAATGAAAAACAGATCTGGAAAACCTTAGTTTTGACATAATTTGAGTGCTAGGGTTTCCTTGTCATTAGTCATTTAATATGATAATTTTCTCAAGAGCATAGATTTTTGTGCCCTTTCGTAATTCTTCCATGTTCCAAAAAACCGGTTAGCAATTTCGGTTTACAGACTTGTTATTGTGTCCCATATCACAGCTTTTCAAAAGAATGATCCCAATTCGTTGGTTTTCTACCGAGTGATAGCCAATGGTTATGATCTCTGGTACAAAAAATTTCTTAAGAAAATTGTTTTCTTATACCTGAAAAGCTCCCTACCTAGGTTTCTTCCATCTTAAACAAGCCATGTTTTAATTCAGTTTATTATGTTCAATACCTGGTGAGTAAATTGAAACCTGATAAACAAGCCAGATTTTAGTTTTTTGCCAGCTTTTAATCCTTCTTATTTATTAAAGATAATTTCTTTTTATTTGTTTTCCATGAGTGGAACAAGTAATGTGTTTCAGTTTTTTAAATTTCGTAAATGAATTAATCTGCCAAATTTCTCAACAAAAAAATAAAATAAAATAAAACAAAAAAATAAAAATAAAACAGATTTGACAAAGTTTTGATATGAACTTCTTGTGCTAGGGATTCCATATCACTGTTATGTGTCCTATATATATGCATGGTTACGAATTTCAGAGCATTAATAAAAATTATGTTTGTGATCAACATTTTCAAACCCTAAAACTATAACGTACTAACGTCCTCATTTCTGGTGCAGACGTTGCCTTCATCAAGACTTCCCTGTATATCCAAATCTTCAAGTACAGGGAGGTAAAGATAAAACCTTTTTCACTGAGTTGCCTAATTTCAGTGAAAACTTATAGACAAAATGGTGGTCCTCACAACATATTTCGTTGGAAGAAACGAAAGTATGTGAGAAGAAGCACCATGGGGTGGCCCAGTGGATGGGGACAAATTTCAGGTCCAAATTTCACACGGTACGTTCTGAGTTCGATTCCTGGCTCTGATGAATCACACGATGGTGACTAGGGGACTTTGAAATGCTTCTGTGAGTCTTCCTGAGCCCCGGAAGGGTGGACTGCTGTGGCGAAGCCACCAGCTGGCCCCTTTTTAAAAGAGAAAAAAAAAAGAAAAAAAGTATGCGAGAAGAAGATCATTTTGTTAATCACTTATCCTATCACTAACTCCTTGACACTTCGGCAACCCATTTGTACCACGATACTTAATTTAGACATTTGTATCTACATTTCAGTTAAAACTGAAAAAAGTATATATATAAACCCTTTATGTAAGCTCTACATATTGTTACTTAGAATCTATTGTAAAAGCGTGAATGCACCAAAATTTTAGCATTTGATATTTCAAATCTCGAATTCACAAATGAATGACAACAATTTTGCATTTAACCGTAATCTCCCCCAATGATATATAATTGCCGTGCTGTCACAAATATCTAATTCCACTGTCAAAAAAAACTTTATTTCAAGAGAAACATACATATCCAAGAAGAAAATATTCAATACTGGAACACTTGTGCAAGAAACCTTATTCAACGAGGCGAAAGAAGCAACAAAATAAAAATCTCAGACTTAAATCCTCTATTCATCTATTGTTTACTTTTTCGTAACCAAATAGATGGTAATGTAAGGAAATCAAAATGTTTGAGAATACGTGGTAAAAGCTGAGCTACAACTCTGACGTGTGAGAGTGAAGCACAAGACAATACTTAATTACTTTTCAAATTCATTTGCTACTACAATTAACCGCACAAACTGTGAGTAATTACAAGGCGAAGTTATTTAGCTTTGCGTTTTCTTGTGGAGATGCTGCTCTAATATATTGGCAGTGAAGGCCAGCTTGTATCGTGGACGTATGATTGTGGAGATGCTGCTCTAATGTGAAGGGGAGAGAGATTAGGAGGGAAGAGAATCCTTCTCCTTGATAAGATATCTCTGGAGTTGTTAGGACTGCGAACTCTTTGAGTTGATGTATCCTTTTGTTTAGCGTTCTTCTTGGGCATTGGGCATTGGCACCCCTTTGTAACTAAAAAATAATTAAGGAAAATTAGCCAAAAAAATAGAATGATTCAACCACGATCGTGGTGCAGAATTAAAAAAATAACTTAAAAAGACTTTGCTAGTTAGTATAGAAACTTTAAGAGCATGAAAAGTTGAAAAGCCCTTCCTTATAAACTCCTTGTGCAGCTTTTCTTTCACACTACCTGAGTTTCCTCTTTTTGTCGATCTCGATCGCTCTTCTCTATCTAGGTCTCTCGCAACGCCTACTACCCACAAATCCTCTCCCAGTCTCTCTTATGGTTTTTCAAATGATCCAGTTAGGCAAATATATATATATGCATAACCTATCAATTTTCCAATTGCAAATTATTCCTCTTTTGAAAAAGAATATTGGTCAATGGCCATTTGGTGGTGTTTGGAATTAATTCTACATAATTTCAAGAAAGAAGAAAGGGAGAAATCTTGGTAGGGAGATCTTTGTGCGACTTTTCCTCTCTCACCAAATCAAAGTCATTCTAACTTGTTTTGAGTTCAATTGTCAATCAATCTGAGTTCGTTCTTTGTGGATCCTCCAGCTTGCGATAACGAGCAAATTTTAGTTTATGGTAATAGCAACATGTAGTGGTGAGTGAACAATATCGTGAAAGTATATGTTAAGGAAGATATCTCAAATTTTTTTTTTTTTTAACAAAATCTCAAATTAATTAGTCAATATTGTAAATTGATCATGTTTCGTTATTTACCTCTTTGTTTAGCCTCTTATTAGCCTTGTTTGTAGGCAATAGTTTAGGTAGTTTAGGATCATATTGTGAAAGTCATTGTATAAAGATGTAACCTTAGTTGATAAATATACTACGGAGAGTATATGAATGTTGATATGGCGTTGGGTGCGCTGCTGACTTCTTGATCTCGTGACTATGGCCAAGGAACACATCTTAGCCTTTGGGTTCTAGAGCCTGAAGGCAAAGCAACTAGTTCTGCGAAGTTCAATATCAAATTCGGCTTTCAGTGTGCCAAATGTAGTAACCTGGTAACATCTCACTTCACCAATAAGACTATGAGATGACCTCTTCCAACAAGGACTAGGAAATCCTTCCTGGCCGAGACTTGGATAGGTAACCAATCAGTCTCGAAGCAGTGTTGTTTATCCAAACTAAAGGTGATCCTTGATCGGCTGATTCTACGACTCCAGTGCTACTTATCCAAAATGAAGATGTTGCCGGTTGCTTCCACAGTGCTGTTTATCTAAACTGAAGGTGTGTTGAGAGGGGGAAAGGAAAATAAAAATCTCAAGGTCTTTGAAATGTTGTTTGCATAGGGCAATTGTGTGTTGATTTGGAAGGGGGTTTGAATGATGCACTCCCTTCTCTATTTATAGTAACAATTTCCCAAATAATTGAGTTAGAATTTCACTCGAACTAGAATTCCTTAACCCAATCTGATCAGGTCTCGACCAATTCTAACCCCCATATGATTCTGAATCAAGCTCTCTAATCACCCAAATTCAAACCTTGTCTTTCGGCATCTTTTCTAATTCGAATCATCCTTAGCTTCTAAAGAATCCTTATTGTAATAGGATTCGACCACTTCACCCTTATCGAGATAAAACCATTTCTTGATAAGACTCGGCCGAACTCTACTGGGCTCGGCCTATGGTAAAGAATATTCCCGATATTCTTTATTGGACTAAGAACAATTTTGGGCTCGGTCCAAAGTGTTATTTGGGCCCAAACATTGCCCCATTTCTTCTGAGGTCTTCGGCCTACAGCATCTGGCCGAACTGCGGCCTTGAAGAAGCAATTAGTTATCAACTAAAAAACAAACTTTTGGCCTACACTATACGGCCAAACAAATAATCCTTGCGAATATTCTCCATCCACCTACTTAGATGCATTTATTAGACATGATCTCCCACTCTACATGTCAGTCCTTACTAGTTGTGAATGTCTGACACACGGTAGCTTCTTGTCATAACTGTCTAGCTTCAGTGATGTACGTGCCCCACGTTCGAGGCATGTAGACATCGAAACGTCTCTTCATAAGGATTGTACCTTATAGTTCGCTGTCACACGCAATCATGCAACCCCGATTTGCATGCTTTTCGGCCTCTTCACCTGGATTTTTTTTTATAGTGATTACAAAACATTTTAGTCGAATTTACCCCTCAGCTTTTGAATTTAAAATAGTTGATCTTCTTCCCCAGTTGCCTATAAATACCAATTCCAGCCTCATTCCTCATTTACGCTTTCAAGAAATCTAAAGCTCTTGCCATTTTGCTTTTAATTGTTCGAAACCCAGAAAAACTTTTGAAACCCAGAAAACCTTCAACCTTTTCTCCAATGGCTTCCAACACCTTCATCATCAAACTCACTGAGGAGTGCAATAAATGTCAAGACTTCATTGACCACAACACCATCCATTATGAGGATGAAGTAGTCCTAACTCATCATGCTCTGGGACCTCTATTTAAGGATGCCATCCCAAAACCTATCACCGAGCTGTTAAAGACCAATTATCTAAATCCTCTATTCCAAGGCCACGGCTGGTTGAAATGGGATTCGGCCAAACCCTATGGGGCGTAGCCTTCTACCCTTGTGACCTGGGCCATTTGGCTCGACCGATTAGAACCTCACTTCGGTGCTGCTTAGAAAGAGCTTGGTATCTTCGACACCATCAAACTCTCGACCATTGAGATTAACATGAATCGAGAGTTCTTGATGGTTGCTCTAAGTTTATTGTGTTCACCCACGAACACCATGGTACTCCCTCTCGGCCCTATGGGGCTGACTATAGTGGATGTAACGGCCTTCTCGGCACTTCCCTGTCTGGCATTCTAATTGATACCGCCCTCTCTAGGTATCAATTCGACCTAGACATGAAGACGGTCTTCGAGGAATACGCTTACGAGGTTCTAAAGAGAAATGACTAAGAAGTGCCAAATGACGAATACAAACTCCACAAGAATTTCTTCAATTACAACACGCTCATCACCCACTATGCTAGTCAAAGTGGCTTCAAGAAAGGAGAACATAAGGCCTTCTTATTTTATTGGTACAATAAGCTCATCTTTTGTACCAAATCAAACAATTGCCTCGCCGAGAACATACCGGTTGCCAAAGCCAATCTCACATGCTGCTTCACCGAGGCCATGGTCGAGAAATCGACCCACACTAGAACGACCCACTATGGGTCTTCTACCTCGACTTTGATTCTTTCGAAGCAATGAGTCTCCAACTAGCCTCTCGACCAACCCCAACCAACTCGGCTAAAGAAATATTCAAATACTTCTTCGGCCTAGACGACATTTCTGACGATGAATTCCTGATTTGCCATCGAATAAACTATCCCCCCTTCTATCCATCTCCTAACATCAGCTTAGGGAGAAACATAAGACGTCGCTCTTTGGCACTGGGGATCATTTCTGCTAACTCGTGACCTTATATTTTGTTGCGACGCACATCGAGCTAGCTGGGAAGTGTACCATCCTCACTTCTTGGCTCGGCAGCTTGGTTACCTCCAGGGCTGCCCCTTGCCTTTGCTCACTTTTCACTCACTTCTGAGCCTAGAGCGACTTTCTGGCTCCTCAGAAAATGAGTGCAATGAAGCAAAGAAAGAACTCAAAGAATGGTGTGCTAAATTCCGTCTTCAACCATATGCCCCTAAAACTCATGGCATTAGTACTTTCGTTGATTGGTAGACTGCTTATACTAAGGACTTTGTTGACACACCGGTCAAAGAAAGAATAAAGCAAGTCTTTGGTGATCGGCCCAAAAAAGCTCATGTCTTGAAATCCAAGAAAGTGACTCAAGGTATTTTTCAATTGTTTTTTTATATATATTTTATGCATTCGATTGATTTCCTTCACAACTAATTTCTCATAAGTTTTTTCAGCTAGCCGTTCAATAAAATGGGCCAAAATGATTACGATGGTCGCGACCAAGAAAAAGCTCGCTCATCCCTCAAAGAAAGTCGTTGTTGTCGCCGCCGCCTCTCCCAAGATAACTTCGACCACCCCAACCCCTGCGGATGTTGCTTTTGCGCAGGCAATTACCATTTTGATCGTTCCTCGCAAAGTGGCCTCATCTATGCCAAGTTTGACGGATACTGCTGATGGGTCAAAGATGACGGGTAAACGGTCTCTTCCCTCGATCGAGACAACTGTCGACATCGCACAACCCTCAAAACGAGTAAAGAAAAATGCTAAGAAAATGGTACGTGAGATTTTCGTCATCTCAAGCCAAAACACATGAGCGACCACTCCTAAAACCACTCATTCTCCTGTTGCTACTGAGGTACCCATGGGGACGCTACCGGATTCCTCGGTCCCGAATGTTAATCAAACAGCCACTGCACAACCAATAGAAGAACCTGCCATCTTGGTTGAATAGTCAACACAAAACCCGACGGTCGAGGAACCTGTAATTCAACCTCCGGTCGATCCCCAACTTGACGCAGCTGTTGTTGGTCTAGAACCCGACGCCATTCCTGATGAGACAATGGTCGACTCGGCCTCGACAACTCCCTTATCCAATCCAAATATCATCATTGCACAGTTCGTTTTGGACGAAGATGTATGGGAACGCCCTAGCATTCATCTCATATATCTCAATTGACTTCACTGAATTTTCCAACTCTTGTTATTAGGATGGAGACAACGAGCCGAGTCCTCTGGTGAGGTGCTCTCGACCGGATGTGCATCCGAGTGTTGTTCCTCTTCTTCTGGATAAAGGCAAAGTTGTTGCATCTTTCATGCCCAGTCCAGGCCAAGGCGATACCCACTCACTGGCCGAGGTGATTAGCCGTGTCGATCCTAAGGCGGCCGTTGGAGGGTCAACCGCCTAACCGACAATTTTTGTAGAATAAGAAGCAACCGCAGATACGCCAGTTTATCCACATGACCAAGATCTTGGCATCCCTGCCCAAGACGTCATCTCAGCCTTTGTAAGTTTCCTTTTATTTTGATTTTAACTTGTCTTAGAACGCTAAAACGAAGTAAAATCGTTAATTGTCAGGTGCCCAATCGTTCATTTCATCGAAAATTCTATGCGCCGAAGAGCGTTGTCTATATTTTGTGGCCACCTCGGTGGCCATTAAACATAGATAACTTCATCGGCCATATGAATTGAAGATATGTCTTAAACATTGGCCTTGGCTATTGAGCTATGTGGGTTCGACCAACAGTTCAGAAGATATGGCTGCAGTCACTTCTCGACAGGTCTAAAAACACTTTTTCTTTTGTCATTCATCCTTTTAGATTTTCTCGTCTAACATTTCTGTTTGTACAGCCTTCATGGGAAATCGAGCTCGACGCTTATCTCGCCAGCACATTTGGGATGACCGACCCTTTTGTAGCCCTGACTCGGTCTAATTCTCTAACCAAACTACAAGAAACTCTATCTCTCTCAACTTTGCAAGCTCTTTAGATGGAAGGTCTCGACTCTGTTGGAAAATGTCTGAATAACCTTGCAACTGACGGTCTGGTGAGCAATAAAAGTGTTGTTCACTTGATGACCGTCTTGGAGCGAACTCGGCTATACTTTGATATTTTTAAAAGGTTCTTCAAGCTGATGAATACTTGAAAGCTGCAATGGCTACTCAGGAGGCTATCTTACCAAACCTAGAGGCCAATAAAGCGAAGAAAAAGAAAATGGCAGATCTCGACCGTCAAATCGCCGAGGTTCAATCCCAAAGATGTACCATTACTTCTGAGCTTGAGAAGGATTTTAAGGCAAACAAACCTCGGTTGGCAGAGTATGCAGCCAACGCGAAATGGATACAAGCGCTGAAGGCTGACAAGAAGACTCGGCATGCCGAGATCACCATGGGTGAAGTAAAGTGGCTAGAGTTAAAAGCTACACTTGAAGCCTTTCTTCCTTTGACTCATAGATTATGTTCCCGATGTCGACTTATGGATTGGTTGACTTTTTATGTATATACATATGTACTTTTTGCATCTCCCAAGTAACTAGATAATACTTCTTTAAGAACTTCCCATTAATTGACAACTTGTATATTAAACCAGTTCGATCTTTGAGATGGTATGCCCCCATACCGAGAACTTTGTGAATGATAAATGGTCCTTCCTAATTCGGCGACCATTTTCCAAACCTAGGATCTTTGATCCCAACTGGCAACACCATTTGCTAGACCAAGTCACCTTCGTCGAACATCTTTTGCTTTACTTGTTGATTATAAGCTCAATTAACAATATTTTTCTGTGCTACTAACATATTATAGGCATCAAGTCGAGTCTCCTCTAGATCCTCGAAATCTTGTCTCATTGTTTGGCTATATTTGGCACTAAACAAACTATTTTGTTCGATAATTCGCAATGAGTTTATACTCAACTCAATCGGCAAAATTGCGTTGTGCCCATAGGTCAAAGCATATGGAGTCATCCATGTTGCCGTTCGAAGTGAGTTCGATATGCCCATATGCCTCATTTAATCTTAAATGCCACATACTAGGCCTTTCCTTCACCATTTTCTCGAGAATGTCGATCAAAACTTTGTTACTTGTTTCGGCTTGCCCATTCGCCTGTGGGTAATACAACATGGATTGTTCGAGCTGAATTTTCAAATTTGTCGTATAGTTTTTGAACCTATCAGCCATGAAAATCGTGCCGTTATTAGTGATAATCGTTTATGGAATGCCGAATCTTGTTACAATATTCTCTTCTATAAAATCACAAACTTCTTTGGATGTTAACTCGACATATGATTTTGCTTCGACCCACTTGGTGAAGTAATTTGTTGCTACAAGTATCCAAGTGTGTTTTGCTGATCTAGATGACGGTGTGATTTTTCCAATCACATATGTGGCTCATCCTCTTAATGGCCATGGTTTAGTGACTGAATGAAGCAATTCGGCAAAGACTCTTTGGATTTCGCCGTATAGTCTTTGAACCTATCGATCGTGAAAATTATGCCGTTATCCATGATAATCGCTTCTGGAACGCCAAATCTTGTTCCAATACTCTCTTCTATGAAATCAAAAACTTCTTTGAATGTTAACTCGGTATATGATTTTGCTTCAACCCACTTAGTGAAGTAATATGTTGTTATAAGTATCTACGTGTGTTTTGCTAATCCAGATGACGATGTCATTTTACCAATCACATCAATGGCTCATCCTCTGAATGACCATGGTTTGGTGACCGAATGAAGCGATTTGGCCGGGACTATTTGGATAGGTCTGTGGATTTGACATTGTATGCAACTGCGTGCATATTCTATGCAATCCTTTAAAATACTTGGCCAAAAATATCCTTGTAACCGAATAAACCAACATATTTTTCGGCCGGATTGATGGGCACCGCATATTCCTTCATAAATTTCAGCAATCGCCTGAATTACCTTTTCTGGGCCATGACATAGCAATAACAAACCATCATCGCCCTTTCTGTACAACTCATTTTGATACACCGCGTAATTGATTGCGTGTACTCTTATCTTGTGGTCATGCTTGCCACTGGATCATCGAGATATCGTATGATCAATCTTCTCTAGACATCTGGCAACGTTTCGACTGTGCAAATATCCGTAGGAGCTTCTCGTTTGAGTAACGAAGGCAAAGAAATAACTCATGTCCAAATTGAAGGAAAAATTTTGTCCTAGCTAAGAACATGTATGAACATTTGAATACATATGCTAACAATTAACTCTTTAAAGTAGGCATGCATCCAAAAACAATTCATGAAACCCATGACTTTCAAAGCCTAGTATATGGTGAATCAAAAGACTCTTTAACAACATTAAAGAATATGAAGAATTTAGAGATTCTTTACCCTTGAAGCTCATCCTTGATTACACAAGGGATTCACCCAAGTGGAGGGCCTTCAAGTCACCTCCTTGCTCCTTGGATCTTCCTTGTGATTTTCCTCCTTTTAGTGCTCCTTTGCTTCTTTGAGGATTTGAGGATTAGTTCTCCAAAACACCAAAAGTTTGATGTCTCTATGTCTCTTCACCAAGGATGTAATTTGTGAGAATGAAAAATGGATCACTTAGGGAAGTAAATTTGCTAGATAACTATCCCCAAGTAGCTTAGAAAACCCTAATTGAAAACAAAGCTATAAAGATGAATTTATACTTCATTTCTTAGGTGAGTGGCAAACTTGCAATTAAGCAAACTTGCATACCCTCACCCTAAATGGTTGGCCTATATGGTTATTGGGCTTATTGCCCATTTTTGTTTTAGTTGTCATACAACTTAAACATAATGGGCCTTGTGGACCAAAACACTTTTGGGCCCCGAAGCCCTAAAACCAACTTAAAAGCCCAATACGAACATTTCGTATAATTAATTAACTAATTAATTAATCTTGACCATTCTTCAATTAAACCATTTAATTGCTTATCCATTTCATTTAATTTCTTCACATATATCCTTATTTGGTGTGCGATCCATTAGGTTCCAATTAGCGAGGCAGTGGGCGATGTTACTCTTAACTATCGATTGTGAATTGAAACCACATTTCAATTCTCCCTTTTTGATGATTAGTGTTTGCTAATCAATAGGGCTTCCACAAACCATGAGTGACACCTAGCAGTATGTCATGGTTACCCAAGCTAAGTAGAATTGGTTGGAGAACCTATCCAGTTACAATTACAATGCAATACGGTCCTTCTCTAATACAATACTCTTAATCACATTGTTTAAGTGATAGTTTGTTTCATGTCTACTATCCAATGTGATACTTTCATATATGATTCCCTTGAATATGATTTGGAACATCTTCCTTAGTCATATTCATTTGCTTTGGCCAAAGACTTTAGAATCATATTTTAGAGTATACTTCTTCCACCATGGAAGGTTAGAGATCCCTTGTTGTGCATTCATATGCCTACATGACTAGATCACATGACCCCAACAATGCCGTGGACAATCCGAGGGAATGCCTTTGTCATGATCAAAGATCAAGGACCTAACCATTAGACATCTATGATGCCTCAGGTCTAAGGACTACTTTGCATATTGTAACCTTAGAGTTCGTACATGACATGTATGTTTGAACTCTCATTAATCGCAGTTCAGTGTACTCGATTACTCTTTCGAGCACCTATGTGTTTGTCTTAGTGTCCAACACCAAATGACTTGAGACTAGTTCATACTCACTTTTGAGTCAACATAACACATACTAACCTTAGCGGATTGTCAATGCCCAATTGGCAATCCTATGGTTAGGAACGTTTTAGGAATGAGCATAAGAGAAAGGTCTCCTTAATCTAACTCATTAGATCACTTCACTCTTATGTCAAATACATCCCTTGGATTCTCTTATTGCTTAAACACATGATACAATAAATAGTGATTAATAATAAGTATTGCCCTTCCGTTAAACATATAAAAGTTTAACATATTAAGTATTCCAAAAGCTATTACATCAAATGAGTGGCTTTGTGGGCATACTTCCAACACAAATTACATCATCTGGTTTAAGAGCTTGTTAATTAACTAGGGCCGGGTATGGACGCCAATCGACTAATATAACCCGGCATACCTTGCCCCCTAGGAGTTATGTTCCGGAGGCTATTTAAGCTAACTCAGCAGCATCAGTATTCTGAATTCGAGAGATATGTTTAAATGTGATGCCTGCGAATGATTCGGCTAAATAGATGGAAATTATATGATAGGGTACCAAAGTACAACTCATGCAACGGAAAACTCCATTGAGCTGGTTAATCACAAGTTCTGAATCACTGAGGGCAAGTACGCGGGCTGCCTTCAAATCTTGAAGAATATGAAGGCTGATAACAAGGGCTTCATATTTGGCCTGGTTGTTGGTACAGTCGAAATCTAACTTGAGAGCATTACCATCTGTAGTGGTCAGGTGATTGGATGAAAATGCCGACACCGATCTAGGTCGAAATACTAGAACCATCAAAATACATCGTCCAATAATTGTCACGTGTTCACATCATGCCGATTTCGACATTGCCCCCAAATCCATAAGGAGAATGGTGTTGGGCAAGGAAATCGGCGAGGGCCCGACCTTTGACGGCTTTTTGGGGCACATACTGTAGACTAAATTCAGATAAAGCCATTGTCCATTTTCCAATGCGGCCCTTGACTATTGGCTGAGTAAGCATACAACGAATAACATCGGTTTGTGCAATGACTTGAGTAACGGATGTAATGCCGGAGTTTGGATGCAGCAAAGAATAAAGCCAAGCAAAGTTTCTCGACGACCGAATAATTTATTTCAACCGAGTTGAGATTTCGGCTGAGGTAAAAGATGGCATGTTCCCGACCGGTATCGTTATCTTGTGCTAGAAGACAACCAATGGATTCTTCGACAGCTGTGATATACAACTTGAGAGGCTTGCCGCGCTAAGGCGACATGAAAACATGAGGGCTAGTGAAAGAAACCTTAATTTGTGTAATGGCGTCCTGGTGTTCTTCTCACCATTTGAATCGGTTGGAATCTTTGAGTTTTAGGAGCGTGGAAAAAGCTTTCATTTTTCCCGCTGAATTAGAAATAAATTGACGAAGAAAATTAATCTTACTGAGCAAGGATTGCAACTGCTTCTTTGTCGTTGGGGGTGGAGCGTCGATAATCACACAAGCCTTGTTCTTATCCACCTTGATTCCTCGACGATGCACAAGGAAACCCAAAAAATTTCCTACGGATAAGCCAAAGTCACATTTAGCAGGGTTCATTTTGAGTTTGTGATGGCACATGCAGAGAAAAGTTCGCCGAAGATCCTCTAAATGTGTTTGATGGCGTTTGGACTTGACTATGACATCGTCAATGTATACTTCAAGAATTGTGCCAATCAGGTCGTGAAAGATAGTATTCATGGCACGTTGATATGTGGCACCGGCGTTCTTAAGTCCGAAAGGCATGACAACCCATTTGTAGGTCCCTAATGCCCCAAGGCATCGAAAAGCAATTTTATGGACATCTGCCTAGGCGATGAAAATTTAATTGTAACCAGCATGACTGTCCATGAAAGATAAAATCTTGTGGTTTGTTGCAACGTCGATTAATAAATATGAAATTGGCATTGGGTATTAATCTTTAGGGGTTGCCAGATTCAGATTACGAAAATCGATGCAGATGCACAAAGCATCACTTTTCTTCAAAACTAGGACAATATTCGCCAACCATTCGACGTATTAAGCTGTCCGAATAAAGCCAGCTTTTAAAAGTCAAACAAGTTCGTCTTTGATGCCGAGCTGAACTTCGGTCGAGAATCATCTTGGGGGTTGGCGGAAAGGTTTACATCTGGTTGTGATATGCAGCTTGTGTTCAACAATGTTCATTAGGCATCTCATGGTAACTCCAAGCAAAACAGTCTTTAAATTCATCAAGGAATTTACAAAGTTCGCCTTTCATAGGCTGAGGCAACAAGGAACTAATAAATAAAGGTCGAGGTTCGTTGGCCATTCTAACATTTATCTTTTCAAAATGATCTTTGACTTCAGGCCGATTATCTTCGAGCTCGGCCGGTACAACTTGAATTTTATCGAAAGACAGCACTGAACCGTTATTCCCTTTGGCAAGGAACTCCACTAAGTTCACGCTAGAATTCGATTGCTTGGAAATGGTGTACTAGTGGGCCAGCAGCCATTCCATAGTAGATGAAACCGCGGCTTTGTGTTTGTCCCGTTGTGTTGTGTCAATCATCAGGATAATCAACTAAGTTGGCCAATCCAGGTATCGCTGAATTCTGTTGAATAGTTTCAGCGCCAACCTCGATGGCTTTTTGGACAGAGATTCTGGTCGGCCTTCCTTCCTCATTAAAACCTTGCAAAATGATATAGCTGACATGGTTGTCATAATAACGAGCTTGAATCATGTTAGCCTCGAATGGTTGATTATCGGCCAAATGAACCACATCCGATTTGCAGTCCCAAAAGATAAGGACTTGGTTTAGCAAAGAAGGGATACAACTAGTCTAGTAGATTCAGTCATGACCAAGCATTGCATTGTACTCGGTCTTTGAATCAACTATAAAAAAGGGGTCATATGATTTCGACATGCGATATTTACTTCCAAAGGTAGCACTCCTTTAGTCTGAGACTTATCGCCAACAAAGCTGTTCATGGTTACGTCGGATGGAAAGAGCTCATCTTTGGAGCAGCGCAAAGCTTTCATTATAAACACAAGCATTATGTTGATCGTTGCTCCATAATCAACGAAAACTTTGGATATCGGGTATCCTTCAATATGGGTAGTTACATACAACGACTTCAGATGATGAAGGTTGACGGCCGAGGAACGGGGTAATAACTCGGGTATGGCTGTTTTGAGCTTATCCTCCTTGATAATATGTTCGGCCTCTTTGATAGCCACAAAGTCAACTTGTGTGGTCTCTTCTGCAACCACATCACCATTCAAAAAGCTTGGTTAAGATGTGGTTGGTTTGAACATTATAGAAAAGACATGAACCATGTTAATTTCCATGTTGTCGAGGACCGAGGGTCCTATTAAGTCACGATCCTCGTCTTCTGGGTCGTTTGGCAGAATATCTTGGTCATCGGCTGCACCAACTGTGTCATTTGCAGCAACATGCGTTAGAGAATGTTCACTTGGCTTGTCTGGTGTGGTTATTTTAGCTTCAACTTCGGACTGGTTCCAATAGTGCTGGGACTTGATCATGTGTTTGTAGAGCCTTATGATTCCGCTATTGATATGCGATGCAAGCATCTCGTGTGTCCAGTTAGGCATCCAATCTCGTAACACATTAATTTTCTTCGGCCGTGAGGCCAAATAATGAAACGACTGAGAAAACCTCAAAATGATATCATAAATATTGTAGGTCATCTAAAGAAATTGGGAGGTCTGCAGGATCCAAATCAGTGTATAAGTCTACGTTGAAGCCGAGAACACTGGCTTCGCGAATGTGTTGGAATCTGGCCTTCATTCCCAAATCTGACCATTTCTAAATGATTTGTTCGGCGTCGGTCCTGTTAAGGCTAAATCAAATAACTCTTGACATGTCGTTGGGAGGTCGTATAGATCGTTGGCCGAATATTTCTTATAAAGTTCTCGTATGTACTCCAGAGCCTCGTCGAAAAATGGTGGGTGTCGATTCCGCTTGACCTTGATCAATGGTTCCTACGGCGGTAATGGAGGGAATTTTCTTTCGGCCTCTTTTCCAAAATATTCGATTCGAGCTTTCATTTCTCCAGGGTAAAGTCGATTTTTTTCTCAGATTCTTCAATCTCAGTTTCAAAGTTGCGATTAATTACCTTTTTCCCTTAAAGCAACTCGGTCATGATCACCGGAGTTTGTTAGTCATCCTCATTTTTTGCCGTCTCTTTAGGCTGCCATTTTGTGACTGACACTTTATGAGCAGTTCGTCGATGGGCCATGGAGTCTATTCTTTGTCGACGATGTTTTTTAGACTTGGATAGAACAGTATATGCGTCGGTAAGGGAATTGTAACTATACCAATGGTGGTTTCATGGCTCATGCGGTTAAAAAGTTCGATGGGCCATGGATGAACTTAAACTTCCAAAGTTGTGTACATAGTAATCCTCATCATAAAATGGCCCGTTGAAGTCAAGTCGTCGTCTAGCTGAAGGCGGTTTGTAGTTGTTGTTGAGGGCCAAGTCTATCGAAAACCCTTTGTTGGCGTTGACTCGAACCGAGCAATGATTGAGACTTTGCCGAAACTATAAGTGCGGGTTGTGGTGATTCGGCCAAAGGTTTCTTCAGTTTTGGCTTAACTATATCAACTTCGAATTGTCATCTACTACGTAAGATCATTTGGCTTTCAGATTTATCTGAACTGGAGCGTCAGACATTGGCTTGGCATAGACTGGATTGGAGAATAAACTAGGCGGTTCATTTTGGGATGAGAAATCAATCTTCAATCGTGGTCGAGAGTTCTGTTTTGGGACGTGGTACGTTGGAATGAACTCAGCTTTTCCTTTTTTTCTTATCCTTTGGCAGATGGGCATCTACCATGTTTACCGTTGCCGAAAAGAAAAGATCAGTGTCAACCAGCATTTGTGTCTTCTCTGGGAACTTCAATTTGCCATTGTCAATCTAGCTTTGAATGGCATCACGGAATATGACGCAGTCGTGTGCTTGTTTGAATTATGGTACTTGCAGTATGTTTTCCCCTTTAAGCTTCGGCCTTAGAAATGTCGTGCCCTGGCTGAAGCTTGATAATCTTTGCAACTTGTAACTGGTCGAAGAGATAACGTTAGTCTTGGTGATGTCGAAAGTGTATACCTTTGATGTCTTGACAGCTGTTTCAACAGAGACCGAGCATGTTTTGACGTCTTTGGAACTAGCGTAAGCCAATGCCTTGCATACATAAGGTTTGTCAATTACTATCTCAGCCGCGTCTATACTAACATATTGGGATTCATCACTCCCAGCTAATATGTAGCTCACCATTGGATTCTTGTAAATTGTCCCACGGGTTAGAATTTTTGAGATTTTTTCTTATCTGAGCAAATAATCATATTGCTCGACGTGTTGTGCCAACTCATACATATCTTGAAAATTTGCTTCCAAAATTTCTTCTTGTATTCCACATCCAGACCATTTTGGGAGAGCCTAACAAATTTGACTTCATGAAGGGGTACCCTACACCAATTCCTGGCCGATTTGAACCTGGTAAGAAATTCCATTGGTGACTGATCGAACGACTAGGCCACTGTAGCCAAACAAGACGCCAACACTTCTATTCTAGGTCAAT
This sequence comes from Malus fusca, assembly GCA_035220775.1. Lineage (NCBI taxonomy): Eukaryota > Viridiplantae > Streptophyta > Magnoliopsida > Rosales > Rosaceae > Malus > Malus fusca. The sequence goes on along the minus strand of CM069073.1, from coordinate 46,487,409 downwards.
AGAATTGCTCGTGAAATTTCTCGACCATTTCTTCCCAATTCTATATAGAATTCAGTTAAAGGTTGATGTACCACGCAAACGCCATGCTCGTTAAAGAGAAATTAAACAATCGTAGTTTATGGAAATAGCTATTGGCATCTCCACATTAGGCAGTGAATCTAGCCACATGTTCCAATGAATACAGAGATGATTCCCCAGTGAATAGACTAAAATTTAGAATCTTGAAACCTCGGGGATACTTAAACCTTTCGACAAAGGCCGGATATAGATGGATAAACTTTAAGAATTTTGACCTTTTTTCAAAGCCGAATCGATCATTCTCTGGACTTCACCCATATCAATAAATGTCGTTTCTGTTGTTCGGCCAAATTCGGCCGAACTGGTGCTTGGCTCATCGTATGGTATTTCGAGATTGATTGCCCTGGTCTGATTGAGTTATATCTCGGCTCGCACTGGCGACGGCCTTTCCCCTCCTAAGGGAGTATTCTTCTTTAAAAATAAATTATGTCTGGGCTGATCGATGGGCCCATTCTCATAAGCTTTGTTAACTAGAATTTGAAGCAACTTATTAGTCACCGAGTTGCTCTTAAGCACCTTGTCATGTAGGCTTTTCACCTTTCAGCTAAAAACTTGCTCCAATTGCCGAGATTATTCTTGCAACCATCATTGAAAGAAAGATTTAGACGGTGCACCAAAGGTGTCATCGTCTTCGTCGTCACAATCATCTACCAAGCTATCAATAAAACCATATTTTGCCACCCTGGTGGTTTGGGTGAAGACCACAACATCATGGTTCTGTCCGCCAAGATGAATGTCTATTTCTCAGATAACTATGCTTATGGTTTCATGTGTTATGGCAACAGGGATATCATGTGCCTGCGACACATTGCCTTGGACTGGATTTCGAACTATAAGTGCTAAAATGGTAGTCGATTTACCTATAGTTGTTTTTTTCTTGATTGACCGTGTTTCAATGGTCATGAACTTCGTAGCTTTAGCACTGAGTCCCACAGGGAGTGCCAAAATGCTGACCCTAAAAACTACTTAGCCTATGTGGGCCGCATGCTGAGTAACTAATGACATAACTACATCACTCGGTTGAATGCAGGGCGTACCAACTCGTCTGCCGAGCTCGATCGTAGAGTAAATGAATGTTGATGTGGCGTTGGGCGTGCTGCTGATTTCTTGATCTCACAACTACGACCGAGGAAGGAACACGTCTCGACCTTTGGGTTCTAAAGCCTGAAGACAAGGCTGCTAGTTCTGCAAAGTTCAATATCAAATTCGGCTTTCAATGTGCCGAATGTAGTAATCTGGTAACACCTCACTTCACCAAGAAAGCTAATGAGATGGCCTCTTTCAATAAGGACTCGAAAATCCTTGCTGGCGAGCTTGGATAGGTAGCCAGTCGACCTTGAAGCAGTGTTGTTTAACCAAACTGAAGGTGTTTCTCAATCAGCTGATTCTACGGCTTCAGTGTTGTTTGTCCAAACTGAAGATGTTTCTCAATCAGCTGATTCTACGGCTTCAGTGTTGTTTGTCCAAACTGAAGATGTTGCCGGTTGCCTTCACAATGTTGTTTATCCAAACTAAAGGTGTGTTGGCGAGAAAAAGGAAATTAAAAATCTCAAGGTCTTTGAGAGGTTGTTTGCGTAAGGCAATTGTGTGTTGATTTGGAGGGGGTTTTGAATGATGCACTCCCTTCTCTATTTATAGTAGCAATTCCCTAATGATCAAGTTAGAATTTAACTCGAACTAGAATTCCTTAACCCAATCTAATCAGGTCTTGACCAATCCTAACCCCCATAGGATTCAAAGCATCTTTAGCTTCTAAAGAATCCTTATTGTACTAGGATTCGACCACTTCACCCTTATCCATATAGAACCATTTCCTGATAGGACTCAGCCGAACTTTACTAGGCTCGGCCCATGGTAAAGAATATTCCCGATATTTCTTATTGGACCAAGAACAATACTGGGTTCGGTCCGAAATGTTATTTTGGGCCCAAACAGTTACAGAAAAAATCACCAAAAAATTAAAGAGAACTTTCTTTGCCGATTAATTAGTACCTATGGAAGGATATTAAAGTTAGATTTCGAATTTCGATTCACTCGCATTGAGATCATGAATGTTTGGTCATCCGTGTTAAGGGAGGATTGTTTTTGGTAATTTAAATAGAATGTTGATACAAAACCAGTCTATTTTTCCTAAACCCTTGGACATTAAAGTCAGATTTCGAAATTCGATTCACTCGCATTGAAATCATGAATGTTTGGTCATCCATTTATAGAAGGATTGTTTTTGTTAATTCAAATAGAATGGTAATACAAAACCGGTCTATTTTCCCTAAACCCTAAAACATTCACGTACCATAACGAGAAGCTGATCTTGCTCCTTCTCGAAGTCATCGGCCGGTTTCTATCTCCATTTATTTATTAAGAGAATTGTTATTGGCACATTAAAAAAGTCATCACACATCTTTTCAAATGTATATTTGTTCCCTTTTGTTATCATTAAGAAGAAATGCACTATGACATTTTTAGAGTGTCAAAAACATCTCCCTTCATATGTTTGAACCAAACAGTGTTATTTTCGACAAAACAACAATGCTCTTTTTATCAACAAGTTCTCCCTTCATATATTTGAACCGAACTCTATTATTTTCGACAAAACAACAATGCTCTTTCATAAAAAGTTAAAATTACGTAACTTACACTAAATAATTAAAATTTTAAATTTACAAAACTTGTTTTTAAAAATCAAAATTAAACAAAAACAGAAAATGCTCCTCTCTTTTCTTAAACAAATACGTGAAATTGATATAATAGCTTAAATCACGCAGATCAACCAAACACACGTGCCAAACGGAACCTGGTGAATTAACGTTGCTGAGGCAGCAGATAAGATTAAGCCACCAAACCCTAATACCAGACAGAGGTATTGAAGCCAATAGTTTTTCAAAACCGCCGTCCGCTTATTCTATAAAACTGAGGCAAACACTCCTCAGTTGATGTGTGTACGAATCTGCCCACCTTTCTCTTTCTCTTATTTCTTATTAGAATTTCGGTTCAATATATGGAGGTAATGGTTTTGGTTTACGGGACTTTGTGTGAAGGCCAAGATGAGGAGAAAGATGATTCTAAAAGACCGAAGAATTTGACTTATTATCGCATTCATGATTTACCAGAGGTATATACACATGAATTACCTTTTGATCCATTTTCCAGCAACAACATAGATCTGTGATTCAGATTTCATTTTCCTGGTTATTAGATATATTGCCGTTCTATTTCGTCTTTAACCATTATATTTGATTTTGTTTTGTAGAACTTGTGCCATTCGAGTGACCACCAGGTACGTGGAAACGCTCAAAAGAAAAGGCTGCTCAAGTAATTAACCCTTTATATACCGATCTATTTTATTTTTTATTTGTTTTTGTTTGGCATTGGCGAGACAACGACCGTTGTGTTTTGGTTTGTTACTTGGTAAATTGATCGATCTTCCATCGCTGCCAAATTTACTGAAAAGAAAGAAAGAAAAAAAAAGAAAAACGGATCTGGAACACCTTAGTTTTGACATAATTTGTGTGCTAGGGTTTCCTTGTCATACGTCATTTAATCTGATAATTTCCTCAAGAGCATAGGTCTTTGTGCCCTTTAGTTTTGACATGTTCCAAAAAATCTATGAGCAATTTCGGTTTATAGATTTGTTATTGTGTCCGATATCACAGCTTTCCAAACCTGAAAAGCTCCCTACCTAGGTTTCTTCCATCTTAAACAAGCCAGCTTTTAATTCAGTTTATTATGTTCAAGACCTGGTGAGTAAATTGAAACCTGATAAACAAGCCAGCTTTTGATTTTTTTGCCATCTTTTAATCCTTCTTATTTATTAAAGATAATTTCTTTTTAAGGAAAACTAATGAAAATGGCTTGAAAACTTTGAGTTTTAACGATAAAAACAAAATAAATGGCAAAGTGAATAGTCTTAGGATTGACTTTTTAATGTAAAAATATGGTTTTTCGTTAAAGTGAACAGTACCAGAAGTTTTTCGTTAAAGTTCCCTTCTTTTTATTTGTTATCCATGAGTGGAACGAGTAATGTGTATCAGTTTTTTAAATTTCGTAAATGATCGATCTTCCAAATTTCTCAAAAAAAGATAAACAGATCTGACAAAGTTTTGATGTGAACTTGTTGTGTGCTAGGGATTCCTTATCACTGTTATGTGTTCTATATGGTTACGAGTTTCAGAGCAGTAATAAAAATTTAAGTTTGTCATCAACATTACTAACGTCCTCATTTCTGGTGCAGACGTTGCCTTTATCAAGACTTCCCTGTATATCCAAATCTTCGAGTACAGGGAGTTAAGATAAAACCTTTTTCACTGAGTTGCCTAATTTCAGCGAAAACTTACGTACAGACAAAATGGTGGTCCTCACAGCATACTTCGTTGGAAGAAACGAAAGTATGCGAGAAGAAGATCATTTTGTTTATCACTTATCCTATCACTAACTCCTTCTTGACGCTTTGGCAAACCCATTTGTACCACGATACTTAAGTTAGACATTAGTATGTACATTTCAGTTAAAATTGAAAAATGTAAACTCTTTATGTAGCTCTACATATATATTGTTACTTAGATTCTATTGTAAAGCGTGAATGCTCCAAAATTTTAGCATTTGATATTTTTATATCATATCTCGAATTCAAAAATGAATGCCAACGATTTTGCATTTAACCGTAATCTCCCCGAATGATAATTTCCGTGCTGTCACAGATATCTAATTCCACTGCCAAGAAAACTTTATTTCAAGAGAAACAAACATATCTAAGAAGTAAATATTCAATACTGGAACACTTGTGCAAGAAACCTTTATTCAATGAGGAAAAAGAAGCAACAAAATAAAGACTAAAATTCTCTATTCATCTATTGTTTACTTGGAAATTTTCTTCGTAACCAAACAGATGGTAATGTAAGGAAATCAAAAGTTTGAGAATACGTGGTAAAAGCCGAACTACAACTCTGACGTGTGAGAGTGAAGCACAAGACAATACTTACTTTTCAAATTCATTTGCTACGTACAATTAACCGCACAAACTGTCAGTAATGACAAAGCGAAGTTATTTAGCTTCGCCTTTTCTTGTGGAGATATGCTGCTCTAATATATTGGCCGTGAAGGCCAGCTTGTATCGTGGATGTATGATTGTTGAGATGCTGCTCTAATATATTGGCAGTGAAGGCCAACTTTAGAGTGTCTTAAAATGTGTTTTGTGAAAAAACAATTGTATTTGTTTTTCTTTCAAACTGTCCTGAGTTTCCTCTCTTTCTCGATCGATCTCGATCGCTCTTCTCTATCTAGGTCTCTCGCAACCCCTACTACCCACAAATCCTCTCCCAGTCTCTCTTATGGTTTTTCAAATGATCCAGTTAGGCATATATATAACTAACCTATCAATTTTCCAATTGCAAATTATTCCTCTTTTGTAAAATAATATTGGTCGATGGCCATTTGGTGGTGTTTGGAATTAATTCTACATAATTTCAAGAAAAAGAAGAAAGCGATAAATCATGGTAGGGAGATCTTTGTGCGACTTTTCCTCTCTCACCAAATCAAAGTCATTCTAACTCGTTCTGAGTTCAATTATCAATCGATCTGAGTTCGTTCTTTGTGGATCCTCCAGCTTGCGACAGCGAGCAAATTTTAGGTTATGGTAATAGCAACATGTGGTGGCGAGTGACCAATATCGTGAAAGTATATGTTAAAGAAGATATATAAATTAAATTTTTTTTAAACAAAATCTCAAATTAATTAGTCAATATTGTAAATTGATCATATTTAGTTATTTACTTCCTTGTTTAGTCTCTCATTAGCCTTGTTTGTAGGCAATAGTTTAGGATCATATTGTGAGAGTCATTGTATAAAGATGTAACCCTAGTTGATAAATATACTACGGAAATTATTCTCCCATTCTATGCTTCTTATGATGGTATCAGAGCATCTTTGCAATTGATGACACTCCCTGAGATTTCCTTCGACATGGATCCTAAGAGCCACGTCTTAACCAGATTGTTGCATCGATTCCATTGCTGCAATTCTTCAGGTTTATTTTCACTTGGCTTCTTGACCGTTCCATCAACAAGCCCTAGTTTGTTTTTGAACATTAAGGCCATGCTCATGGATTGAACCCATGTACTGTTATTGTCCTCCACCAGCGGTTGCGGCACAACACTACACTATGTTGGTCCGCATGGTGGAGATAGAGTCGGTGATTAGGGCATTCCCACTTTAGATGTGAAGTCATGCATGAAGAGGTTGAATTTTTGCCTACGTTGTCACACATGGCTGGGTTTGCTAAGGTTTGTATTTATGTTTGTATTTTGCTTTTCAATTTTCCCAGATCAATCACTCTGTTACCATCATAAGAAGCGTAGAATGGGAGAATAATTTCCGTAGTATATTCATCAACTAGAGTTACATCTTTATACAATGACTCCCACAATATGATTTTAAACTATTGCCTACAAACAAGGTAAATCAGAGACTAAATAATGAAGTAAATAACTAAATATTTCAAATTAATTAGTCAATATTGTAAATTGATATTTAGTTTTTTACTTCCTTGTTTAGTCTTTGATTATCCTTGTTTGTAGGCAATAGTTTAGGATCATATTGTGAGAGATCATTGTATAAAGATGTAACCCTAGTTGATGAATATATCCTATGGAAATCATTCTCTCATTCTACGCTACTTACGATGGTACCAGAGTAATTGGTCTGGGAAAATAAAAACACAAATACAAACCCTAGCAAACGTAGCCATGGGTGACAATGTAGACAACAAGTCAACCTTTTTAGGCATGATCTGAAGTGGGAAAGCCTTGATCACCTACTCTATCGCCACCATTCGGGCCAACTTTGTACAATGCTTGTGCCGCAGCTGCTGGTGAAAGATAATTAGACATGGGTTCATTCCATGACCATGGCCTTAATGGTCAAAAACAAACTAGGGCTTGTTGATGGAACGGTCAAGAAGCCAAGTGAAGATAAACTTGAAGAATTGCAGCAATGGAATTGATGCAACAATCTGGTTAAGACGTGGCTCTTAGGATCCATGTCGAAGGAAATCTTAGGAAGTGTTAACTACAAGGATGCTATGATACCATCATCAGAAAGCGTGGAATGGGAGTCTTTGATTAGCCTTGTTTGTAGGCAATAGTTTAGGTTCATATTTTGAGAGGCATTGTATAAAGATGTAACCCTAGTTTAGGTCCATATTTTGAGAAGCATTGTATAAAGATGTAACCCTAGATGTAACCCATTCTACGCTTCTTTGAGTATATATGAGATATCCAACATATCAATAACTATCTATTACCATATCGACAACATTGTGAATATAGACATGGTTTACATACATTATAGATATCATATAAACAATATCTATACTACATGCTAATAGCCTAATACTATATCTATGGTATATATCTAAGTTTTATCTATAAGCTTATGTACATAGGGTACTTCACAATTTCACTCTTTCAATACTATATGTTGTTCATGTCTTTCATGTCTTTCTTTCTATTCCAACAACCAAAGTTTGAAATCCTTCTATTTAGCTAATTTCCCAAAAAAAAAAAAAAAAGATAACGTGGAATTAACCTAGTGAATAGCTAAAATACAGGCAGAGGAACCAAACACACATGCCAAACTGAACATGAAGAATATAAACAATAAGACCAAGGGCGAAGCTAGAAAGTTAGCTCACTGGGGATGCATGACTATTCTCGTTGCATCCCAACAACAAGGCACACAATGCCAAAACCTTTCTCCCATGTTTTTTATGATGCATTTTGTCAGCACTTCACCGACCCATACCATTGTGTGCTTAGCGTACATAATATCCCCACTCTTTAGTGCTTTTTAATTGTGTCTTTTGGTCCATATTGTAATAGGTCAAACAAAGAGTAAAATCATAAATAGGGCCAAGAGATCATATTTATAAGACGAGCGGGAGGAAGGAGGTGGAGGAGGGAGGTTAATTGGCCTTTTATTATTTTAAGGAAAAATGACTCTTTAAATTATCTAAAAAGGTGTTGTCTCACTAAATTCATACACGTTTTTTCCTTGGTGGCTATCTTGGATGAGGATCGAGTGATAGAGTTGCACTGGAGATATGTTGATGTTGTTTAGCTTTTGTTGAACTCGACTGTTTCACGAAAAATGAATAAAAAATAGATATTTGAAGGTAGTTTTGACAAATTACTCAAAACTAAGTGTATTGTTTAAACCCAAAAAATTGAGAGGGGCGCTTCATCAAATTCACCCCTAGATAAGACTAACCCATCAAACCCTAATACAAAAAGGGATGCAATATTCACACACCTTTTTTTACTTTCCACACATCTTCTTTATTTGCGGCCATCGGATCAAATGAATTAAAAAATATCAAATGAAATAAATTAACAAGGATGTATGAGAAGTAAAAAGGCGTTTGTGGATAACACACCTTATAGAATGTATTGAAGCCAATAGTTTTTCAAGACCGCCGTTCACTTATTCTAATAAATTGCGGTAAACACTCCTCAGTTTCTGTGTGTCAGAATCTGGCCACCATATCTTATTTCTTATTTGATTTTCGGTTCAATATATAGAGGGAATGGTTTTGGTTTACGAGGCTATGTCTGCAGGCCAAGAAGAAGAAGATGATGATCTTAAAAGACTGGAGAGAGTTGGACTTATTATTTAATTGATGATCTACCAGAGGTATATACATTTCAATAAACAACAATTATCCTTTGATCATTTTTCCACCAGCAATGTATAGAGTTGTGCTTTAGGGTTTCATTTTCCTTGTTTATTAGACATATTTTTGTTCTATTTCTTCTTTAACAATTAGATTTGAGTTTGTTTTATAGAATTCTTGTCGATCGAATAGTATATGTGGGCAAGCAAGAGTATGACACTAAGGTTGCTCAGGTAGTCCTTCGTATTCATCAAATCTATTTCTTTTTTATTTCTTTGGCAAGAGCGGACAAACGATGTGTTTTAATTTCCTGAATTTAGCAAATCCATCGATCTTCCATTGCCTACTAAAATGTACTGGAAAAAAAAAAGAAAAAAAAACCAATCTGGAATATCATTAGTTTTGATATAAGTTTTATCTTCTAGGGGATCCTTAATCGCTGTCATACGTCATATATGGGGCAGATAATCTTTTCAACTTTTCTGTAGTTAATTTTCCATTGTATATCTCGGTACCTTTTCTTAAATACTCTTCCCATGTTTCAAATAACCTATCGTCAAATTTGATGAGGCTTCGATTGTTGAGTCCCCTTCGAGCTCATTTGGTATTCTCCTATATCAGCGCTGTTTAATAATCCCAATTCAATGTTTTTCTTACCCTGATTGATAGCCAATGGAAATAATCCAGCTTTTAATTTAGTTTACTGCCTTTAATATCTGGTGAGTAAATGGAAACTGGAAAACTTATCGAGCTTCCTTTGCCCTAGCAGTACAGTGGACCAAGTTATGGGTGAATGCAACTATACTCTATGGTGATGGATTAGTTATTTTCTTGTTTAGGTACTACGAATTTATAGATACTGCTTCATACTATTTCTTGGTGGCTAGTTCAACGACAGATTCTTTGAAACCAAACAACTTGGAATAAAAACGTTTTTAAAAGAGTTTTTACATAAATTTCTTGTGCTAGGGTTTCCGCATATATGGATCTGATAATTTTCTCAAGAACTTATTCCGTAGTTTATTATATATAGTGGTGCCCTTTGTAAGTCTTTCCCATGTCCAAATGTTGGTCATGATCTCAATGGAGTCCCTTTGAGGGGATCATCCTCGGTAGATTAATTTGGTAATTTATGTGTCTCCGATACCAGTGCTTTCCAAAAGAATGATCCCAATTCATTGTATTATTCCCTTGAGCAGCCGATGGCCATCATCATCTCTGACCCAAAAACTGTTTTCTTGTACCTGCAAAGATAGCTGGCTAGGTTTCTTCCTTCTCTCTACAAGCCAGCTATTAATTACTTTCTCTTTACTGGCATCATGATCTGGCGAGTAAATGGAAATGTGAGCTTCGTTTGCCAAGCTTACCTAGAACATCAAATATTTGTATGTACAAATATCCACACATGCGTCTGCACGTAGATGAAACATTGTTAACCTGTTACTTGAGCACTCAGCTTTGCTCCATGGCTATGCGATTACTTTTCTTCCTCTCTAGGCACTATAAGTTCAATCATGCAGTTTTTTCTTCTTCAAAACGAACTTGGAAAAAAAATGTTTTTTAAGGCAGTATGCTACACGTTAATACCTTTCAAAGACAGTTTATCCTTCAAGTTTCTGCTATTTATACTTCCGTCTTATACGGATTGATAAATTTTGATCCATAATAAGAAACCAAATTTATGATTGAGTCGTGGTTGAGGTAAGGCCCGGTATGCCTTTTCAAACTTTAATTTATCATTTAGTCAGGATGTAGTCGTTACATATGATTCTTAGAATTTCCTTTCCCGTTTAATTTCAACAAGAAACAGCAATTGGCAGCGACAGTTGGTTAAACCTTTTAACAGTAAGTGCATTGCCTTTCAAATATCGATCTGTTTTGTTGTAGCATTTGACAGCGGCAGTTGGTTAAATCTTGTTGTCAAATTGTTCTAGTATTGTCACTACAATATAGAGCGACTAATTTCAAATACTGGTAAATATAGAGTGACTACTTTAGGAGCTTGCGAACTACACATGAAAATACATGAGCAATTGAGAAGTGAATAAACATCTGACATGCAAGCTCATTAGAACAGTTGCAAGTAATTATAGATTAAGAGTAATATTCAATCATATGGCGTAGTATCCTGTATAGTTAGTTAAAACTTCGCGTACATAGTTATAATGATTTATGTTTTTCTGTTTTGGTTTACTTTTCTGTGAAAAATTTGCTAATAATTTGTAACTTAATCAGTGGTGGTTGTCCCAAGAAGGGGAAGGAAACAGAGCAGATCTGGTCAGTCAGCTAGTGCTACCAGAGAGTACTCACATTGGATCCTAGACAACGCTTTGATGGTTTTCTAATGTTTTAGGCTTGCATCTGCAACTCCCCTTTTCAGGGGCTGGAGGCCTCCGTAGCAGTCAATGGCTCCAGGACCTGCCACTGCCTACCTCGATGCTAATCTCGCCAAAAAGGCTACAACCAAACAATCAAATTGTTTTTAAACAATGCCTCGAACAATTTATTCTTCCTTCAAGTTTCGTGGCTCTTCACTTGAATTCGGTCATAGTTAAAAGGATAAGAGTTTTTGTCATCGTCCGTATCTGCTATGGTACTGCTCTTAATTGCTTTTCTTTTCAATGGAACCGTTGACTTACCAGGATTATGTCAACCTTTTCAATGTATTTATTTGTAGATGACCCACAATTGTTGTATAATTGAAGTTAAAGAAACGTCTATGAAAGGCAGAATTATTTCCACAGAATACTGCATGCCGGTAACTAGGGCTTATTTGAAAGTGCATTTGAAATGTTGTTGGGTTTCAAAAATATTTTGGAAAGAAGCACCAGTCATGTACTTCTTTCATTTTGGAAAGAAGCACATGACTTGTGCTTCTTTCAGAAAGCACTTGATCAAGTGCTTTTTCAAAATTCACTTATATTTTTATTAAGGATTGGTTCCAAAAACACTTTTATCAAAAGTGTTTTCAGTTTTTTTTAAAGCATTTCCAATTCCAATTCTTATTCATGGAAACGGCTTTTAACTTTGGATTCCTGGAAACTGAAAGTATAGAAGGAATGCATGTAACATTGGGAGAAAAGAAAATTATGGCAATGATCCCTCAACTTTAACCCAATTGGAGCAATTGTCCCTTAACTAAAAATTCATGATCATTGATCCCTTAACTCATCAAAACGTGTAGCTATGGTCCTTTTCATCAACTCTGTCAGAATTCTGTCAAAATGAGTCATGTTGGAATGACCATTGCTCCAATTGGACTAAAATTGAGGGAACATTGCTCCAACTAGGTTAAAGTTGAGGGACCATTTCTCCAATTGGGTTAAAGTTGAGATATCATTTCTCCAATTGGGTTAAAGTTAAGGGACTAGTTACGCTACAAGGAATTAGTTACGCAGGATTTGAAAATTTGGTGGTTTAGCAAATTATACATCACCCGTTTTAAGGAAAAAATTATTGTGTGCTTAAACACGGCTCAGTACATCAAGTGTCATAATACAAGTGAAGGAAATTTTTTTTTTAAATATTCAACTATTGGTATTATAAAACTTGGTATATTAGACCGTGTTGCTGACACACCAAAAAATCTCTCTGTTTTAGGCCCACCAATTCTTATCTAAAAGATATATAGGCCCAATTTTATTGTTTCATCGGCCTCGGCCTACAAATTTCGCTTGATCATTTTGGGAATGGCTACTATTTTCGATTTTTAGCGTGCCAATAATTAACCTCAAGCGCTTATTGTTATAATTTTGACTCCCTTTGAATCTTGCTCTTTGATGTATTCGGTAATAGACTAAAACTTAGCAAAATAAAGAAAACTAGAAATACACAAGATTTATACTAGTTACGTCCAGTTGTGGTTTACATGCCTATTTTCTGATTATGTTTCCTATTCTGTATGGAATGGAAAAATACATTTTCTTAATTGTACAAGGAAACTTTGATTTTCTTCTACTCGTATTAGTAGAGAATCGATGCAACTTTAATTTTCCTAATACAATTCCAAACAAAATAGGACGCTAACTTTGACGAGCCAAAAACCTATCATTTATGCCTATAGTCACAACTAGCATGTCGTTTTGGGCCAGCTACGAAGTATTGTTCAACAAGCGAATATGGTGCACAAGCTTTTCACAAAACCAGATGCAGCAGAAGCACTTCTCCAGCATTCAATCAGTTTAAGGTCGAACACATTTATTCCTTGAATCTTACATAACTAACAACCAAAAAGAAAATAATGTGTAAAGACTACAAATCAATGTAACAAAAGAAGTGTAAATTTCATTAGCACATACCAAAAAATTGAAAAATAAACATATATATACAAGGGTAAAGTAATGCTCAAGCAAACCATTTAGCAACTATATACGTTGCTAACCACTCGTCTGGGGCAATTCAACAATATTTCTCAAAATCTGGACATCATTGAAAGATCGTCTCTGCAAAAGGTCATACATGTACAAGTTTTCCTAGTTACGTTGGCGAGGAGCAGCTTGTAACACAATTTTCTTCTTTAAACAAATCAATGGTCGAAGCCAGCCTCCTCAACTTCACCTGTGTTTTCCTGATTCACAGCCCAAAACCCTAACGCACTGAACAAACTTCAAACAGCATAAGATTTATTGGTCGATCAACACCTATAACACTTCAACTTTTCGAAGAAAGGGAAAAACTCAATTCCTTCCATTGCATTCAAACTAATCTCACACAGCACGGTAGTCTACCACCCCAAGTGCCTTGAATCAAATACCCTATGACCAATTTCCGGATAATCGACAATGCCATTATATCACCCAACATAATTCAAGAGTTTATCTTCGCCCGCTAATTTGTTGTATGAAATCCATTGGCTAACCCAGTCCTTCTACATGAATGAACAGTTTGAACAAACCCAGATGATAATTGAACTTTTAAAGGTACCAAAGTAGCAACTTCACAAGTCATGCAGTCAGCACTCATCTGAAAGAACAGAAAGCATGATGGACACCTAATCTTACAAGGGCAAACTGAAATTCCAGGAGGAGGATCCAAATATCAATGCAACAGAGACCAGTGTGCTTTGATTAAAGTAAAAAAAAGTGAGACTTTCTCTTTTCATGAAATGCCCCGTGAATCAATTCCAACATTACAAGAGAATATAGGAACTATAGATGAAAGTTATATAGTCTCATGATTAATTAATTATACCAAGTGGTACATTTAATTATTTGCATTATTGAGAAACTAAAAAACCCATGCGTTTCATGAGTAATTAATTATGATAGTTTTTTCATTATTCCATAATCAGACATAGTGAAACCAAATGCACAATATAGTCAAGCTACCAAAATCAAAAAGAAAAAAAAAAAAAAAACATTCATAAGGAGGGTGAGTAATCTTGCTTACTGCACCTCAATCTCATAATCGTGCATTTAGGCTAGTCTCACGTGATAGGTCTGGAGTCTGCTTGGAAGTGATTTTTGCTTCAGTTACCACCTTTCTGGATGCTGCACTCCCACTTGTTTCTTGAAAACAAAGGTAAGACAATGATTGCAGCCAAGAAACTAAAGTAGGCTTGCGAGTAACATCGTCAGATTCTGCAACCTGTGAATATAACTCATTTAGAATCATATTCTGGCCATCCTTTGGTAGTTGGGCTATTAGCTGTGCCAACTGCTTCATCAAGTCTGGTAGTACCTGAACAAGTAAATCTTAGTGTTCAGTAAGTTTAGACACCAAAGTTGAGAGAAAAGAAGGCATAACACCTTTATTCAAACATCAAAACTGATGCTCGTGGTACATTGGAACTGACTCTCTCTCGAATTTTAATGATGTCACTAAATTACTTCTATATCAAGTGTTATGCAAACAAACTAGGGCTTGAAACCAGATTCCATGTGCAGAACACAAAATAAAGAGAAAAAAAGTGGTAAAATTTCTGATGCAAACCAACCATATGAAGAAAAAGAAGCAAAATATTAGCTTACCTGTATATCAACTAGGGAAATCAGCCGTAAAAGTAAGTCTAGGATTTTCTTGCCAGGCTCTGACTCTCCTTGCCAGTTCTTCCACATATCAGCCTGGTGAGCGAAGTCTTCAATGCAAAGCCTTTTAGCTTTCTCGACAAGACAATGTATACAAAAAAATATGGCTGGGCTTCCAGCAGGAAGATGTCGAACCAAGGCTGCAACTCCAGAAGCCATTCCCTCAAAAGGGGTAATTTCGGGATATTCCTGCGCTCATTTTACAGAGAATTCTTGCTGTTGGTACCCTTAATCGATGAAGCGCAAGTTTAACCAATATAGTCACTTTTTGCTTAACATACCTGTAGTGATCTTTGCATGTAGTAGAAAACAAGCTTCTCCTTTAATAACTCTCTTTCATCCTGATCAGAATCCTTCCCCGAAGATATGAATGCAGAAAACATAGAATGTGAGGCTCGAGGTACTTTTCCGTTAGGATGACCCATATATCTGATTAAATTTGTAATAAGGAGTTAAATTATTCATTATATTCTATATAAGTTCATAAAGATCAAGTTGTTCGGCATAGGATACAAGAACATAGTTGGAGCAACCACATCCCCAAATACAGGGCTAGGCAAACGTGCAATGCAAGTTGGTATGACCCGTAGGTAAAACAGAACGCGAGCAGTTTGAACCTCATCCTTGGTCCACACATATTCCATCTTTCGCAGGAAAGAAAAGTCTGATAAGCAACATTAGAAATCTATCAAATCAAAGTATCATAACAAAAATGAGAGGGTGACAAAACTAAAGACCTCATTCCAGAAAAGTCAAATGTTATATGAAATTTAGAGCTAAGACGGCAACTAAAGCATACCTGGGCCGTTTGTCAAGTCACCATAAGTGGGCATGGATCTTACAAAAGATACACAAGCAGAATCACTTTCCTGGACACTCACAACAATACCTCGAATTGTATCCATGTATTCTGGCAAACGAATGCGGCGGAAATACTCGAGACAAGAAAACGAAATAAGTATTCGTACTGATGTATCCATTTGAGTTTCTTGAGTGAATTTTGAATTCAACTTGTGCTTTGTGACAGTCAATGCAAAAAGTACAACCATAAGAAAAGCAGATTCAGCAATTTTCTCCAAATCTCCAAGTACTTCATCCTCTTTACCACGAAGAACCAAAGCCACCTGTCGGTGCTCCATGTATATCTGTTGACAGTAATCCCACAGAAGATTCTCCACCATATGTTGGCTCTGTGCATCAACTGAAACATAGAGATTGCAGAAAACACCGGTTATGGCCCCTGCTTCCTTAAAAGTAAGACTTTCCAGGTGTTCCCTGACCTCATTAATCCTCGGTACAGCTGAACTGTCATGCATTGGTTTAAGTACCTTCATGTATAAACGTCTCAAGGGAAAGATTTCAGTCAACAATGCAGAAGCAAGGCATATAAACAAAGGGGCACGAGCAGAGACGGCACCAGTTCGAGCCAATGCTATCGAAACAGACTGTAGCAGAAGATTATCTGTGAGATCATTATCTGAGCTGGTAAACTCTATAGTTCTTGAAACTAACTCTCTTGCTACAGATTCTATCCGATCTTCTGCAGACCTTCTTAATCTGGAAATAGTGTCCATCCCAAGACCACTCACTATAGATCTACTTAACGCCCTCAGTACTCCAGCTGCAGCCATGACAACAGCAAACGGAACATAATTTGCTTTATCGGTCTCTAAAACCTCCCGGGAAAAGGTATCAACTTTTTCGACAGAGCGAAAACTGCTCAAACCAGACATTACCCATTCCATCAAATGCAGAATCATCAACCCATGACAAACACTGCCAGGAGGCCCACTTTCCTTACCCCAAACACTCAACACGAAATCCAAAACAGTAACAAAATGAACATTCACAGAAGAAGATAGAGCATACCCAATTCCGGCAAGCACGTCCGGAATCAATTCACCAAATGACCCAAGTACCTGGTAGTCCTCCGCCAACAGCCTACAGAGCAGCCCCAAGCAATCTTTCTTCGAGCTTTCGGAGGCCGAATGAGCGAAAGAGAAGGCACCCAGAAGGAGAACGCCTTCAGAAAAGAGGGCAGGACTCTTGTTTGATACATACTGGGTAAGGAAGAGAATAGAGAGAACTTCCACAGCCGAATCAATGAGACCCGAATTGGGCCGGGCGGATTTCCGGACCCAAATATAAAGCAGTCGGAGGAAGAACGGATAGGACTGAGGAGGAAGAGAGAGGTCGGGAGAGGAGAGAATGGAGAGCAGAAGCTTGGCTTGGGGGTCGGCAACGTGGAGAGAAGTCTGGGAGTTGGCGAGGGTTTTGAGGGACTGGAGATGGCGGGATTGGAACGATTGGTGTTGGAGGCAGTCGCGGAGATCGGCCCATGCCTGAATTATGGCTCTTGCGGATGAGGTGGATGAGTTTCTGGAGACGGCGGCGAAGGTGTTTCTGCTGCTGCCACCGCCGCTCACACTCCTCAGCCAATCTTCAAGGAAAAGGGGCGGAGCTGATTTTGCCGCCATTGTACCAGCTTCCAACTGTAAACCCTAATTATTTATCTGAACATGTTATGTCAGTTCAACAGTCAACTTGGGCCATTTCTGGTAAATTGAGAAATGAAGCGGATTCAGAGGGAGTCAATGAGAGGCGGTGATACAGTTTCTACCGTTCGTTAACAAATGCCGTACAAAAATATGATAAGTGTTGTAAAATTGACAGTGAGTGCAGTGGAATAAATAAACAAGACATAAAATTTACGAGGTTCCTCTACAGTCAGTGTGACTGGAGTACATCATCGAGGCAGCAGTGATGCTTTCATTGTAATCTGAAATAAGAGTACAAAGATAACTCTCTCTTTTCTCCTCTCATCTTCCTCTCTTTTTCTCTTCCGTGAGTCTCTCTCATATATTATTGCAGGCATACGGAGTGCTCTATTTATAGAGCAGCTCCAATCAAACCCATTAATTGTACATTCAAAATTTACAACATATACTTTGAAAATGTGATTCCTACAATTCCAAAGTCTACTGCCAATATTTTCATTAGTCTGCAATGTTGAAAATCCATTTGTGGGCATTCAATTATCAGCCAACATTGTCAACAATGCTGATATTTTCAACACTCCCCCTTGGATGCCCACATATCTACATGAGTTACCTCGTTAAAACCTTGATCTGTTTTGGATGCTCCCCCTGATGAGTATCTCCCCCTGTTTTCAAATCATTTAAGTTGATCGTTGATCATTCTGCTTCAGTCTCTTAGTAAGAAGAGTTGCCGAAAGAGGTGCTTTACTTGTTGTTAACTTTCCACATGCTTGTTCTTGAACTGGGCTGGAGGACCTTCTGCTAGACTTGATCCAAATGTATGAATTTACCCCTTTTATCTGGAGCGGAATTTGATTCAAGGGTGGTGAACACTTGATATTGAATCGGACTTGTGATTTCTTCAATGACCTTCGAGGCTTGATCTTGAATGAAATTGGACCATGAGGAGCTTCACGTGGCAAGTGATCTTCGGCTTTGTCAAGGATGAATCAGCACGTATTTGTTGCGTTTGTCTCCACATGCTTCAATGTATCATTTTCACTTTCCTTACTTGCCCCCCTTGCTTAAGTAGTATTTTCCCTGCTTTTCCCCATGCATGTGTGGCATCTTCTCCTGCAGTATTTGCCTTCTGATGCAGGAGTGGAATGCAACCCTTGCATTTGGATGGTTCATCACTTCTTGGTGAACGGAGACCCAGCTCCAACAACAGTTGAAGATGACTACTCAAGAGCTAGGTAAGCAATCAGGAAATGTTCCAGGCAGTCGGTTCCTTACCGGGAGTTTGAGTGGAGGTTACGACATATTGCTTTCTTTATCCTTGTCTTTGCAAGTAAGAACAAGGACAAAGGAAAGGACAGGGAGATTGCATGATATGAGATACTCTTGCTCTGGTATGACTTGTTTTGAAGAGGTATTCTCTGAGAGGAAGAAAACTGAGTATGTTGAGAGGTTTGGTTGCAGATGCATCTTCGGCAATGAGAGAGAGAGTTAGGAGTTTTGGATGTATGCCTTGCCATGGAGGATGAAAGTCGACATATATAGGGATCTCCCCAATAGCAGGTAGTGGTGTAGACGTGACTTTGTCATCCACGCTTGTCGGCAACAGTGTTGTAGTTGGAATAGTGAAATTCACGCGTTTTCAACTTTATCAGAGATCTTTGACAAAGTTGTACGTGATATCCAAAGCTGAGATTGCGTCTGAAAAATTTTATTCAAGAAAATCTGGCTTTTGAAATTCAGAGAGCTGTGCATTTTCAATCTCTGAACAAGTGGCTATGTTGCCTCTTCTTTTATAGAGGTATTGATTGTATTCAAATTTGCACACTTTGAAGATTTCCTACTTGTGAAATTGTCTCTGCTGTATTTCTGAGATTTCACTATATCCAACCTTTTTCTTTCATCAATTTCTGAAAATGGCTTACCCATCTAACATTTGCTTAGATTTGAGTCTTAGGACTAACACAGGCGAGCCGCATCAGGATAATATATGGCGCCAATCTTTCTTATCTTCAAATGGTCCTCTTACGGTTGGGGACTCTGTGATGAAGAATGATCTAACCGCTACAGTGGTAGTTAGGAATCTTCTCACTCCCAAGGATAGCATAATCCTTTCAAACCGGTCTGATGAGTCTGTCGTTCAAGACTCATTGGCTCTCAGTATTCAATGTGCGAGCTCTGTCTCTAATATGGGTCAACGCCTACTTGCTCGAACTCACCAAGTTGAATCATTGATGGCTGAGGTGGCAAGTCTTAAACAAGAGATTAGAGGGCTCAAGCACGAAAATAGAGTGTTACACATGCTCGCAAATAATTACTCAACGAGCATGAAAAGAAAGCTCGACTAGCTACTGGAATCCGAAGGTCGGACTCAAAATGACAATCAAGGGTTCAGGTCTTTATTCGAAAGACACCCATTGTCTCAACCGTCTGGAGTTTCATCAAGTACTGAGGTTCCAAATAATCAACCTCTGGTGCCTCCCCCTTCTGGGGTACTTCCGAGTACTGAGGCTTCACATGAGCAACTTTTGTGAAGGCTCCCTCATGTTTTCATGTGTATGTACATGTCTGTAATTTCTCGGATATATCAATAGATAAGCTTTATTTCATTCAATGTATTGCGTCAAATACAATAAAGCATATACTTTACTAAGATGTGGTACTTCTGGACCAAATATCAATTCATCTTTTCCTTTACGAGGATGAATGATTTTTCTTAGTGTCTAAATATCTGAGTATTCAACTCATAATCTTCAATCCATATGGTTCTTTATAAACACCATGGATAAGATTCGTGTTGGCATATTGTTCGATCTGCAGTTCGAGACAATATTTCTCTCAACACTTTATAATCTTTCTTGACTTTTCAGGAGTCCCAATTTAACATCATCAACTCTTCAGGAGTTAATGTCATCGATTCTTGCAAGAGAGTTTAGTATGTTGCAACAATATCATAATGATAGTACTCACTAAGGCAATTATACCATCCATGGGTATTGAATACATATTTTATGCTTTACCCTTCGGGGGCTTACTTCAAGCAATTTGAATCCTTCAGGGATTTTCTACACTTCATGACACATTTTCCTTTGGAATTTATACAGAGCAATTTGCTCCCATGTATAATTGAGGGATTTACTTATGGAGATATGATGTGGGCGACTCACAACCCTTCGTATATAATTCTCCATTCATATGAACACGTTTACAACCTTGTGTCATATCATGTGAGTGTAATTCACTGTATTACAAATGCCCAATGTAACCTTCTAGGTTCAACATCTTTTGGCTATTTGTATTACATTCAAATATATAGGTCCATTTTCCCACGTTCTTACAAAATTGTAATGGAATTGCCTTTCTCCATTTTTGTTTTTCGTTGAAAAGAACGAGACTCAATATCAACACAGCTCATTGATGATTTTAGTAGCTACTTGTAAAAACCAAAATTACCATTGGTTATCATCAATCTGTGATCCCATATTCTCATGTGCATGCGCATGCATAAGAGCTTTTTATTTATTTGGATATCCATTGCCTCTTTAAGGGTATTACACTATCTCTTACAAGATAGTCGTAATTTAGAGAATGCGGATCATAACCTCTTCTTAAGCGTTATAGAGCTTGGATCTTAATCTCCACTTCTGGGAGTTGAGTCATTGGAACCTATACGTCTATCATGCTTCATGCATGAGACATCAACATTCCCATGTCCACAGATTATCCTTTCTGGGATGTGTATCCATGCGGCAACTGTCATGCTTCTGTCATGCAACAGTTATGCTTCGGGAATTCAATAGTTCAGCAATGCAATATTCTTATTCTTTCGAATGACTGAACCTTTTTTAGTCTGAGGGTTTGTCACGCTTCAGGCGTGCAACAGAGAACTCATTTACTGCCTCATTATTTTGTCCAAACAGGGATATTAATTCTTGTAGGCACATTTGCAACAAGTATATGTGATTTCATCACTTTCGTTGCATCATTAAATGCATCTGGCATTTGATTGACACATCATTGCATCATTCAATTATTCTTACTTCATTTTCTCATTGATTGCTTCGTGAATCAAAATAAGACAAATTCTCTTCGTTCTTCTGGAACGATCATTTCTCGTCATTCTTCTGGAATGATATTTTCTCATCGTTCTTTTGGAACGATATTTTCTCCCCCTAACGGCGGGAAAATTGTCTTATCAAAATGACAGTCCGCAAACCACGCAGTAAACATATCCCCAGTCAAGGGTTCTAAATATTGAATGATAGATGATGTTCAACATCAATGCCCATTTCAGTACGTTGTGGCAGTGCAATAGGTACATAGATAACACAACCAAAAACTCGTAAATGTATAATGTTTGGCTAGTGCCCAAACACCAGTTGTACTGAGAAATATTGATGGTTGGCAACTGGTCTCAACCGAACTTAATAATGCGTCATGTAAAATGACATGTCCCTATGTAGAAAACTGGCAATTTCGTTTTCATGAGCAGAGCGCGGGTAATCAATTTCATCCACTTAATAAATGCTTCTGCTAAACCATTTTAAGTATGGACATAAGGAACTTCTGGTCCTTATTAAATAGTCTATGGACTGAGACTTTTATGACCTTTATTACAATTAAGTTAAGGCACTGTGGCACTTCAAACTTAAGGTACTTATCAAGAAACTTCATGTCCGATCTTGAGGATCTAGGGACTTCATGTTTGATCTTTTTGCATGATGGAACTTCGGGTCCAATCATTTTATGTGATGAAGATCAAGAAACTGCAGGTTCTGATCTAATCAAGGAACTCTGGGTCCTTGTTATACTCATCGTAGCAAAAGATAAGTATAAAAAAAAAAAAATTAAAGCAATAGGCCGTACTTCCAGCCATAGTAAATAAATTGCATTTAAGTAAATAAAGCTTGTGATTAGGGCTTTAATTTAGCACCATTCACATAAATAAAAACTTAAAGCAGTAGGCGGTAAAACCGTCCATGATAAATAAATTGCTTTAAAGTAAATAGATCTTGTGAAAGGATTTTAAACCAACACCAATTCACATAAATAAATATATATTTTCTCTTCTTTCTTTTCAGATGGTACGACACCATCCAAAAAGTCTTCACCCTTTTGGTTTTTTTTTCTTCTTAGTTTCCACATGGTGTCTGACACTCCATCATTTTTCAAAAGGTGTTGATGCACCATTTCATTGCTTTTGCCTCTTTTTCTCTGCAAAAACCCACATACGGTTACCTTTTCCATGGGAAAGGCCAGATAAGATATACCATTTCCTATCCCCGTGTTTTCTTCAATTTTTCTTGCATGGCCTAGAGAACATGGCATCGTGAAGCAAGAACTTCCATACAGGAATATAGATGACAGCGGGGTTGATGAAGGTACAAGAGAGGGAGGCCTGTGTGGATTGATTTTTGCCATCACCATCTCAGACAACTGAGTATTCATGGGAGTTCTCGAGATCCGTCGAAAACGACGCGATTTGGGTTTCCAAGTCTGATGAGATTCTTCTGGATCTCTGGAAACCAGTTGTCTAGTACGAGTTTTCTTATCTCGTGACGACTTCAGATCGTTGTAAATTTCAATTCTCACCGAAATTCGACGGAGCGCTTCTGGCGCGGTGGGAGATATAGAAAATGGACATACCTTTTATTCTATGAGATTTTTGGCTAGCAGAGGTGGGAGGTAGGTAATGCTTCACCGGATTTATGGCGTTGTGCTTTCCACTGACATGAGAGCTTCTCGTGCTGATAACGTGTTGTAAAATTGATGGTGGGTGCAGTGGAATAAATAAACAAGACACAAAATTTACGAGGTTCCTCTACAGTCAGTGTGACTGGAGTACATCCTCAAGGCAGTAGTGATGCTTTCATTGTAATCTGAAATAAGAGTACAAAGATAACTCTCTCTTTTCTCCTCTCCTCTTCCTCTCTTTTTCTCTTCCGTGAGTCTCTCATATATTATTGCAGGCATACAGAGTGCTCTATTTATAGAGCAGCTCCAATCAAACCCATTAATTGTACATTCAAAATTTACAACATATACTTTGAAAATGTGATTCCTACAATTCCAAAGTCTACTGCCAATATTTTCATTAGTCTGCAATGTTGAAAATCCATTTGTGGGCATTCAATTATCAGCCAACGTTGTCAACAATGCTGATATTTTCAACAATAAGAGTATTACTTTTGTTGCTCATATTGGTCAATTGGACCCAATGCTTTTATTTTCATCTAAATATATCATCATTCGTATTAAGAAACTCACACGCGTTAACGGATCATACATCTATTAGGAAGATGATACATATAATAGTACAAATGAATGGTAAGTATAGCACTACTGAAAATTTTATCAATGTCATCCTTGAATATGAAAGTCGTACGTCAATATAGTCCTTATGTTAAAACTCTATAAAATTGTATTGTACGATGATATGTCTTAGGAGTGGGATCCACTTATCTAATAATGGAGTATGATTCTCTTATCACACATTTTTTTTTTTTTTTGTCTTTTTTCTTTACATAAAAAATTCAAAATAAAATGTTGACATAACTCAATCGTAATTGTTTAAATAAGAAGGAGGGAAGAGGAGAAAATCCTATTCTAATAAGGGGTACATGGACTTTACAATGTGGGATCCTCATTCCTCAACGTTATCCCCAAAGGAACCAACAGAGGAGGAGCTAAGCAAGAGCAAGTGAAGATGTCAGTGTCAGCTGACTTGGGGTCTCATTTGGTGCCTGTGGGTGTGGCCGTGAAGAACCCAGCTGCGATGACGTCGTTTGGAGTGACCAATTCAGCCCCATGGCGCGGCTCAACCACCAGTAATGGTGGTGGTGGTGGGGGGGGGTTGGTGATAGAGTGCTCGTCAAGGCCACAGAAGAAGGCGACTGCGCACCACCGGAAGACTCGGCCACGCAAAACGCAGCCGTGGGACGTTAAACGCAAGCCCACTGTGTACGCTCCCCTGCCTCCTCTCCTCTGCTGAGTAGTCGGTCTCAGTCAGTAGAGCTTCTTATTTACCCCAATTAATTCATGTTTTCTGTTCGTTTAATTTAAATTAACATTTACTTGTTTAAAATGAATCGTCAGAATTTGCACTCATTTGTTTGGACATTATGAAACTTCGGATTTCAACTGGAGTGGGGGGCGAGAATTTCAGATTTTAATGGCCTTCATGTTGATGAACAGAGAAATTTCTTGGTAATTGAACTCCTTCAACCTTTTGATTCGCAGACAGGATTCTCATTCCTCTGAAGCCCGAGAACATAATATATTCCATTTTGACGAGGAAGTTTAAGATTACTAAGAAATTTCAGAACCCAAAAGAAAGTTTAAGATTACTAAGAATTGTCAGAACCCAAATGATTCCTACAGAAACAATCGAGCCCTTGAGTCACCGCGGTTCTCAAAATGATCAACTCCATAACTCGCCAAGAGGTACGCGACTTTGTTTTTCCAGAACCAGATATACGTCACGGCCTCAACAACCAACAGCAACCATACTGGGATCAAACTGGGGATGAGCAGCCGATTATCACCTGTGGATTGTCGGACTTATGTTCTCCCTGACCGTAAAATAATTGGCCCGGGTTTCGATTTATCAGCATTGCTCCTTCTCTGTAGATTGCTTGGTCCTCCTGCAGTTGCTTCTTTAGTTTTATTATCCTTCATGCTGGCTTGTTTATGGTGCGAGTCCGGGCTGATTGGGTTCTGCGGCATGGTTACCCTTTTGCTCTGTTTTCCATGTTCCTTCTCAAAAAAACAAAATTATAACCGAGGACTTCAACAAAATCCCCGTATCTTTCAGGAAATGATATCCTCACATATACATTTTTCACTCCTGTTATAGCACTTACCGGCTTTAGACAACATTTACATGATGATAACAGTTTCATTCGGAATTAGGCTGCACATTCAAAGTCGACTGGATTGGGGTCTGAAGACTCTGAACTCAGGTTTCCTCCACCAGCTGGGAAATCTGTTTCACCCAGATGGACAAAGAGATTGGGATTGGGACCGGTAAGCCACTCTAAAACGTGTGCGCAGCTTGAAAGCTGCGGCACAGCACATGTTTCTGCACAACTGTAATACTAACAATAAAAAGTCTTTATGGAAACCTACTGAACAAATATACTCTCACAAAATTGTCTACCACCCCTCGGCCCTCGCTGATTTAAAATAGCTTGCTTTCTTTATGAGCAACACATCAAATAATAAAATCACAGAGCACGCCTGATATACTATCAATTGACACAAACCATAAACAGAATTGCTGGATAACGATCATTAAAATAAGTACTCACAGTTCACGTTGAAGATTTGGAGGAGTTCACCTCGCGTTCCACGAATGTAACCTGCATTTATTGATCCACAAAACCATGCCACACCAGTTGCTACATCACTGCACACTTGTGATGGGAACGAGACATTTTAGAAGGTCAGTGCATGCAACGATACATTTTAGATGGCTTGACTTACATGACAATACACCTTCAGCCATCCATGTCAAGCAACCGAAGTCAGATTGATGCACTCTTTCTGCTTAAAAGCAAACTTCCACATAAGCCGTCATAACAGATCCAGGCGCATACCACAAACAATACAAGTTAATCTAAACAAAATACTTCAGTGTATCTTAACTAGCACGTAAACCCTCCCTTGAGAACAATCTACATTTGATCTTCTGATCTGCTTGATAAGTTACTTGAATAATCTTTTCAAATTCTGTATCTGACAGGAGCAACTGAACCTCTAATTGAAGTCTCAGTTTACTCTAATACAATGTGCTTAATCTTAATACCCAGACACAAGGTCCTAATATAGAAGCAACCAAAAGCTGTAAACACTGACCCATGTAAAACTGATGTCAACATAGAGGTCAGTGGGATGACACTCCTAATAATCTACGTCTTTGAATTAGTGATAGAACAAATTCTCCCAAAATCTTAATACTCATTTGTTGAATTTAAAATGCTCACGAGGCACCCACACACACACACAAAAAAAAAAACACAAGCTTCTTCAATGAAAGAGAATATCGTAAGAAGATGCCATTCCAAATCGTGAATCAACATAAAGAACTTTTACAGCAATTTTGTAACAGCAGAAATGGTTCACCACACAAATACACGCACATGAGCATAAGCTGTACAAGCATTCACAAACACAGTACCACCAAGTGTCATACTTGACAACGTTTAAATTTCCGTACAACCTTTGATATAGAAAAACCAGTCTCAACCTCAATGCCAGCTTCATAGCTAAAAGGTGTAACTACTAAGTACAAAAGATGTAGGAACACTCTTTGTTGAATTACATGCCAAGAAAACACAAGTACTAACAGACAATGAACACTGCCTTTTTAAAAAAAAAAACTAAACTGGAAGCATATTCGCTATATGTATGATATGGTTGGGCATTTTCACACATAGTTTTCGCTCTTTTGTATGGTTGGGCATTTCACCCTAATCCTAGTATGACTTTAACGAAGCGGTCAAACATGGTTCCATCAATTGTCAAGACCATGACAACACATTTATATATGCCTCCTAGCAAAACAAAACCTAAGAACCTTGCTTCTGGAGACGCAAGTCGTTAAGAGCAGATGCCATCAATTGCTCTCCAGTAACTGATCTACACTGTTTGACAAAATCATCCCTGGCCAGCTTTCCACCCTGCAACATTGAGCAATACCGAAAACATTTGATTCTTAGATGACATTTAATTGTTCATATATTTTATAATGCACAGAGAGACTATGAACCACAATTCTGAACCAGTGAAAGGAAGATTGCTCACCTTCAACTCGCATACCAAAGAGGAAAGTTCCTGAACTTTAGAAGGAGGAAGATAGCTCTTAATCTTCGAAATTAACATATCAACAGGGTATGCTCTTCGCACCGATTGAGCTGAAAATCCACAAAACAAAATCAGTTATCATCAATGAAACAAAATATAACATAAATAAAACAGATGTAACAAAAAAGCATAGAAGAAACATACCTGGCACATAATTCGATTTGTAGCTCACAACACACTCCGGAAGCACGTGTCTATTCATGTTGGTAGACCATATGACATACCACTTAGGATTCTTAGGATCATCTGCACCGTTGTCGAATTCCACACCAGAAGGGTAACATTGCTTAGAACCTGCCTCAATTTTTTCAACATTGCCTAGTATAACCCGGCACAAAATAGCATATTTTTCGCCATTATCATCCCGCTCCGACTGCCCAGCACTGTAGAGTTCAGCCATTACAACATCAAATTATCAACAATTCAAAAAACTCAAAGCCCTTAAATTAAACCGCCAAAAAAAGGAAATGAAAGTACCTTAGAAAAGGCACCGATAAATGCGAAAGATGAAGACCAACGCCATGCGACTGCGGCCCAGAAACCTTGCTGGGTGCGCCGAACCCATGTGTCAAAATGCCTTTCACATCGTTGCCCGACACTCCACACCAGGCGTATATGACATTGGCCGAGCCCCGAGCGGCCGTGGTGATCTCAATTTGCTTCTGAAAGACCTCCAATCGAGCCTTATCCAACGGCCCGTCCCGAACGCACTGATGAACTGCCGTCACAGCAGCCGCGAGATCAACCTTCTTCATCCCGGCGAGAAACAAATTGCTGCAAACAGTGTAAACCCTCTCAGCTTCTCCCACCAACCTCACATTCGGCCACTCCGAACTCCGCGGCCTTATTGACGACGTCACTTCGTCCTCATCCATCGGCCGTTCCTCCGTCCGCCTCTTGCCCAATACCCGACCCGATACGTTGATCCGTTTGTTGATTTGGACCTTGGGACTATCCGACCCGTCCACCAAATCCTCGCTGACAAACGCCCTAGGGAAGAAGGGCCTGGCGTTCACGTCAATCCAAGCGATCGATCTCTGACTCCCAGCCCGCAAATCAATCTGCAACATTCGCACAAAGTCAAACAAAACCGTTGACCCCTCGATTTCAACGCTGACGACCGCCTTCCGCTCCGCGAAACCCGAACGCAGAAATTCGACGATCGGGGTCGGCAAGTCATTCCAGGAATCGTTCTGGAAGAACATAACACGGGCCGGGGCGGCGCTCCGCTTGAAATTGGAGGGGTAGTGCATCCGATTGGAGGGCCGATTGCAGAAGTTTTTAGAGCTCGCCGAAGAAGACGACGGCGAAAGCATCCCCTGAGGTACCCTAACGGTGACAGATTGGACGATTTTCTTGGGGGTGGGGGCGGCGCTGGAGGCCATGGATTCTACTGTGTAGAGCTTTCGAGCTAATGCGACGGCCTCACAGAACTCAAAGAAACTCGTAGAATCAGGTAAATTTGCGTTGGCGTACGGATTTATTGGGCGGAATATGGAGTGTGAATTACTAGAACGCCCCTATATGGCGGTGCTTTGGTTTGAGTTGATGAAAGGGTAAACTCGGTAATTCACGTGTGGGCGCTTTTTGTTCGAATAGTTCGAGTATGAAAGGGTAAACTGGGTTATGCGGCTGTCGTATCTGTTTACTTCGGCCCAAAGAAAATCATTTATTAGAGAGAGAGAGCGGGAGGAGAGATGAACCGTTGGAATGGGTTTGATGATGTGGATATTTGTTGTTTGGATGAGTTTTTTATAGTGCAAAAGGCAGAGGGAACTAAATCCCTCTCGCGGTAGGAAACACGAAATCCCATTGAGAGAAGGAAACCCATCCTCACTGGGAAAATGAATAATAAACGGTTACATGTACACGTGCATGGCACGTGATAACGGAAATTATTGGGCTTTTTTTTTTGGAACGGATAATATATTCTTCACACGAATAAAGTGGAAGAATAAGTTGAAGAGGCTAGTAATAATTTGATTCAAATTTACCTTGAGCGATGATCAAATCTAGACTTCTCACTTACAAGTGAAGGAATACTACTAAATCTTCAATTCAACTAAGGTAAGGAGCATAATTAAACATATATTGTGCCTACTACGGTTTAATGAAAAAATATTTATGGGCTAAAGGGATTTTTATTTTATTATGTGCTTAATTAAGGAAAGTACAGGTACATAAGAATTCCTAATGCGAAGGACGCATCCAATTACTTTTCGGAGTAGGATTTTCCCTCCTAATCTCTCTCCCTTTCATTCTCTTCCTATTTAAATAGTTACGATTAAATCACGTCAACATCTTATATTGATTTTTGGAACAAAGCCCCCGAATCAAGTGATTCGGGCTCTTGAAATTTTATCCAACAGCTAAAAACATAGGTCATTTTTAAAAGTTATAATAATTTTAGTCATTGGATTAAATTTCAAAGGTCCAGATCACTTGATCCGTGGGCTTTGGTGGAAGAGATCCGGCTCTTCCCCTGTTTTATAGAGAGAAAATGACAAAAAAGAAAGTGTGAACGGAGAGAAGGGAATGAAAAATGATTAGGAGGAGAGAGAATCGTACTCTTTAGTTTTTTCCCATTCTTTTAAAACATTATATCCTATTAGGGTTATGTACTCTATGGGTTTGGCTTCTCTACTAATTTAAATCCAACCTTTCATTCCTGAAGGATTGAAGAGGAACTTCTCTAAAAATATTTCGTGACTTATTCACAGAATTTTTGTGTTTATAATCGAAATTGTTCATATTATAAATCACTCTATAAGGACATTTTCTGCAAAAATAATATTGTTTAGTCATCGAATTGTATAAAAACACACAAACGAATATGATAGATACATTACAAACCATCTAATTTATTTGCGATAATTGATCGATTAAACGATATTAATCTTAATTGAATTTTTTTCTTTTGTTTGCAGAGACGAATTTTATAAAATGATTTGTAATGCAAACGCTTTCTACCATAAACACGAAGTATTGTAATTAGAATGTTTTGATGAAAACTCTTTCTTAACCTTAAGGAATTAAGCTCCTTTAGATCGAAGTATTTATTTTATTAGAAAAACTCAGTTATGGATCGAGGATTTCTCGCTTATATTGGTTTTCAGTGCAACAATAAACAACCTTCTGGGCTGGGTCTAGGGATGGGCAAATACTCATCGGTTATGGGTAACCGCGGTTACCCGTCCATTTAAATTTCACGATTACGGTTATGGGTAACCGTTTAGATAAATAAACGGTTATGGGTATAACTGAAACACCCCAACCCTTCTTAGGGTAATTCAACGTTCTAAATCCGTTTCCAATGTCCGTTTTCCCAAATTCAATTTCTATTATATAGTTTTATTTATTGGACTCTTTATGTGCTTAGGAACAATTATTGTGACGTTTCCGTCTTCGCTAGTGGCGCAGCTTTTGGCGGCGAAGTACAGTGAGTGGACCCCTTCTAAAATTACATGATTTGATAATTTAGTTGCATAAATGATTAGCATGCCTACGAATTTATGATTTGATTTATGTGAAGCTTGATGATTTAAGATATTGATTATCGTCTCGCGTTTTGGTGAGGAATTAATTTTTAGCCTATTTTGAGCTATATTTTAATATATCGTATTTTCTATAAAAACCATGAACTGGTAGACTATCTGATAGATGACGATAGGATGCTAGAACATGTTTTTGAACCCCTCTTTATAGTGTAGACGATGATCGGTAACCTACGCTATGAAGTGGTATTTACGAGAGACGTAACTATTTGTGCGTACCTAGTGGACACTATGCCGCCTGGGGCGAGGATCTGGTGTTGGCATGTAGGCCGGGAGAAATAATCCCTAGCGAAAGGCTGAGGGACACGGAGACAGGCATTGGGCCGGGAGGGAGTTATCTCTGGCTACGGGCACAGAGACTGAGGTGCAGGCACTGGGCCGGGAGTTATATTTATTCAGTGATCTTTCTAGCAGCACACCGCGTTTACGAAACGATTTATGAGACGTTTATTGCTTTGATTCCCGCGATGATATTCCGCGATATGGCTTTTGAGATATATTTGGCATGCTAGGATTTTTATTAAATCCATCACTTATTATGCTAGTAGTTTTCATTATTAAACTTTGGGGGTTAGTATGTTGATAACTGTTTTATTATTATTATATATATAAACTTGGTCCACTCACCTTTGTTTTGCGCCCCCATTCAGGACTTAGAATCAAGGCACATAATCCCGGCGTCAGGACACTTCCGCAGCAGCATCTTCGGATCCTCTCGAATGTAGGACTCACTCCTTTATTCATTAAATTTTATCTTAATTCTTCTTAGTGATTAGGTTTAGTTGTATGCTCTGAGCACGTTCCTAAAACTTTTAACTCTTAGTATTTTAAATTTCTAACCCTTATTTATTTCTTATTCTTAGCTTTTGTATCAATTAATGGCTTTCGTCACCCTCGGGTGTCGGCCAGCACGTGTCTATCCTGGTATTCGGGGAATATCAGGGTCGGGGCGTGTCAGATTGGTATCAGAGCGTGGTTTGTTCAGAGCATACTTAGGATTCTATTCAATTCTCGTTTTGTGTTGGTTATGACATCATTTGGATGTCACGACTTCCGGATTTTGTGCCAGTCGGCGCAATTGTGCAAATCTTTCTCTGTTTGAATTGTCACCTTCTGGTTGAAATTCAAGAATTTGTGTCGGGATTGTGCCTCAACAGTGATGAAGAGGATTGTTGAACGACTTTAAACATCGGATTGATACTCTACGACGTGCATCCCTTGGGAATGAAGGGTAGAGTCAGTATTACTTGGAAGCGACGTGTTTTAGAAATCTCAATGAGCGGAAGTTTGGTAAAGACCAGCTGTATATTCGAAAATGGCGATGCCACTCTGCAACATGCGTTCCCTAGGAATTGCGGGCGGAGTTGGCTCTACATCGAAATCTTGAGAAACTCCTCAGTAGCAGACGTTATTCTCATTAATTTCCAAATGAGTTGCAATTCTTGTTGTTGTTATAGTTGGACTTGGATGACGAATATCCAGCCTTTTTTGGATAAACAAATTCCTTGAACTTCACCTGGGTTTGGTACTTGGTGGTAAACCCTAGTTCCTCGTCTGCGTACTTTTCGGCGAATGTGAACTTAGTCTCTTGCTTGCAGCCTAAATGTTCAGCCTTGTAATTTTTAGTGTAATGGCTTGAGACTCTATCATATTCATCATTGTACGAAGATCGAACTTTACTCTGAATTCCCCTGAACTCATTGAGCTTTGGTTTGCTCAAGGGCATCACTTTAAGGTAGCTAATCGTGTCACTACATGATTACGCAAGCTGCTTCGTATTTTCTTCTTAGTCATTCTGTTGATTCAGAAGTTCGGTTCTATATTTAATTTCTGAACTTTGAAGCAACTCTCACAAAGTATTGTGAATCTCGAAGTGTTTTTGACCTCGTCAAATCTTATTATCAGTTCTTAAATATTCCTGAGTTTGGACCTATTTCCTTCTTGGTTAAGAAACCAGTTGACCATACTGTGATGATTTGCAAAATAATCATAAACAGTTACTTCTATTTCTGCATCTTTACCTTCCTTTGCTTATTTGTCTCTTAATATGAAATTGGATCATGCCGGAACATAACATGAGGGTGTAAAAAAAAAAAAAAAAAAAAATCTTTGTTCTCGGCATGGTTTCTAGTTCAAATCTCGATATCTTGTACTCTAGATTATAATGGACTTGTTTTGATTCTCAAATTCTTGAGTATTCTTTCAACCTTCTCGACATGGTTTCTCGCCTAATCAGTGATAAATTCACGATCGATCGTTTCGGTGAAAGTGGGCACCCAGTTCGTGTTGATTCGGACATGAATGTTGGGAGCATAATCTTTTCACAAGCTTACCAGACTTATCATAAAGAGTTCTTCGTGGGTGTGAAGTTTGAGCCGTATTTTGGTAAGAGACTGGTGAAAATTGTGGTGCAGAAGGTCAGCATATTGCATCACCATCTTACTAGAATTCAATGGCATCACATCGGTTATTTTCCAACGATATGTGTTCGTCTCGACGCATATTTCCACTGCTTCACTTCTGAACCTTATTGTTGTGAGTACGTGGTTGTTAAAACATTTCTAGCAGATCTGTTTGGTGCATTCTGGAATGTCACTGCAAGACGGTCAAGCGAGAATTGGATAATCTTTGCATTTATCTAGAAAGAAATATGCAACTAAGCAAAAATGGAGAGGTGGATTGAGCGCTACAACTGTTCCCAAGAGATGCTGCGTGTTAAAGAAGATGACTTCTCGTTTTCTGCTTGCTTGGTTCGAGTTTTTGGGTCTACTACTAACATGGTAGCCAATTCTCTTGAATCCCAAGGTACAATTTTCAAATGGGTTGTTTATTGGCAAAATTTTGGAGTAGTTGGTCACAATTGGAAGAACTGAGGAGAATATGATGCTTGGTGCTGGATAGAGTTTTACGACGGCAGTTTCTGTTTTATTTGGTTTGGGGTATGGCACTTTTGCGACATGGTATGAAAGTTGCTATATGCAACATTGGTTGATAGAGGAGTTGCGCGAGCTTGTATTTGGAGGATCGAATTTTCGACGTGTGAAATTATTCATCCTCAGGAAATTACTACTTGCTTATCGAGACAATAAATGTGAGGTCGATATTACGGGCTGCAGACCGATATATCGATAGCTTATTTGTTGGGTTCGTCAAGCAAGTGGGCAAGAAGATTTGTCTACAGCAGCTGATGCAGATTCGGAATTGTTATTCTTGGGACTCAACCTAAAGGCACATCTATTCTCGGAATATGTGACGTTTCAAATTCTTGGGCGAGACCCACTCTCATTTTTCAGTTTTGGTTTTCAGTTTAAGTATTTTGAACTCCCTTTACTCTAGTTAATTGTTTTGACGTTACAAATGTTTTTGGAAAAGCATTTCTGTTTTCATTTTTAAGTTGATTTGAGTTTTGATCTATATATTAGTACATATCTATTTTGGCGTTATCTGGCCTTAAATTATTTTGTGTTTTCAACTGTATATTTTATTAAAGTATGTTTTCTATTTTTACACGGATGGGGAAAGAAAGTATGAGCCTGGAGGCACGAAAGATGGAATCATTGCAGCCGATCGCGACGGCGTGGCATTTTCCCTTTTGTGCAACCGCTCTGATTTGATTTCTTCGTTACGTATATATATGTGTATCCTTTCTCGTATTTTCGAGTTTTTCAGTGTAGTATGTTATTTTAAATTTCGAGGACGAAATTTTTTATAAGGGTGGTAGATTGAAACACCCCAACCCTTCTTAGGGTAATTCAACGTTCTAAATCCGTTTCCAATGTCCGTTTTCCCAAATTCAATTTCTATTATATAGTTTTATTTATTGGACTCTTTATGTGCTTAGGAACAATTATTGTGACGTTTCCGTCTTCGCTAGTGGCGCAGCTTTTGGCGGCGAAGTACAGTGAGTGGACCCCTTCTAAAATTACATGATTTGATAATTTAGTTGCATAAATGATTAGCATGCCTACGAATTTATGATTTGATTTATGTGAAGCTTGATGATTTAAGATATTGATTATCGTCTCGCGTTTTGGTGAGGAATTAATTTTTAGCCTATTTTGAGCTATATTTTAATATATCGTATTTTCTATAAAAACCATGAACTGGTAGACTATCTGATAGATGACGATAGGATGCTAGAACATGTTTTTGAACCCCTCTTTATAGTGTAGACGATGATCGGTAACCTACGCTATGAAGTGGTATTTACGAGAGACGTAACTATTTGTGCGTACCTAGTGGACACTATGCCGCCTGGGGCGAGGATCTGGTGTTGGCATGTAGGCCGGGAGAAATAATCCCTAGCGAAAGGCTGAGGGACACGGAGACAGGCATTGGGCCGGGAGGGAGTTATCTCTGGCTACGGGCACAGAGACTGAGGTGCAGGCACTGGGCCGGGAGTTATATTTATTCAGTGATCTTTCTAGCAGCACACCGCGTTTACGAAACGATTTATGAGACGTTTATTGCTTTGATTCCCGCGATGATATTCCGCGATATGGCTTTTGAGATATATTTGGCATGCTAGGATTTTTATTAAATCCATCACTTATTATGCTAGTAGTTTTCATTATTAAACTTTGGGGGTTAGTATGTTGATAACTGTTTTATTATTATTATATATATAAACTTGGTCCACTCACCTTTGTTTTGCGCCCCCATTCAGGACTTAGAATCAAGGCACATAATCCCGGCGTCAGGACACTTCCGCAGCAGCATCTTCGGATCCTCTCGAATGTAGGACTCACTCCTTTATTCATTAAATTTTATCTTAATTCTTCTTAGTGATTAGGTTTAGTTGTATGCTCTGAGCACGTTCCTAAAACTTTTAACTCTTAGTATTTTAAATTTCTAACCCTTATTTATTTCTTATTCTTAGCTTTTGTATCAATTAATGGCTTTCGTCACCCTCGGGTGTCGGCCAGCACGTGTCTATCCTGGTATTCGGGGAATATCAGGGTCGGGGCGTGTCAATAACCGTTTAGATAAATAAACGGTTATGAGTATAACCGTTTACCCACGAAATTTAAATGGGCGCTTATGGGTATTAACCGTGGTTATAAACGGGTAACCATTTACCCATTTATTTTATATATGTAAAATTAACACAAACCATGTTCCCTATCAGACAAAATTTAGATCAATGCTATTGACTATAGTGCATGATTTCTATAGATAATATAATATAGTTTTCCTTAACCACTTTAAATTTCATGATCCATTATATATATTATGTTAATATTTTACATTCCGAGTCAAATAACCTAAGAATACTGTCTTTTAACAGTTTTCGTAACCCAAGAATACTTAGCAAATTTTATATTACCTTCATTGCTAACAGTTAAAAATATCGTCTGTAAACTATTATTTCAATTATTAGAATGGTATACGGACTTAAAAAATTAAAATGCGGAAATGTATGATGAATGTACCTATAACGGTGTTTAATTGTTAGAAAAACAAAATTATGACAAATTTTTCTTTTTTAATTTTCAAGTTGTTAAAAAAACACGTAGACGGGTGAAAAATAAGTAAATGGTAAAAAATAAAGGATAAACGGGTTTAAAAATGATAAATGGGTAAACGGGTTTAAAAATGATAAATGGGTAAACGAATACTAAATGGTTACGATTAAATGAGTACAAGGTTATGGGTATGGTTAACCGTTTATAAACGGTTATGGGTATATGTATAACCGTTTAGACATTTACTCAACGGATAAACGGTTATACGGGTATGAGAATAAATGGTTATGGATAAATAACCGAAGTTATCCGTCCGTCGTAACAGTTTCCATCCTAGCGGGGTCATCTTAACCAAACCCGGTTCACTTGTATTAGGGATTTCATGTTTTTGGCTTCCCAAAACCAAAACACTCGTTCATCGGAAGAAGGAAGCAAAATCAATGTCCTGGAGTTGAACAAATTCTGTCTTCCGACCAAACTGAAACCCCTGCTTCTGCCCAATCCACCAAAACCGGTGAGTCTACTTTGTCAATCAGTCTCTCATGTTCCCTTGTCTCTTCATTTCAATTTCCAAAGACACAA
This sequence comes from Malus fusca, assembly GCA_035220775.1. NCBI lineage: Eukaryota > Viridiplantae > Streptophyta > Magnoliopsida > Rosales > Rosaceae > Malus > Malus fusca. The sequence goes on along the minus strand of CM069073.1, from coordinate 46,450,680 downwards.
ATTTCTTTCTTTTCTTTTCTTTTTTTTTTTTTTTTTTTTTGTTGCAATTTTGGGGCTGAACTCTAGTGTTTTGCAATTTGGGGCAGATGAGGGAACTTTCGTTGTACCTACATTTTCCTGGCTGCCAAACAAAAATATTAATGGTTATGTTATGTCTGCTGGCTTTTGCATCATTGCTGGTAAAAGATTAGAAGTGTTTGCAACTGGGATAAGGATTTTTTTGTTTATTTTTATCCAAGCGATAGTCGAATCTAATCTAAACTACGATGAGGGGGATTCGAACCGGGATATGTTAGTGTAAATTTAATGTTTCAGTGGAAGACATTTTGAGACTGTTTTCGGAGGATCCGAATTTTAGATTTTCTTATGTTTTATTGTTTTTGTGTTATATGCAAATGGCAGTGCTGTTGATCTGCTATAATTTTGGGTGGAAATGTCGGCTCCATTGACGCCGTCGAAGAGACCACATGAGGAGAGCCTTGCAGAGACTAATGGGAAAGGGAAGTTGCAGAAGTCTGAAAATCAAGCTTCTGAATTCTCCCCTGGCAATGTTGCTTTCCGGGTACTATGCCCCGCGTCCAAAGTTGATAATGTCACTGCCACTGGGGAAGGTGGCTCTGTCATATCACAGATTTTTCAAGAAACTCTTGTAAAGGTCAGAATTGAGGAAGCTGTCCCGGGATGTGATGAAAGAGTTATTGTCGTGGGTTCTGATGGAGATAATGATGTTGGTAGCGAGCATAGAAAGGAGGATGGCGTTGAAGAGGCAAATGTGGATGAAAACCATGATGGTACTAAGGAGCCAAGAGAAAGGGATGAAACTCGGGAATCGGTTCCTATTGAAGATTCAAAATCTGATCTTGACGATTCGAAATCTGATAATGTACCTCCATCTTTGCTGAGGGCTCTGAAACTTGTTTTTGAGAGAATGGTTGAAGGGGAAACCGAGAGCGATGGAGCGGATGAAGAAAGTAATGTGTCTTTGACATTTGTTTGCAGATTACTAGTCCTTTCATCCCAAGTGGGATGCCTCTTGGGAAAGGGTGGTAGTGTTATCAAACAAATGTCATCTGAAAGTGGGGCACAAATCCGGATCCTTCCCAGAGATAAACTTCCGTCATGTGCGGCAGTTTGCGATGAACTAGTTCAGGTAACTTCAAATATCACTATATATTATGTAATACTATCAACCATTGCTGCAGAATACCTTATTTTATTTTAGTCAAGATATGAATAAGTGAGTCGTGCCTGCTTTAACGTTTTCGTCACTCAGATTTTATTTAATCAGCAGGGTTGTCAAAATGCTCATGCAATGCAATAGTGCGGATGTAATATTTACGCATTGTATGTAATCTTTAAGCATTGGAAATTTGCACAGTACACTAGAATTTGGTTTACGTTTATATGTTGATGATTCTGATGCATAAATTTCTATTTGGACATCGTATTTTGATAATTATGCTGCAGATTTCGGGGAACATTGATGCAGTTGGGAAAGCTATTGAATATGTTTGCCGGCAGCTTTTGGATAATCTGCCTCATGATAGTGATGCTTCCCTTGCCAACACCACTGGGACATCATCTAATTCATTCGGTCAACCTCTTCTAAGACCAGAAATACATCCACCACCTAACCATTCTGAAGGGGCTCCTGATATTTATCAGCCTGGAGATTTTGCTGCTCATCCAGTAAACCCTAAATTGCATGGAAGTGGCATCCCTGGTAGGATGAAGCGTTCTCAGGAAGTCCTAACTTTCCAATTATTGTGCCCTGAAGAGAGAGTAGGCGGTGTAATTGGCAAGGGAGGAACCATAATAAAGACACTTAAGCAAGAGACAGGCTGCGAAATCAGGGTTATGGAAGGTGTGCCGGACTCAGACGACCGTCTTATTGTTATATCTGGTCCTGCGGTATGGTTTTGGATTTTTCTTCTTATTGCACACGTGTTTTTTGCACACACAAAAGAAAAACGATACACACACATTGACAAATAGAGGCACACACAAGCATGCACACGGACACAACCTAAGCTGTTTGACTTACAATTTACTATTGCAGCACCCAGATGATAGGATATCACCTGTCCAAGATGCTGTTATTCGTGTGCAAAGTAGGATATTCAGGGCTGTACCTAATAGCAAGGAACAATCCATGATGACGAGGCTTCTTGTTTCCTCTAATCAAATAGGTTGTCTCCTCGGAAAGGGTGGTACCATTATTGCGGAGATGAGAAAGTTATCTAGGGCCCATATCCGTATAATGGGGAAGGGTCAAATTCCGAGATGCGCTTCAGTTGATGAAGAAGTAGTTCAGGTGTGTTTTCCTTAGTGCATGCTTGGTTCTTTGAGTCTGAAAAGGTTGGCCATATCTCTATCTTGGGTATCATTATGTGAAGTGGCTGCTTTTGCTTCTTGGTTTAGTTGCTGTAAACTTTATGTGGATTTGTTCATGTTGTTGATATTAATAGTCCAGGAATGCTGTCTTTGTTTGCACCCAAGTGTTCCGTGTTTTATCATATTTAACAAACACGGCCTTTTTTTCTAATCAGCTGTGCTTGCTGCTAAATGGTTCCTCTCATTACAGATAAATGGAGAATTTGAGGCCGTTAAAGATGCTCTTCTGCAGATTACCACTAGGTTGCAGCATCACTTTTTTCGTGATGCATTTCCTTCTATACATTATCATCAAAATCCTGCGTTTTTGGATCAACCTCCATTTCAATCATATCTGAGGAGGGACTTCTCACCTCCAGGAATGCATTCTAATTTAGGCCCATCGTTGCACAAGTTTGATGCTGTTGGTGGCCTGCCCCCTCATGGTAGTTTTCATCCTCACGATGATCATGCTCCCTTTGTGCACAATATTCATAGGTTAGGTGCCCGCCCACATTTATCTGAGAGAAGACCTTGGGGCCCTCAGGTATTTAGTTGTTATAGACACTTTTACTTATAGTTCTGCTTTAGATGGTTTCTGTATTTCTCCACATACATCTGTTTCAACTTTTGTTGATTTTTTTCAGTCAGGTGCTTCAAACTTTTTCATCATATGCTTGTTTCATCTTGAGATAATTATATGTGTGGAAATTGTTCTTCACTGTATGTTAGTTTGAAACGGGCAAGTTTAATTGTACGTAAGTTGCCGATTTACGTTTGTATCCCAAACTTGTCCACAGGGACTTCATGAAGGTGGTGGTCCACTAGGCTTGCCAAACTTTCCAGGTGCTCCTCAAAGAAGAATTCCAGGGTTTGGAGGAAGCCAACCAGCAATAGTTACCAACACCACTGTTGAAGTTGTTGTGCCTAGTTCCCTTGTTCCTATTATAAATGGAGAAGATGGTGAATGCTTGAAGCAAATACGTCAGGTACATTCTTGATCTGACCATGTTCGCATAAAGGAAGAAAACATGGATTAGTAACATATTATTAAATAGAGGGCTGTGAGGATATTTGGAAATGGAATGAAATACATGACCTTGCTTCCCTTTTAGTTATAAAATTTAATTAATGACTGAGAACCCTGTAAGTATATGGGGTAGTGTACATCTGCTCAGAAAAACTGCTCCCACCTGATTGACGTTTGCTTGTTCATAATCGCCCTTCCCCATTACTCCTAATTCCACAAAATTAGGTCACCAATTTTTTCTATTGCATTTGCACAATGTTAATTAGAGAATATATGTTCGTCACTTCATACATAGTCTACTTATGTATAGAATCGAATTAATTGTCAGGATACACCAGTTGAACTAAAACCAATGGAGTGGCATAGATAGATAGAAATATGGAGAAAGAAGGGAGGTGTGAAATTAAGAAAGAAAGAGGGCCGCGAGAGAGGACAGAAGAGGGTAGTCTAGGATTTCAATATTCTTCAATTGTTTGCATAATCAAGTTTAAATTCGTACGCTACATTAAGTGGATCTCACTATGCTGGGTGTTATATGCAACAGGCCTTGCCTTGCCTTGTGCTTGGAAATAAATTGAGCTGTTTGCAATATGCCAATTATCGTTATTATTTTTGTAAAAAAACCTCAAATTCGATTGGCCTGTCCTTTGCTTACTGTGTGCTTGGTTTTCATTGCATGATAAAGTTCAACTTACAATTTTATTGGAATTTGGAAGCGTATATATAGATACATATATTTAATTGTTTATGATTCTACAGTTCCATTTAGTAAGAACATGCTTTGTTGCATAGCATTTACACTTCTAATATGACCAACACTGTTCCAGATTTCTGATGCAAAAGTTACCATTACCGAGCCCAAGCCTGGAGCAGTTGAAACTGTTATTATAATATCCGGAACACCTGAACAAACGCACGCTGCGCAGAGCCTTATTCAAGCATTTGTGATGAGTGAGACCGAATCTTCTTGATTTAGGGTAATACTTTTCTTCTTCTTAATTTGGTCATCATAACTGGGTATATTTATAGCACAAATAGCACAATATATAGAAGTTGGTATTATATACAAATACACTGTAGCACAATAATATCAAATTATGCTTTTGTTATTGTTTTGTTATAAGTCAGGTCTCTCATGCTCTTGCTAAGTTGCATGAAAAAACACTTCATATAGTTTGTAACGTCTGCTATTTGAAAACAGTTTGTCAGCTGAAGACTTTGAAGATTTAGATCCCCAGAACCATAATGTTGCAGTCCCAATAATCGTGAGATTTCTGAACCTAACAGTGCAAATTCGTTGGTCCATACATGAAGAGTGTTCCTCCTTCTCTAGTTATCCGAGGATCCCTTTTGGCATCCATGAAAGTTAAAGAAAAGACTGGCTTGGATAATGAGGTTGTAGTAAGTTTCGAGAAAGTTCTAATATCACATTCTAACCTGTCTTGTGTATCTGATAATCTGAGCATGTGTGAAACTTTTATATAAAATGTTAGATAACCTTGCCATGTCAATTTTAAGGTAAATCCAGTCTAAACTATTTTTTTCTCGAAAGGAAATAAAAAAAAAATTCAGAAAGTGTGACAACTTTGTCTTTCATTCATTTCTGTGTGCGTCTGCGCAATGAAGCATGCCTTACCATTACTTCCTAGTACATGCTGAACTATCCTTTTTCAGTAGGACTCCAATTAATGACTTTAATGTTAATATCAGAACAGTAAACAAACCCGGTCCATGTCAGGTGCTTAGATGAGTTTAGATATTTACTCTTGTGTTTGGCAAACATTTGGTTACCTTGTTTTGAAGTGAATGTCTTGATTAGAACAGTTTTAGTTAAGGTTCAGGTTTGTATGCTGTCTTTCGTACTGGGCTTCTTTTTCTCTCTAACTATAGATTGTAACATGCAACATAGAATCTATAACCTCCATTGTGCCTATACTGAAAATCTGATTAATTACAGAGGCAAGTTGTTGCATGTCTTAACCTTGGATCCATGTTGACAATACGGTGGATGGTGTTGCGTAATTATTTTCTTTTATTTTGTGCTTAAATATTCTTGTTTAAATATAATGTCTTATTTATTTCTGGTAGGGTGAACATTTTTATGGTATGATCAGCATAAATCACAACATAGTGTTTAAAGTTTGACCCCATCTGACTCATCTGTCGTTGCCATTATTAGAGAAACTAGCTCAGTTTCGTTTACCTATTGTGAAAATTCAGTGGTATCGAAACCTCTGAGGATAAGTGGGAAAAAGAATTAGGTTTAGGCTAGGTAAAGAGTTTGGTTCCCTTCACCGGAAATAAGGGAAGTCCAACTTGCCCTACCGAAAAGCCTTCATAAATGAATTAAGAGTAACCGGAGGGTGTGTTATAGTATATAGTACTATCTTGTTAGCTTAAAGATATAAGCATTTACGAAACTGTTTGTTCTCAAATATTGTTTCCCTAATCCACATTCCTTTATTTTGGTTGTTCCTTCCATTTACTTTTTCTCTTGTTTGAGAAATACATTGCAACCCTGACCAGTTTGATAGCTTCAAACTTTAGGAGATATTGAAAATTACAGACTTTATTACTGTTAGGGTTTTGCTGGAAACAATTAATCACACACTACTCAAACCTATATTTAAGATATATATATATATATATATATATATGTGTGTTGTATAAATAGGGAAAAGGGACTACTACTGCTCAGTGTGGAAGGGCTTGTATTTCTTGACATCGGTTGCCAGACCTTGAATGGATGCAGCAGCTGCAACAAGCGAAATCACCAAGCACACCCAGCTCAGAATCTTCATCCAAGTCCAGGTGAAAGTGAACTTGGGGATTTTTGTCCTTGCCATGTACATCTCTATCGGGAAGTAGACTGTCAGCGGCCAGAACGAGGCTGCTCCGAGCAATCCCAGGAAGTCGTTGAAGAACGGGAACAACATGGCCAAGATTGCGGTCATCACCACGTATGCAGTCCTCCACACCAATCTGAAGGAGTTGACGCATAATTGACCGCAAAACGGAATGTTAATGGGGTACTCGCTGTTGATGAACTTGCTATCCGGCCACCGTTCGGCGCATTTGCTTTCCACGAACCCGAATATGGGCTGGCAGAAGACCTGAAGAAGATGATCATGTCATGCACGCGGTCTTGTATAAGAAACAGTAAGAGTATTGTTATTTATACCATCGCAACTGCCAATTGTATTGTGTACCATCTCTCTAATACAGGTACGTTTCATTCAGATGTGTAGTTGCATGGGTAGATCGGTAATGTGCCAATTTAGATTTTGAATTATTACGCGATTAAAAATTACGTCCATAAACTCTTGTTTTGGAAACATCGGCCCTTAAACTAATTAAAATATGTCAGTTACATCCCTAATATAAGATTTGAAGCTATTATATTCAATTTTTAGTCAATTAAGTTGCGTGACTTGCATGTGATACACTTTGGAGGGTATATGTCTGTTTTTCATCAGTCTAAGGAATTAATAAGTTTTTTGAAAAAAAGAGTAAAGAGAGTTTAACTTTGGAGGATAAACAAAAAATTAGATTTGCAACTAATATGCAATGCTAAGGACTCATAGGCAAGAAAATAATAGTATTACCTCTAAAATGTGTCACATGCAAGTCATGTGACTTAAGTTGACAAAAAATTGAATAAAATAGTTTTGAATATATTAGTAAGGATGAAACTAGTAGTTTTTAATGAGTTTTGTGACCTATTTTACAGAGTTAATAGTTTAGGGATTTAATTTTACTCGGTTGATAATTCAATGACTAAATCGACAATTCACCTTAGATAGATAGATTATTCCACCTCTACTAGAACGATGGTACCCAACATAGTCATGGTTAATAAGGGCTTAATTACCTGGTAAGCACCGATTAGGTGGATGGCGATGCAAATGTTGGCGATATCAACAAGCCAAAAGGGTTCATAGAATCCGAAACCGGTGAGAAAGTTTCCGGGTGCATCATTCCCAAACGCTGCATAACCAACGCAACCGCAGAGAACGTAGAACAGGGTGGTGGTCGCAATGCCAATGCTAGTTGCCCTCTTCATGGCTTTGTTCTCTGCCGGGGGTGATTTCAGTGTGTCCTGCAATTAGGCCAATTCCATGAGCCACAACCATAATCTTTTAGGATTATTCTTACTCCACAACCTATAAATTTTCACTTTCAGCAGTGTCTCTAGTAATTAAAACGGGAGATGATTTTCATACATCTCTTTCAGGGTTATCTTTTGTCATCGGATTGAGTAAATTAAACGGAAGCAACAAATAAGATTAAAAATGAATGTGTAGAAACTAGATAAATAGTTTGTGTTATTATTTTAAATACACATCACCTTTTTTGTAAGGAGAAAATGACTTGCCTAGCAAATCACTTCGATGATGATCACCCACCCCTTGTTTTAGACTCTTTTGGTGTGAAACTACTTGCTTTTTATTATAATATATCGCCATTTTTATTAAAAATTCCAACCCAAAAATGTATAAAGTTTTTCTGTCAAACTTAATAAGAAATGTTCTTTTTTTTAAAATTATCATAAGCACTTTTACTCAATTCAAAAGCAATTTTCTAACAAGACACTAATTGTAGGTATAACCACAAATAAACCAAATTTTCTTCTATAATACATACCACTGAGTGATATAGAAAATTAAAACAGTTAGATGTTACAATAGGAGTGGTCCAAAAGGAAAAAGGAAAAAGCTAAGGAGACCATCTACAAAATATAGTTTACGTACATGACATCTCTAGCATCACTTGGTCCATAAATACAATAGTTAAATCTTGTATAAGACTTGTATCACATAGTAGTATATGTAACCGAACCCAAACTCAAAGAATCAAACAATCATGCCAAAACAAAAAGAAAATAAAGACATGATATGCACATTTTCCTTTAATATTTATTATGGTATAGAATTTAAGGAAAACTAATGAAAATGGTTTGAAAATTTTGAGTTTTAACGATAAAGATAAAATAAAGGATAAAGTGAATAGTATCAGAATTGACTTTTTAGTGTAAAAATATGATTTTTCGTTAAAATAAACAGTACCTGAAACTTTTCGTTAAAATTCTTTAGAATTTGTCCAATTTGAAGATAGTGAGTTCCGTTTGAAAATGGGACAACTTAAAGGAGATTTGACTAAACCACGATTCACTCATTCATATTTCATGTCTCATATTTCGGAGGAGAAAGACGTGACAAATGACAACGACCTAACTTATTTTATATAAAGAAAAAAGGATGGACGACAAGAAAAGTAGAAAGAATTTCATATCTTTTTTTTTTTTTTTTAATAAGGTCCACCGTATTTGATGGCCCAAATTTTGCCTTTGTGGACCACCTTTGATGATGGTCCTCTTGGAATCTCTTATAAAGTGGGCTGTACGGTTAAAAGAGTTAAATAAAAACATAATACACACACACATACATACATACATACTCGAATAACAAAATTAAAAACATGCTTTTAGTGAGATGTGATTTTTTTTAATTATTTATAATTTTTAGATTGAATAAACTAAGAAAAAATAAACAAAATTAGCATAAAGAAAGAGAAAATGAGTTCGCAGAAATCTTTTTTCTATAGTCGTATGTAGCAGGCTATATATTAGATTAGAAGAAATCAACATGTTTTAACTTTTGACTCTTCATTTTCTTACCAAATGATATCGTATTTTACAAACAAGGACATCAAGCATAAAGTCCTAAGCATTTCATTTTTTTTATAAGATAATATTTTAAAGTACTTTAATTTATGAAAATGAGACTCTAATGCAAGAAAATAAATGGTACTTTTGACAACTGATTTAAGCATGTCGCTTTAACTTTTCATTTAAAGGTACATAATCTTCTGGAAATTTTGAACCATTTAACTTTATGGTTACCGACAACGTAAAGCTTCCAAATTATGTTCCATTTTGGTGATGCAAAAACAAAATTTTTTGTAACATTTATTAATTGTCTTTTTGTTAGAATGGAGAGGTTACCGGACCACTTCCATTCCAAAACAGTTTCTCACTTTAGGTCCGTATCACTTTAAGTTATCGGACGTTTTTCTCTGGCTAACTTCAGATAAAACCTAAATCCAATTTGCCACTTGCTTAATTATTGAGTAAATTATCAAGAAAGATCCATTCAGAAAACCAGACACTCCATGCTTCCATGTTTCTCTACAAAAAGATGGATTTTATATGTATCTAGTAAAAGAAATATCTCGACGCACTAAATTGACTTACTTATTAACACGAACTTTAAAATAGATGGATCATACCAATGCATGTGAGATCCATTTGTATTAAAAAAAAAATGCGTAAACAAACATTGTAGTTTTGTGTGTTCAAATTCTCGATTTTTAAAACGATAATTATGAAGAGTAATCATAGATAAAATCGAGATATGAGTTAAGATAAGATTGGAAATGAGCATATTTAATATCCGACCTACATCTGGACTCTATATATCGACCCTATCTTAATTTTTAAGGGAATTTTAACGAAAACTTCTGGTACTGGTCACTTTAATGAAAAATTATATTTTTACACTAAAAAGTCAATCGTGATACTATTCTCTTTACCCTTTATTTTGTCATTATCGTTAAAACTCAAAGTTTTTAAGCCATTTTCATTAGTTTTCCTAATTTTTTATAGGTGTATATATATATATATATATATATAAGTGTTATTGGCACTCCAAAAATCTCATTCTGCACTTCTCACAAGTGTATTTTTCTTTCCAAATATAAAAAGTTTGGAATGTAGATAAATTTTTTTGAAATATCAATAACAATTCCCTATATATATATATATAAACTAGCACAGTTGTGTCACCCCCAACATTTAACAAGGCACGCATATCAAGTTGCACACGTAAAAGAATATAGTGCCAAAATATTTTGTTTCGATTGGTAAGGACAAAACAAGCCATGCTGCATGCATGTGAGATATACATACCTAAATCATTGATATATCTGACAAACGTACACGCCCTGGCAAGCCGCGTGGTCGTATTGTTTTGTTCATTTGCGCTTCCCGCTAAACAATTAGCAACGTTGCTAGCTAATTGAGATTATGTTTTGAGAACACTCTAATACGTGAATTAGTAATATTTATAGTATAGGTGTAACTGTTGCACTTAAAAGTTTTCTAAGACCTACACAAATACCTAGTGATGCTCAAGTAGTATCAATAAACTTGTCACTACAAAGATTTGTTGAGTTAAAATTTTGTCTGTTAAGTGTTACTAATCACATCTCTTACAATTAAAATAGAACACCTTTCTAATAAAAGTAAAACTTTCGTAAAATAAGTTGATTTACTTCTAGTGGGCACAATACGGTAGGGTTTATAGATTAGGTTTTTGTGCGTGTATGGATATGTAATATTACGATGATAAGGTGAAGATATATAGGTAAGGAGTGACTTGCCTGTATTTCCACAAGAACGGTAGAGTATGCATAAGCAAAGGCAATGTCTCCAATGGCTTGGAATGTCTTCCAAACTTTCTCGGAGGCCGACACATCTATCCCGACTGTAGTTCCGGTTAAAGTTGTCCTTGCATGTGGTCCACCTAATTCATTTTCCATACAATAACAAGTTTTATTATCTATATATATACACATTAGATATATATACATATATCATCTGTACATATTTGAATATATTAGGGAATTAGGGTTAAATATTACCTATAACTTTTGCTATGGAGAGGCCAAGGCCTATTAATGAATAGGCAAATGACATGACGGCTGCAAGTATTGAGAGCCACGAGAGTTTATGAAAGTTCTGTATTTGGCTGAGAAAGAGTTGGATGCAAGCAAAGATTATCATGAAAGGGTTATTTGATGTGTGACACTTGACATGATGACCATGCTTGTGAAAACAATTCGACCTCTTCACCGCCCTGCATTATTACAAAACCTCAAAGTTAATTTCACTCAAAAATATGAAAACAAAAGAAAGAAAGGTTATTGCAATCTTGGTTATCTTTTTACAATAAATTCTGTTTTATTAAAGAAAGAGCGGTATATATAGAACCATCGTAAGTACCAAAATTCGTTTAGAACCTCTTAAATATTTCACTGTTTTCTTTATTTGTTATAAAATATAAGAGTTTTTCACAATTAAAGGTCTTATCGTCTAATTTTTGCTATAATGAACCGAGATTCTAATTAAAAATGGCTTACACACAACCAAATATTGTATTTCAATAATATTTTATACTGAACTAATCTAAAATACAGATATCATTGGCTACCTATCTCATTTTATGGTCAAATTATGAAGCCCGAGTTTATTATTTGTATATATAAATAAATATATTAACACATAGATAGATAGGTTAGTGCGCATGATTTGGTGAATAAATTCTGCGAATCTATCTCGTGTCGTTGAAAAAGTAGAATAGAAATAGAGATCCTTTTCACATAAATACTAAGTAAGTCAAAAAAGTAGTAGTCATTTGTTGAATATCTAAGCTAATGCGAGCGGCTGCGGCTGCGGCTACTTACACCATGCTGATGGATGCAGTAATTGTGTAACCGATAGTAACACCAATCAGATTTCCATACTGAGCCAATCCACACAGCAACACTTTTCTGCCTCCTGCTCAAACAAAACCCGACAAAAATAGCCAGATTAATTACGTGACCTTTGATTAATATAATACAAACTAATAAATTAATAATATAATTACGTAAATAAGAGGATAATATATATATATTACCTAGATTGGCTCGTACGACATCCATGTAGGTGTAGTTTCTTTTGCCGCTGACAGGGTCGGGAGACCTGTAACAGTCGGCGAGCAGAGTGGAGGTGAAGTAGGTGATGAAAGAGAAGGCCATGAGAACGGCAGGCCCTGCAACCCATCCCAACTGAGCTATTGCCCATGCCAGAGACAACACCCCGGACCCTATCACAGCCGTTATGATATGTGCACTAGCAGTCATCCATGTCCCTTCAAAATTTCACAAAACCACAAAGTCACGTAAGTATATATGTGAATACATGCATATATTTCATATTAAACAGCTGAACGAGATTCTCAGTTCAAATCTCTTGGACAACAACTGTGTATATATACATACCGGTTCTTTTGGGACGGCCATCGTCGTCCACGTTCTTGCGAAAGTCACCGTTTTCGATTATTGCAGGGTTGTGCTCTATGTACATGCTAGTCTTCTGAAACTGGCCTGCCATCTCTTTTCTCTCTCTCTCTCTCTCTCTCTCGATTTGTAGCTCTTGGTTTTGGTTGCAGCGGAGTTGAGAGAGAAATGGCACCAAAAGGGTTTGGTACTTGGGTGGTTATAGAGAGAAATGGGGAGTGAGGAGAGTATATATGAACAGTGAAGAGGAAGAGGGGTGGGTGGGGGGAATATTTAAAAGGTGATTGGGGGAGATAAAATACTACAATGAAGGATGAGGACCAAAGTCAAAACGAAAACTTGTACAAAAGCAAAACATGTGTAGTCAAAGACTCGAAATGGTAGGTAGGGAATTGAAACATTTATGAACCGAATTTACTTTAAAATGCAAATAAAGCAAAAAATAATATTAAGAGTATCACACACACACACATAATGTTAGAGTATCACACACACACACACACATATATATATATATATATATATATATATATCATATTAGTGTTTTATAGCATGCGATAAATTAGGCATAAAATAAATACTTAATAGATAAATTCACTAAGGTTATTAGGGAGAGCCTTGCCATTTAGTACTACGGTCTAGTGATATTCTTCTTTCACTTGTAAGTGAGAGGTCTTAGGTTCGATTCTCGCCAAAGACAATTTTGAACCACATTAGTGCTAGCCCATTGTGAGGCTAAGCATACTCCCTTCCCCTTAGTATAGATAATATTGTTTGTTAAAAAATAAAAAAAATAAAATAAGGGGAGCCCCTTGGAGATTAGCTCATTCACCTCTTGGAAATAACGTATCTTGACCATACTACTTTTATAATCGGAATCATTTAATTTCTTAATCTTCATTGAAAAATCATCTCTATAATATGAATTATTTAGTAATTCAAATGTGTAGAACAACCGACGGTGTAGGTATTAAGTAATATATTCATGATGAGTCTTTCATGTATTTGATATGTTTAGATGATTAAATGATCTGTATTTGGAATGATTTTTTGTAGGATTGATTGTCAAATAAAGATTAATAAATTGAACAATTATGATCGTTGATTTTATTAAGTGAAAATACGTTATTTGCAAATATATAAACGTAGTTTCTCTAATCTTTTCCTAAAAGGAAACAAAAAATGGCTATAATAATAGGGGTTTTGAGAGCCTAGGCTAAATGGTTGGGTTGGAAATTGTCCAAATTATTATTAGGGTTTAGTGTGCCTGTGCACCATTGATAGTGGTAAGCTTAAATTAAGGTCCCCACATGCGGTGGTGTTTTTGGATTTGGTCCATCCATTTGGAGGGTTTGAAATTGAATGGTACCCATTGATTGTGGATTTTGAAAGTTAGTGAGAGAAATAACTCTCTCTCTCTCTCTCTCTCTCTCTCTATGCATTTGTGTAATCTCATCTATCTCATACACCTGTGCTTTAGGGCGGTCCCTCTGCTTGCGACTTGGGTTGGTCTCAGAGAGTCCACCATTCTACATCAAGACCTTGAAAATAGCACGGAATTATTTTGTTTTAGCACATACTTTCCTTTCTGGATTCGACAATATATTTCATTGACCTCCATTGAATTGTTTACGATTATCATAATGTATGCTGGCCCTGCGGCTGCCGACTATATTTCATCATGTACATATCTTCAAAGACAAGCTAGTTATAACTCTTAACACATAATATTGTACCTTATTAGTTATTAAGTAGGGAAATGTCGAACAACTAACTTTTGTTTGCCACATACTAAAAACTTTAGTCTCACTTTTATTAAAATTTTGAAATACAGGCATTTGAGTCTGCTCAAATAATAATTAATTAAAATTGATTCAAACTCTTCGCGTAGTTCTCAAATCTACTTTAGTGGTTATATTTTTTTTAGTACATCTATATTTTTACATTAGGGGGATGGAGAGTTCGGCTAAGCCACACAATGGGCAGCCTAATTTGGTATCGAATTCGTCATCCACGAGATTCGAACCTAAGACCTCTCACTTCTAAGCGAAGAAGAATACCACCAGACCGTAGTATTGAGTGGCTAGTGGTTAGATTTTTAAAGAGTTGTAAATTCATGGAGTTTGATGGAATACAATGTGAACTCCCATAAGTTTTATGTGAAATTTGAGTTTATTTAAAATTTGCTAGAGAGGCATGAATATTCGAACATACATTATGAAAAATCTCCAAATCCATCAAAATCCTTCCATTTTCAATATCTTTAAAATCAAATCATGATTAAATAAACTCATATTTTTATATGCTTGCTAATTAAATTCTTAATTGAATACACCAATATTTACATAGACTTTTATAAATTTCTTTAAAATTCGCTAGATTTCTTAAATTCATGTTAAATTCTAATTAAATATAGATTTTTAAACTCTTTTAAATCCCTGAAAATTTTAATTAAATACATCCATGTAAAGTAGTTCTAGATTTTCCTAGCTAGTTTGAAAATTTCCATATCAATTTACACTATAAACTTAAACAATTTATGATTTAATTAATTAATGAGTAATATAAATATATATTATACATATTATACATATCTGTTTTATTATGTAACATGTTGGATTATATAATTAGAGTATTCGGATATAAAAAAATTACACGCTTACTGACCTCAGTAGTACATGTGAATTCCACATACAATGATAAGGTCTACCTCAATCAAAGAGTGTGCCAACAAGTGTGTTACTTTTCATTTGTTTTTTTTGTTTTTTAACAAATGATAGCTTTAATGAGTTAAATTGTTAAATGTTACGCAGCCGGAAATGGATCAATAGGAGTTGAACCAACATCAAGATACATATGCATTATTGCTTATTGCATCACTTTTGTATGTTTAATGTAGAGTAATATATATAGAAGCGCTCAAACTCTAATTAGTTGATAACTTAGTACGGCGTGCATCCCTCATCTAAGCTTGCTCCACAATATTTTTTGTAATCTTAAATGACCATCTTTAGATTATCACTTAACGATCATACTTGCAAAATTTCATGAAATTGGAAGATGCTTAGTTATCTTCTTGTAATATGATAACTCAAACGAATATAATGTTCTTGATAAACAATAAAGTTTCACAATGATAATATAAGGCTAAACCTTTTTAGATTTGAGTGGATTTTTACGAGAATGATGTATGAATGAGAATAAAATGAGATGATAAATATCTTTTAACGTTTTTCGGGATGAATTTCATTAACACAGATAGATCATAAATGGTCTTTGCAAGCATACTGCCTTTTACTCCAGAATCAGTAGCAGTTTTAAGAGAGAGTAACGCGCTCCACGATAAGAGCCTATCATCTCTATGCGAATTTTGACCCTAGCTTTTCGTCTTTGGTTAGTATTTAAAATTTGCATATGTCGGTTCCATTAAGACCACATGATGCAGGATTCCCATATTCTCATCGATCCTTGGAAGACAAAATTAGTAGAGAATAATAATGTGCATTTTTTCCATTGCTGGTGGCGCATCAACAAAGCATTAATGT
The DNA here is from genome assembly GCA_035220775.1 of Malus fusca. Classification (NCBI taxonomy): domain Eukaryota; kingdom Viridiplantae; phylum Streptophyta; class Magnoliopsida; order Rosales; family Rosaceae; genus Malus; species Malus fusca. The sequence continues at coordinate 46,434,612 of CM069073.1, read as the reverse complement.
ACTAATTATTTTAAAGAACTCCTCCTCTTTGTCAGTCATATGCTTATTAGAATGGTTGGAATTTTGACATGTGTTTATTCTCAAACTCAATCACGAAAATCATTTATTTCTTCCTTTCTACCTTTGTGAATGCATCATTTTCTTCCTTTTTTAATTCATATCCACGTTGCGGTTAAGAACGGAGTATGATTCTCTCTCCTCGTAATCTCTTTCCCCTTTCTTTCTCTCTTATTTAAACGGTTATGATTAAGCTATGTTAATATCTTATTTTGAATATTTTATATAGAGAAAAAGACAGAAAGAAAAATGTGATTAAAAGGAAGGGAAGAGAATGATAATAGAAAGGGAGAATCATATTCCATCCAAAACGAGTGGAAAAGAGAGAATTTTGGTTTTGCAAGCCAGACGCAGGTCAAGATAACTTCTGAAAAATAGATTAATGCTGGAGTTTTAGAATTATTCTTGCACCTTTTTTGAGTCCTAATTTGGTATATATGTTCTGGGCTTTCCTAGTTTCCTTTGATTTTAAATAACATGTCCTACCATGGATGCTTATAGATACCTTTTTATGCATTAATTAGCTTCAGCTCACAAAATTCAACTGTTGTGCCTTTCTTTATACTAATATTAAATATTAATCCAAGATAGAGTTTATTTGTTCTACAATAATTACAAAAGTACATGATACTAGTTCATTTTTAACCCTACCTTTTTTTTCCAAATTTACACAATCATGCTTATAAGTAAATACTATTTACAACAATATTTCACAATTCTTTCTAATTATAGGCCTAATTGGATTATTAGTCCCTGCGGTGATTAGGTTAGCTGGAAGATAGCTCATATGGAAAAAAAAAATTAGGATTTAAGCCCATGTGGTGAAGTCTGTTTGGATTTAAGTCCAAAATTTAAAATTCCATCAACTTTAATTGTTAGCACATAAAAGCTCACGTTTTTTTTTTTTACCATAAAAGTTTTCTTCTAACTACCCTATCACTATGAGGACTAATAATCCAATTAAACCTTAAATATATATAGAGATTTCTCTTTTTTTTTTCTTTTTTTTTTCCCCCATTTTAGCCACTACAAGTTTCTAAAGCCAACTAATTAAAACAATCATTTTCGGATGTTCGAGAAAACCCACCTCGCAGGTTGAGGTTGAGGACGGCTTCCTCAGGAGAGTGCGACTGCGACATGATACCCCGTAACTTGCAAGCCACCCATGACGACCCATCCTGTCTTCTTTCTATCCGCCCCACCATTTTTATCAGATTAGGTTTGATCATTAGACGGCATGATTTTCGACAAACATGGTTGACCTAGAACATTAATGTAACAAAGATATAGATAAAAATATAACAATAAAATTGTTAATTTCTTGGGGTGCAAAGAAATTAATGGTGAAATTAGTAATGTGAAGGTGACTTGAGAGTAACAATCACACGGAAAATAATGGTGACCGGAAGTGATTATGACATAAGAAATGCTATTCAGTCGAGGTTGGAGGAGCTATAACAAAGAAAGAAATTAGTTGAGAACCAATTAGCAATAACCCTGCTCCTTATTATAAGTTAGTGCGAAGTTCCTTAATAGTGTTTGCACTAAACTTAACATTGTACTTATAAAAATAAATATATGTTTTTACTTAGAAAGTAAGTATATAAAGTGGATGAAAAGCTTAATTCAATTAGGATTGGTGCTTGCATGGGAAAAGAATAGATCCGTCTGTTAAACAGATCAATCAATGCTATGTTTTCTTAGTTCATAAGAACATCTCATTGACCTAAACTCTACACCGATCGATATCGAAGTTGGTCGTGATACTTACATGAAATTTTATAGTAGGAGAAAATAAAGGAATATTATAAGACGTAAGGTTACATTACCGTTTGGTACGTGGACGGGACGGGACGGAACGGGACGAGCCGTTCCGTCCCACGTTTGGTGCGCATAAAAACTGTGGAACGGGTTGTCCCATGGGACGAAATTTGGCTGATTTTTCGTTCCACCTCTTCCCCCTGGAACGACCCGTTCCACATCCGTGGAACACAAATTTATAACATTTTATGACAAAATTTCTCCTTATCTTTTTCAATATTTATATCATCTGTTCCGTCCTGTTCCGTCCCGTCCCGTCCCGTTCCGTCCCATCTGCGTACCAAACGGTACCTAAGATGCATCTTGAATGGACCAAGAGTATAACGATCGTAGCCACTTAGTACTACGGTCTAGTGGTATTCCTCTCTCACTTGTAAGTGAGAGGTCTTAGGTTCGATTCTCGCCAAAGACGAATTTGAATCATATTATTGTTAGCTCATTATGAGGCTAAACCACCTCCCCCCTCTTGGTGTAAATAATATCATTTGTTAAAATAAAAAAAAATAAAAAAAAAAGAATATAACAAGTGTATGGTTACATTAAGAGCCTAAGACACATGTCGAACAAATATTAGTGATGGAGATTAATGTGACTAAAATTTGATGTACATGCACGCCTCATCTTCACCATGGTCCATACAGTGACCGAACAAAAGTTACTGCTAGAGACGACTCCATTATATATATTCTTGCATGTAGCTTTTCGTTATCGTTTTCTTTTTTCTTTTTTTAATTTTTCTAGTTTCATCTCATTTTTAATATTTTTTTTTATTTTCTGAAAGGGACCAGGTTGGCAAGTTCCTGTCGAATTTTGGAATAATGTACGGTTTATTCAAATTCACTTTATGTCACCCAATAACAAAATGCCGGCCTAATCCAAAAGGCAGAGTCACAATCCTCAAATTGAGATGTGTTTTTTTTGTTCTTCAGTTTGAGAAACGTGTATTGAGTTAATTCATAATATTGATCGTTTTGACATGAAATATTAAGAGAAACTAGCCTTAGATATTATTTGCACGAATAATATTTTCATTTCCTCACTTGCTAATAACGTATTTTTATTATAGAAATTTTATAATCAGGACTATTTAATGTTTTAATCTTCATTTAGAAACCATTCATTCAAAAAATCATTCGAATCGAAAATCATTTAGTCACTCAAATGTATATTATTCTATTTGCACGTAGCGTCATGGCTTGGTTTTGGTTTGTGTATTGGCTAAATTTGCCTCCTATGTACACTAACAATGAGATCTAATTTTCCTATAATTATTGAAAACTTTTTTTTTCTTTCTTTTTTGGTTGGGCTGGGCAAACAGAATACAAGATATCGAGTTATCGAAAAAAAAATACTCTTACCTACTTTGAGTTACCATTATTTACACATTTTATTTACACAATGAGGCATTTGCGAGTAATATGTTTAACCTTACAAAGAAAGAATTTTTTTGAAGTGATACGTGATCCAAGTAAACATCTTTCTTTTTTCTATATAAGAATTGATGGACATTTTATACCAAGTATCAAAATAAAGTTGGTCACAAAATTTGTTCTATAGTCAAATGCGCAGCTTATAAGTATTTGACAAAATGAACACAAAAACCATTATAGACTCAAATTGTGATAATCTTTTATGAAGAGAACAATTTCTAATACCATATCTCGCCGGAAATGTCATTCATTTCTAGATTAGATGTCCCATTACAACTACTTTCAACATGTGGGTAAGGGATTAAAAGAAGTAGGGCAAGGATACAGAGTCCATAGCCTCCATGTTAGAAGTATGTCATCAAAACTAATTAGGTTGTAATTAGTTTTGGAAAATACTTCAAAATGTTATGGCATATATTTAGCTGGAGGAGGGAAATAGGGGTGCGGCGGGAGAGAGAAAGAGAAAGAGAAAAAGAGGCTCGGGAAAAATGTGTGATGATATTTCCTCATGCCTTGTGCCTTTATTTATAGTAAACAGCTTAATTACCCTACAAGTAATACAAAGTCCAATAGGAAATTATCTACAACATCACATAGGATTCCTAAATAATTTTTTTTTCTAATACATTTGATATTATCTACACTAAGGAGTGGAAGAATGGGCTATCCATAATAATTTGGTTCGAATTCGCTTTTGGCGAGAATCGAATCTAAGACCTCTCACTTACAAGTGAAGAGAAATATCACTAGACCGTAGTACTAAGTGACAAGATTCCTAAACATAATATTTACGAGGATTTATACAATCACACATGTGTTATAATTCTAACCACAACACTCCCCCTTGATTGTGTAAACGCTTAAGTAGTCAGCACATCAGATCTTCATGAATGATGTAGAAGAAGTTAATGAAGTCGTCTCATCTAGTCAACACAAGTAGCAAACACTAGTCTCAAATAGGGAATGCATGTAGGAATAATTCTGACAAAATCTGCCTATGGTAAAACTCAACAAAACAACCCATAGTATACCAAAAAAAGTGAGTTAATATAATTAGTCAAAACTTAACATCTTTAGGACGTAAGAAGAACGCACACAAGGGATATGATCCCAGAATGAGTGCCTCGTCAAAACCTTGTCTGTTAATAAAAACCCAAAGGGAAAAACGTTCTTATACTAAGGAAAAATGAGTATACTTCAGGATTAACCCATGAGTTTGACAAAACCCCATGAGAACTAAAGCGTTGCAAATCAGACACTTTACGCACACTACTTTCTTGAACAGGCTTTTGGAAGGTTGACTTTGGTAGTGACTTGGTGAAGAGATCAGCAAGGTTGTCCTGTGATGGGATTTGTTTGACTTTAATCTTTTGATTCTCTTGTTGCTGATGTGAGAAAAAGAATTATGACTGGTGTTGTCTTCTTTAATGTATCATTTCTTGATATGTGTTAGGGTTTAGGCGCAATATGCTTGGTGTTGTCTCATTTGATGTAACATTTCTTGATATGGTCGATACATGAGGTGTTGTCTTCATAGATCGTTGTGGGGACATTAACGACGAAAAAAGGTCTGCAAGTCCTTCGAATATGCTCTACAACAACTCTTAGCCAAATCATTCACGTGTGGCCTCGTGACGGGCGATAATTGATAGGACACGAAAACTAAGTCAAAATCACACAAATACTTATAAGAGTACAAGAGAATTGTAGTATAAATGTTCATGCAAGGTCATTCTCCACAAGATTATTGAAACAATTTATATTTAAAACCAACTCTTGACTAATTATTCAAAACAAAGTTTAGAAGAAGAATAAAAATTGTGACTTAAAATATAAAAATAAATTAAGTAAAATCAGTTAAAGAAATCGGCAAGATAAAGAAAATAAAAGAAAATGGTTTTGAGAATATCTAATCTAATTAAAAGACACTAGGGTTCCGTCGTCACCTTAACAATCCTACATAGTTCTTCCAATTATTTATAACTTATACATACATATTTTGAAAATTAGGTTTTCCTAAGTTATGCTCTACTTGGACCTCCAAACTAGAATATATATATCAAACATGCAACTTGTCCAGACATTTGGATCAAATCTGAACATGCAAGACTCATTAAGCTTTATAAAAACCATTTGAAAAATCATGCAACCCTTAAGATGTGGTATTCATTTTAAGCGAAATTACAATTAACAATTACAAAAAGCCTTAGTCAAGGACAACCCTCCAACCAAAATTGCATCAAATTACTTTTCTAAATATCCTAATAGTGGCAAATCATCAAGACATATAGATAGTTTAAACATTGTGATTAATAATTCAAAACATGCATGCATAATATCCTAAGAAAATTGAAAAAGAAACTATATATTCTTGCTAAAACTCATGGCCTCACCCTAGCAAAGAGAGTTAGTTACACATATTCATAATTAAAAACAAAGAAAATATCATTCAGAAGAAAAAGAGGAAAACACCTTGTATTAAAGAAACAATCTTCAAAAACCTATGCCAAATTCTCTCAAAGTCTGGTGCCTAGAGTATCCCCTGATGGTAACATAAATCCTTCCTAGAAAAAGGTTTTCTAAAAACTAGGAAACAAACTATAGGAAACAATCTCCTACACTAAGAATCTGCTAGTTTACAAATCTACCACGTTCATGGGCTAACTAGCTTGAAAACTGGCCCAAGAGATCTTGTTTTAGAGCTTGAGTCATCCTGAACATCTTTGTAGAAGATCCAATTGCCAAAAGTGCCATCATGGACGCCAAAAAGCCCAAATAAGCATGAAACATCACTCGACAGCTTTGCGCGCTAGTTCGTTATTTATTAACTATAAATTAACAGCTCGACATAAAAATCTAAAACTTTGACACAAACAAGTTGAAAGACTCACGAATGGCCTCCAATTAGAATCACTTCCAAAATTCGTAGTTTTAACACTTTTTGCTTAAGAGGAAGTCGCATGTCCTACATTTAAAATCTCACCAAAACAAATACCAATATATACTAAGAATAAGGTAAAATATATAATATAAAATCGACTCATCAAGAATTTTAGCATGGTTCTAAGAAGTCGCAACTAAGGTTAGTTTGGTTGATTTCCAAGATATTGCGTTATCTCCAACATTAAAGACATAACTCATTTGAGAATATACTTTGTGACGATCAGAAAAACATGTGTTAGCATAACGAACAAGGAAATCATCATTTTAAAAACCAAGGAGGTGTGTTCTATTTTGAGATGCATAAGAATAAAATAAGCCCAAATCCGTAGTACCTTTAAGGTAATGGAGGATATCTTTAACAACATTCCAATGTCAGGTGTTGGATCTTGCCAAAAAATTAACGGTGAAGAGATGTCTGGTTTAGTGCATTGAGCTCTATCTGCTATTTGATTAGTGTTTAGGCCCACATGTTTTTCTTGTTTGCACACCACTTTGTTGCTGCATAGATATATTGATGTCATTAGGTTTTTGTGGCTACTACTGCGAGATACATTGAGAAGTCTAAGTGCAGAATTATTTTATAACAGCACGTATATACACAAATGCACTGAGAGCAGCATCATATCGTAATTTTTGTTTTTATTTTATGCTGCCATATGTATTGATGTTTTCATTGTTAGCATCCAACTTGGCAATAAAGTTTAACCAAGTCAGCCAATTGGGCAAAACTAATATCATACTAACATCCAATTCGACAAACAAAGGCTATATTTACTCCCAAAATCAACCTAATTCAGAAAAGAAAAAAAATTAAACAATAAATAAGAGAACTGTAATCAGTAGCTGAGAAAATGAAGGAACACAAATCTATGAATATATGCTTACAAAATTTGATTCAAATTATGAAAGTTTATCTTCTTCATTGTTATAAAGCTCAATGGAGGGTAGTGGCTTGTGTGGTACTGATTGGTTTAATCGTCTGTTCTCTGGCAACAAACGGGAGTGACAGCGAGAGAGAAGAGTTCGAATGCTGCTGAAAATATTATTATCGTTCGTATAGTACGCGTTGATATGAGCCCTTATACGAGAATGGCCAGTTGTTTCATGGATCAAATGTTTCGATTCCAGCAACGACCAACCTAGTTTTTATTTTAGCACACTCTGTTTCATTTTAGGGTTGCATTAAATTGGTATAATTACCATCAAGTATAATAATTATTTAACAATAAAACCAGAATTTGTCAACAAACCCAACCCATATCATCTAGAAGCTGAAGATGTGTAACAACACCTTTGCATATCCTTAACGAGCGATTCTCACATGGCTCAGGAAACATGTCTGCTTGGCACATAGGCATACTATTACTGCATGGTATTCCTCTAACATCAAATGTAATCAGACACTAACTACAAATAAGTGCAATGAAATTGCCGAGTCCTTAAAATTACATATTAATTAAAATGCCAATGATTTTAGAAAAATACTTTTTAGCCAAAATAGTCCATAAGATTTGCATAACACATCACTTTGGTCCATGAGATTTGAAATCAATAGAAGTGGTTTCTGAGATTGTCCACCATAAATCATTTTGGTCATTCCGTGCAAAATTATGTTAAATAAGGATCAAAATGACAAATATACCATCAATTTAATAGACAATAAGCCAAAATGATTTGACAAAAATTAAGGGTATTTTGGTCATTTTATTCTTATTTAATGGAGGTTTTTCATGAAATGACCAAAATGATTTATGGTGGACAATCTCAAGGACCAATTCTATTGATTTCAAATCTCAATGATCAATTCTATTGATTTCAAATCTCAATGACCAAAGTGAGGAGTTATGCAAATCTCATGGACCATTTTGACTAAAAAGCCTTTAGAAAACTGTTTGGAATTATCATGCATGAACTTTTGAAATGGCAGAAGTTGCATGCAATTGAAAATGTAAACACAAGGTTCCTATTTGAGAAGATTAAGAAGGAATCTATCAAGTACGATGGATCCCAGGAGGAGGGGATGATTTGTTTGACATGGTCATGCAAGGCAACTTTCGCATAGCACTGCAGACGGAATAGTTGTGCAAGTGTGATGACTTGTAAGAAAGCAAATAATCATATTTAGACCTTGAGTACCGGTTAAGTTAGTAAGCAATATTAATACTCAAGTAGTGGGCAAGCGAATAAACAAAGAGTATGCGTTACGTGAATGAATTGAGTTACCAAAGATGTGTCTTAGATGAGGGTATTTCTACTAGTAGGGAGATAGTCTTTTAGGATAACATATCCGTATTAAATTGGGAGAATCCAAAAGAATATATAGGCTTAGATATTGTTTCCTCTTAGGAAGGTGATTACTTGCATTATGCGCCAATCCTTAGATTGTAGGAATATCTAAGAATATAGGAAAGTCGTCTGATCCCCAATTAGATCAGGCTTCCGTGCCTTGTAGAATTAGAATTGTCAATTTCAGCGAACTCGGCACACTTCGCCTACCCCCTTTCTAGATTACAGCAGGATGCGGTGGCATCGCTGGTTCGTTTGAGCAGTTTAATTCGATAAGAGTTGTTAAGCCCATGACCGAACTTCTGAGGTACACGTATTCTAATTTGCCTTACTCCAGCCCTTGAAAATTCATGGTTCCACAAATGCCCTGACTATGTATCTAACAAGGTGTTATGCTTGAAGATAGATAATTATCTAAAGACTATGTCTTTCGAAGTAAATTGAAATAGCTAATGTTCGATATTCTTTGACACTTGGCAATTTGGTCTCATTATCGTTGGAAGGTAATGAGACGTTCCGGATTTAGGCGTGTGATCTGGAGAGTCATGCCATAAAGATATCAATGATGAGAGATGTCACTTCATGTGTGCACGAGAAACGTTGAGCTTCTTTGTGTTATTAGGTGATTTCAGCCATCGAATGCACAGATCTCGAGATGGGAAGTTCCAGATTCAACAACGAGAGGATTCCGAAAATATCTCCTATAAATATCTTGGATTTTTCTTCTTCATTTCGTATGCTTTCAAAGAATCTCTAAGAATAAGAAATCTTTGAATATATCCAAACCTCTCCCAACTTCAACTTTTTCGACTTTTGTTTTCAATTTTCCTATCAAAGAAATCGCATCTTCAAGTGCAAAGCCAGTGTCATCAATCAACTACAAGCCTCCGATGATCTGGGTGCACAGCTAGAGGACTGTGACACTTTCATCTGCTATCGCCAAGATCTTCTGAACGGATGCAAAATTAGATGGAAAACTGGTGCAGACATTTTGGCACCATTGATGGAATCCTCTGACCCAGAGTGCAATGCACTAGAATCCACCCTTAGTACCTGGATTTAGGCTTGAAATTTCATATTTCAAGCTATTTAACACTACGGTTTAGTGGTATTTCTCTTCATTAGGAGACTAAGGTCATCCCGGTCTCTTTAGTATAGATAATATCGTTTGTTATAAATAAAGGGTCTTCTAAAGTAGATCTTAATCTACTCCCACCCCTCTTTCTCTGCAATCTCACGACGATATAGTTTCCAATCCACCTTAATATTTTAAAATCTTAATTAAACACTCTGAATTTGTTAAAAAATACTAAAAATCCCTCGTAAGATGACAAAAATACCAATTTTGAAGCTCTTGAATTTGCAAAAAGAAGTAAAAAGCTCGTAAGATAAGAGAAGTAGCAATTTTGATCGACAATGGGTTTGGTGGCCAAGGACAATATTGTAAAAGAGCAGAAGCAAAATTAGCGCATTGGATTGCTCGTGTTGATGAGGTCCGTGATATTTTCTTCCCTTCTCTGACTTTTTTCTCTGACTACAAATGATGAATCCCATATTCTACGAACCCTAGCTGCCAGTGCCAATTGTCCCACTCACAATCGCTCGCTGATTGAACTTTCCTACTCGCCCACACAGTCACATTTCTTCGTCGGCGGCACATTCGGGCCAATTTCAACGTAATCGGGTCAATTCCGCCATGAAATGGAGCTCCTGAGATGGTGATATTTGCTGAGGATTAGGGCGGGAAGCTGGAGCTGAAATCGGAAGTGTTTGTGGACTAGGGATGCAAATTTTGGGGATTGGTGTTACGCATGTTTCGGCATTTGGGGTGGCTTGTGGGTCTGAACAATAAATCATCATCGTCATCAACAAAGAGGTTGCCAGATGCCAAGCCTCCCCCGGCTGAGATTAAGCCGGTGGCTATGTTGGACGCCGTTCAAGAGATTGCTGTTTACATTCACAGATTTCACAATCTCGACCTTTTCCAGCAAGGGTATGTTTGTTTCCATCTGTATTTTGTGAATTCAGGGTGCGTTTTGAACCCGGGACGCAATGGGTTTTGGAGGAAAGCGGTATCCCATTGGGTGCAATCCACCATTTGATGTTAATTGGTGTATTTTGACCTTGCTTGTGTTTGTTTTTGTTTAGTTGAATTTATGGGAATTTGTTAACTTTTCTGTATTTTGCTTGTTTAGATGGTACCAAATTAAGATTACAATGAGATGGGAGGACAGTGAATATACTTCTGTGGGGACTCCAGCAAGAGTTGTGCAATATGAAGGTAACTTACTTTCATTGGAGTTGTTATGGCTGCTTTCTGATTAATCACTCTTCTAGTCTACAGTACAATCATGAATATATGTGAAGTTCCTTGCTTGTAAGTTGTAAGTATATATATGTAAATATGGGGTGCGGCTTGGTGGTATGAAAGCTTTTGCTAAGTTATTTATGGGTTAAGCCAAAATGTTGTAATGCAGCATGAAATTTACAAGTTTTACCTTGTTATATGTTGCAATGATGGTTTTAAGTAAAATTTGAAACCTGGTTCTTGAAATATCTTAAACTGCCCTAGAAGTTTTGACAATTCCCTTTTACACTGAAAGTGTATATGTTTGTTCAATGGTCAATGGATTCTCCTTTTCAATTTTCTCAATTTATCACAAGTTGGTTGCTGCTGTTTAAGAGCTAGGTTTTCATTGTTTGTTTTGTAGTGTTATTCTTTCTTTGGTTTATATTTCAAATGATAGACGGTGTAGAGTCAAAACTTTACACGACCTACTCTGGTCCATCTATTTTTGCCAACATATCATTGGATATCCTCATGGTTTAGAAATAATCCTTGAACAAAGTTAAAACAGTTAATAGAAAAGTAAAGAAGAATCCACCCACAGTTTCCTTCTTTGTTCCCCATATTGACCATTGGGTGTTGGTTTGGGAGAGCCTTCTAGTTTGCTCTCTTTGTTTTGGTTTCTCTGTTTTTGTAGTGGTCCCCTCGACTCCTGCATCCGTTTTGTAGTTTTATTCCATCTGTTTGCGAGCAAATGTCTCTTTCTCACAAGTTAAAAAAACATAAATAGTGGCCACTGGGTGGACCACTTTTTTAATATTTACATGATTAAATGTTTTTATACCATGTTATTAGGCACCGAGATATGTTTTGCTTCATTAAATAAAAATTTCAATAAGTTTGTGGCATTTAAGTAATGCTCTGTTCATAAACTAAAGAGGCAAGAGCTTAGAGATAATTATATTGTTTGACTGGCAGCTCCTGATCTGGGTTCTGATGATGTATATGGAGTATGGAGGATTGATGATAGAGACAACAGCTTCTCAACTCAGCCATTTCGTATCAAATATGCCAGGCAGGACGTTTTTTTATCAATCATGATATCGTTCAATCTATCTCTTGCTGGACATGAGGTAATTTAATCTCTCTCCCACTCCCTCTCTGTGTGCATCATGTGTGTTTGCATGCATTTGTGACGTATAAGGATTTTATTGAAGATAGTAGCCCTCATAACATGTCTGGTATCTGGGTTGGCTACCTACATTCATTACAACATTGACAACTAGCCTTAGCTTTTATTTGGCCTTATCTTATTTCCTCTGAATGCTGAAGGGTCCCATTTGCATTCTTAGGCAAGCAGGTCAAATTCTTAAAAATAACAAAAAAAATACTGTTTTGTGAAAGAATTAGATTACTTTTCAAGAATCTTTGTTGGGAAAAATGTGTTGCAACTTGACGATTATATATTTGATTTTGGCCAGTAGAATGTAGAAATGTTTATATAAAGTATTCATTTATAGTGTATACTTTTCAGGGTATATCATCATCTCCTATTATTTTGAAGTTTGAGCTTCTGCATGCCCCCATATTGGGAAATAGGTGAGTTGACATGGTTCATATTTTTTCTTTTTCTTTTTCTTTTTCTTTTTCTTTTCTTACATGATTTAGTTTGCAATGGAAATTGGAGTTCGTGATTGTATTGTATAATTGCAGGTCTGACTTGCAGGCTTCTCTAGATGCTAGCCCTGCCGCTGTCCATGAATTTCGAATTCCTTCTAAAGCTCTTCTGGGTTTGCATTCATATTGTCCTGTTCATTTTGATGCATTCCATGCGGTGCTTGTTGATGTTAGTGTACACATCAGTCTACTGAAAGCTGTCTCGTATACACACCCATCGAAGGTACCCAGGTTTGTCACATATTCTAGTCTATAAGGTAGTTTGGCATTCATTTTGGGGATTAGTACTCTTGTGATATTGGAAACTAATTCTTGTGCACAATTTATTTATTTGTAGCATTAACTCGATATTTGAATTATTTCAGTGATTCTTCCACTGCTGAAGATGTTGATGGAGAAGGTCTTTCTGGGTTAAATCGAGTACGTTGTTACCCATTAAATTCTACTAGATCCTTTTTCTGGCCCTTGGGAAGCTTGGCAGTATTCACTCTTGAATTTTTATCTCTTTTAACAGTGTGTTCTTATGGGTTGTTTGTCATCTTTCCTTCTCTCTTTCACGTACTTCGTATTGACGATATCAACAACATGTGCATACACATGCACTTCCCAAGGGCCTTCACACAATACCAGAACACAAACATTGTACGATTGGGCACATGTATGCACACGCAATTCTGCATGGTTGTGGGACCTATGGATATGCTTTGGTATACACATTGCAGTTTTTAGGAATTGACATTAATTTTATGTTTTCAGGTTAGAGAACTTTATGAGTCATTTCCCTAGTTACAACAATTTGAATTACTTTCACTGTCCATAATTTATCCAATATCCTTGGAGCTTTTTTCTTACAGATATCCTTAGCGTTTGCTTATTATATAAATTGTCATAAACATTCATTTGAAAGAGCTTCGTTCTGGATCAGGATACCATTCAGTGGAAGTCCTTCACATTATATTAAGATCCACATCATATAATATAAATGTCAATTAATGACTTTTTGTTTGATGCAAAAAGACTTAAACAAATTAACTGAGCGGACTTGACTAATGTACAGGCTATATCTACTTTTTTGGGATTGCATGATCTGAGAAGCGCTAATACGTAATTACAAAATGGTTATGATATGGATTTACAAAATAACCTGTCTTGGAAAGTAGAAAAGTACACATCTATTGTCTGCAAAGTGATATCAATGAAGAAAAGTAAAATCTAAACTTTGTTCAAGGTTGAGTAAAAGTTCTTGGCCTGCTGTTCTCACCAGATAGGTACTAAACAAGCCATGCATTTAGGAAAAGGGTGAATGAATAACAAAAACCTTCTGTGATATGCAAGATTTAGTAGTGTTTTCAAGGTTTTAAAGTTACGTGGATAAGTACATTGAAAATAAATGGTGCTGAGCACAATATAAAATATAGATGGGTGATTGAAACAAAGTACTTAAATTTAAAAAAAAAATGTACTATAAATGACATGTATCTGGACATATTGCAGCACATATGTACTTAACATGGGATATGAAAGGTTTTGAGTATTCTCAATCTGTTTTTTTACGTTTTATTTGCTCTTTTCTTCAGAGGCTGTTTGATTATATACTTACAGTTTAAAGTTTGTTACTGACTAGGCATCAACACAGGCGGCTGCTGCAGTTGTGAATGACATTATTCGTGCTAAATCATTGTTAAATGCTCGTGACATACTGCTTGAAGAGCTCCAGAAACTTAGCAAGGCTATTGACCAAGCAATTGATTTGACTGATTTTATATCTAAAATTGATGACACAAAGTTTGATTTCCTGCAAGAAAATTTGGTTGCAGCAGATGACAAAGTTTCAGGACAAGGCAAGCCACAAAATGGTCTTCAGGTCCTTTATTTATTTCATACAGCACAATGTTCTTATCCTTTTTTTTTTTTTTGGAATTTCTACGCTTTAAGGTTCATATTTTTCCTTACTTTTATCTGTTTTTGACAGAAAGTAAATGGCACATCAAAGTTTGGAAGTGGTGAATTGGTACGCCCCTTATCGAGGGATGCCCTTCAGAGTTCTTTTTATTCGTTGGGCGATCAAGTTTTATATTTATGGAACACTTTTTTGAAGTTCCACAGGTTCGCTTACTTTGACAATGTTATTACGGTTTTATGGGTTTTTTTATTTATTGTTTTTTAAGTACTGGATGACGGTCCCAATCATAGACTTGTACACTTGAATATTTTTGTATAGATTTTCATATGTACATGATACACGTGTGTGTCTGTCCAAAATTTATAAATGGACCTGTGATTTGCTATAATTGTCAAATTAGTAATGTGGTTTCCATTTTGTAAATATGGCTGTTGTGGTTAACGTTTGTTGTCTTTAGTCAAAGTAAGGGTATTTAGTCTTTTCAATGCACCTGGAACACTAGCCCAGAACCCCCCATCCCACTTCCCCTGATCTATCCCGCCTGACCACACCACACCTCCCAAATCAGTCTCACCCCAGCTTCAACACCCCCCCCCCAAAAGACAAAAATGGCATAATGAACAACGACATCAATCATCGGGCAAATAACAGCACAGCAAATAAGGAGTCTGTAATTAGAATGTGGAGTGTACACGGTGTGCCTTCAACACCAAGGGCAAGTTGTGAGAGTTGTGAATCCGGATTCTCTTTGTGAGGATATATATATCATCTATGTATACCGAAACAGGCATACTCTCCAAGAGAAAGGGGTCTAGAGTGGATGCCCCTTTATTTAATTGACGGACATGCAATACCAATAAGGTGTTATTGTCAATATAGCCTTTGATTAATCTCTTATTCGTACCCACAATAAATAAAGGGAAGACTAGCTCCTCTTGATCTAATTTCCAGATCTTCTGTACTTGTTTGTATGGTGATATTTATTCATTGCAGGTTTAACAAAACAAAGATACTGGAATACTTGCATGACACATGGGCTAAGGATAGAAAAGCTGAATGGTCAATATGGATGGTTTACTCTAAGGTTGAGATGCCTCATCATTTTCTAAATAGTAGTGGGGGTGAAGAGTCTTCCCACAATGGCGGCCATAAAAGGGTTTTAACGACCTGGAAATTAACCGATGATGTAAGTATTCCACATGATTTGTTAGTGATGAAATAAAAAGGGAATTGTTATTAGCACTCTAAAAATCTCATTTTGCACTCCGAATTTTCTATAAATAGAAAGAAAAATTCACTTGTGAGGAGTGTAGAATGAGATTTTTGGAGTGCTAATAACAGTTCCCAATAAAAATTGTCCAACCTGTTCTGAGAAATGTCAAGGGGGTGTTCAATCTTCCTTGTGCAGAGTTCAGTTATGAGCCAAATTTAGATTCCAATGCATCTTTTAGAGATCTAACTTTTGTTCTGTACAGCCTGCCCAGACTGCTGCTACCCGTGCTGAGCTTCATCGGCGAAGTATTGCGCAAATGAAGGTGAGTCGTTGCTTTCAGATGAAGTGACGTATTGTCTGTCCTCTTGGATTTTTTCTCTAAATCAGATTTTTCAATGCAGATTAACAATCGGTCAATTCAAGACATGCATATATTTGGAGATACATCAAGCATTCCTATTGTTATTGTGGAGCGTGTGTTGAATGCGCCTTGGCGTACAACTAGTGATAATTCGTACTTGAGAAACTTGGACGTGATTAACTCTGCTGGCTTACTCAGTGGATCTGGCTCTGACTCCAAAAACAAGAAATTTGACTATATCTCACCAAAGAAAGGCCGTGTTTTAAAACTTGTCGTCTTTGTGCATGGGTTTCAGGCTAGTTTTGTTCTCTTATAGCTTCCTCTCTTTTTTTTCTTTTTTCTTTTTAATTTCATCGTCTTCTCTGTTCTTTTCTTGCTCCCCAGTATTTTCATTGTGCGACAGACTTTTTTAGTTGTTTTTTTAAGTAGAAATATTAACAGTTTTGAACTAGTCAAGGTATCAATTTGAATTTAGGTTAAAACTTGCTAGCTATTTGTAATAACTTATGTTTATGGAGGTTCAAAATACTTTGTATACGTAGTGATCATAAAAGTTTTTGGTTGTGTTAGTCGGTGTATATTTGGTTTTTAAAGGGAGTTAAACGTTAGTGATTTATGGGTTAAAATATTCATTTGTTGGTCATTCATGTTTTATGCTGCAAGTTTACGACTTCATACCTGTTTAGTTGATGGAACAGCTACATAAGTCTATTTATTTGTACTTTGTACTGCATTTTTATTAAAGATAGATAAGTGGATGCTTATTACAGTTCTCACTCTACAGGGTCATCACCTGGATTTACGGCTTATTCGAAACCAATGGCTATTGATAGATCCCAAGGTAGAGTTTCTAATGTCACAGGCAAATGAAGACAAAACATCTGGTGACTTCAGAGAAATGGGACAAAGGTTGGCTCAGGAAGTAGTTTCTTTCCTCAAGAAGAAAATGGATAAAGTATCGAGATCTGGAAACATAGCTGATATTAAGCTTAGCTTTGTGGGACATTCTATTGGGAATGTTATCATAAGAACAGCACTAACAGGTAACAAACTACTGACGTCATGTTTTCCCATTATATGCAGTTGGTGTAAGATATTATTGGCATCATTTTTGCAGATAGCATTATGGAGCCATTCCTAAGATACCTGTACATATATCTTTCTATATCGGGCCCACACTTGGGATATCTTTACAGTTCGAACTCTTTATTCAACTCCGGGCTGTGGCTCTTGAAGAAGCTCAAGAACACGCAGTGCATTCATCAGCTTACCTTCACCGATGATCCAGATCTTCAAAATACGTTCTTTTACAAGCTGTGTAAGGTACTGAATTCCTGTATTTAATGCATTTAGCTCAGCCATCAGGTGTTTGCCTAATAGCTACTCATCATCTTGGGAAATGTAATCAAATCATGATATTAATAATGGCCCTTTGTTTCCTTTTAAAGTTTAATAATAGTATTGCATACTCAATACATTTTTCTGTAATTCAAAGTCGAGGCAAACATGACTTTTTTTATTTTTTTTAATAATTATAACTTGGTTTAAGAAAAAATGGTGACAAATGTGATGTGTTTATTTGCTGATGATCTAAAGTAATTCTTTTTGCAGAAGAAGACACTTGAGAATTTCAAGCACATAGTCCTGTTATCTTCACCACAGGTATCGTGATCTCTTCCCTGGGGCTTTCATAACCTAGTTTACTTAATTGAAACACATTGTTTTGGTTGCTTCTCTCTGCTGTTTTCCATCAAGTTGAAGTACAATTGGTCTATCCACGGACCATAAATTCTTATGTGAGCTACTATGTTTTTGAGCACCTATGATCTCTTGAGAATCAATTTGCCATATGACTTGTTTATTATCCTGACCAAAAAGAAATGACTTGTTTGTCATCCATCCTCAACCTATAGGATTTTATCCTACTGCTGAACTAATTAAAAACTCAATGTGCTCATTCAGTCGTCATTCATGTGAGCAGTACTCTATGGACCTTGGTGAACTAGGACCTTTAAAACCCTTTTTTTAGTTTGTTCTCTGGTTCCAAAACATGCTCATTATGCTAGATTTTGCATTAGTGAACTATTCGTGCTTCAATAATGAGCAGGGTCTAAATTACTAGGACAACATGCATTATTTCTTTGCTTTTGCTCCACATACTGAAAGATTTGATGTTAGGTTGGGAGGAACTCTTAATACCACTTTCTTCTCTTTGTCTATTTTGATGTGTCATAGAAACACTTGTATTGAAGTGTACCTTTCAGATTTACAAATGTCGATGTCTTAGAATTATGCAGCAATCTACTTGCGCCAATTGGAAGAGCTAAAATCTCATGAAACTTCTTTGCTCTTCATATTCTAAATATGGTATTTTGAGGCAAAATTATTCTCATGATATCTATGTTATTCGAATGGAGAGTGACTTTTTCTTGTAACAGAAAAAAAAAATCTTTAATAATTTGTTGTATTTTTCTCTCATACCCATAAATTAATATTATGGATTGTGTTTTGCAGGATGGTTATGTTCCCTACCATTCCGCTAGAATAGACACGTGCCAGGCTGCTTCATTGGATTTCTCAAGGAAGGGAAAAGTGTTTCAGGAAATGCTGAGTGATTGCTTGGAACAGATACGGGCCCCTCAGTCTGAGAATCGAGTGTTCATGCGCTGTGACGTCAACTTTGATACCTCTTCTTATGGAAAGAACTTGAACACCTTCATAGGAAGGGCTGCTCATATTGAGTTTTTGGAGTCGGACATTTTTGCAAGATTCATCATGTGGTCTTTTCCAGACATATTTCGGTAATGGCTGTTGCTAGCAAATGCAGCTTCTCCTCTAGCCCATCTCTATCTGGTAATCTCTCCCTCCCTTCAATCAAAAGACCAAGTGAGGAAGTTTTATTTTGGAGGTGGGGTGTTGAATGGTGGCATCACGTCTTTCTCTGCATTGAGGACGAGCAAATGCTTGAAGACATCGGCTGTTGTAAATTATCAGCTTTAGAACTCATTTTACGGGTAGAAGTTGTGCCATTGTTTGGCTCAACCTCAACGTGAAGTTTCCAGGAATGCCACGAGCCCGTGGACCATAATATTCCAGGCTAGTTAGATTCTGTAACTTTTGATACAGTTCCCCGTCGAAAGGATCGTGTATTTAAGCAGGCGGTAGAGATTGGGAATGCAGCTTGCAGAGTTTGATTAGTTGCGAAGTAATAAGATTTGGTACAGCTATTATCTTTTTTAACTCTGTTCATTTCATTTGGAATTATGAATAGGTAGTAGTTATAATCCGTAGTTTCGGAAAACTAATACTTTTTGCAAGATTTTAGTCCCGATAGTTTGCGCAGACGCTTGATTTCGTCGAATTTGGTTATTGTAGTTACGGATCTGTTCCAGTTCAAGAACATCTGTTCACTTTGGTTAATTTCAGCACCAAATGATGCCTACCGGATGTCCTCAAACCCTGAACTATCACCCAACTTTCGATTTCCTCCCTGAACTTTTTAATTGGAAAATTAAAGATTTAAACTAATTTTTTTGGCCAATTTCCCCCCTACCATTAGTTTTTAATAGATTTCATCCAAATTAACGTTACATTTTATCATGTGCAAACCACGTAACTCTCATTTGTGAACAAAAGCGTTACTTCACTAGACATTCAGACACAAAAGCTATAGAATCACACATATTTGCATAGGTTTATATTATAGAAATCTAAGGTTTTCAATTATTTTAAAGAATGAAACGACCGAACTACCCACACATGTTGTGCACATGCTTCAATTTAACAGAAATTTGGATGGAATGAATGAAAAATTAACATCAGGGGCAAATTGGCCAAAACAATTAGTTTAAGTCCTTAATTTTCCAATCAAAAAGTTCAGGGGGGAAATCGAAAGTTGGGCAATAGTTCAGGGGGCAAATCGGCAGTTTACTCATAAAAGATATAGGGACGAGGAGGAAATTTTGTAATTTATTTACTTATTTTGTGCACGCAAAGGATTTTGCGAAAGCGATTCCTGTTACTGTTGTCAATGTAATTTTTGAGATCTCTTGAAGTTTTATGAAAATATGAAAAAACTAGGGGGTTGTAAGAGCAATTAACCTACAAAGATGGTCAAATCTCAAATGTAATTAGGATGTGCCCTGCACGTATGAATGCCAAAATATGTAGTCTCGTACATTGGCGGATCATCTCGAAATTTTTGCACTTCTTTGGTTGCTTGGCAGTCGTTATTGAACTTGTGAATGCATCGATAGTAGATCCTGTGTGGATATAACATGAAGTC
Organism: Malus fusca; assembly: GCA_035220775.1. Lineage (NCBI taxonomy): Eukaryota > Viridiplantae > Streptophyta > Magnoliopsida > Rosales > Rosaceae > Malus > Malus fusca. The sequence continues at coordinate 46,414,349 of CM069073.1, read as the reverse complement.
AGAATTCTTGTGGTTAATGGTCGATAAAGGAAAGCTTATATACGGGACGGACGCGTGATACCACTTTTTTTATACAATTTTTTACGCAAATTTTTGTAGAGCCAACTTTATAATGTGTTTCAACGATCTAAACTATCTATCTTTTAGGCCTTCCCTTAAAGATCTTGTCAACTAGAAATCACCCAACTCTGGAACTATATAACCGTTTGATTAAAGGTTTAGGGTTTCTTTGTAGAACTGTATTTGTCCATTTTATTCACTACAAATAAATGTCTTAATAGTTTGGATTCGTCCAACTTTTTGCACGAATGTGAGTGATGGTTTAAAAGATAGACGGTTTGGATTGCTAAATACATTACAGAGTGGGCATTACAAAAACGTGTGCAAAAAATTGTGTAAAAAAGTGGTATTATACCTTGGGTGATCAGAACCAGGGATCTCATATTGTCCGCAATTCTTCCACGCATAGCCGTCGTCAATCAATGTAGGAGTCTCTCTGGTCATCGAGTACGAAGCCTTTCTGCATGTGGTTTAATTAACCATTAGTTACAGCTTAATAATTTAAGTACACAATCTAAACAAGAAGAAAAACGTACGTACATTTTTCTGGGGCCAAAGAGCACTTGCTGGTCTGCATTTACTTGGACTTCCTTCCGGCTGTTGAAGTCCGGCGTAGAGATTAAATATTCCGGGCAGTAGTGTACATACAAATGCTCCATTGAAGGGCACTCGACATCAGTACTTGCACCGCTATAAAAGCTCTTGAACCGTGGAAGACACTGCAACGATAAGTAGTTTAGTTGCGGCAAAATGATCTTGTTGTTCAATGTTCCCTCGCTTGGTCCGATAATTGTTTCCAAGCAATCGCACTCGGAAAGCCACAGCTCTTCCAGTTGTGAAAGACACCGCGACATATCCGCTGTGAAGATGTTCTTCAGTTTCATACACCATGCAACTGTCAAAATTTTAAGATTATGGAACGTCGCGTGTTGCGCAGGGCCATTCCATATGTTTCTCAGTGCTGGTAGATCCTCCAGCTTCATCTCTCTGCATTTTCCCATGACAGTTTGCTCCGGTTTGAGACCATCGGATTGAAACACGTATTCCAAACTTTTCATACCATCAACAATAAGTACTTCCAGACTCTCGAGTTTCTCTAACAAATTTGATTGGAGAAGTGCATTGGCAAAGGCGTGACACTTTTTCACTTCCAATAGCGTCAGATTGCCTAGAGATCCATCTGGTAAGTCGCCAACACAAAACTCTTTTAACTCGTTCATGTTACTCACACACAACTCTTCCAAGTTCTTGAACACGAGCTTATTCGGAACCAAATTTGTGGCCGTGTAGTTCATCAAACTATGCATCTGATGGCAACTTTCGACATGAAGAGACATCAATTCATGTAGTCTCTCGATGGCATATTCCTCGATAATGTTAATCAAGCCCCTGCATTCTTTGTAGACTATTTTCTTTGCCCTTTCGGTCACTGCACTGTTAAACCAACCAGGCAAGTTATTGATTGTGGTATCAAGAGCCAAGATTCTTGAACCATATGAACTACTAAAATCATAATACTCAACCTTATGCAGGGGTATTGTTTGACTCTTGATAAGTATGTAAAATTTTTCCCAATTTGGATGGAAGCCAACATTTTCGGGAATGCATTCTGCAGAATGAATCTGAACAGTCAAATTACTTAAGTACGACAAGCAAGTTAGCTCATCGAATCCGACATTAGTTTCTTCTCCTGCTCCTTCAATTCTACTCCCAAAATTTCCAAAACTACCTTGCATGTATAGTTCCTCTAACCGAGACAGCCTAGATATCACATTGGATGGAACTCTTTGAATCATTGTATTCCCAGCAAAATCCAACAACCTCAGACTGGCCAAGTTTCCTATTTCCTTTGGCAATTCCTCAAAACGCGAGTCTTTCAGACTAAGGATCTCAAGTTTGGTTAGTTCTCTGAGTATGGAGATATCCTTTAATGACCAACATGAATCTAGGTGCAATGTTTGAAGGTTGGTTAGGAGATTGAGCGAAGAGGGCAGTGACGAAATACAAGTGCTGCTAAGGTCTAAGACCCTTAACGCATTCAGACTACGGAAAAAAGCTTCTGAGATCTTCTTTAGTTTAAGATTATCATCTATAAGTAAAATTCGGAGTCTTGGACATACCAATTCTTCCGGAAGCTTGCAAATGCAGTTGCTCTTTAGTGAGATTGCGGAGCAGCCTTCATCGACGTCATTTGGCCAGTCCTCCAATTCCCAACCGGCTTTTACTAAAAACTCATGGCCCTGTTCTGATAATGCAATTGATATGGCCATATCGCGTATGACATCATGCATCCTGACATATTCTTTCCTTTCCCCGTCCAAAAGCAAGCTAGAAGCTTTAAGGTACTTGATCACTGAATGCGCTCTAGCTCTGGCTTCTTCCAGTGTCTTGCCATCTCGAAACAATCCATTCCCAAACCAATAATTAAACAAGTCTTGTATTGGGATTTTACCATCTTCTGGGAATAGGGAGCAAAGCAAGAAGCATGACTTGGCATCCTCGCCTTTCAAGTAATCATAGCTTAACTTTATGCATCTGAGCACATCCCCCTCGTCTTCAAGGTTGGCAGGTCGGGACATCTCAAGTTGTCGAGCTGCTTCTTTCCATTCGTCAATGTCTTTATCTCCAAGTGCCCTTGCAACTGCTATCAATGCTATCGGAAGGCCAGCACATTCTCTAGCTACCTTTCTCGCTATATTGTTAAAAGCAGCCGATTCAAAAGACCTTCCCGCTTTCTTGACAAACAAGTTCCAAGAATCTCCTTCAGATAGGACGTTGAGAGGTATTTTGACATGGCTTTCCATGGCATGACAGACATTTAATCTCCTTGTGGTGAGAAGGACTTTGGAATTGCATCCTTGAAGCTCCGTGTGGTTCGGAATCCCAATGCTGATCAAATCTAATAATGTATTCCAAATGTCATCTAAAATTATGAGCGTCCTCTTTGCTCTTAGTATCCTATTCCTCAGTCTACATGCTCTTCCCAATTCTGTCTCCTCCTGCAATTTCAAGCCCAACATGTCTGAAAGCTGACCTTGAATTTTCATCAAGTTGGGGTTTTGGGTAAAGACAGCCATAATCACATGATCAAAGAGTCCATCTTTACAAGCTTGCACACGGACATTTTTCACCATGGTTGTCTTACCCACACCTCCCATTCCATAGACCCCAATGACGGTGACCTTATCATCTTTCAGCGCTTTCATGACTTGATCCATGGCTTGTCTTGTTGCTGCAAATGCTTGAAAACCATTCGTTGACATTGTGGACTCGATTTCAATTGGCCGCATAACTGGAACTGAAATAGTTTCAAACTTTCCCTCCTCTTGTAGCTTGTTTAAAGCTACTTTCTTCTTCATTACTTTCTTTCCTAAAGTGTAACGCCATCTCAAATTTCCGGTGATGCAATTTTTAGTTGCTTCCTCGGCTTCATTGTTTAATTGTGTTGCATCTGCTATGGCCTTATTAGCATCTTGTAGCCATATTTGAATCTCAGGCTTGACATCTTCTCCATTCGTTTGAACAGCATGAACGATTTCTTGATAACCATTTTTCATGGCCTCGAGCTTTCCCACTTGAAGTTTAAGAGACTGTATGTTTTTCTTGTAGCGAATCATGTAACTCAACCCTCGCTTTACTGGAATCCATAACCACTCACCGAGCTGCACTATCGGACTCGCAAGTCCAGAAACAATCTCTGCCATCTATTAACTTCTACACAAACACAATGAGAGAACGAAGATAAAATGAAAAGCGTGTTGGATATAAGAAAATGCTCACAGCGGAAACATGACGTGATGATCAATGACGAAAGTATTGCGTGTATAAAACACCAAAACTACGTAATTCGAGTAACTTTGGAGATGTGAAGCTCAAAGCCTACACACACAGAGCTACACATATTCACTTTATAATCAATACACTTGGATTACAAAGACTTGTATCTATAGTAGTTATATATTCATGAACTCGATCGTGCTTAAGTCTCTAAATGTTAGACGCTATATCACTTACATTAAGTACTCAAACAGTTACAAGATTAACACCAAAAACTGGAAAACTGTAATCTAATTAGTTGACTAACCTCACGAGCAATGGAGCTTCCTTAGCTTCAGTTATTCCTCGACTGTTGGGCAGATCTCAGTCAACCTTTGTATAGGTTTAGGCTTTGGTTTGTCAACCAATGTAAACGATCGTCTCATCCCAATTCACAGCAAAAGAAAATTGGGGAGAGATTGCCAATTTTGTTAGACTAAATGTTGACTTGGTTCCACGAGAAAAAGAAAAGGTGTTTTATTTGGTTCTCAATGTCAAAGAGAGGGTGTGGTATGGAAATGGCTCCGAAAATGTGGTCACTTGACAAGCACGTGGTGATGTCTTACATGAAGATTTTCAATTCAAGAAATGATAAATTTTGGAAAAACAAGATCTTGTTTTGGCATGCTGGGCGAGCAGTGTAGTTGTGAAATTTTGGTTCATCAATCAGCTTACAATGAAAAAGTCTTAAAGCAATTCGGCATGGATAAAGCTTATCAATTTAGCACGTTGATGGTCATCCGGTCTCTTGACATTAAGTGTAACGACCCATCCCGGTTTTTACGGAACGTCGAGGGCAACTTTGTAATTTCACTTTGGTTGGGGTATTTATTTTAAATTTTGGTCCATATTGTAATGTAATCACGTTCAAGGGCATTGTTATAGTATCGTTAGTAGTGTTATGCAATTACGTCCAAGTATAATATCATATTGAATATAACCACCAACCTTGTATAATAATAATAATAATGTCACAATGTGTTATTTAACTATAGTCATATTACACTGTAAAGGTAGGATATCATACTTGGACATAATTGTATTACACTACTAACGTTCAAATTGAATAGTACCGATACCCATTTGTATTTAAAGTGTGCCATAGAATTTTTCTTTTCAAATCCAAATAGAGTATTTCATTTATTTTTCTTGGAAATGGATGTACTCCAAACTTTTTATACAAAAAAAAAAATTACTTTTATGCTGGATGTATGATTAGATTTTGAAGTGTCAATAATAGTTCACATATATTAATGCACATGAGCTTAAGAGCTACTCAGTTAGTAACTTAATAAGACACTAATCACTCATTTAGCTCCACTCTACAATATTTTTCATAATTTGAATCAATCATTTTGTTGCTTAAAGATCATTCATGCAAAAAATTAATGAAATTGGAAGTCGCTTAGTAATCTTGCTCTGATCTGATAAATAAATGAATGCACTATTAACAATAAACATTAAAATATTCGCAAAAAATAATTAAAGTGCTAATTTATGAATAATTATCTAACAAATGAACGGTTCAGATCAAGAATTTACGTTATAGGGTATGCCTTAATACAAGTTTATATTTGATATTTTTTATAAAAAAATGTTATTTTTATCATCTATTTGTATCATCTTTCTAATAAAAATGAGACCAATATATTTCAGTGGAGCCTACATTTTTTATAAAGATGATACAAATGACGATACAATTACGCACTCTATTTTTAAACGTTTTAATTTCAATTTTAATATCAAATTCAACGATGACCGTCCATCCATAAAATCATGAGATAGGAGTAACCAATATCGTTCAATATACCTGGTTCTCCCTGTTTTTCCGTTGCAGAGTGAACCTTCCTACTCCAATTTTGCTTGGCCGGGATTTGTGTCAGCAACGCAATCCATTTGGTACATCAATTCCATGCCCTTTTTCATCCTTATCCAAAATCCACAATCTTTAATCCAATACATCTCCATATCATATCAACCAATTTCCGTTTCACTCGCCACCTTCCAGTTTTCGTGAACCTGAATTCAGAGCAGAATCCATCAGACTTTGTTTTGCTTGCTCCAATGGCAGATTACTCTCTCCCCAAGGATTCTTATTTTCTTGGATTTGACAGTTCTACTCAGTAAGTTTCCAATCCCTCACTTCTTCTCCCTGCAATTTCATATCTTTCTTTGATCACAAAATCCCAATTACCCACATCATAAATTCATGGTTTTGCTTGGTTATGGATGTGGGTTCCCATTTGTTTACTGCATTCCATGATCCATCCACAGTGAAGTTAATTAGTATTATCTGTAATCTGAATTGGGTAAAACTTGATTTGTACTTGTTAAGGGTTGTGGGTTCTCATTGTTTCTGTGAAGTTACAAGTTTCTTATGGGACTCTGATTCTCTGATTGCTCTGTAATCTGAATTGGGTAAAACTTGATTTTACTTTTGTTAATTTATATGGGTTTCTACTTCAAGGTCTCTGAAGGCAACTGTGCTAGACGCCAATCTCAACATTGTGACTACCGAGCTTGTCCAATTTGACACTGATTTGCCCCATTACGAAACCAAAGATGGAGTTTACCGAGACCCTTCGGTTAACGGTAGAATTGTCTCACCCACCTTGATGTGGGTTGAAGCTCTAGATCTCGTGCTTAGTAAACTTGCCAGTGCAAATTTGGATTTTGGGAAAATTGCTGCTGTTTCCGGCAGTGGACAGCAGCATGGCAGTGTCTATTGGAAGAATGGTAGTTCTTCAATATTGTCATCATTGGACCCTAAGAAGCCATTGGTGGATCAGTTTAGTGGAGCCTTTTCGGTCAATGAATCCCCAGTATGGATGGACAGCAGCACCACAGCTCAGTGTAGAGAGTTAGAGAAGGCTGCTGGTGGAGCGTTAGAGTTATCCCAACTTACAGGGTCACGCGGTTATGAAAGATTCACAGGCCCACAGATTAGGAAGATATTCGAGACACATCCTGAAGCTTACAAAAACACTGAGAGGATCTCCCTTGTTAGTTCGTTTATGGCATCTCTTCTGATAGGGAAATATGCTTGGATTGATGAATCTGACGGTGCAGGGATGAACTTGATGGATATAAAGAAAAGGGGCTGGTCTAATATACTTTTAGAGGTTCGTCATGTTTTAAGAGTAACTTTTCCTGGTTAATTATGTTTCTCTGGTTCATGTTAAGTTGCTTCGCTACTTCTTGGAGTGGTGTCTCAGTATCTCGTAATAAGTTTACTGTTTCCTTTTTGATTAATTTTCTTTGTGCTTCATGTTTTTTGAAGGCCACTGCCCCTGGTCTGGAGGAAAAGCTTGGAATGATAGCTCCTGCCCATTCTGTTGCTGGCTACATTGCTCCCTATTTTATTGACAGGTCATTGGCAGTTAATTTCGACTTTATATTTTGGTGTTTGGAGGGGCTAAATAGCATTTGTGATGGTTTTTCAGAAGCATATTGTTTTTCAATCTACTATTGTAGCATTCTCTTGATATTTGATCGTCTTATGCTGTATTAGAATTTTCATCCATTATTTATTGTGATGCATTTAGTTTACATGAGAACAAAATAAACTATGTGCACCTCAAAAGAAAAAATGGTAATATAACCCAGAATTAGGGTGAACTAATTAAATAAAATAGCAAACCAAATGGACCAATGGGATAGTATTTTTGAGAAATAAAATGCACCCCTGAAACCAGGACACAACCTTTTTTTATAAGCACTTTTGTTTAGGGTTTATGGTTTAGGGATTTACATGGTACTTGAAAGGCTAAAACTGCATACTATGGTTTCTTCCTTTTCAAAATGAACTTAATCTATAATATCCAAGTTCTAATTATCAAAAAGGAAAAAACGACTATGATATTACAAAAAAAATACAAAACCTGTGTAACTATTCAAATAATAAGCCTGAAAATGTGGATGATCGTGGAAGTTTGACATTATAAAAATCATTCGCATTGAACGGAGTTATGATAGCATGGTCATGATTTTAGTCCGCAGTCTTTGTAGTTTCATGTATACTTTCTGTCTGAAAATATTTCCGTAACAGATAAGAAATTTCAAATCTCTTTCCAGATTTCGCTTCAACAAGAATTGTTTGGTTATTCTCTGGTCAGGAGACAACCCCAACAGTGTGGCAGGTGCCTGATTTTCGAATTGTTTGATTATTCTTGTGTTCCTAATATTTGTAAATTTCCGATGAACTGGTGAAATCTCTTTGACTCCTCATAGTTCTACTGTTGGTTGTTTATAGTTTAACCTTTCATATTCAGAGTAGGCTATTATATGATTTAGATTTTACCTCTGTAACTTATCAAATGTAAGCGTTTTGGACATGCAGGTTTAACACTAAGTACCCCAGGGGATCTAGCAATCAGTCTTGGCACAAGTGACACTGTAAGTTAAAATTAAATTCTTAGGATCTTCGTGATATGGTGATACCATTTCTATTTTCTGCTATCTTTTCCAATTAACTGAATGGGGAAAGGAGAGAAATGAGAGTCAAAACATGTGAGAAAGAAAAGGAAAACAGATGAGAGCTAAAAAAAATAGAAAATGATATTTGGGGCTCTTTGTGTTAAATTTCGATATTAGCTTCTAATTTTCACTTTTTAGATGGAGAAGAATATGGGAGAAATGAGGGAAAAGGAGGCAGAAAGAAAAACTAATTAAAATTTGAGAAGAACATATGGCAAGAAGAAGAGAGAAATAAAGGAAAATGTATGAAACAAAAAATGAACTATTTAAATTGCTTTTACTAAATCGTTTTTAGTTTTCATGGTGTGTAGCATTTTAATGTATTTTCTCCTCCCTCTTAGGCTCTTACCATCTTTCCCCATATAATGTGTCTGTCTTCTATCTCTCATACTCCTCTCTCCATTTAAACAAGTTAAAAATTAGAATGTTACCTAGCTGAAGCTTAGTGTAACCAATTAAAATGCTAACGAGGTATCGCAAATTGTTATAATAGTGAATGTTGCACGAGTCATTACCACAATCAATGGTTTCTTCTACATAATCTACTATTGAAGTTGCTCTTTCTCTGGATTCTCGCTTATATCTTGTGTTCTCCTTTACTTGTATCTGTTCCTTAGCTCATTGGGATTACTGATGATCTTCAACCTAGCTTGGAAGGACATGTTTTCCCTAACCCCGTTGACACAAAAGGGTACATGGTAATGTTGTGTTACAAGAATGGATCACTAACTCGTGAAGGTACAACTGTGCGCTGACATATTTTTATGGGTTCTAATTGAGATATTTTCCTAGTTTCCTAGTATGACCACAATCTTAATCTTAGATATTCGAAACCGCTACATGGAAAGCAGCTGGGATAGATTCACCCAAGAGCTTTTGAATACATTACCTCTAAATGGTTAGCATGTCTTGTCTGAACGACTTTCTTTTTGGAATTATTGTTGTCTTTTCTTTATTTCATATTCTGGTTTCTGCTATAGGTGGAAAGCTGGGTTTCTACTACAAGGAGCATGAAATTCTTCCCCCTCTTCCAGGTTAGACTTTTTTCTTAGTTAATTTCTCCATTTATACTCGTAATCTCTTTCTGACCGACTCTTTGAAGGTTGTCCATATTTAGTAGTTGCATTGCCTTCATTTCTGGGTTAACTGATCATTTTCCGGCCGAATGGTAATTGTAGAAAGCATAGTTTATCTAAATGATTGTTTCTGCTCTATTTATTTGCTTTGGGAATAAAGGGTTTAGGGTTCTAATTTCTGCAGTTCCTGGATATCCAACTGCGTTTCAAGTTTTCAACTACGTAATTCTATAATTCAATCATAGAAGTAAGCAGCAAATGATAAACTCTTTAACTTTTATGCTCTTAGTTGGTTTCCATCGCTACGTTCTTGAAAATTTCAATGGTGAAACTTTGGAGGGCGTGAATGAACGTGAAGTAGAAAAGGAATTTGACGGTGCTTCTGAGGTTTGTACTTTTTAAATGGAAGTTGTTCACATTGGTGGAGGATACCCTACATGAACTCTCCCTGAGAAAATCGAATTTACAAATTTTGCAGGTGCGGGCTGTAATAGAGGGCCAGTTTGTGTCAATGCGAGGTCATGCAGAAAGATTTGGAATGCCTTCTCCTCCAAAACGATTAATAGCCACTGGGGGTGCGTCTGTAAATCGCCCGATCCTGGGCATAGCGGCTTGTGTTTTTGGGTGTGAGGTTTACACAGTCCAAAGGCCGGGTAAGCATTTCGCCAAATATATGCATTATGTGTACGATTAAACAAGTTTTGTCTCTCAAATAAAATGGGTGCTCCTTTTCTATGTCCTTGTTTCACAAGTTTTAACGTTTGCTTGATCGAGAATCCGCAACTCATCATTTCTTTTCATTCTCTAACCTTTTTACAGATTCAGCTTCTCTAGGAGCTGCCTTGAGGGCTGCACATGGTTGGCTGTGCAACAACAAAGGCAGTTTTGTGCCCTTCAAATGCCTCTATGAGCACAAGTCGGAGAACACGTCCCTCAAGAGCAAACTTGCAGCGATTCCCGACATACATCTAGTTCCAAAGTATGGGTTGATCGCAAAGAAGAGACTCGAAATAGAGAACCGCCTAGTCGAACAATTAGTCTAATGCCGGGATGGAATGCTTCGAATTGCATTTATGTAAAGAACCGAAAATTCTAATCGTTTCATAATTTTGATGTTGGCGAATGAAACTCGGCCAAAACGTTTGCCCCGCAATGTGAATAATATCCAGGTCTGGTTTGAGATCGATTTCGGTTTTTCCTCTGAATAATATTCTGAGTTAAGATTGTAAGAAAAATCCAGCAAGAAATATAAGATAGATTGCATACTGACTTAGAAAAGTGTAGTGTGCTATGAAGATGCGTAGCTACACCACCCACAAACAACAATCAGTTCATAACATTCGAAACGGAACTTAGCAAATGCGAAAACACGCAAAAACCATGAGGTTGAGAATCAGTAGTCGTCTCCCTCATCACCATCATCTCCCTCGGCAGACTCGGCGCCAACCTCCTCGTAATCCTTCTCCAGTGCAGCAAGATCCTCACGGGCCTCCGAGAACTCTCCTTCCTCCATGCCCTCACCCACGTACCAATGCACGAAGGCGCGCTTGGCGTACATCAGATCAAACTTGTGATCAATGCGAGAAAAGACCTCAGCAACACTGGTGGAATTGGAGATCATGCAAACAGCCCTCTGCACCTTGGCAAGGTCACCGCCCGGAACAACAGTAGGTGGCTGGTAATTGATACCACACTTGAACCCAGTAGGGCACCAATCGACAAACTGGATTGTTCTCTTGGTCTTGATGGTGGCCACAGCGGCATTCACGTCCTTGGGAACGACATCACCTCGGTACATCAAGCAGCAGGCCATGTACTTGCCATGGCGGGGATCGCACTTGGCCATCATGGAAGCAGGCTCGAATGCACTGTTGGTGATCTCAGCCACCGAAAGCTGCTCATGGTACGCCTTCTCGGCGGAGATCACCGGAGCATAAGAGGAAAGCATGAAATGGATCCTGGGGTATGGAACCAAGTTAGTCTGGAACTCAGTCACATCCACATTCAGAGCTCCGTCGAACCTCAACGAGGCTGTCAGCGAAGAAATGACCTGAAAACCCACAAAACAATCAACAGCCCATCAGCCATCAAATCGTAACCAATCAGAATCAGTGGTTATGCACATAAGGTGTTCGATGAAATACCTGAGAGACGAGGCGATTCAGATTGGTGTAGGTGGGACGCTCGATATCGAGGGACCTTCGGCAGATGTCGTAGATGGCTTCATTGTCAAGCAACACAGACACATCGGTGTGCTCCAGCAGAGAATGGGTTGAGAGAACACTGTTGTAAGGCTCCACAACAGATGTAGAAACCTGGGGAGAAGGGTACACAGTGAATCCCAACTTGGATTTCTTTCCGTAATCAACCGAAAGCCGCTCCAGAAGCAACGACCCGAGACCCGATCCGGTACCGCCACCAACGGCATTGAAGACCAAGAACCCTTGGAGCCCGGTGCAGTTGTCAGCGAGCTTCCTAATGCGGTCGAGGCAGAGATCTACGATCTCTTTGCCGATGGTGTAGTGACCACGGGCGAAGTTGTTGGCGGCGTCTTCCTTGCCGGAAATGAGCTGCTCAGGGTGGAAGAGCTGGCGGTAGGTGCCGGTGCGGACCTCGTCGATGACGGTGGGCTCCAGATCGACGAAGATGGCGCGAGGGACGTGCTTGCCGGCACCGGTCTCGGAGAAGAAGGTGTTGAAGGCGTCGTCACCGCGGCCGACGGTCTTGTCGCTGGGCATCTGGCCATCGGGGCCAATGCCGTGCTCGAGGCAGTAGAGCTCCCAGCAGGCGTTGCCAACTTGGATTCCGGCTTGCCCGATGTGGATCGAAATGCACTCTCTCATTTTGGCGGGAGGTGAGGGAGGGTTAGGGTTCCAACTGAAAGGAGACAGGAGAAGGAGGAGGAGGGAGGGGCGGCGTTTACCAAGACGCCTCAGACGAGCGGCGGTGGGATTGGATTGGATTGAATTGTAAAAGGGGGGAGGTCTAGGTCTGGATTATAAAGGGGGGGAAAATGTAACCGGGGTTAAATGTTGACCGCGGAGTCGGGTTAAAATGAGGGTTTGCCAGCTCTGAAAGGAGAGAGGTGAACCGTTGGACACCCTGGCTGCACCTTAACTACCAGACCGTTTAAATTTTCAGATTTAGATATTTTCACCAATAAAATTTCAAATTTAGATCTGGCCAAAAATGAAAAAGGTATTGAGTAGTATTTTAAAGGAAATAGATTCCTCCCAGGAAATTAGTGGTGGGCAAGTGGGGTGGTGTCAGTTTAGATTCGTGATGCACTCGACCCCAGTAGAAAATAATCCGTTTACTTTTGCGACGCTTTAGAGAATTTCAATTTAGTTTTATTTCGTATTAAAAAACTACGATCTAATGATATTTCTCTTTATTTATAATGATAGGTGTTAGGTTCGATTCTCGCTAAAGGCGAATTTAAACCACATTATTGCTAGCCCATTGTGAAGCTAATCCCACGTCCTCTCCATAGATGATATCGTTTGTTCAAAAAAAAAAAAAAAACTCCAATCATGGCCAAGGAGGGCGTAGGAGCCTTATAATGGACTAGTAATAATGTGGTTCAAATTTATTTTTGATGATAATCGAATCTAATATCTTTCACTTCCAAGTGCCGTCATTTTTTGTAAGTTATGTTAATGAATTTGTTAAAACCTTTTTTTTTTTTGGATGAAAAGTTAGGATTCATTAAAACTTAAAGCAAGTTATAAAGCCAACCAACTGCCATGTCCCGACTAGCGAATAAGGACTATTCACAAGTTAGGGTGTGAAATATATCTTAGCTATAAAAATTAATTATACAACCAAGATATGGTGGAAAATAAAATAAAATTATAATGATTACACATGGATTACATAACAAAATCTTACATAGAATTTATCGAATACGCATCGGAATAAAATAGTGTAAAAATTAATTCACAACAAGAGCTACCAATTAAATAATGGTTCAATCGTAACAATTCTTGCAAATACATAAAATATATGCAAATGAGATGGATAAATGTACTCACTCCCTTCTAATACCGCTAACACATACCTAAGGCACCCAAGCCTGCACGTCTCATACCATGCTTATACCACTTGACTCTGAATACCTTAGAATATGAGTTAACTCTCGTTCATCCCTTAAACCCAATTTTTGTAATTAAATTCTCAGTTTTCACTTTATTATATAGGCACTTCCCCCAACACCCAATTGTATATTCAAGCTCTTCTCCCGACGCCTTACATATACAAGATTTCATTAATTATATTCAAGGCAAACTTCAGCCTTTGAATATCCTCACAACTTAAACACTTTAACAAGTGAGCACTTGACACAACACAACTCTTTTTCTTGCTTTGCAAGAATGCTTATATATATGCCTTGTAACAAGGATATCAATAATCACATGCTCTAGAACATCTGCAACACTTATCAAACTGTTAGTGGCCAAAATTTTATTATATCTGCAACACTAATCAAATTGTTAGTAGCCAAAATTGAATTATATTATCAATAATATATAGTATGGATGACACACAACAATCTAATTGAGAAATATTACTTCACCATTTTACTCCATCTCTCTCTAGGTGATATTGATGCATAACCCCAATTGAGTTCCATAGAGCAATTCTGTTGGGTAAGCTCTCATGCATTTTCTGGGATTTGTCTCTCTTATTTTACAACATTCTCAAGGGAAGTAAATGGAGATTTTCGATGGTTTAGTGGGAGTGCTTCTCATGGCAATGATCTCAAAATGTAAATGCATAAACAACACAAGATTTAAGTGGTTCGTCAAATCGACTACATCCATTGGGTTTACTTTCGTTGTATTTCACTATATATAAGAGATTTACAAATACAATGAAAGATGGCTTAAAGCCTTAACAATATGTAAAAGAAAGGTAGGAGGTAAGATGAAGGGGAGAATTGCTTTTTGATGGAGTTGCTCTTTTTCTTTTTTCTTCCTTCCTTTATAGAGATTGCATGACATCTTCCTCTCCAAAAAAATCTCCCTAGTGTGCCAATAGAAAAAAACCAAGTATTGTGCTAATCATCACCATAAAATGTGTTCCAATAACAAGGCAACAAGTGTTGTCCTAATCATTAAGAATGAAATGTGCTTCAATAGAAAAACAACAAATGTTTAGCTAATCATTAGCCCTAATATGTGTTCCAATAGAAACACACCAAATGTGAAGTTAATCATTGACAATGGTACGTGTTGATATGGCAAAGCAATATGTGTTAAGTTAGTCATAAACAAAAATTATCATGCAAGGTGGACAAATACACAAAGACCACATCCATACTCTATAAGATATAGAATCCCACCTCAACCTATCTAGAGTAGTGACTAGCCCCTCCTCTCTATTCTCTAATGGTTGCCAAAACGCCACTTAGCCTTTGTGAGAAAAATCAAGCTAAACTCATCATAACCCTTTCTCCAATTCAAATCTTTAATTTCATACGAACATGAAATAATACTAGTTAGTGTTTGAAATAATCTTGTAGCAAAATGAACTTACGTTGACACTAGTTTACATATCAAAAGTATAAGTTCTTGTACACATAGCATATAAAAAGTATAAGTTCTTGTACACATAGCATGTAAAAAGAAACCCAATAAAATCATAACTTCGCACATACACACACACATCTATATATAATCATTTTTTTTAAATACGGGGTATTACACCAACGGGCCAAGTTATGTTAATGAATTTGTTAAAACTTTGACGTGGCATAAGTAGGATCCACTTAATTGATGAGAGAGCTGCCACTTACACTACGTCAGAGTTTTAACATATTTATTGATGGAAAATTGCCAATTGAAACAAAAATTGAGTTCCAATGAGACAAAATTGCTGAATTTGAGTTTTTAGGGCTAGTAAAATTAAATTGAAATTCAAGAGGGTGTCGTAAAAAATAATTTTATATTTGAAGCGCTTTGATGTAGCGGGATTGACTCAATTAGCAAATATCTTATAATTTTATAACAAATCCTACAATATCAAATTAGTGTATTTCTTTGGGAAAATATAATCAATCGTGCATTTTGTTCAATAATGTATCTGAAATTGGTACCAGGTGAAGTACCCTACAATAAAAACTTAAAAGCAACTATATTGATTAGCCAAACGTACTAGTCAACTGAGTACAAATTGTTAGAATCCCACAAGCATATAAATCAAACAAACTTAAAAGGTCCAAACTTAACAATGTGAACTTTAGTTAAGTTTTAGTCCTAGTACTTGAGTTAAGTTCACTTGGTTAATAAAGTGTCAATACTAGCAAACCCTACAATGTTTAATTCCAACAAGGTTATAAATAAGGCTTTGTAAAGTATTGAACACAATGAAGTTTTTGGCCGGAAAAACCCACCTCTGGGTTAAAAAACCGAGGACTCTCTACTAAGTCCAATCCACTAGTGTAAACAAAGGTTCATACAAAGACCACACAAGCTTAATTCCTAGATCCCTATCTTTGGAGCAGCTTTACCTTTGTCTAACCTTGCCTTTCATGAGATGGACTTTTTTGGTCTTCACAAGAAGTGGCAGCTCCTCTTGTGCTCATCACCTTGTGGCATCGAGATCAACACGATCAATGATGTGATATGATTTTATGATATGCACATGAGATTTGGATTCAACTGACCAGTCAGGTTCTCCAGTCAAACAGTTGAAGAAGAACCTAACATGAATCCGAGAGATTGGTCTATAAAGGATATGAAAACTTAGGTTTAGACCAAAAGCTTAATGCAAAACCATTTAAAACAATGCAACCCTAATATGCAGTGATTGGGTGTTTGTGCATGAGATGGTTTTATGGCTAGGGTTTCGGTTTAGAAGCTCAAGATGTAGCTCTAGGCTAAATGCACTTTTTTTCTTTCTAAAAGTTTGAAAATCCTTACCAAGAGACAAATGAAACCATGAAACCTTTTTTAATGGAAGGGCTAGACATTTCAGACTAGATGAACATAGAGACAGTGTCACAAGCCAAATAGACATTTTCAGATCAAGGGTGAGAGATCCATGCACGGGAAAAAATGTCAAGTGGCCCATGTGGGATGTCATATTTTGTGTGCCTTGACAGCTGGAAAATAGACAAAAATTTTGACTAGACAACTACACTAGACAAAAGGAATCTGGAAAAATAAACTTGACATGCATATGCAAATGTATGATTCAAACCTTTTGTAGTGAAGATGGCTAGTGCTTTGACAAGTTCAATCCTCAGTAGTAATTCCATATTAACATTGCACCCTAACTCTAAACTATGGGCATGTGTGGTAGCAAATACAACATTTGACAAGGGAAGCCAAAACAATAAACTAGTATTTAACAATCTCCCCCTTTGGCTTTCCTTGACAAAATAACCCCAAACCTATGACTAATTCACACATCACCCTTACTCAAGAAACCAAGTTGAGACAAGAAAGGATCAAGTAACAACTCCTGCAACAACATGCATTTCTTGACAAAAGACAAGTGAGTTTCATCATGGATTATGAGATTAAAACAACGTAGTAAGCTCAAGTGATACCAACAGGTGTATATTCCAAAACATAATTTTTCTTCCCCATTTTGTCATGGTAAGACAAAAGAAGAAAGTGATAAACAGATAAGCATAAACACTGGTAAGGAATAACAATGAAGGGATAATGCAATTTGGACCACCAAAAGAACTTAAATAGGTACAATTCTCGATACCAAATAAGCCAGATATTTAGCAATTTAAGCTCATAAGTTTTAAGTAGGCAGGAAAGAACAACAACAAAACAAATGTAGTAAGGTTAATTACATCAAAAACCCAAACAAAATGAAGGTTCAACTTCAGCAACATTGTTTAAGGTTCAACATATATGAAACTCCACCACAACAATTGCATATTGAACCTCTACAGGTGCTCCCCCATAAACCTAGAACTCATCCGATTGTGATTAGTCCTTTGAGCCGATAAGAGATCCAGCAATAATGGCATCTTCAACATGAATAACTCCAAAGCATGGACCAGGACCAGGACCTTCTCCATCTTCATCTTCATATTCATCAGAGGAATAGGTGAACCGGATGTGCTTGCCCTTTGAGGTAGAAGTGGAAGAAAAAGTGTTGATGGACACTCATTTTCCTTTAGCAGTGTAGATTGCAGCCATCTTGGCAGCAACAATACTTGAATGGTTGGAGGAAGCAGCGGTGTGAAATGATACAAAGGATGAATCCACGAAATGTTGATGGACAAGCTTTGGAGGACTCAGAAAAGGCTCGAGGACAAATGATTGAGGATTCAGGGAGGTTTGAATCATATATGGCGTATAGAATGAGTTACTGATAAGTGGTGAAGACGCAGATTGACCAACCAAAGACTTAAAATCAACAAATTGCTTTCAAAGGGAGTTGATTTCGGACTCAAGATATGCTATTTTTTCTGTCTTATGAGGCATTTGGTGGAACTGGTCTAGCATCACCTTGAGCTACATCACACATGACATTACTTAGGTTCATCATATTTCTGTCAAGGTCCTTAATAGTTCTAGGACAGAGATCACAAGGATGTTTTTGGACACTAGCATGCTCACATAACTAAGTGATCAGACAATGATGAATGATAGATCATCACTGATGGGTTCCAGCACACTTAGACTTGGACATAATTGATTTGAAAATCAGAAAGCCAAAAGGCACATCACAGTGAGTCAACATGGCAAACAATACTCTGGCTGACTTAAGGTTAGGGTTGCCATTGTTCTACCTTCCTAAGACGTTTCTACGGATAAAATCAAACCAAATCTTATATAAAGGTTTGAGACGAGACTTTGACACTTGACCTTTAACTAGAGGAATTGACGGATCAACATAGGCCTCACGATGGTAGGCACTCAAGTCATACTGGCTGGTTGCAACATTATATTTTGATGACACGAAAGCAGAAAACGGATCAAGTTCAAGGACTGTGCAAATGATAAACGGGTCAAAAGCAACTATAACACCACGAACATAAACAAACCCACCAGACTTAGGAAAATTCGACGGAATGTTAGAGTAAAACTCTTGAATCATAGATGATAGAAATTAGGAGAATGTGAGTTTACCCTACGAAGTCTCTACTGTTCAACTAGGTTATTAGAACGGATATCGTCAACCAAGGGAAGATCATCCCAGATGATCCTTCATTCAAGCACGGCCTTTCGAGCCGCCACCATGGAGAAGAAATTATTGGCTCGGACGGATGAGAAAATGGGAACTTGTTCACCAGAAGTAGCTCCAGAGAAGTTCCTAGCATTCTGAGATTGAGTGGAACGACGAGTGGGCTAAGCTGTGGAGAATTAGTGTTTCCAGCCATAGATTAGCAACCTTTCCAACTAGATAGTTTAAGAGATTGAGAAATAAGGGAAGGAAAAAGGCACTAAGTGAGGTATGGTAAAAACCTAGATAGGTTAGAGAAGGTTAAAAACCTAGGACACTGTGAAGAGGTCTACGTTGCACGATGAATACCAATGGATGAGATGCAATAGTTAAAATAGATGTGCACAGACATGAATACCCTTAATGAACCTTACTTTTCACTTGACTAGTCAGAATGTTGAAATTAACCACTACTAAACTAGTTTGGTACAAGAAGTTGTAGCCAATGGAGAAGACAACACACACACACAAAAGAAAACAAACTACAGTTACAAACCTAGTACCATTCGAGATACAGCCAACTAAGAATCTCACAGAGACAAACCCAGAATAAACAGATTTAATAGCCAAGCTTCCAAGACAACTTTGATAATAGATATTTGACAAAGCAAGTACATTTGAAAGGAAATATCAATGCAATACTTTGAAACAAATCTTTACTGACACACGACGATAACACAACACAAATTAACATTTGTTCATACTACAACCATGATGTGTCCAGGTATGGGAAAAGGATTGGTGACAGCCATTGAAAAAGCATAATTTCATGTAACTAAGCAAAGATTTAATTCAAAGGCTAACCAAACTTTTAATAACCCATTGAGATTAAGAACCACCCCTTAAAACATAAATTGAGCAACTATCTAGACACAAAACTACACACAATGAGAATAGAACATTTAAGTTGGCAAGTGATATGGAGCACATGACCAAAAATAAGATTGGTGAGAATTGTATTTTAGCAATCCATGACACATTTTGAGCCCTTCTAGAAACAGAGAGAAAAGAATTGAACTTTCATGACATTGCATGGGATAATATTTTTGAGAATTTTGTAATTTTTCCTTCTCTCCTTTTTGAAAATTTGAGAACTTTGTTCATGAGTGAATAGATTGAAGCTCAGATACATAATTTTACTTTTGGGGGGATCTGAGCATAATGGGAGACAAACTAGGTGGTATTCTGCACTGGAAAAGACACTTAGCCCAATTTATAGAGAAGAGTTGGCACTATACCTCAATGCTTAACCCTTACATCAACGAGTGCTTTTGTCAAAAGATACAAAGATTTTTCACAAGCCAATAGCAATAACAGGGAGAACCTTTGACATCACATAGAAAGAATTAGTCAAGGTTAATCCATAAAATGCTAACATGTTAGATAGTTAAGAAGTGCACAAAGTGACAAACAAACTTAATTGATGTGGTGATTGACAAGTCAGATACAAGAATAGGAAAAGTAAACATGCAGAAGAATAACAAAGTAGAAGCAAGGCTACTCAACCTGTTCAGTAAAAAACACATAAGTTAACAGACCATCGAAGATTTGTGTGTCTTCAATTTTCCAAGAGACTTGCGAAATTCGCAGCCAGCTGTTTCTCACATGGCATCAAGTTTATATCCAATACATTTCTTTGCAGAAATCTCTTAAGAGTAAGAAATTTGTTCTTAAGACCTTTGGAGATTAAATATTTTACAACACTCAACCAAACAACTAGTGCATAATCTTGATCAAAATGTACATCAAGGGCCAAATCAAGGTTATCAAAATGAGGAACAACCCATGATGCAAAGATGTAAACAAACAAGGCATATGGAGGAATTCCATTCATAAGTGAAAGAGAAACATACCTTGGTGTTGTGAAACATTCATCGACCAAAATGAGGGGTAGCTCATCAAGAAACAAAGTTGGAGTTTGAATATTTTGAATTTCATTCTCTGGATGATGGACTTTGGCAAAAATAGAGCAATGCTACCCAAAGTAAAATACAATAGAATGTTTTCCCAATATGCAAGGTTTACACAAGAAACATTCATAGACAAAGATTTGTAATTTTTCACATTGGACCATTTGCTAAAAAGGTTCTATGTTCCAACCTGCGAAATCATCACACTTAGAGGCAACAATTGTATATCAATTTTCCTTTGATCTTGGAACCACCAGCATGTTCTTCCCACGTTTATAAACAATTCTGCAACTCGTCTTGGAAAAGCAAACTTCATTAGTAACTTTGTCACATAGTTGACCAATACTAAGGAGATTAGTTGACAATCCAGCCACATAACAAACATCTTCAAGCATAGGAAGTCCAGGAATCTTCACCACTCATTTTCCAACAATCTCAGCCTTGTTTCATCTACCAAACTCAATCATACCACTTTCGAATGGTATAAGAGATAGAAAAGCATCTTTGTCACCGGTCATATGATGAGAGCAACCACTGTCAAGGTGTCAGGTGTTTAGCCTAGAGGATGATGTTGAACTTTGAGCTTGAAGAATTAACAATATTGGACATCCTGCTGACCTCTATGGTTAAACGATCCACTTGTTCCTTTAGATCATTTTTTCTTTCCAGATGTAGTTTTCTACACCTAGGTCTAATGTGGCCAAGATCACCATAATGATGACATTTGGGGACGAACCTACACCTTGAAGAAGAGTCAGCCAAAAGAGATATAACAGGAAGTTCCTTAGAAGCATGCACGTTCACACCTATGAAACTTAAACTGCTTTCATCTCAAGCAACCACATCATCACCTTTATACTGATTTCAATAGAGAATACTCTTTCTGATGAGTCAGCACCCATAAACAGACAGTTTAACTTGCATGTAGCCATATTCAATTTAGAAGTCAGCTTCAAATTAGCTTCCTGATATAATTCATTGTTTTCCCGCAGTAAATGAATTTGATGAAGCAGACTTTCATGCGATATTATTAAATTCTGAACATGATTTTCAAGAGATGCGATTAGGTCATCCATTTCATCAAACATAGATTCTTACAAGTTGGACAACTCCTGAGATGATGACACATTGGTATTATACAATACTTTGTCTTTTCCTCTAGATGATGTTTCATCAATAGATGCAACAAATACAACAATCTCATCTTCATTATCTGATGACTTGTCTGATGACACAGAATCTTGCTCATCATTGTCACTCCAAGTAGCCATCATAGCCTTTTCACGTTTCTTACTAAGAAGTCTAGTGTTGGCACATTCAGCTGCATAGTGATCACTTCCACCACACGTAAAACAATGACCACTTTGGATAGACTTTTGTCTTTCTTTTCTGAAGAATCACTATATTTCTCACCGGAGAGTAGTTTTTCATGATTGTTTGATGACATCTCATACCACTTAATATCCCTTCCTTTGTTTTTGAGACCTCTTCTAAATTGCTTGACAAATAGAGCATGATCATCATCTGAGAGAAAATCATAAGAGTCACTTGTAATGTTGTTGTTATCAACATTTTGAAAAGCGACATCTTTTCCCTTTTTGGAGACACCATTATCCATGTCAAACTTTATCTCATAAGTAATGAGTTTCCTAACTAACTTTCCGAGCTTAATCTCATTTAAATCTTGAAATTCTTGGATGACAACCTTCTTTGCCTGGAATCTATTGGGCAAAGATCTCAAGATCTTTTGAACAATTGTTGTTTCACAGATAGGTTTCCCTAATCCCAAGGCTTTATTCGTCTACATTTCAACCTTTTCATAGAAGGCTGAGAAGGTTTCAGACTCAAGCATTCTTAAATATTCAAACTTTAAAAGGGTCATTTGAAGATTCAAATCTCTCATTTGTCTACCACCTTTATGAAGGATTCGAAGTTTATCCCAAGCTTACTTGGCAGTTATGTAGTAGCAAATATAAGCAAACTAAGTTGGCGATATGACAGATACAATGTCTTTCTTGCATTCCTGTTTCCTATGACAGATGTCACTTCACTAGTAGTCTATTCACTTTTAGGTTTGATCACCAACTCCCATCAACAGCTCTAGAGGGAGCCTTCCACTCAAGAGTAAGATAATCTATAGAAAGAAAATCATGTGCCTCAAGGAATATTTGAAACTTCTCACTCCACGCCGCATAGTTCACGCCATCAAAGAATGGATGAGAGTTACATGATCCAGCAACACGATCACAATTCATGATGTGAGACCACCCAATACTAGTAAAATCCCAGAGATTACTCTATGTATGTTTAGAGCAAGGCTTTGACACCAATTGAGATTGGTACCAAGTGGAATACCCTACAATAAAAACTTAAAAGCAACTATACTGACTAGCCAAACGTACTAGTCAACTGAGTACAGATTGTTAGAATCCCATAAGCATATAAATCAAACAAACTTAAAAGGTCAAAACTTAACAATGTGAACTTCAGTTAATTTTTAGTCTTAGTACTTAAGTTAAGTTCACTTAGTTAATAAAGTGTCAATACTAGCAAACCCTACAATGTTTAATTCCAACAAGGTTATAAATAAGGCTTTGTAATGTATTGAACACAATGAAGTTTTTGGCCGGAAAAACCCATATTTGGGTTAAAAAAACCGGGGACTCTCCACTAAGTCCAATCCACTAGTGTAAACAAAGGTTTATACAAAGACCACACAAGCTCAATTCCTAGATCCCTATCTATGAAGCAGCTTTACCTTTGTGCAACATTGCCTTACACGAGACGAACTCCTTTGGTCTTCATGAAGTGGTAGCTCCTCTTGAGCTCATCACCTTGTGGCATCGAGATCAACACGATAATTGATGTGATATGATTTTATGATATGCACATGAGATTTGGATTCAACTGACCAGTCAGGTTCTCCAGTCAAACAGTTGAAGAAGAACCTAATATGAATTCGAGAGATTGGTCTATGAAGGATATGAAAACTTAGGTTTAGACCAAAAGCTTAATGCAAAACCATTTAAAACAACGCAACCCTAATATGCAGTGATTGAGTGTTTGTGCATGAGATGGTTTTATGGCTATGGTTTTGGTTTAAAAGCTCAAGAGGTAGCTCTAGCTAAATGCATTTTTTTTTCTTCTGAAAATCCTAACTAAGAAACAAATGAAACCTTGAAACCTTTTAATGGAAGGGCTGGATGTTTTAGACTAGATGAACAATGAGACAAGTATCACAAGCCAAAGAGATCTTTCCAGATCAAGGGTGAGAGATCCACGCACGGGAAAAGGTGTCAGATGGTCCATGTGGGCTGTTTTATTTTGCGTGTCTAGATAGCTGGAAAACAAATGAAAATTCGGACTAGACAACTAGACAAAAGGAATCTGGAAAAATAAGCTTGACATGCATATGCAAATGTATGATTCAAACCTTTTGTAGTGAAGATGGCTGATGCTTTGACAAGTTCAATCCCCAGTAGTAATTCCAGATTAGCATTGCACCCTAACTCTAAACTATGAGCATGTGTGGTAGCTAATACAACATTTGACAAGGGAAGCCAAAACAATAAAACTAGTATTTAACAGTATTCATTGTCACGCCCTGATCCCAACATACGTCCAGAATCGACACTTGACGTCACCGATACCCGTACATCTAACATACCCCGCCTCCGGGATATGTACAAAGCATAAATCAAGATTCAAATTTCATAGCATTTTTCGTACAATTTATGGCTGCATCTAACCTCTTCGTTAGAATGCCTACGTACCCTCAATAGGGATCAAGCCATTCGTAGTTCAACGTTCGTCAAACTTTAATCTTTTCGTAAAATACTTATAGTGAAAAAAACATAGGGTACCACACTACGCATCAACCATAAGCCATACACAACTATCATCTTGTCATGCACGCAGGTATGCTATGCCCACACATATATTTTCCACTTCATCCTTCATATAAATCACTACATCTCACATGATTCTCCATTTCATAATATGCAACATCTCAAAGAACAATCAATGGATCACCATGCTATTCTCTAGCCAAAATAGTCAACGAGTCTAATTATAATGACAAAAATCACAACCAACATTATTCCACAATCACATCAATCAACAACACATCATATACCAAAATGCAGGGCTAGAGTGACACATTTTGGCCGAAGCCTACATCTCAGAAGTTGATATCAATCCAAGGAACTAACAAGTCAATGATACGATCTCGGACCATCACTCAACGGAATCCAAACCAGGATACGATTCTGGACCATCACTCAACAGAATCGCAGAGTAGAAGGGATTCCGGACCATCACTCAACGGAATCCAAACAGAACTTAGTTCCGAACCATTCAACAGAACCGAACGGAAGTCCAAGAAGCATAACTACGGCTCGAAGGAACAAGACAGGATTCAAGTTACTCAATTCACGAAGACTCAACAAAACAAACTAATATCGAGCAACAAATCCCCATCACAATGGGTTATCGGTACATTACTAGATCTCACATCTCCCAAGCAATTCAATAGGCATTTCAATCACATGACACAACCATTTCCAATTCACAAGTCAAATCACATTTCACTACATCATACCAATCACTATGCTTCCAACATTATATCTTTATCCATAGCTTGTAACATATCAGGGAATCACGAAGCACAATAGTAATATTTAATTACGTTAATCAATCAATGAGATAGCACATCATTTCACGAGTTTAATTAAAGAACTCTACATAATTCCCTACTTGGGTTATGAATAATAACATGATATTCTAATTTGTATGCACAAGATCCATTGTGCGTAATTCTCATTCACTCAAATCTAGGATTCTAAGATAACCTTATGGAAATGAGCAAAAGCAAGGATTCTGGACCACTCAACGGAATCCAACAACACTGGGTTCCGGACCACTCAACGGAACCAAATTACAAGTATGAGATAATCAATAAAAAGAAAGACCATTGATTATAGTTTATAACCTCAAATATAAGTTCGTAAATATGAAAACATAATCAAGTCTCTAACAACTTCGAAGGAGTCACCCAGACATCCAACGACTTATCCCATTCAAACCATCAAGATTCTCAAAAACCATCATTCATATGTACATTAAAACTAGGGCTAGAGGGATGCAGTTCAACTGAAGCCCACATAAGTAACCAAACAGGAAGTGGCCCCCCCCAAAGCAGATTAACCAAGCAGAGCCACCCTTGAGAAAGTAACCAAACAGGCAGTGACCCCCCAATGTGGATTAACTAAGCAGAGTCACCCCTACAACTATTAGGAAGTGATCACCCAATGCGGATTAACCAAGCATGATCACTCCTAAGCATACATGGCCATAAGGATTACCCAACGCGGGTTAACCAAGCGCGATTCATATATAGTATGGTCCCCCAATGCGGATTAACCAAGCAGGACCACTAATGACCCCCCCAATGCGGATTAACCAAGCAGGGTCAAAATAATCAGGTAGGTAGTGATCACCCAATGCGGATATACCAAGCATGATCACTCCTAGAATGCGTATGGTCCCCCAATGCGGATATACCAAGCAGGACCATCAATGTACAACTACTACATGGTGCAGTAAACTCAACACCTCAACTTATCCACATCTCAACCCCTATGAGTTACAACGCAGTCGCCTACACCATCAACTTCTCGAGGTCACCACTAATATGTCACCCAAGCATATAAGTGCTACAACATACCTCTAATAGGATTCTAGGATCACATTGTCATGAAAATAATCATACACCTCATACATATCTAACCACATTTCATAAACGTTTCCAAGCAATAGTCGATTCACAATTACTAAACATAGATCGATGCTAAAAATAAAAATACCAATTCAATAGAAAACACAGTTAATAAACAAGTATAACTCAATATGGTGCCACTAATACATATATCGAGACACACGTCAACTGGGAACGACACATTATCGTGATGAGCCAACTAACTTCCATCAAGCCTCAACAACATACTAGAGGTAAGCAACACTCAAGAGTAGAGCACGTTAACTAAAGCGTCAACCGTCGATAAGGTAGGTCCATTAAGGTCAACAAACTAAGGTTATTCAATCCGGAAGATCCGCACACCGGATTTCCAATCTGTAAGTTCTCAAAGGTCCAACAACTGATAATTAGGGTGTTCACAAAATTGTAAGACGAACCAAAGATCGGATTGTCATCAATCACACAAACAAGTGGCGGTCCAATTTGATCACCACACCAAACAATTGAATTTCGGGAAACCAAGCTAGACATAGGTTCACAGGGTCACTAGAAGGTATTTGGTACTTAAACAACACTCGTGGACTGTCCCACGCACCGCCACACGTGGTGATAGCCAAGGTGGAGGGTTTAGAAAACCCAAATTTTCAATATTAATTAAATGAGTTCAAATTTACGTGGTAGCTAGAGCTCAACAAGGGAAACACTTTTCACAACTAGCCCAACGACAAATTCAAGATGTATGCCATCCAATTTCACCGGGGAAAACCGGATTTCTAGGGTTCTAAACACCCAACACTAAAACAACTACAAAAACACAAACCAAGCATACCAACTTGAAGATTATGAAGAGTAGGTAAAGTTTCATACCTCACTTGAGGGAAATGGTTGCCGGAATCGCCGGAAAAATGACAAAACCGCCGGAAAACCCACGGAACTTTGCTGCCTCGAACTGGAAAAATGGCTAAGAAAATGGAAAATCTAACATTACAGAGTTGTAGGGCTCACCAATAGCTTTCCATGGACACCAAGATCACCCAAAACGGAGCTCGGATGAAGGAGATACAAGCGGGTCAAGTTTGTGGGTCAAAATAGTCGAAAATGCCCAAAAATGGATCAAAACCAGACCCTCCTCCCTTTTCTTTTGTTTTTCTGTCTGTTCCCTTTTATTTCCCATTTCTCCCTGGTCCCTCTCCCACTATGTGGGAGTTTTTAAAATAAATTAAAATATATAGATTAGTAACACAACTTCAAATATCCGTAACTATACCGTTAAAACTCGGACTCGCAAGCGGCTTTCATCTATACGTTCGTGATCTCGAAATCTATTCAACGATATAAATTGTGACCTCGAAAGGTCTACGGATTTTAAATAATTAATCTATAAACTTCAAACTTTGTAACTAATTTAATTAAAGTCTTAATTCAAACAAATTAAAATAAATTCTCGAAAAATAATATAAAATCTCAATAATACAAATACGTAGATTATAACAGTGAAATCCAGGAACGGGATTTCACATTCATTGTAATAATTTTCTAATTAAAATGTAATTCTTATAGAAATAGATTCCTCCTTCCAAGGTTTACTACATCCTTTAAAGAATTAATATATTTTTGACCTAACACATTTATAATTGATTCTGTTAAATTGGTCATGCTATGAAAGTTCATATCAAATTATTTAATTGGTTGTCACCCTAACTAGCTTATTTAGTTCAAGGATCAAAGTTCCAATTGTATCAAAATTCATGAATTATTGCTCTAATCTTCTCAAAAAGAAAAAAGAAAAAGAAAAGAAAAGGTACGTAATTGGGCCTCTTTGAAGTTGGGAATTCCAAAAATTACAAAATAGTTTCGAACCCTGGCCATAAGCAGCGGGAAAGGCCTTACCTACCAACGCGCAAACAAGCAGTATGAAGTATGTATTGTATCAAAGTGTTAATTCAACTAGTTAAGTATTGATGTAACTATTTTAGTAGTTGCTTTAATTAGCGTTGATGCAAGTAGTACTAATGCAATTAGTGTTGATTCAAACATGTAAGTATACACACATGTGTTTTAGAAAGTTGTCTAGAACTTGTATGCCATGGACTTTAGAATTTTATCCTTGGATATGATAGTTTGTTCTTTTTAACATAATATACTTATAAATAAAGACGAATATCAAAATATCGGCCAATCTAGTTGTAATTATCGTGTAGACTTGGGTCTAGTCTGCGTATGGGCCTATGAAATCCATTGATTGGACTGGATTGTTTTAGGTAGGAGTTGACCTTGGATAATTTTAAAGGTTGTAGGCCCAATGATAGAAATAGAGGAGCTACTTTATGTTTGTGCCCCAACTACTGACCTACCTAAATAACGTTTTACCCTACAAATCACTTTAAATTATTAGCTTCAAAGTTAGGCTGACGCTATTCACATACTCATTGTTATCTCTCACGTATTCATTGTTAATTTATGTCAGTTGATCTTCTTCAATTCATTCCAGTCGATAACTGAAAATTAAGAAAAATATGTGGAAGGTATAAAGAAGTGTATAGATAGCACTATCCAAAAATTATTATGCCTGTAGGTTTGTGTTCCGTTCTCCAAAGAAAAGAAAACGAGAGAAAGTTTCTTTTGTTGTCCAAAATAACAATGACAAGACAAATTTTGTTTGTTTGATCATGTAATGAAAAAGACAAGACGTAGAAATAAATAAGAAGCGTGGTTATACCGTAGAATCTCTACAAACAAGAAGGTTCTTTTCAGTCTCATCGGATCCGCAAAATGCTCAAGCTGAATATAAAGTTGAGTTTTTAATCCCTCTAAAAATTCACAAATCGCATATTAAAGTTACAAAAAGAAGTTTCGAATTATGGGTCCCAGTTTAAGGGTACAAGAGCAACTTCACGTGAAAAGGGAATAAAAAAACAAGGATTAGGCAGAATATTTACAATTTAAACCAAATTTACAAATTAAATAATGTATTATCAATAACAAATAAACACGTTAATCAACGTTTAAGTAATAATTCAATCATCAATTACATCATTTGGTTTGTAAATTTGGTATAAAATTTGATCTCCGTAACATTATCCTTTATAAAATGGATAATGCTAGGAAAACCAAAATTTGAAACTAAATTTGCAAACTAACTGATGTGCCACAAATAGGAAATATGCATGTCAATCAACACTTTATAATAATCAAATTATCAACATCCACGTCATTTGGTTTACAAATCTCATGCAATACCCTTACAAACTTGGAACTTATTAAGAAGAAATGATGCTACTCCAACTCTTTGTTATATTGACAAGGAGACTAGATTGAGGTGGGTGAATTTCGTTTCAACCATATAAATAATGTCAAATCGGATTAATGGTCCCTGTAGTGATAGGGTATTCAGATGATAGCTCTTGCGGTAAAAAAAATTAGAATTTAAACCCTTGTGAAGGAGATTATTAGCAAATTCAACCCAAAAGGAAAATTTCTATTAAATCTCAATTAAATGTAGGGATAAAAATGTCCAACCACACTTTTATTTCTGTTAGCCTTCTTCTCTCTTCTTCTCTCTCTATAATTGTACCACCTCGGCTCTCTCTCTCTCTCTCTCTCATTCCACCTTAACAAAAAACTGCTTGATCACATGAGATACAAGCACACGGGAAGAGAGAAGATTTCTTCGTGCATACAGAAATACTCGAAAGAATGAAAGCCAATTAAGCATTCAAACGAGGAATGTACCAAAATTTCCAATTAAGTATTCAAAGGAAGAATTTCAGACTTCAAGCGTTAAAGTTTAACTCTAACAACGCAATAACAGCGGAGATTAAAAGCCAATTAAGCGAAGGCTTACCTGCAAATCCAATGATTTCAACAATTTACACTTATAAGTAATCCAATGGGG
Source organism: Malus fusca (assembly GCA_035220775.1). Taxonomy (NCBI): domain Eukaryota; kingdom Viridiplantae; phylum Streptophyta; class Magnoliopsida; order Rosales; family Rosaceae; genus Malus; species Malus fusca. The sequence continues at coordinate 46,384,166 of CM069073.1, read as the reverse complement.
TGTGCTATCCACACACCTCATTTTACTTCTCACACACCCCTTGATAATTTATGTTCGTTGATTTTCTTCAATTTATCCGATCCGACGGTCGAAAATTAAAAAGGTGTGTGAGAAGTAAAATGGAGTGTGTGGATATCACACCCCAATCCAATTACTTATAAGCACATGCAAGGTTATTTTTTTTCTCGATTTGAAATTTAATCCTAGCACGTAGATAACACAAATCAGGTGTTATAGAGCACGTTTAACCGTTGAGCTTTACACGCGAGACAACCTCCACTGATACCATGAAGAGATTTGGAGTTCTACCATATAACTAATTAGTAATATGAACAGTAGCCCAATTACTCATAAACACATGCAAGATCTCTCTTTTTCCTAATGTGAAATTCATACTCTCAACACTATCACAATTCAAGTCAATGCGGTCGATTTCTTCTTCTTCTTTGGCATTGGTAATTGTATTTGTATTTAATTTGCTTAATTATAATATATGATTTCTAATCATTTCTAGTTGTTAGGGTAAAGTAATGACTAATTCAATCTGGCTAACTTTCTTCTGTCTTCCACTATTGTCAAAAGGGTGATGGTAAGTTTGAACCGCACACTATTTTTCTCCTTCTCACTTCTCCACATATCTCTAGGGATGGGCAACGGTTATGGTGGGTGGGTAACCGCGGTTATTTACTCATAACAGTTTATGTTCATACCCGCATTACCGTTTACGCGTTGGGTAATTGCATAAACGGTTATACCCATACCCATAACCGTGTACCCATTTAACCATAAACATTTACCCATTTACCGGTTTTTTACCCTGTTTATCCTTTTTTACCCATTTACCCTTTTTTCATCCGTCTACATGTTTTTTTTTTTACAACTTAAAAATTACAAAAAAAAATTGTCATAATTTTCATTTTCTGACGATTAAACACATATATTAAATTTTAATTGCTTCAAATGGATGAGAAGATGTCTTTATATTGCTTCAAATTGACTTCTCAAATTAAATTGATTCATCAAATATTTTACTTTAGTTAGTTGATTGACCCCATCAAACCCGACCTCACCCTTAGGATAGCTCAAGGGCTGAACTTCTTTGCCATGGTGTGCAAGTTCAACACCTAGCAGTGCGATATTTGTTTGAAATATTATCACCGTAGCTTTTTTTATGCGTAAGTAACTCTAGCTTCCTACCGACACTTAAAAATCAACAGAATGACAGATCTGTCAAATAAATTTGTGGATTTTGAGTACAGCAGCACAAAAGCATATCCATAAAGAATCTGCTTAATGCCAGCAGTGCTACATACACAAAATTCTTTAAACAAGAAACTCAGTTTACATATATTAAATTAAATAAGTAAATGGATATCCGTTATAATCGCGAGTAATACCCATAACCGATGGATACCCGTTATAACCGCGGGTAATACTCATAACCGTCCATTTAAATTTCACGGATAAACGGTTATATCCATAATCGTTTGTTCATCTAAACGGTTACCTATAACCGTGAACTTTAAATGGATGGGTAACCATGGTTATCCAAACCCATGAGTATTTTGCTCATCCCTACATATCTCTATACTTTTTGTCATTGAATTATAAATCAAACATAAACAACGATCATAATTAAACAGGCGATGAGAAGAAAAACTATATTGTTATCATTCTCCTTGTCAAAATCATCCCACTGCATATGGAACAAATAACGTTAACTCGACCAAAAACACAATGTTGATGCCTTATACAAATTAAGGGGAACTGTTTCTTAAAAGAAAACAAACACACTCGTAAAATTGAAAAAAAATTGCGTGTCTTAATGTAGATTAGCACTCATTGCATTCAAGTTATGCAGTGATGCTCATCTCTTTTTTTCTTCCCATTACCGAATAAGAAATGGCAAAGCAAATAAAACAAAGAATGGGGTGGCAGATCACTCTCTGTCGGGTTGTATATCTTAATACTTTAATTAATTCCATTTAGGTATAATCCTCGAGCGTTGGAGTTTCTAAAAATGATGTCTCTCTTTGGTGATATTTGGATAAAAGGAAAATTAATGAAAATTATTTAAAAACTTTGAGTTTTAATTAAAATGACAAAAATGCATTGTAAGTGAATAATATCATGAGTGACTTTTTAGAGTAAAAATGTCATTTTCGTTAAAAATGAACAGTATCAAAAGTGTTTCGTTAAAAGTTCCATGAATAAATGGGTTTTGGGACTCTTGGGGTTATTGTTGTTGGGGGGGGGGGGGGGGCTTCTTGCTCATTGGTTTTAATTTCAACACGAGCGTGTGGGTCTAGTTGGAAGCCAACAAAAGTATTTAATTTTTAATTATAGTTCAAATTTCCAAAAATGTATTTTTTGGAGTCATCGACTCTATTTTGAAATGTTGTTTTATCTGGAGTTAAAAGTACGCTAATGCCTCATATGGTACCAGAACTGTATGAAAATGAGAATTGGTCTATCACCAATGTGGCAGGATACCTCCTATATTAAAATAAAAATACAAGTTCTAAAAAGCCTTACGTAGAATGAGTTCACTATTATGTGTTGTTTTCGACCAATATGCATTGGACAGACATACCACAATGGTGGTGAACCCATTTATGTAAGTTGCCCTGGCGACGTTAGGGCACAACAAACTGTTGACGTTAGGGCCTAACAAACTTTATCAACTTTTATAATTTGTTAACTTATCCCGCTGCCAAACTGCCATACAATTAGAAAGGACTCTGGAGGGCTGTGGCCTATGTTATTGCTACCATTTATTAACAATTAAACACTGGATTAATTACACCCATATGCCACCTTTGCGTCTGACATCCTTATAATATTTTTGTTGATCTACTGATATTCTTTTTTCACTTAATCAATCAGAAACGTAAAATGTAAAAGGAGATCAAATGGGGATGTTTTCGGACAACAATTCTGTGGGGCTTCTTCTAACTTCTGACTTGTGTTTGGGTTGGCCCACGGGTTTCGCTGGTCTCAGATGTGGAGAGGATATTAAAAATGCCACAACAATTAGAAAAGATGGTGGTGTTCATGGGTTTTCATAAACATATTTGCTGTCCAAACTACACTATAAAGAATTATATTGGTCTTTATGAGGCACTTCATAAATTGAATAAAATAGGTATAAAGTATAAAGTATAAAAATAAAGACTTTAATGATGAACCATCACGGGGTGGTTCAGTGATTAGAGACGGATTTCAAGATCACATTTCACACGATACGTTTTGGATTCGATTTGTGGTGCTGGTGAATCGCACGATAGTGGCCAGAAATGATTCTGTGAGTCTTCCTGGCCATCGAAATGATGGACTACCATGGCGAAGCCACTAACTGGTCTCTTATTTTTGTTTTGTTTTTTTTTGTTTTTTAAATAGGGAACTTTAACGAAAAGCTCCCGGTACTGTTCATTTTAACGAAAAACCACATTTTTACACTAAAAAGTCAATCATGGTACTATTCACTTTACCCTTTATTTTGTCCTTATCATTAAAACTCAAAGTTTTCAAGCCCTTTTCATTAGTTTTTCTTTTTAAATAAAGACTTTACATGATGAATTAGAGATTAAGTATTTGAATGAAAGAAAAATTGGATGGCTACCGGAAACCGGATCTGAATGTCGTCCTCCGCCATCGAGAAATTTGTCGGCCGTTTCAAGACGTCATCGTTCTTCATCCTTTCAAACGTCGGCTGGGCCCTACCTTTAGCCATGTGGCCCTTAACAATTGGGTCACTAAACCAAACCCTTGTACTCGAGTACCTGAGTGGTTTGGCAAATTCATTGTTCAGTGGGTCACTTGGTGTCCTGCACTTCAACTCCCACCATTTTATAAAATAAACTAAAATTCAAGAAACAATTTATATTATTCCAGAAATAATAATAATAATAATAATAATAATAATGAAGGTTAAATATTAAGAAAAAAAAGGATTGTTTTATTAGCACCTCATATATTGATGAATACACTCCACATAAAATTAAAATATCAAATGCCTTGTATGCTCTAATATGAAATGACTTACATGCCCTAATTCTTATTTCTCTCACCACTTTGGTTTTTGGGTTATTCTAATCATCCAGTTCTAAAAATTTGCCAACACTTTCAAGCGGGTTTTGTTCAAGTTGATTAAAAAACCTGTTTTATTTTTGGGAAATTTTGGTGTTTGAATATGAGGGGTGCTGTCAAAAAATGGTGACAGAAAATTTGGGGTTGTTGCAAGCAATATGTATTGGACCATGTTAATGGAGCATTCATGCATACAAAAAAGACAAGCCTCAATTTTTCTTCCCAGAAGCTGCTTCTCTCAGAGAAAGGGTTTTCATGAGGCCTTGAGATGAGCAGCTTCACATTGCCTCCTGAGAGTCACAATTTAAGAGTTACATATCTCTTTTCGAAATTGGTTTCTCCTCAAATATGCCCTAGTACGATAGCAAATCGGGTGTGAGGGTTATTTGGGTAAGTAAATGAGGTGTATTAAGATAATATTTAATTTAAAAAGTAAATGTGGGGTTTTTTCAGTATGTGGGGGTGTAAACAGCAATTTGTGGAGTGCTAATAAAAAAAGTTAAAAAAAAATCAAATTAACAAAAAAAAACTCAGATCTAGAACGACATGGTGCATTGCAAATTTGCAATTTTATAACAAGGTGTATTTAAAACGGTTGGATCGTATTAAATGCCAATCTGTAAACAACTTTTGGGTACATCGAATTAGACATTCTGCTTCACCGAAAAAGTCAGAAGGTCACGATTTTGACATCGATGCCGTCTTCTGTAAGAACGTCTCTTTCGATCTGAAACAAACATACGAAATTTATTCCTTCGTTTGAAAAACTTAGGGTTAGATGAAAATATTCATGCTCTCTCAGCCGAGTAATGGCACGCATGCATGTTATTACTACTGAAAATATCTCGGGTATCACCGAAGTGGACGTACGCATGCATGTTAAGTTGAAGCACTATATTGTCTTTGTGTTTTTGGGCGTGCATGCATGTGTTTGCGGGGTGTGCGTGGTGATTTTGCTCTCTCTTTGCGGTTTTGTTGATTGTGTGTGTTGTTGAAGTTCGTCAATAACGAGGTTTATTAGGACGTTTGTACAACATGTTGAGAGTATTATGGTGTATTCAATTGAGAATTTGAGATATTTTAAAGGATTTATAAATCCATAGATTTTTATAGAGTTTAATTGATTTGTAGAGATTTCATGTAAAATTTTGATTTAGTTTCCTCGAAATCTCTTGGGGAGATGTGAGATTTGTGAATACTTAAAATACACTACGAAATCTCTCAAATTCCCTCGAATTCTCAACTTTTTCAAATTCTTTAAAAATCAATTTCTAATTGAATGCACTTGAAATATTATAAATTTCTTTGCAATCCTAATTGAATACATCCAGATTTCTAAAAATTTTAACAAACTATCTTAAAATCCTGATTGAACACGCCATGAATTTTAGAGAATCACTTAAAATTAAAATCCCTCAAAATCCCCATTGAATTCACCCCCTTAATATCATGTCCAGAAAAGAATAGACATTGCACTCGCTTATAAGTATTAGACTACTCCCCATATTACCAATTAGTTTTATTGTGGAACCTCAACTTCTTCACAACAAACTATTATTAGGTTAGCCACGTGGGCAACTATGCTTATTCATGTTTGGAAAACCATGTTTGTGATGGCAGATTACGAATCACACATAACCTTTACCGAGGATGAGAAGTTTACGCTCCGACAAAGACGGATGGATATTATTACTACGTTGATTTATTTTGATACATTTGAATGACTAAACAATCTCTAATCAAATTGAGGATAGAAATAAAATTAGAGAAAACGGACAAATTTAAAGAAAGCATTTTGGAGGATGAACTATATTGAGGGATGAGCAAAAAAATAAGTGATTGGGGTACTAAAAACTATGCATAACTCATACTACGTCATCGCAAGGGATTTTTTGTTTTTTTTTGAACAAACGATAATATCTATACTAAGAGGGTAGAGAAGTGGGCTAAGTCTCACAATGGACTAACCGACTAGTCATAATAGTGTGGTTAAAATTCGCTTGGCGAGAATCAAACTTAAAATCTTTCATTTACAAGTAAAGTGGTTTGATTCTCGCCAAAGGATGAGACTTAGGAACAATGAGAGGGATACGCTCCTCCCCTCTGTAGGGCTGTGGTTTTTTTTTTCTCCAAGTAATTAATAGTGAATTGATTTCTGAATTGAATATTCGTTGTGTTGTCATGCACTATTTATTGTATCAACAAATTTATCATCTATGGATTCACGTTAACTAATACTCATTTCTTTTCCCTGTTTCCTTTTTGAAATCAATAATTGTCGTAAGGGACTTTATTTTTTTATTTTTTGAACAAACTGTATTATCTACTCTAAGGGAGAGGATGTGAGTTTAGTCTCACAATGAGCTAGCAATAATGTGGTTCAAATTTGCCTTCGACAAGAATCGAACCTAAGACCTCTCACTTATAAATGAAAAAAAATATCACTAGTGAAAAAAAATAGGTACCAATTGAGTCACGATGGTCATTCATTAATAGCCGATCTCTCTTTCGACTATAGTATTTGGATTCTTGTTATAAACTAATCTTCTTGTATATTAATGGATCATTCGGTAATCATTTTATTTTTTAAGTTTTAGTTTTTACTTTTTTGGAAGATTCAAAACATGTTTGATCATTGTTTTGAGGTTTCACTTAAAAAAAGGAAACTGAAGTCCAAAACTAAGCTACATTTCAAAATTTAACTTTTAGTTTTGAATTTATAGTTACCATACAAGTTTTTAAATGCAAGCTGAACTTAAAAATTAAAATTGAAGGTTTCCACGATTTTGTTCGTAGAAATCGTACCCTAATTCAGCCTCTGGTGTGCTCGACTTCAGGTGAGGATGAGGGGGAAATGCAACCTCTGAGATCACAAATAATTTTGGATACAGAAGATTTGAACTCAAAATTTTTTGTGATATTACCATACACTATTTATTACTAGTACGAACATGTTTATCATATTTGGATTTGTTTTAATTAAACTTCCTTTTGGTTATTAAATCCATCATTTCGTGTGAAAAATTATCTTATCACATCATAAAGAAAAAGAAGAAAAGAAGACAAAAGGGTGAGCGTTTGTAAGGAGAAAAGAAACGAAGAGAAAGTTGAAAATGGCACTTCACCGGCCTCCCCAAATCCAAAAAGCGTAATGCCGTTTCCTGCCAAAACATAAAAACTACCTCCCCCCAACCAATCAAATTTGCCATTATACACCACCAACAAGAACCCACCCTCTTCTTTCTCTCTCTCTCTCTCTCTCTCTCTCCCTCCCAAAACCCCACCCTCTTCTCTCTCTCTCTCTCTCCCAAAACCCCACAACAAAACCCAGAGGAAAATAGCTTATATAAACGACTGAGAGAGTAGGAGAGGGAGAGAGAGAGAGTTGTCTGTGCTCGCTTGGCTTGCAATGGCTGTGAAAGACAGGTCGTCGTCCTTCTCCTTTTCTCCCACTGTGCGCAGTGACCCAGTTGCCCCTGAGGTTGAGGTACCTTCTCACCATGCTTTTCTATTTCGAGGGACATTTTCGTGCATTCACAGACAGAGAGCACTACAAAGTAGCTCTTTCTCTCTGTGAAATGACGAAAAATCCAACCTTTATTGGTCGGGAAAAGGCAAACAGGATGGAGCCAGGCATATTTCATACGTATTTTCTTTTAAAAAAAAAAAAAACCAAAAAGTTAACAAATTTCATACCCTCTTATTTATTTTATGTTTTTCCATTGTGGTTCTTTTTTTTTTTTCCTTCTAATTTATTTGGGAAGTGAAAGGTCCTTGAAATTTTAGAGGCGGTAGAGGAGCATACTGTTCGTCATCTTTCATGGGGACTGAAATGTCAAGAACAAGACTCCGTTAATGTGATGATGTTGATGTATGTGTAATTTTCCCCAAATTTTCCAAACATCGAGTTAATCTTATGAAATATAGTTTCATTTTATTTGCTCAGCAATTTAATAAAAATGGCGATCCCAAGCGAACAATGCTCCCGGTTTTGCGAGGGTATCCATGCTTTGAAAAGAGAATATTTCCACTACTCAAACCATGACCTTTCGGTCACAAAGGTTGCTCAGCAATTTAATCATATGAAAATTATTTGGATGTCTGTGCGTTGCTTGTTGAAGTGAATAAGGGCTTTAATGATCGACAGCAGCCTGCTTGATTAAGAAATTACTGTCTGTCTGCCTGCCTGTCTGTCTGTCTTCATGGACCATTTGTTGGTAAAGTAGTACACTTCTTTAATGCGTAGCGTGGATGCATTTCTTTTGTTACTGTCTGTAGTTTTCTTAAGCTACTAATTAGTTGATGGACGTAAATGTTTTAAGTTGTGAATACACAATTTCTCCACGAGAAGGATCGATGAAGCAGGTCCGGGATAAATTGTAACTTGTGTTGTTGATATGAACTGGTGATTTCTTGTGAATGCGTCTCGTGAATGTGTCTTTGCTGTCTGAAATCATTGATTGTGAAGGGCATGCTAGGATTTTGTCACCTCAACATTTTTATTCTTTTGTTCTTCTCTAACGGGTCGAGGTTTTCCACCCCGGAGGATCTAGTTTTAGATGTTGGTAGAAGTTCAAAATACATGGTTGAAACTTGCTAACGAGTGGAAGGGATTTATGAAATCGTGTTGAAATGACAATCAAAATTTGGTTTATCATTCTCCGTTACAGTTTCTATGCATTCTGTGTTTTGAATCTTGCTTCAGATTGTCAATTTTGCAAACTGTTTGTTGGTATAAGGACTGTCTTTTGTCTTAGATTGTGCAAACTTTTCCATCCTCATGTCAATCCATCAGACAAAGCAACTTCCAGACTTCGTCCTAACAGTTCTCGAACCAATTTCTACCCATGGCATGACCGGAACTTTATCAGAGTCATACTTAAGCTGTTTTCTTGTCTGACATGCCGTCTGCTTAGTCTTCTGCACATATTTAGTATGATCTCTGGTACTCGACACATAACTCTAATTTCGCCTTAGTTTACAGTAGTGTCTTTGCTTACAAAGATTATGTCTTGTACTCGTGTCTTCGAAGCAGTTCTTGTCAAGTATTTATGACACAATTATCTTTGCTAATCCGATGGGGCTCTAGCGCTGCTTGTCGAATATTTAAGTGATTGGATAACGTTTACGTACATAGGTGATAGGACATAGATGTTCAACAGAGAAGACAAGAAGGCTGACCTTGGCCTGCTTAGAAGTTGAGATCCTACAGCAGGCTTTGATCAGCAAGGTCTTTGATTTAGTACACTACATTGCCACATTTTTTTTGGCATTATTTCTGACTTTAGCTGCAGAGGTCAATGGATCTGTGTTTATGTAGTTTGTGTTTGTTTGTTTGCTTGTTTGCTTGTGCTTCGCCTTCGTCTTCATTTTCGGGTTTCCATTTGAGCACATTTTACACCTCTTTTGTGTTTTGATGTTCTGGTTCGTAATCTTTGAAAGTGAAACGAATTCTATGTTATGAAACGTTGAAAGCTTAAATTAAGGTGATGGTTTTGACACTCCCGATTTATCCATTTGCATTTTCTAAAAGGAGAACTGAAGAACATAAACTCAAAGACGAATTCCAATGGACGAAACAGGGGGTTTCAACACAAACGATAATGTGCTAAAGCTAAACCCTTATCACCTAAAAAGTTTGATAGGTCTCGTCGAGTTTTGCTCACCCACACATTTGTTTTATTCATTTATGAATGACTGAGATTTAATTTTATCTCAATTAATTAAATCTCAAGCGTTCACTCGTGAAGAAGTGCATGAGATCAATGTGCGGGTGAGCAAACTCTTTATTACATTACCACGATTTATTATTATTGGGTGTATCTAATACACCGTCCCGATATTATTGCAAGTTAATTTGCATGCTTAACTAATTAATTGATTCCTTGTCGTACGAATTCGAAGTTGCACCATCTCATTCACCAACCCATCTCTCTTGATCATCTCATTTTCCGATGTTGTCTCTCAATTCCATTGCCTTTCTTCTCATAACCTCCCCAATATTGTTTTCCACCACATCCTTGATCGCCTTTGCTACCTCTTCTCGTCGCAAACTTCCTCCTGTTTTCTTAACCTCCACGCCAACGCCGAGCTCCTCTAGTAATCGAGCGTTGAATGGCTTGTCAAGATGTATAGGCATTGCTATAATTGGAACACCAAAATTCGTGCTCTCCAACACTGAGCTCCATCCACAGTGGCTCACTAATCTGCCGACGCTAGTGAAAGAACATAAGCTAGGGTTTTCAATATTGATTGCATAAGCTCAACTCAGTTAATGATGAGTGAGTTCTTTACTTCATTATATAGACCTTACAAGATCAGGTAGTTACAGTGTATATATTATCACAGATTACAAGGGAATTCAAATTACAAAAACATGAACTGAATCTAAGGTATATACGGTGAGGATAGAGTCATGGTGAAGAAGGACTATGACTCTTCTCAATCTATTGAAGACTTCATGTGTTATCCAAACTTTGACTTTGAGTTGATGAGCGGGAACCATGTAATTCAAACTACACGAACTTGGATTGATGAGTTGACAAAGATTGTTGACCTGGATGACATGTAGGATTATTAGGCTTATCACTCCCCCGCAAGCTAAGCGGTCGTTGACGAACGGGAAGCTTGGAAAGAAGATAACTAAATCAAGTGGGAGATAATCCTTTTGTGAGCAGATCAGCAATTTGGTCAGTAGTAGCAACGTAGCCAACAACTAGCTCTTTATGCACCACTGTCTCTCGAACATAGTGGTAGTCAACTTCAACGTGTCGCATCCTAGCCTGATAAACAGGATTAGAAGCAACGTCAAGGGCACTGATATTGTCACACCATAACCGTGGTGGTTTAAGAGGAAGATGAAGATCTTGAAATATGTGACGAAACCATGATAATGTTGCTGTCGTATAAGCCATTTGTCGGTATTCGGCCTTAGTGCTTGATCCAGATACACCGCGTTGTTTCTTTGAACTCCAAGATACTAAGTTATCTCCAAGAAAGATACAATAGCCCCTTGTGGAGTGACGGTCATCCGGATCTCTTGCATAGTCTGCATCGGCAAAAATAACGAGAGTAAGGGAACTGGATTTGTACACAATGTCGTGATTATGTGTAGCCTTCAAATAACGTAGAATATGTTTGATAGTAGCCCTGTGAGCAGTGGTGGGTGAATGCATATATTGGCAGACCTGATTGACTGCAAAAGCAATGTCAGGTCGCGTAAAAAAAAAAATATTGTAGTGCGCCAACTATGCTTCGAAAATCTGTGCTATCCAACAATGGTTCACCATCATATAAACTCAATTTTCTTCCAGCTGCAGCGGGAGTGGTGAGTGGTTTTGCATCAGCCATTTGAGTATTCTTTAGTAGGTCCATGATGTATTTTGACTGAGAGAGATACATGGTAGTGGGAGTCCTCTTGATTTCCATTCCCAAAAAATAATGTAATGGGCCAAGATCCTTCATTGAAAACATTTGGCCAAGTTGAGTAATAAGTCGTGAGATATGACTTGAATTGTTGCCCATAACTAGTTGTTTGGGCCCAAAATATTAGTTTGGGCCGAGTATAGAATTATTCCCGGCCCAGAAGGCCTTACGACAGGGTTATCATGGATCGTTTAGTTCTGGATCAGTTAGGTCGTGGGCTTCTAAACCTGGGTCGGTTAGGTCATGCTGCAAGACGAGTCGAATCCTGGTGCAATGAGGAGTCTCGACAAGATTAATAACCTGGAAGTGAATCCGGGTCAATAAAGGACTAGGTTCACAATTATAGTGAAAATATGATTGGTCGAGTTGGTGTTTGACCAGGAGAAGAAGACCTAATCCGAGTAGGGTTTTAACTCGACCTTAAAGGTATCCAGTGCTATAAATAGATGGGGCTGTGCATCATTGGAAGCCCCTCCAATTCAACACACAACTGCCATGCACAAACTCTCTCAACAACTTTGAGATTTTTATTTTCTCTTTTCGCTGACACATCTTCCGTTGGCATCAACATCACTGTGAAAATAACCGGTGATATCTTAAGTTGGCATAGATAGCTCTGTCGCCGTAGAATCAGCCGATCTCGCAGCATCTTCCGTTGGCATCAACAGCACTGCGGTGAGGACGGTTGGTTACCTATCCAAGTCTCGGTCGAGGTGGATTTCCGAATCCTTATTGATTGAGGTCATCTCATTAGCCTTCTCGGCGAAGTGAGGTGTTATAGTTTACTAAGCTCGGCGCATTGCTGCCGAGTTATTTTATGATTGGATACTCTCAAGTGTTATTTAGAGTTCGGCATTCAGACTGCCGAACCACGTTCACTATTAAGACTTATATTCGCTTTGAGTATTTTTGCCCTTACACTTTGGTGTCGATTCGGCGTGAGTTTACTCTGACGAATAACATCACTGTGACCGAATCCGATGACGACGATTCGTGAACTTTGTAAGAATAGTAGCCTTGTCTTCCGGTTCGAGAACCCAAGAGGCCGAGACGTGTTCCTTCCTCGATCGCAATCGCAAGACGCAGAAGTCAGACGCGCACCCAACGCAACATCAATAAATTTACTCTTCGGCCGAGCTCGGCCGATAAGTTGGCACGCCCCGCATTCACCGAAGGACGTAGTTAGCTTATAGATTACTCGGCCTGCGCGCCACGTAGGCTTGGTAGTTTTTAGGGTCAACATTTTGGCACGCCCAGTGGGACCCAGTGCTAAACTACGAAGTTCATGCCAATTGAAACACGATCGGTAAAAAAGAAAACATCTATGGGAAAATCAACAGCCGATTTGCCAATTCAGAACATAGGACAAAGTGTGCCGCAGGCACAGAATCCCATCAGCGCTGTAACACCTGAGTCCACGAGCTCGACTCGTCGAGAAAGGGAAGTTAATCTCGGCGGTCAGTTTCACAGTCTTGAAATCCCTAATAGGAACACCTGCGTTCTCAATGAAGGGATACTGGAGGATTGTGACGAGAATGGTGGCGAAGGATCTGATCCACCAACAAGATCGTTTCTTCGAAAACGACTTGACGAGCAATCTCGGACAGTTGAACAGACGTTTAGTCGAGGAATCGATAAACTTCATGACGTGATACGCAATACCAGTGAGGCACAAACCAGATTACTCGAAATACTGGTTAGTAAGGTCAGCGACGGTAGGTCTTTCGATCTTGCCGAGCACTTGCCACCAAGAAATAATCTATTACCAATTGCACCGACCGAGTCAATCGCTGCTCGGCTCAAACCAATTAACTTGGAAAAATGAGGAGGATCAAATAGTAGGTCAGACGGATCCGACCAGAGAGTGGAAGCAACACCCGTCGATATGACCGAGGTCCAACGAATGATCGATTCGGCCATGAAGAAAGGGCCGAAGTTCCCTAAATTCATACATCTGTATCCAGCTTATGTGGAACAGTTCGAATACCCTAGAGGTTTCAAAATCCCGGATTTTAGCCTTTTCGCCGGAGAATCATCCTTATCTTCGTTAGAACATGTGGCTCGTTTCACCGCGCAATGCGGAGATGTCAATAGCGACTTTCACAAGCTGCGACTTTTCAACTTTTCGCGGACCGGTTCAGCATTTGCTTGGTATATCAACCTCCCATCGAATTCTGTCCAGAGCTGGGAGGAGTTGGTCGAGAAATTTCATGAGCAATTTTATCGGCCAGGGATGGAAATGTCATTGTCCTCATTAGCAAGGATGGCTCAAGCATCCGATGAGTCACCAATGGATTATCTTACCAGATTTAAATCAGCCAGGAATTGGTGCCGAGTACCTCTCCCCGAAGTCGAATTTGTCAGACTTGCTCTAAACGGTCTTGACGTAGAATACAAAAAGAAATTCTTGGGGGCAAACTTTCGGGATATGTATGAACTGGCCTAGCATGTCGAGCAATATGATTATTTGCTCAGCGAAGAGAAGATTTCGAAAGCTCCATCTCGAGGGACGATCTACAAAAATCCCACTGTCAGTTACGCATCAACTGAAGGTGAATGCGTCAGCGTGGACGCGGCTGAGATAATAATAGATAAACCATATGTTTGCAAGGCACTGACTCAAATTGACTCTAAGGAAGTCAAAACCCGCTTGGCCACTGAAGAAACAATGAAAACGTCAAAAGTTTATACTTTTGATATTACAAAGGCCGATGCAATTTTTTATTAATTGTTATCAGCGAAGATCATCAAACTTCGGCCCGGGCATAACATTCCCAAGGCCGAAGAGCTTAAAGGAAAGATATATTGCAAATACCATAACTCAAGCAAACATACGACAAATAATTGCGTCGTGTTTCGAGACAACGTCCAAAGCTGGATTGATAATGGCAAACTCAGATTTCCCGAGAAAAAGATGAGTGTTGATACTGACCCATTTCCCATGGAAAAAACAGTAAATATGGTAGATGCACGCCTACCTAAGGACAAAGGAAAAGGGAAGGCCGAAGCCGTTACAACGCAACGCTTTCTGGATCAGAATTCTCGGCCACGTTTCACTGCTGATTTTCGTTCAAACAAACCACCTACAGCTCTAACGGGACCCGCTATTGTCAAGCCCATGACAGAATTTAGCACTGACGAAGAAGGTGGGTCGGCGCTTTTATGCAGAAAGTGTAAAGCAAATGTCAACGCCGAGCCAAAGGAAAATTTATCTCCGGCTATAATGGAACAACCTACAGCCGCAACACAGCAAAAAGTGCTCAACGCAGGCCAACATCAAGGGGTTTTTGATAGGCTCGGCCCTAAAGTGCGGGTGGAAGAAACACCTTCGGTCAGACGACGCCTCGATTTTGATGCCCCGTTTTATGACGAAGATTATTACATACGCAATTCTAGCAGCTCAGAATCATCGCAGAGCCAAAAAACTTTCAAACCTCCCGAACCTCGAGACCAGCGTTGGTATACATATCATTCTTCGAAAGGTGTATACACTGCACTGTCTAAATCCCAGAAATGTCGGCACCAAAGAATAGACTGCATGGCCCGCCGACTGGCAGCCCAAGAAACTTCGGTCCCTAAATGGCGGCCGAAGGAAACAGTTGCCAATGATGATGAACGACCATCTCCAACTATTATGACAGAGGTGGTTCAAGGGAAATGGCTAGTCAATCGAGATGTTGAAACCACATTTGAGGAGGCCGATAAACGGATCAAACTTCTTCTTTGGCCCGGAGAAATGAAGGCATGCTTCGAGCATTTCAGGCAAGAATCTGAAAGCAAACTGTCCCCGCCAACCACACAAGAACCTTTGATCAAAATTCGACGGAATTTACATCCATCATTTCTCGGGGAGGCCTTGGAAAATATGCAAGAGTTTCATAAAAAAAATTCGGCCAACGATCTATATGGTTTGCCGAAAGCATGTCAAGATACAATCGATCTCGTCCTAACTTGCCCGGATGCCGAGCGAATTATTCAGAAGACCTCAGACCCAGGATTGAAAGCTAGGTTCCAGCACATACGAGAAGCTCGAGTCTTTGGCTTTGAAGTCGACCCATATACTGATATCGATGCAGCCGACCTTTATTTCTCCATGGAGGACCTTCAATATTTACGATACCACTTCGAAGTCTTTTCGGCCTCACGGCCGATGAAATAACACGGGTTGCACGGTTGGATGCCTATCTCGACACCAGGGATGCCCGTATAATGTACCAAGAGCAAGCTCGTATCCTGGCATCAATCCCAGACACAATTCTGATTTCAGACGTACCTGAGGCACCTACACAGAACAAACAGGCTTCCGAAGAGACACCGCGGGAACAAACCATTGAAGAAGGAGCAGAGAAGTCTCTTAGTACAACTCCGACGGAAGCAGATGCCGCAGTCGGTGACCAGGAAAGAGAAGAGGTTGAAGAGGATGATCGTAACCCGATGGGCCCGTCGGTCCTGGATAACATGGAAATCAATATGATCCATGTTTTGCCCGCTGATTTTCAGTCGAGCACATCTCAACCGAATTTCCTCGATGGCGACGTAATTACCGAGGAAGCCGGTCACATTGATTTTGTAACTGTTGCTGATGACGAGTCGACAACAAAAGATGACAACCTCAAGGCAGCTTTAGCCGAATTGTTTCCTTGCTCATCATCGACCAAACTTCATCATTTGAAGCCATTGTATGTAACGGCCCATATCGAAGGGTATCCAGTCTCCAAAGTTTTTGTCGACTGTGGAGCCACTGTCAATATCATGCCTGTAAACGTCATGAAGGCATTACGTCGCTCCAATGATGAACTTATTTCCTCCGGGATCATAATGAGCAGTTTCGTTGGAGACAAATCCCAAACCAAAGGGGTGCTTCCTTTAGCGGTAAACATTACCGGCCGTAATCACATGACCACCTTTTTTATCGTCGACTCCAAGACCGAGTATAATGCACTGCTCGGTCGAGACTGGATTCATCAAACTAGCTGTATTCCTTCATCATTGTATCAAGTGCTCGTTTTTTGGGATGGTAAATCGGTCATTGTTCCCCCGGCCGATAGTCAGCCCTTCGAAGCTAACATGATCCAAGCACGGTATTATGATGACCACGTCGGCTACATCACCATACAGGGTTTCAATGATGAAGGACGGCCGACTCGGATCTCTGTTCAAAAAGCTATCGAGGTTAGCGCCAAAACTGTCCACCAGGATTCGGCGAGACTCGGTTTAGCTAACTTCATCCCCGACCCCGATGTTTGACACCGATCGGAAAAACGTCGGGCCGCGATTTCGTCTACTATGGAACGACTGCTGGCTCATTGGTATACTATATCTAAGCAACCAAATTCGGGCGTTAACCTCGTGGAGTTCCTCGCCGAATGAGATAATGGTCCTGTCTTATCTCTTGACAAAATTCAAGCTGCCCCGGTCGAGCTCGAAGACAATCAGCCCCAAGTCAAGGACCCCTTGAAAGAAATTAATGTTGGGACATCCGATGACCCGCGGCCTTTATTTATTAATGCTCTACTCCCCCAACCTATGAAAGCCGAACTTCGTGCCCTGCTTGAGGAATTCAAAGATTGTTTTGCTTGGAGCTACCATGAAATGCCTGGCTTAGATCGCACTCTCGTCGAGCATGAGTTACGTATTAAGCCTGGGTGTAAACGTTTCCGTCAACCACCTCGACGATTCTCGACCGAAATGCAACTCGGTATCAAGGATGAACTGGTTCAGCTTTTGAAAGCAAGGTTCATTCGGACAGCTCGATACGTTGAATGGTTGGCCAATATCATTCCTGTTTTAAAGAAAAGTGGTGCATTGCGCATTTGCATCGACTTTAGAAATCTGAATTTGGCAACTCCCAAAGATGAGTATACAATGCCGATTTTGGATTTGTTAATCGATGTCGCGGTGAATCATGCGATCTTATCTTTTATGGATGGACATGCCGGGTACAACCAAATTTTCATTGCCGAAGCCGATGTGCACAAGACTGCTTTTCGCTGCCCGGGGGCACTCGGCACTTACGAATGGGTTGTCATGCCATTCGGCCTCAAGAACGCCGACGCCACATACCAACGAGCAATGAACACCATATTTCATGATTTAATTGGAACCATCGTCAAAGTCTACATCGACGATGTTGTAATTAAATCTAAACGCCGGCAGACACATCTGGATGATCTTCGACAGGCTTTCCTCCGTATGCGACAACACAACCTTAAAATGAATCCTGCCAAATGTGCCTTCTGTGTTTCGGCCGGTAATTTTCTCGGCTTCCTCGTGCATCACCGTGGGATTGAAGTGGATGAAAATAAAGCACGCGCAATCATCAATGCTCCACCCCCGACGACGAAGAAACAACTACAGTCCTTACTCGGTAAGATAAATTTTCTCCGTCGATTTATAGCTAACTCGGCGGGTATAATGAAAGCGTTCTCCACGCTTTTGAAACTTAAGGACTCAGATAAATTTGAGTGGAAAGACGAGCATCAGGAGGCGTTTACACAAATCAAAGTCTCCCTCACGACACCACCTGTCCTTGTTCCACCCCAGCGCGGTAAGCCTCTTAAGCTATATATCTCGGCGGCCGAAGAGTCCATCGGCTGCCTCCTCGCGCAAGACAACCATGCCGGACAAGAGCAGGCTATTTTCTACCTCAGTCGAAATCTCAATCAACCGGAGATTAATTATTCTGCCGTCGAGAAGCTCTGTCTCGCTGTATTTTTCGTCGCTTCCAAGCTTCGGCATTACATGCTCCCATCGGTCACACAAGTCATTGCCCAGACCGACGTCATCCGCTACATGCTCACCCGACCAATCGTAAAAGTTCGAATTGGGAAGTGGACAATGGCGTTGTCCGAGTTTAACTTGTAATATGTGCCTCAGAAAGCTGTCAAAGGCTAGACACTGCCTGATTTCCTCGCTCAACACCCTTCCCCTTATGGTTTTGGGGGCACCGACGTCGAAATCGGCATGGTTGAAACGCGCGATAACTACTGGACAATGTACTTTGACGGCTCAAGTACTTCCTCCTCGGCTGACGTTGGAATTGTCAGTCAATCCCCAAACCACAATCGTTGGTATTTTTCGCTCGAGCTGGATTTTGAATGCACAAATAATCAGGCCGAATACGAAGCCCTTATCATCGGCCTTGGCATCCTTCATGACTTGCGGGCAACCCGTGCCCTCATCCTCGGCGACTCCGAACTTGTGATTAACCAACTTAATGGGTCTTTTCGATGCATGAGCTGTACCCTGGCACCCTACCACATGGTTGCCAGCTATTTGGCCAAATCCTTCGACGGTATTACATTTGAACATATTTCCCGGATCCATAATACCGACGCAGACGAATTGGCTCAAATCGCCTCCGGTGCACAACTCCTAGGGGGTAAGCTAGGCCGAGAAATACCGGTGTTACGACAGCTATACCCGGCCTTGGTTAACCAGCAAGTCCTCCGACGCGACAACGTGATACGCACCAGAGTCATGTCCTTACCTTTGTTGTTAGATCGACAAGACCTTAAGAGCAAGTCCACCGGAGTGGATTTTGCCCAGGACCCAGCACAAAAACAAGGCCAGCACCCTGTCAATTTGCTCCACCCCCTCAACTTAACTGGTACCCAGCCCGAGCTGGGCAATGAACCAGCCCAAAAGAGATTGAGCAAGAAGCCGGGTAGTTGGCCTGGCACGTGCGCTTCATGGAGGCGTGGCGCGAGTGCCCGGCAGGGTTTCAGAGTGCGGGCCCGCGTGACAGGCGCACTCAGTCCCCCTCCCGAGTTGGTGACGTGGCTACCCCTCTGCCGTTGGATTTCCAACGGTAAAAAAAAATTTAAATTTTACTTTTAAAATAGACCGTCGGATCAAAGATCAATGGTCCACGCTTTTTTCACAAAAAAGTAAAAAAAAAAAAAAAAAGGCCCAACGGTCAGAAATATGACCGTTGGCCACGTGTCAACTCTCTGGCTCTTGGATTTGAATATTTTTCAAATCCAACGGTCCAGATTAATTAACTATATTAAAATTCATTAAAAATTATTAAAAAATACAGAAAAATTATTAAAAAATACAGAAAATTTTGAAAAATGTTAATTTTTTTCCTATAAATACCTAACCCTCATCTTCCACCTTTACACCACATTTCAATATTTTCTACACTTTCTATACTATCTACATTTCAATATTTTCTATACTTTAAGAGAAAAAAATGTATTCGTGGAAGCTCATTGAAGATGTTATGTTGTGTGAATGTTGGGTTCACACTACTCATGACCCGATTACGGGTAATGAGATGGATAAGCGAGAAATGTGGAGTAAAATTACGAAAGCGTTTTGCGATGTACATGGAGAAAACGCCAGAACCAGTCAAGGTCTTCAAGGTCGTTGGAAAAAACTCAACGCATCCTTTACTTGTTGGAAAAACGCCATCTCTTATGTTTTTTCTTGTTTTAGGTTTGAACTTTATTTAATTTCTTATGTAATTTCTTATTTATTTTTAAAACTTTATTTATTTATTTATTTATTTTTAAAACTTTATTTCTTTTGTACTTTATTTAAACACATGAAATAAGATTACATAAACTCACCAAATAAATTTAAAAACAAAACACACTACATAGAATTACATAAACTTAAAAAAAAATACAATTTATTCTTCAACCACAAGCCTCATTCTAATTATCTTCGCCTTCATGCAATCCCCACTAGTGCTCAATCAAGTCATTCTGGCGGGTTATGTGCCAGTATGGCTCTTGCACATTAGTGTACCACTGAACGATCAATTCATTGTAACGTCCATCGCGTTCCAACGGCTCGTGTTGCACTGGATCTTCGGTCCGGTCATGAACACAATAGATACATGTTCTTGAGTTGTTCATCGGATCCGGCTCATATTCATCGACGGCATCATAATCATACTCATCTTCAACAATCATGTTGTGGAGAATAATACACGTCATCTTGATGGATCGAACAGCCTCAACATCAAACATTCTAGTTGCAGCCCTGATAATCGCCCAACGAGCTTGCAAGATACCAAAACAACGCTCGACATCCTTCCTACACCCTTCTTGACATTTTGCAAAGTGTTTTTCCTTTTCAGTCTGTGGATGTGGCACTGTTTTGACAAATGTTGACCACCTTGGGTGAATGCCATCTGCAAGGTAGTATGATCCCTCGTATTGGGTACCATTAACCCAATATGTGCATCTCGGCAAGTTTCCTTGCAGCAGTTCGTCGAACACTGGGGATTGGGCAAGGACATTTAGGTCATTCTGAGCTCCTGGAACACCAAAAAAAGCATGCCAAATCCATGTATCAAATGAAGCCACCGCTTCCAAAATGATGCTTTTGGCTCATTTTCTGTCGCCATATGCTCATTGCCACACACTTGGACAGTTTTTCCAAATCTAGTGCATGCAGTCGATGCTTCCAATCATGCCAGGGAAGCCTCACATCTCACCCTTCCTCAGAAGCCATCGCATGTCCCTTGGCGTGGGTGTCGGGAGGTACTCATTGGTGTAGAGGGCTTCAATTGCAGAGCAAAACCTCATCAGGGACTCCAGAACAGTTGTTTTTCGCATCCTCGTGATCTCATCCACTTGATATGCAGATGCTCCATATGCAAGCATTCGCAAGGATGCCGTAATTTTTTGCTTGGGAATAAGACCTAGAACATGAAAAGCATCCTCTTTTTGCACAAAGTATGAATCATGGTTGCAAATATCACTCATGATTTTGTTGAACAAATTTCGTTGCATTCTAAAACGCCGTCTAAAAATATGATCAGGGAATATGCTATTGGGAATAAAATAATCTTCCAATAGATTTTTACCTCGTTTTTCCCTTTTTCTATCGAGGTTTGCAACACGTCTTGGTTTGGCTATCTGACCCACGGCTTCCATGACACGGCGGGAATGTGAGGCCTTCTGCCTTCTATGGTGATCATCCTCATCCTCCTCCATGAAGAAAGCCTCATCTCCACCTTCCTCAAGATTGGCCAATTTTGCCTGTTGTGCCAACAACCTTTGTTGTTGCTCCTGCAACGGTTTATACACCCTTCTTGAAGAAGACATTGTAATAAGAACTCAAGATTTGAAAACGATGAACAAGGATTCTGAGCTAAAAAGAAGGATTGAGCTTGGTGTGAGGATGGATGTATGGATGTAGGGTTTATATGGACAAAAAAAGAAAGGATGAGGTTCTGGACAATGCCACGTGGCACTACGTGATTGGTTGAAAATCTTATCGAAATATTGGCTAAAATATTGTAAACCGGAAGTGACACGTGGCGTGTCGGGATTGGTCGAAAATATTATCGGAAATCTATCCACAAAATAGTACGTTCAGATAATGACACGTGGCATGACGTGATTGGTTGAAAATCTTATCGAAATCTTGGCTAAATTATTGTAAAACGGAAATGACACATGGCGTGTCGGGATTGGTTGAAAATCTTAGCGGAAATCTATTCAGAAAATAGTACGTTCAGATAATGACACGTGGCCTGACGAGATTGGTTAAAAATCCTATCCGAAATTAAAACTATTTTATTTTTTTATTCTTTTAGAAAAAATTTAAAAATATTTTAAATGGGCTTGGTGCTAGCGCATTTTGTAGGGATGGAGATCGTTTGTGCCAGCGCATTTTTTCACTAGGTGCCAACGCATTTTTTTAGGGGTGGAGATACCTTGGCCTATTACTGTTCATTGGAGTATGTTACTGTTCACGTGAGTGGATAAATGCGCTGGGTGCTGGCGCAAAGTCCTTATGGGTGGACTTGCTCTAAAGATGTTTGCGCCGTCGAGGCAATACCAGATGATTGGAGAAAGCCCATTATGCAGTATCTTGACAATCCCAATGGCAAACACAGTCCTAAGACAAGAGTTCATGCCACAAACTATGTCACGTATCAGAACGAGTTATGCCGAAAGGGTGAGGATGGTCTATTACTGCTATGCCTCGGCCCCTAAGAAGGTGCTCAAGTAATCACAGAAGTCCATGAAGAGGTTTGCGGAGCTCATCAGTCCGGACGTAAAATGCGGTGGTTACTTCGACGACACGGTTATTTTTGGCCAAGAATATTAAAGGATTGTATCGAGTTCGCACGAGGGTGCATACAATGTCAGATTCATGGTCTTATACAACGAGTCCCGGCCGAGTCATTACATTCGGTCGAGGGTGCATACAATGTCAGAATCTGGTAGCAACCGATTACTTCACTAAGTGGGTCGAAGCAAAATCGTATGCCGAGCTAACGTCTAAAGAAGTTTGCGACTTTGTGGAAGGGCACATTGTGACCAGATTCGGCGTACCAGAAACGATTATAACTGACAATGGCACAATCTTTACAGCCGAGAGGTTTAAAGAATATACGGCCAGTTTGAAAATTCGGCTTGAACAGTCTACACCATATTATCCACAAGCAAATGGGCAGGCCGAGGCAAGTAACAAAGTGTTGATCGGCATTTTCGAGAAAATAATAAAAGAGAGGCCTGGCATGTGGCATTTAAAGTTAAATGAGGCTTTATGGGCAAATCGAACATTGCTCCGATCGGCGACTGGGACAACCCCGTATGCAATAACCTATGGACACGACGCAATGTTACCAGTCGAGCTAAGCATACGAATAATTGAACAGAGTAGTCTGTTCAGCGCCGAATATAATCAGTCCATGAGACAAGAGTTAGAAGACTTAGAATAAGCGCGACTCGATGCTTATAACTTGCTGGTGGCACAAAAACAGATTGCCGAGCGAGCATACAATCAAAAGGTCCGACAGAAAACATTTGGCGAAAGAGAATTAGTTTGGCAAACGGTGTTGCCTGTAGGAATTAAAGACCCTAGGTTCGGCAAATGGTCACCGACTTGGGAAGGGTCTTTCGTCATACATAAGGTTCTCGGCAAAGGCGCATATCATCTTAGAGACCGAACTGGTTTAGTTCACAAATTACCAATCAATGGGAAGTTTTTAAAGAAGTACTATCCGGTCACATGGGAAATGCGGGAATAGAAATTCATTTCATTAAGATCGATAGAAGAATACACAAATTGAGTTGGTCAATCAGTTTACATTTAAAAAATTCAGGACGAAAAAGGAAGAAGAGTGCCGAGAAGAGCCTTAAGCTCCAGCCACCGCACCTCGCCCATTATGACCTCGGCCTGCCGGTTCTTTTTGTCCATCTTCAACTGCTCGATTCGTTTTACGCTTGCCGCATACTCAGTCAGACAATCTCTGCCGCCCGACTCGAAGTCTTTCGCAATCTCAGAAGCAATAGCCGACCTTCGTTTTGCCAGTTCAGCTATTTGATGGTCGAGGTCGGCCAAGGCTTCCCCTTTCGCCTTTAAAGCATCAATCTTCGGACGTAGAGCGTCTTGGACGGCCATGGCAGATTTCAGATCTTGTTCAGCCCGAAGAGTGTTCTCAAGAACACTAAAAGTCTCCCGAACTCGCTCTAAGGTAGACGACGCCTGAACGATGACTTCGGCGCCCATTTGACCATCTGCGCCGAGGTCGTTTAGGCAGACACCCAATAAATTGAGGCTTTTGCGTTCAAGGACTTGCGACGCAGAGAGAGACAAAACTTCTTACACCCGAACCAGAGTAGTTGAATGGGCGGGGTCAGTTGTAGGGGCCGAAGGGCCAGCCGCTCCAGTAGTACTTGACAGAAGGGTTTTGAACTCGACTTCCCACGAAGCCTGCACATAAAAATCAGTTTAAGCTCAAGGAAATCACGAAAAAGGTAGCAAGAAGGTTTTGTTTTTAAACCTGCCGAGAAGAGACTTCGGCCATGTCTTCAAGATCGTTGCTCGAACCTAAAGAACTTAATGGCCGAGCCCAGTATCTTAGATTGCTTCTCAGTTCACACGACCGATAGAGGTTATCTACGTTCGATGGCTACTGAGGCGGCCAAGAAATATAGATAACACCCTTCAGCGCATACAATTTTCGATGAAAAGAGTGTACAGGCACCTGACATTTAGTATTTTCCTGGTTTAGAGTTCTATGGCAGAGAAATAACCAAGGAAATGCGGTAGGGGGTACTTACAAAGGCCAAAGTGGCTTCATGCGGAGGAATATTGAGGTCCTGGTCCTGCGGATGAACAGGCGTTTCCGCCGTTGCTTTTGGCTCTCCTGCAGGTCGTTTGCCACGGTCGGCCGTAGAAAGGTCGACTTGGACAGCCGCCTCGAACACAGAAGGAGGTACCTGACATTTAGTATTTTCCTGGTTTAGAGTTTTATGGCAGAGAAATAACCAAGGAAAGGCGGTAGGGGGTACTTACGAAGGCCGAAGTGGCTTCCTACGGAGAAATATTGAGGTCTTGGCCCTGCGGATGAACGGGCGTTTCCGCCGCAGCTTCTGGCTCTTCGGCAGGTCGTTTGCCACGGTCGGCCGTAGAAGGGCCGACTTGAACAGCCGCCTCAGACACATGAGGGGGTTGACGACGGGGTCGAAAGCGACTCGCCAGTGGAACCTCGTCGCTCCCGTCGCTCTCTTTCAGAATGAAGGCCGAGGGTTTTGGATTTTCAGGATAAGTTCCCTCGGTCACAGGGACCGCCTCTTCCAGAACAGGTGCAGCCTTGACTGGTAGAACAACAACTGGTTTACCGACTTTAGAAACAGGCCGTACTTGGACCGTTTCTTCGGTCGGAATTGGCCGTTTCTCAACCAAAGCTTGGGTGATGGGGGGAGAAGGGGAAACACTAGGAGTCATCGCCCCCGTAGTTTGACTGGAGATAACGTGAATCTCCCGTTCCCCTTTCTTCGCCAGCTTTTTGACCTGTTTGGCGGGCCGAGGAGCTTCGATGGCCGGCTTGGCCTCTTGACGAGGCCGTTTGCTCAACACGGCCTACACAGCGGTCTTAGCCCTCTTAGAAACGACCGATTTTTTCTCGGCCGCAGCCGCAGCGACCACTTCCACCTTTTTCAATGGCCGACTGCCTGGGAAAGTAAAAGTAAATCAGCAAAGCTGATCAGTAGTTCAAAATTAAAGGAAAAAGGTGGAAATAAACTGTTACCTTGGGGTTGGGGGGCAGAAGCCTTCTTAGGTCGATCACTGAAGATTTTGTTCAGAACGATTTCGACCGGAACACCAAAAACCTATTGGGTATACTCTTCCCACCAATCACCGAAAGTGTCAGTGCAAAGAGGTTCTGGAGTGACCGGTCGAAGACAGAATTTTTGGCACCGTTCCTGGAACTTTCTTTTGGCGTCATTGCATTCCTTCTCTGAAGAGCCAGGTTCGTGTCCACGGCTTAGGACGGATCGTGAGGAGAGAAGGGGGACTGGGCAACCTTGGAGGTAGCCAAGCTGCCAAGCGAGGAAGTTGGGATGATACACTTCCCAACTCGCTCGGCGACCCTCACAGCCGAGAGGCAGGTCGCGGGAAAGCACGAAAGACCCCCAGGATTGACGAAGGTCAGCATCTTCGTCCGCGCCCCACGCCGATGTAGGAAGTCTGATCGACGAAGGGTATTCTTGATGACGACAGATCAAGAACTCGTCATCAGAAAAGTCGTCAAGAGCGAAAAAGTATCTGAACACTTCTTCGGCTTGGTGAGGGGGGACTGGCCGAAAAGCCAGCTGAGGGCCGAGCGCTTCCTGAGGCGTGAAATCAGCAATCGTTGGCCGAAAAGGAGCAAAGTAGACCTGCAGCCAGAGTTGGAAGACCTAGAGAGGACCATTCTGCTGCGGATCGACCTTATCTAGGGTCGTTTCGGCCAAACAACGTAGGAGATGGGCGATAATGATCGGGATGAGGGCTAGAGTGTGATCGCTAGCTAGGGCTTCGGCCACTGGCATATTCTCGACCAGACACTTATTAGATTTGGTACAACAGATAAATTTGTTGTACCAATAGAAGAGGAAAACCTCATGCTCTCCTTCTCGCAGAGCCTCTTCTCCTCGGCCGGAAAAATGGAGATAGAGGGTGTTATAGTTGAAGAAGTTCTTGTGAAGCTTGTGAACCTCTTTTTTCGAGGGTGTTTGGCCTTCACCACTTAGCGTCTCAAGGGCCCGTTTGTCGAAGAGCGCCTTCAAGTTAAGGTTCCACGGGTACCCAGAGAGGGCAGCGTCGATTGGGATTCCAGTCGGGGAAGTCCCCAAGATGGCAGTAAGATCAAGGATGGTGGGGCCAATGGGGCCGAGAGGGAGGACCGTGGTGTTGGTGGCCGAACACCAGAAGCATAAGGCCGCTAGGAGGAGCTCATTGTCCAGGATGACCTCTATGGACGAGAGGTGAATGACGTCGTAGATGCCGAGGGCTTTCCATTGCTCGCCGAAGAGTTTTTCCATTCGTACAACCCAGGCTACCCAAGCTGTAGTGGTCGAGGGCCAAGAGCCTTGAGGCCTTGCCACATCCCACTTCGACCATTCAAACCCTTGTAGCAAGGGTGATAGGCAGTGCCCCTGGAGAAGTCCAGTGATGGTTGATGGGACTGCCGCTTTAAAGAGAAGACCCAATATTTGATGAGGGGTGCTCATGTCACTCTTGAACCGTATAGTTTTGATCGAACTTCGATCAATAATTTTCTGACATTGGTCACATTCCTTGGAAAGCTTGGAAATGAAGAAAGCCATTGTAAAGGAAAAAATGTGACACGAAATGAGTTTTTCTGGGTTGGGAGATTTGAAGACGAAGATCTGGAAGTAGGGGATGCACTGGAGAGCGATGGCAAGAATTTCAAAAAATTTGAAAGCGTAAAGTACAAATGAGAGAATTTCGGTATTTATATAATGGTGGAAGGAAGGGCAATCGTTCGAAATTCAAAATGAAGGGTAAAATCGATCGAGAAATTCGCTAATCATTATGAACATTTAGAAAATCCAGTTGAGAAAACCGAGGGTTTCGTGTTTCGGGGGACGCACGATTACGTGTGGCGGCGAGATTTATGGTGAAAGACGTTTTGGCGTCTGCACGATGCTGAATGGTTCGCATATCAAGGCGGCATGGTTGTGTTCAGCAACTAGGTCATGATGGTATGACGGTTCAGGGAGCCGCACGCTTTAAACGTCATTATTAGGGATTAGCCGTATAAAAGGATGCCACGTGGTGTATTGGTTAGCATGATCAAGATCGTGCAATCGTGCTCAATAAATGCGCCTTGGAAATAGAGTATTTGGATTTTGAGTGTTACTTTCGCTTCTTCAAGGTCGGAGCTCCATTAGAGGATTCAGGTCGAAGACCTCAGAAACGAGGCAGCAATGTTTGGGCCAAAAATATTAGTTTGGGCCGAGTATAGAATTATTCTCGGCCCAGAAGGCCTTACGACAGGGTTATCAGGGATCGTTTAGTTCTGGATCGGTTAGGTCGTGGGCTTCTAAACCTGGGTCGGTTAGGTCATGCTGCAAGACGAGTCGAATCCTGGTGCAATGAGAAGTCTCGGCAAGATTAATAACCTGGAAGTGAATCCGGCTCAATAAAGGACTAGGTTCACAATTATAGTGAAAATAGGACTGGTCGAGTTTGTGTTTGATCAGGAGAAGAATACCTAATCCGAGTAGGGTTTTAACTCGACCTTAAAGGTATCCAGTGCTATAAATAGAGGAGGATGTGCATCATTGGAAGCCCCTCCAATTCAACACACAACTGCCCTGCGCAAACTCTCTCAACAACTTTGAGATTTTTATTTTCTCTTTTCGCTGACACATCTTCCGTTGGCATCAACAGCATTGTGAAAGCAACCGGTGATATCTTAAGTCGGCATAGATAGCTCTGTCGCCGTAGAATCAGCCGATCTCGCAGCATCTTCCGTTGGCATCAACAACACTGCGGTGAGGACGGTTGGTTACCTATCCAAGTCTCGGTCGAGGTGGATTTCTGAATCCTTATTGATTGAAGTGAGGTGTTACAGTTTACTAAGCTCAGCGTATTGCATGCCGAGTTATTTTATGATTGGATACTCTCAAGTGGGATTTAGAGTTCGGCATTCAGACGGCCGAACCACGTTCACTATTAAGACTTATATTCGCTTTGATTATTTGTGCCCTTACACTTTGGTGTCGATTCGGCGTAAGTTTACTCTGACGAATAACATCACTGTGACTGAATCCGACGACGGCGATTCGTGAACTTTGTAAGAATAGTAGCCTTGTCTTCAGGTTCGAGAACCTAAGAGGCCGAGACGTGTTCATTCCTCGGTCGCAATCGCAAGACGCAGAAGTCAGCCGCGCACCCAACACAACATCAACAAATTTACTCTTCGGCCGAGCTCGGCCGACGAGTTGGCACGCCCCGCATTCACCGAAGGACGTAGTTAGCTTATAGATTACTCGGCCTGCGCGCCCCGTAGGCTTGGTAGTTTTTAGGGTCAACACTAGTATATCATCGACATAAATTAACAGATAGATAATTGTGGTGCCATTGAGGAAAGTAATCAGTGAGGAATCTGCCATGGAAGCCTAAAATCTCAAGTCCTCAATATGGTGAGAAAAACATTGAAACCATGCACAAGGCGCCTGTTTCAAACCATATAAAGATTTATGTAATTGACAAACTGTGACCTGAGGCCTGTCTTATATAAACTTCTTCTGCCAAAGTGCCATGTAAAAATGCGTTTTGGACGTCGAGTTGACGAATGGGCCAATTGTAATGCAGAGCAATGGATAGAAGAAGTATGAACGTGGCATGAGTGACAACGAGATTGAAGGTCTCACTGTAGTCAATTCCTGATTGTTGGTGAAAACCATTTGCCACAAGATGAGCTTTGAATCTTTGTATGGAAACATAGAATGCCTCTTAATTTTGTACACCCATTTATTTGGGAGAATGTCCAGAGATGGATGAAATGGCACCAAGGACCACATATCAGTACGTTGGAGGGCATTAACCTCATCTGTCATAGCCTGTCTCCATTTTGGGGATTTATTTGCCTGTGTGAAATAAGCAGGCTTAACCACATCATTAGTTACATTTAAAACAAAAGCATATTTGGGATTGGGTTTGTGAATCCTTTCCTTTTCACGAGTGACCATGGAATGTGTAGAAGGAATTGTCCTTTGAGATGAAGAGGCTAATGTTGATGTACTTGCATTCGCGGGTTGGTTAAATCCTATGGGATATGTAGGTAGATTAGTGGTAGGATTGGATAAGGATAAGGTACTGAGGGTTGGAGTGGGAGATGGTAATGGTGCAGGACTAGGGTTGGTAGAATGGGTAGGGTTGGTTGGTGTATGCGTGTCAACGGGAGGGATAGGCTAAGGTAATGGTGGAGTGGGATTGAAAAATTGCTGGAAATGTGACGTGATGGGATCTATATCTATGATGGTGTTAGGCGAGGAAGTAGATGAGGTGAAGGATTGAGTAGAGATGGATTCTTTATATGGAAATATTGTTTTATCGAATATAACATGACGGGACAAAAAAACTTGACTTGTAGACAAATGTAAACACCTATAACCTTGTTTATTTAATGAATAACCAAGAAAAACACAATATTTTGATCTAAACTGCAGTTTATTAGAGTTGTATGGTTTAAGATATGGAAAACATGCAAAACCAAAAACTTTAAGAATATCATATTGAGGAGATTTGAGAATTTTTTTTTGAAAAGGTGACTCATCATTCAAGACCTTAGTTGGCAAACGATTAATTAGATAATTAGACGTGCTAAATGCTTCATCCCAAAATAAAGTTGGTAACGATGAATATGCAAGAAGTGTGAGTCCAGTTTCAACAATATGACAATGTTTTCATTCTAAAACCCAATTTTGTCCTCCGCGATCTGTTTGAAAGGATTTGATAGTGGTGCTAAACATGTTTTCAACCAACTTTTTAAAATTAACAAAAGTAGAAAAGACATCGGATTTTAATTTTAATGGATACAACCATGAGTATCGTGAAAAATCATCAATAAAGACTACATAATATTTAAATCCATTGATAGAAACAGAAGGTGAGGTCCATACATTCGAATGAATCAATTGTAAAGGAAAACTTGACCTAGAACTAGACAAACTAAAAGGTAGCTTATGACTCTTGTCCATCAGACATGAGTGACAAAAATCACTAGTTACAAGGCCATTATCAAACAATTTATTTCTAGAAATTAAACAATTTAAAACATAGGATGATGGATGACCTAATCTAGAGTGCCAAATAGAATTGGACTCCCTAGCATCTACGAATGCAGAGACTCCTTTATTGCATGATGAAACACTGGAAAGAGGATAAAATCCATTCCTACTTGGGCCTTGAAAAAGCATTTTCCCCGTGTAAAGATCCTAAACACCATAGGAGTTGGGATATAAGGTTAGGGAACATTTGTTATCATTGGTAAATTTATGAATGGAAATAACGTATGTGGATGCATTAGGGCAAATAAGCATGTTAGATAATCAACCACATGCTGAGATGATTGTAGTAATCAACCACATAATGTCCATGCCTGTTGCAAATTTGACATTGAATTCTACCAGTATTAAAATTACCATGAGAAGAAGAATGCCCTAGGATTCCATCATTAGGGCGAGACTGAGATCCATAAAGAGGATTAACTAGATTGCAGGGACAGGATGCAGAGGGACCTCGACCACCATTGGGACTACTGCATCCCTTAAAACCTGAGAAGGAACCACGTCCACGAAAGCCACTAGGTGCACAACTACCATTGCGAACAGCAGCAAAGGCAATGTGTGTGTTGTCATTACCAATGTTGCAACTCAGAACTCAGATAGAGAGAAACAATTATAGAGAGAGAATGAGGAATGTAGAGAGAGAGAGAGGTAAATACAATTGTGATTCTTCGATTACTTCATTAGAACCATACATCAAGTATATATACATAGATAATGCCAGCTCAGTATAATACAAATAACTAAGACTACACATCACAAGCTTAACAACTAAGTAAGAATCTAATCAGGGGACATATTGCTACATATTGCTATATATACTCTTAACACACCCCCTCAAGCTGAAGGAAGGTGATCGAACTGAGAGCTTGGAAGAAAGAGCAGCAAATCGATCAGCAGACAAAGACTTGGTAAAAATGTCAGCAATTTGAAGAAGAGTAGAAACATGTTGTACACCAATATGACCAAGTAAAACTTTCTCTCGGATGAATGGTAGTCTATTTCAACATGCTTGGTTCGAGCATGAAAAACAGGATTAAAAACAAGAGCAATGGCACTTTTGTTATCACAGTAGATGATCGGTTTCCTGAGCAAAGGAAAAGATATATCTTGCAGAATCTTGCACACCCAGGTTATCTCAGCAGCAGTGTTCGCAAGAGAGCGATACTCAGCCTCTGTTGAGAATCTTGCAACAGTGGGTTGTTTCTTAGCACTCCAAGAGATGAGATTAGAACTTAAGAACACACAGTAGCCACTGGTGGATCGTCGATCCACAGGACAACCTGCCCAATCTGCATCAGACCAAGCAGTGAGACATTGAGTTCCTTTAGTGAACCAAATTCCTGAATCAACAGTACCCTTGAGATTTCTCAGGATGCGTTTCACTGCCTGCAGATGAATGGTGCGTGGAGAATGCATATACTGACAAACTTGATTGACAGCAAAGGCTAAATCAGGCCGTGTCCAAGTTAGATATTGTAAAGCACCAACTGTGGACCGATAATGAGTGGGATCAGATAAAAGTGTGCCTGAGTGATCCAGTTTGGAAGTGGACACATGTGTGGCACAATGTTTAGCCCCAAGCATATCGGTCTTTCGTAGCAAGTCTAAAGCATACTTAGATTGATGCATAAGTAAGCCCTTGGCTGATCTGTGAACTTCAATACCCAAAAAATAATGAATATCACCCAGATCCTTAACAGGGAACAAAGCTTGCAAATTGGAGATGATAGATTGACACTCAGTAGTTGAACTTCCAGTGATGATTATATCATCACCATAAACCAATACAAAAGTAATGGAAGCATCCTTTTTAATAAAGATACTGGTATCAGAATAGGAGGACTGAAATCCCAGAGAATACCAAGCTCTAGGAGTCTGTTTAAGACCATAGAGTGATTTCCTGAGCTTGCAGACATGATGAGGTTTAGAAGAGTCGACAAAACCAGGGGGCTGAATCATATAGACACAGCTTCCTTTAAATGACCATGAAGGAAGGCATTACTGACATCCAATTGATGTATAAACCAATCATAGTGAACAGCAATGGAGAGTAAGATCCTGATAGTGGTAGGCTTGGCAACTGGACTAAAGGTTTCTGAGAAGTCCAAGCCTTCCTGTTGATGAAAGCCCTTGGCAATAAGTCTGGCCTTGTACCTTTCAATTGTACCATCTGGTTTGTGTTTAACTTTAAACACCCATTTGCAGCCTATAAGATTATAATTGGAATTATTAGATACCAATTCCCAAGTTCCAGTAGACTGCAAAGCTTGAAATTCAGATTGCATAGCTTCCATCTAATGAGAGTGCTTAGATGCTTGAAGAAAAATTGATGGAGTAGGAGGCAACTTGGTAAGAGGATTAATGGAAGAAGGAAGGTTATGTTTAGTAGCAGTGAACACCTTAGGTTTATGAATGCCTGCCTTTGCTCTTGTAATTATGGGATGATTATTGACAAGAGTGGGAATATGAGAGGAGGATGACTGAGATGAGTTTGATGGGGATAAAGCAAGATGAGATGCTTCTGTGCTAGAAGATATAGCTGGAGATGAAAGTGGCTCAGAATTGGAAGGTGGAGGTTGGGATGGTTTCTCAAAATGTAACACTGGCAGTGGAAGAGAAAGAGAGATAGGAGAACTGGATTGCTGTGGTGAACATGGTTGTGAAAATGACACCAAAGTAGAGAGATGTTTGTAAGGAAAGAGAGACTCATCAAATACAACATGTCTTGAGATGTAGAGGCGATTGGTGAGAGGATCCAAGCACCGATAGCCACTATGATTCAAGCTGTAACATAGAAAAACACACTGTTTACTCTTGGAGTCCAATTTGTCACTCGAATAAGGCTGTAACCATGGATAACAAGCACATCCAAAAGTCTTCAGTGTGTGATACTTAGGGGAAGCATGAAACACAAGTTCCCAAAGACTGACCATTGAAGACTAAGAAGGCAATCGATTAATGAGATAGATGGCAGTTTGAAAAGCTTCAACCCAAAATTTTGCAGGTAAACCACTCTGAGATAACAATGTTCGACCCATTTCAACAACATATCTATGCTTATGCTCGGCAAACCCATTTTGTTCAGGAGTGTGAGGGCAACTCAACTGATGGGTGATGCCTTGATCATTAAGAAAACCTTGGAGGGATTTATTCAAAAACTCACCCCCTGAATCTGACCGTATACTATGCACTTTGAAGTCAAGAAGTGTTTGAATCTTTAAAAGAAATGTCTTGAGAGTAGAGAAGACATCTGACTTGAAATATAGAGGATAAAGCCAACTATATTTAGTAAAATCATCCATTATTATGAGATAGAATCTGTAACCAGTACAAGAAGATGAGGGAGAGGGACCCCATACATCCATGTGAAGAAGCTAAAGTGGTCTAGTGGAAGTACAAGGTAAAGATGAAAATGGAAGCCTAAAAGCTTTCCTAAATTGACATGCAGTACACACTGACAAGTTATTAACAGACCCAATTACAGGAAGATTATTCTTATGAACAACAGAATGTAAAACTCCCCTAGAAGGATGTCTAAGTCTGCGATGCCAGATATGAATGTCAGCCTTGGCAATCATCAAAGCTGTTGGAGAGATTGCAATTCCAGAAACACCATTAGAAGCATTCCAGTAGAAGGGGTACAAACCTCCTTCACTGGGGCCCTGGAAAAGCATCTTCCCAGTTCTTAGGTCCTTGACATAGAACCCAAAATGATCAAATATCAGAGAACACCAATTCTCATAGACGAATTTGTAAACAGATAGCAAGTTATGAGAAGCCTGAGGAACTAAAAGAACATCATTCAATCGAAAAGAGGCATGTTTTGTACGAATGAGAGCAGAACCAGTATGAGAAATACACATACCTTTACCATCTCCAACAAAAAGTTGATCACTTCCAGCATAGGGAATGGCAGAATTGAGTGTTGAGGGATCAGGTGTGACATGATGAGATGCACCGCTATCAGTAAACCAATAGCTAGGAGGTGCAGAAGAAGTCATGGTAGACATTGCTGTGGGAGCTTGAGTGAATGAAGTTGCCGAAGAGGATGCAAATTGAGAGAGGCGATTACATGTCGAAGCCCAGTGGCCATATTGAAGGCATAACTGGCATTGCACAGAACGACCATAAAGTGAAGATTGACCAAAATTTTGGCGAGTAGGACCAGCACCAAGAAGACCACTGGACGTGTTGTTGTGCTAGTTGTTAGATTTGTTGCCCCCAGAATTGCGATTATGATTAGATCGATTTCGATTTTTGTTGTTCCAGGTACCTCTGTTCGAATTGACTCCAGAATTTGTGGATTGAGCAGCATGAAATGGTGTAGTGGAGGAGGAAGAAGCTCTGGTTTTGCGTTTCTGAAGCGAAATTTCTTTACTCAATAGAAGACCATGAAGTTCATCAGCAGTCACAGATTCAGTGCGAGTCTCAATAGAATCAACAAAGGACTCATATTCATCAGGAAGTCCAGATAAGATGTAGGCCACAAGATCAGATTCAGACAAAGGTTCACCAGCAGCAGCAAGTTTATCAGAAATATAATTAATGGAATGCAGAAAGTCGGTCATGGAAGAATCACATTTCTGAATCGTTTGGATCTTCGATCGAAGACTGTGAACATGAGTGCGAGAAGCACCAGAAAAACGTCGCTCAAGAGATTGCCAAAGAGAGCGAGAGTCTGCCATGCCAATGGTCAAGGGAAGAAAGTCTTCAGAGAGTGTAGAGTTGATCTAAATAGTTAGAATCTGATCACGCTCGCACCAGAGCTCAAAAGAATCATTGAGCACACAATCACCAGAGGAATTGCGAACAAACTTAGGAGGACACAGATCTGTGCCATTGACGAGTCCAAGAAGCTTGAAGCGCTTCAGAACAGGGATGAAGAGACTGCACCAAGTGATGTAGTTCTGACGATTGAGTTTCGTCGGAACCATGCCAGCAATATTTGCAATGGAAATCGATCCAATCGACATGATCGAAGGGTTGGAGACGTCACTGTGAGGGAGATTTGGGGTAAAATTAGGGTTTGTAGGAGGCGGAGGAGAATCGGAGGAATTCGGAACAGCCGACATATCAAGATTTGTAGAAAGAAAGGAAGAAGTCAGAGAAGCAGCGACCTGTTTGGGAGGTAAGAAAATTCAAGAAAATCCTAGAAGGTTTCCGGAAGAAGGGAAGCGGAGGATTGAAGTCGGTTAGACAATGGTGATGATACCATGTTGAAACTCAGAACTCAGAGAGAGAGAAACAATTATAGAGAGAGAATGAGGAATGTAGAGAGAGAGGTAAATACAATTGTGATTCTTCGATTACTTCATCAGAACCATACATCAAGTATATATACATAGATAATGCCAGCTCAGTATAATACAAATAACTAAGACTACACATCACAAGCTTAACAGCTAAGTAAGAATCTAATCAGAGGACAAATTGCTACATATTGCTATATGTACTCTTAACAACCAAATCCAGAATGCATCTTCTGTCTCATTTCTGCACCAAGAAGAAGTGCCTCCAAAGCACTGTAGGAAATTGCCTTGTCTCGAGCTTGGGCTGAGGCTACGATACTCTCATAGGCAGGGCTGACGTTGTTCAAAACGATTACAACAATGTCGGAGTCTGTAACAGGAGAACTAGAGAGAGAGTATTTGCAAGACAATTAATCCTATCCAAAAATTCAGAAATTGAGGAATCACTTATGTGAGTATTCATTAACTCTTGAGTAACGGGAGCATCTGGGCTTGCCAGAGGGGACAGTTGGTATGATCAAGTTTGATCGTGATGAAATTAGAGGCATTAGGTAAGACAGGAAGGGGAATGGGAGAGGAATTGGAAGACATTTTGAGAGAGGAAAAAAAAATATTGAGTTGTTTTGTCACTAGATTTTAGATCGAAGATACCATGAAAGAACTTAAGCTAGGGTTTTTAATACTGATTGCATAAGCTTAACTTAGTTAATGATGAGTTAGTCCTTTACTTCATTATAGATACCTTACAAGATCAGGTAGTTATAGTGTATATATTATCACAGATTACAAGGGAATTCAAATTACAAAAACATAAAAAGGTTCTAAAAAACGCTAGGCGCTAGTCGGGCGGTGGGCTGCCGCCTAGCGCCTAGGCGGCTAGGCGGGGTCTAGGCGGGCGCCTAGGCGGATTTAGGTAATTTTCTTGTATATCTTGTAAATAAGTGCATATTGACACTTACAAAAAATTATACTTGTATGAAATCCTTGAATAAGATAATAAAAAAATGATAAAATGCAAAAAGAGTATCCAACAAGTGCAAAATTTAAAAACACATTAAGCATATATGTCATATAACCATAGTGAGGAGTATTGTAGGATGACAAATGTACAACAAGTTCACAATTTTAAACCACTTAGACTTAGATAGGATTTTTTATTTTATTTTTTAATTTCATTAAAAAAAAAAAAACCCCTAGCTCCGCCTAGCCCCGCCTAGCCCCGCCTAGCCCCGCCTGGCCCCGCCTAGCCCCGCCTAACCCGCCTACCCCGCCTAGCCTGCCTAGCCCGCCTAGAGCCAATCCGATTTTTCCAACCGATTTGCAAGAAAACGCCTCGGCTCACCACCGCCTAGCGCCTAGGCCGTTTTTTAGAACAGTAAACTGAAGCTAAGGTATATACGGTGAAGATAGAGTCATGGTGAAGAAGGACTGTGACTCTTCTAAATCTGTTGAAGAGTTCGTGTGTTATCCAAACTCTAACTTTGAGTTGATGAGCGGAAACCATGTAAATCAAACTGCACGAACTTAGATTGATGAGTTGACGAGGATTGCTGACCTGGAGGACATGTAGGATTATTAGGTTTATTAGCTAAAATGCTGCAGTATCTTTACTTGTGGCGCCCAAAACTATCATCCCATTCTCTCCTACCCTCTCTGCAAACCATTATGGCAGTACCTCCTCAGACCTAGTAATTTTCTCTTCCTTTGGAAACCTAATAACCCAAATGAAACTCACTTGACTAAGCTCCAACCTTGAGCTATCTCTTCTATTTCCTCCTTGGATAAATGGTACTCACTCCCAAAAGAAACTTATGCAACCGAAGATGTTTCGCATTTATTCAACCATTCAATGATGTGATATGTTTCTTCATCTTTGTCTTCATGATCCTTATTAGGGTTGTGGACTATTGAACCAAGAAACATAATCTTGCTGTTCATTAACTTAGAAAGGTAATCAATATTTATATTCTGTCTATCTCACCGAACGTCTTGGACAAAGTCCTGTCACAAGAGCGACGAGTAGCAGTAGTAGTAATAGTAGGGAATTGTTGTGGAAGGACGTCTCTCTCATCATCCTTTCTGTCGTCATTCGATGAAGTCGGCAGTATCATACTATTGAACTTACTAATCTCGTAATCACGAAGATAGAGTGCGTGAAAATGAAGTCGAACACTAGGGCCCTTGAGAAGATGATGAAAAGAAATGATTTGGTGACAAACAACGGTGAAGATGAAGAACTGGATGTGGGAATATTTTGGTCCAGACTTAGAGACAGTGCCTATGGGACAACAGTACTATCACATATTAGAAAATTAGGGTTTAGGGTTTTGAGGACGTTGGAAAAGTTAGGGCTTGCCATTTGCATGGCCTTTTTATGAAGGTGGGCATGAGGTGGGGTGGGACGCCATTGGTGGTGTACGTGGTAGTGAGGGGAAGTTCTGGAAACTCATCGTACTATGGAAGATTTAGTTCTACAAATTCAATGCGATGAGTGTATGTTTCGGGAAGTTTTGGCTTGACGGAGTTGAGAATTATAGGCATGGAACAAAAAAAACGTGAAAATTTCTCTCGAAAGTGCTTCTGGGCAAGCTCTAGGAAAAAAGATATGTGTCCGTGATCTAGCCATGGAAGTACAACAACACTACTCATGATATTGTTTCCGTGCCTACTATCTATTTGGAACTCGACTTGCATCTTCAAGTTGTTAATTGGTGGTATTGGTATATATATAGTATAAACTTTCTATCACAATTTCAAATTTTGTAATGCGTCATTGTTAATGAAAATTAATTTTTTTTTTTGAACAATTGAGTTTTAATGTGTGTTTTGTGTTGCACATTTTGACGTAATAAGTTTGGTGCTTAAACTCATACAAATAGGATGACGTAATAAGTTTAGTGTATAATATTGTCATATAAAAAAAGGCTTATTTTTACCTACAACCCTTGGAAATCGATTTTGATCCCATTTTGCCTTGTAACTCAAAAGTCATCACTTTATCCTCTAAAACTCAAAAGTCGCTCCACTTTACCATGTTTCCGTTTCTTCTGTCAGTTACCCGTTAAAGTTGCTGAAGTGGATGGGTAAAATTGTAATATCATATGATTCTTTTTAGTTACCCCTTTGGAACTCAACTTCCATCCCACTTTGCCCCTAAAACTCAAAAGTCATCATTTTACTCCATAAAACTCAAAGTTCGCTACACATTACCTTAATTCTGCCAATTCTATTCAAAATCCATCAAATATGTTGATGTGGACTAAAAAATGCATATGTGAAAGAAGAGGAACATGTATTATGGTGATCTAAAACCCTAAAAGAAGAGAACGACTTCTTGGCGTCATTTATCCCACCATTACTGACCCCATCTCGCCGGTGAGAACTCCATCTTCTCTTCCTCATTATCAAGTTATCAAACCTGTCTCTCCCTCTCTCTCTTTCTCTAAGATTGATTTGCTATCCGTGGAATTGGGGCAAAACACTTTTTTTTTTCCGTTATGTTAGTTTGATTTGGGTGTACCAGATTAATCAATTTCTTTTTCATTTTTTTCCAGATCTTTGAAACTCAAGCATAACACACCAAAAAAAATTCAAATCCTTAGTTTCTTCTTAAACTTAATAACATATGATTGTTGAATGTTAACGCATAGTGGAGATTTATAATCAAATTTATTAGTACATGCGACATAGTCATATTTGGTGTTGAGTCCCACATATGTCCCAAGGGGCGACTTTTGAGTTTTAGGGAGAAGAGATAGAGAGAGAATCTACAAGTCAAAGTGGAGCGAATTTGGAATTTTAGGGAGTAAAGCGGCGACTTTTGAGTTTCAAGGGGCAAAGTGGGATCAAAGTTGAGTTTCAGGGAGCATATCTAAAAATAAGTCTATGATATTACAATTTTACCCATCCATGTCAGCAACTTTAACAGGCATTTGACAGACGAAATGAAAACATGGTAAAGTAGAGCAAATTTTGAATTTCAAGAGTAAAGTGGTGGGAGTTACAAAAGCAAAGTAAGGTCAAAATCGAGTTTCAATGACCGTAACAAAAAATAAGCCAAAAAATAGTAAGGCACAAGCCGGTCTATGATCACTTTAAAAAGGCCCAATGCTATGCTAAGCTAGTCCATTTACTAACTTTTAACTTATTGAGTTAATTGCATAATTGATCCCCTTTAGAGTTAATTACAAAATTAACCCCTTAAATGCATTGGTGATTTCACTTTGGTTTCAAAAAAAATTATTGTCTCAACTTGGTCCCTAATCTTTTAAATAATGTTAAATGAACACGACAATGAAAACATTTTGGACAAACACCAAATCAATGTAACATAATTATTTTGATTCAGAAGCGTAACAATGAAAAAACCGCTTACATCTAGGTACTATGGTACCATTTAGCAAGAAAACGTTTTATTTTAATACATGATTGGCTACCATAGTAAAAAAACTAGTTTTACTATGAGGTGTTTTCACTTTAGTCCTTGAACTTTTTTATTTCGTCCTACGTTGCTCGGTTGCTTGCAAAGAACTCTTCAATGCTCAATTAAGTCATTGTAATAAACTCAAAAACATTGTGCTAGAGTTTTTGTGCCATATGTTGCGAGTTATACATTTATATATTAGTTAAAGTGTAAATAGTAATATATTGTCTCACATTGACGAAGTGCATATGTAATACCAATTGTAACTCCTATATATATATATATATTTCACTTTGGAGATTAATGAATATACAAGAAATTCTCAAATATTGTCATATATATTTTTGGTATTTTACCATGTTTAATTCAACATGGCATCAGAGCAGTTTACTCTTGGCGACCTGTGTGCTTTAATTTTGTGCCCACTTTTCTTAGTATTGTGCCCAAAATAAAAAAATAAATAAGTGAACAGTGTCCTAGTAAATCGTCTTAATTCCTTTGCATATCTTTTGTGCCTTTATTGTTCATGTTTTAGCTAAATGGCTCAATATAATCATAGTGTTGTTATGCATATTGGTGGAACAAATATATGGATAATTGATACAGTCGCTGATCATGTAATTGGTGACGCTAGAGTGTTTGATAAGTTACGTGACTATTTTCATAATTTGTATATTACTAATGCAAATGGAGCATCTTCCTCTGTGAAGGGTGAAGGCACTATCTCTCTCACCCAGACCTTATCATTGGTCCATACTTTTCTTGTTCCGATAGGAAAACTACTTGATACCTTATATTGTTCCGCTCACTTCTACCCTAAGTATTGTTATTTTCAAGATATTCAAACTCAGAAGATAATTGGTCGTGGTAAAATAATTGGGGGTTTGTACATCTTAACTATGGAGGATAATGTTGATTCAGGTTCAAATAATCATCAATTGCTAAGTGCTAAAGTGGATGACAAACATCAAATTTGGTTGTGGCATCGGCGTTTGGGACATCCATCATTCAGTTATATGAAGCATTTATTTCCTTCTTTGTTTCGCACTTGTAGTGATTCAGAGTTCAAGTTTGAAGCATGTGTCATGGCTAAGAGTCATCATGCTTCCTTTCCCATAAGTGATTCTAAAGCTACCTTGCCATTTGATTTGATACATTCTAAAGTGGTCCGGCGAGGGTTACTTGGTTTGTTACTTTTATTGATGATTCTGCTCAATTAACTTGGGTGTTCTTGATGAAGAATAAGAGTGATGTCCCTTTACTTCTTCAAGAATTTTTTGCAATGGTGTCGACTCAACTTCATACCAAAGTTAAGGTCTTCAGGTCTGATAACGGAGGAGAATATGTGAATCACACTTTGGCATGCTTTTTCTGTGATCATGGTATTATTCCCCAGACGACTACTCCGTTTACACCCCAACAAAATGGTGTGTTCGAACGGAAGAATCGTAAAATAATTGAGGTTGCTCACTCCTTGATGTTGGATAAATATGTTCCTAATCATTTGTGGGGGCATTCTGTTTTGCTGATGTGTACTTGATAAATCGTGTCCCAAGTAGAGTTCTTGATTTTCAGACATTGTTTAATGTGCTACAAAAACGTGTTTCTCATGTTTTTGTATCCAAACTTCCTCCGAATGTGTTTGGGTGTGTGGCGTATGTGCATGTCGACTCTAATTAGTGGAGTAAACTTGATGCATGTGCTCTCCGATGTGTATTTATTGGATATGTTAACAATCAGAACAGTTGTAAGTGTTATCATCCTCCGACTTAGAAAACTTATATTACCATGGATGTCACATTCCACGAGAAAATGTATTTTGTGAAGCCCTCTTCCGACTCTCTACTTCAGGGGGAGATGGAGAGTGAAGTGCAGATTCGAAGAGATGGTATGAATGATGTGTTATAGGCAGAGTTGAGGACGAAACCTGTTATGCTGCGTGATGCTGACCAGTCGGCTATAGATGACGATCAATCAATTGTCATTTTTGAGACTATTTCTACTGACTACCCGTTGGATGTGCCCAACGAGTTACTTGTTGTTGGTATGTCTGACGAATTGCCCTTTGATGACCAATTGTCTGTTACTGGTATGACTAACGAGTTACCTGTTGATGGTTCGTTCAGTGATGATTCTTCTAATGGTTTGGTACAAAATGGTGACACACATGAGGTAAAATTCTGATAATTCTTCTACTTATCAGTTGCCGACCCCACTTAGTGGGAAAAAACTTTGTTGTCGTTGTATAAGTTGCCTCCACGAGTTAATAGTAGAAACCCTAAAGTACAATATGAGCCTGATATGTATGCTAAAGTCAAGTATCCTATCAACAACTACGTGTCTACTCATCGTTTGTCCAAACCATATGCATCTTACATATGTCAGCTATCTAGTGTACCAGTTCCAACAAAATTGCAGGATACTGTGTCGTGGGTTTATGCCATGAATGTTGAGATGGAGGCTTTGGAAAAGAATTCCACTTGGGATTTGGTTTTGTTGCCAAACGGGAAGAAAGTTGTTGGATGTAAATAGGTGTTCACTATTAAGCATAAAGCAGATAGTTCTATTGATCGATCCAAGCATGGTATTTTTCAGTCTCAACGAAAGTATGTTCTTCATTTATTAACTGAAACATGTATGTTAGATTGCAAACTTGTTGATACTTCGATTGACCAGAATAATGGTATGGGCTTATTTCGGATCAAGTTCCTACTCATAAAGAATAATATCAGAGGCTTGTGGGGAGATTAATTTATTTGTCTCACACTGGCCCTGACATTGCTTATGCCGTTAATGTGGTATGTTAGTTTATGCACTCACCTAGTGAAGCTCATATGGATGCAGTAATCCGTATTTTGAGGTAATTGAAGATGGCTCCTAGCAGAGGCTTGATTTTCTCCAAGAATGGTCATTTGAATGTAGAAGGGTATATAGATGCAGACTGGGCTAGTTTTATCACTGGCCGGTAATCTACATCTGGATACTTTACTTTTGTGGGTGGTAATCTAGTTACTTGGAGAATCAAAAAACAAAAAGTGGTGGCTAGGTCAAGTGCTGAAACTGAGTTTTGTGGTATGTCTCATGGTGGATGTGAGTTGTTGTGGTTGAAAAAATTGTTGAGATATCTTGGATTTAAACCCAAGGGTGCTATGAAACTTCATTGTGATAACAAGGCTGCAATTGAGATTGCTCATAATCCAGTGCAACTTGATCGAACAAAACATGTGGATATTGATCGACATTTCATCAAGGAAAAATTGGATGCTAGAATTGTTAATTTTCCGTTTGTGGGATCTCAAGATCAAATTGTTGATGTGCTTACTAAGGTTGTGTCTAATAGTGTGTTTTCCAAATCGCTTGACAAGTTGGGCACGCGTGACATCTTTGCTCCAACTTGAAGGGGAGTGTTGCGAGTTATATATTTATATATTAGTTAAAGTGTAAATAGTAGTCTGCTGTCCCACATTGACGAAGTGTATATATAATACCAATTGTAACTCCTATATATACTCCACTTTGAAGATTAATGAATATACAAGAAATTCCCAAATATTATCATATATATATTTTTGGTATTTTACCATGTTTAATTCAACACCACATACCTTTTGGTTGTGCATGAAGGAGTTCTTGTAGAAGTAGTAATGTTGATACTCAATTCCATCCCACTTGGCTGAATGAGCCCAAACCACTCATCAATGCCAAGGGCTCAAATTAGGGTGTTTGTGAGGGGGTTTTCAACGTGTCCGTTGAATCTAAACCAAACTGAGTAGATGACAATGGCGAGTATGTTACAATTTACAATGGGTGTAATTCTCTTTTCCGAGACTTATAGTATAGAAC
The DNA here is from genome assembly GCA_035220775.1 of Malus fusca. Taxonomy (NCBI): domain Eukaryota; kingdom Viridiplantae; phylum Streptophyta; class Magnoliopsida; order Rosales; family Rosaceae; genus Malus; species Malus fusca. The sequence goes on along the minus strand of CM069073.1, from coordinate 46,340,073 downwards.
ACACTCGTTAGTCGTGACATTCATCAGAGAAAAACAAAAGTGCTTGGTGTCTAGTTTTTTAATTACTTTACTATTTCTTGCTGCTATCTATTACTCAATGAATCAAGTAGCACATTTCTTGTTGCTATCTATTTCTCAATGAATCAAGTAGCATTTCTAGATTGAGTTTGTACTGTGAAAGTGGAATGCATGTAAAATTCTCATGTGGTATGATTTTCAACCCAATTAAATTTAAACCACCATTGCTTGGGACAAGGATTGTCTGCCCTCTCACTTCCGGTGCCCTCCTGTTTGTGTGGTCACGGTTAAGTCAAGTCAACATTTTATATTACTATTCATTTTTGTCTTATTATCTCTATAAAAAAAACAATATAAAATGTTAACGTGGCTTAACCGTGACCACACAAAATAAGAGGGTACGGAAGAGCACCGGAAATGGGAGGGCAGACAATCCTTTCCATTCCATTGCTTGGGCTCATCAGTGCTTCATTTGTGGATATAGTAATCATTGTTATAATTGTGTATTGTTTTCTGTTTGTGAATGTCATGGTTAGTCAAAAATCAATAATTTCTTACTTTTGATACTCATTTCGTCCAATAATCCTAAAGACACCAATTCGTAACTCAACTTTGAAATTCCAACCGATGCGGCTATAGTTTATTTGTTTATCTTTTCGAATCACCGTAAATTTCGTTTACTTATAATCATGGTCTAAAATATTCATAATATCCCGATATTTCCATCGAAATTTCCGTGTTTTTGGACTACCGATATTTCCGATATCATCGATATTTTAGACCTTGCTAAGTCACTCATGTATCTTACCATGCAATGTATAAAGTGTAAAATATTGTACTAATTCATTATATATAAATGATTATGATGTGTTTAAACTTCTTTCATTAATTACTACATATTTTCTACACTCACAATGTTTGTCAGCTCGCTATATAATCAACTTTAATCAGTTATATCTATCATGCAATGCATTTCCTTCCAATTTTTTGTGATAAACTAATAGATAATTGACTAAATAAACATCCTGCAAAGTTTTAATAAAAATTTCCAAGTTTTTCTTACAATTTCCGTGGTTTTTATTCAATTTTTATCGATATCGATAATATCCCGATATTTCCATCGAAATTTCCGTGTTTTTAGACAACCGATATTTCCAATATCATCGATATTTAATACCTTGCTTATAATCACGTCAGATGGTAATAAAACATGGGGTTACGAGATAGTGACGGTAATACCTTTTCCTATTTTGTCATTTCCAAACAGACATTAGCAACTTTGCCTTCAAGGACTATATGCAGTCAAAAAGTCAAGCTTATGTCCTTCATATTTCATGTCAAGAACTTGACACGTCTTTGGATTTTGGAAAGAAGTCAGTCAATGATGGTAACTCAAAAGAATCTGGATCTTTTCCACCAAGTTCATCAAGGCACACAATTAAAGTTATTATAACTTTTAAATTGAGTTCTTGATTGTAACCGTTAGATTAAATTTCAAAGACCCAAATTATGTGCCTTAGTGGACTTGGTGATCCTTTTCCCAAAAGAATGATTGCAATTTGCAAGGTGTTTGTGGAAACGGAAAGGGATCGGATCCCTTTCCATCAAATCTACCTAATCTGGAATTCGGACCGTTGAATTTTGATCTAACAACTACAGTTATTATAACTTTTAAAGAAGTTCCCTATTTGTAGCCGTTAGATCAAAATCTAACTGTCCGAATCCTAAACGAAGTGGATTTGATGAAAAAGGATTTGGAGAGGATCCATATCCTGTGGAAATGACCGAATCCAATTGACTTAGAATTTACAGCTATGCATTTTTGCCATGATACATACGCTGTCCTTTTCATTTGAAGAACCATTATTTGCTTTAAACTGTTGAAAGCTTGTTGCTTTTGATCTCCATGGAGTCTCCACCAAGCCAAAAGAAGAAAAAAAAATATTTGCCTCCATGAATCTCATTCTGATAAGGAGGACCCCGAGCGCCACTCACTCACAAAGTTGGACGCAGACAGACCTGCATTGCAAACGTGTTTGCTCACACGGTTGCAAACACACGCACCTGTACTTCATGAATCATGCTATATGTGTGTATATCAACTTTTAAGAGAAGAGGTTCTCATTCTTTTTAAAAATGGAGATTAGTTGTAAGGCTTATAATATATCAAATTTTAATGATTCGAACTGTTTATTTTTTATGTTGCACATCATAGATCATCTATGCAAAATATTAGTCAAATCAAAAATACTTTAGGCGTCTAATTAAGTTTAAAGAAATTGACAAAGATTATGTTCTAATAAATATTAAGATTTTATCGTGACAATTAAGTAGGTAAATGGTTTCAAATTGACTAAATTTTTTGCAAGGATGATCTATGAATAGAGACTTACAAAATAAACAATTCGAATCGTTAAAGTTTGATGTGGAATGAGTCCCAAACTTAATTCAATTTTTTTTTTCAGCAAATAGAGATTTTTTTTTTTAAAAGGCTTGTATATGTTTATATATATATATATATATATATATATATATATATGTATGATTGTCTCACAACTTGTCTTTCCAAACGACTACCATGCGCCCAATGACCGACTGCTTTTCTATCTCAATTAATATTTATGTGACATGACTCAACTCTTATGAGACATTGAGACTGTTCTTTTACTCTACTTTTAAGATATATGCTTTCGGATTTTTCTTATACAGTACGAACTCGTAGACGATGCGAACGTTTTTGTAGCCGTTAAATTATGGGGTTATTCCTTCTCTATTAGGATATAGATTAGCCAGAAAGTTGTTGTGACTGTTAAATTGACGAGTCATTTTTTTTTAGTGAGGTCCAATAATCACAATCCACTTAATTGTGTCTTCATGATCCCTGGCTTGTATTTAAGTTCACCCTTGGTCTTCTAGAGGAAAATGAAAAATGATGAATTGTAGGTTGAACATGATATTGTCTATAACATGATCAAGCTAGTTATAGAGCAACATAAAACTAGGCAGTGATAAAATATTTAGAAGAAATGAATTTGAGAGAAATGGAAGAATTATATGTCACATTTGGAATGCCTTTAATCATTAAAGACTTTTTTCCACCTTGTGAGTGGAGGCTTCACGCCTCACTATCTATGGTGAAACAAGCTTGGTGATGTTTCATGTACACACCTCAACAACAATAATAACAAAATCGTATCCCATTAAGTTAGATTGGTTGTATAAATTATAGAACGTTATTACGCTCAGTTTTGCACCAAGTATTCCGTTAGCTTCAAGTACTCTATGTCCGTTAGCTTCAAGTACTCTATGTCTTCCTAGGTCTTCCTCTACCCCTTTCGCTCTGAACCTCTATCCCATAATTGTATTTTCTAATGGGAGCATTTGTTGCTCTTCGTTTCACATGTCCAAAACACCTTAAACGATTTTCCCTCATCTTATCTTCAATTGCGGCAACTCCTACTTTACCTCAAATATCCTTGTTCTTAATCCTATTCTTTCTCGCGTGCTCACACATCTAGCGAAACATTATCATCTCTGCTATACTCATTTTTTTGCATGTGTCAATCCTTGATCGCCTAACATTTCTTGCAATAAAGCATTAATGGCCTTATTGCTTCCTATAAAATTTTCCCTTGAACTTTAGTAGCTTACGGTGGTAGCACAATATACCCTATAAACTCTTCCACTTCATCCATCCAGCTTGTATTCTATGGTTAAGATCTCCATCAATTTTTTTGTTCTTTTGCAAATAGGTTCAAGATAACGAAAGCGCTCACTCTTTTGTACTTCCTGATCTCCAATCTTCACCCCTATCTCATTTAGGCCCCTATTCCCACTGAACTTGCACTCCATATACTCTGTCTTTGACTTACTTAGGAGAAGACCTTTAGATTCCAACATTTCCTGCCGAAGGTTAAGCTTCATATTTAATCCCTCCTTGTTTCATCTATTAGCACTATCATCTGCTAAAAGCATATACTAAGAGATATCATCTTAAGTATGTCTCGTTAACTCATCCATTACCAAATGCAAAATGGCAAGGACTTAAAGTTGAGCCATGCTGTAACCCTATAGTTATGGGAAAGCTTTCAATTTGTCCTTCATGAGTACTTACTGCAGTCCTTACTCCTTCATACATATCCTTTGTTGCTTGGATATACGTTACTCGTACTTCTTTCTTCTACAAAATCCTCCAAAGAATTTCTCTTGAGGCCTTATCATACATTTTTTTTTAATCTATAAACACCATGTGCAAATTCTTGCACATCTCTATGTTGTTTCATCGGTCTCCGTAAGAGATAGATTGCCTCCATACTCGAGCGCCCTGACATGAACCATAATTGATTGTCTGATACTCGCGTCTCTTACCTCAACCTATGCTCAGTTACTCTCTCCCAAATCTTCATTGTATGACTCATTAACTTAATACCTTATAGTTCATGCAATTTTGTATGTCACCCCATTATGCTTATAGATAGGCACCAAAGTGTTTTTTCGCCACACATTTGGCATCTTCTTCGTTTTCAAAATCTTATTGAAAAGGCTTGTGTGCCATCCTATACCCGTCTCTCCGAAGACCTTTCACACTTCAATTGGTATACCGTCGGGACCCACTGCTTTTCTATGCTTCATCTTGTTCAAAGTTACAACCACTTCATTTTTCTTGATTCGGCGGCAGAAAGAGTAATTTCTACACTCTTCCGAGTTACTCAACTCACCCAAAAAAGTACTCATTTCGTGTCCTTTATTGAAAAGGATTATGAAAAGAAGCTCTTCATATGTCTTTAACCACGTTCTCCTTAGCTAAAACATTTGTATATCATCCTTGATGCACCTTACTTGGTTTAAGTCTCTTGTCTTTCTTTCTCTTGCTCTAGCCAGTTTATAGATATCAAGCTCTCCTTCTTTGATATCTAACCGCTTATACATATTGTCAAAAGCTGCTAGCTTCGCTTCTCTTATAGCTTTCTTCACCTCCTTATTCTTATTTGATACCTCTCACAATTTTCATCAATTCTTTCCTCGTATAAAACTTTACAACATTCCTTCTTAGCTTTAACCTTATCATGTACCTCATTCTTACACCACCAAGATTTTTTTTTGATGTGGAGTAATGATAGGAGCATATTTATGCGACTTAATTGGCTTGTTCTCGTGCGTTTACGTTGTGTTTCCTTAGTTATTTTAGTGTTTTAAGTCATTTTCGTTTGTTTGTAGGTCTTAATAACAAGATGGCAAGAAAAGTGCATTTTGGTGCATTTTAGAGCAATTTTGGGATGAAATGGATTGCATGCACTTGGAGACATGAGGATGGACGTTTTGGGAATATTAGAATTCAGCATATGTGTGTAAGTGTGTGACCTACAACTAACAAACATCATAGCTGCCATGTGATGGAGACAACATCATGCAAGGTACATGCAAAGACAACACACACACGGCATGGAAGAAAGCATGGCAGCACACACATGGGAAAGAAAGGCACGGCATGGGCAAGAAATAAATTGAATTGTGGCTGAAATAATGAAGAGCATGTGTGTGTGGAAGTGTGACAGCTTGTACATGTGGAAATGATGACTACATGGCAGCACACACACATGGGAATGCAAGGAAACACAAGGCATGGACAGCCAACAAATTCGTCAAAACTGCCTGTGCAGATTAGCTGACTTTGGAAGCATGTTACGAACAGCTCCGAATGAATGAGAGAATGAACCTTATATGCTTGGAAATCTACGGATGTCTATTTTCTGGAGCAATTTACAGATTGTTAATATCATTTTTCTAGAAGAAGTTATGGGCATTTTAACACTAAAAGGTTCAGAAACGGGCTAAGCAGATTTGGCTAATAAAATGAGAAAGTAAAGGCACTTGTTTTGTGTTTTTCTTTGTCATCAACACTCAGCAGCAAATGGGGTTATGATTACACTCATTTGTCTTTGGAGCAAGTGGAAATGCACAGCTAGAAGAGAAGGCACAACACATGCAAAGGAAAGGAGAAACATGGGCTGAAAATAGGTGGATTGGTGGTTGAAATGATGAAGCATGTGTGTGTAAATGTAAAGGGGAAACATGACAACTCACACCCACACAAGCTGCACATGCAAAGGAAATGGAGTGGTCCTCTCTCAAGCCTATAAATACCACCTCCCATACACATGAAAAATACTCCCTTTGATCTCAGAAATTTGTCCAGCCACATTCCACACCATTCTACACTCCCAAATCACCATACATCCATAATTCCTTACCTTTGCCGCACCCTCCACCTATCCTAAACACTACCATACCATCTCACATCCATTCTACACCATAAAAACCACCCAAAACCGTCCAAACCCTCTAGTGCCGCTGCTTGCAAGGAAGGAAAGAGAAGGAACATCTTGTGCCGTGCCGTGCCTATGCCCAAGCCTTGGGAGTGTTGGAGCGTTTCTAGGTGTTTTCTATCTTTGATTTCAATGTTTAAATTGAGTTATCTTTATGTAATTGCGAGTATGAGGAACTAAACCCCCTTGGCTAGGGGGGGATTCAAAACCATGTTTATGCTTGCTATATGATTTGATTACTTCCAATTGCGTTTCATGAATTGTGAATTTAATTTACTTATCTCTATGAATTAAAACTAATTTGTGTATGTTGGTTGAGAGTGCACGCTTAATTTTCATGCATAAGTTTGACGCTAGGATATAAGGAAGTTTCACCTAATCGTTATGAACTTATATTCATAAGTAGTAAAGGTTGTTGATCACAATCGTGTTAAGTAAATTCTTGGCATAAGTTTCATGCAATTCATAGTAACGAGTGCCTCGTCAATGCTTATGTTTTTCATAGAACTTAATGATTCTTGCTTGTATCTCTATTATGCAATTCATGTAGGGAACTTGTAGGGAATGTTTTGGGTTGTCGTATGTAATCATCCAACCCAATAACTTGTGGAAAAACTGAGGGTTAATTAGTGCAATTCACGGTTAATTTGGGGCGTTGAGTATTCATAGTTTATCGAAAAGCAATTGGAAATCATTTTGTATGCAAGTATAACATGTGTGGAGAAGAACCCCTTAGCTAGCTTCTCATCCATTTAATTTGATCAATCTCGTTTTAAAACCTATTTTGTTTTACAAAGTTCTTGTTTTGTTTTCAAATTCGTCTAAAATCAATCCCCCTTTATTTTGTTGAGTCATATTAGTTAGAAATCAATTTAGTTTGTGTTTTTAAGTGTCTTGAGTCAAGTTATAACATATTTTCGTTCAAATTCTTCCTTAGTGTTCAAAACTGCCCAGATTGTGTCTTTAAGGCAGTTTTGAGTCTTTAGGTGCTGTTTTGAGTCTTTTGGTTTGTTTTAGTGTTTTAAAGTATAGTTTTGCATTCTTTGAGTCTAGTTTAGTGTTTTAAACTTTGTTTTTACGTTTTCAAGTTAGTTTCCAAGTGATTTAGCAATCCCTCCTAATCCCCGGCCTAGAACGATCCCTACTTACATACTTTACTACATTTGATAAAAAGAGGGTTTAATTTGTGTGCTTATATATTTCGCATCAAGTAAAACCCTTGGTCTCCCCTAATACTCATTTTGTAACTTTTTGGATACAGTTAGCCATGGAATTCGACATTTTGTTAGCGTTCCCCTCTGTATCCCAAACACATTGTGGGAGGGGGGGGGGCAATTTCTTTTTGAAAGTGACTTGTTTTTCTCCTTTTAGATTCCACCATCTAGTTCTTGGACACATCACGGTCTTGTTGTTTCTTCTATCTTTTTTTTTATATGTACATCCATCACCAACATGCAATGTTGGTTAGCCAAGCTATTTCCCAGTATAACTTTGCAATCCTTACAAGTTACACGATCCCTTTTCCTCATAAAAAAAGAAATATATTTGTGATTTTTATGACCCATTCTTGTAGGCGACCACATGTTTTTCTCTATTCTTAAATAAGGTATTGGCTAGGAAGAGATTGTATGCCATCGCAAAACCCAAAATGGCTTCCCCTACTTCGTTTCTCTCCCTAAACTCATGACCACCATGGAAACCCCTATAGCTGACTGTCACTTTGCCCACTTGTCCATTTAAATCTCCTTCTATGAGTAACTTCTCATTCTGAGAAATTCTTTGAATCAATTCTCCAAGATCTTCCCAAAATTTCTCCTTTAGACTCCTATCCAACCTAACTTGAGGTGCATACACACTAATCACATTGATGAGTTATTGTTCTATCGCAATCTTGATTGCTATAATTCTATCCCTGACCCTCTTAACATCTACAACATCTTTTGTTAGAGTTTTATCCACAATGATACCAACACCGTTTCTCGATCTATTTGTGCCTGAATACCAAAGCTTAAAACCTGAGTTTTCGAGATCTTTTGCCTTAAGACCAACCCACTTAGTTTCCTAGAGGCACATAATACTTATCTTTCTCCTCACCATACCTACCATTACTTTTATAGATTTTCCCGTTAGGATTCCTATATTCCACGTTCCTAAGCGCATTATACTCTCTTGAACCTCCTTCGTGTCCTAGTTTTTTTTACCTCACCCGTCCAGTAAGGTCAACGCTACTAATTTTGCGTATCATGGGTAAAGTTGATGTCAACAGATGCTTCCAAATAACTTTGAGTGGAGTCGTTCAAAAAGAAGTTTCTATAGTACTATTACTCAACTAACATTGTTGATGAGACACAACGACCCTTACTCACTTATCAATGTGCTCGGGCCACATAACGCATCACTTTCGAGTGGTGACCTAGCTTTAGCGTAATTTCATGTAAGATTCATATCATATAGATTCGACCTAAAAATAGAGTGTCGATTGTCGACTACCTGATACTCTCCCCTGCCTTTTTTATTTGGACTTGGGACTGGTAGCGTAAGATAAACACACACCTCATTTCAACAAAAATGAATCAAATTCATGTCGAAAAAGATGGAAACAACACAAAAAAGAATAAGAAGATTTATTGCCTTCTCCTCTATCCTTAACTTAAATGGAGATAGAAGCTGCAAATATAAGTTAGGTCAGTTAGTTAGGATAATGTGTCCGTCCCCTTGCACTCAAATTCGAATCTATCACTCATTAATTGGACTAGTTTAGAATATGATCTTCTAAGATATGCTGAGCTGTCAATCAGCCCCAATGGGTAGCTAACTCAAGTGGCCCCTCCACACAAGAATCATATATGCCTCCTTAACTTTAATTTCAGAATCAGGAACCCACTTTTCTTTTTTTCTTTTTTTTTGACAGAAAAAGCTCTCATACAATTCACAACCCTCCACTCCTCACTAACATTTATGTGCTTTTTTATCCTCCACTCCAATACAAAAGAGCACAAAAGATAAAGAGGAAAAAACAATATTCACAAAAGCTAGGAATGATTGGATTAGTTGTTCCCTAAAAGAAAAGGATGCTGATGAGCTAGGGTTACTGTAAAAAAAGCAGCTATAGTGACTGAATTCCTAAATCCTTACAAAACCAAAATTACAAAATCGAAAAGCAGATAAAAAGATGGAGACATAGACTCTACAAACCACCTTCATGAAAAAAAAAAAACTAAAGAGAGTAATTAGTTATACCTTTATGACCAGTCCCCCAATCAGTTTGAGAGGACTTTAATTACATGGTTATCATATATATGTGCTATATAACACTCTTTAACCTAGGACCGTGGGACCCAACAAGCAAACTCTTCCATGCAAATCATAACTCATAAGGGTTCTTGACCTTTGTCACATTTGGTTCTTCTTTGGTCTTAGTTGATGACTTGCATGAATCAAATCTACAAGGGTCAGCTTCAATCAGCAGCTGAACGACCTCCTTCATGCTCGGGCGCAGCGAAGGCGCCTTGTAGGTGCATCGAACGGCAATGCGAAGAACCTGGATCATCTCCTCCTTGAATGAGTCCGATAATCGCTTGTCCAGCACCTCCGTAGCTCCTTCTTTGCTGTCCACTTTGTTTGAAACCCAGTATATGATGTTCTTGTTGTCTCCAAACTCTGCCTCCACTGGCTTCTTCCCTGTTATCAGCTCCATCAAAACTACTCCAAAACTGTAGACGTCACACTTGGTTGTTGCTTTGGATGAATATGCATATTCTGTCGCCAAAAACAAATTAATCAGTTAAATTTAGTGAAACATGATCTGGATTAGTTACTAATTTAAGTCAAAACACAGCTTAGTAAAAGTAAATCAAGATATAGTACTTGTTTAGCCTAAAAAGGTAACAACTACAAGCAACCATCAAAAAGTGGCTGCACAAGAGTTACCAAGGACAAATTTGATACAATAAGTAACACATAATGTGTTTTTTTTTTTTTTTATCTAAGTGATATTCTAATCTAATTTAAAACACGGGGAGGGGAATTCGAACTTGGGTGCTGACGAGGAAGAGCATTGCTTTAGATAACTTGACTATGCTTAGGTCTGCACAATACATAAACTTTTTACTATAATTGTAAATGTTTAATCAAATCTTTAGAAAGTTGGATCAGGAAATTACCTGGGGCTAAGTAACCATAAGTCCCAGCAACAACAGTGGTGGTGGAATCTTTTCCTGCTCTTGCTTGTAAAACCTTGGCTATGCCAAAATCTGCAACCTTGGGTTGGTTATTGACATCGAGCAGGATGTTGGTAGACTTGATATCTCTGTGAATAATTGGAGGCATCAGATCATGGTGGAGGTATGCCAAACCCTGCGCAATCCCGAGGGCAATCTGGTGACGAGTAGGCCAATCTAGATGGATCCAACCTTTGTGAAGAGCATCCCAAAGGTTACCATTTGGCATATACTCATAAACCAAAAGGTTGCAGTCCGAGCTTGAGAAGTAGCAGTACAATTTGACAATGTTTTTGTGCCTTATACTTCCCAGCGTCTCGACCTCAGTTTTCAACTCCTTGTGTGTGAACAGCTGATCTTCTCCAGAATCTTTTGCTTTTCTACTCCACAGCCTCTTCACTGCAATGACATCACCGCTGCTCAGCTCAATCTTGTACACTGTCCCTGATCCTCCATGGCCTACTATGTTCTTATCAACCATGCCTTCAATGACCTCGCGGTGGTCGAAGCTTATTCGATGGAAGCTCTTTACATCATATGAGAAGAATGATGAGGACAGGCTCTCATCATGTTCCACCTCTGCTCTTCTTCCAAACCGGCGCTTTAGGAACAGCAGAGCTCCAATGAGGAGGAAGACTACTGAAACTGTAACTACCCAGAAAGAATTCAACTTTTTTTTGTTAAGAGATTGTGAACATGTGGGAAAATTATTTTGATCTGATGAAACTTTAACACAGAGGCCTGGGTTGCCGGAAAAGCTTTCCACCAACCCGCCTTTTATCAATGAGAGAGGAATTGGACCAGAAAGCTTATTGTTTGAGAAGTTGATGGAGTTTGGTAATAATTCAACGAGACTCTCTGGGATGTTTCCGGTCAAGAGGTTGTTGGAGAGATCAAGAACATTGAGAGATTTTAGTGAAGAAAGAGAATCGGGAATGGAAGAGTTGAGCTTGTTGCCTTGTAACATCAGTAAATTAAGCTTCTTTAAGTTTCCAATTGCAGAAGGAATTGGACCAGAAAGAAGATTATTACTGAGGTCAATCTTTACTAGGCTGATTGCTCCAGAGACTGCAGGTGGTAGAACACCTGAAATCTTGTTGCTTTGTATAAACAATTCTGACAAGTTTCTAGCTCTTCCAATTGTATCTGCAATCTGACCACTCAAATTATTGTAACCCAAATCAAAGATCGAAACATGGGGAAGACTAAGAAGTCCTGCAGGTATTGAGCCCTCCAGATGATTATAGCTAAGTCGAAATCGAAGAAGAGACTGGCATTCTGAGTAGCTCTCTGGTATCTCTCCAGATAACTTATTGTCCAGCATAAGAAAGTAGAGCAACTTACCTCCCTTGCAAACCTCCGTTGGCAATGGACCGGAAAAATGGTTCTCGGACAAGTCTAGGACAATCATTGGTGATGAGTGCCCCAGATTTCGAGGAATTTCTCCTGTCAGGAAGTTGTCATAAAGCGACAGCATGCTCAGTGTTTTCGAGTCTGCGATGACGCTTGGGATTTCACCTGAAAGACTGTTGTTGTAAAGCTGCAGGACTTGGAGCTTGGGAAGGCGACAAATAGATTCCGGAATCCTTCCAGACAGCTTATTGACTGACATGTCTAAGTCTACCAGGCCAGTGAGATTTCCAAGCTCCTCAGGTATAGTTCCAACAAGTAGGTTGTAGTAGAGCTCCAACTGTTTCAAATTCTTGAGCAAACCAATCTCAGCCGGAATTTCACCGCCCAGGAAATTGCCGCTCAATTCGAGATCAACAAGAGAAGTCATTTTTCCAATTGATGCCGGGATCTTCCCTTCAATCATGCACGTTGTCAAGATCATAGATTTGAGATTTGTCAGCCGAGTGATGTCCTCCGGAAGCTGCCACAAGTTGAAACCTTCGTTTTCATTGAAGTTGAGTACCTCAAGATTGGTGAGGTTGAACACTGACATGGGGAACTTGCCTCTGAACAAATTGTACGACATGTCAAGAACCTTCAGAGATTTCATGGGTGAAAAATCCGGAAGCGTCTGACTGAGGTACAAATGTTCCATGTTGAGCTCTTCCAAGAATGAGCAGTTGGTGATGCTGTCCACAAAGTCACCCCGGAGATTGTTACGTCCAAGACGGAGAACACGCAACTGAGGCAGGTAAGAGCAGATGCCTGCAGGAAAGTTACCGGAGAGTGACCTACTGGATATATCAAGCTCGACAACATACCCTTCGTTGTTGCAGGTGACACCGGAGAAGTTGCAGTAAGGTTTCCCTCCTTTGACATCCCAATCTGACAGGGAGTTCCCGGCGTTTGCTGAAACAGACTTTATTATGAGCAAAAAAAACTCAGACTGGCTAGTATTTGTACGGATGACGGCTTGAGACGGATTAAAAAGCGAGTAAATTATAAGGAAGATAGAAAGGACGAAGGTGGTATGATTATAAGAAGCCATTTTTGAAAAATCAAAGATGGAGAGAGAGAGAGAGAGAGAGAGAGAGAGAGAGAGGTTTTGGAGAGAGGGTAGTTTTAAAAAACTGGTAGGAATTGTGGCAGGGAAGAGGTATATATATGTCACGATTGAGGGGATCACTGGGTGCAGCAGTAACAAGAAGCCTTGACGATCAAAAAGGAGGGATTGTTTGTGCACTTGTACATAGTAGTACTGCTGCTGCTGATGTGTGTGTGTGAGTGAGAGAGAGAGAGAGAGAGAGAGATAGCATATATCTATCTTTGCATAAAGAATCTTTACGTTTATACTCCACAAAGATGTACGTAGTAGGGGAATAACATCGATCAGTGCCAACTGCTTTTTACTGAAAGCCACATGCCCCACATTTTTAAGAGAAATTGTATTCGTCTCCTTGAATCTCATTCTTATTAGAGGGACCCCTACCCCAACCCACCCTCTTCCTGTACCACTCACAAAGTTGGACATAGATGCACCTGATCGATCTTTATATATAATGTTTTGTTCGATTGTTAGACATAAACCCAATGCCCAATACTAATGAGATATATGACTGATCTTTCTTTTGAAATGGATATCAATTAGCCAGGATATGAATGACACCCAATACTTGACAACCTATTAGTGGTCTGTTTAATACTTGCGACACAAGCGAAGTATGGACTACATGCTGCTTCTTTGGGGTATCCAAACAATTAGGGTGGGCAAACTGGCCGAACCGACCGATTCGAACAGTCGGAAAAAGTTCATTAAGGAAAAAGAGCACAATCAAAAGGCCATTACAAATACAGTACAATCCTTCAGTCACATGAGCAGAGATGGAGCTAGGACCTTTTTTTTTTCTCCGGTGCACTATAGGTCTAGGCTACATAACCTGTTAAAGGAGTCTCCTATCCTCGACTAAAATATGCATAATAGGGAATAATTAAAATCTTTATAAATAAAAACACAAGTGAATTTCATTACTAAGTAAAAAATATTTACCTAGTTAGGGGGCCATAATGAACCTTCCCTCAAAATGCATACAAAAACATACAACGAAAGTAAGAAAGTAACATGCAATACAAAGTTGTACACCATAATCTACTTAAGTAATATCTTAACATTATGCGAATACTTCAAATACTCAAACAATGGACACAAAAAATCTTAAAACATAAACAACTTAGTGCGATTCTCAATCGCATAACCTAAATTAAATAAAACACGTGAAGTATTAAAGCAAGAGAGAGGGAGAGAAACAGTTGAATTACAAAAAAAAATGTAACAGAGAGGCTCAACAGCTGAATTTTAAAAAGAGCAACGAAAAATCATCAAAATTCTCATATGTTGAAGAACCGTATCAGTGAGGAAATGACTATGTAAACTTTTCCAAACAGTTAGGCTTTGCCTTGGTTGAATCCGATGAAACCAAATGATTTTCCCCCAAGGCACTTGGATATCAAAGTTAAGCAAGTGAGAATAAGCCTTTTTAGCTGTAAGAATACCAAAGAGATAGCCAGACCAATATAAAGAGTCTGAAGATATCTACAATGAAAGAGGAGTAGCTGTAATTAAAGTAGCAACTTAAGGAAAAATAGTAATGAAATCCAGTGACAAATTCCAATGAGAATTGCATATAAAGTCTCTCATTGGGACTCTAACCGTACGAGCAAGAGTATCAAGGATGTCAAGATAGGAAATGAAAGGCCTACCCAACTAAATAACAGAGCAAAATAAATAAATAAATAAATAAATAAAATTGAGGACCATCACCCACAATCCAAGTCAAATGTGAAGAGATAATTGGCATAACATTTTTAAAACCCAGCCACACTGAGATTTTTTATAAGTGGAAAGAAAGAACCAAACCTCTATGCAAGAAGCGAGCAAGCATGAAGATAACCACTAGAGATGAAAAATCTACCTTATCCCAACAACGCTTCATAAGCAATGAGCGATTTTGAACACCAAATCCTTTAACCCTAAGCCACCAAGATGCTTTGGGCGACAACAAACATGCCAAGAAATTAGTGGAGTACCACAAGGCACGAGAGTTCGGATCACTTGATGAGAAAAAATTTCTTATCCAACATGGAACTTGATTTAAAAGAAGACAAGGCCAAGCGCACACTTAAAAACTATAAATTAGAATGCTTTGGATAATAGACGAGATAAGCTGTAGAAGACTCGCTTGAGAAATCATAAGACGCTTCCAAGCTGAAAGTTTACATTTTACTCTATCCGCAATGTATTAAAAGCAGTGTTCTAAAAAACGTCCTAGGCGGCCGCCTAGGTGCTGGGCGCCTAGCAACCGAGGCGTTTTTGGGCAAATCGGGCGGAAAAATCGGGTTGGTCCTAGGCGGCCGCCTAGGCGGGCTAGGCGGGCTAGGCGGTCCTAGGCGGGCCTAGGCGGCCCTAGGCGGCCTTAGGCGGTCCTAGGAGGTTTTTTTTTATTTATTTTTTATTAATTGTGTGCTTTTTTCTTTTTTGGTTTCATGGTGGTATACTTATGGAAATGGTGTATCTAATTTGCAAATGATGGATTTACTACAAGTTCATCCAATACTTATGAAAATAGTGTACCTAATTTGCATTTTATCATTATTTTATTATCCATACAAGTATAGTTTTTTTTTTTAGGTGTCAATATGCACTTATTTACAAGATATACAAGAAATTTACCTAAATCCGCCTAAGCCGCCTAGGCGCCCGCCTAGGCGCTAGGCGGTAGCCCGCCGCCCGACTAGCGCCTAGCGTTTTTTAGAACCTTGATTAAAAGTAACTCCACATAGGCCGGCCTTGGAAGAGGAGAACACCTAATAAATATTTGAATGGAAAATAACCTACTCCAATATCAATAGATTCCTGATGGATCTATACCTTGATTACACATATTTACCCAAGAAAACCAAAAATTTTGAATTGTTGACTACTTGAACTGAGTTAAGCCCATATTCCATAATAAATCTCATAAAGCGTCCAAGATTAGCGTGGGTGCCTCACAAAAATATCATAATATCATCAGAAAATAAGACAGGAGAAGGGGTACATAGACCCCATTAGGTGCATGCCCATTCCATTCAGTCCGGTACCACATGAGACGACAATGTACTTAGGTTCTTGGGTGAAACAGTATATGAAAGCAAAGCCGATTGCCCAAGAAATGCATCCGTGGAAGTTCGAACTCGAATTAGAGATTTCAAGCCTTTGCTCACTTTCCACTCTACCAACCCCTTGAATTTTGCTCTCTGCTATTTAGATTGGTTTGTTCATGTTACGTGTTATTTATGAAATTTATCAAGTAGCTCAGACTTTTACAGTGGAACACTATATGATAGTTGTTTATGGTGCATATATATAGAAGGTTAATTTCCAATAATTACGTTGCAATTTTCTTTATTTTGTCATGTATTTCTTCTTTTAAATATTTATAATATAGTGAATAGTCTAACTCAATCACTCTAATTTCCAATATAGTGAATAGTATAACAAATACGCAGACTTTAGTTAGTTGTGGCATACCGACTTCTTAGAGTTATATTCTAAATAAATAATAGCCATTGCCTCAAAGTAATAGCCATTTTCATACTATAATACTTATTGAATTGTGGGATTGATTCGATCTTGTATACTTTGTTCATCGATAGTTTAGTAGTTCTGGAATCTAGAGTCCTACAATATGCTAATAGTTAAGAAAACATTTGCACTACCATATGCTGAGGCTGATACACTGTAAACTTAAATAGTAAGCTAGTCAAATTAATAAATATTGGACTAATCATACCCACTGCAGTACTGCGTAAGCATCACCTGGTCTGATCTGCTAGTTGGTTTTTGGATGCTTTTTTTACTGTTTCCAATCACTCGAATTCAGCCGGAAAGAATTAAGTTAAGAGTGTTATTATTGACACTTTAATAATTTATTGTCTACTCATTAAAATTGTAGTTCTCTTTAAATATAGAAAATTTGGATCGCACAATAATTTTTTTTTTTTTTTTAACAAACAATGTTATCTATACTAAGGGGGTGGGGTAGTGGGCTAAGCCTCATAATGGGTTAGCAATAATGTGGTTCAAATTTAGAGCACACAATAAATTTAGGGTGGTACTATCTACAAGAGATTTTTCAATGTGCCCGAAACACAGGCACATACGCTATATGTCATTATACAAGTGGAGGGACACTTTAAGAAAAAAAATTCCTCTATTTGTATAATAATATATGACGTACCACTCCGTGTTCCCGACACATTAAAAAATCTCACACTATCCACATACCTTTTTTACTTTCCACACACTCTATGTTGATTTATGTCCTTTAATCTTCTTGAATTCGATCAGACGATCAGCAATTGAAAGGAGTATGTGAAAGATAAAAAGAAGCGTGAGGATAGCCTACCATTTTTAAAGTGTGAAGAACAACACCCTTAAGTTAATTCAATAATAAGCATATTGGGTATGGTAGTACTTTTGAAGCCCTTATGCATGTAGTGTATGGTTGGGACATAACTTATACCCTTTCCCCAACATCCTGAGGCGAAACGAGTATATGTATCTTAGTAATTAAGGTAATGAAACAGTTATTTGAAGATAAAAGGCAGCACATAATGGCAAACAATCCTTTTTCAAGTGACCATTTTAGACCAATCAAAATCTACATGGTGGAAATTCTACTGTCTACATGTATAAAAAGAGTGAAGTTTTATTGAATCTTTTTGTTTAGTTGCAGATATGATTAGTATAATAATCCACAAATATTCCTAATTGGATGGTGGTGTTTAAGTTGGGAATTACAACCATTATAAAATTGTGTTAAGTGAATTCACACCAAGACAGTACATAAAGGTACCAAGAGAGTGCATCATTGTATTTTTGTCTTCCAAAACCTACATATGCCCATTCTTTGAAGAAAAATCTAATTGGTTGACATTGCAAAGTCCTTTTCTTTCGAATGCGCAGACCTCTCCCTTTTTTGTTTTTTTTTTTGTTTTTTTCTTCTTTGATATATATGAGGATACAATAATATGAATAAAAATCCTTACACATTTTGCATGAAGCCAATGTCATTCCATTTTTTTTGCAATTTTAGCTATGTGGTTTTGTTTATTTCGGCATGTTTGAAAGTGTTTTTAAAATAACTGAAAACGTTTTTAGATTATTAAAAGTGTTTTTGTCTACATTTGGCAAAAAAGTTAAAAAGTGTTTTTGTGTAGATGACCTAAGTCCAAACTAAATGCAAAACCCTACATAAATAAAGCAAGACATAAAAGAGAAGACAAACACAATCAAATGAGAGCTACAACTCGAGACATAAAGAGAGACCCATACAGACTTAGGCCCATAGGCAAGAATAAAATTAAAAAAAAAAAAAACAATAGCAAAACCCTAATTTCCAACAGCCAAACAGCAACCACCACTGTCGCCACTGCTTCCTCCACGAAGGAAGACATCATCCTAAACTAAAAAGAGCACCCGAACCAAAAACTAGATTTGAGAGTGTTGCACAAAATCAATCTACAAAGAACCAAAGCCACCACAACCACACTTGCAAAGAAGGTCACAAAATGTAATAGGAGGAGGGGAAGGGCAAAGGGGGTGGATGAAACACCCATGTTTCGATGTGAATCGTTCCACACTTCGCCTAATTTTTTCAACAAGCCGAATCGCAATGAGGTGTGAGGGTTTGGTCTTGTATCAATATAGCCCTACACTCTGAGATCTAAATCATGATTACGGTTGGAAAACATGGGGGCAAGGGGGAGGTAGGAAAGAAGGGTGTGATCGGGAAGGGAAATGGGGCAAGCGTGAGCTGCATTTGAGTGAGTAAAAGGGATAAAACTGAGATAAAGACTCATATAGCTGAGACAAAGCACGAATTGAAAGACAAATAAAGAAATAGAGTAGAAGACAAGAAGGAAACCTGTTATGAACTTAGGATTGTGATTATCTTAATCACAAATTAAGAGTCAAGTTAGTTGTAATTGAGGGTTTTACTTGTTATTTAGGGGAATTTGTTAGAAGTGCCAGCCGGCAGTAGTCACACTTTGTGTATAAGAGCACTTGCTCTTTGGATTGAAAACAGATTAGAATTTACAAAAAGAAATTAAACACAAAAATATTTGGAGCTCTGCTCCTTCTTCTTTCCTTCCCTCTTCTTCCATAGCTTTCTTGTGCTACTTGCAGGTTGATTAAGGGAATGAGAATTGGATCGTATCAAGGCCAAAGAAAATGGGGGGCTGCCACCGACCCTAAAACCAAAGGCTAGGGCCAGCTGCTGAGGATGATTTTTTCCTTCCGGGGCTTTTAGATAAAAGAGAGGGACGAGAGAATAACATGCGCTAGGGTTTTTGGGTTCCTTAAAAAAAAAAATCTTTTTAAATATAGAAAATTTTGAGTGCACAATAAATTTTGGGTGGTGCTATCCACACACTTTTTTACCTCTCACACAACTCTTGTTAATTTCTGTCATTTGATCTTCTTCAATTCATTTGATCTGACAACCGAAAATTAAGAAGAGTGCGTAAAATGTAAAAAGAAGTATGTGGATAGCACCATCACAAATTTTCAGAATGTCAAAGAACAACACCCTTAAGTTAGTTTAATAACAAACATATTGGGTATGGTAATAGTTTTGAACCCCTTATGCATGTAGTGTATGGTTGGGAGTCGGGGCATAATTTTTACTCTTTCCCCAGCATGCAAACGGGAAACGAGTATATGTGCTTGGTAATTATGGCAATGAAACAGTTATTTGAAGATAAAAAGCCGAACATAATGGCAAACAACCCTTTTTCAAGTGACCATTTTAGGCCAATCAAAATCTACATGGTGGAAAATTCTACTGTCAACATGTTTACAGGAGAGTAAAGAATTTAAACGAGCGATGTTTTTTTTATTTTATCATTGTTTACATTTCGGATCGTTTTTGTTTAGTTGCCGACATGATTAGTATAATAGTCGACAAATATTCCTAATTGGTTGGAGGTGGATAAGCAGGGAATTACAAACATTATAAAATCGCGTTACGGTTATTCACACCAAGAAAGTAGATAAAGGTACCAAGAGAGGGCACCATTGTATTTTTATCTTACAAAACCTACGTAGGCTATTCTTTGTTGAAAAATCTGATTGGTTAACATTGCAAAGTTCTTTTCTTTGGAGTTCAGAGACCTTTTCCTTTTTTCTTATTTTCTTTTTTACTTCTTTAATACATATGAGGATACAATAAGATGAATAAAAATCCTCGCACATTTTGCATGACGTTCATGTCATTCCAATTTTTGGCAGTTTTAGCAATGTAGTTCTGTTTATTTGATATATTTGAAAGTGTTTTTAAAATAATTAAAAATGTTTTTAGATTATCAAAAAGTTACAAAGTGTTTTTGCATTAAAAAAAAACAATTGTATTTTGAATAAAAAATTTGTAGTGCCTTTTAAAAGAAAGTGCTTTTTAAAAATGCTATTCCAAAAAAGTCCGTTGTCAACAAGCCAAAATTGTTAAGAAAAATAGACAAAATTGTTTTGTTTTGCAATGGTTGCAAAGGCTTTAGACCAACTGACTCATTTTATACTAAATTTCGTGTGGCCTTGGTAATAAGCTCTAACCATCTTGAAGTGCTTAAAATTCTAAGGGCGTGCTTGGTTGAGATTCTTTTAAAACCCAAGAGGTTTAAATTAAATGAGGAATAAATACACTACAAAACATTAGAAGGGATGAAAGCAAATGACTAGTCATTTGAAAACCTCTCTCACATTGTTTGTAATGCTCATGTTCGTGGTGCATTTACGATTCCTCTAACATTTTGTGATCAATATTCCTTATTAACCAGACTTCAATTATATATGACCAACCGAAAAAAAACCTTGGCCTCAAGGTTGACCTCCTTCCTTCCCTCTCATGCGCGGTTCTAATCATGGCCACATTTTTCATGATTTTGTAATCTTATTTTAAAAAATAAACAATCCTTCCCTCCGTTGTCACAGTGAATTTGTAATATATTTAAAATAAACAAAAGCAATACTAAATATTAATCCCGGTGATCAGCTAACTTTCTACCTACTTACAAAATGAAAAACATCAAGAATACAATACATATTATAGATCTGTAGGATGCATACTTGGTCAATCGTTTTATGAAGTCTTAAATTTGTTTCCTTTCAGAGACTAATTCATAAAAAATACAGCTACATTTTTCAGTGATAGCAGAAAATCACCAGAGTGCAAATTATCCATTTAATCTCTGTAAAAAACACAACACAACATCTCTTGTGTTAACGCTGTATGAGACACAAATAAGTTCTGTCTCTCAAGAACTCTCTGCGTTAGTCAAGTCAGACCAGGAATTTCGAAGAGCTTGAATGTATGCGGGCGGAAGCTAGGGTTACATATGTCAAAGATGCGTACCTCTAAGTGTACTGAACTTCTCTTTATCTAAATAAGCAACATATTATGTGAGAATTCATATCTTAGCAGAATTCTGAGAATGACATAAAGAGAACTTTGGTATGATGCAACATTGTCCTTGTATTGTTCCTCCTTAGGGGTTATGGTTTAGGGTTTAGGATTTCGTGATTTTACGTAGGCTATGTTGTAGCATGAAATCATTCTCCAAGATATGATGATACCAACTAAAATATCACATTTCTTTTCGCAAAGCAATCACTTTGTTGTTTATATGTGTAAGTAGAGATTCCATGTAGCATGCATGCTCGACTCAAATGAGGTAGCTCTTAATTTAGGGAAAAAACCCAATCCAGAGACCTCTTCAACAACAACCACCCAAATGAATAACCATGGCTGATGGAAATCTCAGTTGGGATATAAAGGATATTGAGAGATCTATACCAGTCACAAGTTAGTTACAACAGTAAATAGTTAGTTGTGGCATTTGTGTAATTAGTTGTAGAAGATAAGGTCACTTATGTAAAGAGTCTCTGTGACTATATGTATCTCTGTGTACTGACAATTAAGCTATGAATGAAAATATCTTCTTCAACATTTTCTACATGGTTTCATCGCCAAACACCTTCCGGCATTCGATCCTACATTTCTTCCGCTCTACTTCTCTGATTTCTGTTCAAATTGATCAGATTTCTTTGATTGATTTGGTATTCTGATCACTGTTCTTGATCTGTCATGGTGGTTTTGTCTGCAATTTCTTTCAATTTTGAGTCGGTGATATATCTGAGTTGGTGATTTCTTGATCGTTTTCTCTCTTTCTCGATCGATTTCTTGATCGATTTCATGATCGATCTTGTGCTTTCTGTCTTTGATTCTTCCTCCTCTCTCGCATCTTGCGCTTGTATATCATGGCCTCCCCCTCTGCCTCTTCGTCTCCGCTGATCTCATCGCCATTACCAAACCCTAATTCCTCTGCAAATCCTCAACCTCAGAACTCGTATATGTCTCTTACGATCCAAAATATTGGTAGCATGGTGCCAATCAAACTCAAACGCACCAATTATCTTCCATGGCGTGCGTTATTTGCTCCGATTTTGCGCCAATACAAACTTCTTGGACTCATCGACGGTACTGAGCCATGTCCGGCTCCACTTCTCCCTGATCGCTCACTGAATCCAGCATTTGAGCAGTGGTTTGAAAAAGATCAAAACCTCTTGATCTGGCTCAACTCGACTCTATCTGAAGATCTCATTCCATTCACGGTAGGGGTGTCCACATCTCGAGAGCTTTGGCAGAAGCTTGAATAACGTTTTGGTGGAGTCTCTGAAGCTCATATTCACCAGCTTCGTTCTCGTCTTCAATCAATTCAAAAAGGCTCTCAATCGATCTCGGAATATCTACAGCAAATCAAGGAAATTTCAGATTCTCTCAATGCTGCTGGCACAACTGTAACTGATCGTGATCTCATTGCTGCAACACTTCACGGTCTTCCTGATGAATTCGAGTCCTTTATTGACTCCATCATGCTGCGATTGTCTTCTACTTCTCTTGATGAATTGCATGGTCTGTTGCTGACCAAAGAGCTTTCCATGGCTCGTCGCAAGCACACTATGTCCACCACTGCTACTGAGCCCTTTCAAGCATTCTCTGTTCAGTCTCAGGCACCTTTGCTCCCAACGCCTTCTCTACAGGCCTTTGCTGCATATAGTCAGCCTCTTCAATCTTCTTCTCGTTACAATTCTAATAGAGGCAGGAACAATCACAATTTTTTCAGAGGAAATCGCAATTTCAGTAATTCACGTCGCAACTCCACTGGTACTTATCGTACAAGTCAGCCTCGTGCCTTTCATCCAGGCTCCCGATCTAACAACCAAGGTTCTTCATCAAATCACAAGAACACCTGTCAAATATGTGGTTCCACCAACCACGAAGCAATTGATTGCTTTGACAGGATGAATCCTGAGATCTTTGGACGGGTGCCACCAGCCAAACTTGCAGCTCTTTGTGCTCACTACTCATCCAAACCATCCCCATCTTGGCTATTGGATTCTGGAGCCACATCACATATTACGAATGACATTGCAAATCTCTCTGTTGCCCCTCCTTACACTGGTGAAGACAAGGTCTATATAGGAGATGGTAAAGGTCTGCCTATCCACAATATTGGTACCTCTTCTTTAGATACATCTCATACTTCTTTTAAGTTTAGCAATGTCTTACATGTACCTGCTATGAAACACAACTTATTATCTGCCTATCAATTTTTAAAAGATAATAATTGTGCCTTGACTCTTGACCCTGATGGATCCACTGTAAAGGATCGAGTTTCGGGGAAGATGCTTTTGCAGGGACAAGTTAAAGATGGCTTCTATCCTCTTCAAGGCTCTGGTCATCACACCTCTTCATCACCCTCGGCTTTAATAAGTGTCAAAGCTCCTGTACAGATTTGGCATCAAAGATTGGGTCATCCATCTTCTTCTATTTTTCGAAAGATTCTTTCAGGAAATAAGCTTGTAGTGCAAGGCAAACCTATTGGTGATCTTTTTTGCTCAGATTGTGCTTTAGCTAAAAGTCACAAGCTTCCTTTTGGATCTGCCAGTTCTACAAGTACTCACAGTCTTCAACTACTACACTGTGATATTTGGGGTCCTGCCTCCATCACTTCTCCTCGTGGTTTTAAGTACTACTTGTTGCTTGTAGATGATTACAGTAGATATAGTTGGTTATTTCCATTAAAGGCCAAATATGATGCCTATTCTACTTTTGTTGTATTCAAACAATGTGTAGAAAATCTACTTGGAAATAAAATCAAGGTTGTGCATTCAGATTCAGGGGGTGAATTCATTGGTGCTAAGTTTGAGTCTTTTCTTCATACTCATGGTATTCTTCATCAATTAACATGTCCTCACACTCCTGAACAAAATGGATGTGCTGAAAGAAAGCACCGCCATATTGTGGAAACTGCCCGCACATTACTTGTTGCTTCTAATATTCCACATCTCTATTGGGTGGAAGCTTTTTCCACAGCTGTGTATCTTATTAACAGGTTGCCAATCTCTGGCCTCTCTAAATCTCCTTGGGAATTACTATTCTTCAAGCCACCAGATTACTCCAGACTTAAAGTCTTCGGCTGTCGATGTTTCCCGTGGCTCAAACCTTATACTCATTCCAAGTTAGAAGCTAAAAGCAAAAGCTGTGTTTTTCTGGGGTACAGTTTACAGCACAAGGGTTATCGAGGCCTTGATCCAGTCACTAATCGTCTCTATATTTCCAGACATGTGCAGTTTGATGAAGCAACATATCATTTTCAGTCTTCTCCTACCATCCCTGTTATGTATTCAGAATCAATTTCCGCCCCCATGGATTTGCAGTTCTCAGTTCCTCAGCGTACTGGTGTTCCTCCTGGACCTTTAGTTCCAGATTTGCAATCCAACTCTGATTATTTTTCTTCAAGTCCACACATTGGCCATACTCAAGGGTCCATTCCTCCTACTGCTGCACCAAGTACAGATTCTCTGAATAATGCATCTGTCTCTTCCCCTGCAACAATTATATCACTGCCCCCTCCCAATACTCACCCTATGATCACTCGCTCCAAAGCTGGTATCTTCAAGCCCAAAGTATATGCAGCTACCAAACATCCTCTTCCATCTGATATTGACTTTATTCCAAATACATATCTGCAAGCATCTAAACATGCTCATTAGAGATCTGCCATGCAAGATGAGTTTAATGCATTACAATCAACAGGCACTTGGACCCTTGTTCCTCCATCATCCTCCTAGAATGTTGTTGGCTGCAAGTGGGTGTTCAGAATCAAGAAGAAACCTGATGGTACTGTTGAGCGCTTTCAAGCTCGTTTGGTTGCAAAGGGGTATCATCAGCAGGAAGGTATCGATTTTCAAGAAACCTTCAGTCATGTGGCTAAACCAGTCACAATTAGAATCATTTTGTCACTTGCGGTGCAGTTCAATTGGTTTTTAAATCAATTAGACATCAGTAATGCCTGTCTTCATGGTGATTTGAAGGAAGATGTGTACATGCAGCAGCCTCCCGGTTTCTCTGATCTCAATATGCCGCATCATGTCTGCAAATTAAGGAAATCCCTTTATGGTCTCAAACAAGCCCATCGGGCTTGGTTTGACAAACTGTTTCAAGCTCTTCTTCAGCTTGGTTTTCAGCAATCTTCCTCAAATGCTTCCTTATTTATTCTCTCTAGTCCTACTCCTGTCATGGTGCTTGTGTATGTAGATGATATATTAGTCACTGGACCTGACTCTTCCTTATGCAATCTCTTCATTCAAAACCTCAGTGCTATTTTTCCAGTAAATGATTTGGGTCCACTGCACTACTTCCTGGGATTAGAGATTCAACGATCTTCCACAAATCTCTTCCTCCATCAAACAAAGTATTTACTGGATCTTCTCCGGAAAACTCATATGGATGGTGCAAAGCCTTGCTGCACTCCACTTGGCTCTAACAAATTGGATCACAGTGGTCCTTTTTTATCCAATCCAACTAAGTATCGATCCATTGTTGGTGGTTTACACTATTTGACATGGACACGTCCATATATTTCGTTTGCTGTGAATCAAATATGTCAGTTCATGCATGCTCATCGAGACCAACACATGCAAGCTGCCAAACGAATTCTTCGTTATCTCAAGGGTACTGTATCTGAAGGTCTATGGTTCAAAAAGGGTGCAACTAATCTCACAGCCTTCTCCGATGCAGACTGGGCTGGCTGTCTCTTTGATTGACGTTCTACTAGTGGTTACAATGTCTTTCTGGGATCCAATCTTATCAGTTGGAGTGCCAAGAAACAAGCTACTGTGGCACGGTCATCAACAGAAGCAGAATACATATCTCTAGCCCACACTGCCGCTGAACTGACTTGGATATGTAAAAAATTTCGTGACCTTGGTTTTCCTCTCTCTCAGGCTCCCACTCTCTGGTGTGATAACATTTCAGCCATCTCTCTTGCTTCTAATCCGGTCTTTCATGCCCGAACCAAACATGTGGAGATTGACTATCATTATATTCGCGAGTTGGTCTTAGCTAATCTCATCAAGGTTCACTTTGTTTGCAGTCAGGATCAGCTCGCTGACATTCACACCAAGTCTTTTTCCAAAAGTCGATTTAATGCTCTCAAATCCAAGCTTCCTCTTGGTTCTTCAATTGATCACAAGCTTAGCTTGAGGGGGTGTATTGAGAGATCTAAACCAGTCACAAGTTAGTTACAACAGTAAATAGTTAGTTGTGGCATTTGTGTAATTAGTTGTAGAAGATAAGGTCACTTATGTAAAGAGTCTATGTGACTATATGTATCTCTGTGTACTGACAATTAAGCTATGAATGAAAATATCTTCTTCAACATTTTCTACAAAGGATCGTATTATTCATACGAGTGCTCAATGAAGAAGCGCAAAGCAAAGATACTTAGATACCCCCACTCTTTAAAATGCTATATACAGCAGTTTTGGATTCGACCAAAAAAAAAGGGGCAGTTTTGGGAATCAAATCCGAGTTGGCAATGCCTTATAAGCTTTTTTTGCTTTTCATGACTATCAACTTTCTATTTTCTTCTGGTGGAGACGCTAACGTGCGCCTGAATCTTGAGCGCAAAATAGCAACTGCATGCTTTGCTTACAAATATATTGGATTTGGACATGCTAGGGTTCTGTAAAAAAGTTACCATCTACATATATATTGGACTTGCTTTTCTTTTTGGTGTATGACAAATTGACAGCCACTTCAAAAGAGTGTTGCAGATGCTCATGGCTGATTGGCTAAATTAATTGAAGCAAGTAATTAAATCGCTAATTGAGATAATCAAAGTTGTAATTAAGGCCTGCAAATGGCCACACACATCTAATTAATATGATCATTTCATGCTGCAGCAGGCCGCGTCCCACTGCGTTGAGAAAGTTAATATTCCTCATAATCTTTATATCTTATAGGATAGAATAAAGTCTGCTTTTTTGATAGTCAATTATCTCTCAATTTTTTTGCAACGTGATCCTTTTTTATAGGATGGAATATGAAGCAATATAGAATAGAGGTCTGCTATGGACTTTGGAGGATTTGTTTATTATAGTATTCACATTTAGAATGTAATACCTAATAAATCATTACAAGTTCATCATTACGAGTTAGCACTCAGCGCACCAATGGCAATATCTCAATTATAAGAAATTAGGATCATTCATAATTTAGGGTAAGTAATTGAATTTTACTAGTGAATAATGTTGGTGTCAAAAATAAAATGGAATTCGATTTAGGTTAACACGTGATTTGCTCTGAGTGTTGCTTTCATTCTCAGTGCCATGGATGACTTTATAAGAAATTAGAGATCATTCATAATTTACGGTAAGTGATTGAAATTTACTATTCAATGTTGGAGTAAAAAAATTAGATAGAATTCGATTTAGGGCAATACGTGATTTGTTTTGAGCGTTGCTTTCGTTCTCAGTACAAAAACATGATTTGAGTATAAGTATAAGAACACGCTTGTCACTGTTGCAGACTGCATATAGTCCATGACTGTGTAGTATATGTAGGATTTGCCCTTAAATGTGACTCCTAAATCAAAATGACTTAGCACACAATGAGACACTGGTTTGGTAAGGTTATTTGTTTTAATACTTCTAAGACACTTGAAATCTAGTGTGATTTGTTTCCCTAAAAACGTAAAGCAAAGAGAAACGAAAGCAAAGAAACCGAGATCGAAGCAAGATTACTTTAGGAAAGAAACTTGTGGACTGATGAGCCACTTTACAGAACCGGAAAGTATGTTCAAGTAAAGGAACCAATAAACTAGCAAGATTCAAGCCATAGAATGCAGGATAATGCTAGGAGAACCTAGCAATATAAGTGATATCGAACTAGACTAGGAAGGAAACATTACCTCAGAGAGGTGATCAGAGGTGTTTGGAATGATCTGACCGAATCATTCTACGGGGTAGTAGAATTGTACATAAGTGTTTTAGATCTGACGAATCTTAGCAAAGATGCTCTAAAGAAAGCTTTGAGTTGATCCGAAGAGCTTTGGGTTTTTGCTGAAGAGCATTTGAGGGTTTGATTGAAGAATCTCCTGAAATTTGTAATTGTAGAAATTGAATTTGGCGAAGGTCAGCTTTGATGCCTCTGCCTCTGTTTATGGACAAGGATTGTCTGCACTCCCACTTCCCGTTCCCTCCTGTTTTGTGTGGTCACGGTTAAGCCACGTCAACATTTTATATTGTTTTTTTATAGAGATAATAAGACAAAAATAAATAGTAATATAAAATGTTGACGTGGCTTAACCGTGACCACATAAACAGAAAGGCACGGGAGGGCACAAGAAGTGGGAGGGCAAACAATCCTTGTCCCTGTTTATAGGAGTCCTGGAGAGCATCCTCGATCTCATCACTAAGCTAGAGTGGGGCTAGACTAGGGGTGGTTTTGGTACATTACCGTACCAAAACCTTTATACCAATTACCATACCAAATATTTGGTACGGCAAAATCTATTACCATTACCGTACCAAACTTTCGGTATACCGAATATCGATATTGTTGATGCACAAAATCAGTGAGGACTTTGGTACAACAGAAAGTGTTAAGTTTGTGACCTTCGCTAGATTGCTCCGGTCACTAGTGTGGATAAGTATGTAAATGGATAGAGACAGAGAAGCAAACACAAGATGTACGTGGTTCACCCAGATTGGCTACGTCCACGGAGTAGAGGAGTTCTAATTAATTGTGAAGGGTTTACACAAGTACATAGGTTCAAGCTCTCCTTTTGTGAGTACTAGTGAATGATTTAGTACAAATGACATTAGGAAATATTGTGAGAGAATGATCTCTATTTATAGAAGAGAGTTTCTAGTTTCATTCTGACATTGACACGTGTCGTCTTGTGATTGGCTCACGTGTCGCACTATGATTGGCCTCCTGGTTGGAGGGAAACTCTTCTGGGTCCTTGACGGTATAACATTGACCGGTGCTCAGTAGTTTCCAGATTGGTCAAGTATGGTATTCATTCTGACATTGACACGTGTCGTGTTGTGATTGGCTTCTGATGTTGACACGTGTCGCGCTATGATTGGCTTCTGATGTCAACACGTGTCGCGCTATGATTGGCCTCCTGGTTTGAGGGAAACTCTTCTGGGTCCTTGAATGTATAACGTTGACCGGTGCTCAGTAGTTTCCAGATTGGTCAAGTATGGTACAAACAGTGTTCCCCTAAGTTCTCGAGTGAGGGAAGCTCCTCGGTTGGGGACTTGCAAGATCCAAGCCATTGAGTAATCACGAAACTTCTAAGTACCGAAGTATGGTATCATTTTCACTTGCCTTATCTGTCTCATATGTAGATGTGGCATCTTCTCTGGAAGTAGTTTTCCTCCATCCAGGGGTGGTATCTTTAATCGATGAAGATGCACAAGGTAATGTATCAATTTCACTTGAAGCTTACTTGTAGTTTTGTGCTTGGTCAAGTGTGATACAAAACCCTATAGTAGGAGTCCTCCAAGTCGCCGAGCTAGGAGATTTGTCGAAAGAGGTAACAGACAAGGTAAGCAATCAGACTTCCAAGCAAGCAACCTGGATCGGAGGTTCGACTTCTGCTTCCGGTTGATTGTTCTCCTTCTCCTTATGTCGTAAACAGCAACAAGGATAAGGACAAGCAAATGGAGAAGAGATGATATGAGATACTTTTGCTTTTGAATAAGTAACTTTCCACAGGCTTATTCTTGAACTGGGCTGGAGGGTTTTCTGCTTTCCTCCAGAGTATAAGGCCAACTCAAGAATTTGAGAGTCAAAACAAGTCCATCAAATTTGGAGTACGTTCGACCCTGATGATATGGGATGCTTTTGCTGTTGACAAAGTAGTGGATGTATCGGCACGTGTTCTGTTACGCTTGTCTCCATATGCTTCTTTGTATCCTTCTCACTTGCCCTATCTGTTCCTCAGGCAGATGTGGTATCTTCTCTGAAAGCATAAGATGTTGAAGATAAATACTCGAGAGTAATGCCAGGTAAGTAATCAGGCAAGGGGTTCCAGGCAGTCAGTTCCTGACTGGAAGCTTGATTCCAAGTGCTGACTGATTGCTCTCTTTCTCCTTGTCTTGCAGGTAAGAACAAGGCCAAAGGAAAAGACAGGGGAAAAACATAATATGGGATACTCTTGCTTTTAACCCTGATGATATAAGATACTCTTACTCTGGTGTGGCTTGTTTGCAGAGGTATTATCGGGAGGAAAAGAAGCTGAGTATTTCGAGAGACTCTTGTGAACACGAAATTTTCCTGAAAGGAAAGAGACAAGAACAACGTGCACAAAATAATATTTGTATTTGATGATTTTGGGTTACAATCTCTCTCAAATTTGATCATCTGATTCGATCTCCGTAAGGTGTTGATTTGTGGATGTGCGATTGATCCAAAGGGTCGTTGGGCTTGATCTAAGGATGAACGTTCTTCAAGGGCAGTGGGCTTGATCTTGAAGGTGGATTTGAGCAGATCTTCAAGGAGTCGTTGGGGCTTGATCTTGAGGATGAGCGTTTCTTCAAGGGCCGTTGAGGCTTGATTTTGAAGAACAGTGATGAACGAATCTTCAAGGGGCTTTTGGGCTTGATCTTGAAGAACATTGATGAACGGATATTCAAGGGGCTTTTGGGTTTGATCTTGAATAACGGTGATGAACAGACCTTCAAGGGGTTTTTGGGCTTTGATCTTGAAGAACGGTTGGATGTGTAGATTTGTCAATGTTGTTGATCCAAAGGGCCGTTGAGGCTTGATCTTAGGATGAACGGATGATGAACGATGAATACTTTCTTCAAAGGTCGTCGAGGCTTGATCTTGAATTGGTGGAAGTTCTTCAAAGGGGTCGTCGGGGCTTGATCTTGAAGGTGGATGATTGTTGATCCAAGGGCCGTAGGGGGGCTTGATCTTAGAATGAACGATGAAAGAAGAACGAAGAACGAAGAGGGCTTTCTTGATTATTCGGGAACCTGGATGCTTGAGAGCTTCGGAGTTTCAGAGCTTCAAGAATTTTGCCTAATGATTTTGGTTCCCCTAAATGAATGAATTAGCCTTCTATTTATAGAATTTTCCAAGGCCTAATTTTGAATATATTATTCAGATGAAATAAATCGTTTCTGCCAGGTGTTGACACGTGTCCTGTTTGATGACTTTTCTGATGATTCTCGATTTTTTGTTTAGACACATGCTACGTGTAAAATTTATGTAATACATGAGCGTTGAAACTTTGATTTATCGGTCAACATTTATTTACCAAAATTTCGATGTCTACATATGCTTGTCAAGTGTAGGAGATGCGTTTTGAAGTCCCTTATTGTAGATGTCGATCCAAGGGCCATCGAGGCTTGATCTTGAATTGGGCTGGAAATTTCTTCAAGGGTCGTTGAGGCTTGATCTTGAATTGGGCTGAAAGTTTCTTCAAGGGCCGTTGAGGCTTGTTCTTGAATTGGGCTAGAAGTTTCTTCAAATGCCGTCGGGGCTTGATCTTGAATTGGGTTGGAGGATTTTCTGGATTCCTCCGATTGTTGACTTTCCACAGGTTTATTCTTGAACTGGGTTGGAGGATTTTCTAGTTTCCTCCAATTGTTGACTTTCCACAAGCTTATTCTTGAACTGGCTTTGATTCAAGGGTGGTGGACACTTGATCTTGAATCGGACTTATGATTTCCTCAAGGGCCGTCGAGGCTTGATCTTGAATTTGGCTGGAAACTTCTTCAAAGGCCGTTGAGACTTGATCTTGAAGGTTGTTTGAAATTTCTTCAAGGGCCGTCGGGGCTTGATCTTGAACTTTGGCTGGAAGCTTCTTCAAGGGCCGTTGAGGCTTGATTCTTGAAGGTTGACTCGAACACATGGCAAGCAGGCACGAGGTGAAGGTGATAGCCTGTTTCTTTGTTCAATCTTTCCAATTCACACTTAAGCAGTTTGGTCAACGGTATGATCTTCAAGAGTGGTGAGCGCTTCTTCCAGTTGGTGACTTGATCTTTAAGGATTTGATTCAAGGGTGGTGAATCGGCACGTGCAGCTCACAACGCCTAGCGGGTCGACCCAAGAATTTGAGGGTCAAAACAAGTCCACCAAACCCAGAGTGATTGCAACCTTGATGATATGAGATACTTTTGATTTTGAAGAAGTAACGGATGAATCGGCACGTGCTTTATTGTGCTTGTCTCCACATGCTTCAATGTATCATTTTCCCTTGCCTTATCTGTTCTTCGGGCAGATGTGGTATCTTCTCTAGAAGCATAAGATGTTGAAACAATGGGTAATTCGAGAGCTGTGCTAGGTAAGCAATCAAGGAAGGGTTCCAAGCAGTCATTTCCTGACTGGGAGTTTGACTTCAAGTTCTGACTGATGGCTATCATTCTTCTTGTCTTGCAGGTAAGAACAAGGACAAAGACAAAGACAGAAAGAAAGCATGA
Source organism: Malus fusca (assembly GCA_035220775.1). Lineage (NCBI taxonomy): Eukaryota > Viridiplantae > Streptophyta > Magnoliopsida > Rosales > Rosaceae > Malus > Malus fusca. The sequence continues at coordinate 46,307,233 of CM069073.1, read as the reverse complement.
TATGAAATACTCTTGCTTTCGAAGAAGTGGTGGCGATTTGACAGCGAGGCTTTGCTCTTCGGCGATGGTGTCGTCAATATGTTGTTGAAGCTTCTCGAGCTCTTGGATTCAACTTAGACTCCTTCTGCTGGGTTGGTCGATTGTGCAGGGAAGGAGAGACTTGATTTTGAAGGAAATCAGCACGTTGTCTCCACATGCTTCAAGGTATCATTTTCACTTGCCTTATTTGTTTTCCAGGCAAATGTGGCATATTCTCGAGTTCCTAAACTCAGACTCCTTCTGCTGAGTTGACTGTGCAGGCTGCATTCTTCTCTGCTTGTTTCTTCTGCACGTTGTCTCCATATGCTGCAAGGTATCATTTTCACTTGCCTTATCTGTTCTCCAAGCAGATGTGGCAACTTCTTTGGAAGTACAGTAACAATGGAAGACGAGTACTCGGGAGCAATACTATGTAAGCAACCAGGCAAAGGTTCCAGGTAGTCGATTCCTTACCCGAGTTTGAGTGGAGGTTCCGATATATTGCTTTCTTTATCCTTGTCTTTGCAGGTAAGAACAAGGACAAAGGAAATGACGAGGAGAAAGCATGATATGAGATACTCTTGCTTTCTACCCTGGTGATATGAGATACTTTTACTTTGGTGTCATTTGTTTGCAGAGGTACCCCAAGGAATAAGGAACACTGAGTGACTCGAGAGGCTTCGTTGGGAAGGCATTTTCGGAGATGAAGAAAGGTTTTGTATGGCTGCCTTGCTATGAAGGGTGAGGGTTGACATTTATATGGATTAATAACCGGTACTGTTCTTTCACTCTTGTCGGCAACCGTTGGATGATTGAACAGTAAACTTCACGTACTTTTTACTTCACCAAAAATCTTCGACAAATTGCCCGTGATTTGCACAAAGCTGAGTGTGCTTGTGACAGATGCTGACACGTCTGGAAAAGCAGATGCCTCTTCGAGATCTGAAATTGGCGCTTAGACAAATTGCCTCTTCGAGTTCTGAGCTCCGTCGAGTGCAGAGGTTGCATGTGACAAGTGTGGACAAATCTGGAAAAGAAGATTGGCCCGTGGTTTCAAGCCCAGCTTTTGAGAAAGCTAGCGCCTCTTCGATTTCTGAATTGGCCTCTTCGATTTCTGAGCTCGCCTCTTCGATCTCTGGAATCTCATCGAGTGCTGATTTTTTATAGAGGCATGCAGGTCGTTTCAAAGCACATTTGAATTTCCGCCTGTAGAAACTCCCTTCTTGAACTTCTAAGATCTTGACTTGTCCGACCTCTTCTTTCTTCAACACCTTTGAAAATGTCTGGCCCCTCCGATCGTCGTTTTGACTTGAACCTTGGTGAAGCGGCAGCCCCGCCTTCTCTAGACAACATATGGCGCCCATCCTTCATATCCCCTACTAGTCCTCTTACTGTTGGGGATTCGGTGATGAAGAATGATATGACCGCTGCGGTGGTGGCCCGGAACCTTGTCACTCCCAAAGATAACAGACTATTTTCCAAACGGTCTGATGAGTTGGCTGTTAAGGATTCTCTGGCTCTCAGTGTGCAGTCTGCAAGTTCTGTGTCTAATATGGCCCAACGTCTATTTGCTCGAACCCGTCAAGTTGAATCATTGGCGGCTGAAGTGATGAGTCTCAAACAAGAGATTAGAGGGCTTAAGCGTGAAAACAGAGAGTTGCACATGCTTGCCAATAGTTACTCGACGAGCATGAAGAGAAAGCTCGACCAGCTGCAGGAATCCGAAGGTCGGATTCAGAGTGACCATCAGATGTTTGTGGCTTCACTCCAGAGGCACATATTGCCTTCGTCCTCTAGAGTTCTATCGAGTGTTGAGGCTCCAAACCGTCAACCTCCGGTGCTTCTTCTTCCTAGAGCTTCGCCGAGTGGTGAGGCTTCAAACAGTCAACCTCCGGCGCCTTTTCTTCCTGGAGCTTCGCCGAGTGGTGAGGCTTCACACGAGCAACCTTCGTGAAGGCTCCCTCCTGTATTTTTATTTTTTATTTTTTATTTTTTACTATATATATTTTTTATTATTTTTTTTATTTTTTTTATTTTTTTATTTTTTAATTCTTTTTCATATGTAAAATGTACATTTATGTAAATTTTCAGAGAAATCAATAAATGAGCCTTATTTCATTCTCTGTGTGTGTGTATTTTTTTCGCTGTCGGTGAGACTGGCACCATCAATATTTTCCTTCTTTTTCCCAAGTTGCATGTCTGTCCCTTTTGCTTTCTGGACACCACCATCCCTTAACAAATGATGACTACCATTCTCTTTTTTTTTTTTTTTAATTATTTTCTTTGCATGGTGCTGGAAGCACATATATTTTATATTTTCTTTAACATGGTGCATGAAGCACCCAAATTTTTTTATTATATTATTATTATTATTATTATTATTATTATATATATTTTTTTTTTCTTTTCTGTCTGCTTTCAATGCCAGATGCACCCCCCTTCTTTTTTCACGTGGTGCCAGCACCACTTTGCTCCACTATCCCATTCATTATTATTATTATTATTATTTATATAAATTTTGATGATGGGTGAGGAATTTGCAGGGAAGGACGAAGACGGACGGAGAGCTGCAGTCGAGGCTTCATGGCCGGCTAGTCGTTTGACGGCGGTTATTGAAGTTATTCGCCCTTGCTGTTTGCCACGGACAGAGAGCTACAGTCGAGGCTTCATGACCGGCTAGTCGTTTGACGGCGGTTATTGAAGTTCTTCGCCATTGTTGTTTGCTACTGACGGAGAGCTACAGTTGAGGCTTCATGACCGGCTAGTCGTTTGACAGCGGTTATTGAAGTTCTTCGCCGTTGCTGTTTGCCACTGCCACTACACAACCATTGCACCGCCACAACATTCTTGTTGCCTTGCACCGCCGCTGTGTTTCTGCCTGCCGCTGCGTTGCATCTTCCTCATCCTCTCGATTCCTCGACGTCAACCTTGTCGTGTCTTCTCTCTTACCGATGCCGTGGCGATCGGCTTTGAATGCAAAGACAATCACAATACAATAGAGAAGATCACAGACAACAGAGGGGCCCGTGTTCATGATGCCTACGTGCATGACATTCCAATTCTTGCCAAAACATGTTATTATTATTTTTCAGACGGTCTCACTGTAGACTTTGCTCCAAACACTGAGAAGAGAAGGAGGAAGAAGAAGCAAAACGCAGCGCATCACGTTCTTCCAATGCATCAATGGAGTACTAAGCTTCATCCGTACAAATCCATCACAAAACGTCAAGCGCTGGGCGATGAGCAGAGGGCAGATCATGGAGGAGATGGTGATCTTTTGGCTCTGTTCATGGGCTTTAGTGGAGAAGACGAGGGAGAGCCAAGCGATGATGAAGAAAAGCAGGCTGCCAAAGATTGCTGCACACCGCCGCTCGATGCGCTGCTGCTGTCTACTGCACCACATGTTTGCTACTGCTCGTGACTGCTTGCGACTTCGGTGGAGCACGTGGCTCCTTTAATGCTGAAGGGATAGCCTGGTTGCTTTCGGCCTGGTTGCTTTTCTTTTGCTTTTGCTCATGTCACTAGTCCCACCGCCAACGCTATCGAAATCGCGTACTCCTTGATGGAGAATGACTTCCCTTTCTGTTGGTTGTGGATCTGGCATTGAATAGGGAGTGGTTTGTGGATGTAGATCTGGTAACTGGAGTGCGTCGCAGGTGATTACTCCTCTGTTGCGGGCGCCTGATCTCTGTTGAGTGGCATGGAAGGAGTTTTTTTTTCTCAAACCCTGTAAATGTGCATATGTTTCTTGACTGCCTCTGCTTTGAGAAGTTTTTCTCTGAGTAGATCCATTTCCTTCCTCATAACCTTTAAGCTCTATTCAACATGGTCATTCTGCTGCCATCATCTGGGGTTGCCCAGAAGGCTCTTCATCTCCGTTGTCGCCGCCTTGCTCCGTTACAGTCGATTCCTCCAACGGCCCATCTCTGTTCACAGAGCTATCTCCAAGCTCACCCAAACTCTGACCCAAGTTACCCACTCGGAGCCCCAATCAGCCACCGCTGCCACCGGGCTCGCCGCTGAAGGGCCAAACCTCTACCAGGATGTAGGATGCTGGGTTAGCTACTGAGGAAGAATACTCGTTGATCAGTGGAGGATCCATTTTCTCAACAACCCGAACTCATTCTACTCGAACCCGAATCCAAAACCGAAACTTGAGATACCAACCGAGAGATAGAGTAGTCTGCTGGGCTTGAAATAGGAGCAGTGTTTCCGACTACGGTTTTGAATTACGCGACTTGGTTGAAATCACTGAAATGGGAGAATGACTCGCTAAGCTCGTCGGAGAACGACTCTGACGCCGGAACTTGACTGCTGCGATAGCAACAACTCTGATGCCGGAACCTCCGTCTCCAGAACGTCCCACAAAATCCCGTTCTGGGTTGACGTCGTGGTGGGGTCGTCGTGAATGAAGGTGGTAATGAGTCGTAGAGGAGGTCATCGGTGGTCATGGAGCTGTTGACGATGAGCAGGAGAGACCGGCGGAGATGAAGGCTTGGAGCCGAGTAAGGATGGGCTTTGAAAGCCGGGCCTGGATTTGTAGCTAGTGGACTTGGGTCTTCTTCTTGGAGCTGGATTTGGACAATAGGCTTGGGCCTGGTCACTGCCACTTGGGTTTGGATGACCTCCTGTTGATGGGCTGGCTGGATAGAGGTCATATATATATATATATGTATATAAAAGGAATCTGTATTTTTTTTTGGTAAATACATAATAACATATGTATTCATTTTCTTTTTTCGAAGAAACTGTAATTTAATTGTGTACAAAGAAAATTGCAATTTTTTTTTAACAAAATAAATTGGTAATAAAATTGACCTTCGTCAATGAAACACTTATTTATTATTATTAATTTCTTTTTTTTCTTAAAATACATAGTAATCACATATGTATTTTTTTTTTTTTTTTTTTTTTGTCGTACGCAGTTTATGCTCTTGCGGGCTAGGAGCGTTGGTGTCGCCTTTTATGCTCGTGCAGACCAGGAGCATTGGTGTCCTGCAGTTTAGGCTCTTGTGGACAAGAAGCTTTGTGAATTTGTCAAACGATCCTAGAGAGGCATTCCTTGCAATTTTCATAGCAAGGAGTCTTGACCGAGTGATTGAAGAAGTCTTCAGGAAAGAAATCGCTCATCGTGAAGGGGATGGACGATCTATGTGTCGAAATTTCATCATCTTCAACACGTTCACGATGCTTTGTAGGTTGACAAGAGCTGTTTTGCCCCCTTTCCGATTGGCGGACTTGTGGAGGAGACGTATGCTTCTTGTGCAATTTCTTAGGAGTGACTTGAGTCCATCCTTCAACTTTGCTTGTCTTGGAGGATGCCCCCAGCGGTTGAGGTGAAAACTTTGAGTCGGAAGAGCCAGAAGTGATGGTGGTATAGTTTGACTTCACCACATCGTCAAGATCTAGCTCGATGATTCCTTTCTGAGCCAGCTTCATGATGAGATCTTTCAACACGAAGCATTTTTCTGTCGGATGACTGATGAAGCGGTGGAATTTACAGTACCTTGGACTGTCGGTGCGATTCATCTCTTCTGGCCGTCTGCATTCAGGCAAACCAATCACCTTCTTTTCCAGCAAGTCTTCTAACATGGCAACCACATCAGAGTCAGGGAATGGATAAGTCATCTCCTCAAGCTCCTTCAAAGTGCGTCTACGCATCTCTTGATCACGAAAAGCTTCGGCTTGAATCGCCTTGCCTCGTGTAGGGATTTTGACGAGAGCTGTGTTGACCGTCATTGCTTCCTTGGTGGATTTCCACGCAGCCTTCTCCACCTTTGTCTCAAGAACTTTGTCGTTCTTGTAGTCGGCGATTGGTTCTTTCTTCCCATGATGGGCGATAGTCAACTCCATGTCATGGGCGCGGGTGGCTAGCTCTTCGAAGGTCCGTGGTTTGATGCCTTGAAGGATGTATTGCAAACCCCATTGCATGCCTTGGATGCACATCTTGATTGAAGAGGTTTCCGAGAGCCTGTCTTTACAGTCGAGGCTTAGAGTGCGCCATCTGTTGATGTAGTCAATGACTGGCTCGTCCTTCCACTGCTTTGTGCTCGTTAGCTCTAGCATGCTCACAGTGCGGTGGATGTTGTAGAAGCGGTTGAGGAATTCCCGCTCCAATTGCTCCCAGATGTTGATGGACTCAGGCTCTAGTCCGTGTACCACTCAAAGGCGTTTCCTTTCAGCGAGCACACAAACTGCTTGGCGAGGTAGTCCACTTCAGTCCCTGCGTTGTTGCAAGTTTCAACAAAGTGGGCAACATGCTGTTTCGGGTTTTCCTTTCCATCAAATTGCATGAACTTTGGCGGTTGATAACCCATCGGCATCCTTAAGGCGTCAATCTTCTTTGAATACGGCTTCGAGTAGAACCCGGAGGTATTTGAGCTCCCTTCGTACTGTGTCTTGATGGTGTTGGTGATCATCTCCTGCAGCTGCTGGATAGAAAGAGATCCCATGAGTGCCACTGCTTGGTCTGGCTCCGGCTTCACATCGATTCTCTTCACCGGAGGCTCATCTTCTTCGATAGCTCATTTCTTTAGTGGATCATCCTCTGAGTCGAGTTTCTCGCCGTCCTGCGCCTCCAGTCGGTTGACTAGTGCTGCAATTTGCAAGTATTTTTCTTCCACAGTTCGGGTTAGCCTTGCGATTGCTTCATTCATTTGAGCCAGCTGTTCATCGATTGAAGTTGCTCCAGTGGTCATGACTTGCATGGTTGAACTGTCGCTTGAATCGGCATCGGAGAGCATGGATTCGGAGTATTTCCTTGGGCTTTCCCCCCCTTGGTGCCTTTAGTGAGGCTAAGGTGATCACAGGTTCGTGCCTTGGGTGCTCTTGTTCCATTGGCAAAGTTGATGCAGAGGTGAAAGAGGCGGCAGAATTAGCTCTTGCCTTGCTTCGAGTCATGATGTCCAAAGTGACACCACTTGCAACGAGGACGCTCTTGTTCTTTGCGCCGATTGCAGGAAAAGTTTGAGCTTTCCTTGATGCCATTAATTTTGGAAGTGCGCTTTGAATTTCTTGAACGGAGAAAGAGATGAGAGGTAGAGATTGTCCGACTGGGCGTACCAATTTGTGAACACGAAATTTTCTTGAAAGGAAAAAGACAAGCACAACGTGTACAAAATAATATTTGTATTTGATGATTTTGGGTTACAATCTCTCTCAAATTTGATCCTCTGATTCGATCTCCGTAAGGTGTTGATTTGTGGATGTGCGATTAATCCAAAGGGTCGTTGGGCTTGATCTAAGGATAAACGTTCTTCAAGGGCCGTGGGCTTGATCTTGAAGGTGGATTTGAGCAGATCTTCAAGGAGCTGTTGGGGCTTGATCTTGAAGATGAGCGTTTCTTCAAGGGCCGTTGAGGCTTGATTTTGAAGAACAGTGATGAACGGATCTTCAAGGGGCTTTTGGGCTTGATCTTGAAGAACAGTGATGAACGGATCTTCAAGGGGCTTTTGGGTTTGATCTTGAATAACGGTGATGAACGGACCTTCAAGGGGTTTTTGGGCTTTGATCTTGAAGAACGGTTGGATGTATGGATTTGTCGATGTTGTTGATCCAAACGGCCGTTAGGGCTTGATCTTAGGATGAACGGATGATGAACGATAAATACTTTCTTCAAGGGCCGTCGGGGCTTGATCTTGAATTGGTGGAAGTTCTTCAAAGGGGCCGTCGGGGCTTGATCTTGAAGGTGGATGATTGTTGATCCAAGGGCCGTTTGGGGGCTTGATCTTAGGATGAACGATGAAAGAAGAACGAAGAGCGAAGAACGAAAAGGGCTTTCTTGATTCTTCGGGAACCTGGATGCTTGAGAGCTTCGGAGTTTCAGAACTTCAAGAATTTTGCCTAATGATTTCGGTTCCCCTAAATGAATGAATTAGCCTTCTATTTATATTTTCCAAGGCCTAATTTTGAATACATTATTCAGATGAAATAAATCGTTTCTGCCAGGTGTTGACATGTGTCCTGTTTGATGACTTTTCTGATGATTCTCGATTTTTTGTTTAGACACACGCTACGTGTAAAATTTATGTAATACATGAGCGTTGAAACTTTGATTTATCGGTCAACATTTATTTACCAAAATTTCGATCTCTACAACTCTGTTAAGAGTGCCCTCTCGGATGTGAAGAAAAGTTGAGCATTTTTTTTTATTTACAGGTCTGCCTGGCTATGGAGGATGGAGGTCGACATATATAGGAGTCTCCCTAACAACAAGTAGTAGTGCTATTCCTTTACCCTTCTTGGTCATAGCAATGTAGTGGGAGCTGCAAGCTTCACGTGTTTTAACTTTGTCAGAGCACTTTGAAAAAGGGGTGTGTGGTATCTGGAAAGCTGATGTTGTGTGTGAAGATTGCAGACAAGTTTTATTCAAGGAAATCTGGCTCTCAAAGTTCGGAGAGCGATGCTTCTTCGGTTTTCGAACAAGCAATCCTGTCGGGGATCTGGCTCTCGAGATTCAGATAACGCTGCCTCTTTAATTTTTGAGAAAGCAATCATGTTGGGAGTCTGACTCTTGAGATTCAGATAGCAGTATCTCTTCGATTTTTTAGAAAGTAATCATGTTGGGAGTCTGGCTCTCGAGATTCAGAGGGCGGTGCCTCTTCTATTTTTGAGCACGTAATCATGTTGGGAGTCTCGCTCTCGATATTCAGAGAGTGGTGCCTCTTCGATTTTTGAGAAAGCAATCATGTTGGGAGTCTGACTCTTGAGATTCGGATAGCAGTGTCTCTTCGATTTTTGAGAAAGTAATCCTGTTGGGAGTCTGGCTCTCGAGATTCAGATGGCAATGCCTCTTCTATTTTTGAGCATGTAATCCTGTTGGGAGTCTGGCTCTCGAGATTTGGAGAGCGGTGCCTCTTCGATTTTTTAGAAAGCAATCCTGTTAGGAGTCTGACTCTTGAGATTCGTAGAGCAGTGTCTCTTCGATTTTTGAGAAAGTAATCATGTTAGGAGTCTGGCTCTCGAGATTCGGAGGGCGGTGCCTCTTCAATTTTTGAGCACGTAATCCTGTTGGGAGTCTGGCTCTCGAGATTCGGAGAGCGGTGCCTCTTCGATTTTTGAGCAAGCAATCTTGTTGGGAGTGTTTTCTCGAATGTGAGTAAAGGTTAGGCATTTTTACTAGTCTGCCTTGCCACAGAGCACGGAGGTTGACACACATTGGGACTTTCTAGTTATCAAACAGTGGTGCTGTTCTTTTACCCTTGTGGGTAATAGTAAGGTAGCTGGACCTTCAAAATTTATGTGTCTAAACTTTCTCAGAGATCTTTAGCAAAGTTATCTGTGGTACCGGATGAGCTGATGTTGCGTATGGAGAGTGGTGCCTCTTCGAAATCCGAAGAGTGGTGCCTCTACGATTTTTGAACCAACGGCCCTGTTACCCTTTCTTTTATAAGGGCACCAATTGTGTGCAATAAGTACATTCAGATAGTTATTGTTTGTAGGAATTTTCCCCTTATTTTTGTACTTAAGAGATTTATTGCACCTCATTTCTCCTTCATCATTTCTGAGAATGTCTGGCCCATCCAATCATCGTTTTGACTTGAACTTTGGTGAAGAGGCAGCCATGCCTTCTCAAGACAACATATGGCACCCATCCTTCTTATCCCCTACTGGTTATCTTATCGTTTGGGACTCTGTGATGAAGAATGATATGACCACTGCGGTGGTGGCCAGGAACCTTCTCACTCCTAAAGATAACAGACTACTTTCCAAAGGGTCTGATGAGTTGGCTGTTAATGATTCTCTGGCTCTCAGTGTTCAATGTGCAGGTTTTGTGTCTAATATGGCCCAACACCTATTTGCTCGAACCCGTCAAGTTGAATCATTGGCGGCTGAAGTGATAAGTCTCAAACAGGAGATCAGAGGGCTCAAGCATGAGAATAAGCAGTTGCACAGGCTCGCACATGACTATGCTACAAACATGAAGAGGAAGCTTGACCAGCTGCAGGAATCTGATGGTCAGATTTTACTTGATCATCAGAGGTTTGTGGGTTTGTTCCAAAGGCATTTATTGCCTTCGTCTTCTGGGGCTGTACCGCGTAATGAAGTTCCAAATGATCAACCTTCGGTGCCTCCTCCTTCTGGGGTTCTGCCCAGTACTAAGGCTTCGAATGATCACCCTCCGGTGCCTACTCTTTCTAGGGCTCTGCCGACTGCTGAGACTTCTCATTAGCAAACTTTGTGAAAGCTCCCTCTTGTTTGTTTATTTTGATTAATGTATATGTACATATTTGTAACTTATCGGAGATATCAATAAACAAGCTTTGCTTCATTTCAACGTATTGTGTTAAATACACCAAGGCCTTATTCACTAAGTTCTTTGAATTTTTTTCTTTTGTTGAAGCTTGTATGTTGAAGCTTTGAGAGTGAAGCATGTATGTTGAGGTAGTGCTCCCTTAATTTCCCAAGTGAAGAAAACTTCTCGGTTGGAGACTTGAAAAATCCAAGTCACTGAGTGGTCGTGAGACTTCTGAGTATCAAGTTGTAGTAGCATATGGTAAGAGTCCCCCAAGTCTCCGGTCGAGGGAGTTGACGAATGAGGCATTTCCTTTCTAAGTGGTAGCCCAAAACTCCTCCTTCATATATATTTGTTATGAAAGTTGTTAGGCCCAAAGAAGAGGAGGCCTAGGCAATTTTTTTTTTTCTTTCGAATTTTCGAATTTTCGATTTTTTTTTTTTTTTTTTTCGAATTTTCGAATTTTGTCTTTTTCGAATTTTCGAATTTCTGAAAATATATATATATTTTAAGCTTTGGTGTTGAAGCTTTGTAGGTGAAGCTTTGAGGTTGAAGCTTTGTTGGGCACCATGAATTGATTTTGCTTCACACTATCTTGATCAAGATAGTGTGAAGCTTTTGTAGGTGAAGCTTTTGTGTTGAAGCTTTTGTTGGTGAAGCTTTTGTGGGTCAAACTTTTGTGGGTCAAGCTTTTGTGGGTCAAACTTTTGTAGTTGAAGCTTTTGTGGGTGAAGCTTTTGTGTTGAAGTTTTTGTAGGTGAAGCTTTGGAGTTGAAGCTTTGCTTAGGTATCATGAATTGGTTTTGCTTCACATTATCTTGATCAAGATAGTGTGAAGCTTTTGAGAATTTGTAGTTGTCCTCCATTGATGAAGCTTTTGTTGGTGAAGCTTTTGTGTTGAAGCTTTTGTGGGTGAAGCTTTTGTGTTAAAGCTTTTGTGGGTGAAGCTTTTGTGTTGAAGCTTTTGTAGGTGAAGCTTTGGAGTTGAAGCTTTGTAGGTGGAGCTTTAGAGTTGAAGCTTTTATTGGGTATCATGAATTGATTTTGCTTCACACTATCTTGATCAAGATAGTGTGAAGCTTTTGAGAATTTGTAGTTGTCCTCTATTAATGAAGCTTTTGTTGGTGAAGCTTTGTTGGGTACCACGAATTAATTTTACTTCACACTATCTTGATCAAGATAGTGTGAAGCTTTTGAGAATTTGTAGTTGTCCTCCATTGATGAAGCTTTGTTGAATTTCCCTTTTTTTTTTTTTTTCTTTTTTTTTTTTTTTTTTTTTTTTGGGAAACTAGAAATTTGAAAATATGGTAGAGACAACATATACAAATTTTGCTTCCACACTGTTGAGCAAGAGATTGTGATGTAAGCCACACCTTGTAGTAGTCGAAGGTTTGGATGAACCATATAAATTGAAGGTTTGAGAATTGTAGTTGCCCTCCATTGATGAAGCTTTTGTTGGCACCATAAATTGGTTTTGCTTCACACTGTCTTGATTAAGAGTGTGAAGTTTTTGAGAATTGTGGTTGCCCTCCATTGATGAAGCTCTTGTTGGCACCATAAATTGGTTTGCTTCACACTGTCTTGATCAGAAGTGTGTGAAGCTTTTGAGAATTGTGGTTGAACTCCTTTAATGAAGCTTTTGTTGACACCATAAATTGGTTTTGCTTCACACTGTCTTGATCAAGAGTGTGTGAAGCTTCTGAGAATTGTGGTTAAATTCCTTTGATGAAGATCTTGTTGGCACCTCAAACTGTCTTGATTAAGAGTGTGTGTAGCTTTTGAGAATTGTGGTTGAACTCCTTTGATTAAGCTTTTGTTGGCACTATAAATTGGTTTTGCTTCATACTGTCTTGATCATGAGTGTGTGAAGCTTTTGAGAATTGTGGTTGCCCTCCATTGATGAAGCTCTTGTTGGCACCATAAATTGGTTTTGCTTCACACTGTCTTGATCAAGAGTGTGGGAAACTTTTGAGAATTGTGGTTGAATTCCTTTGATGAAGCTCTTGTTGGCACCATAAATTCGTTTTGCTTCAAACTGTCTTGATCAAGAGTGTGTGAAGCTTTTAAGAATTGTGGTTGCCCGCCATTGATGAAGCTCTTGTTGGCATCATAAATTGGTTTTGCTTCACACTGTCTTGATCAAAAGTGTGTGAAGCTTTTGAGAATTATGGTTGAACTCCTTTAATGAAGCTTTTGTTGGCACCATAAATTGGTTTTGCTTCACACTGTCTTGATCAAGAGTGTGAAGCTTTTGAGAATTGTGGTTAAATTCCTTTGATGAAGCTCTTGTTGGCACCTCAAACTATCTTGATTAAGAGTGTGTGTAGCTTTTGAGAATTGTGGTTGAACTCCTTTGATGAAGCTTTTGTTGGCACTACAAATTGGTTTTGCTTCATACTGTCTTGATCAAGAGTGTGTGAAGCTTTTGAAAATTGTGGTTGCCCTCCATTGATGAAGCTCTTGTTGGCACCGTAAATTGGTTTTGCTTCACATTGTCTTGATCAAGAGTATGTGAAGCTTTTGAGAATTGTGGTTGAATTCCTTTGATGAAGCTCTTGTTGGCATCATAAATTGGTTTTGCTTCAAACTGTCTTGATCAAGAGTGTGTGAAGTTTTTGAGAATTGTGGTTGCCTTCCATTGATGAAGCTCTTGTTGGCACCATAAATTGACTTGCTTCACACTGTCTTGATCAAGAGTGTGTGAAGCTTTTGAGAATTGTGGTTGAACTCTTTTAATGAAGCTTTTGTTGGCACCATAAATTGGTTTTGCTTCACACTGTCTTGATAAAGAGTGTGTGAAGCTTTTGAGAATTGTGGTTAAATTCCTTTGATGAAGCTCTTGTTGGCACCTATAACTTCTTGATTAAGAGTGTGTGTCTTTTTTGAGAATTGTGGTTGAACTCCTTTGATAAAGCTTTTGTTGGCACTATAAATTGGTTTTGCTTCATACTGTTTTGATCAAGAGTGTGTGAAGCTTTTGAGAATTGTGGTTGCCCTCCATTGATGAAGCTCTTGTTGGGACCATAAATTGGTTTTGCCTCAAACTGTCTTGATCAAGAGTGTGTGAAGCTTTTGAGAATTGTGGTTGCCCTCCATTGATAAAGCTCTTGTTGGCATCATAAATTGGTTTTGCTTCACACTGTCTTGATCAAAAGTGTGTGAAGCTTTTGAGGATTGTGGTTGAACTCCTTTAATGAAGTTTTTGTTGGCACCATAAATTGGTTTTGCTTCACACTGTCATGATCAAGAGTGTGTGAAGCTTTTGAGAATTGTGGTTAAATTCCTTTGATGAAGCTCTTGTTGGCACCTCAAACTATCTTGATTAAGAGTGTGTGTAGCTTTTGAGAATTGTGGTTGAACTCCTTTGATGAAGCTTTTGTTGGCACTATAAATTGGTTTTGCTTCATACTATCTTGATCATGAGTGTGTGAAGCTTTTGAGAATTGTGGTTAAATTCCTTTGATGAAACTCTTGTTGGCACTTCAAACTATCTTGATTAAGAGTGTGTGTAGCTTTTGAGAATTGTGGTTGAACTCCTTTGATGAAGCTTTTTTTGGCACTATAAATTGGTTTTGCTTCATACTATCTTGATCATGAATGTGTGAAGCTTTTGAGAATTGTGGTTGCCCTCCATTGATGAAGCTCTTGTTGACACCATAAATTGGTTTTGCTTCACACTGTCTTGATCAAGAGTATGTGAAACTTTTGAGAATTGTGGTTGAATTCCTTTGATGAAGCTCTTGTTGGCACTATAAATTGGTTTTGCTTCAAACTGTCTTGATCAAGAGTGTGTGAAGCTTTTGAGAATTGTGGTTGCCCTCCATTGATGAAGCTCTTGTTGGCATCATAAATTGGTTTTGCTTCACACTGTCTTGATCAAGAGTGTGTGAAGCTTTTGAGAATTGTGGTTGACCTCCATTGATGAAGCTCTTGTTGGCACCATAAATTGATTTTGCTTCACACTGTCTTGATCAAGAGTGTGTGAAGCTTTTGAGAATTGTGGTTGAGCTCCTTTGATAAAGCTTTTGTTGGCACTATAAATTGGTTTTGCTTCATGCTGTCTTGATCAAGAGTGTGTGAAGCTTTTGAGAATTGTGGTTGACCTCCATTGATGAAGCTCTTGTTGGCACCATAAATTGGTTTTGCTTCACACTGTCTTGATTAAGAGTGTATAGCTTTTGAGAATTGTGGTTGAACTCCATTGATGAAGCTTTTGTTGACACCATAATTGGTTTTGCTTCATGCTGTCTTGATCAAGAGTGTGTGAAGCTTTTGAGAATTGTGGTTGCCCTCCATTGATGAAGCTCTCGTTGGCATCATGAATTGGTTTTACTTCACACTGTCTTGATCAAGAGTGTGAAGTTTTTGAGAATTATGGTTGAACTCCTTTGATGAAGCTTTTGTTGGCACCATAAATTGGTTTTGCTTCACACTGTCTTGATCAAGAGTGTGTAAAGTTTTTGAGAATTGTGGTTGCCCTCCATTGATGAAGCTCTTGTTGGCACCATAAATTGGTTTTGCGTCACAGTGTTTTGATCAAGAGTGTGTGAAGCTTTCTACGAGTTGTAGTGTTTGCATTGTTACAAAGGAGAAATGTCTGAAGCAGATGCAAGAGGGCTGAATAGCTTGATCTTCGTATGCCATGCACTGAAGCATATCTTCCATTGGTTCTTTGTAGAATTTTACTTCGTCCACCCTAAGCCAATCACGAGTACACACTAGTGCCTCTACCATTTTAGGAGTCAATGATGCCCTAAAAGGGTCCACAACCCTCATCCCAAGACTCAATGCACTTTCACTAGCAACGGTAGAAGTAGGGATTGCAAAGATATCCTTGGCTATTTGTGAAAGGATTGGAAACTCTGTTACGTTTGATTTCCACCAACTCAAGATATCAAAGCCACAAACAATAAAGCTAATATAAGGAGCGGCAAAATACTTATCCACTTCACTGGATATCTCCAAAAGGCGTTGCTCCCTCCTTTCTTGTATAAGCTTCTTCATCATTTCAACTTTGTTCTCATCACCCCCACAAGCTTGAATTATGAACTCTTCATTTAGTTCCACATCTTCCAATGGAGCCCAATGGTAGTAGAAGAACCCCTTCTATACTCATTATACAAATCAAACAAGCATTTTTTAATCTCTTTAAGCATCCAATCTACTTTCCTATCATCCCATCCAAGTGCTTTGAGGTTGATGGTAATCATTTGAAGTTTATAACAAGGGTCTAAAACTTGGCCAAGAAAAATAAATGAATTCACATTCTCAAAATTCCCCCAATACTTGTTAAATTTCCGCATCATTGTAGTAGCCACACTTTGCAATGTAAGATTGGTAGCATCTTTCTTTTTTTTCTCCATCTTTATTTCTAAACTAACCACTTGATCCCATAGCAAAGTTGATGTAACCTTTTTAGTTGCACTAAGCTTTAAAGTAGCATCATGAAACTTCTTCAGAAAATGCGTAAAGGCTAGTGCCTTCTCCCAATCCTTCTCTTCCGGAGGCCCCACTCTCTTTACCAAATTCTTCTTTGAATCCATTTCCATCTCTTCAAAGTAATCACGAAATTACACATTTTCCTCCACCATCCTAAGAAACACCTTCCTAAACTTGTATGCAACGTCAAGCATTTTATATGTTGCATTCCACCTTGTAGACACATCAAAAGGCACATTCGACATTTTATCCATCTTGAATAAGATAGCAAAATCCCTAAACTTATCCAATCTAACTGGCGAAGAATGAATGTACTTGACACAATTTCGAATCCCCTCAACCGACTTAGTAAGCTCCTTTAACCCACTCTTGACAACTAAATTTAAGATGTGACAAGCACACCTCATATGCAAGTACTTCCCATCAACCAAGAGAGAATTCATTTCCCGTAGCCTCTTTTTCATATAGTCAACCGCAACATCATTGGCGAAAGCATTATCAACTGTGATGCTAAAGATCTTCTTTATCCCCCATTGGTTCAAACACACCTCTAGAACCTTCCCAATGTCATCTCCCTTATGGTCTTTATAAAGTTTATGATCCGTTTGTGCAACTTCCATTCACTATCCATGAAGTGGGAGGTAACTACCATGTAGTTGATGTTTTGAATTGATGTCCAAGTATCGGTTGTGATACTTACCCTTTGATTATGCATAGCTTCAAACAATTTAGACTTCTCTAATACAAACAAATCCCACACACCGGCCACAATCTTCCTCCTATTTGGAATCTTGAACCAAGGTTGAGCCTCTTTCATCATATCAATATATCCACCACCTTCAACCACCTTAAATGGTTGTTCGTCCTTGATGACAAACATCACAACCTTTAACTCAAGTCTCTTTTGGTTAAAGGTGTGGGGGACCAATCCAATACCCATGGACTCATTTGGTAAGACTGGTTGACTTTTATCACCTTTTATATAGAGGTGAATTCTTACAAACTTTTCTAAGGTGATACATTATGTTTGATGTCCCATTTTTATCAGGATCGGCCGGACACCCTTTCTTGCAATGTGAGCAAATTGCAAGGTGAATTTTTTGACCCTTATTCCTTTTTCTTACCACTTTCTTAGCATGTGACCACACCACCGCTCCCCCCCCCCCCCCCCCCAAATTAACATCATTGTCACCTCTCATACCACTTCCCACATTTTCATCCACTTCTTCTTGATTTTCCTGTTGAGGTTGTGTTCCAAGTGTTTGGGGTTGGGGTTGGGGTTGAGTGGTGGAAGGTGTACTAGTAGACTCCATTTTGACCTATTAACCAAAATAAGACACAATGTTATATTAAAATATAGTAGCTAGCCATGTAACTCATTCACATAAATTGTATGCATAGTCATATGAATAAGCCATATAATTATGCAATAATTCATACATTTTAAAAGATAAAATCACCCTTGAAGCAAGCAAGTAGCAAGCAAAAGAGGTAAAAAAAAACATGCATTAGTATAATTGTTAACTACCTATATATCCCAAATATTAATCTGCTTTAATTAATTACTAATCAATTTAGTATAGGATGTAAAAAAATATACATTTTAATGTCCACCCTACCCTGAAATTGGTCTCTCACTCGACTATAACCAACCCGGCGAGATTTGCACCCGTGGCTCTCAAATCATGAAAGGTATAATTGTTAACAACCTATAATTGTTAACTACCTGGCGAGAGGAACTGTTCGTTAAGAATCCTTCTATGTTGAAAGAGACATCCATAACTTTCATTACAAATTATCTTTCGCAATGTCAAATGAGTCTCAGTAATATACATTTTCTTGGTACATTGCTAATTATCCAAGGTACACTAAAACTTACAAAAACATTTCAATTCCAATATTATTCCATCACTTAATAAAAAAAATGTTTGAATAACAAGTGGTGGTTAGTTATTAATGCTGTCAAAGGTGAAAAAATATGCACATTGGCAAACGATGAACTCATTGGACCAAAAGAGAATAACTTAGAACTTAAAAACCAACCTACTTTTTGTGCTACTTGTATCACAAAGTGAAAACCCTTTTTGAGATCATAATCCCAATTTTATCAATTTAGGGTTTCTGAAAGTTTTTATCTAATTACAGAGGACAACCCATTCTTCAAAATTGATGACAGAGTACCATGGAAAAACTGATAAAAGAGTACAATGGAAAAACTGATGAAGGAGATTCCTAAACTTCATCTCTATATTCTTCAAAATTGTATGTAAATTACCTTGACAAATGGAACTGCGAAGAAGGACAACCCAAGTTGATGAAGGAGATAATGAGATGGACTGTAGAGAAAGACAAAGTCGCCGGAAACGAGAAACGAAGATGAGTCGATGAGAGAGCTGGGACGACGGAACAAGCCCTAGGTTTTCTAACTTTGCGTCGAGCAAAGACCAGAGTGAGAGACTGAGAGTGTTTGGTTTCTGTGGAGATTTTAGGATAAATGAGTCAAACGACATAATATAATATTACATAATTCTATTTATATATATATATATATATAAATACATAATATAATATTAATAATATTGGTAGCCAGTAGGTACGGTATACTACCGGTACTGGTTTTGAGTACCGGTACCGTACCGAAACAGTATGGTAGGGTACAAATACCGTACCATTACCAGTGGTACAAATATTTTGGCATAACTTTGGTATGGTACGGTTAGTATTACGGTAGGTATGGTAATACAGTAGGTATGATAATGTGGTAAAAAATTCCACCCCTAGGCTAGACTGGTCATTTGGTCCATGACAATAACTACATTTCCCGGTAGGTGGCCTGCCTCTGCGTTTTTTGGCGCTCGTACAGTGTTGTATTGTCATCTTCACGTCGGATGACGCGTCCCTTGGTCATTTAAGCAACTGCGAGATTCTTGGGCTTCGTCGCTTACGTGGAGGTCTCACTTCGGGAACATATGAGCCCGAGCTCCTAAATGGTTGTCACATGTTGGGCCCGAGCTAGGCTTCGCTGTTGATGAACTGATGTCGCACGCCTTTGATGAGATAAAAATTAGATGGCCCCATAATAGGCCTAAATTTTATTTTAGCCCAAAAAGTGAATAGTGTGTTTGGGTTTAAATGGCCCAAATCAATTTAACTGCCAGTACAAACATATATTGCACCGGATTTCATAAGAAATCTCAATGGCCAACTTTTTTGATTGGGAAATGAAAAAACAAATCCAATCCGCCTCAACTACCCAACTGTGCGGTTTTTACCAATAGCTGAATATCAGAGTGCGCATATCACGATGAACAAACAAATGGATTACAAAACTAGATATATTATTGATATCAAACACTACAAAATGGTCAAGACAGCTACATAAACTTCAAGATGTTACATTGTGACTAACTTGTTATTCATATTAGATTATAAGTTATATTTATAAAGAACAAACCCTAGAAACCCTAATTCCCATAGGCTAGGCCTAAACTAACAAGCAAACCCAAATAATCAAATAATCACAAAATACTAATATTTTCCAACACTAATAACTGGCACAAGGCCACACGTCGTCTCCCTCATTCCTACTGCTTCCTTCATCAACTGCTCACCAAATAAGACCTTCATTAACGGCTACCGGAACTCCACATAACCACCCAAATCCAAGCAAATCCAAAGACCACCTGCGCAAAAAAATGACCTGGGTTAATTCCACTTTCCATTGGACGAAGGCAAAAATAAAAAGATAGAATACGACAGGTTTTCTGGCATATAAAGAAAGAATGACACGATCAATACCCCTTAAAAAATACAGCTACATTTTTCAGTGATGGCAGAAAATAACCACAGTGCAAATTATCCATTTAATCTCTGTAAAAAAACACAACACAACATCTCTTGTGTTAACGCTATATGAGACCCAAATAAGTTCTGTCTCTCAAGAACTCTCTGCGTTAGGCAAGTCAGACTAGGAATTTCGAAGAGCTTGAATGTATGCAGGCGGAAGCTAGGGTTACATATGTCAGAGATGCGCACCTCTAAGTGTACGGAACTTCTCCTTATCTAAGTAAATAACATATTATAGGAGAATTCATATCTTGGCAGAATTCTGAGAATGACATAAAGAGAACTTTGGTATGATGCAACATTGTCCTTGTATTGTTCCTCCTTAGGGGTTATGGTTTAGGGTTTAGGATTTCATGATTTTACGTAGGCTTTGTAGCATGAAATCATTCTCCAAGATATGATGATACCAACTAAAATATCACATTTCTTTTGGCAAAGCAATCACTTTGTTGTTTATATGTGTAAGTAGAGGTGCCATGTAGCATGCATGCTCGACTCAAATGAGGTAGCTCTTAATTTAGGGAAAAAACCCAATCCAGAGACCTCTTCAACAACAACCACCCAAATGAATAACCATGACTGATGGAAATCTCAGTTGGGATATAAAGGATCATATTATTCATACGAGTGCTCAATGAAGAAGCGCAAAGCAAAGATACTTAGATACCCCCACTCTTTAAAATGCTATATACAGCAGTTTTGGATTCGACCAAAAAAAAAAGGGCAAAAAATGAAAGTTAATTCCACTTTCCATTGGACGAAGGTAAAAATAAAAAGATAGAATATGACGGGTTTTCTGGCGTATAAAGAAAGAATGACACGATCAATACCCCTTAAAGCAAAGAACTATACCTTGACACAAAGATTGTATTTTGTCAATCCACGAAATTCGTATTTTTGTCACATGTACGTATCAAACATTTTAATCCATTTCTATAAAAACTACCAAATTATACATGTATGCATTTTTGTCGTACTAAATATGTCCAATGTTAGTACACTAAGGGTAATGAAAAGATTGTAAGGGTTCTAAGTTGTAACGCAATTATTGTTGGTTTGCGATAGCAACATTATTTGGTAATATCTATCAAAACTAGATAATAGCCTTCCTCCATAGCCGCCAGCCTCTAGCTAAGGTTGGGGGCCGGTGGTAGCTTCTCCTTCTCCTCCTAGCCTTCCTCCCTTCTTCTCGTCCTCCCTTTCCCCCTTTTCCCCCTTCCCATCCCAGATTTCCCTTGCCTCGCCATCCACCCCCTCTGTTTCTTTACGCCACCTTCCCCAACCCAGTCTTCTCAGCCCTCCACCTTCCTCTCCCTTCCCGTTTCTTTCCCCCAACCTTCATATCCCGATCTTGCCTTCTTAAGATTTTCTTTGTTATGGCGTCTGTGCTCTGGGTGTAGGGGTGGGTCTGTGGATGCAGATGGGTCTTCTCTCCCACCATTTTGACTTAGCTTCACGCCTCCCCCAGATCCAGGCTATGCCTTGTTCAAGGCCTTTTCCCTGCCTCGGGGTATGACACGTGATCTGGGCTTGGAATTGTGGCTGCTGGTGGGTTGGAGCCACGCTTCATCACTTTGCTTTAGTGTTGTGGACTTGCCGAAATCCACTCTCGAATTAGAGCGCAATGCCTCTTTGGTGGTGCTGCTTTGGTTTGGGCGTGCAAATCTGGCAGTGGCTCTGTTTGGGCTTCTTGTCGGTGGTTGTATCTGGAACCTCTGCCACCTGCAGTTCATTGTTGCTACTCCGCTGGATTTATGGATATGGTAGCCGAACCCGTCTTATGCCATGGCTCCGCTGTGGTCCTTACCTAAGGGTCTTATCCTTCCATCGGGTGGTGTCCGTTTTGTGGTTCCCTTTTTGGATTAGTTTATTTTAGCCTAGTTTAGTTTATTTTAGGTTAGTTTAGTTTTAAGCTAGTTTAGTCTAGCTCTATTGTCTCGCCTAGTGAGTGTTGTGGCGCGCCGCAATGATGGCTGTATTTGGTCTTCGCCTTGAGCGTTGTATTATGTGGTCTCGTCTACTAATGATAAATTTATGTGGCCTCGCTCCTGCGATGACTTTATGTGGTCGCACTATTTGGCGGCGACTGTTTGCAATCACCTATACAAATATGTTATATATCGTTTTTGTGATAGGTTTGTATGGGTGTTGTGGGAAGTTCTTATACATGTGGTAGCTGCTTAGGGGTTTATTATTATTGTCTCATTTGCGCAAATTAACCTCCAAATCATTTTCTTGGTCACTGGATGATTGTACCCAATTGGCCTCTATGTATTGCTCTTAGTTGATTAATGAAATACCAAATATCATTGCTTGTCATAAAAAATAAAAAATAAAAAATAAACTAGAGGTGGAAGTTGAATTGAAAATTCCTAATCGAACCCAAAATTTTCTGAAAAAAAATTGAATGGCAATTGAAATACACCCAATGTTCTAAAAGATGCTAGGCACTAGTCGGGCGGCCGCTAAGGCCTAGCACCTAGGTGTTATGCGAGGCCTAAGTGGACTAGGCGGATTTAAATAAATTTATTATATATTGTATAAATAAGTGTTTAGTTATACTTAAAAAAAACACATAATTATATTGGGATACATATATTGCAAAATAAAATGACATATAAATTATAAAGTATTAGAATATATTGAAAACATGGGGAACAAGCATATAATGAGTGTTCATCCAAGTATTCAACAAGTCTCATATACTTTATTAAAAAATATGGATATTCTGATTTCATCATATTAATTGTTATATTTAGATGTGCTTTATTTTGTATTTTGTATATTTAATCATACTATTATATATTAAAAATGAAGAATGTAACTATACGTACTATTTTATCTTGTCTAAAAATGAAGAGTGTTGTGGCGCGCCGCAATGATGGTTGTATTTGGTCTTTGCCTTGAGCGTTGTATTATGTGGTCTCTTCTACTAATGATAAATTTATGTGGCCTCGCTCCTGCGATGACTTTATGTGGTCGCACTATTTGGCGGCGACTGTTTGCAATCACCTATACAAATATGTTATATTTCGTTTTTGTGATAGGTTTGTATGGGTGTTGTGGGAAGTTCTTATACATGTGGTAGCTGCTTAGGGGTTTATTATTATTGTCTCATTTGCGCAAATTAACCTCCAAATCATTTTCTTGGTCACTGGAGGATTGTACCCAATTGGCCCCTATGTATTGCTCTTAGTTGATTAATGAAATACCAAATATCATTGCTTGTCATAAATAAAATAAAATATAAAAAAAAAACTAGAGGTGGAAGTTGAATTGAAAATTCCTAATCGAACCCAAAATTTTCGTTCCGAGTCCGAACATTTTTTATTTTGAAAATTTTCTGAAAAAAATTGAATGGCAATTGAAATGCACCCAATGTTCTAAAAGATGCTAGGCACTAGTCGGGCGGCCGCTAAGGCCTAGCACCTAGGTGTTATGCAAGGCCTAAGTGGAATAGGCGGATTTAAATAAATTTATTATATATTGTATAAATAAGTGTTTAGTTATACTTAAAAAAAACACATAATTATATTGGGATACATATATTGCAAAATAAAATGACATATAAATTATAAAGTATTAGAACATATTGAAAACATGGGGAACAAGCATATAATGAGTGTTCATCCAAGTATTCAACAAGTCTCATATACTTTATTAAAAAATTAAAATGCAAAAT
Organism: Malus fusca; assembly: GCA_035220775.1. Classification (NCBI taxonomy): domain Eukaryota; kingdom Viridiplantae; phylum Streptophyta; class Magnoliopsida; order Rosales; family Rosaceae; genus Malus; species Malus fusca. The sequence goes on along the minus strand of CM069073.1, from coordinate 46,284,014 downwards.
CAAAATGAAAGTTATTGATTTTCAGTCTAAGCCAAGGTCGTGACCTAGGCGGGTTTAGGCGGCCTAGGTGGGCTAGATAGACGCCTAAGCGGGTCTATGGCACTTTCTTAACTTTCAAACGCCTAGGGACAAATTGGGACAGTGACCAACTGCTTAAAGCCCGCAGCTAGCGCCTAGGCGGGGTCTAGGCGGCTCTAGGCGAGGATTTTTAGAATAGTGAATGCACCTATTTGATGGGAAATTCTGCAATTCGGATCCGAAACTTCTCAAACTTATGAAAAAAATATGGATATTCTGATTTCATCATATTAATTGTTATATTTAGATGTGCTTTATTTTGTATTTTGTATATTTAATCATACTATTATATATTAAAAATGAAGAATGTAACTATACATACTATTTTATCTTGTCTAATAATCACTCGACGGGATGATCCACAGAGTCATTATAACTATAAGATATAAGAAGTAGAAAAAAATGATTTTATGTCATGCACACACATTACTGCCTACAAATGACGCCTAGATTGAGCAAACAAAATTAATGGTGGATACATAAGAGTTTGAACATTTTCAAAGTCTTCCAAAATGTAGGAGATCCGAATTATGTTCCTAAAATTCCGAAATAAAAGCTATTCCAAAATTTTCAATAATCTGAAATTCTGAATTAGATTATTTGATTCCAAAACTTTTTTGAATTGGCATTGGAATGTTTGTTTCCAAGGAGATCCTAATTATGTTTCAAAATTTTCAAAATAAAATGATTCTAAAAAAAATTCGATAATTCAAAATTCCGAAATTGAAACTAATGTTTGATTCTAAAAGTTTTTTGGATTAACACTCGAATGCTTTTTTCTGATCCAATCTGATCAAAAATCACCTATAATCACAACTGAGCAGTAGTAATAAGTAACTACTAGAAAATAATAATATTTAATAATTGTTCGGAAGCGCAAGCCTTTGTGATTGACTAATTTCCTTGACAAGTGTAATGTGTAATGTGTCTGTATTAGACTGGTGTTAAATTTTAGGCATGTCCTGGAGTCTAGTCTTACATGTTGTTTGGACCTAAATTTGCACCGTCGATCCGTGCAATCAAGACCGTTGAGTGAGCGTAACTTAACACCGTCAGATGAAAAGTGAAGATAATTCATTTTGGTTATTATTAAGGGATAATGTTATCATAATTATCTTTTAATAATAATTTATTATGAAAGATTTTCCAGCTGGAAACACGGTAGCATAATTCAAGTTAATCTGAATGTTTGGCGTGTGGATGTGTAGACGACAGAGGGTTGTTTTGCGTGCATGGATAACCGAATATTCTTGGCTCTGATCAAGCAAATTGCATTAAGTTGGAACTCGTGGGCTTTGAAAAGATGGAAAAGATGGGATCAAGTTTGAACTTTTTGATAAGTGCATAATTGCACCTTGGTTCCAGCACGTGGAGATTATCATTATATTTAGATAATGATGGACAAAATAAGGAGAAAAGAAGATAATGATGGAGGTTTTAAATTGGTTGGATAGTTACATTATGAGTCTGATCCACGCAATTAAAAAAAAAAAATCTCATGCGATGCTCAGGGATCAATGCAACACGTCCCTATAAATACAGAGGCACTGTGCAACGGAAGGGGGACCTTCAATTCAACACACAACTGTCATGTGCAAACTCTCTCAACAATTTGAGATTTTTTATTTTTTTCTTTTCACTGACACATCTTCCGTTGGCATCAACAGCACTGTGAAAGCAACCGGTGATATCTTAAGTCGGCATAGATAGCTCTGTCATCGTAGAATCAGCCGGTCTCGCGGTATCTTCCGTTGGCATCAACAGCACTGCGGCGAGGACGGTTGGTTACCTATCCAAGTCTCGGTCGAGAAGGATTTCCGAATCCTTATTGATTGGGGTCATCTCATTAGCCTTCTCGGCGAAGTGAGGTGTTACAGTTTACTGAACTCGGTGCGTTGCACGCCGAGTTATTTTATGATTGGATACTCCCAAGTGGGATTTAGAGTTCGGCATTCAGACGGCCGAACCACGTTCACTATTAAGACTTATATTCGCTTTGAGTATTTGTGTCCTTACACTTTGGTGTCTATTCGGCGAGAGTTTACTCTGACGAATAACATCACTGTGACCGAATCCGACGACGGCGATTCGTGAACTTCGTAAGAATAGTGACCTTGTCTTCAGGTTCGAGAGCCCAAGAGGCCGAGACGTGTTCCTTCCTCGGCCGCAATCGCAAGACGCAGAAGTCAGCCGCACACCCAACGCAACATCAACAAATTTACTCCTCGGTCGAGCTCGGCCGACGAGTTGGCACGCCCCGCATTCACCGAAGGACGTAGTTAGCTTATAGATTACTCGGCCTGTGCGCCACGTAGGTTTGGTAGTTTTTAGGGTCAACACATGTCAAGGACGACAAAGGCAATCTTATTTCGTGGATCACTTAAGGTAAATTTCATGTGCATCATTTTAGAAAAACATAACTGAGTGTTCACATTTTCATAGGAGAGTAAGACCAAATAAAAATATTTATGATATAATCAATTTATTTAGGATTAAAGCATAATATCAATTTACTTGTAGACCATTGACTTTGTTTCTCACAACCATTATATACTGCTGGTTTTAAAGCAAGTTTGCTGTGCAACTGCACCTTTCGCTACCCCTCAACGCCCCCTTTGTCCGAGGTGATCACGTTTCAATCAAGAGGAGACGAAGAAAAGCAAGTACGAAGACAAGAGGACAAGGCAATCTTTGAATTAGTTGTCTTGTAGTCTTGTATTTATTGTACAAGACAAGTAGATTATTTCTTGACAGGGTGCTCGTGGATTTTTCCATTGTGTGTGGGGTTTCATCCTTCTCTGACTGGTTAGGCTGTGGATGAAATTCTTCCTCTAATTTCGGAACGCCCATCATGTAAACTATCCTATGGAATGGATTGGACGGAAAGAGAGATTGATGTAGGCCTCAAATATTTCTTCTAGTCGAAAGATTGATCCTCTTAGCCAAAATTCTTGAACTCTTGTGGTCAAATGTCCGTCTACGTTGATTTGTATGTTTTTGGTGTTCTTGTTTATGTGGTGCAATTGAATGTAAAGGTAAAATATGAAGAACAAGAATATTAACAACACTGAAGTGCAATGAAAATTAGGCGTATTTGTAACTACGCCCCATCAAACTTCATTTTGATCTCACTTTGTTCTTGTAAGTCAAAGTCACTACTTTACTTTCTAAAACTCAAAATTCATTCCACTTTCACATGTGAACTCTCTTTTCTCACTAAAACATATAGGTCGCTTCCTAAAACATATTTGGAGCTCAACACCCTATAAGATAATGTCACATGTGCAATAAATTTGATTATAAATCTCTATTATGCGTTAACATTCAACAACAAAGAATATTAAGTTTTTTTTTAAAAAAAAAAACATTGAATAGATAAAAATATAGAAAAGAAATTGATTAGCCTAACACATACAAATCAAACTGAAGTTGGCGATTGGATGGGCTTAGGGGAGATTTTAACAGGGTCTCATAAGCCGGCCTGGATTCTACTATTCAAAGTACAAAAAGCAATACCTCCCCCCAATGCCCATTTCTAAATTTTTACGAGAAAAATACTATCAAATTATAAACTGTAGTATTAATTAGGGTAAAAGACTGTTTACTACCCTCAAGTTTCGTGGTTTTCAACATTTAGTACATCAAGTTTTTTTCGTCCCAGAGTCATACCTAAAGTGTTAATTTTGGGATAGTCTCATACATCCGTTAGTCAAACCGTTAAGTTTGGCGTTAACTGATGACGTGGCGCCCATGTGGACAATGATTGGGCGCCACGTGTCATTTAAAAATATTAAAAATAATTAATTAAAAAAAAAAAACCACTTCTTCTTCCCCACCCTCCACCCCGCCACTTTGAGTGTTAATTTCTTCTCTCTTTTCTTTGATCTCCACCATCGCCATCTCTAGAAGCTCCTGCTGCTTGCCTTCAATTCTTCATAAAACCCAGCAAATCTAATTTCACAAATTTTGAATATTTCTCAAAATCCAGCAAACCTAACTCCAAAAATCGGACTGCACACCTTTTTTCCTTTCCTCATATCTGCAGCCAACTATCTTCCCTTACCTCCCATCCAACTGGAATGAGAAAGAATCTTGTCCATCTACTTCTCAAGAAGTTGCAGGTGTATTAGCAACAGCACCGGGTCTTCGATTCGGCGTCCTCCGCCGTCACCAACTCTAAATCCAAAGACAACCAATCGCCATCGCGGCCTAATTCGAAAAACCCAGTTGACTGGCTAGGCGACGGAAAGCTCAGTCTCAAATAATGCTGGATGGTTCACGGTCAAATTTTTATGCCAATTTCAATCTGCAATTTTGTCGAGTTGGGTTCTCAGGGTTATGGAAAAATGTCGAATTTGTGGAGTTGGGTTTGCTGGATTTTGAGGTTGCAGGGAAACGAGGGAGGGGCCGACCGCCCAGAGCTAGGGTTTTGAAGACTGAAGCTGCGGGGGAGAAGCCTGTGAAGGCATTCTGGGTTTTTAATTTGCATGCCCTGCCTTCTAAAATCTACCTCACTGCTCTAACAATTTTGCAGGCCAAAACCATCCATGGCTTATTCAATCTCTCTCTCCTCCCTCATCATCTTCCTCTCAACAAAAACTCCACCGCCGCCGCCTCCTAGAAACCCCAATACCCCAACTTTAAGCTGCTCATCCCTGCATTCGCCACCCCAGCTGTAAGCCGTCACTCCACTCCATCTCCGTCTTTCGACACCAGATAGAGGCACTGGAAGAAAGGTGAATACCCAGGCGTCTCAGAGATGTTGACTCCGGCGACTTACAGAAAAACCCAGAGTTGGGGTTTTCCTTTTGATCTGAAAGAACTGAACTTTAGGGTTTGAGAGTGGGGGATTGAATTGAAAGATTGGGTTTGGGGATGATTTGCAGGGGTTCTGGGTTGGAGGGAGAGGTAGAGAAAGGTCGTGAGAGAGAGAGAGAGGGAGATGGAGAATGCAAAGAGAGAGAGTGTGCGGGGTAGGAGTTTTTTTTTTTTAAATACTTTTATTTAATTAATTATTTTAATATTTTTAATGACACGTGGCGCCCATTCATTGTCCACATAAGCGCCACGTCATCAATTAACAGCAGACTTAACGGTTTGACTAACGGATGTATGAGACTGTCCCAAAATTAATACTTTAGGTATGACTCTGGGATGAAAAAAACTTGATGTACTAAATGTTGAAAACCACGAAACATGAGGGTAGTAAACAGTCTTTTACCCTATTAATTATTTATCTTATGGACTAATCCATTGACTAGACTTCATCCTTCAAGCACTTTAGATTCTAATTTTTTTTAAGGCCTAATCGGATAAATGGTCTCCGTGGTCATAAGGTATTCGGATGATAGCACCTGTGGTAAAAAAAATCGGATTTAAACCCATGTGGTCACAGTCTGTTAGGATTTAAACCCATGTGGTCTAAGTCTGTTAGGATTTATGCCCTTCTGTCATTCCTCCATTAGGTTTAGGTTGGCCAAATCGGATAAATGGTCCCCGTGGTCATAAGGAATTTGGAAGATAGCCCCTGTGGTAGAAAAAATTCGGATTTAAACCGCTGTGATCTAAGTCTATTAGGATTTATGCCTGAAATTAGAAGTTCTGTCATTCCTTCGTTAAGCTTACAGGTGGAGCAGAGTTTCTCTGAGTATCTATCAATAAAAAATATCTTACAATAAAAAGAGGGGGGAGAGAAGATTTCAGTTTATGGTAAAAAAATCATTCATCTCAGTTATTTCACAAGAAGAAAAAGACGAAAACAGAGGATCTGTTGAATTTCAAATAGTTAGTTTCACCAATAGGATACGAAGACTTACTTCACATTTACAATTACACAAAAAAACTATTTATCTCATAGAGGTTTACGTAAAATTATGGGAAGACACCAACGATTACTGTCTTATTTGTCAAAGAAAAATAGAATATGTTATAAATAATTAATTAATCAGTTGGATATTCAGGAGTCAAAAACTCTTTAATTTTATAAAGGCATTTTGATTTATTTGATTTATTAGATCTTGAATTTTAATGAATTATGTGATATATTAGTTCCACCTCGTTCTGTCGCGTCTCCTCAGAGAAACTCTGCTCCACCTGTAAGCTTAGCGGAGAAATGACAGAACCTCTAGTTTCGGGCATAAATCCGAACAAACTTAGACCACAGAGGTTTAAATCCGAATTTTTTTTACCACATAGACTATCTTCCGAATACCTTATGACCACGGGGACCATTTATCCGATTTTGCCAACCTAAACCTAATGGAGGAATGACAGAAGCGCATAAATCCTAACAGACTGTGACCACAGGGGTTTAAATCTGAATTTTTTTACCACAGGGGCTATCATCCAAATACCTTATGACCACGGGGACCATTTATCCGATTAGGCATTTTTTGGCTGACCTGTAATTTTCAGCTATGGTCATGGAATTCAATTTTAATTTCACTTTACTCCATGTAACTCAAAAGTCATCACTCTACTCTTTGAAACTCAAAATTAGCTTCACTTTGCCTCCTATAACTCGATTTTGATCTCATTTTGCATCCTAAACTTGAAAGTCGTTTTTATAAAACTCAAAATTCGGTTCACATTGCCTTATATATGTTAATTTATAATGTGGGTTTGATTTAAGGATGGGCAAAATACTCATGGGTTTGGGTAACCACGATTACCCGCCTATTTAAAGTTCACGGTTACGGTTTTGGGTAACCGTTTAGACGAACAAACAGTTATGGGTATAATCGTTTATCCATGAAATTTAAATGGGCGGTTATGGGTATTACCAGCGGTTATAACAGGTATTCATTGGTTATGGGTATTACCTGCGGTTATAATGGGAATCCATTTACCCATTTAATTTAATATATGTAAAATTTTAAAAAACAATTAAAAACCCTATTATTTCAATTAAAGACGGTTATTACCCATTTCCCTATTTTAAAATTTAGAGAAAATTAGAATCCCCTGCACTTTTCTAAAAGTCTTTAGATCAAACATTGGTTCTATTTTGAAAATTTGATTAGGACGGTTAAACGATAGCCATGTCAGCATTTTTATATTTATTTAGATTACATGTCGTTATTGTGTTTTTTTTTTATTTAAAATGTTAATTATTAAATTTCATATATATCCTTTTAGGTTGATATATTTTTGTACGTAGCCTATTTTGTTGGAAGTTGTATGGTTTCTTCTCCACATTTGAGCCATATGGTTCTTCTCCCATGTTTGAATTCTTTGATCCTCAATTTTGAATTTTGAATGGACTTATCCATTTCAATTAGTGGTTGTTTTCACTATTTTATATTGATATCATGTGAGATAATTAGACGTATTCCCTATTTTCGGAGGCTTGAGGCTGATACGTTCATAAGGTTTTATCGAGATTCTCTACAACGTCTACCTTGCTATCTGTGGTACGTTGTGATAAATACTTATACCTCATTTATAGCGATTGTGATATATTGTTGTTTAGACATAAATGTGCTTAATGGGGTTTCAGATAATTATCATAAAGTTAATGCTTTTTGTAGTTTTGTCGATTTTAATCTAGGTTCGAAAAGGGATTAGAAATTGTTATTTTGTTGTGGGTTTCAAATAACTATTTAGATGCATTCTTTTTAGGTGCCATGTACAATTGTTATGTTGAGTTTTAATGGAGCGGTGCTTGTGTACATGATTTGGTTTAAGACTTGCCGTCCTACCACTAATTCATTTTCCTCATTTTTATTCCTTGTCTTATTAATACTCATTTATATTGATAAGTTTTAACACTGGAAGATGCACACTGAAGAAGTTGGGTTGAGTTTTTGAAGATTTGAAAGTTGCCCTACACAGGTTCGATGAAATGCCCCAATAAGCATTATTGGTGATGCGTGCATTTTGCTTGGGTATGCAAGGCTTATGAAAGTCATGTTTTACACCAATTTTTAACAAAATAAACGACAGAAAAATTAAGCAACTAATAAACTAATATATCTTCTTTGGTGTGAATAAGTTGTAGAATAGGTTTTTTTTGCTTTCTTCTCTGCTACTTTGCTAAATAGGAATTCCCTGGTCCATTTAATTTTTAAGTATTGATCGATATAATTTTACATTTTGCATTGGTAATCTCGTGTATAGCTCAGTTTTCCAATTTATGTTTTTATGTAGGACTTCATGGAATGAGCTATTGTTGGGAGATGTACCCATAATGATATTACTGCTTCTATTCCCATTTTTTAGCACACTTCATTTTCTGAATTGTGCAACCAGGTTAGCTCAAGGTTCAATGGTTTGGTAGTTGGTTCATTTAACCTTACATATGCTATGAATAGATGCGCATGTTGTCTTTTGGAATGTGATGTGGATGTGCATGTATTGCACATGTCTGTAACGAAGGAGAATACATATTTTGATGATATATTGGTGAGCTTAAAAGAATCAAATGAAATTGGCAATGCTAGTCAAGATATTCGTATTACAGAACCATTTTTGGCTGAAGGTATAATGCACACCGATGGGAATGAGTTTTTTGGGGAAATTTAAAACACCTAGTGCTAAAATGTATTTATCGCATCCTTGGAAAAGCTATATTAGTCATGTTGATCAGGATTATGAGGGTGGAGCGGATGAGTTCAAGCTTAAACTATGCAAGTATGCTGTTAAGATGGGTTTTGAATTTGAGTATGTCGTAAATGAGCATAAAAGGATAACATCTTCTTGCATTAAGAAAGATATCGAAGGTTGTCCGTGGCGTGTTCATGCATCTATATGCAGTACTAATGGCCATTTTGTTATCCGGACATTAAATAATCAGCACACATGCACCGGTTGCATTCGAGAACGTAAAAGTGGGATGATGACCTCAAAGATTGTGTGTTCCATAATGGTTGAGCAAATTAGGTCCAATCCACACATTAAACCAATTCAGATAGTTGATGATTTCAAAAAGAATTACACTATGTTTGGATGAAGGAAATAAACTTGGAATTTTGGTAAAAATCAGAATTTATAAATTAACATGCACCAATTTTGGATTCATAAACATAGAAATTTAGAATTTTCGCGTGAAAAAAAACTTGGAATTTGAGACCTCCAATTCCCAAGTTCAAATTCCATGTAAATAGGTGTCATTTCTCAATTTCTATGATTGAGAGTTTAAAAATAACAAATTCCGTATTCAATTCCATTGTTCTTTTAGGTTAACCAAACAAGAAAATTTACAAATTCTAGAAAATAAAATCTTGTCATTTTAATTTCCGTCATTTTAAAATTCCTTAGTAATCTTAAATTTCTTCATCCAAACATAGTGTTGAGGTTTGGATATTTCCTATTACAATGCATGGTACGGAAAAGAGATGGCGATGACAATGGTTCATGGTGATGACGTTTTATCTTACCAAAAGTTAGGTTGGTATGTTGAAGAGATCCGCAAAAGTAATCATGGATCCCATTGTGTGTTGGAGTGCGACCCAAACGCCTCCCACTTTCGTCGTCTATTTATTGCTTGTAGAGGTTATATTGAGGGGTTTAATTATTGTAGACCCTAATTATTTTTGGATGGTACGTTTGTGAAAAGCAAGTACAAAGGCACTTTGCTTGGTGTGACAGGGAAAAATGGTAACCAAGGTACGCATGTAAAGATGTTTATATATTTTGTATGTTAATTAACATCATACTGTATTAATTCTGTTATATTTTTCATTTGTATAGGTTTTTTCCCTTTTGCATTTGCTTTGGTTGATGTTGAAGATGAGGCTAACTGTGACTTGGTTTTTGATGAATTTATCTGCTGTATTATCTGAAGATGAACGTACCATTACATTCATATCGGACAGGCACAAAGGATTGCTTCAATCTGTGGCAAATGTTTTACCTACTTCTCCACATGGATTTTGTATTTACCACATAGAAAGAATATTAAGACCACATATACTATTGGCTTTGGGAAAACGTTTTGTAAGAAAATGTTCGAATTATTCAAGAACTGTGCTTATTCGTCTACTCCAGAAGTGTTCGACGTAAACCTGCAGATTTTGAGAAAAAAGGGTGGTGGACTAATTGACAAATTTTTGGAGGACTTGCCCAAAGAGAACCATTCATATGCCTTATCGTTAAAACTCAAAGTTTTCAAGTCATTTTCATTAGTTTTCATTTCTTTTTAGGTGCCAGGTACAATAGTTATGTTGAGTTTTAAGGAAGAGGTGCTTGTGTACATGATTTGGTTTAAGACTTGTCGTTCTACCACCATTCATTTTCCTCATTTTATTCCTTCTCTTATTATGCTTTCATTGAACAATATATTTTTTAGGAGTTTTCAGTTGGTATGAAAACTTGGTTATGGAACAACATAGTGTTAGGATTATGTAGTGTTTTGATTAACAATTTTTTTGGTAGGTACAGTGAAATGCGTCAAATGTTGCCGAGTCATTCAATTCGTGGATTAGGAAAGAATGATTATTACCAATATTCCAATTGGTAGAAAGTATAAGAGTTAAATTGATGGTGATGAATGCTGAGACACGTATTGCTGCAGAGAAATGGAACTCTTATTTATGCCCCGAAATGGAGAACAAGTTGGATAAGTTATTGGAGGTGGGAAGACATTGGCACATTAGCCGGCCAAGCGAGTTTGTATTTGAAGTACGTAGTGATGACTTGGTGATGGTGGACTTCGAAAAATGGTATTGTTCATGTTGTCAGTGGCAAATTAAAGGTTTCCCTTGCTCACACGCAGTTGCAGCTATCATGCACAACGGTAGCAATCCTTATGACAACATTGAAGACTATTTCACAGCTAATTACTATAAGTCTTCATATTCTTTTACAATTGAATCGATTCCTGACATCCATCAACCCCCACTTGATATAGTGAAGGATTTTGTCATCAAGCCTCCAGTGACAAGAAAACAACCCGGCAGACCAAGGGTTAAGAGGATTAAGTCTAATAGGGAAGCATCAAGACCAATGAAGTGTGGGAGGTGCAAGAAGCTTGGACACCACAATAAGAACACTTGCTCAACACCCTTTTGATTATTAGTCATATCTATCATTTTTTTTTTAATTTGCTCAGCACGCTTTTCATTTTGCTCAGTATTATGTTTTTGGTAATAAATCATTATGTTTTTTTTATCTACCATTATAAACGCTTCTCTTTCATGCTCAATGTTGTATACGCTAAGTTATCATATACTTTTGAAAGACATAGCTCATCTTCAAAATATTCTTGATATCTAAAAACCCCACCTATCGGAGAACCATTTGATAATCAAATAGTATAAATAGCGCACAGTAATTTACAATAGTTCAAACTTATCGCATTAATGTGTCAATATAACGCTAATTAACGTACCTATTAGTTGATAGTTTAATACCAATCAACTATATATTAGTTGATAGTTGCAGCTATAACGCTAATTAACGTACCTATTAGTTGATAGTTTAATACCAATTAATCATTAATCGTCGAACTAATGACAAAAGACAAACCAAATAATTGATACATTTGGATTAACACACCAACACTTCGCCAAACCCTTAGGTTTCAAAAATAAAAAAACTTTACGTACCAAACGCCTTGAATGATCTAATTTAATATTATATCATGAACCAAATGATCATTATGAGTCAGTGTAACATTAAGTAACATACCAAACTCCTGGTACATTACAAACACACTGTATAATGTTTTTCCAGACATATACGTTTCAAAAATAAAAAAAACTTTACGTACCAAACGCCGTGAATGATCTAATTTAATATTATTTTATGAACCAAACAATCAATATGAGTCAGTGTAACATTAAGTAACGCCTAACATTCAGTTGCAGCCAATGCCTCACTCAACAGAATAGCTTCAACTTCAGCTTGTTCACGCCTAACATTCATTGCATCCAACTCCTTCTTTAGAATTTCTTTTTCAGCATGAAGTTGATCTATGTTCTCCTTTCCATCCATGTCATTAGACTGTACCTCTCCAAATATTTTCAGTGGGGATTTGAATTGACTTGGAAGTATATCCCATGTAGGCGCTTCAAATTGATCACTTATTGTCTTCAACCTACACATGTTTTTTTCAATGTTATTTTCCGTTGATTTGGATGTAGGAGTACATAATATAGGTTCTATAGGTGAAACAGGTACGTTCGAATGTGCAACAACTCCAATTCTAAAATCTTTAGCCACTTCATCTTCCTTGATAGGATCATCTACTTGAAATTCTACTTGTGTTTCAGGCAGGCAATGCATCATCTTCATCATAGACCTACATCACCATCAAAACCCCAACCACACAGGTTTCAATAAAATATAAATATAAATCAAACAAACTCATAAACAAGATTGAAACTTTATAAAGAAATACTTTGTAATAATTTATACTTAATAGTAAACTCCTTGTGTATTACAGAACCATTTTTGGCTGAAGGTGTAATGCACACCGATGGGAATGAGTTTCTGGGGAAATTTAAAACAATTAATGCTAAGATGTATTTATCGCATCCTTGGAAAAGCTATATTAGTCATGTTGGTCAGAATTATGAGGGTGGAGCATATGAGTTCAGGCTTAAACTATGCAAGTATGCTGTTGAGATGGGTTTTGAATTTGAGTATGTCGCAAATGAGCATAAAAGGATAACAACTTCTTGCATTAAGAAAGATATTGAAGGTTGTCTGTGGCGTGTTCATGCATTTATATGCAGTGTTAATGGCCATTTTGTTATAAGGACATTAATTAATCAACACACATGCACCGGTCGCATTCAAGAACGTAAAAGTGGGATGATGACCTCAAAGATTGTGTATTACAGAACCATTGGCCATGCAGATTTCATGGAACAGTAGAATTTGTCAACTTGAAGTCATGGAATGTAACATAAATACTGTGTTAGACTATGGGTGGCATTCAAAACAATATTCCAACGATAGCATATGCTAGTTCACTTAATTTCATAGTAAAATACACGAAATAAAGAAAGTTAGGCAAAAAAGCATAATATCATTAGTTAACATATATAAACGTACCTCCAATGTTTTTAAGTCCATGTTGATCAATGTTTTGTGTAGTTGGAATAAACCCCACCTTACAAAGTTAGGTAGTTTGTTCTCTCTATCAATGATGGGGGTAAGTAATCTTGTTTTTCCGCCAAACCAAAACTATACACATAAATAGTAGTATAATGCATCAGAATCAACAACTACAACACTTTTCAACAAAAGAAAAAAAAAACCACATTATGAAAAACGTACCAACAAAGCCGGAACACATCCTCATACCAAATGTGGCTTACTGGCATGTACAAGCGATTTGTAACACTCCGCAATTGCTGCTGCCCAATTATATGTTTGAATTTGATCCAAGTTTTCACATATACCCACAAGTTTCCACGAAATTTGAGTAGTACTATTGCACAATAAGAGTGTGTTACAGAAATAAATGCACACTAAACGTGCAAAGTCTGCACGCTCTTCATTTGATCTTCCTGCAACTATATTTCTTATGGATGCCTCAATTCTAGTCTTCGTAACACAATCGACCATATCTGAGAAATATCTGGACATGAATGTTGTTTTCTTTGTTTTCTCTCCTGGCGCACCGGTGTATTCCAAAATTTTCCCCTTATTAGGAATGCCGAATATATCAGCAATGTCATTAGTTGTCACCACCCCTTTGATGTCACCAAATACAAAGCACCCTTGGTCTTTGTCATATTGTTCAATTATCATCTTGATATCATTGTCCAAAGCACTAAAGTGCTCGGTTGTCACAAGCTTATCTTTGTATGCTCGGTATAGTCTCCAAAATGGTATTGTCTTCATATGAATATCGTGTCTGACTTTAACATATTCTTCAATTGTACCATACAAACCAGCGAAGTGTAGAAGATTAGATCGGTAGTTCATGCTCCCATTCTTAGCCGTTGGTAGCGCCATAATGTACCTGAAACATTTTTAGTCAAATAATTTGTACCAATATATATAAGTTCTAGGCTACAAGATGTCCACACGAATCATATATATAGCACCCTACACGAATCATAAATTCTAGGCTGCAAACGTACCAAAAGCTAGGTGTCAAACTACAAACATGTTTACCAATTAAAAATTGAGATCAAAATCTTAGAATTCAAAAGACTATCAAAACCAAACAGCATATAATATTCATGTTCAAGCACACTACAAGAAGAGATGTAGGAGTATGCTAACGAATGTACTAATCATAGCCTCGCTCAGGATCCTCAACCCTCAACTTCTTATACTAGCTATGTATGTTGAGGTGTAACTCCTAGCAAGTTGGATGGATTTGAGATCCAACCGAAGCTCCATTTGGGATTCTTAATTTGATTAATACTAAAACCCTAATTAACAATTTGGCTAATACACAACATGCATCGACCCTAACGTGTGAATCATTTTTTTAACTCGATAACAGCTTCAGCTATACCTAGATTAATCAAGTTTTCATCTTTCTTTTTTTTCGTTTAATCAAAACCTTCGACTTCGAAAGACAATCAAAATCAATGAACCCAACTGATAATTGAATAAAAATCAGTAACTGAAACCTGAATACCAACGTCGACCTCGATACGAAAAGAAGGCTTCTGAAACTTATGGTACGTTCATAGGAAGGAAGTGCCGCTGGAAAATAAAATTCACTAGAAAAAATAACATTATTAATATCCTTAAATTCAAATCCTTCTTATATTCAACAAGTGTTCTTCTCGGATTAAAACTCTGAGACATTAGTTAGCAAGAATCTAGGAAACTTGTGTGCATTTTGGGGTGAAGAAACTGGATACGGCAAAGAGATATGTTAAAGGCCATGGCAAAATATGTAATTTAGGTACATGACAATGGGTTAATTAAAATACACATGACACCAAAATTGTAGGAGAATGTTTAATCAAATTGTTAAATTGAACAGATATTTAATCTAAGAAGCCTAAAAATGATGGGTCTATATCAAAATTCCCCTTTAATTTACTATTTTGACTGTTAATGGGCATCGCTTATGTCAGAGTTTATTTCAATTAAAATTTATAACGGGTATCGCTTATGACTGTTATTACCCATTTCCCTATTTTAATTTACTTTGTAATCATATGGATTATAATTAAAGACTTGCTTGGGTGTAGCAGAAAAATATCATTCGTAAATTATTATTTCAATTATTGGAATTGTATGAAGACTTAAATGATTAAAATAGGGAAATGCATGCTAAAGTGTACCTATAACGGCGTTTAATTGTCAGAAAACGAAAATTATGACAAATTTTTCTTTTGTAATTTTCAAGTTGTTAAAAAAAAACATAGTAGACGGGTAAAAAAAAAGGTAAATGGGTAAAAAATGATAAATGGGTTCAAAAACAGGTAAATGGTTATGGTTAAATGGGTATACGGTTATGGGTATGGTTAACCGTTTATAAACGGTTATGGGTATGGTTAACCGTTTTTAAACGGTTATGGGTATGAGTATAACCGTTTATGCAATTACCCAACGGGTAAACAGTTATGTGGATATGAACATAAACGGTTATGGGTAAATAACCGCGATTACCCATCCGCCATAACCGATTTCCATCCGTCTCTACTTGCTTCCTATGTCGGCCAGAAAATAAAAAACAAAAGGGGAAAAAAAGCATTGCGTAAACGGCTGTTGACCTAAATTTGAAGTCTACTACTCCAACCACCATGATGTTTACACTAAACAAATCAAATTCTTGTTACAGCAACTAAGCAATTAGGCTGCTAGC
Source organism: Malus fusca (assembly GCA_035220775.1). Classification (NCBI taxonomy): domain Eukaryota; kingdom Viridiplantae; phylum Streptophyta; class Magnoliopsida; order Rosales; family Rosaceae; genus Malus; species Malus fusca. The sequence continues at coordinate 46,268,209 of CM069073.1, read as the reverse complement.
TCAAGACCAATATACCATTAAATCTCTTAAGATCTACCTCAAATATGCTACCACCCAGCTACTTGAACCTTACAGTTCATGACCCAAAATCGGATTCGGACAATCGTGGTCGAGGTCACACTTGCATGGAGCCACCGCGTGCGTGAACTACTGTTTCTAGTAAAATCCGTTCACCAAACTCTTACACTGATGCAAACCTTGTTTATTATACAAGTTACAATTGCCCAACAAAAACAAATTACAGTAGCCTTCCTTTCAATTAGGCTCGAGAGTTCGAAAATTACAGTAGCCTGAAGGGAACAAGGGGACTAACTAGTAGTAGTAGATACATACATATCGTGCAAAAAGTCCTGCAACTATTTTACATCCACAAAACTGTAAACATACATATCTATATAATCTAAATGCAATGATCCGAGGCTCTGGCTGCTAATATGTTACAAGCAATCTCAGCTCTCGTAATTGGGCTGCTTCGACCAATTAATTTTCAAAGCGCGGCAGGAGTCTTGATTAGTTTCAATTCTCTATACCCTTCACTAGTTCCATTTTCTTATTACCAGCGGCATCATCTTTGCCGATAACAATTTTGAGCAATTTAAACGTCTCGTGAGCCTCTTCTAGCATTTGAACCACACTTCTCATGGAGGGTCTTAGCTCCGGCAGCCTAGCCGTGCACAGAACTGCAATTCTTAACACCTTGATAGCCTCTTCCTTGTACACCTCTGGAATATATGAGTCCACCATACTTAATATGCTCTCTCTACTCTTGAGCATGCTGCTTACCCAGCTCACTATGTCCTTGTTCTCCCCGAACTCTGCCTCTATCGGCCTTTTCCCTGTCACTAGCTCCATTAGTACCACTCCAAAGCTGTACACATCACTCTTCTCGTTCACTTTGTACGTGTATCCATATTCTGCATATTTAAAAATCACATTAGCCACAACTAATAACAAATTAATGAACTCAAAAGTACTAAAATATTTCCATGAATGGAGTATTTGACTAACCAGGAGCAATGTAGCCATGTGTTCCGGCAATAACGTGAGTAGAGTCCTTGCCTGCAGTGGCCTGAACAATCTTGGCAAGCCCAAAATCCGCAATTCTCGGCTTCAAAAACTCATCCAATAAAATGTTACTAGACTTGACATCTCTGTGTATCACCAGCCTCTCCAAGCCATGATGTAAATACTCCAACCCTTTGGCTGCTCCCACTGCTATCTCATGCCTTGTCTCCCAATCAAGCTTCATCTTCTGGCACGTATGAAGCCGATCCCACAAGCTTCCATTCGGCATGTACTCATACACCAACAAGCTCGAATCCTCGCTGGTAATGCTGCAGTACAACTTCACCACATTCACATGCCTAATTGAGCTCAACGTCTGCACCTCAGCGTCGAATTCCTTGGACTTCCCACCTCGTTTTGCAAGCATTGGGGTCGTGCTCTCGAACTTTTTCCTGCCACTTGGATTGGTATTCCATATATGTTTTACGGCGAGTTCTTTGCCATTCGCAAGTAAAACTCTATAAACATTTCCGGAACCCCCTTTTCCGATAAGATTCTCTTGCTTAATGGAATCAAGAATCTCACCCTCAGTGAAGCTCATCACATGGAAAGACTTCACATCCCAAGATTCCTCCTTTAATGAACGGTCTTCGTCCTTCTCTCCCTTCTTTAAGAACAAGAAGCATGTGAGGGACGCAAGCAGGATTGCTAAACCTACCGAGAAGCAAATAATTAGCGTCCGGACATCCTTGGACATCCCCGATCTAGAAGAACACCGCGGGAATGAGCTTACGTCCGTGCTGCAGAGACCGGAGTTACCAGAAAAGCTACCGTTGTAAGCTGCAATCGACAGAGATTTTGGTATGGCGCCGGTGAGCCTGTTGTGTGATAGGTCAAGAAGGCTTAGCCTTAGAGATCCTAAGCTCTCCGGGATTTCACCCGAAAGTTGATTTCGCGACAAATTCAGAGAGTTCAAGGTTGGAAGAGAGCCTAACGATGATGGGATGTCACCGGAAAGCGAGTTTTCAGCAATGTTTAAGTCACTCAGAAAATCACAGCTTCCTAAAGACTTTGGTATCGAAGCAGAGAACATGTTGCTCTGCAAATACAGAGTCCACAGAAACTTCAAGTCACCAATAGTCCCCGGGATTTTCCCCGAAAACCTATTGTTGTTCAAAACAATCGACAACAAAGATGTTGCTTTGGAAATCTCATCCGGCAGCTCGCCAGATAACTGATTGTAACTGACGAACAACTGCGCAAGCGTCTTCGCGTTTCCGATGTCAGAAGTAATCGGGCCTTGGAATTGATTGGAAGTAAGGTCGATGATTTCCGCATTCGGCAACCCCCAAATTCCAGGAGGAACAACACCGGACAGCGAGTTGATGTTAACTCTGAACCGCTTCAACGTCGAACATTTTGCGTAATTCGCCGGAATTTCGCCGGTAAAGTTATTCTGGAGCAAGAAAAAGCCTCTCATCGTCCCCATCTTGCACATATCCGGCGGAATACTCCCCGTCAGGAGGTTCTCAGAGACATCAATGAAATCAATCTTGGACAAAGAGCCAAGTTTCTGAGGCAGAGGACCGGTCAGCTTGTTCGTGTACAAGGACAGATTGACAAGCTTCTTGAATTCCCCGAACTCGGCAGGTATTTCTCCTGTGAAATTGTTCTCGTAGAATTGGAGGGTAACTGAGTTCTCCAAAAATCTCAGCTCCGACAAATCGCCTTCGAGTCGATTCTCGGAGGCGTCAAAGTTTTCGAGGTTGGTGAGGTTTCTTAGGCCGGAAGGAAGCCTCCCGGTGAGCTTGTTGTCGTAGAGCTCGAGCTGCCAGAGCTTGTTGAGCTTTGTAATCTCGGATGGGATTTCTCCGACCATATTGTTTTGGGATAACTCCAAGTTGATAAGCTCCGTGAGGTTTCCGATTCCTTTCGGAATCGGACCTCCGAGGCTGCAATTCGTCAAGTAAAGCCAGTTGAGTTTCTTCAGATTCAACAACTCGGTTGGGAATAGGCTTTGATCAAAAGGGTTGTCTCCCAAGCTCAGTCGAATTAAACCCGTCATGTTCGCCAAAGATTTCCATGGAAAAGTACCCGAAAATCCGCTGTTGTTGAGATGAAGATGTTCTAACCGGGACAGGGATGATATGTCGGGGAACGATCCTGAGAACGAGTTGTGGCCCAAGTCCAAGTACTTCAAATTTACGCAGTTGTTCAGGTCCTCTTTGATTGTCCCGTCCAAGAAGTTGAACCCCAAGGAAAGCGTTTCCAACGATTTGAGCTGGCATATTGCGTCCGCCGCAAGAAACCCGGATAGGTTCTGATTCGAAAGATCGATATCTCGAACGATTCCGTTTTCGTTGCAGGCAATTCCGGTGAAGCTGCAAACGGGACTGGTGGAGTTCCATGTGTTGAATATGTTGTTGGTGTTTGAACCTTGGAACGCGGATTTGAGTGTGAGAAGAATCTGAACCTCGTCGGCCGCCGCGGCGGAGAGGAGGCAGAGGAGGAGGAAGAGGAGCTGGAGGGGAAGATGGAATTTTCTCCGGTCTGTCGACGACGACATTTTTGTGGGGTTGACGGGAGAGTGGACTTTGGGGAGTGCGGGGATTTTTGAAGAGGGAAGGGTGGAAGTTAGTCTTAAGAGTGTTACCATTTTTAACGTATGAGATGAATGAGTGGGTGTAATCATTAACCAATTTCAAAGTGTAATGTCTTTTTAAATTATTTAAAAAAAAAATTACCTCTCAATAATCATCACATAGAGTGTCTGCTAACGTGATTTCTCTAACATTTTTTTCTTTTTACATAAGACTAAATTAGAAGATGCCACTTAATATTAGGTTCGATTCTCGTTAAACACGAATTTGAACCACATAATTGCTAACTCATTGTGAGGCTAAGCACATCCTCTCTCATTTGGTTTCCCTTAATGTAGATAATATCAATTGGTCCAAAAGAAAAAGACTAGATTAGAAGAGGAAGCTTCGAAAGCATTAACAAATTTGCAAAATTTACAGACCAACTACTTTGACCTATTGGAATTTGGAAGCGCTCACGTTCCATTAACTTGAGTGGTAAAACACTTCCATTTTCAGATTTTTACTAAAAATCTTTGAGCAAAATCAATTGGAAGTTGTTTCTTTAAGCAACATCCTCCATAGAAGTAACCAACACAGTTTTCATAAACGCTATCAACACTCTACTGTGATGTTTGATAACTATTTCATTTTAACCACTTTTTGTTTGCAATTATTTGAAAATTTGATAGTAATTACCAAGAAAGTTTTTTTTAGAGAAAGCGAAAGCTAAAAATAAAAAACTGAAAATGAAAAAAGTTTATCAAACAATCCTAATATAACTCTTGTTTTTTGTCCGAAAATGTTGTTTTAATCATTCTAAAAACACAGTCAAAAGAGATTTTTATCCGTCGAAAAATAATTATTAAAAAAAAAAAAAAAAGGTATGAGAATGAGCTTTGTTTCAGCAAGTAAACCACTTTCTAATCAAGGTCGGTTTGTCGTGAATATGTAAAATTAATTTGGAAGCAGTCTGCTTTTCCAAACTTATCTGTATTTCATATATAAAATGTATTTTATTGGCTTTGTTTGTTGGCCTTACTCTCTCGACCGCATTATTTAACCCAGTTATGGTACCTTGTCTTGTGGTGGTTGTACTATTAATATTATTATTATTATTATTATTATAATAATTATTATTTTCCTCTCTTGTTAATTATTGGGAATATTCCAACTTGTATTTTTGTCTGATCGGCTTAAAAGTTATGTATGTGAATAATATTGATGGAAAGGAGATCTTGTGTATCAGCACCACTTTTTGCCTCTGTTCTCCACTTCTTTTTGTTGTGTGAGATGAGTTTTGTGCCACTTTTAGTTGTTGGTTGAAGACGTACCGGAAGCAACTGAGAAGGACGCAGCTAATTAAGCAGGAGACATGGCATGGTAGGGTCATCTCAATTTGACTTGAAGTTAACAAGAGCCAAATGCAATGACTCTAACGAAATGCATCTACACTTGTAACATAGAACAAGAGAAGGCAAAAAATAGTAGTCAAGCTCATCACAAGCTAGCAAGTTGGTCCCACATTTTCAATGGGAGCTACTATATGCTTGATACAGCTCGACGAAGTTGGTAAGAGCGTTTACTCTTGCATTCGAAGTTTTAAGTTTGATTATATCATGCCGACTATAAGATATGATAGGTTTGTTTTGTTTAAGGGGTTTTCTTTATTTTTTTTGAGAAATATATCAATCTTGTTGCCCATGCGGTTGCTTCCTATGCTACCTTGCACGGTGGTTCTTTATGGGTCGAGATTGGTCCAAAATTCTTTTTGTAATGTTCTTGATGAAGATGTAAACCTTACTATTAGATTATAAAAAATTATATCCTTGATAAAAAAAAATTAAATGATGAAAATAGTTGTTTTTATTTTCCGAAAAGAAATATACAAAATTTCTAGGACGCTTCAAAATATTGGGTCTTCATTTTAACAATTCAACTTTGTAAACAAAATTTAAGGGTTAATACATCTAAAATATTGTATGGGACCACGAATATCTAATCAAACAAATGGAACACCATCATGTGATTAACCATCGGCAAGAATCGAACCCCCGATATGTCGTATGAAAAACGGGCTTAAAATTTATCCCCAACCAATGGATCATCCCGTAGTAATTGATGAAAATAACTATTTTTGTTTTCAAAACAGAAAAATACAAAATTTTTGAGAAAGGAGGCAAATGATGAAAATAACTATTTTTATTTTCGAAATAGAAAAATACAAAATTTTATGACGCTTTAGAGCATGGGATATTCGTTTTAACCGTTAAATTTTATATTTTTATAAACAAAGTTTAAGGGTTAATGTATCTGAAATATTGTAGGGACCGCGACTACCTAATCAAACAAACGGAGAATGTGGGTGAAGCACGGCAGCGTGAAGCCGCCCTTCTTGACCTTTATAAAAATTGTTCACACAAAAACGTGGATAATGTTGAACTATCAACTGCCCCCACCCCACGCGCTTCAAGAGGGACGACCTTCACATTTATCATTCATTTATTATTCTTCCCAAGTCAGAAATAAACGTTCTAACACTCTGCAATCCGAATAGATTTCTCTCCTCTTTTAATTTCTTTCTCTTTCTATCTTTTTTTTTAATTTCTTTTTATTTTTTAAACGATTGTAATTACGACATTTCATTTTTAATTTTTTTATATAAAAGTAAAACAAAAAAACATGAGATGATAATAGAATGAGGAAAAATCCTACTCGTGCACACACCTCTAATGAAGATTTATTAATAAGTATTTTGTCATTCTTCGAGGAAGATTCAACGCACTCAGTCTATGTGTCCCAAGGTGACACGTGGGCTCCACCTTCTGGAAGATTGGTATGATTGTCGTACATAACAGTGATATCTTTTGAGAAATGTTGAAGAAGACTCTGAATTTAACCCTTTAGTCATCAATCCCAAGACCCACTCACGTTGAAAATCGTTCATTTTTACTAGTGGGTAAGTCCAAACAAGTGTAATTTTCTTCGAGAGGTAGACAAAAAATGGATTTGGACAGGCACCTTTTAGTTATAATCGTTTGATAAAAATTCAACGATTTGTGTGTTTGAGTTAAGAGGATTCGCCTCCCTTGCTCATGAGAGGATCCAAATCCACCAAAAATTGTATGTGAATGAAGTCCAAGTGACTGGAACTTTCTCCTTTTGTCCTCGACATTTCAAACATCCCAAAGAAAATTTGGGACGGAGTTGTTTGTTAATGTTAATCAACCTACCCCTGGCATGGTTTTCCACGCAACTGTGTTTGCTAATTATGCAGTCCCATTATTTGAGCCAGAGGAAATTCAACAACACGATAACAGACACAAAAATGACACTTGCCTCACCCTTTTTAGCAGTCGTAGTCCAAAATTATGTGAAATTCTAAATTTTGTATTGCATCTGCAGCTTCTGATGATATCATGTAATTGCTGAACCAATTTGTGAGATTCACTTCCTTTTAAGCACGGTGCTGTTGTTATATGACCTATTTTTGGATTTAGACTAAGGCTCCTGTTAGGGAAGAAATGGTGCTAGAAAACAAAGTTTTAAGTTTTAGCATCAGTGTTAGAGATGGTCTTACAATTTGAAATATATATTGAGCCAAAAGCAATTAACAGCAGTTCATACTATATGTGAATCTTAACAAAAACAACAACAAAAGTTTTCTGAAATATTCATGTAATTATGAATGTGTACAATATCGCTTGTAACATGTCTGGACATGAGTCATGGTCTTGACTATCACCGCCTTCTCCAATATCGCTTGTAAAAGAGTAAATAATATTAAAATGTACAAATAAGCTCTGAGACACACTATTGTTATTTAAAATGTCATCAAAACAAAACAAAACAAAACGATGCCATCTAGAAGGACATGCATGGCATTCTTCTGTATGGTTTATTATCAGATTAACAATGCCATCTAGAAGGCAGAAGAGTTCATGAAAATTACTTCATCAAACCAAACCAAACTTCATTTCATTTTTATATTATTTTTTTTAGTATATCGATATTTTAACACTAAGGAGATGGGGAGTTCGGTTAAGTCACATAATGGGCAGTCTAATTTGGTATCGAATCTAAAACCTTTCACTTCCAAGTGAAGATGAATGTCACCAGAATGTAGTACTGAGTGATATTTTGTTCTTTATATTATTACCTAAAATGTTGTTGTTGTGGACTAATTTGTACCGCACCCGCTGGAAAGTTCTTGTCACAGGAATCTGATGGGGCAGCTACGTAATCTACAGTTTAATCAGCATATACCGGTCTTATTTAATAATTTAATTCCGAGTCTATAAGAACGACAGATGAATTACACATAATTTACAACTTAGATAAAGAGAAGTGCTAAAGAACGAAAAGCTAAAAGCCAAAAAGTGATTACGACTTTTTTAAGGGCCATACATAGCTCGACACTCAACACACAATGAGTCAAGTCCGTGCTTTGCACAATGGTGACAATGTATATTATGCCATTATATAATTGATGTAGGATAGTGCTATCACACACTAATTTTGATTTTTCACATATTTTTCTTAATTTTCGGACGTCAGATCGAATAAATTGAAGAAGTTCAATATCAAAAATTAACAAGGGATGAAAACAAAGAATCAACTTATACAAGGTCATAACACCAAATTCTACATGTGACGAATGTAATATGACACAATTTATTATCTATAACAAAGTTATAGTTTATTATCTATCTATGAAAATTATTTAGAATCATTATCTACTTATAAATACAAATATATTATACATCATTGTCTATCCATATAGATAAATTTTGAAGGCAATCTTCTACTTATAACAAAGATGAAATCGAAATTACTCGTGAAAATTTAATTTTTTTTATTGAACTCTATAAAATATGGAAATTGAAGGAAATAGTAACCTTGTAAAAGAATTTGCAAAACCTATATGGGCAAAAGAATTATATACCTATAGTATGTCTCGACAATGATTTAGGAAGATAATGCCCATCGACTAAATTAAGAAAGGATATATCAAAAGAGACAACACCAAGTATATTACGTCAAGGTTCTTCTTTTCACATTAGCAATAAGAGCATAAAAAGATTGAAGTCAAGCAGATATGATCCCTAGACAACCTTCCGACCACTTCACGAAGTTATTGTAAAATTCGACTTTTCATAAGTTTGTTCAAGGAATTGGTATGCGTAAATTATCTGATTTGCAATGCTTGTAGTTCTCATTTAGGATTTTTTTTTCAAACGCAAGGGGAGTATCCTGAAATGTACTCATTTGACCTTAATGTACTTTTTTCCCTACCATCATGATCATCATTTTCCCATTGGTTTTTGTTGCCTTAAAGGTTTTGATAAGGCTCCTACTATGGGTTGGTCATACCCTTAGGTGCGTTTTACTTGCGCCATGAAGATGTTTAGTTTTGACTTATTCCATTTACTCACTTTTCTCGTTAGACTATGGGTTTTGTCCTACCTTGAGTTTTACCATAATCAGGTTTTGTGAGGTTTATCCCGAGATGCATATTTTTTTCTTACCCTTAGACTCGCATTTGTTACTTATGTTGACCAAACGAGACGACTTCATCAACTGCTTCTATATCATCCATAATGAGTTGATGCGACATAATTACTTGAGTATTTATACACTCAATGGGGAATGATTAACATTGTAACACACGTGTGATTGCGTAAATCCTAGTAAATTGCATTTAGGATTCTTATGTAATCTAGAACTTAGGCTTGCTTACATGTAGGAAAAGTAAGTCCATTATGTTTACTATAAATAAGGGTACAAGGTAAGGGGAATAACACAAAATTTTCCTACATCTTTCTTTTCTCTCTCTTTGCCGTTGCACCTCTCTCTCCTTCAATTAAATTTAGGCCACGACAGTTTTTAGTTTTTATGCAATTAATCTAGCCAAGTAGATGTACTTACCCAACAAGTCGAATAATCGTAATAAAATTTCATCTGTAGACACGATTTAAAACTTTGAAAAAGAACATGTTTTCGAGCATTGCCTTGCTCCTTGCATAATGAGCCATTGCTACTTACAGTAAAAGAGAAGTTTAAATTATTGGACTCAGAGCTCCACCAGAGGCACTGAACGCAGTGAAGTGGGCACATGTAATAATCAGAACTTTTTATTGAAAAAAAAGGTATACAAAACCTTTTGGAACACTTTTCCCGATAACCTTAATTAATAGTGTGGTTTATTATCAGCCTAAACATTCTGCTATTCCAGCGTTCATGGTATAAGCCTAAGGAATGCCGGAGCATGCATGCATATCTGTTTCCAAACCACGTTATGCATCAGAACCAACACAAACGGGATTAAATTCTCACACAACATAACTAATTATTTTAAAGAATATATATGTTCACACATTAGACATAAGGAAATGTGCTATAAAATCTCTGTCATTACTACTAGAAATTACTATTTGTCCGACGGAAAACCTATATTCGTCGGGTAAAACCAATCAACGTTGTTTGAATGACAAGAAAATAAAAAATTAATTTTATAAGAGTTGTATAACTTAAGTAGCTAATTGTGTTGGTAATCTCCACTATTTGTCCGACGGAAAACCTATATTCGTCGGACAAAACCAATCAACGTTGTTTGAATGTGTTGACCCTAAAAACTATCAAGCCTACGTGGCGCGCAGGCCGAGTAATCTATGAGCTAACTACGTCCTTCGGTGAATGCGGGGAGTGCCAACTCGTCGGCCGAGCTCGGCCGATGAGTAAATTTTTTGATGTTGCGTTGGGTCGCGCTACTGACTTCTGCGTCTTGCGATTGCGGCCGAGAAAGGAACACGTCTCGGCCTCTTGGGTTCTCGAGCCTGAAGACAAGGCTGCTATTCTTACAAAGTTCACGAATCGAATTCGGCTTTCAATGTGCCGAATGTAATAACTGTAACACCTCACTTCGCCGAGAAGACTAATGAGATGACATCGACCAATAAGGATTCAGAAATCCTTCTCGACCAAGACTTGGATAGGTAACCAACCGTCCTCGCCGTAGTGCTGTTGATGCCAACGGAAGATGCTGCGAGACCGGCTGATTCTACGGTGACAGAGCTATCTATGCCGACTTAAGATATCACAGGTTGCTTTCACAGTGCTGTTGATGCCAACGGAAGATGTGTCAGCGAAAAGAGAAAATAAAAAATCTCAAAGTTGTTGAGAGGGTTTGCGCAGGGCAGTTTTTGTGTCTTGAATTGGAGGTCTATTCCCATTGCCACTGCATCTGTATTTATAGCACTGAAGTACTTGCTCTGCATGGTCAGATGATGTTGCAGAGTTTAATTGCAATTCTAATTCCTGAAGTTGATCCGTATCAGAACCCAGAAACCAGGGCTATCCTTCAAACTGAGTCGTGAGATTTGTTCCAAGACTTTTCAAACTTAACAGTCCATCTAGGCTTATCACATCACATTTCTAGTCCACCTAGGCTTCTCATCTCTTTATCAAAAACCCATCCGTAGCCATGCTTTATCCCATTAAGATTCCCAAGATAACCTACATGCTAGGCTTTGAACAAATAATATTTATCTAAACAACCATCCATTATATATATATATATATATATATATATATATATATAGTTGGTAGTCTTTCACAGGGCATGGACAATGTAACCCCATCATCAATTTTTATGATCCTATACTCAATCTGACAACACCAACACCACAAGTCATCAATCTCTACTGTCGTGCATGCATATCAACTGAATTAACCCAAAAGCCTAACTCCAGATAACTCTCGCAAACTGGGCCACGTGTTTAACTAATAATACATTAAGGACATGCACGGCATCAACGGCTTTGATCGCACGAACCGATAGTGTAAAATCGGGCCTAAACATTGCCCCCCAGTTTCCTTGAGCTTCGGCCTGTAAGCCGAATGATTAAGGAAATTAACTGGTTCATAGCCAACAACATCTCATCGTATTGCCGAAACAAATTTTGTTCCTCGGCATTAAAGTCACATCTGTTATGGTAATATCATAAAGCATGGCCGAGGCCGAGAAGAATTGGGGTCGACCAAGGCCGAGGCCGAGAGAAATTGAGGCCGAGGTCAATAAAAATCTCCAGGCCTGCCTATATATACATGTAAACCAGATTGCCTGATGTGATTTGTCGGCCATGCAATCGGTATATAACATATATATATATATATATATATATAAACCTGCCTGATGTGACGCTGCTATACATATATATCTATATATATATCCTAATGTCAGCAACCCATGTGATACTGCCATATATATATTCAACTAATTCTGCCGAAGATGTCTGCAACCATCAGGTCTGGGGTTTAGGCTTAAAGCCTTTCCTCAACTGATTTAACCTTTCAAAGCCCAACACTTATATATATATCCATGACGTGCATACATCAAGATGACAAGCCTCCATTTCTTCGGCAAGATTTAACGCCTTTGCCCTTTTTTGAATCTGCCAATTCCTTTTTGGATCTAACCAACCTCGCCGAGCTCGGCAATACAAGATTTTGAATCTGCCAACACCTATATGGCCACCATAGCATTTTCCTGACTCTCGGCTTCGGCCTAGACAGTCGAATGTTTTTTTATTTTTATTATTATTATTCGGCCAACTAATGTTGTTTTTGCCCCCTTGTTTTCTTATGCATCGGCTTACATAGCCCGATGTTTAAGAAAATAACATATATATATTGAACAAACGAAAAGAAAATTGGCCGAACCATAGTTAGGAGGAGGCCAACGATGCTTTATTCCAAGTCGAGATCTTGTAATAACAATATCTTCAAATTGATTTCGCTCTAGGCCGAATAAAGAATTTTCTCCAAGTATTTTTGACTCGGCAAAATATTTTTCATTTTCGGCTGCCGAATGTGTTGAACAATTATTATGCTCCCCAGGCATAACAATTTTACCAATTTCGGCTTTTAGCTCAAATAACTTAACCGAATGGGATTTCCCTATATCGGCTTTATCACCGATGATCATATCGATTGACGTAGTTTCGGCGTCTAAGACCATGTCTTGGCCTTGTTCGTCTTTGGAACACTCATCTGCCGGATCATTTTCGAAGTCAATTTTTGGCTCAGAAACTTGAACGTTTTCTTCTAGGCCTACCACACTTTCAGTCTCGACCGACAAAATAGGTGGCCTAGGTTCTTCTTCGGCCATCTTGACAATCTTCTTAGGCCGAATGTTGTTTGTGGCCGGAGCGAAAAATTGCCCCCCGGCCTTTGGACTTAACCATTTCTCAAATGGAATTGATCTATAATCAGAAACGTAAGGAAAACGGTCATCATCTAGCCAGGCATTAAATCGAGCCCTGTCTTCATTTATCCATTGCTCTTGCAGGGTAACATGAGCTTTTATTCTCAACATGTAAGCGAATGACTTTTGCATCTCTCTATGGCCACGAAGAACTTTTTCCACTTCCCAAGATCTTTTACATTCCTCATTATGTTTTTTCAATTCCTCTAGGAGCTCGTACAATCGGCTACATGGAGCCGGATTGACATCTTGATATATCATATGAACTTCGTAGTTTTAGCACTGGGTCCCACTAGGCGTGCCAAAATGTTGACCCTAAAAACTACCAAGCCTACGTGGCGCGCAGGCCGAGTAATCTATGAGCTAACTACGTCCTTCGGTGAATGCGGGGCGTGCCAACTCGTCGGCCGAGCTCGGCCGATGAGTAAATTTTTTGATGTTGCGTTGGGTCGCGCTACTGACTTCTGCGTCTTGCGATTGCGGCCGAGAAAGGAACACGTCTCGGCCTCTTGGGTTCTCGAGCCTGAAGACAAGGCTGATATTCTTACAAAGTTCACGAATCGAATTCGGCTTTCAATGTGCCGAATGTAATAACTGTAACACCTCACTTCGCCGAGAAGACTAATGAGATGACCTCGACCAATAAGGATTCAGAAATCCTTCTCGACCAAGACTTGGATAGGTAACCAACCGTCCTCGCCGTAGTGCTGTTGATGCCAACGGAAGATGCTGCGAGACCGGCTGATTCTACGGTGACAGAGCTATCTATGCCGACTTAAGATATCACCGGTTGCTTTCACAGTGCTGTTGATGCCAACGGAAGATGTGTCAGCGAAAAGAGAAAATAAAAAATCTCAAAGTTGTTGAGAGGGTTTGCGCAGGGCAGTTTTTGTGTGTTGAATTGGAGGTCTATTCCCATTGCCACTGCATCTGTATTTATAGCACTGAAGTACTTGCTCTGCATGGTCAGATGATGTTGCAGAGTTTAATTGCAATTCTAATTCCTGAAGTTGATCCGTATCAGAACCCAGAAACCAGGGCTATCCTTCAAACTGAGTCGTGAGATTTGTTCCAAGACTTTTCAAACTTAACAGTCCATCTAGGCTTATCACATCACATTTCTAGTCCACCTAGGCTTCTCATCTCTTTATCAAAAACCCATCTGTAGCCATGCTTTATCCCATTAAGATTCCCAAGATAACCTACATGCTAGGCTTTGAACAAATAATATTTATCTAAACAACCATCCATTATATATATATATATATATATATATGTATATAATATATATATGGTCTAGGCCATCAGACATCACGCCCATCATCAATCCGCTTTATATATATATATATATATATATATATATATATATAGTTGGTAGGGCTGGTTTGGTATTGCTGTGCTTTGAAAAAAAGCTGCTGTGAGAATAAGCGGATGTGCTGTGAGAATAAGCGGCTGTGAAATAAAGCCAGTAGAGTGTTTGGTAAACTTTTTTGTGAAAGTGCTTTTGGAAAAAAAAAGCAGGATGATAGTGTGTCTTTTCATTAAAGGAGCACTGTAGCTCCGTGTGCTTTGAAAAAACTGGCTTTTTTTCAAAGCAGCAAATAGCAGCTTCAGCTTTTCCTTTGATTTTCAGCTTATTCTCACAGCAGCTTCCAAAATAAGCCCTTTTTTTCAGTTTACCAAACACAAAAATGACCCTCAGCTTTTTTTCACAGTGGCTTTTTTTAAAATCACCTCAATCCCAAACGGGGCCGTAGTCTTTCACAGGGCATGGACACTGTAACCCCATCATCAATTTTTATGATCCTATACTCAATCTGACAACACCAACACCACAAGTCATCAATCTCTACTGTCGTGCATGCATATCAACTGAATTAACCCAAAAGCCTAACTCCAGATAACTCTCGCAAACTGGGCCACGTGTTTAACTAATAATACATTAAGGACATGCACGGCATCAACGGCTTTGATCGCACGAACCGATAGTGTAAAATCGGGCCTAAACAGAATGACAAGAAAATAAAAAATTAATTTTGTAAGAGTTGTATAACTTAAGTAGCTAATTGTGTTAGTAATCTCCACTCGTGTCAGAGTTTGAATTCCTTCTTTCATAACATTTGTTCTAACAAAAAGAGATAGGTAGATTGATTTTTGTTTACAAACACAGTATAAAGTGCACTGATTAATGTTTCTTCATTTGACAGCATGCAAATCCTATCGGATCCCTCAAAATTACGGACAAATCAAAAGGGGAAAAGGAAACAAAAAATTACAAGAAAAGTAGATGAGTCAGCTGCGAGATCCAACCAATAATTTGAGACATGAATGGCCGTAGTAGTCGACTCAGAAGGCAATTTCTAGCACCCATGCATGCACATTTAGCACAATCCATGCATAATTGCACATATTTTTTTAATTAATTCAAATAGAAGATAAACTAGCTTTTCGGGGTACGAAGACGTAGGTTGTGAAAAATGGAGGCAGATTCTATGCTCTCTCACTTTTCGTGTCCTTCTGTATTTTGTGGTCACGGTTAAGTCACATCAACATTTTATATTACTATTTATTTTTGTTTTATTATCTTTATAAAAAAATAATATAAAATATTAACGTGATTTAACCGTGACCACACAAACAAGAGAGTAAGGAAAGTGGGAGGGCAGAGAATCTGTCGTCCACCTACCCAAAAGCAAAGGATCACAGTCTGGGAACCCACCACCCATATACCATATCTTTTCAATCCCGTCCATCGATCAAGAAGTTATCATTCATTTCTGTTTTTTTCTTTTGGTATTAAAGATTGAGTCCATTCAACGCAATCTGGTCTTCGATCGATCATCCATCAAATATCTTCAGTCTTCTTCTTCCTCATCTCCTCAATTAATATAATTGCAGAACAAGACGGGGTGTGTGTGCGCCTTTTCTCTTCCTAGTGGAGCCAGTCCAAGCCATTGACCTAGGCTTTTTGTTGGGTCCTGACCTCCCTTTGAGCCTCAAAGTTTGTGAACGTCACACTAGTGTATGCTGTGTCATTACTCACGAATGATAATTGATAAAGCAAGTGATCATTTGCTTTCTTCTCCATTCACATTTCTGCCTACTAACCCACTCAATCCCACAATTTTGACTAACTATTCCCTATAGCTAAAACTTTTGTTTTTGACCCACAGAGTTCATGTGTTCGGCTTTTCCTATCCATAGCTAGTTTATTTTAAAGGGGCATATAGGCCTAGTAACTTTTGCATGACCTGTTAACTAGATATAAAATGATACAAAAATAACAGGTTTCGAGTCAATCTGTTAACGAGACAAGTCGTTATCAGGTTATCCGCTAAGATTTAGACATTAAGCATGACAATTTATTACATAACTAGTTAACCTGACATAAAACGACTAACAAAGCAGGTTGATCAGGTCGCGTATAGTCGTTATCGGGTCCATTATTAATAATCCGTTAAGAAAACGAGTATGACACAAAAAAACACGAGCACAATAAACACGACTTGTTGATCAGGTCGAGTATAGTTGTTTCTTTCCTTACAGTTTATAAATAAGGAGATATAGATATATAGGCTTAATATTATAAAATATGATTTAGGTAAATTGAGTCAAAGTAACTTTTAGAAGACGAAGTGAGACTCATAAACACCGGCCGACAGAGTTAAAGCGTACGTAGAAGTACACAAACGAAGAGTAACAACTCACTCTACTTGCAGGTTTCAGCATTTCCCTTTACAAACTTCCATTTGAGAAACGGTGTCGAATTTCAACACTCCCATAACTATCAAACTTCTGTAAAGTTTATTTTATATTTATGTTTACTAACTAATGGTTTGATGATAAAACTTTGATTTTCATGATATTCTACAAATTTATCTAAATTATAATAAAAAGATTCAAACTTAGATGCAGACGAAAATCATACTGTTCTAACCAATTTATTGGATCAGTTAAAGAATTTTTATACTCAATTCAAATACATGCATGTTTGGATGTGGAGAAGTTTACCATGCCAATTCCAATTTTTGTTTCTCTCTTCTAGAAAGCTCGATGTTAGCAGCCAGTTCATTGTCATAATGCTACGGCTATAGCATTACATCATTGCAGCTGGTTGCTTCCGAGTGGAGTATATCAAACCACATCACCAAATTATGAAAAGGCATATATATCCTCCTTCAAAGTTCAAACCACTAAGCAAGTGACGTAGTACCCAACACCCTCCCACTCCCCCACTTGATCCTTAGCCATACTTCTTGCTTTGCTAGTAGTAAATAGTAAGCAACACTCATACAAAACGTCATTTCTTTAATCATGTTTGAACATAATATCACCTCCAATCAAGTAGGGATTGAGTTTAGCACTAAACCTAATAGTGATTACCAACTTGATTTATGCATTATATGATTACTAGCTACAGACCTTTTATCTAGATGTTAATCGATGAGTTTTGTTTGAAATAAGTGTTGAACTAGTGCTTTCACGCGACCAATTCATAGCATAAATTGTTACTTTTTTCTGATTCATGAAGCAAAAGGATTACTAACATAAATCCTTGAAGAACCGATAATCTGGAATCCACCAGTTTTTGGAGGGTAATCCCAAAATAGTTTTGATTCATTGATATGATGATTTACACTGATAACATCAACGACTTAAATAAGTCATTTACAACTTTGTTGGACAACTCAAAAGCTTAGGAAATTAAACTACATTAATCGGACGGAAATCGAGTGGTCTGATTTTTATTGCAGAAATTAAAACTGCATTTTGGAGGCTGAAACGACCTCGAATGGTTAAAATTAGGGGTGGGTTCGGTTTAAATCGGCTTGGTTTTTTGCCAAAACCGAAATTTCGGTTCGGTTCGGTTCATTTTTTTTCGGTTTTTTTCGGTTCGGTTTTTTTTCTGTTTGGTTTTTTCCGGTTCGGTTTCGGTTTTTTGTTTTTTTTCTTTTTAAAAAAATGAAAAACATTGAAATTTTAAATTTTAACATATCCAACACAATCATAACATAAGCATTCTAACTAGAATCAAAGACAATGAAAATAAACATTTAAAGTTGAACTAAAATCATCAATCAAGTCTTCCAAAGTCCAAACTAACAACCTCATAACACAAAAATCGTACAAATGACTTAGAAAAGTTAAATTGTATGATATTGTTCAAAGATCAGGGTTGTTTGCTTGTAACTGCATGTTGACAATTTGATTAGTAAAAGTAATACGTGGGTGGATTTATTTAGTGTGTGTTGAATTCTTTTCCATCACAAATTACCCAAATAATCTACCCGAAATAAATGTTTATGGATTATGTTACATGTTATATGAGAGTAGATTTGGAAAAGAAAGCTGGGGCAGAAGTAGACATTGCTATGGAGATGAATGTAGGTACTTCAGGAGGAGATTTGGTTCCGGAACCTTATATGGGGGAGAAATAATAGGTTAGGGTTTAGAGTTTTTATAGGCCTTTTTTTAATATTTTGAGCTTAAAGTTTGGCAACACATTGGGTTTAGCACATTTTAACTTACAAATTGGATTTAGAAAATAGTACCCAAAACAAATAATTAAATAAAAAAATTAATTTAATTAATTCGGTTCGGTTCGGTTTGGTTCGGTTTCTAGATCACTAAAACCGAACCGAACCAAAAGAATTCGGTTCGGTTCAGTTTTTTCAATTCGGTTCGATTTTTTCGTTCGGTTCTGTTTTTTCGGTTTTGGTTCGGTTTGGTTTTCGGTTTTTTGAACCCACCCCTAGTTAAAATCCCACTAACATAACAGCGAAGCCGTGTGTTTAAACTACTGCATCGTTTTCTTTCTTAAAAGTATCATGGGCCCAAATCGAATCTCGAAAGACAAATCTACAAACTCCCAATGCATTTTTTATCATCCGACAATCCATTTTCTCTTCATCCACCAACCATTTGTTCTACATCATTTTCTTTTTTATTTCTTGATTGGGCACTTGTTCATGAAATCGTAGCTTACATTGTGATTTACACTATATAAGTCATCAATTCTCTCGTATGAGATTAAAAATAAATTGAAAACAATGGAGACCACAAAATGTAGTGCATTGATATTTTTGTATGAATGGGACATGTTAATTTGGAACAAGCCTAGTTTGCCCAATATCTGCGGCGCATGATGGGCCAAGCTGGGGTGAATAACTTAACAGATTGGGTTATGAACTTCTAAATTTTTATTGGGCTCAAGGGTAATACCCTTCTCGTGGGTGATAAGTCAAGTCTTTATTTAACTAGAAATTGTTAATTTTGGCCCATCAGTTTCTCATACTCAATTGTTAAATGAATGAATTAAATTGTGCAAGTATGGAAAAATAAATCAACACTAGTTAATTAGTTTTTAAATTATTGGACCGAATCGGGTATAGTCCTTAGGGCTGTGACGTAGGACATAATTGGTGTTATTTTAAGTGCGGGAAAATTAATCGAATGCATCATTTAATCAACAAAAGTGATTGGAGAATTGGTAATTCACAAGCTCAAAGGTTAGTTGCTATTAGCATATCCCGAAAGTGGCTGCAAATAGGAAAGAAATTAAACAAACAACAAAATATAAAAAACAATCTTAAAATATTAAAATACTAAAATCTCGTTTTAAACATGGTAAACGAAATAATCCGTCCAAATTCTGACTCGGCTCATTTCTATGCAATAAGTCATGTAGATCTCATCATTTTCTTCAAATCCATTTTGTAATGTACCAAAAATGGACATTCCAAATGAAAGTTTCGTTAATATGAACAACATGAAAAGTCCAAAACATCCACTTCCGGAATATGCTGGCATCAAATAACCTTTTAACCCGTAAATTAACAATTCTCCAATTACTTTTGTTGATTAAATGCCGTCTCCTTTTAATTTTTCCACACCTAAAACAACACCAATTTTGTTCTACGTCAGGCTGGGTCATGAATCGGTTTATGAGCCGACTCATAACCTAATATGCAAGGTTCATGCCCTAATCCTTTTGAAAAATGGCCCAATAAAATCCAGCATTATTGGGCCGATCCATGACCCTAAACAATAGAGCCGACTCGAGTCACCCCCATCGAAAAATTACAAGTTCATAAACCCAATCAGTTATTGAATTCAACCTGGGTTGGCCCATCGTGTGCTACAAAGATTTGGCAAGCTAAGGCTTTTTGTACATTCATACAAGAAGGAAGAATTGCCAATGCCTCCGAACGAGCCCGATACTGCAATTTGGGTTGTAGTTGTTGTAGCCCAAATGGTAATTGGATCACCTGAGTTTGTTGTCGATTAAGTTTGAAGGCGTGGAGTGTTGTTCACTATCGAAAATTTAAGAGATTGCGTATGCCAATTTGGTGTGGCCGACATGAACAAATATCCAATGTTGTCCCTTACCAAAAAATAAAATAAAATATCCAATGTTGTCCCTTACCAAAAAATAAAATAAAATATCCAATGTTGTCAACGTCTGTACCGACGAAGGTCAATTGAGAATTGTACCAAATACTAATAAACAGAATTGTACTAATTCTCTCTCTCTCTCTCTCTCTCTCTCTCTCTCTCTCTCTCTCTCTCTCTAATAACACAACTCCTAGGATTTGTTTACATAAGATGGGGCATCTCACAAAGCGTACTTCTTCCTCCACCTCCAAACCCCTTACTTGAGGGCAAGTATCACATCTTTATCAACTTATCTGATATGAGTATATTAGTGTATATATTTAGTGAGAACGTCTTAACTACATATCAATGTATACATCTAACTAATGATAGAAAACAATCTTTCTTAAACTTGTAAATCACATGAGTAGTACTAAATGCATCAAAAACAAAATTCTAAAATTTTATATGCTTAAAGATCAATGATTTATTCTTCTCAATCGTAGAGAAAAGATGTAGGTATTCACGAAAACGTAAGAACTATTACAAATTTCAAAATTACACTTCTAAATTGTGTATAGGGATCACTCAAAGAACAAGACTTTGTTAATTGATGAGTCACCACATTAGGCATTCAATAGATATGATTAAGACGAGAGGTATGAGTAAATTGAGAGACACTCATATAAGAGTAATTGGATTTTGATTGTTCTTATTTGCTTTAGTTATGAAACTTATTACTTATAACAAACAATATATTGTAATTTTATCTGTTACGTTATTTAGATAATTACTAATTTTACCTCAATATCAGTTCGACAATCAACATCGGCCCTTAAAATCTAGTCCGACTCGTCTAATTCTTTACGAATGAATCAAGTTTTCTTCATTCCAGCTTTTAATCTTTTACATCAATTTATATACCCATTTTGCCTACAAAATTTATAAATATACACCATCAAACAGCTAGCAAACCAACGGTCTGCATTCATTTGTGTCGCTTACCCGAAACAAATGTCGGAAGCAGTTTAGCCTTTCGGTGCAACTTTCCGCTTGTCCGGATTCATTCGACCTCCAGAAAACCAAAATTCCACACCGACCGACTTTGCCCTCACTTCCAATCAAAATTTGCCACTCCAAACTCCGCTTCCAGGGTACTTTCGTAAAATTAAATAACATGCAAGGGCATTTCCGTCTCCCCATCGTCCCCTTCCCCTTCGCCATCACTCTGACTTCACACCTGACGTTCCCGCGGCCAAACAAAAAACGGCCACCTTCTCTCTCTTCACGCCATTTCCCACAGTTCTAGAGAGAAGGAAGGAATATATTCGAGAGTTCTAGAGAGAGAGAGGGGACCGGTCGCCATGCCAGCTCCAGACGCAGACCGCCACCGGGTCAGGGCCCGACCGGCGGTCCGAACCCGAGTCCCACTCCGGCAACTCTTCCGAGTGGCATCGGTCGCGTGTGGAATCCAATTCGGTTGGGCCCTACAGCTCTCGCTCTTGACTCCGTACGTTCAAGAGCTCGGAATCCCTCACGCTTGGGCCAGCGTCATATGGCTCTGTGGGCCTTTATCGGGCCTTGTGGTCCAGCCCCTTGTGGGCCACATGAGCGACCGCTGCACAAGCCGATACGGTCGTCGGCGCCCATTCATCGTCGTCGGAGCGGCCTGTATCGCCGTCTCCGTTCTAATCATCGGTTTCTCCGCCGATATCGGGTGGTTGCTCGGCGACAGAGGCGGCGGCGTCAGGCCCAGAGCCATCGCCGTGTTCGTGTTCGGGTTTTGGATTCTGGACGTGGCCAATAATGTGACTCAGGGTCCTTGTAGAGCTCTCCTCGCTGATCTCACTGGTATGAACCTTCAATTTGAACAATTTGCAAACTTGTTTATGATAAAACAATATATTTACATTAAGCGATGGGGGAGTAAATTGGTATCGAACGAAATTCAAACAGACGATACACTTCTTAGGAATACCGCTAGACCGTAGTGAGTAAC
Source organism: Malus fusca (assembly GCA_035220775.1). Classification (NCBI taxonomy): domain Eukaryota; kingdom Viridiplantae; phylum Streptophyta; class Magnoliopsida; order Rosales; family Rosaceae; genus Malus; species Malus fusca. The sequence goes on along the minus strand of CM069073.1, from coordinate 46,245,987 downwards.
AATTCAATCCATTGACCTTAGTCAACTTTTAGTCAATTTTGGAATGAATTTTGATGAATTTTGTGGTTGTTTATAACTTCTAATATGTATTAATATTCTGTGAAAAATGCTGTTGAAAACTCATCATAAATTAGGTAATTTATGATCTGCTGGAGGCTGAAAGTGTAAACATTTTCCTAATTTTGGAACTTTGGTATTGATAATCCACCCATTTTATATGCTGTGATAATCCACCCTAATATGTTAAGCTGTTCGTGCTGCAGTAAACCCGAGAGTTTAGAACTCGAGATCCTTGATAAGTTAGGGGCCAGTACTTGGTATGGCCCGTATGGATGTTTGAATGCATTACAGAATAATGGCTACTATTGTTGCAAGAAAGCTATTTATATTTGCCTACGTGCGAGATGAACATTGAACAGACCTCCCGGACAACTATTGAGTAGACTGTTTCTGCAAATGCTAGAAATTTGATTGCTTGCAGAGGTCTTATAATTCCAAAAAGGCTAAAAAAGCTGGTGTCTGTAATTAGTGAATGCCAAAGTGGCAGAGGTCTAAACCATGCCTTGATTATCTTGCAAGAGATTATCTTCCCCTCAATGTAGGTCATCGCGATTTGTTATTGATTTCACCTAATGGAGAGAGATTAATGACCACATCGCTATGGAATTGCTTTTTTTATGTGAAGTTCTCAAAGACAACTAGAAATTATTGATGCATGGAACATTTTTTATTCTTTTGAGGAACATTGGTTAGCTGCCAATGCGCTGAAAAGATCAAATGTGCTGAAAGATCAAAGTGTCAAAATAAAAACCAGTAACACTTTTTTTTCTTGGTAATTTCTATCTTGCTAGAAAAGGATTATCGAAGAACTCGAGTGGCAAACGCTTATTTCTCTCTGTTTATGGCGGTTGGCAATGTTCTTGGATATGCAACTGGATCAATAAGTTACTTGTTCAAGGTTTTTCCATTTTCAATTACCCCAGCATGCAATGTTAACTGTGCAAACCTCAAGTCTGCTTTCTTCATCGACACTGCCTTCATTGCAATTACTACGTGGATAAGCATATCAGCAGCTCAGGAAACACCTCTGGGTTCAAGTAACAGAACTACACCCTTTGCTGATGAAGGGCCAGGACAGTCAAGTCATATCGAAGAAGCTTTTCTCTGGGAGCTGTTTGGGACTTTTAGATATTTCCCAGGGTCTGTATGGTTAATCCTACTTGTTATTGCTCTAAACTGGATTGGGTGGTTTCCATTTCTTCTCTTTGATACTGATTGGATGGGTCGAGAGATTTATGGTGGCAAGCCAAATGAAGGGATAAATTATAGTACTGGTGTTAGAATGGGAGCTCTTGGTTTGATGTTGAATTCGGTTATTCTTGGTATAACCTCAGTGCTTATGGAGAAGCTTTGCAGGAAATGGGGGGCTGGTTTTGTGTGGGGAATTTCAAGCATTCTCATGACTCTTTGCTTTTTCGCAATGCTTGTTATTACATTTGTGAACAAGAGTATTGGCGTTGGGGGCCATGATTTACCTCCAGATGGCATTGTGATAGCTGCACTGGTTGTTTTTGCAGTTCTCGGTATTCCATTGGCGGTAAGCTTTTATCTCTGGTTGAATGCGAAGCATGCTTTCTATTTGGCAATGTATGTTTCACTGTTCGAAGGCAAACAGGGGCTAATTTTTATGAGCAGGGAATGTTGGAAGTTGCTTACGACCAATCTTTTTCTTTTGGTAACTAAGATTAATCAAGCATACCATAATGGTTATTTTACATCAAAAGAATATAAAAAATTACTTCAGAACAAAAAGGGTTAATCTCATCCATTTGACCTCAAAATATGCTGCTGTGGGAAGGGAGGGGGTGTCAAGTTGGGGATCTTCTCTGTAAGAATTTGACCTATCAAGTAATAATTTTTTATTTGAGGAAAAGTCATCTTCACTTTTCTCTTTTGTTTTTGAAACACTTTGGGTGGATTTGAAAGTTATTTTATCGTTTTTGGAGAAGGTCTCTTCACCACGCAGTTATTATGGAATGGCTATGCTTTGTGTGTGAACTCAGTCTATGAAAGGAATTTAACTTACCGGAATATTTGTTGCAGATCACATACAGTGTTCCGTATGCTTTGGTTTCTTCTCGAATTGAGTCTTTGGGACTTGGCCAAGGTCGGAATTTCTTTAACAGAATGTTAAAGAGTTTTCGTTGGAGTTTTAGCTGTAGGATTTCTTACATTGATGTTTGGTTCTTGTAGGTTTATCAATGGGTGTACTGAATCTGGCAATAGTAATCCCGCAGGTAAGAACACTCAGTTCCTTTTAGCAATGCATGTGACGCTTCTGTGTTGAAACTAAATTAACATGAAATGCATTACTGGTATAAGGTTATGTTACACTTCTACGGTCATCAACCAAACGTGAAGAGATACATGCACATATGACACGTGCACCTTGTCCCAAATTTGGGGTTGGCTATATGCATCCTAATTCTTTTGTCATGTCCCATCATTGGTTAAATTTTCATTTTAAGTCGTATGTTTTGATTATAATTCCTAATTACCACTAACTAAGTTGTTGTTGGCCTTCCTCTTCCCGTAGCACCACCGTCCATGTATTCTATGTATACATGCATATGAGTTTGTTCAGCTTCTTCAAGCCTTTTAACTCTGAAAATAAGCATGTTCATGTTGAGCATGTCCTCACCTGGGACATGAAGGCACTAACCAATTGATCGATCAAGAAAAAACGCTTTTAAACTCTGCACCTTTCCATTGTTTTATTATGTGAAACATAGTCGAAACTGTTTTCTACTATCACATTTTGGGACGAATTACTGCAACCAGCCAAGAAACAATACCCTGCTTCACAAAACCCCTTAAACTGCTACTAGGATGTGATGTTTCAGCCATTCAGTTATGGGTTGATGCCTTATGCAAATCATCGATGCTTGAGTTGAAGAGCATGCTTTGAAAAGAATCATATTTGTGTATTTACTTTCCCTTGTTATAACAATTACTCGGTTATTGCAAGTGGTGGATTGCCTTGTTGGTTAGGGCCTTCTTCGTCAACATACTGCGTCCCGGGTTCAAACCCTCCTCACTCCCCTTAGTGTGGTTGATTAGTGTATAATATCGCATGTAATCAACAATTACTCCATTATTAGTTGTTTTGTATTGAGCCAATATTACCTGATTGAACTCCCATGGACTTCTCTGTGAATGACATTTATCATCTTTATTATATTGATTTTGGTCATGAATATTTGTTTTTTGAGAACAGGTGATCGTATCACTAGGAAGTGGACCTTGGGATCAGCTATTTGGTGGTGGAAATGCTCCAGCCTTTGCCGTGGCAGCAGTTGCATCCTTAGCCAGCGGCCTGGTGGCCATCTTGGCAATTCCACGTTCTGCTGCTCCTAAGCCCGGAGCTGTCACATGAGGTATTTTGTTGTATCTACTTTCCACTAAACTTTTTTGTCACCGAAATGGTAAAATCTCAATGATTAGTGAAAATCTGTAAATAGCTGTTACTTGCTATACAGTCAATCAGTTGAAGTTACTTGTGTTCAAATAATTTAAAGGCCTGGCAGCGAGTATGTGGATGTTGAACTCAATTTCCACGTGAAGTGCTTCGATTCAGCAAATTATACATCTGAGTTTCTACAATTTATTCAATTCCTGCTGGGCACTTGGTGAAGTCCCTATGTTGGAATCACATATTTGTTCAGACATGGGAAATCCATGTGGAATGGGTGATTTTAGACCCTGCTTTTTTTAGAAGTGTCGTGGGAAACAAGATTGTCATAAAGCGATAGCTTTTCGCAGACGCTGGCTACGAAAATATGTTGATGTAATAGAAGTCAGTTAGTGCCCGGTGAGACAAGTTATCTACAACTAGTGGAGAATTTCTTGTATGAAAAAACCAGTCCCATCTGCAGGATTGTGGCAAATTGCCATGGAAAAGTAGGTGCAGCCTCCTCAGCTGTAGATTCCGGAATTAATCCGAGACTAGTTTGCTACCAACCAAAGGTAATATGTTGCGGCTGTTTGAGAATAATTCGTCATGTTTTCCTTTCTGGTAAAGCTTCGATTGGGCGATGGTGGTTCGGTTATGAGGTATTGGAATCTCATGCGTTTTGTTCATGGATTTTGTTGTATGAATATGGTGGCCAGCAGTGAATATGTGAAATGTACTGATCGAAACCTTGATGGAGACAATGCCTTTTTATTCTCTCCGATTTTTTTTTTTTGGTTCTCTCTTTTGTTGGAAAGTTTTATTCTCCTGATGGCTTTGCGTTTATTCTCTTTTCTTCTGCTTTTTTTTTTTAATTATATATTAAAATATTAATTAGTTTAAGTAAAATTTATTTTCTTCTTTGTATCTGGGCATTGGAATAAATTCTTGCCTTAATTGCTATAATAAGTATCTATGAAAGTCTGTCTGCTTTTAATCCTCCCATGCTTGTTTGCTAGACAGGCTTCTAGAAGTATTGGAAAGAAAAGATAGGGAAAAAAATAAATCAAATCTCTCGGGTAACGTCCACTATTGCTAATTTGCTATTGAATAATGCTTGGATCAGTTGCTCATGCGTGAATGCGTCAAATAGCCAAGAATTGCCCACTCGCTCATTGACGACAAAATTCATTTTGCTGAGTGGTAGGGGGAACATAGTGGGTTCCGGAAATAAGAGAAGAAACATGCATAGTACAAGTCACAAGGCTTTTACACTAGTAGAAGAGAGATTAGTGACACATTGTTTTTTAGAGAGATTTAAGGCATATCAGACTTCTCCAGGAAAGGCAAGGGAAAAGCTCTTTCTGCCGCGACGGGAATATGTGAATTTGTTCTTGTATTTTTAAGAGGAATATTTATTTTATTTTATTATTAGTGTCAAATCCCAAGAGGTCCTATCATTGCAAATGTCCTCTTCCCAAAACAGGCCTTGGAGTTTGTATGTTTATTTTGTTATGATATGTTGATGGAGTTTCATTTTTCGAGAAATTGATTATCTTCATATCATTTTTATCAAATCAAAGAATTCGGACCTTTGAAATTTGATTCAACGGTTACAAACAGGGAACATTTTTAAAAGTTATAATAACTTTAGCCGTTTGATCAAATTTCAAGGATCCTAATCCCTTGATTTGGTGAAAGAGATCCGAAGAGGATCCCTTTCCCATGTTTCGTGGTCACTCACCTTTTTATTTATTTTTTATTTGATATAAAAAAAAATTGAGAGTCTCTTCGATGCAAGAACTCAAATTCTATACTTATATTTTTATAAGGAGATAATTTTCACATAACTTCTTCTCACACTCTTCTTTATTTATCAGATTAAGTAAATCAAACGAAAGAAATTAAGAATAAATCGGAGTATGTGAGAGCCTAAAACTGATATACGTTTATCATTTCTCATTTTATATTTGGGTCCCAAAAAGTTGCTACATTTATGTATTTTGGTTATTTTCTCAAATGCAAATACTCAAATCTTAACTCATCTTGAGTTTTAATATTTGAGTCTTTGTATTGAAGGAGAAAACACTGGACTCAAAACATGTGTTTTAACAATTTAGTTATGTCCATTGAAGATGATTGGATACAAATTTCATTTTTCTTGGTTGAATAACATTTTTCCTAATTTGACACTCCACCTCTAACTCAATTCTCATATTGAAACTCAAATTTGAATCCCAACTTCGCCGGAAACTTATACATGAGCTTTAAGTCTCTGGAGCATTGAAGAACCTTAGACTCAAATTAAAATAGTGTTATTTATTTTGTTTTGATTTCCACATATTAAAATATCAACACGTCTATTTCTAATATCAAATCTACAACTACGAGTGAGTGAGTGATCATACATTTGCCCATTTATGTCATTGATACCCCAAAAAAATTCTGAAATTCTGGATTGAGTGCAAGCATATAAGCATAAACCCCCACTATAACAACAACTTGGGTTGATACAAACTGGTGGAAATTGCAATTTGGGTGAGAGTGAATGAGACTCCACTTCCCAATTAAGATGCTAAATTCGAATTCTTTTTTTTTTCTTTTCTTTTGCATTTGCATTTGGTAGGAAAACTATTTTTGTGTATGAATGGTTCGTGCATGAATAATGCACCCTAAAAATAATGACCCGTGAATCCTTTTCATTTTTTATATCAAAGATTACAAAATGTGTGACAGAAGAATGTGACAAAAAACTCTAGTTGTAAGGAAAATATCAAAATATATATACTTTTTTAGACATGATTGATTGGTAAAGCAGCAGTTGGGGAAATCAGTGCATAATTTTTTAATTTCAATTTTCAGTTTTTCACTCGTTTTGGTCCATTGGTTTTGTTGCTTTTGACTCGCACCTCTCAAACCTCATCTTTCTCTACAGAAAAAAAACTCATTGAGCTCGATACACATGGAGTATCTGACATGGGCGGGGGTTATGGGTTTCTGGGATGCGATAAAATCTCTACGATACAACTCTTTAAGCTTCTCTTCCTCTTAGGAGTCACTCAAATGGGAAGATGGACTTTCATGCAACGGAATTGTCATTCTGTCAATGTATAAAAAAGTTAAAATGCATGATAGTGCATAGTTGATTTGAGATGCCGAAACAGTGAATCTCATATTACATGTGCCGTTTACGTTGTAACTCGAGATACTAAAGTAACTGTGTCTTAAAATGGGAGGAGGGAAAAAGTTTTACTTGCTAGTATCACTGCTTGTTTGGGCTGGTGGTAGCAGGCAGAGAGGCAGAGGTGCAGAGCAGGAAACAGAAGCAGAAACAGAGAGAGAGAGAGGAGAAAGAGCCAAGGCTCTCTCCCACAGAGAGACAGCCTCATATCTGTTGTGTTAATAGGGATACAAATTAAACGGTTGTAAGTGGAGCACGTAATTGTCTATCAGTGTTCCCTTTCTCCCATCTGCCTACCTCTTCTCCAAGCATGCACACACAGTCATCTCTCTCTCTCTCTCTCTCTCTCTCTCTCTCTCTCTCTCTCTCTCTATTTCTCTTCCCTCATCCCATTACAATCCATTTCTCAGTGGTCCCATTCCATCACACAATACCTACCTCCAACATACCCATCAACATATATGATATATACCTCCTACATAATTGTTCGTTTATTTATTTGTTATATTAAAAAATATGGTGAAAAAAAAAGGTGCAACAAAAGATGAGTTTAGATTTGCCACACATTTTCCTCACTTGGACAAAACCCTTAAACCAAAATCCCACTTGTTTAGTTAAATTAGGTTAAGCCCCAATTTACCAACAAACTAAGCAAATCTTAATTTGATACTCAATCTTTCTGGTGGTTGATACTTTTGCGAGTCTCAAGTCTCAATTTCCAGTTTAATTACGTCCTAAACCAGCGACCTCATCTATCTGGCTTGGGTTTGAGTGCATGACAAATTTTGAGCAACGTCTCTCAATAGAGTGATCAACGAACGAGGTACAATTGTCTTGTCCCATGTTTGGTGAACTTAATAATGACGAGACTAACCCCCTTAAACGACATACTAGAGAAAACAAGTACCCTTTACAAATGTGGGAATTTGAGAGACATAACTGAACTCGATCCCATCCTGACCCTCGCAAGAAACGATGCCCTTGTTAGGGCCATTGGAAGTACGAGGGTTTTTATTTACTAGTAAAGTGACTACTGTTTTCCATATGCGATTAGGATCTTAACAAATGGATCGTGAAATCAAAGCCACTTTAAAAGGAAACAAACTTTACCACAAGTTAAAATATTTGATTGACCTCAAAACCCATGCCTCACTTTAAATCCTCCTAAGTGGGGTGGAGAGGGCCAAAAACATGTTGTAAGCTTTGGCACCTCTCAAATTGAGCTATCTTGTCAGTAGCAACCCAGTGATGTGTTGATATATTCTAATCAAGAGGTTGAAGAGACAGCAAAGAGCTTTGCTGAGATTGGGTAATGTTGCTAAACGTGTTTTGTGCCAAGATGCAGACATGCATGGCCAAAAAGTTCAAATATGCAAACATGTTTGCTGCCCACAAGTTAGCTAGCAGTTCCAGTTGTTGCCCATATTCTCAAAGACAGCAACAATACACAACAAACTAATAGGCTCTTGTCATTTCTCAGGCAAGCAACCAACAAATTAATTAACTAAAATGCTATGTAGCACTAGTCACAAATTAAAATGCTTTTTTACTACCATTTCCACTTGGCAATGGCATCCTAATTTAAGATAAACTTGTTTTACTTTTTTGGTATAGAAAAACAGATCCGAATGCAGGCTATAGATTGGGGGGAGGGGTTTAAAAAAGATTATCTACTTAAGCGAAAAGGTTTAACCATGAACACATCAACACCAAGTTAATCCCACTACTGACAAAGTGCCAAAATTGGGCCACAATTACGATTTTCCGATAATCAAATATATAATATTGCTTATGCGGTTTAAATCGACCAATAATCTTTCGGGGCTTTCACTTGTTTCATTTTTTTTTTTAAGTTTCTCCACCCACACCTTTTCAAACTTTCATATCACAATATGAACACAAAATGAAGTTACTAACCTAATATTTAGAGAGAGAGAGAGAGAGAGAGAGAGAGAGAGGTAAAATTTAGGGACGAATGGAAGGTCGGCCCCCACACAACCTCCCCATGAACCATTTTCTTTTAGGTTTTATCTTTTCCCCTTTTCATCTTTCTGGCTGAATGAATCCTTTCAAAGCATTTTCGGGAGGACACTTTCCCTATGAGGGTTCTCTCTTGGATATATTGACACGTGCATGAAGCAAATTGTGGGACCCAATTTCTTCCATGTGTATATAAAACCCTCCTCACCCTACTTCCCTTCTCACATTCAAAATCCTCCAACGAAAAACAAAAAGACCCAACAAAAAACAGGGTCCTTCCTAATTCTATTTCTTCCCACACTTTGTTCTTTAAAATTGTTATTTTCTTAATCCAAAACATCATTAGCTTTAGCTTTAGAAAATTAAGCTAATCAATCATGTGCAACCCAAAGCCTTCTTCTCCCTCCTCATTTCTCTCGACCAACAAAACCCTCTTAATCAAAACCTCCAACAAAACCATGGACGACCTTCACTCTTCTGATGTTTTTGTTGACGATGACGATCAAGAGCTCCATAGATGGCCTACTCTCTCCGAGGTACTTAACAACAAAGCCAACCATATAAAAAAAAGTTTATATGCTTCTTGTTTTTGATTAATTAATAATGTTTGGACGGCGTTTCGAAGTAAACAATTAATTAACATGTGTTCATTCTTGGCATCTTTCTTTCTTTTTTTTTTTTTTTTTTGTGCATTTTCAGGCTGTACAAGAAATCAAGGCCATAGGGAAGATCTCAGGTCCATCAACCATGACAGGCCTACTTCTCTACTCAAGAGCCATGATCTCCATGCTTTTTCTGGGATACCTTGGTGAGCTTCAGCTCGCCGGAGGCTCCCTTTCAATTGGGTTTGCCAACATCACAGGCTACTCCGTCATCTCCGGCCTCGCCATGGGAATGGAACCCATCTGCGGGCAAGCGTACGGCGCCAAACAGTTGAAGCTCCTCGGCCTAACCCTTCAGAGAACCGTCCTCCTCCTCCTCTCCACCTCCCTACCCATCTCCTTCATGTGGCTCAACATGAAGAGAGTCCTCCTCTGGTGCGGCCAGGACGAAGAGATTTCCTCCGTCGCCCACACTTTCACCCTCTTCTCCATTCCTGACCTCTTCTTTCTCTCCCTTCTCCACCCCCTCAGAATTTATCTGCGCACCCAAAACATCACATTGCCAGTGACCTACTGCTCCGCCATCTCCGTCCTCCTCCACATCCCTCTAAACTTCCTCCTCGTTGTCAAATTCCAAATGGGGATTTCCGGGGTGGCCATAGCCATGGTTTGGACTAATCTCAACCTCTTCATCCTACTCTTTTCCTTCACGTACTTCTCCAATGTTTACAAGGACACGTGGGTTTGTCCCAGCGCTGATTGCCTCCGCGGCTGGTCGTCTTTGCTTGCGCTCTCTATCCCGACCTGCATCTCCGTTTGCCTCGAGTGGTGGTGGTACGAGTTCATGATAATGCTGTGCGGACTGTTAGCCAACCCAAAAGCCACCATTGCTTCAATGGGAATACTAATCCAGACCACCTCTCTTGTCTACGTGTTCCCTTCGTCGCTCAGCCTCGGCGTCTCCACGAGAGTTGGGAACTTATTGGGCGCTAAGCGACCCTCAAAAGCGCGCATTTCTATGATTGTCTCGCTCATTTGCGCGGTGGCTTTAGGCCTTTTAGCCATGTTGTTCACAACATTGATGAGGCACCAATGGGGGAGATTCTTCACTAATGACGCGGAAATACTCAAGCTCACGGCGATTGCATTGCCGATAGCAGGGCTGTGTGAGCTCGGAAACTGCCCGCAAACCACCGCCTGCGGTGTTTTGAGGGGAAGCGCGAGACCTACGGTTGGAGCCAACATAAACTTGGGGTCATTTTACTTGGTGGGAATGCCGGTGGCGATGCTGATGGGGTTCGTGGTGAAAATGGGGTTTGCAGGGCTGTGGCTTGGATTGCTTGCAGCTCAAGGCTCTTGTGCTTTGCTCATGTTCTATGTCGTTTGCACAACAGATTGGAATCTTCAGGTCAAAAGATCAAAGGATCTCACCCAAGCTTCTTCTGCATCTGCTTCTGCAGCTTCTACAACTTCTTCGATATTACCAATATCATCCCCACCACCACCAAGTTCTGATCATAAGGATCCCAACTTGGAAGATGATGAGGTTGTCAAATCATCAGAAGCGCTGGAAACAGACCCACTTATTGTATGATCATCATATATATCATATCACCCGCTGCTACAAAAAAGTTAACACTAGCAATGTGCATTAACTAAATATATATTATCATCACAGCTAATTAAGTTAGTTTCACCCTAGCTAGTTTGCTTCCCCATTTTTTATTTCCCCTTTTGAGGAACTGTAAGTGATTCGCAAAGCCCCCCACATCATATCTGAGCTACTGTATAAGAATCTTCTTTTATATTTTCTCTCTTTATATATATAATTAGTCTACTCTATATTCGAAATTAGGCAAAAACCTTGCTGTCCTAAAAGGGAAATTACACATTATTACATACAATTTCTTTGCAGATACTAACCTTTTACACATTATTTTTGTTCAAAGACTAATTTAATGGAACACGCATTGTTTGGATCATAAATATAAGTAACACTTTCTAAAATATATATACATTAACTAATTAACACCTAAGTTCAAATTCACCAGTTCATACATAAAATATCGCTTGTCTAAAAAAGAAATGTAAAACAACACATGCATAATGTGAGTTAATCCAATTGGCCAGAACGACTTTTGCAGCCTCGTTTGAATGTCTTTGGGGATCAAGGTAGTTTACAAGCATGCGAAATTGCTCAGTTCACTATTTAAGAGACTTGTAATCTGGTCTGCTAATTCTTTTTTCTCTTGTTATAGTGCTTGGAATCATTTTCAAGCATGCAAAAATCTTTCTCACATGCTTGCATCTGGTTTGTTTGATATTATTTTATGTGCTCATGAGGAGCTTCTTTTGTTGATATTTTTTTTTTATCTGAAAGGGTTTCAATTTGAAATTATCTATATCTATATATAATAAGTGGCTGTCCTTCTAGGCTTCAGCTCAGCACACTTTGCTAGCATCATGAAGCAATTATATCAAGTTGAAAAGTAAACAAAAACCAAATTTGAAAACATAGAAGTTAGCACAAAAACAAAAATACATATACATATCTATATAACTACTTGAGAGAGAGAGAGAGAGAAAGATCAAGAGAGAAAGTAAAATGATGACAATAATTGACAGTAGAGAAGTATCTATAGAAAGAGACATTTTTCAAAGTTCTAAGAACATGATTTGATACATCAAATATCATAATATTCTTAGTTGAGTTTTTATTTATTTTTCAAATTTCTAAACCAATTGTATTGTTATACTTTGAAGTACTGATCGTTTCCCAAGACATTAAAAAATTTCTCCTACACAAGAGGGGGCATTGAATGGAGTGTGAGGGGCCCTAGATTCTAATTGAAGAAACAAAATCCAGCTATTATTGCCTCTGTCTACTTCTCAGATGACAGCAAGTGGAGAGTTTCCCACTCCACATAACCCATCATAACCCTGCCTAGCTACTTCCCTCCATTTTTCTCATGAATAAAATTCCAATTTTGTATTCCATATTTAATTCATGTCTTGTAAATATATAATGTCTTTTGTGGTCGTAAAAATTTGTTGTCTCAATCTTGATAAAATTATACGTGCAAAATAATTAAATACCTTAAATCGATGACCAAACCCACACGCCCAAAGAGTTGGAGGGGGAGTTTGGCTACTGAATCTTCGATGCCTAAGTTAGTTTTTCTTAAAAGAGAGATTTAGGGTTAAGTTGTGCATAGTAACTTCAACTTACTTGAGAAGTGTATAGAATGGGGTATTTATTGGGAGATAGTCGGTCACATGTGTAAGGATTGTCATGCCATGGGTCAACATCTAGTTGGCTAATGTGTGTCATCTCGTTAAATGTAGTAGATAAGTATCTTTAAGATGCTGGAATATCTTAAAGGTGCTAGAAAATAATCCTTAGGGTATTATTAAATCAATAATAATATTTAAGAATTATACTTAGAAAAGTCTCAATTGGATGTAATTGTGCTTCCTTGAATAAAAGAATATGCCTTCAATGAAGAAAGCCTCAAGGTATGAATTAGTTATTAATTCTACCTTTAATTACCTTGCCTTATCTCCTTGCCATGAGCAAAAAAGCTTGGAGAAGTTATAGTCAGCAGCTCAGGTCTTCTTGGTTGTTGAACTGTGTGGAACGGATAAGGGCCTCGTCGGTTTAATGAGGGCATTTTAATCTCTTGTGGGTAAAAGTCCATGTGCCAGCTCCATAATTTTCTAGATTATTTTTTACTCTACATCTTTAACATATAAACAATATAAGGAAAGGTCATTTCGGCATTTAATTTTATTATTATTGTTGTTGTTGTTATTATCATTACTACTACTGTTGATGTACAAAATCAGGTAGACTTTGGAACAATGTAAAGTGTCAACGTGTGACCTTCACAAGGTTGCTTTGGTCATTAAGTGTAGGTAAATATGTAGAAAGATAGAGATAGGGAAACAAACACAAGATGTATGTGGTTCACCCTAAGTTGGGCTACGCCCACGAGGGTAGAAGAGTTCTCATTAATAATGTAGAGTGTAAATGATAGAGAGGTTTAAGTATAACCATCATTAGTGAGTTCTAATAATGAATTCATTATAATAATGGCATTAGAGATTAATTGTAGAAGAATGATCTCCTATTATAGTGGAGGAGAGTCGCACGCTTTCATCCTTGGTCGATGTGGAACTCTAAAAAGCTTTATTCTGATGTTGACATGTCTCGCGTTGTGATTGGCCATCTTGTTGGAGAGAAATTCTTGTGCTTCGGCAGGGGTTCTTGAACATGAATCCTTAAGTGGGTCCTTGAAGGTATAAAGTTGACTGGTGCTCGGTATTTTCAGGATTGATGAAATATAGTACAAACAGTGCTCCCCAAGTTCTCGAGTAAGGTAAGCTTCTTAGTTGGGTACTTGCAAAACCCAAGTAAGTGAGTAATTACGAAGCTTTCGAGTGCCCAAGTGTAATAGCATATAGTGGGTGTCTCCCAAGGAGGTGACTTGATTTTTGTCGAGTTGCCGAGGGACCAAAGTCCCACCCTTTCTTTTCTTTGGTTTTTTTTTTTTTTTTTTTTTTTTGTAACATTTCCATTTCTTTAGGACTAGGAACAAAAAAAATGTGGGAGGGACCGCATAGATGGATTTTGATTCGCACACTCTTGAGCAAAAGTGTGCTAGGTTTTATTGAGTTTAGTAATAAGCAAAGGTATGCAAAGCTTCACACTTGCATAGGTGTGCGAAGCTTCCACCCTTCATAAATATGTGGAGCTTTGCACTTGTAGCTCCCCCTACATGGGTGTGTGAAGCTTCAAACTTGTAGCTTCCCCCCTTCATGAGTGTATGAAACTTTGCACTTACCTAGCTTGATTTCATGCCAAGGTGGTGGAAGCTAACATAGGACCTCATAAGTTAATTTTGCTTCACACACTTGTGAGCAAGAGTGTGAGGCTATCTACGTGTTGTAGTTCTTGAAGGCTCGAATGAACCATATAATATGATTTTGCTTCGCAGACTTGTGAGCAAGAGTATGCGGGCTATCTACGTTTTGTAATTGTGAAGGTTCAGAGGTACCATATAATATGATTTTGCTTCGCACACTTGTGACCAAGAGTATGCGAGGCTATCTAGGATATAGATAGGGAAATATCATTAAGTGTAGGTAAATATGTAGAGGTATAGGGATAAGAAAGCAACCATAAGATGGTGGTTCACCCTAAGTTAGGTTACATCCACAAGGGTAGAGGAGCACTCATTAATAATGTAAAGTGTACATGATAGAGAGGTTTAAGCATAATCATCATTAGTGAGTTCTAATAATGAATGAAGTACAATAATGGCATTTGGGAATAATTTTAGGAGAATGATTTCCTTTTATAGTTGAGGAGAGTCACACGCTTTCGTCCGCGGTCGATGTGGGACTCTAAGAGCTTTATTCTAATGTTGACATGTGTTGCATTGTGATTTGTCTTCTAGTTGGAGAGTAACTCTTATGCTTCGGCAAAGGTTCCTTAACATGAATCATTCGGTGGGTCTCTGAATGTATAAAGTTGACTGGTGCTCGGTAGTTACGGAATTGGTGAAGTATGGTACAAACTACAAACAATTATTATTATTATGATTATGATTATTATTATTATTTATTTATTTACAAAATAGTTGATTTTTAATTTGATTAATTGGAATTGGATTAAAACAAAAAAATTTGGATAAAATCATGAGATTCTTCGAACCATACGATGCCAAGCAAAACGAGCTAAATGGTTAACAACAAAATTAGTTTCATAGCAAGCACCAAGAGCAAAACATCCACTAGTTATCTCTTTTGAGCAACTCTCCTTCATCGCCACCATTTGATGACAATTTTAAGTAGCGATGTATTTAAAGGAAAATTCTACAGTACCTTTTAATTAAAAAAAAATGAGTATTGTTATCATTTAATTTAACGTTGGCAATGTATATAATGCAATCCCATCCAAATATAATATCTTATGTTTACAGTATAATATGATTATAGTTATGGTTATAATTAGAAATACAAATGATGTAGTTATTACTATAACATGGTTGGTAGTTATGATTACAAGTTGCCACTTATTACTATGTCATAGTGTTATTATTCTTTTCTTGTAAGTGAGAGGTTTTGCTTTCGATTCTAGCCAAAGGTGCATTTGAAACAAATTATTATGGTCAGCATATTGTGAAGTTTAACCTATTCCCACACCCCTTAATTAGTGTAGATAATATAGAATGTATTAAAAAAATGGTTGGTGGTTACATTGTAGATGTCCAATTACGCTGTCAAGATAAGTTATTATTCTTAGAAGTGATTGCATTACTTTACCCGTGTTGATAATTACATCATAGACGTCTTATTATAGTGCAGACTGAAACACTAATTATATTTATATAAATGTTACCTAAGTGTTATATAAATGATTTCCAAATTATATATGTAAACCACCAGGGGTGGCTCAGTGCTCGGGGACGAATTTCAGGCTCATATTCCACACAACATGTTATAGGTTTGATTTCTGGTGCTAGTGCATCACATGATGGTGGTCAGGAAGATGTTGAAATGCCTCTATGAATCTTTCACTCCTAAAATGATGGACTATTGTGGCGAAGCCACCAGTTAATACTTAATATATATATATATATATATGTATATTTATTTATATATATATATATGTATATTTATTTTTATATTTACTCTTTTAGCTTTTGCATATTCAAATTTCCTGGACGTAGTGCTTGAAGCCCACTTCTCCACTCATCAGCTTTCCTTATCTTCATTTTGTGATCGAATTGATATATAATATCTACATATCTCTATCTGGCCATCCTAGTACTACTTTACGAACACCATGCATTTGTGGCAAATAGTTGTCTTTATAATGGGTGGTACTAGTATACCATGTATCCATATTTCCTAGATTACCCTACATCCCAATTGGGTTACTATTACAGGTTGTGTTATGTTGCAAACTTACAAGCTCATAGTTATTTTATTCTGTCTTTTTCTTTATTTTAAATGTACCACAAAATTTTATTTTGAGTGATTTCAAATTAGTCTTAACCTTTTAAAATATTTCAAATAACTACGTAATGTTTTGCAAATTAGACATTTGTTAGGTCACCGGTGTTAAGTGATGACTTTACCAACATTAAGTAATGTTTCTAGCACTAAATGATGAGGTGGACCAATACTAAAGCTGCTCTTAACTAATCGTCATCTTTGGAGCTCTAATTTCTTCTTTTAGCCAAGTTAAGACATAAATTTGCTTATCTAAAATGCGTCGATTTGGAGATTGAAAACACCATAAATGCCTTGAGGGTAAAAACTGGCTTTAATAATTGTCCATGTCATCACTTAACGTTAGTGAACTTAACAAATGTCTACTTTCAAAATGTTAAGTAATTATTTGAAATATTTTAAAATTAAAGTTAAGATCAATTTGGAATCAATCCTAAAAGTTGAATAGCTATACGAATTTAAAAAAAAAAAAAACAAATTACATGCACCGTTCCTCGGACGCCTAATTAAACTTGAGTTTTTTAGGTTTTGGTGGATGATACCCTCGTAAACTTGGTAAAGTCTTTAAAAGTGTTCTACCTATATTCGGTAGCTAACAACCATGATTCAATTTTATTAAAATGTTGTATGAAATAGTGGGGAGTAAATTGCATTAAAAAAATATGAAAAGACGAAAGCAAAAGTAAGTATATAAATAAAAGAGATTAGCAACGGGTTTGGAACTCAAGTGATTAATGAAAAACCATTCCCACGACTTGCATCATCTTATGTACAACTCTCTTTCCAAAAGTAGGTATATTTAGATATTGATCAATCTCCAAGAATATTTCATGCTTTGATCTTTGATTAGGTGGAAGACTTGGTCTTCAACGAAAATCAATCTCATAAATATGTGGATGTTTTGTTGCAAGCATTTCAATTCATTGAATGCACGAGATTTGAACGCATATTATTAGGATCAAATAAAACTATGAAGCAAAGTTTGATTGCGCGGGATTTGGCGAAAAGCCAAATCTTTTCGAGAAGAAATTTAACGATTGAAATTCTTGTGCTAAGTGGAATGGAGATACAAGTACCTGATAGTATACAAATGGAAAGTAGAATTTATGTCCATCTGAGATTATAAACTGGATATGGGTCTGATAACGTAAACATAGCATAGTCAGGATGGCCGAGTGGTCTAAGGCGCCAGACTCAAGTTCTGGTCTTCTAACGAGGGCGTGGGTTCAAATCCCACTTCTGACAAATCTTGTTTTTAATTTATTTTATTTTATTTCTTTTCTTTTCTTTATAACTAGATGGGATTCCGAAGACATAAATGACTAATTTGTCATGCGAAAATAATGCATGATGATATTTTTCGAGAGCTAACAGCTATAGCAAGAAATAAGTTTTCAATTAATGTACAAAAATTACTCTTATTTCTGGATTTTTTTTTCTTAAATAATGATCCCAATGTCATTTAGTACAATAGTTTAGTGATACTCATCTTCACTTGTATATGAGAAGTCTTAGATTCGATTTTCGCCAAAAGCAAATTTGAATCACCTTATTGTTAGCCCATTGTGAGGCGAAATTCACCCCCTTCTATCTTATTGTTAGCTCATTGTGATGATAAATCCATCTCCTCCTACTTAGCGTAGAAAATATCGTTTTTCAAAAAAATAATAATAATAATGCTCCAAATAATTAACACATAGTCATTTGTAGGATCTATTAGAATTTCATTATTTTTCATATTTTTGTTATCTCACTTTGGCCGCATTAAAGTTGAACCCCTTATATAACGAATACGAAGATGCCAAAAAATCTATTTTAAAATTTTGGCTGATGCTGCATTTTGAAGCCTAAAAATTGACATACAATTCTTTACATTATTTCTATGGCTATCTCCAATCTACAAGGTAAAAGTTAGAGTTACATGCGTGGAGATATAAATTAACCACATCTAATTGAAGGAAACGTGGATAATACACTCAATATGATAGTTTTACCCTCGACGTCATGAGTAGAGCGCACAAAATTACCTAAAAGGAATAAGACGTAGTCTGCCCTAGATAATGAGCTTTTATACCAGTAATGAGTCATGAGCTCTCCGGGCAGTCCATGGTATGGGTCATGGATTTCTGAGCCGCTTATGACATATATTATGGGCTTCTGGGGACGCCCATAATACGTCTTGCATCAAGCCATACCGGTCTAATGGTAGCAGGGCACCGACTCTCCGCGATCCCCCTGAGATGTCAGGCGCATATGTGCTCTTACCAACATGGACCATCAAAATTGCTAGCTGGTAGGACTGCACCTGCATCATCAAGGACTACCTAATACATATGCTCTGCAACCTCTCCTCCCAACTGTCTGCTAGGGTTTTTTTTTTTTTTTGGCTATAAATAGCCAGGTCAAATAAAGGAAACCATAATCGTCACTAACTACTCAGAACTCTCTCAAGTTCTATTGTTCTCTCTGCTACTTTTCTGATTTAGGCAGCAGGGGTCCTTTGGTGGACACCCTCCACTTTTTTTTTCAAGGTATTCGTTTATTAGGCTAATGGCGTTTGTTCTCTTGTAGGTGGAATTTGCATCCACAATATGTGACTTCAATTGTTGCGGTGCAGGTTGTAATATCTTTAATGCTTACAAAGTCAAATTTGAATTTTTAACTCTCATGCATTACATAGGGATTAAATTAATTTTAGAGTTTGTTTGTTTGTTTTTGTTTTTTTTGAACAAATGATATTATCTACACTAAGGGGAGGGTGTGAGATTAGCCTCACAATAGGCTAGTAATAATGTGGTTTAAATTCGCCTTTGACGAGAATTTAACCTAAGACCTCTCACTTACAAGTGAAAATGAATACCACTAAACTGTATGTAATACTAAATGGCAAATCAATTTTAGAGTTAAATATAATATTTGTAGCTTCGAAAGGTGCGGATCCTACTTTTAACTTTTAGTGTTATACCCAAAGTCAACTTTCTTTAAGGTTAATCCTTGTAACATCGGTATGGTGCGAGCCAAGTGATTTCTGACGTAGTGAAGGGAATGAACAGGGAAATGATAGACATACACACTTTCTTCTCCTCCTACATGCTTATGCTTAATTTTTTTTTTTCATTGTTTTTGTTTGATTTATTTAATTTGACGACTAAAGATAAAGAGAGGTACGTAAATGGCTGTTTGAAACTCGGCTTCCAGATGCATAAGCAAGTTCTAGGGTTTCTTGGTCATGAAACGATTACCTCTACATTGACAATAATATCATGCCTTAATATAGTGACAAGTTTAAACTTGAAAATGATTAATTAAGGTACGCGTGGTTGCTTGTTTCGCTAATTTGAAGATTCAGAGTAAGCCTAGCTAGATCCATTATCTTAGACTAGTTTTGACTTACAAATAAAAAATGGAGCCACAGAGATCATGGCTAACAAAGCAATTAAGGTTATACAACATAAAACAGTCATCCTGAATCCTATGCAACTAGATTTCTCTTTTAAACTTGTCAAATGATCAAAATTTTAGGTTTTCTAACTTTCATAGTTTTCATCCGAAGTTTACATTAGCTTTCTCAAACATAAAATTTAGGTCTTCTTATCCTCATCATCTAGATTGCCACATCAGCTGAACAAGTTTTCATCGTCATTACATACAATATTGATTGTGGATGCAAATTTCCGTCTTCTTCTTCTTGGACAAAATTGCACTTACAAAACAATCAATACCTTTGGTCAATGCCAAGAACCTCACGCGCTCACGATGCATGGGGGGGGCTTTGGCCGAAGAACCTCCAATGCCAAAGTTAGAATTTAGAGAGAAAAAGTGTTTAGAGGATTTTTGGGAGTTTTGCAAGAGTATCAACTTAGCTTTTTAGAAGAAATAGGGTCATATATATAGGGAATGGGGTGTGGTCGGCCTTTAAGTGTGTTTTGGGTGTTATTTGGTGATTCAATTAGCAATTAATATATTAGTTAGGTATAAATATATTAATTGACTAATTATCATAATAAAAGAAATGTTTTGGGAGGTTTTTGGAGGTTATGGAATGAGGATGGATGAGACAAATTTGAACTTGTTACCTATTTTGGGTACTCCTGATTTGGTTGATGGATGATTCTCCACTGCTCGCGTGTAGGAGACCTAGTATGCCTCGAGGGTAAATTTGTCATCTTCACCCAAAAATCCACGTGTCGCTTTGTGATTATTTTTGGCTCCACAAATGCCCCCACACCTGATGGGCTGCTCGTAGGAAAGTGCAGCAGGTGTAGAGATCTTCTTGCTCTAGGAAATTTAGGACTACTTCCTCTTTTGATGTAGATTCCCTCTTTAATATGAAATTAGATCCTTGTAGGAAAAGGAAATAAATTTCTCTCAAAGCCTATTTAAGTCCACCTTAAGTGGGTTATTAAATCAACTTTGGAGAGTGATTTATTCTACCCTACAAGAGAGAGAGAGCTTAGAGGATATTTGTTCCCCCTCCTTTAGCAATCTTCTACATCTTGCCCGTGCAAATGACCGTCTTTCGTAGCTTTCTTCGTCTTCTCCGTGCCTCACCAATGTAATAAAAACTTAGGGTAAAGTACAAAAAACTACCTCAACTATTGGTGTCACGACACTTTCATACCTCATCTTTTAAAATTGACAATGTCATACCTCATCTTACGAATTTGTGACAATGTCATACCTCCGTTAGTTTTTCTGTTAATTTCTCAGTTAATTGTTGACGTGGCTTGATTCGGGACCCACTTTCTATTAAAAAATTATTAAAAACTAAAAAAAATCATTTAATATTTTTTAATATTAAAATAATAAAGAAGGTTATTAAAAAAATTAAAAAAAAAAAAAAACCAAACAAAACTTCCCCATGCGCCCTCTCTCTTCTCCCCCATCTTCATCTCCCTTCATCTTCTTCTTACCTACTGCAACCCAGAAAAAAGAAAAAAAAAACAAAACAAAACAAAATTTGTCCCTTAACCCCCCAGGCGCCCTCTCTCTTCTCCCCCATCTTCATCTTATTTCCTCTTCTTCCCCCTATTTGCTGCAACCCAGACGAAAATAAAAAATAAATAAAAAACAAACAAACAAACAAAACTCCCCCCCGGCCCCCTATCTTCATCTCCCTTCCTCTTCTTCCTACCTGCTGCAACCCAGAAAAAAGAAAAAAAAAAGAAAAACTAAACTTTGTCCCCCCCCCCCCGCGACACCCTCTCTCTTCTCCCCCATCTTCATCTTCTTTCCTCTTCTTCCCCCTATCTGCTGCAACCCAGAAAAAAGAAAAAAAAAACAAACAAACAAAACTTCCCCCCCCACCCAACCTGCAGAAGAAGGAGAGAGAGAAGGAAAAGAAAAAAAAAAGGTCCTTCCCCCCCCCACCCAACCTGCAGAAGAAGAAGAAAAAGAGAGAGAAGGAAAAAAAAAAAAAAAAAAAAAGGATACCCAGTTCGTCCATCCCCCCGCATACCCACCATTTTCCCTCCACATCCATTCCCCCCATTTTCTCAACACCCAAGTTCTCAACGAGATCTGGGTTTTTTTTTTTTTGGGTTGCAGGTAGTGGGTGCGAGGTTGGGTGCAGAGGGTGGGTGGGAAGGTGGGGAGGTTGGGTGCGGGGAGAATAGGGGGTGGGGAGCGGGGAAGACAAATTGGATTTTTTTTTTCCTCTTTTTTTTCTGGGTTGAAGTTGCAGGAAATGGGAAGAAGAAGAAGATGGGGAGAAGAGAGAGAAGGGGGGAATGGGACGAATTGATTGTTGGTTTTTTTTTTTTTAACTTTTCTTTATTATTTTAATATTTAAAAAATATTAAATGATTTTTTTGAGTTTTTAATAATTTTTTAATAGAAAATGGGCCCCGGATCAAGCCACGTCAGCAATTAACCGAGAAATTAACAGAAAAACTGACGGAGGTATGACATTTACACAAATTCGTAAAATGAGGTATGACATTGTCAATTTTAAAAGATGAGGTATGAAAGTGTCGTGACACCAATAGTTGAGGTAGTTTTTTGTACTTTACCCAAAAACTTAATTTCTTCTTGTCTTCTTCTTAGGTGGTGCTGCCACGGGCCAGTCGTCGGGGTGGTGCGGCACGTCGGCTAGCAGGGGCCAGGAGTCGGCTTGGCATGGGCCAAGGAGGTGATGTGGCAAGGGCCATTGCTTGAGCAACTCGGCTTGATTGTAGCCAAGGATTGGTTCGGCATAGGGCGAGGAAGTGGCGTGGGATAGGCAATTGTTTGGGCTGCCACGTCTGGGCTGCCTGCTGAAAATGAGGAAACTGTTTGAGTTTGATTTTTCAACATTTGTTGCTTAGTTGATCTTCAAGCATTATATCTTTTGAACTATGTGGCCTTCTTGCACTGGAGAGCTTACCCAGATGGGTGTTAGGGATTTAGTTTACCCTCTCGCACTGGAGAACAATTAGTTTATCCTCTCGTACTGGAGAGCAAACCCATATGGGTGTCGGGGAATTGGTTTACCCTCTCGCACTGGAGAGCAAACCCAAATGGGTGTCGGGGAATTGGTTTACCTTCTCGCACTGGAGAGCAATTAGTTTATCATCTCGCACTGGAGAACAAACCCTTTTGGGGTGTCGGGGAATTGGTTTACCCTCTCACACTGGAGATCAATTAGTTTATCATCTCGCACTAGAGAGTAGACCCTTTTGAGGCTTAGTTGGCAAGAGAAATTGCGCAATCGCTTGGTCAGGAGCCTTTCTACATCTTCCTGAATTTTCCTTTGTTGGGGTGGCAGAGCTCTCGACTACCCCCGATCGTGATGTACTGGTCTAAGCTGTTATTCCATATGTTCGGCTCGTCTATGCTGCGACTGCGGTGGGTGTGGTATGTTCCTAGTAGGCGAGCGCGTAACTCACAAGCTGCTGGTTGAACTTGAGCCGGATTGAGTGACTGCTTCTTTCCGTCTGCTGTGCTGCCTGTTCCAATGTAATGTGGAGGATACTCCTTGCGGGCATAGCCGTGAATGAATACTTCGCTTGGAACGCTGCTCATGTTGATTATCGGAGTGCGTCCTCAACCGTGAGTGTATGCTCGTCTGTGGGCCTAGTCGATAGTGCACGCTCCTCCGCGCACTAAGACGAGAGTATACGCTATCTCGGGGGCCCAATCGGGAGTGTACTCTGCCTAAACGCTCGGTTCGTGGATAATCGAGTGGCTGCTTGCCGGGATGCTACTGGAGAGGTTCTTCATCTGCCCTTGTCCTACTTTAAGACACCTCGTTTGGGGCACGTTGCATCCTGGTGCACTACAAGAGCTGGTTCACCAAGGTCGTTTGCTGTGCTAGGGCATTTGTCAACTCTATGACTTGTCGAGACAAGTGTTGTTCACCATTTGGATTGGAAGAGCTTGGAATGAATGTGCCTCCTTAAGCAGTGGAAATGTGGTAGACTCCGGGCGCGAGATTTGAGTTGGGAAATGTCAAATCCGCAGAGAAATGTGTTGAGAATACCCCCGGTTCGATCGTAAGCCCAAAAATTTGAAACCAGGATGGTTGAACTAATCTTGGACCGATTTGGGCTGCTCGTCGGGAGCAGGCTGGGCCACGATAGTAGGCTGCTCGGCTGGAGCAAGCTGGGCCACGGGAATAGGCTGCTCGTCGGGAACAGGCTGGGCCACTAGAGTGGGCTGCTCGTCGGGAGCAGGCTAGGCCACGGGAGCGGGCTGCTTGTCGGGAGCAGGCTGGGCCACGAGAGCAGGCTGGGCCACTAGAGTGGGCTGCTCGGCATGTGATGCTCGTGAATGCGAGGCTTGAGCTCGGTTTGGCAACGTATAGGGCTCGCGTTGGGCATGGAGTGACATGGCTCGGGCCGTGGTGGTGGAGTCATGGACCTCGCCGTGGGTGATTGCCATGGTGGCCACCGCGGTGGTTGCCATGGTTGAGCCTTGTGGTGGCGGTGCTGCTCCCCCTAAGATCACATTTAGTCTTGTGGATCGCCGCGGTCCCATTCCTTGAATATTGGAATTTTCACTTGTGGAATTTTCTAAATTTCTAGCCATTGTATTTCTCTTTCACATTTTATCAAAGAATCTTTGCAAATAAAAATTTCTAATAATAAGAACGTACGAAAAATACAAATGGACTAGTAAATAGAGAAAATAGAGAAAAAACATTTTTGTGCGAGAATCTTCTACGAGTGTGAATCTCAACTCTCAATGAAAGCACCAATTTGTGGATGCAAATTTTGTCTTCTTCTTCTTGGACAAAATTGCACCTACAAAACAATCAACACCTTTGGTCAAGGCCAAGAACCTCACGCACCCACGATGAATATGGGGGGGGGCTTTGGCGAAGAACCTCTGATGCCAAAGTTAGAATTTAGAGAGAAAAAATGTTTAGAGGTTTTTTGGGAGTTTTGCAAGAGTATCAACTTAGCATTTTAGAAGAAATAGGGTCATATATATAGGGAATGGGGTGTGGCCGGCCTTTAAGTGTGTTTTGGGGTGTTATTTGGTGATTTAATTAGCAATTAATATATTAATTAGGTATAAATATATTAATTGGCTAATTATCATAATAAAAGAAATGTTTTGGGAGGTTTTTGGAGGTTATGGAATGAGGATGGATGAGACAAATTTGAACTTGTTACCTATTTTGGGTACTCCTGATTTGGTTGATGAATGATTCTCCACTGCTCGCGTGTAGGAGACCCGGTATGCCTCGAGGGTAAATTTGTCATCTTCATCCAAAAATCCACGTGTCGCTTTGTGATTATTTTTTGCTGTACATTGATAACTATACAAAACGGAAGGATTAAGTTTTGTGCTTTCCTTAAACTAGTATTATCTTCAACAAGCATGCACGTGTTCCTCAATAAAATGAACACTCGATATCTATCTTTTAAACCTTTTGAAAAGGGAAGTGTTATTGGCACTCCAAAAATCTCATTATACACTCCTTACAATGATATTTTTCTTTCCAAATTTTAAAAGTTTGAAGTATAGAATAATATTTTTTGAGTGTCAATAACAATTCTCTTTGAAAATGGTTATTAGTTCTTTTCGCAACAAATATTTTTGCTGGTTTAACGTGGAAGCTGCAACAAATATATCAATCAAAACCATCATTGTCCCCTGCCTCTCCTAATTAACGTGGAGGTTGGAATCGAACAAATTCATGCCACGTATTGTGTCACACTGAGGACACGTGTCATCTCAAACTACTTTAGTTAACTTAAATATGTAATCCACCAATGGTGCATCATATTATGCGCTAAAAGAACCATTTTTCAATGGGGTTTTAAAAAGACTTGAGAAACATGGCAAAATGGCACCGCCCCAATTGGTGAAATTAGTGGTAGGGTTTGCGTTACAACAAAGAACTAATTCAACAAAAAGTTGGTATAAACAAAGATTAAGTAAAGATATATAATTTGCTTAATTAAGTCTCCAGCCAGAGGGGTGGCTAAATGTGGCAAAATTCCCTCCCTGTAACGTCTTATCAAAAACCACCCTGCTCCCATAAACAGATAGAAAAAGAGAAAGAGAGGGCATGCATTGAAGTTGGTAATGGTGGCCCTTATCTCTTCCATAGCGACAGACGAGTGCATATATGATGCAGTGGGTGGCCATTGTGCATGCATTGATGCATATGCCTTTATCAAAACTAGTATTGAGGAATGAGGACCTGACCTTCTGCAGTATTGAGGAATGAGGACCTGACCTTCTGCTCTAGGCAAAGCAAGGCATGCAAAAGAATGGCTTTAAAGTCTGTAAACACCAATTCATACGGTACTACGTATGTTGATTCCATTTTTCTCCTTTTTTATATATGTATTTTTTATTTTTATATTTGCTTCTTGTAGGCCAATATGAACTAACAAAATAAATCTATTTTTACACTGAAAATAAATTACAACGAGAATCCTCGGTAGACTCTATTTCTAAAAAGGGCAACCTTTAACCTATATATGTCGGATTGGGAGTACGTGCTGATATCTGATCCGTTAATAATCATGGACAATTGATCAAATACTCCTACACACATTGATCGCTTTTTTAAAACCCTAAATAAAATAAAATTTTAGAATCTCTTTAAGTGTGTCGAATAACAAAAAAACTTCAGCCTACAACACAAAAGTAACTAGATATGGGAGCAAAATATACAAATGGTATGTTGTGTTGTATTAAGTGGTCCCCATGCATCGATGAGGATGACCCACCCCGACCCCGCAGTTTATGTCTCCACCTGGAAAACACTTCCTGAAACTCGTGATTTACCTTTAGCTATCCTGATTCTTATCCATTGACAAATGTACTGTGGTTGCTAGGCCTCTTAATTCCTGACACGACCTGATAATTCGACACGACACGACACGATACGAAATTAACAGGTGTTCGGGTCAACACGATAACGAATCGGGTCGTTATCGGGTAACCCGATAAGCACCTGTTAAGATAACGGGTTGATTCGGGTATACACGTGGATAACACGATACACGATAAGCAGAATATTAATTTTATAATTTTATAACCCTAAAAAAATACTATAATAATTATATATATTAATTTAACAATTTTATACCCCTAAAAACTATAATAAATATATATATATATATTAAATTAACTATAATAATTATAATAATTATATATACTATAATAATTATACCCCCAAAATATTAACTACAATAATTATATATATATATATATATTAAATTTTATAAAAACTATAATAATTATTAATTAATATGCATCCATTGATTCCATAATTCCATTTCATTCATGCCGCACCCTTTGAAGAAAAAGGGAAGGAAAATGAAAATTATAAGAAAAGTTGAAAATGAAACAAAAAAGAGAGGGAAAGATGGGTAGGCTGCCGACCTTTGAAGAAAAAGAAGGGAGGGAAAAATGAAAATTATAAGAAAAGCTGAAAAGGAAACAAAAAAGAGAGGGAAAGATGGGTAGGCTGCCGCCCTTTGAAGAAAAAGAAGAGAGGGAAAATGAAAATTATAAGAAAAGCTGAAAATGAAACCAAAAAGAGAGGGAAAAATGAAAATTAATAAAAGTGGTGAGAATTTTTTTTTTTTTTTTTTAAGTTATTAACTTTTTATCACACATATGACATATCCCACTATTTTTATAATGACACGTGATGTACTACTCCATGTACCGGTCAATTATACGTATATGTATGTCTATATATATATATATATATATATATATATACCATTGAACTTGATGGGATACGAATTATACGAAACTAATTTCAACGATCCAACCGTAAAAAAATCACAAAAAACAAACATTCAGAGATCAAGTAACCGAACAAAACTTTTCGATGGTTACAAAACAAAAAATCACGATTTAACGGTTATTTTAACTCCGATTTTGATTATTTTTTATAGTTACACTCCTTAATCCTATATGAATACAATGAATGAATTCGATCTTCAATTTAAAATATTTACACTAGTGGATACCACAAAATCTTATGTTATACTTGATGAAAGTATGAATAAACTCTTAAGTATTAGTGAATCTATTGTTTTGATGGGATACTCATTCTACGAAACTAGTTTCAATGATCCAACCGTCAAACATGTTTGTATATACTTCGAGATCGCATACGCCAAAAATTGCAAAAAACAAACATTCAGAGATTAAGGAACGGGACAAAACTTTTCGACGGTTATAAACAAAAAATCACGATTTAACGGTTATTTTAACTCCGATTGTGATGATTTTTTACAACTACACTCCTTGACCCTATATGAATACAATGAATGAATTCGATCTTCAATTTAAAATATTTACACTAGTGGATACCACAAATCTTATGTTATACTTAATGAAAGTATGAATAAACTCTTAAGTATTAGTGAATCTATTGTTTTGATGGGATACTCATTCTACGAAACTAGTTTCAATGATCCAACCGTCAAACATGTTTGTATATACTTCGAGATCGCATACGCCAAAAATTGCAAAAAACAAACATTTAAAGATTAAGTAACGGGACAAAACCTTTCGACGGTTATAAACGAAAAATCACAATTTAACAGTTATTTTAACTCCGATTTTGATGATTTTTTACAACTACACTCCTTGACCCTATATGAATACAATGATTGAATTCGATCTTCAATTTAAAATATTTAAACTAGTGGATACCAAAAAATCTTATGTTATACTTAATGAAAGTATGAATAAACTTTTAAGTGTTAGTGAATATTGTTTTGATGAGATACACGCATTCTACGAAACTAGTTTCAACGATCCAACTGTCAAACATGTTTTTATATACTTCGAGATCGCATACGCCAAAAATTGCAAAAAACAAACATTCAGAGATCAAGTAACGGGACAAAACTTTCGACGGTTATAAAAAGAAAAATCACGATTTAACAGTCATTTTAACTCCGATTTTGATGATTTTTTGCAGCTACACTCCTTGACCCTGTATGAATACAATGATTGAATTCGATCTTCAATTTAAAATAATTACATTAGTGGATACCAAAAAATCTTATGTTATACTTAATGAAAGTAAGAATAAACTTTGAAGTGTTAGTGAATCTATTGTTTTGATGAGATACACGCATTCTACGAAACTAGTTTCAACGATTCAACCGTCAAACATGTTTGTATATACTTCGAGATCGCATACGCCAAAAATTGCAAAAAACAAACCTTCAGAGATCAAGTAACGGGACAAAACTTTTCTACGGTTATAAAAAGAAAAATCACGATTTAACGGTTATTTTAACTCCGATTTTGATGATTTTTTACAACTACACTCCTTGACCCTATATGAATACAAAGAATGAATTCGATCTTCAATTTAAAATATTTACACTAGTGGATATCGCAAAATCTTATGTTATACTTAATAAAAGTATGAATAAACTATAATAATTATATATATTAATTTAACAATTTTATACCCCTACAAACTATAATAATTATATAATATAATTATAATTATAATTATATATATATATATATTAAATTAAATTTAAAAATTTGATGACCATTGGATCGGCTGAGATCAAGCCAAAGTTCCAATACAATTTCATGATGATCGATGTAAATCGAGGATTTTGTAAATTGAGGTTTAAACTTTTGAGAAAGACTTCACAACCTTGAAAACAAAAACTCTTTCATTTTGCATATCCTTGCACATTTAATATTTGTAATAGATTAGTAGTGTATGCATTTTTTTTTATTAGGCTCTTATTTTCGAATGTAGATGCAGTACTTAAACGACAAATGTGTTTTAATGTTTTGAAGTAATATTTATGTGGCAATGTGTGGTATGTGCAAATTTTTAAAAAAAAAAATATTTTTCTTAACGGGTCGGGTCCAGTTAAGATACGGGTGTGACACGACACGACCCGTTAAGATAACAGGTTTTACACCAACATGACAGACACGACCCATTTGCCAGACCTAGTGGTTGCAGCCGAAGCCACCTTTAACTTGTATGGATACATTCATTGCCATTGTTATTGTCTGTTTTTGATACTTTTAGAGTAAGGTGCTTAGCTTGTTCTTTCTGAACTAGATCAATTAATTTTTTCCTTAATCATATAGACAAGCATTGATCAACTCCAAAACTATAAGCTGGTCGGGAGCTACAATGTGCATCCAGTATATGGAGAGACAAACAAACATATAGGTGCAACTTCACTCCGAAATCTGTAAACCAAAAAGAAAGTGAAGAATTAGTATTAAATCAAAGTGAAGAATTAGTATTAAATTTCGTGCAAAGAAGATATGAAACCATGCTAGAGAGACAACTACTGGTCTAAAAGGTTTAAGTTCTTATAGAATAGGCAATGTAAATCAAGCTTATAAAGAAAGAGTTAATATTTTTTTATCTTTGTAAATTATAGAAAAGATTTCATGAAGAAAATGTAAGATTGCCTCACGTGAGTGTGTTTGCCACATCATATTTGTCTTATATTAAATAAGAAATAGAATTATACATGTATTAGGAAACAAATAATATTATGTTACTTATATTTTAGTGGGAATAGAACTCTGAAAGAGTGGTTTTAAACCAATCACATCGTGGATGACAGTTTCCTTAATAGGAGGAAATTTTCAACTATTGTAGATATATATGTTTTGGTCTCTCCTCTCATGATCTATCGTTCATATTGAGAAGTTCGTCCTATTAAAAACTGAACACGAGATTGTAGAGAGGAGAAGGCTGACTTTAACTTGGAATGATGAATTCTTCAAGTAAGTTTTACTGATTGTTTCCATAGAACCAATTCTATATATATATGATTATGATATTAATTGTAGTTACTTGTATTTAATTGCTTTAGATTCTTAATTGAAAACACTTACAGAAAAATCAGCCAATTATGGATCCAAGTTTATTATAAATTTTAGGAGAATGCTACATATTTAAAATGATGATTAATTAGTGAGAAAATGCTACATATTATTTGGAGGTGATGATGAAAGGCATCTCTATGAAAGAAAATATGTTCATTGTCACCGTGACATTGTAGTTCAATAAGATAACAAACAAGGATATGCATGTGTAAGACTCTCTATACGACTTTACATTATTATATTAAAACACCATGATGATTCTGAATTCATTTCATATAAGTTGTTTACAAATTAGCATCCATTTTTCAAAATGACCTATATATCTCTATATTTAAAAAGTGAAAAAATGAAAAATTCCAATAACTAAAAAGGGATGAAGTGGAGCCCCACCCGTGCACTCTCCACTCTCTTCCTGTGGAAGAGTGCAAATATCACCCACAACCCTAGTCCATATAAATACGACTCATATCTTTTGACAGACTAGCACAATAGCATTTCCGTGCTGACCAGAAGTAACCTACTAGTATCGAAAGAGAAAAAAAAATCGATCATGCAACTATTCAAAGATACCAATCGAGTGTCGTGCATACAGTCTCTCTCACAAGGACAGGCTGCAGTGCCGTAGTGGCTTTTCCATAGGGGTCCCCTGCATGCATGGACCATTTTTTTTTTTTTTTCACTCGGAACATCCAGTAGGGTACTTACAAGTTGTAGGGTTTTGTTCTAGTGGGTCATGATATACAACTTAAAAGGGAACAAATATAGTCATTTGTAGGGCAAATATTGTGATCTACGGGACATGGAACGGAAGTTTGAAAGTTAAGGGTGTGGAGGCTCTTTGTCTTTTATAGATGATGGTATTTTGCACTTTCTCCGTATAAGAACCGACCCATTATTTTGGAATGTTTCAATAACTCCCAAAAATTGTTGGCCCTTTGTTGGCCACTTTATGTATTGTTTTTCTTCCCTATCACTGTATCATAATATCAAAACATTTATAACGAAGTCAAATCTACAAAACGGTGATAAGACGTACCAGTCGTGATAGAACATGAGCCACGCCGCACTGAACTTTGCCACTACCATATACGACGGTGAAAAGCAAAGACCCTAAAAAGAGAGTTAAAATATGTTATTCATATCATATTTTTATATCATATTTCTATACCACCTTAGGTGGTACCACATTATTTAAAAAATTTGCAAAACCCAAAAAAATGGAGGAGAAAGACTCCTCGTATATCACAATCATAATTTAATTAACTAGTTTTTCTTAATTATTAGTTTATTAAATAATAAACTAAATTTAAAAATCTGATTAATTCTAATGATGTGGTTGTCCATATCAGATGCCACCTAAGGTGGTATAAAAATGTGGTACAAAAACATGGTATGAATAATATTACTCAAAAAAAAAATATACTCTTTAAATTAAACATTACTATTATCAATCATATAGAAAATTGACAAATTTGAGCGAAGTAGGTGAATCAAGGTGAAATTAGCATAAAATGCAGGAGAAAAAGAACCTTTTTTTTACTGATTTCGGATTAAAAAAGATCTGCAATTCCAAGGGTTTTTGAAGAAATTTTTTCTCACACCTTCCTCATGCTCGTGCATATGCAGCTGCTGCTGCTGTCCATCACAGTCTTGCGCCACCCTGATTTTTGCTACTGGGACATCTGATCTAGTAAGGAGATTTTTCGAGGTTGGAGTGAGCAGTTGCCACTTTTGCCATCAAATAGGTCCGCCACTGATTGTCAATACTATGCTCACATTACAATAAACATGATATAAATAAATTATTAGCTTAACTGTCATCAATAATGTATCTAATACTGTATATTGATACTTAATATTAAAAACTCGTATCATATGTGTGTATGTATTGTATGTGTATGAAATGAAGATACAGCAATAGTCTTGCTCTTATGCACAACACGTGGATGATAGGGGGCTATAGAAAGCAGAACCCTCATCATGCTCCATTGCAAAGTATCTTTGATCTTGAAGTGAATGCAAAGCAAATAATAGATGCCACTTTCTCCAACTTATTAGTGGGTTGACATTTATTTTTTACTCGTTTTGAATATATTTGTGGTTTGACTGGGAGGCTTAGTTAATTGGGTATCTCCTCCAATTAAAATTGGTACATTCTTAATTGAACAACCAACTAATGAGAAACTCATGAGAGGGGGAGGTGGAAAAGAAGTCCAACAAGCTATGATATCTTAATTGGAGTAGAGAAAAAGATAATTACATTCTTTGTATTATTTTGGATGGTTGTCTAGGTCAATACTCAAAGTACATCAATTGATAGGGAAACTAACATTAGACATTAACTTGTCACTTAACACTACGGTTTAATGATATTCCTCTTCACTTAAGTGAGAAGTCTTAAATTAGATTCTTGTGCAAAGGCAAATTCGAATCACATTATTGCTAGCCCATTATGAGGCTTAGCCCGCTCTCCCACGCCCTTAACTATAGATAATATATAATATCATTTGTTAAAAAAAACACTAGACATTAACTTGAGGATGACGATGGTCATAATTAACCCTAGTGCTTGAGTCAAAACACAAGACCTCGTATATTTGTTCAAAAACGCTAACAATACCGGCAAGGATATCTTAGACAATGACATGGATTTGAGCCTATAGAAACATGCATCAATTAGTCTAAGCAATTTGCAGCACGGAAGCATGCGCATTGGCAGTGTTCTAGTAAATCTGAAAGTTTGAATGGTAGAAGCCAACAAGAGATATAGATACGTAAATATCTATGTGCATGTTAAGTTGCTCACGAACGTACTCTCCAGTCATATTAAGAACAAGGGAATAATCGAAGCTTATCACCATCTAGTAATATACTTCTTCACTAGTAAGTGAAAAGCCTCAGGTTGAACATTGATAACACTAGCGTTTTATATTTATGTTGAGTTAGACACTTCAATATGTTTTGGCCATTGTGTGAGCCAGCCAAATCTTTCATTCCCTTAGAGTAGAAAATCTCGTTCTCTTAGAATAGAATATCGTTGTAAAAAAAACAAAAAAAACAAAAAAAACATGGTTGTACTTGCTTACAAGCTTGAATATCCAACTCCAATAAGCATGAAAGAAGTGAAATTATTTTGCAGCAAGATAAGATAGTGCTGAAGAATTGTGGGCAGAATTCAAAGGATAAAGTGGTCGTTAAGCCAACCCAATGAACTCCAAACTGAAACTATGGGTCAAGGATTTTAGTTCATAGAACTGGACTATGCTTGGGTGAATTTGATGGCCCAACCCACTTTCAAACTGGGAACCTGACTGATAATGAAACTAGTATTTGATATTTATGTTGTCATATTCGAATGGTTGGTCCAAAGCCTGAAAAATAGGCTGGCACCACCAAAATCCACTCCAGCCGAGCCGAATAGGTTGGCACCCAGCCCAAGCCAGTTTGTAGGTCGGTCCAAAAAGTGCTGAGCAATGTCTCGGGCTATGTGACATCACGCTGGCGTCAACATAGCATCGCATAAACCCACTGATTTTTTTTTTAGTGTCAAGCGCTTGCTCCCAACAGAAAAAAGACAGCGGGGTCCGTCGTTTCAGCGCAATAAAGTGGAGCGGGGAGATGACATGTGGCGCCTCTTCGGCCGTTGGATTTCTAACGGCTAGTTTTATGGACTGGTGGATTTCTAACGGTAAAAAAAAATTTGAAAATCAAACCCAATAGCTAGTGACGTGGCACGTTCTGAGCCATTCGATTCCTAGATCAACGGTCCATTATTTTCGGCCAAAAAACAAAAAATAAAATAAAAAAGAAAGCAAACGGTCAGAATTATGACTATTGGACACGTGGCCACACGTGGCCGAATCTGGGTTGTTGGATTTCAATCTTTTTCAAATCCAACGGTCCAGATTAATTAACTTAGTAAAAATTAATAAAAAATTACAAAAAAATTGTTTAAAAATACGAAAAAAGAAAAAAAATTATTATTTTTTCTTATAAATACCTAACCATCATCTTCCACCTTATACCACATTTCAATATTTTCAACACTTTCAACCAAAGCTTTCATATACTTTTCTGTGAAAAAAATGGCCACGTGAAAGCTCATCGAAGATGTTACGTTATGTCAATGTTGGGTTCAAATTACTCATGACCTGATTACAGGTAATGAGATGCAGTTGCGAGAACTGTGGAGTAAAATTACTACAGCGTTTTGCGATAGGCTTGGAAAAGACACAAGAAGTAGTCAAGGTCTTCAAGGTCGTTGGGAAAAACTCAACAACTCGCTTACTTGTTGGAAAAATGCTCTCTCTCATGCTTCCACTAATCTAAGTAGTGGAAGAAGTTTAGCGGATCATGTGACAATATATTTATTTATTTATATGTATTCCACCCGCATCAATATTTTAATTTATTTATTTGTATTACACCCGCATTTTATAATATTGTCTTATCCCACATTTTATAGACACTACAAGCACAAGCATTCTACAATGCGAACAACAACAACAAATCATTCACTAGATGAGAATGCTGGGATGTTGTCAAAGATTGTCCCAGATACAAACTTGTGCCAACCGGTCCAGAAGTTGTCATGCACGACATCCCTCTACACAGTTCTCCAGAAGCACACCCGGCAGAACAGGAAGACGACACATTTGAGGAGCGGGAAGGGATGCCTGAAGAAGTGTCGGAGCCGACTCGTCGGTCCCAAATACAAACTTGTGCCAACCAGTCCAGAAGTTATCATGCACGGCATCCCTCTACACAGTTCACCAGAATAAGACCCAACCGAACATGAAGACGACACATTTGAAGAGCGGGAATGGACGCTTGAAGAAGTGTTGAAGCTGACTCGTTGGTTCCTAATGCTTCAAGGTAAAAAGGCGGCAAAGAAAAAAAGGAGTTCTTCCAAGAATGACTACACAAAATATATGGACGAACTTGTTCGTCAAGGTGAATTGAGCATGGCACGGGAAGCGGCTAGAGATAAGGCAAAAGCTGCTACTATGCAAGCAATTTTAGCAGCTACTCAGAGACATGATGCGGCTAATGAGAGACAAAGAGAAATACTTAATCAATAAATGGAGATGCTTAGAGAAGAAAGGATGGCTCAAGCAGATCGTGACAATATGAACAAGCATCTAGAAGGAATGTCTCCAAATTCTAAATTTTTTTGGACATCGGGAAAAGATGACATGGTGCAAAGGAGGCATGCAAGAAATGAGGGAACAAGTGGAGCGGGTTCTAGCTACACAAATCCTAGCAACCAAGATCCTAGCACCACATATCCTAGCTCCTTAGACTTTTTATATAATTTCTACTTTATTTTTGTACTTTATGTAATTTCGTATTTATTTTTAGTACTTTATGTAATTTCTTATTTATTTGTAGTACTTTATGTAATTTCGTATTTACTTTTAGTTCTTTATGTAATTTCTTATTTATTTTTAGTACTTTATTTAAACACACCAAATAAAATTACATAAACACATCAAAATAAAATTACATAAACACACCAAATAAAATTGCATAAACACGCCAAATAAACTTACATAAACACAACAAATAAAATTACATAACCTCACCAAATAAACTTAAAAAAACAAACCAAATAAACTTAAAAAAACAAACCAAATAAAATTACATAAACTCACCAAATAAAACATACATAAACACACCAAATAAACTAAGAGCTTTATTCTTCTTCCACAAGCTCCTTTTAAGTTTCTTCACCTTGTTTCAATCCCCACTGGTGCTCAATCAAGTCACTTTGATGGCTTAAGTGCATGTATGATCGTTGCATTGCAGTGTATCGATCAATGATCAATTGATTGTAATGTCCATCTCTTTCCAATGGCTCGTGTTGCACGGGATCTTCGGTGCGGTCATGAGCACAATAAATATGTGTTTTGGAGTTGGTCATCGTGTCCGGCACGTATTCATTGATGGCATCATAATCATACTCATCTTCCACATGAAGGGAAATTTATGAGATTTCATGTGGGATTTCTAGTGACTAGCATGCATATACAATTCAAAATTTATATACGAAAGCAACGGAAGCATGTTAACAAATAATATCAAAGCTCTAGTCATGTAAATCCCCTTCAAGGTTCATAGGTTTATGTAATATGCATAAAAAACAAACTTATATGAGGACAAAGTTTAGGAGTAGTTGTATACCTCTTGATCTAGATCTTAGACCAAGGATGGACCACCTCCAAGACCTTTTCTCCTTGAAGTCCTTGAGCCTAGCCTCCTTCCTTGTCTCCTCCACTTTGTTAGTATGAGTGCTCCTAGGTTCTCTTCAAGTTTCCAAGATTGAAAACCTCTAAAGATCCTCACCCACTAGTGTAGTGAGAAGGATGAAGGAATAACCAAAGGGGTGAAAAAGATGATTAGCTAAATTCCCCCTAAGGTGGCCGGCCCTTTGAGAGTGTTAGAGAGATATTTCTTTTTTCTCTTTTGTTCTTTAAACACTTCAAAAAAAACCCTTATGAAAACATTTGCTATAAAGTTCCTTTTATAGCCAAAGAGACCTAGCCAACAACTTGACTACATATCTCTCATTTTCACTCTATATGGCCGGCCCCTTTAGTGTTGTTTGGGTTTTGGGCTTTTATTTATTTCAAGTCATCCAATGTTTGAATAAAAGCCCAATGGGCCCAATTAAACCCGAACGTTTCTTTAAGTCCAAAACGATCTTATATCACCTTTTATGATTTCTTTAGACTTTCTAATTAATCACAACACTTAATTAATCCAATTAATTATTTCCATCATCCATTAATTACTCACTACAAGAGTGTATTGGTGAACAATCGTTTTAGGTTCTAATTAGCAAGGCAGTGAGGTGATTGGCACCAATCCAATTGATTATAGTTAATCCAATCACTTAGTGAATTAAAACTTACTTTTAATTCACCTTCTTCTTTGACGACTACATTTAATCATCTAGAAGAACTCACAAGCCATGAGTGACATCTAACCATATATCATGGCTACCCAAGCTAATGTAGAAGTTGTTCAGAGAACCTATTCAGTTTGAATTACAATGTAATTCGATCCTTCTATAAAACAATACTCTCAATCACATCACTAGGGTATGGATATATTATGTCAAACCCCTAATGTGATTATTCCTTCTTATATGATTCAATTGAGTCGTATAGGAACGCTTTCCTTTATTACGCTCGATACTTTGGCCGAAGATTCCCGAATCATATCTTAGAGTATTCATCCTCTCATAACGAGGATTAGAGATTCCTTGTTGAACATTCACTTGCCTTCATGACTAAGTGGCTTAACCCCAACTATGCAGTGGACACTATGATAGAGTGACTTTGACATAATCAAAGATCAAGTACTTAACCACAAGACAACGATGATGTCTCAGGTTAAAGGACTACTTACATTATTCCAACCATTAGAGTTACTTGTTTGACATGTGAGTAGACCTCCATGCAAGTACTCTCGTTCGATTGTGTTCAGTGAACTCATTCCCTTAATGAGCACCTACATACTTGTCTTAGTGTCACTACACGAATGGGATGAGACTTTCCATCCTTCTAATTGAAGCGGACACAGTATGTACCGGTCTATGCATTGTCAGTATCCCTCCGACAATTTTATGACCAGGAACCTTTTTGGACATAATGGTTATGTGAAGAAGGTCTCTGTAGTCTAACATCATTAGATTACTTCTTCAATCGATCAATTGTCCATGGATTCACTATTTAGGACATTTATCGTTTATAGAGATAGTCCTAATTAGTATCTTTGCCATTTGATGTATAAGATTCATCTATACATCCATTTATTGTCCTGAAAGGTTTCTTCTAAAGATTGACTTTCAGGGCATATTTCCAACACCACAATCATGTTGTGGACAATGATACACGTCATCATGATGGATCGAATAGCCTCGACATTAAACATTATGGCAGTAGCCTTGACAATCGCCCAACGAGCTTGCATGATACCAAAACAACGCTCCACATCCTTCCTACACCCCTCTTGACAGTTTGTGAATTATTTTTCTTTTTCACTTTGTGGACGTGGCACTGTTTTGACAAACGTTGTCCACCTTGGGTAAATGTCGTTTGCTAGGTAGTATGCTCCTTTGTATTTATGGGCATTGACCCAATATGTGACTTTCTGTGATTTTCCTTGCAGCACATTGCGAACACTGGAGATTGGGCAAAGACATTAAAGTCATTTTGAGCTCCTGGAACACCAAAAAAAGCATGCCAAATCCATGTATCAAATGAAGCCACCGCTTCCAAAATGATACTTTGGCTCATTTTCTGTCGTCATAAGCTCTTTGCCACGCACTTGAACATTGTTTCCAGGTCCAGTGCATACAGTCGATGTTTCCAATCATGCCAGGAAAGTCTTGCATCTCACCCTTTTTCAAAAGCCTTCGTAGGTCCATTGTCATAGGTTTCTAGAGGTACTCATTGTTGTACAAGGCTTCGATTGCGGAGCAAGACCTCATCAGGGACTCCAAAACAGTTGATTTTCCCATCCTCGCTATCCCATCCACTTGATCTACAGATGTTACATATGCAAGCATCCGCAAAGCAACAATAATTTTTTGCTCAGGAAGAAGACATAGAACATGAAAAGCATCATCTTTTTGCACAAAGTATGGATCATGGTTGCAAATAGCAATCATGATTTTGTTGAACATATTTCGTTGCATTATAAAACGACGTCTAAATATATGATCAAGGAATAAACTGTTAGGGATAAAATAATCTTCCAAGAGATATTTACCTCATCTTTCCTTCTTTCTATCCAAGTGTACGGCACGTCTGGGTTTGGATATCTGACCCACAGCTTCCATGGCACGACAGGAATGTGAGGCTCTCTGCCTTCTATGTTCATCATCCTCATCTTCTTCCATTGCAAAAGCCTCATCTCCACCATCCTCGAGATTGAACAATTCTTCATGTCCTGCCAACAATTTTTTATGTTGCTCATCGATTTCATACAATCTCCTTGAAGAAGACATTATAAGAACTCAAGATTTAAAAACGATGAAGAAGGATTCTAAGCTAAATGATTGAGTTTGGTGTATGAATTAGGATGGATGTAGGGTTTATATGGACAAAAAAAAAGGATGAGGTTCTGCATAATACCACATGGCACTACGTGATTGGTTGAAAATCTTATCGAAATCTAGGCTAAATTATTGTAAATAGATAGTGACACGTGGTGCGTCGAGATTGGTTGAAAATCTTATCGGAAAACTATCAACAAAATAGTACTTTCGGATAATGACATGTGGCGTGACAAGATTGGTTGAAAATCTTGTTGAAATCTTAGCTAAATTATTGTAAACAAATAGTGACACGTGGCGCGTCGTGATTGGATGAAAATGTTTTCAGAAATCTATTCACAAAATAGTACTTTCGGATAATGACACATGTCGTGACAAGATTGGTTAAAAATCCTATCCGAAATTAAAACTAAATTTTTATTATTATTTTATATAAAAAAATAAAAATATTTTATATAAAAAATAATAATAATATTTTAATGGTCTAGGTGCCAGCGTATTTTTGAGGGGTGGAGATGCATTTGTGCCAGCACATTTTTTAAACTTTGTGCCAGGATATTTTTTAGGGGTGGAGATGCATTTGGCCAATTACTGTTCATTGGGGTCAATCACTATTCATTTGAGTGGATTAAATGGGCTGGGTGCCAGTGCATTTTTAGGGGTGGACTTGCTTTTAGCAAAAACAATTATACACCAACAATGGCGTAGTCAGGAATTATTTGGTGGGTGTGATAAGTTAAAACTACTACGAAATCAAATTTTAATCTTTTATTGCCTACATACTTTATATACTAGTAAACCTGAAAATATTAATTTTATTATTTTTGAACAATCAATATTATTTACAATAAAAAGGGCGGGGGGGGGGGGGGGGTGAGAGAGTGAGCTAAGCCTCACAATGGGCTAGCAATAATGTGATTCAAATTCGCCTTTGGCGAAAATCGAACCTAAGACCTCTCACTTACTATTGACTTCTAGCCTTCAAAACTTTCAAGTGAATAAAATAAGGAACCATTTGTGGTATGAAAGTTTTAATTTATTACTTTTAAATTATAATATTGGTTAAATTGATGAGTTTAGTTGATATTTATTAGCTCTTATTTTCCTGAAAAAGCAGCCTTAAGATTCAAAATTTTCATTTGCTAAGTGGAATATGACAATTAAAAATCATAATATAGTCGAAAAGGTTAATATTTTTAAGCTTAAAAGAACCAAAACTCTCTCTCTACTATAGCCTAAGGGAGCTTTAGCTCTGCTAGTGTACACGAAGCAAATGGTTTGAACTCAGGATGCAAAAAGTTGAAGAGGATATAAGAAAGATGAATTTCTAATAAAACAAAAAACAAAAAACAAAAAAAAAAACAAAAAAAGAAGAAGAAAAGGTTTCAATGCTAACCAAGGAAGAAAATATCGATAATATCGGCGATATATCGCCGATATTATCGGTTTTTCCCCAAACCGATATTTTAAGTGGTATCCAAGGGGTTTTCGTCAAAATATCGCTATATTAGCGATAATATCGCGATATTTTTTTAACGGTGCAATCGGAGAAGAACGCCGGAGATGGTGTGCCTATTCCCGAGCCGATTTCGTCCCAAAAACCTTGCAAAAACACGATTTTGAACTTCGATTTCACATATAAGGTTCAAATTTCACGCATGCAAGAGGTAATCAACATAGGGTTTAGTCGGTCAGAGTGCTGAATTTCAATGGAATCTCACCTGAAAACTTGGGTGTGCCTGGGTGTGGGTGCGATCGGGGAAGCCGAGCTTCCTCTGCGCGTCACCGTGCTTCCCAGAGACGGAGGAGAGGAAGGGAGAGTTCAGGAGGGTGGTGGAGATGATGCGCTGGCATCGGGGTGGACGGATTTGGGTGTGCCTGGGTGTGGGTGCGATCGGGGAAGCCAAGCTTCTTCTGCGCATCGTCGTGCTTCCCAGAGACGGAGGAGAGGGAAGGAAAGTTCAGGAGGGTGGTGGAGATGCTGCGCTGGCATCGTGGTGGACGGATTTTGGTGTGCCTGGGTGTGGGTGTGTTCGGGGAAATGGAGTGAGAGAACGAGAGTTCGAGAGAGAGATAAAGTTGAGAACTGAGAGAGAGTGAGGGGTCCGAGAGGGACTCGGGAAAAGAGAGAGAGATAGGGTGAGGGTTAGTGGGCTGCCACGTGGCAGCGTGACAGAGAGTGAGAATCAAGATGGAGGGTCCAGATTAAATTAGGATAAATGACTCAATTGCACAATTTATATAATTTCAGAAAAAGAGTGAAAATATAAATTAATCTGGGGGTCCAGATTAGATTAGGATAAAGGACTCAATTTCAGGGAAAAAGTGAAAATATATAATTTCAGGGAAAGAGTGAAAAATTTGCCAGCTCGCTATATAATCAACTTAAATCAGTTAAATCCATCATGCAATGCATTTCCTTCCAATTTTTTGTGATAAACTAATAGATAATTGACTAAATAAACATCCTGCAAAGTTTCAATAAAAATTTCCAAGTTTTTCTTACAATTTCCGTGGTTTCCATGTAATTTTTATCGATATCGATATTATCCCGATATTTCCATCGATATTTCCGTGTTTTCGGACTACCGATATTTCCGATATTACCGATATTTTCTTCCTTGATGCTAACTAATGGATTAATTACTAAAACCAATATGAGTAGTGTTAACCACCATAGATGACCTTGATTATGTATCTGTGAGGAAGAAGAAGATTCGAAGAGAGGGAGAAAGAAGGAGATATTTCTTGTATTACTTAACTTCCATGTTATTACAACACACTTGTATTTATAAGCAACAAATCCTAACAACCTTCTCTAACTAACTCTCCATATGAATGACAAGTGTCATAATCTCTAACCATTGAATATTTCTTAACATCCCCCCTCAAGATCATGGTTGGGGATACCAAGCATGAGATTGCTGCAATGAGTTCGAAACAAAGGTGCACTAAAACCCTTAGTAATGATATCTGCAAACTGCTCCCGAGAGGACACAAACTGCACTCCAAGTTGTTTCTTAGCAACTCATTCTCGAATAAAATGCACATCAACTTCAATATGCTTGGTTTTCTAATGTTGCACATGGTTCAAAGAGAGTGCAATCGTAGACAAGTTTTCACAAAACAACACAGGTGGTGCAATTGTCTGAATCTGCATAAATGAAAGTAGTTGTTGAATCCAATCAAGCTCAGCTGAAGTAGTGGACATTGCACGATATTCTGCCTTTGTGGATGAACGTGAAACCGTTTGTTGTTTCTTAGAAGACCAGGAAATCGAATTGGATCCCAGAAACACAACCAGACCTGTTGTCGACCTACGATCATTTGGGTTTCCAGCCCAATCAGCATCACTAAAGGCTTTTAAGACTAACTCTCCTTTGGAATAAGTAATCACATGATGTATCATACCCTTTAGGTATCTGAGTATGCATTTGACAATAGTGTAGTGTGACACCATTGGGTTCTGCATGAACTGACAGACTTGGTGCATTGAAAAAGCAATATTAGGCCGTGTGAATGTGAGATATTGGAGAGCACCTACAATGTTGCGATATGAAGTAGGATTGTTGTAAGGAACTCTATCATCTTTGAGAAGTCTATTGTAGGGTAAGCAATGTGTCTCACAAC
Source organism: Malus fusca (assembly GCA_035220775.1). NCBI lineage: Eukaryota > Viridiplantae > Streptophyta > Magnoliopsida > Rosales > Rosaceae > Malus > Malus fusca. Next base: position 46,202,764 of record CM069073.1, on the reverse strand, counting down.
TTTTATAACCATACATCTCAATTGTGTGCAGCAAATCCTCTACATACTTAGACTGAGACAAGAACAATCCAGATTGAGTGGAACTAATTTGAATACCAAGAAAATAATGCAAATCCCCTATGTCCTTAATATCTGACTCAGATGTGAGAGATTGAATAACATTGTGAATGACACTTGAAGAGCTCCCTGTGATTATAATGTCATCTACGTAAAGAAGTAAAATCACAGTATAACTACCAATTCTCTTCACAAATAAAGAAGAATCTGAGTAGGTTGATTGAAACCCAATTGTAGGCAGGAAGGCAGTGAACCTCTCATTCCATGAACGTAGAGTTTGCTTCAAACCATATAGAGACTTATGAAGTTTACAAACTAAATGAGGATTCTGTGCATATTCAAAACCAGGTGGTTGAGACATGTACACTTCCTCCTGCAACAAGCCATGCAAGAATGCATTTTTTCACATCGAGTTGTCTAGTTTCCAGCCATGATGAGCAGCTAAAGCCAAAACCAATCGACCAGTAATAGGTTTAACCACCGGGCTAAAGGTTTCTCCATAATCCAATCCTGGTTCTCGACTGAACCCTTTGGCTACCAACCTAGCTTTATGTCTGGCAATAGTCCCATTTGAGTTTTTCTTGATTTTAAAGACCCACTTGCATCCAACTAAGTTCTTATGTGAAGGAAACGACACCAAAGACCAAGTACCCTGATAATAAAGAGCCCCAATTTCTTCATGCATTGCTTTAAGCCAAACTAGAACCTTAGAGCAACTCCACCCTAAGCACATAGGCTGGTCCAAAGTGGGAAAAATAGGTTGGCACCCCTTAAAAACCCTACAATCCATCTAAATAAGTTGGCACCCAACCCAAGCCAGTCCATAGGCCGGCCCAAAATGTGCTGAGCTAGAGACCAGCCTACATGACACCAACTGACATTAGCCATTTGAAATCCTTTATTTTTTTTTTTTTTTTTTTTTGCGGAGAATGAGATGTTCGGCTTGACTGCGACTGTTTGTCTGCGGTGGTAGCAGACGATGGGCTGCCTTAGTCTCTGCCACCACATCCGACTGATATTCCAACCTGCTAGAATTTCCAATCCGAACGCTTTTTGAATCGAGGTTGGAGACTCGAGACATCGAAAGAATGAGTGTTCCAAGTAGAATATGAACTGAATTGAAAAGCATACAATTGAAAAGGTGGTTTGGTACATGCAACGAAACAGAAGCAACTGCTCAAAAAGTGAATAAGTTTGTCAAATTTTGAGCCACGACATCACAAATGGTGCCGAAGGCGGAGATAACGGCAATAGTGGAGTCGGAACCGAAGGCATGAGCTGGTGGTGGTATAATGGCGAAGAGGATAATGGTGGTGATGATAATGAAGGTGCCGGTGGTAAGGGATGAGAATGGTAGAAATGAGTGGGGATTAACGACATGGGTGGTGGGTTAACGTGCTCTGGTCTGCTTCATTGGAAAAGCATTTTTTAGGAGTTTAGAAACTGTAAAGTCAGAAATTAAAAATCAAATTATTTTATAATAAAAACTAATAATAATATAATAAAATTGACTAGGCTATTTAGTTTTAGGGGTGGAGATGCATTTGGCCTATTACTGTTCATTATGGTCTATCATTGTTCACTGAGTTGACTAAATGGGCTGAGTGCTGGCGCATTTTTTTAGGGGTGGACTTGCTCTTAAGTGCAGCCTTGTATGAAGTAGGTTCAACCGAAGACAAATCCACAGCCATAAATTCATCTAGAAATATCAATAAGGCATTTTTCTTCATGATGCCACACTTACTTCTAGTCTGCATAAGATGCATGTTGAGTGGAGCAATGGGGAGAACCACTTGAAGGCTTTCAAGATCAAACAAAGGATCCACAGGGAGTGGGGATGATTCACTTACAGTGCCAGTAATGGACTCAAGAATATCAAAAGGTACAGAACTATGGGATGGTGAAGGAATAGACACGGGTTGTGAACTATGGTTAACAGAAGGACTTGATAGATTCTATGATGAATGTGAATGTACTGGTGTTAAAGAATGAGACACTAGAATATTGTTAAGTTGAAACTAATGGTGGTGGAAGAGTAACACTAGGGATAGGAGTAGTAGAGACATGTGTAGACTGGTTTAACAAACTAGAATAAGGAAACTCTAGTTCATTGAAAAATGTATGTCTAGAAATATACACCTTGTGTTTGAGAACATCAAAACATATGTATTCTTTATATTGAGATGTATAACCAAGAAACACACATTTAGTAGTGTTACCTTGCAGTTTAGAAATGTTGTAAGGTTGCAGTAAAGGAAAGCATGAACAACCAAATACTTTCAGATGAGATATAACTGGTAGTTTGTCAAACAATAATTGAAATGGAGATTTGTTGTGTAAAAATGATGAAGGCAATCGGTTAATAAGATACATAGTAGTTTTACAGGAAAATGACCAAAACTGGGAAGGAAGTTTGGCATGTTGGAGCAAGGTTATGGCAGTTTCAACAATATGTCTATGTTTCCTCTCAGCTAGACCATTTTGTTCAGGGGTATAGGGACATGACTTGTGATGAATAATGCCCTTAGTTTGCATGAATTGGTGTAATTAATGATTGACATACTCTCCAACTCCATCAGTTTGCAAAATTTTAACAGAAGTTGAGAATTGAGTTTGAACAAATGCACAGAAGGAAACAAATGACGCAAAGAAGTTGGATTTATTAACAAGAGGAAATAACCAACAAAATCTAGTATATTAATCAATAAGGGTAACATAGTACTTAAAACCATCCATTGAAGTACATGGTGCAAGACCCCATAGGTCACTGTGAACACCCTTAAAGGGAACAATGGACTGATGAAACCTAGATTCAAATGGAAGCTTAGTGAACTTGCCTTCTAAACAACTAGTACATAGTGCAGGATTAACATCTTTAGCATAAGATATGGCTGCATTTTGAAGTACTAAAGAGACAGTAGAGTTAGATGGATGACCTAAACGACTATGCCAAAGATTAGAGTACAAGTCTTCCAAAGCATGCAATAGCTTGATGCATGGTTATCTGTGATCAAGCAAGTGAAGGGATATGATAGAGACCATTACTGCACTGTCATTTGTACAAGATCCTCCATGTGGCTTTGTCCTGAATCCAAAAACAATAAGCATTGAAAATGAGCTAGCAATTATTGTCAAGACAAATCTTGTGAACTAAGAGCAAGTTATGAGATAATTGTGGGACATATAGTATGGAATCGAGTTTAAGTGGATGAACTAAAGGTTTGATAATACTACTACCAATGTGAGACACTTTCAAACCTTAGCAAGCCAAAATTAAGGTGTAGCTTGGGGATAGATAGACTGAGATGATTGAGAGAGCATAGTGTTCATGGCATGCATTAGAGTCTGTGAAGTAGATGATGTGGAAGCATAAGGATAGCCATCCATAGGCGCAGATAGAGCATAGGACACATGAGATTGAGAAAACTGAGGTGCACCAATGTAATTAGGACCATTTTCATTGTAGAAACAAAACCATGTGGAGTGATTAAGTCTGCCACAGATATTACAGCCTTGTCTTGGTGGTGGTTTAGTTCCACAAAAGGTAGTAGAATGACCAAATGTATTACACAATTGGCAAATGACTGAAGCAGAAAAAGATCCACCACTTCGAGAACTGCCAAGTACACCAGATGCAAAAGTGGGATACACAGTGTATGACCCTTCTGCTTGTTGTGATTAGACTGTTTATAGCCACCAGAGAAGTAAGAGGATTGGCCAGTAGAGGGTCCATAGTTGTTATGAAACTGGTGCTGAGGTTGCACATTGATAGTTTTTGTCTCAGTGGAAACATTGTTGGCTACCATTGCAGAAGGAAACTGTGATTGCACACTTGTTTCAACAACCAACTCCTCAGCTAGAAGTTGACCTGAAATCTTTAAGAGAAATAACACTTTCACGCCCCCCTTATAAGTGTCCTAAAAGTGTTGCACTCAGATGGTAAGCCATTCAAGGCAAGAATCACAATGTCTTTATCAGCAAAGTGTACACCAGCAGCTGAGAAATAGTCTCGAGCTTCTTTGATTCTTTGAAGGTACTATGACATGGAATCTGACCCATTTTTAATAGTTTGAAGGTTGGATTTCATCTGAAAAATACTTGTTCGAGAGACAGTAGAAAATTTTTCTTTCAGTCTTGTCCACAAATTTTGAGCATTAGTGCTACCAATTGCACAAGAAACATTGATAAAAGATAAGGTAATAGTGATCAACTGCATTAATGCCCGATCATGCATATTCCAGACAATATATGTATTGTTTTCAACTTGCGTGGAAGAATTAGGGATAACATTTTCAACACTAGATGCAGCAGAACAATTAACCAATCTAATGGGACATGGATTATCATAATTATGCACAGATGAAAACCCGATAATTTGAACTAAACTTTAGGAAATGTAATACCAATTACGAATGCATCAATTAAACTAATGTCTGCAATAATTTTGAATTGAACTTCCACTTAGCCTAAGCGCGATCTTATTCGGGTGTAATGTGTTAGAATAAGTCGTAGAGTTTCAACCGTTAAATAATCTAATGCTTGCAATAAGCTTATGGGTGGGCTTGATTCGGGTCAGACTGGTTTATTCTAAAATGTGAGCCAAACCGAAGGCTTTACTCGGTTCGGCTTTACTCGGCTCGGTTCCTGTTCAATTCTACCGGTTATTGGGTTTAAACTTTTCCCATTTAATTTTTTTTTTCAACCTCAAATTTTCATCCAAAAATGAAAAATGTCCAACAAAAACAGAAAGATGACTGTAATAGACAGAGAGAGGGAGAGTTGAGGTTTGGGCCTACACAAAAGGGTTGGGTTTTGAAGTTGGGCTTCAGATGAGGTCCAATAATACACCATGAAATTATATTTATAAACAAATCAGTCCGGTTTGGTTTGGTTTAACGTTTAAAGAGATACGGAAATCAAAACTGGTTACATGGGCTAAGTTTGATTTTTGGTCTGGATTCGGTTTTTTGTTTGTCAACTTAGGGGGCGTTTGTTTGCCCTCCTTAACTCTCATTGGACTAGACTGGACTAAGGGTTAGTCCAGTCCCGTGTTTGGTACCCGCTGGGACTCAATTTAATGAGACTAAAGGGGATTTGCTCCGACTATCTCCCTCGCTAGGAGGTCTTAGCGAGAGCGCCCCGTGACCATAGGACTGCTAAGCCCTTCGTCTGGTCTGTCCTCGTCTCCTCTCATCCACTATTTGCTCTCTGTTTTCTTTAGCACCGACAGCCACCATCACACCACCACTCCCAACTTCAGCGAGATACACTGCTAGCCCAACACCACTCTCTCGAGATCCAAGGAAAGCAAGCATCATTTGGCAATTTTTGGTAGAATTGCAGGGGAAGAAGAAACGAAATGAAAAGGCTTGAATTTGTTGCAGGCCATTGATGGACAAGATTTTTTTTTTTGGGAAATCGGTGATCAGGGATTTTTTTTGGAGAAATCTGGAGATCATGCAGCTTATGGAACTCTCTAGATAAATTAAAACTCACACAACCAAGAGGGGAAATAATTCATACCTGAGATAGAGTTTGAGAGAGCTCAAGCTCTCTGCGTTAATGGCAGAGCACCCGATGGTGCATCGATGATACGTACAACGCCGTAGGTGGATTCCCCATGTCCCAAGGGTTCGAGGTTCAGATTTTTTAGGGTTGATTTGGTCAACATCAAGAGAAATGGTGGGGGTTCCTTCTCGGAGCTTAGAGAGAGAAAGGTTGCAGACTATTGTTGAGGAGAGAGAGAGAGAGAGAGATAGAAGTGCAGAGAAAGAAAGAGAGAATGAAAGAGGGGTCACGGGGTGAGGGACCAAAAGAGAGAAAAGGGAGGTGAGTTAGGGTGAGTAAATGAAAATATCTAAATAAAAAAGTAATAAAATAATTAAAAAGTAGTAAAAAAAATATTTAGATTCTAAAAATAATTTAGTCCGTGACTTAGTCCGATACTGCACCAAACGCTTCACTATTCTTGTCCTACTTAGTCCATGCCAAGACAGTCCAGCTTAGTCCTTTAAGCTAGTCCAGTCCGAGATAGTCCGGTGCAACAAACGCACCCTCAGTGTTTTCAGTTTTTGTTGGGTTCGGTCCCCTTTTTTTTTCCCACCCTCCCACCCCTTAACATTGATTGTATATATTTCCCACCAAACATGTTATTTAGGCGAATGCAATTTTCATCTTTTGGTAATGATGAATGAAACAGGAAAAAATAGTATCGAGCATTCACAAGATTTGAACTTAAAATCTCACATTTACAAGTGAAGAGTATTACTACTAGATCTCTCAGTAGACTGTAGAAAACTTAAGACCCTTTAGTTACTCGTTGGAAAAAGTCGTATAAAAGTTGAACAATAATTGATGTAGCGTGTAACCGAACATGACCTCAACATGGAATCGTCTTTTCCCTACATTTGTGTATTCTCAAATTGGAAATGAAAAAAGAGACTTTAATTTGTGGTTCAATTAATGGAAAATGATGACACACATCCATGTGCACTATCTTTCTATGATCATACAACTGGAATCTTGTTTGTTGGGTTGGTTTCCCGTCATCTTCAGATAACGCACGTCTGCAAATTAAAATTATGAATTTTTATGAATGTTTTTACCAAGTCCCATTTGTTAGAACCAAGAAGAGCGACAAAGAACTTGCAAAACAATAGCTTGATAACACTCAAATGCAGGGAGAACTTTCTTATTGAATTCAAAGAGTTGCAGTGGCTATATAATAGCTTTACAAAAATAAACTGAAAGGAAATAACAGCCCACGATTTACAACCCTAGGATCGTGGTATATGACTAAGTCTTAAACAGATAATGTAACAAACGCGTCGCTCAAGAATAGGGATTATTCACCATTATTAAAACAAATCCTAAAAACTAGGAGACCTAACAACTTTAACACCTTTCTATATAAACGTTACCTGCCCATCCATTACCAAATCAGACGCCCAACTCTCTCTCTCTCTCTCTCTCTCAAGTTTGATTTCTCAGAACAACAAACTTGTTCGCTGGGTGTAGACGATCGAGGCCAAGAACCAGGCCTTGTTCGCTGGGCACCTTGTTGAGCTCGAGCTCGCCGGTACCACACTCCTTTTACCATTTTCTTTTTCTTTATAAATTTATTATTAAAAAGGAGAGATAAGAGAGTTCAAAACTATTTTAATAGAAAGGGGGAGTTTCAAAACCTGACACATCAACAGAAATTCAATACCCTATTCACTCACAAATTTATCTCATTAATGTTTTCAATAGTCTTCGTCTGTCTTGTGTTTAAATTAATTATTTCCTAGAACTGCTTCTGTTGTGATATGGAGTGTCAACTATCAGATTGCTGATTTTCTGCATTTTCTCCTTTTCCATCATCACGGTATCTATCTATTGTTCAGTTAGTTCCTTAGTTCTTCATGTAATACATTTCAAACTTATGAGCCTAGAATCATGGACGCCGACATTTCAAACTTATGCTGTAACTAAAGCTTCCTTTTCACATCTTTGATCTTTTGTGATTATGTTCTGTCAATTTATTTGTTGGATCAAATTCTGACTGCAGACAGTTACTTTGAATGTGCTGGACTAGCCTCTTTGGTGCATGCAGCTTATGCGTGCCGTTGAAAGGTCTGGACTAGTTTCTCTCTCACAGACACATACCCAGGTACATATATACATACATATATATATATATATATATATATATACATGAATAATGTGTCTTCTCTGTTGAAAAGAAAATACACACACAAACTGAATATAGGGATTTACATCATTTTTTACGGTTGCATTTTACATAAAGATTTGGCATACATTATGGCATCAGAGATTTTCTGGATTCGTGTAATTGGAACTTATCCACTTTTAATCTCTATTTCTTGCAGCATGCTAAAAGTATTGCTAGTTGCAGCTCAAAAGTACGATTCTAGCAACAATGAAAATCTCTTTGTAATATTACAAAGAAACTTTCACTAATATCCTTATATAAACTCACCATTCCTCTTCAATTCTTGCATAAACAAACCTTTAAGCCTAAGCTTCTAATCTCAAATCACATAACCATTTCTCTCCCATTTCAAGAAATAATAAACCATTTCTCTTCAATTCAGAGCTAAAAATAATGTCTATCCAAGATTTCATTCAAGATCAACGTAATAACTAGATCAGGGACCTTAGAGACAGTAATTAATTGAGAAATTAAAATTTCCAATAAAAAATTGAGGCATTTATTTTTTGTTGATCCTAATCCCTTGTATATTCAAACAATGGTAAGGAAATCGGTAGCGCCTGTCGAACTTGGGGATTCTTCCAAGTTATAAATCATAGGTTCCAATTTCAAAACTAGAAGACGTTCGGCACACATTCATAAGTTTTTTCTTGATACATACAAAGGAGAAGAGAAAATATAATAAAGTTGTAAAAAAACATCTTTTTGGATACTTCGACAATGAATTGACGCACAATGTCAAAGATTGGAAACAATCATTTGACTACATGGTCAATGAGCCAATAACATTCCCTACTTCTAGTGACCCATTAGATAAGGGATTGACCAAGTGGAAAAATAAATGCCCTCCTTAACTACGGTAAGCCAATGAAAACTTAATTCTTTGTGTTGCAACCTCATAATTATTAAAAACTTGGTTTATCATATAAAAGACTATTTATTTTGACTAGTGATGTATGTGAAGATTATGCTAAGAAAATAAAAAAACTAACATTTCGATTGATGGAGCTAATTGGTTTGAGCCTGGTGTTGTCAACCAATAGGTTTGCAAGCTATTCTCAAGAGCATCCAAGTTACCTACAATTTAATTCGTATCCCACTTGTCCTTTTGCAGACTTAGCTCATGGGGTAGTCGGTCATAAGGACGCATATGATCTTGTGATTTTATGATAAGACCAGATAGAAGGTTTGGAAATGAAAAGAAAAAGTGATAAAAAATGGGTTAAGGTTAAATCAATCCCCAATGCTTTCATAATTAATATCGGAAATAATATTCACGTACCACCCTTCAAACTATTTCAAAACTTCTGTCCAAACTCCTTCTCCATCCTTCACAAGGTAGAAGAAGACATAGGACCTTGTACAACTATTTATTTGGTGTACCACCCTTCAAACTATTTCAAAGCTTCTGACCAACTTCCTTCTCCGTACTTCACGAGGTAGAAGAAGACAAAGAACTTGTCCAACGATTTATTTGGTGTACGTATCTTGGATTTGGTCTTCTGTATCTCATACAACAATCCCCAATGCACTATATTGTTGTACAAGATACAAACACCCAACAAATTGGGTATGTATAGCATCGTGATTTATGTGAAAAAAATTGGGTATGTATCACAAGGTAGAAGAAGGCAAGGATCTTGTACAACAATTTATTTGGTGTCTATATCCTGGATTTGTTTGGTGTCTGTATCTTGTACAACCATATACTGCATTGGAGATTGTTGTACAAGATACAAAAGACCAAATACAAGGTACATACACCAAACAAATCATTGTACAAGATCCTATGTCTTTTTCTACCTTATGAAGGACAGAGAAGGAATTTGTTTAGAAGCTTTGAAATAGTTTGAAGGGTGGTGCGTAAATATTATTCCCGATATTGATTATGAAAGCATTGGGGATCGATTTAACCTTAACCCATTTTTCATCACTTTTTCTTTTCATTTCCAAACCTTCTACCTGTTCTTATCATAAAATCACAAGATCGTATGCGTCCTTATGACTGACTACCTCAAGAGCTAAGTCTGCAAAAGGACAAGGGGGATACGAGTTAAATTGTAGGTAACTTGTATGCTCTTGAGAATAGCTTGCAAACCTATTGGTTGGCAACACCAAGCTCAAGCAAATTAGCTCCATCAATCGAAATGTTAGTTTTTTCATTTTCTTAGCATAATCTTCACATACATCACTAGTCAAAATAAAATAGTCTTTTATATGATAAAGCAAGTTTTTAATAATTATGAGGTTGCAACACAAAGAATTAAGTTTTCATTGGCTTATCGTAGCTAAGGATGGCAGTTATTTTTTTCACTTCGTTAATCTCTTATCTGATGGGTCACCAGAAATAGGGAATGTTGTTAGCTCATCGACCGTGTAGTCAAATGATTGTTTACAATCTTTGACATTGTGCGTCAATTCATTGTCGAAGTATCCAAAAATATGCTTTTTGACAACTTTATTATATTTTCTCTTCTCCTCGGTATGTATCAAGAAAAAAACTTATGAATGTGTGTCGAACGTCTTCTAGTTTTGAAATTGGAACCTATGATTTATAACTTGGAAGAATCCCCAAGTCCGACAGGCGCTACCAATTTCTCTTACAATTGTTTGAATACAGAAAGGATTAGGATCAACGAAAAATAAAGGGCACAAATTTTTTATTGGAAATTTTAATTTCTCAATACTCTCCTCTCTAAGGTCCCTGATCCTTGCGTTTATCTTGAATGAAATCTTGGATAGACATATTATTTGTAGCTCTGAATAAATGGATTTTTGTTTTTTTGAAATGGAAGAGAAATGGTTATGTGATTTCAAATTGGAAACTTAGGCTAAAAGGTTTGTCTTATGCAGGAGTTGAAGAGGAATGATGGGCTTTATATATGGATATTAGTGAGCATATATCTCTGTAATATTACAAAGAGATTTTCATGTCGCTAAAATCGTGCTTTGAGCGGCAACTAGCAAATATATCTTCAGTAGATCCAACTTACACGAATCCAAAAAATGGCTGATGCCATACATACCTAATCTTTAGGTAAAATTAGTAAAAGTGCCCGTGCAATATTGCGGGTGTCTCAAATGTTTTGAAAATATATACATAAGTTCATCGTTGCCAAGAGATTGACTGTGTTCAATTACTCATTGTTCAAAAGATAGGGATGCTAATAAAGCTAGATTTATGTACATAATTTCATAGTTATCAAAAGATTAGCAGTTTTCAACTGCCCATTGCTCAAAAGATAAAGAAGCTACGAAAGCTTGATTTCACTGAAGATAGATGTGCCAAGAAAGTGATTAATCGAAGAACAATTAAATGCCAGTCTTTCAGTTTCGAGTACAACTGCACTTTGTGGTTAAAATTCACACATGGTTCACAAATTTGTTGTCAAAGTTCACATATACTAAGAACTACTGATCGTGTAACTTTATCATTTCAAATGACATTTGCAATTTATTTTTCGATTTAAAACCTTAATTATTCATTGTCAATTAAAGAAATGGCTAAATTGGCTGGAAAACTCTACTCAAAGTATGTATGTAGTATGTATTGCTGCTGACCTTGGCTTCCCAGAAGTAGAGATCAATGTGACAAAGTGAAGTATATTTGACCTTGACCTTCATTTCCATGGCCTGAGGTGGAGCAATCTCCACCCTCTCCATTACCAACGGCTTCCCGGCCTCCCATGCAACCACTGGTGCAAAAACACACAAAAAAACCCAAATTGAGGAGTGTTAAACTTTAGCCTCAAATATCCTTTGGCAGACATGCAGAATGAAGAATAATGGCCCTAGCGAGCAAAGAAGCTGAATACGGAAAACTTGATTGTGAAAGGTTCAAAGTTCCCTCTTTGCCTGCAAGATAAATAAATGTGTTAAAACTTTTGGAAAGAAGAACATGAAATTTGAATGACCTAGATAACCAGAGAGGAGGGTACCATGCAAAAATAGCGTGGTTTAGAATAGGGTACACCGAACTGTAATGGACTCAATATGAACTCCTGCGTAACAAAATATGTTCTTCCCAATATCTCTATGATTTTTGTTTGCTTATCAGATGTCTGCATCCAAGAGATAAAACAAAGGAGTTGGAATGAAGATGACCATTTCAGCTATATTCTTCTGTTTTCACATGTGATGCGAAAGAGAAGAAAGATGAATGGTTTTTTTGGTGTTTTCAGCTAATTCGTCCATATATATATACACTTTGGGGTCACGGCTTCGACAAAAAATAATATGGCCAAAATGCCCCTCAACCAAAAAAATCAAAAGCAGCAAAAAAGAATGCATAAAATAATACAAGGGTAATTTTGTAATTTTAACAGTGTTTTTTTTAATAATTAATTTTTTTGGTGCTTTTTTTTTTGTTTTGTTTTATAATTAGTATCTCACAATAGGTTAGCAATAATGTGATTCAATTTCTCTATTTTTAAACACGTTCGAAACATCTTAATATGCGTGTAATGCCAGTTATAAAAAAGGTTTTTCCGCACGCGGATAATAATATGATTAAATTAATTGTTAAATGATTGTTTTTTTTTTTAACAAAAGATATTATCTACACTAAGAGAGAGATGGTGGGCTTAACCTCACAATAGGCTAGCAATAATGAGATTCAATCAATTGTTTATTAAATATTATTTTCTCTATTCTTAATATAAATTCTATAGAGACCGATTTTATTATGTGAATTCGGTTGCTTTAATTGGTTTATGAGGGGTTTTTTCTAGCATGATTTAAAATTATTCATTTACTTCAAATATTTGATTTTCCCTTTGTCAATTTACTCATATAAATACATTTAAAACGTGTAAGTCACGCATAGCAAGCCGTGATTCAAAAAATGTCTTCACATGAGTGCATGAAGGCTAGTTATAAATAAAGAGAGAATAAAAGGTGAATAGTGTTTTGGTGTCACCAAGTTTCAATAAAAAAAATTGGACAACAATGCCCTCAAAACAAAAAACTTCAAAGGCATCCCAAAATAACGCATCAAATAAGGTAGGGGCATTTTCATCATTTTAATAGTATTTTTTTAATAATTAAATTATTTTGTGGTTATTTTTTTAAATTAGTACCTCACAATAGGCTAGCAATAATTTGATTCAATTTATCTATTTCTAAACACGTTCAAAATATCTTAAGAGACGTGTAATGCTGGTCATATATAAAGAGAATAGAAAGGTGAATAGTGTCATAGCCCCATCCCTAAATAAATTATTGATGACGTGAATTGACTATTTTACCCTTGGACGTGAGTGTTGTGGTGTGTGTTATGCATGTTAGGGGTGGTCCAAACTTATGTTTTTCCTTAATTTTTGGACTAAAGTAACACTTAGTTTTTGTGGTTTTGGTTGGTGACCCACGTGGACCACTCACACACACAAACCCTTCCTCTCTCTTCTCTCCCATGCTCTCTCTCCCTCGGACTCACTCTCTCTCCTTTCTCCCGTACGGACGAACAACAAATCTAGCATAAAGTTTGCAGATCGAGGGTTTAAAGGACACCATCATGTTCCAGAGGTTCATACGAGTCGAATGGTACCATTTTTAGGTAAGAACTCCTTCGAAAACCCTAGTTTCTCTCGAACTCCGATTTAGGTACTATTCATGCAAACGTAAAATCACGTGCTTTTCGGGATTTCAAGCTTATAGGTAGCTTAAGGAGGTCCTCACGAGGCTAGGAGTGGTTTGTTGGAAGAATTTGGACGTCGGAGTATCGAGAACGACGAGTTTTAAGTTTGGCCGGATTATCGTGGATTTTTCTGGCGAGATCCCGTGAGATTTAGGTCCTAAAACTGGTAAGGGTTTGTTCTACTTGTCTTAAGCTTCATTTTGGTATATAATTCCTGAAATTTGATTGAGAAATGGACAAGAAATGAAGGTTTAAAGTATTTCCCAGTTTCCGGTGCCGACGACGGTCGCCGGAGTTCTAAGGTAAGGGATGACGGAATATTCCGTCAACTTTGACGGAATATTCCTAATGGCGTTGGTTAGTTTAACGGATTCCGTTACTATTTAATGGAATATTCCTAACGGGGTTAAGGGATTCCGTTAGGGTCCCTACGCGTGGGCGGCGTGTGTTGCCGTGCCTTGGCCGGCGCGTGAGTGGTCGGAAAATTTTTCTAAAAATATAGGGATGTTCGTGGAGTTGTGTAGATTACGTTGGTATATTCAAACACCCCATTTGAGCATTGTATGAGAAGTTATTAGCTAGTTTTGTCTATGTGCTTTAAATGACGTTTTATAATTGTTCCGCATATAGGGGAGACTTATCCCGAGGACGAGCGCAGTCAAGAACGACTCGGGGGCTACGACCCTTCGACATACCAGTGAGTGGGCTTTTGGTTTTCAGTATATACTTATATACTTGATATTTTCCCATAAAACTACGTTTACATGAAGTATGCCTTCAATTGCCATGCATATAAATTTATATTCTGTATATGAGTTGATATATGATGCATAATATATAATTATGGTGCTGTGGACGCTCAGGTAAGTACCAGGTGAGTTATGTTTGGTTATGTGATGTATCGATGATGTGATATGTGATTGAGAAACATTGAGCTCATAAACCTGCACCCCGGTGTTAATGATTAGCCAGAGATAGGGCACATGCCTGTATATAATGTCACATCCCGCACCATATGCTCATATTGGATCCAATTTAGTTGCACAGTCCTGTCTTACAGACCATCATAGGTGGTTCCGACTCGTAGGTGACTAGCGATTTATCGCCCATCTATCATGAGAGAGTAGTATTGAGCATAACTATATTATACCTAGTCTTGTCGTACATACCCCTTCTTAGTGGTTCTGACTTATGTGCAGTGTAATGCCGTATAGGTCATGGTAGTGACTCTGGCTAGATTGATTAATGAGCTATGAATTTAGTCGTACAGACTTATGCAGGGGTTCCGGCTAATATATTATTTTCCATGAATTTATTATCACCTGAGTTACTTATTCTATTTCTATGTTTTGGCATAGTATACTTATGAATATGGTTATGTGAAGCATGATTTGAATTGAGATACTTATATATATACAATTATGCATATGTTTATATTCTATTTCTGGGAAAAATTATACATGTTTTACGGCGAGGGATTAGAACTGTTGAGAAATGGAATGGTTTTGTAAAACATTTGTTTTTGCTCACTCACGTTTTTTGTTTTGCGCCCCTCCAAGTTTTAGGTAAGCTTGCTGTTGGTGGTGTACGAGGATTTCGGCGGTTCTGACATATTAAAATAATTGTAGGACATCTTATGGTACTGTATAATTAGTACTTGTCCTACTAGACTACACCTAGACTTTCTACGCTCTGATTAGGTGTATTTAAACTTGTATTTCATTCTTAGCACTTCCTGTTTATTAGTGCACATTAGTAGCTTCCGGTTTTTATTTATTCGTATATTCTTTATCCTTATTGCTTCCGCACTGTGTACATGGCTACGTTACCCTCACGTGACGGCCAGCATGCCTCGATCTCGGTCGGGGTGTGTCAAATAGTGATTTGGTGTCACCATGATTCAACAAAAAAAAATGCCCCTAAAACAAAAAACTTCAAAGGCGAAATAATACATCAAATAAGGTAGGGGCATTTTCATCATTTTAACAATTTTCTTTAATAATTTACTTTTTGGTGCTTTTTTTTTTATAATTAGTACCTCACAATAAGTTAGCAATAATGTGATTCAATTTCTTTATTTTTAAACATATTCAAAACATCTTAAGAGGCATGTAATGTCGGTTATAAAAAAAAATATTCGCAAGCGGATAACAATGTGATTAAATAAGTTATCAAATGATTGTTTGTTTTTTAACAAACGATATTATCTACACTAAGGGGGAGGGGTGAGCTTATGACACACCCAGACCAGGAATGTCCACTAGGACTCCGAATCGAGTTGTGATGGCTGACACTTGGAAAGTGACGAAGCCATAAAGTATAGTGATGTGGAAAATGTGAATAAATTTAAACCTAAAAGTGCCTAAAGACAAGAGTGCGTTGTGAGCGGGAATGAACCAATTTCACACGCGACGTCAGAGCATAAGTAAAGTATAGTAGTGTGGGTAAGGATCATACCCTTAAAGGTAGCCACCTATACTGAGATTTGCCACGAATCCTCATCGATACGGACTTTCAGCAGCTAAAACCTAGACTTGAAAATAAAGTTTTAATAAAATCTTTTGAAAACGTTATAACCCGTCGCCGTAAAACCCGTATAATTTTCCAAAAAATAATAATACATACGCATATAAAAAATCATGCTCGAGAGTAGTGAAAACCAAGTATATGCCATGTCAAGTATCTCAGCAATGAAATAAGTAAGCCAGGTGAAATAAATCAATGTAAAATGATATGCCAGTCGAAGTCACCTAACGTGACATGTACGGCTGAACCTATAGCTCATTAACCAATTCCAGCACATGAGTCAGAACCACCTAATGTGGTCTATATGACAGGCTGGGTGTAAATAAGTAAGCTCAAGTGCTACCATCACGTGAAGGCTGTGCGAAATATCACAAGTCACCTACGAGTCGGAACCACCTAATGTGGTCTGTACGACAGCCTGGCACCTGCCTTGGATCCAAGGTGAGCGTGCGGTGCAGGAGGTGAACGATCAGGTGAAAGCTGGCCATTGCCTCGAGCGGAGCACTAACATCGGGGTGCAGGATAATGAACACTAAATGCATCTAAACATAACCATACACACTGCAATCACTATCATCAATATGTACTCACATGAAGCTTACATGGGCGTCCGCAGCGTCATGCAATAATATGCATATCTATACTAATGCATATACTAAAATGTAATGCAATTGACATGGCATTTAAAAACGTAAATCCATTTAAAACAATTTCTGGGAAAATAGAAAACATATATACGTATATATAGAAAACCAAAAACCCACTCACCTGGAGTCCGCGCTACAACTCCCTAACACAAACATCAAGGCGTCACGAACGATCGGCGCCTATAACAATTATCATGTCTTAGAATTCTTATCAATAGAACATATAACTTTCATATCCTATTCGGGAAAATCCATACGTCAGATTCCCGATCCGTAAGTTTCTAATATCCTCAAATATTACGTATTATAATGTATCAAAGTTTGGTGACGATCCAAAGTGGTCGGATCATCGATTGCTATAAACTATGTTCAAATGACGGAAATTTGTCAATTAGACTTCATCAATGGAATCAGGGTATTCAAATTTAACCTAGGAAGGTCAGGGAACGTCTCGGCCCACGCGCCACCGCAGGAAAATCCAACTATTTTTTAAAATTCTCAGATTTTACAGGAATGAAGATCTCAATGAGTAAAACAACTTTCATACCTGTGACTAAGGCCAATTTGGCCAGAAAAAGCCCCAATTCCACTAAAACCCGTTGGAAACCCTTAAATTTGGTGTTCTTGACTCAACTCCAAACAAGCTCTGACGCCTCCAAGGTTGATTGGGCTTTGTTTCTGGGTTCAAGGAGAATCTAATGGTGGTAGAGATTGAAGGACTTTGCTTCAAAAATTGGCGAATTGCCACCAAGAACACCACGGTGCCGCCGGTGCCATTCCCACGAAACCAAGACCAAATCTTGTCTAATTTGTGTGGAAAATCGAAGCGGGAAGGCTGGTGAGAAGTTCCCAGGTGATAACTTGGCGTAAATCGTCGAAAATTGGCTGGAACAACCATCGAAACCCATCAGGTTTCACAGTTTATGCGGGTTGTGTCGTAGAGAACCGGTAAGGGATCCATGATCCCGTGCTTCTCACCCTTCTCATTTCCCTTCCCTTCTTCTCTCCCCCATTGGTCACTCTCTTTTTCTCTTCTTTCTAATTGGGCGTCCCACCCCTCATTTCTCTCATTTATACTTCATCTCCACCGCCCATCTTTTGTATCTTTAAATCTGGGCCACACGCGTGGCTTTCCAGATTTTGCCCCAAAAATCTGGAGCTTTCTAGAAAATACCCAATTTACTAAAATGCCCCCAACTTTAAACGTTAATATCTCCTTCGTTATAACTCCAAATCACGACCCATTTGCGCCCACGCGCTCGTAGCGACGAGTACTACGAAGATATGCCTAGAAAATGAGTCTTACATGAAATGACAAGGCAATCAATAAAAGTCAACGCTTTGTCTAGAAGGGTATTTTCGTAAATTCACTTTTTAAAATTATAAAACTCATAATAATTAGGGACGGGTCGTTACAGCTTAGCCTCACAATAGGCAAGCAATAATGTGATTCAATAAATTATTTATTAAATATTATTTTCTCTATTTTTAAACACGTTTAAAACATCTTAAGAGGTGTGTAATGCTGGTTATAAAAAAATGTCTTTCGCACACGGATAATAATGTGATTAAATTAATTGTCAATTTTTTTTTTAAATAAACGATATTATATACACTAAGGGGGAGAGGATGGGCTTAGCCTCACAATAGGCTAATATATATAAAGAGAATGGAAAATGTGAATAGTGATTTGGTGTCACTGTGATTCAACAAAAACAAAAATGCCCCTAAAACAAAAAACTTCAAAGGAATTCCAAAATAATACATCAAATAAGGTAGGGGCATTTTCATCATTTTAACAGTATTTCTTTAATAATTTACTTTTTGGTGCTTTTTTTTTTATAATTAGTACCTCACAATAAGCTAGCAATAATGTAATTCAATTTCTTTATTTTTAAACACTAATATCTTAAGAGGCGTGTAATGCAGGTTATAAAAAAGGTTTTTCACGCGTGGATAACAATGTGATTAAATAAGTTATCAAATGATTGTTTAAAAAAAAAACGATATTATCTACACTAAGGGGGAGGGGACGGGCTTAGCCTCACAATGGGCTAGCATAATGTGATTCAATCGGTTATTTATTAAATATTATTTTCTCTATTTTTAAACACGTTTCTTAAGAGGCGTGTAATGCCGGTTATAAAAAATGTATTTCGCACACGGATAATAATGTGATTAAATTAATTGTCAAATGATTTTTTTTTTAAATAAACGATATTATCTACACTAAGGGGGAGGGGTGAGCTTAGCCTCACAATAGGTTAGCAATAATATGATTCAATCAATTGTTTATTAAATATTATTTTCTCTATTCTTAATGTAAATTCTACAGAGACCGATTTTATTATGTTAATTCAGCTGCTTTAATTGGTTTATGAGGGATTTCTTCTAGCATGATCTAAAATTATTCATTTACTTCAAATAGTTGACTTTCCTTTTGTCAATTTACGCATATAAATACATTTAAAACATATAAGTCACAAGTAGCACGCCGTGATTCAAAAAATGCATTATGCACGCGCGTGAGCGCATGCATGAAGTCTAGTAATAATAAATTCAGAGATTACCAAGAGAATGAGTTTTACTGATTCCCATTCATTTGGTGAGATGACTTTGTTTGTGTTATGTGAAGTGCAAACTCTCCCAAATTATGTTTGGAGTCTAGACCGACTAGTCGACAATTTCGGAAAGATTTTTATCACAAATGGTTCCTGAAATTGACACATCCCATCCAGATGGTCCTTGAACTTGAAAATCGATCAATGTAGTCCTTGAAAATGAATGTCACAAATCAATGTGGTACTTCCGTCACAATTCCGTAAAAAATTCTGTTAAGTGCTGACGTGTCACATACTTGGGTCCCACAAGTTTAATTAAATATTATTATATTGAATTAAGAATATTTAAATGATAAAAATAATTTTTATTTCTATATAATTAGGCTTTATAGCCAAAATGGTCCCTGAGATTTGCATAACACATCACTTTGGTCCCTGAGATTGAAAATCAATAGAAATGGTCCCTGAGATTGTCCACCATCCATTATTTTGGTCATTCCGTTAAAAACTCCATTAAGTGTTCCGGAGCTATTGGCCGGAAGTTTGGTCAATTTTCAAAGTTTCGTAACTCAATCGTTTCTTAACCAAATTCGACCCATAATATATCAAAATGAAGATAGGAAAGTGTAGAACAAGATTATACCTATTTGGAAGCCCAATGGTTGCCATAGATGGTCGGAAAATAGGCTGAAAGGTGACTGGTCCGCGGGAAAACTAAAAAACTTGCTAGAAACTGGGTAAACTTTAAACATTGAAAACTTCTTCAATACTCAATGAAATCAAGTGATTCAAAAATGAGAATCATACTTCTCAACGAGACAAAGAGAATGGAACCTTTCTCGACTGCTAACTCGCCATGGTTTGACCGAAACGGCTCGAAAGTGGCAGTCTTGGTCTCGACTTAGCCACTTTCGAGCCATTTTTTCGGCCAAACCATGACGAATTAGTCTTCGAAAAGGTACCATTCTCTTTGTCTCATCGAGAAGTATGATTTTTGTTTTTGAATCACTCAATTTCATTGAGTATTGAAGAAGTTATGAACGTTTAAAGTTTACCCAGTTTCCGGCGAGTTTTCCAGTTTTCCCGCGGACCAGTCACCTTTCAGGCTATTTTCCTGCCATCTCCGGCAACCATTAGGTTTCCAAATAGGTCTTGTTCTACACTTTTCTATCTTCATTTTGATATATTATGGGTCGAATTTAGTTAAGAAACGATTGAGTTACGAAGCTTTGAAAACTTTCAGCCAAGAGCTCCGCGACATTTAACAGAGTTTTTGGAAGGACCAAAATAATTGATGGTGGACAATCTCAAGGACCATTTTTATTGATTTTCAATCTCAGGGACCAAAGTGATGTGTTATGCAAATCTTAAGGACCATTTTTGTTAAAAAGACATATAATTATAAATTTAAAAAGTACAAAAGAAGATGACTGTTTTTCATCTTCTCCCTCACCCCATCAGAGCAACACCTAGCCCCCACCTCACCCTGTCGCCTACATAAGAAAAGAAAATTCTAAAACAGCTGCTCTCTCAAATATTTCCCAAAGAAAATGATATGGAGGGGAAAGCTCTAGAGTTTCTATCTGGCATGGTCGACAGAAGCCCACTCATTTTGGCAACTAGAGTCCAAGAATACGGTACTAAACCAACAAACTCGATTAGTTGAATGAGTTAATTACCAAATCAAATGTTAACCACAATAATAATTTAATGTGAATTGAAACATCCCCGGTGTTGCTCAACCCCCTGTCGCACCCCCGTTCCCGCGGTCCTCGCACTCACCGGCGCTGATAATCCGAATCAAAACCTTTCCGGTTTTGCTTAACCAGGAGGTGCAAGTGTCATGGTGGAGTGGGGGCTCTCCTCCCCTTGAAACGTCACTGTTGCACCCCGTTCTCGCATCCTCGTGCTTACCGGTGGCAATAAATCCAAATTGAAACCTCTCTGGTGTTGTCGAGGCGACGATGTGGGGTGGGCGTTGTGGGGTGGTGGTTGTTATGGTGGAAGGGGAAATCATCTTCTTTTCTTTTTTTCAAGCTTATAATTATATAGAAATAAAAATTATGTTTTCATTATTTAAATATTTTTAATTTATATAATAATATTTAATTAAACTTGTGGGACCCAATTACTTGACACATCAGCACTTAAAAAAAATTTAACGGAATTGTGACGGAATGATCACATTGATTTGTGGCGTTCAATTTCAGGGACTACATTGATTGATTTTCAAAATTTCAATGACCATCTTGATAGGATATGTTAATTTCAGAGACTATTTGTGACAAAAACCTATTTCGAAATAATCTTACACATATTAACATTACACAAAGAGATAGGACGTACTTTCGTAAGGTTCATCACTTTTGGGACGAGCACAAGACTGTGTGTTTCCATTTCGTAGGGTTCTTCAGTAGTATGCCCACATTTAGCCATTGAACCGTACTTTCAGCTTTCCAGTTTATCTCGTCCTCTTTCCTTGGCACGGATCAGCGCCCCATCAAAGGTTTGCTTTTAATACTCCTCTCGCATCTTTATACTCGAATTCGAATCAGACTTACAACTCCATTGTAACTGACATTGCAGCACCAATTTTAACTTCTTCTATTGGCAAAGTAATATTCATCATATAATTATTTGATGTAGAATAGATGGTCGAGTGAATTGAAGACGAATAAACCGAATGAAGACAAAGTGACGCAGCAGGAAAATAAAGACTTGGCGTTTGAGGTCCGTTGTGGGCCAATGATTTTAGTCATCCAAGGTCATTTATAATAAAAATCGAACTTTTCGTTTAACGTCCAATTTACTTCTCTACATTCCTAAAGGGTAATGCTAGGGAGGCTAAATTTATAAACTAAATTTTGTAAACTAAATGACATGGAAGTTGATGACTGAATTATTACTTGATAAGCTCATATTTATATATATTTTACATCAAATTCACTTCTCTTTTCTTAGTTAGTTCCTTATATTTTTGAGCTATTTACTTTGTTTTTGTGTTTTGTGGGATTTGTCAAGCAAATAAAAGAAAAATAGCACAAGTAGGATTTTTAGTAACAAATTCGTCAAAACTGCCTGTGCAGATCAGCTGACTTTGGAAGCAAGTTGCGAACAACTCAGAATGAATTAGAGAATGAGCCTTATATGCTTGGAAAGCTACGGATGTCTATTTTCCGGAACATTTCGCGGATTGTTAATATCATTTTTTCTAGAAGAAGTTATGGCCGTTTTAACACTGAAAGGTTTCCAAGACGCTGAGCAGTTTGTAACTGCATTGAAGGCAATAAATCCAATAAATCTAGCAGCTGAAACTGATGCAGCCAAGAACAAGTCAGCTGACACCTATTCAAATATCAGAGGAAATGGAATTAAAAATGAGGATTAAGATGGAGTAATTGGCATAAAGGCTACCTAAAGTGTTACAATTGTTTTACCACATTTCCTCTCACTTATTGTCATCACTAAATGGCTATTAGTGGGTGAGTTAAGGAGAAGAAAATGATGCAGCAAGAATGGGTTTAAAAGCAGCATTGGGGAAGGAAGGAAGAGGGGAGGAGGCCTCGGTCGATTTCTTTCGGTTTTATCTTCTCAAACTCATGTCTTTCTTTTGGTTTAATTTGAGAACTATGTGTAACTAAATTTTTAGAAGTTAGGGGCTGTTTTGAAGCCCCGAATATGATTACAAGTTTGTTATGACATTTCGTTTGAATTACTTTTATGAATGGATGAAAATTGGTTCACTACTTGTCTCATTGATGAATTCTTTATTTGTTTTCTATGGTGCATACGTAGTAAGCATATCTAGGATTCTAACACTATGAATATGTGTGTGCCTGCCCTTGTTGAATGAGGACCTACATATGTTCTAGAGTAGTACTTGTTAATTGCGATTAACATGTGAACCAATTTCTAGGATAAGTAAGACAACGCCAGTACTTACGATGCCTTGTGATGACTCAAACTCTTTTCATTCTTAATGATTCCTACTTGTTAAATCTATGAACACGCCATTCTAGATTGCATGCTAGGGACTAAGTTAAGTTGAAAACGCCATTCCCTTAACATACTACCTAAGAAAGAGTAATAGGTTGAGTTCTAACATTGAGCCAACTTGAGCATCTTCATCCGGAAATAAAAGGAATTTGAATGAAACATAACATGTTTGCATGATTATTTGGTGGTGGATAGCAATTCCCCTAACTCGTTTTTCTTAATATGTGAACTACTTAAAATATGTTTCTGACCTGTTTTTGTTTGATTTAATTTAAATATCAAATCTAATCCAAAAATCCCAAAAAGTTGTAGAAGTGTAGCTCTGTGTGTCTAGTGTTTGCTTATAAAATTTCGTAGACTTTAGATTAGTGTAAGTCAGTCTAATAATTATTTTTCAGTGGCTGGTCAGTAGGGACAGCAACCAGTTTTTGTGACATTTTAAGTAGTTAGATAAAACAATCTTCTGCGGGAAAGACCCTTATTTTCATATGCTACAATTGACAAATCTTAGTGTTAATAAGGAAAATCAATAGGACATTTGTGTGCTACTTTGTGGTGTGCTTTTAATCCTATCATTACTCTGCTTATTTCTTATTAGTGACACATTTAGTTTGTAAATTTAGTCTACTTAGCATTACTCTTTCCTAAAACTTCATTTACATTTCCTAATACTCCCCTTAATTTCCCCTAGGGTTAGGTTAAGCCTATTTAAGCCTCATGATTGCTATTGTGATGATCAATTCAAAA
Organism: Malus fusca; assembly: GCA_035220775.1. Taxonomy (NCBI): domain Eukaryota; kingdom Viridiplantae; phylum Streptophyta; class Magnoliopsida; order Rosales; family Rosaceae; genus Malus; species Malus fusca. Next base: position 46,178,881 of record CM069073.1, on the reverse strand, counting down.
TTAGTCTATTATCCTTTGGGGTTTTCTCTCAACTCTAATGGACTCCAAAAAAAGTTAGTTCTTTGAGGGCATACGTTTGTAACCTTACGCTCATGTTGTGTCAATATTTATGTTGTCAAATTACAAATCTAGATTAAATTTTTTTAAACAAGAATCAACTTAATTAATGATGGTGATCCACAAGTAGGCCTGCCAAACGGGTCGTGTCAGTCGTGTTCGTGTAACACCTGTTATCTTAACGGGTCGTGTCGTGTCACACCTGTTATCTTAACGGGTCCTTAACAGGTCGGGTCACTTTACCCAACGGGTCACTTTACCCAACGGGTAAAGTGACCCGACCCGTTAAGAAAAATATTTTTTTTTTCTTAAATTTGCACATACCACACATTGTCACATAAATATTACTTCAAAACATTAAAACACATTTGTCGTTTAAGTACTACATCTACACTCGAAAATAAGAGTCTCATAAAAAATACATTCATACACTACTAATCTATTACAAATATTAAATGAACAAGGATATGCAAAATGAAAGCGTTTTTGTTTTCAAGGTTGTGAAGCCTTTCTCAAAAGTTTAAACCTTGCCAATGGAACTCAAAGCTTAATGAAAGTGACCCACTAGAGTGTTTATTCGTATTTTCATTAAGTATAACATAAGATTTTGTGGTATCCACTAGTGTAAATATTTTAAATTGAAGATCGAATTCATTCATTGTATTCATATAGGGTCAAGGAGTGTAGTTGTAAAAAATCATCAAAATCGGAGTTAAAATAACCGTTAAATTGTGATTTTTCGTTTATAACCGTCGAAAAGTTTTGTCCCATTACTTAATCTTTAAATGTTTGTTTTTTGCAATTTTTGGCGTATGCGATCTCGAAGCATATACAAACAAGTATGACGGTTAGATCGTTGAAACTAGTTTCGTAGAATGCGTATCTCATCAAAACAATAGATTCACTAACACTTAAGAGTTTATTCTTACTTTCATTAAGTATAACATAAGATTTTGTGGTATCCATTAGTGTAAATATTTTAAATTGAACATCGAATTCATTCATTGTATTCATATAAGGTCAAGGAGTGTAGCTGTAAAAAGTCATCAAAATCGGAGTTAAAATAACCGTTAAATCGTGATTTTTCGTTTATAACCGTCGAAAAGTTGTCTCGTTGCTTGATCTCTGAATGTTTGTTTTTTGCAATTTTTGGCATATGCAATCTCGAAGTATATACAAACATGTTTGACAGTTGGATCTTTGAAACTAGTTTCGCAAAATGCGTATCTCTTCAAAACAATATATTCACTAACACTTAAGAGTTTATTAATATTTTCATTAAGTATAACATAAGATTTTGTGGTATCCACTAGCGTAAATATTTTAAATTGAAGATCGAATTCATTCATTGTATTCATATAGGGTCAAAGAGTGTAGATGTAAAAAATCATCAAAATCGGAGTTAAAATAACTGTTAAATCGTGATTTTTCGTTTATAACCGTCGAAAAGTTTTGTCCCGTTACTTGATCTCTGAATGTTTGTTTTTTGCAATTTTTGGCGTATGCGATCTCGAAGCATATACAAACAAGTTTGACGGTTGGATCATTGAAACTAGTTTCGCAAAATGCGTATCTCATCAAAACAATAGATTCACTAACAGTTAAGAGTTTATTCATACTTTCATCAAGTATAACATAAGATTTTGTGGTACCCCCTAGTGTAAATATTTTAAATTGAAGATCGAATTCATTCATTGTATTCATATAGGGTCAAGGAGTGTAGCTGTAAAAATTATCAAAATCGGAGTTAAAATAACCGTTAAATCGTGATTTTTCGTTTATAACCGTTGAAAAGTTTTGTCATGTTACTTGATCTCTGAATGTTTGTTTTTTGCAATTTTTGGCGTATGCGATCTCGAAGTATATACAAACATGTTTGATGGTTGGATCGTTGAAACTAGTTTCGTATAATGCGTATCCCATCAAAACAATAGATTCACTAACACTTCAGAGTTTATTCATACTTTCATCAAGTATAACATAAAATTTTGTGGTATCCACTAGCGTAATATATTTTAAATTGAAGATCGAATTCATTCATTGTATTCATATAGGGTCAAAGAGTGTAGATGTAAAAAATCATCAAAATCGGAGTTAAAATAACCGTTAAATCGTGATTTTTCGTTTATAACCGTCGAAAAGTTTTGTCCCGTTACTTGATCTCTGAATGTTTGTTTTTTGCAATTTTTGGCGTATGCGATCTCGAAGCATATACAAACAAGTTTGACGGTTGGATCATTGAAACTAGTTTCGCAAAATGCGTATCTCATCAAAACAATAGATTCACTAACAGTTAAGAGTTTATTCATACTTTCATCAAGTATAACATAAGATTTTGTGGTACCCCCTAGAATAAATATTTTAAATTGAAGATCGAATTCATTCATTGTATTCATATAGGGTCAAGGAGTGTAGCTGTAAAAACTCATCAAAATCGGAGTTAAAATAACCGTTAAATCATGATTTTTCGTTTATAACCGTCGAAAAGTTTTGTCTTGTTACTTGATATGTGAATGTTTGTTTTTTGTAATTTTTTGTTGATGCGATCTCGAAGCATATACAAACAAGTTTGACGGTTGGATCGTTGAAATTAGTTTCGTATAATTCGTATCCCATGAAGTTCAATGGTGTGTGTGTGTGTATATGTATATATATTTTTATTTATTAAGTAGATTTAAATCTATTTATTTTGTATGTATAATTATTATACTTTTTAGGGGTATAAAATTTAATTTAAAATTTAATATATATATATATATATATAACTATTATATTTAATATTTTGGGGGTATAATTATTATAGTATATATAATTATTATAATTATTATAGTTAATTTAATAAATATATATATATAATTATTATAGTTTTTAGGGGTATAAAATTGTTAAATTAATATATATAATTATTATAGTATTTTTTTAGGGTTATAAAATTATAAAATTAATATTCTGCTTATCGTGTATCGTGTTACCCACGTGTATACCCGAACCAACCCGTTATCTTAACAGGTGTTTATCGGGTTACCCATAACGACCCGTTTCGTTATCGTGTCGACCCGAACACCTGTTAATTTCGTGTCGTATCGTGTCGGGTTATCGGGTCGTGTCAGGAATTGCCAAGCCTATCCACAAGCATAAATATCTCTTATTACCGAAAAATGGGTGTATATTAGTATCTATACATATAAAGGGAAATGGCAGAAATAGTGAAACATTCATAATTCCAAAATTGCTCTCTGCCATTAAATTTTCAAAAAAAATAAAAACAAACCAAAGTGGTTAGTAACTAACTTTATAATTTTTTGAGATATATTATTATTTTATTTTTTATTTTTTTTGTTTTTTCAAATAAAAAAATAAAAAGAGCTAATTGCCACACGCGTACACATGTGGCAAGAGGCTAGGCTAGTCATTATTTACCAACAGGATCCTTTCCGGATTCGTGAATCGTGTTCGTTCATCGTACACCTTGCAGTCAATTTTTCTCAGGTACTATTTATTTTTAATTTTTAATAAATAAATTTTAACCGCACAATGTACTATAAATGGATCCTCGAGATCCTCACAAAGAGGATCCGGCGAGAATCATGATTCATTATTTAAATCAAAACGTCCAACAGATGAATCAATGCGAGTAAATCACACTATCAAGACCAAACCTTTTATTAAATTATACTAGCATTTGTCTACACACTTTGTATGTATGAACACATTTGTTTAGAAAATGAGAAGGATAGAGGGAGAAAGATAGGGAGAGAGAGAGTGTGGGGGGGGGAGAAGTGGGAGGTTTTTTTTTTTAATTTTAAATATTAGAGATATTTTAACATCACATGTTGGTGAGACTTCAATAAAAAACAGTAAAATTTGAACCTGTGAAATTACATTATTGCCCATCATTTTTTTGTGTAATAGAAGACTAAGTTGTTTTTTCAACCTCTTTTGGTTGACAAATAGGGTTTTATTAATTAATAGAGATATGTAACAAAAGGAAATTATTTCCACTAAATAGAATCCAATTTCCCTTCTTCAAGGAAAGAAAATCAAACTTGTAGATTTACCCTTAACAAACAAAATCCGGTTAGGAGTATTAAATAGCACTGTTATAAAAATCCCCGTCTAGCGCTGCTTAGGCCCCGCCTAAGCGTTAAGCGGCTGATCACAGTCCCGATCAATGCCCAAGTGTTTGAAAATTAAGAAATTGGGCCTAGACCTGCTGAGGAACCTGCCTAGCCCGCCCAAACCCGCCTAGGTCGCGACTCACTTAGACAAAAAATAAATAAATTTCATTTTACATTTTATTTTATTTTCAATAGATTGTAAAAGACTTGTTGTAAATGAACACACATTATATGCTTGTTCCCTATATTTTCAATATGTTCCAATACTTCATAATATATATGTCATTCTATTTTGTAGTTTATGATGAAATTGTTTATATTTTGAGTATAAATTGACACTTATTTACATTAAATATAATATATTTACATAATCCGCCTAGGCTCCAACCCGCCGTCCCACTAGCGCCTAGCGTCTTTCAGAAACTTGTTAAATAGTCTTTATAAACAATTATTCTGCAAATTAGATTAATTAATTACGAAAAAAGATCCTCGTCAGATCCTTTTCCTGGCGATCCTAGGGATCTTGTGATCGTGACCGTTCATCGTATATTGTGCAGTAAAAAATCATTTCAAAATTTAAAATTAAATATAAATAGTACCTAACAAAAACTGATCACACGATGTATGATGAACGATCACGATCGCGGGATTTCTAGGATCCTTTTCCATTAATTACAATGAATATGTTACTGTGACAACATTTTGATTTAATTATTTAGAGTGATGCTTTTAATATTTTTTTCAAAAAGTACATTATATATATATATATATTTATTTATATTTATTTATTTATTTATTTATTTATTTATTTATTTATTTATATTTGGGATTAAATTGAAATACTAGTGTACCACCAATTGCTATGGGTAAATACCATCAAACGACAACAATTCAAGAAAGAGAAATTTTATTTGGACCTAGTTATCCTATCTCTACATCCAACTATAAAAAAAAATTCTACTAAAGTTTAAAGATTGCCCTTAAATAAATAAGAATAAGAAAATAAAATAAAATAAATATTGGTGTTTTTATCTCTACACCCAATAACTCAAAAAAAAAATGGCACATATATGCACTCCTCCATTATTTCCCTCGAAACACACCCAAATGACAACAAAATATTCTCTTGTGTTCATCAACAAGTAAGCTTGCTAGAAACCCTTGTTGCATGAAACCCTTAGCGGCTCTCATTTATAATTTCAAAGGAGAAAACTTCTAACCAATTCGTTGGACATGAAACAAATTCCTACAATATGGGAAAAAAAGCTTCCATGTTAGTGTCTATTTAGAAGAGATAGCAACAAGGGTTTCTAACAATCTTACTTGTTAGTTTTAATAATTTATGCAAGTAGCCAACTCCCAGATAATGGTTCAAACAAGCAAACATATCAGCTGAAAACCTACGCTGAAATTATAAATGAGGGCTGATAAGGGTTTCTAGCAAGCTAACTCGTTGATGAACTAGAGAGAATATTTTGTTGTTATTTAGGTGGATTTTGCCGGAAATAATGGAGGAATGTACTGGTGTGCCAGTTTTGGAGTTATGGGGTGTAGAGATAAAAGGAATTGGATCTGCTCCGGAGCCTAGGGATCAATTCATTTGGGCCATTGATTGGTGTGTAAAATAAATCAGAGCCGTTGGTTTTGTGTGGTGGACCAGGAAAATGAGTTAATGTAGATCGTTGGATTGAATTTGTGCGGCCCAGATGAATTGATTTCTAGGCTCTGAACACTAAGGTCCGGAGTAGATCAAATTCCAAGATAAAAAACACCAATGTTTAGTTTATTTTCTTTTCTTATGCTTATTTATTTAAGGGTAAACTTGGAAATTACAAATGAAGGCTGATAAGGGTTTCTAGCAAGCTGACTCATTGATGAACTCGAGAGAATATTTTGCTGTTATTTGGGTGGGTTTTGCCGGAAATAATGGAGGAATGCACTGGTGTGCCAATTTTAGAGTTATAGGGTGTAGAGATAAAAGGAATTGGATCCGCTACGGACCTTAGAGTAAATATATATATATATATATATATATTGTTGTAAATAGTGGGTATGTTTGCCCACATGTGTATAGTAATGTGTATAGTAAATACTCACATGCATATAGTAAGCCTTTCACTATGTTGCTTGTGATTTGCTTCTATAAAAGCAAGTCTTATGGAACAAAACAAAAAATTGGGAGATGAATGTGGGAGACTCACGGGAGAGGTAGGAAGGAAGAAAGGAAGAGAGAAAAGAGAGGAAGATGAGAGGAGATAATAGAGAGAGTTATCTTTGTACTCCTATTATTCCAAATTATAATGAAAGCACCACTGCTGCCCCGAGGATGTACTCCAGTCACCCTGACTGTAGAGGAACCTCGTAAATTTTGTATCTTGTTTCTTTTATTCCACTGCACACACCGTTGATTTTATAACACGTTATCAGCACGAGAAGCTCTTGTGTCAGTGGAAAGCACAACGTCACAAATCCTGTTCACTTCCTTCAGCTGGAATCTCACAGATAAGAAAATCTTTTCATTTCATCTTAAAATCTTTGTACTACTGATTTTCTTGAAGCAACAATATATATTGTTGTATGACTGTATATCATCATTTGCAGAAGCAAAAGAGTACAGACTCAAAATTCGTAGAGAACTTGACAGCCATGTAAACAGCCTCGGAACTCCAACTTGCGGACCTTGTATTGAAATACTTTCTTCTTAAAAGTTGTTCGTCCGCTTAATATCTACAACATATCAAAATTTCAGAAAACTTTAATGGTGAGTCACCCTGACTGTAGAGGAACCTCGTAAATTTTGTATCTTGTTTCTTTTATTCCACTGCACACACCGTTGATTTTATAACACGTTATCAGCACGAGAAGCTCTTGTGTCAGTGGAAAGCACAACGTCACAAATCCTGTTCACTTCCTTCAGCTGGAATCTCACAGATAAGAAAATCTTTTCATTTCATTTTAAAATCTTTGTACTACTGATTTTCTTGAAGCAACAATATATATTGTTGTATGACTGTATATCATCATTTGCAGAAGCAAAAGAGTACAGACTCAAAATTCGTAGAGAACTTGACAGCCATGTAAACAGCCTCGGAACTCCAACTTGCGGACCTTGTATTGAAATACTTTCTTCTTAAAAGTTGTTCGTCCGCTCAATATCTACAACATATCAAAATTTTAGAAAACTTTAACGGTGCGATCGTCGCAGATGTCTGAAATACCAAACCAGTTTCCAATTTCCGCAGAAAACTGGACAGCCACCTTATGAGTACCAAAACTCCATTTCGGTAGCTCAAATCGAAATTGTTTCTTCACGAAAGTTGTTTGGTATCCTTTTATCCATATCATACTAAAATTTGAACTAAATCTAATGGTTTGATCTTCTCATAAGTTGCAGACACTCTTGGCTCCAAAACTTATGGGAACCGTTTCGACTTTTTCGAAACTCACCGGAGGAGGAACACCAATTGGAACTTATTGTTACTATTATTTACTGAGTAACCAAAATGACTTCAGAACTGTGAAATAAAAATAAAAATAAAAGGAATCAAACAAAAGAAGTGGCAGACCAAGAAAAAGAAAAAGCAAAAGATGAGGACTTAATCATTGCATTTTCTGTTTTGGCATATTTATGTGCATGGTGTTGGTTTAAAGCTCATGTCACAAGTTCTATTTATTTAAAGCAATTTATTTACAGTTGGTAGAATTATTACCCTTTGCTTTAAAGCTTTGATATTTATATGCATGGTGTTGGTTTAAAGCTCATGTCACAAGTTCTATTTATTTAAAGCAATTTATTTACAGTGCATAGAATTATTACCCTTTGCTTTAAAACTTTGATATTTATGTGAATGGTGCTGAATCAAAGCCCTTGTCATAAGCTTTATTTACTTTAAAGCAATTTATTTACCATGGACGGTTTTACCGCCTATTGCTTTAAGTTTTGATAGTGCTGAATTAAAGCCCTTGTCACAAGCTTTATTTACTTAAATGCAATTTATTCATTATGGCTGGAATTACCGCATATTGCTTTAATTTATTTATTGTACTTATCTTTTGTTACAATGAGTATATATAGGACCTGAAGTCCCTTGATCCTGAAGATCAGGACATGAAGTTCCTAGATGAGTACCGTAAGTTTGAAGTATCGCAGTGCCTTAACTTAATTGTAATAAAAGCCATAAGAGTCTCAGTTTACAGACTATTAAATAAGGACCAGAAGTTCCTTATGTCCATACTCAAAATGGTTTAGCAGAAGCCTTTATTAAGCGAATGAAATTGATTTCCCGCGCTCTGCTCATGAAAACGAAATTGCCAGTTTTCTACATGGGGACATGTAAACTTTACATGATGCATTATTAATTCGGTTGAGACATGTTACCGACCATCAATACTTCTCAGTACAACTCGAGTTTGGGAACCAGCCAAACATTATACATTTACGAGTTTTTGGTTGTGTTATCTATGTGCCTATTGCATTGCCACAACGTACTGAAATGAGGCATCATCGTGGATTAGGCATTGAAGTTGAACACCATCTATCATTCAATATTTATAACCCTTGATTTGGGATATGTTTACCGAATGGTTTGCGGACTATTATTTTGATAAGACAATTTTCCAACCGTTAGGGGGAGAAAATATCGTTCCAGAAGAATGATGAGAAAATACCGTTCCAGAAGAACGAAGAGAATTTGTCTTATTTTGATTCACGAAGCAATCAATGAGAAAATGAAATAGGAATAATTGAATGATGCAACGAAAGTGATGAAATCATATATACTTGTTGCAAATGTGCCTACAAGAATTGATGTTCATGTTGGACAAAATAATGAGACAGTAAATGATTTATCTGTTGCACGCCTGAAGTGTGTCAGACTTTTAGACTCAAAAGGTTTAGTCATTTGAAAGAAGAAGAATATGGCACTGCTGAACTATTGCATTCCCGAAGCATAACTGTTGCATGCCAGAAGCATGACAGTCGCCGCATGGATACACGTCCCAGATAGGACAATCCACGGACATGGGAATATTGATGTCTCATGCATGTAGCATGGTAGACATATAGGTTCCAATGACTCAACTCCCCGGAAGTGGAGATTAAAATCCAAGCTTTATAACGTTCAAGATGAGGTTATGATCCACATTCTCTAAATTATGACTTTCCTGAAAGAGATAGTGTCATGCCCTTGAAGAGGCAATGGATATCCAAAGAAATGAAAAGCTTTTATGCATGTGCATGCACATGAGGATATGGGATCACGGATTGATGATAACCAATGGTAATTTTGGTTTTTACAAGTAGCTACTAAATTCATCAATGAGCTGTGTTAATATTGAGTCACGTTCTTTTGTTCGTCGACAAAAGGAAAATTATTGGCCAAAATGGAGAAAGGCAATTCCATTACAATTTTGAAAGAACGTGGAAAAATGGACTTATATATTTGAATACAATACAAATAGCCAAAAGATGTTGAGCCAATGAGGTTACATATGGGCATTTGTAATACAGTGTAATACACTCACATGATATGACACAAGGTTACTAATTGAAACCTGAAATTATACTCTTGTAAACGAGTTCATATAAATGGAGAATTATATACGAAGGGTTGTGAGTCGCCCACATCATATCTCCATAAGTAAATCCTTCAAGTATACATGGGAGCAAATTGCTCTGTATAAATTCCAAAGGAAAATGTGTCATGAAGTGTAGAAAATCCCTGAATGATTCAAATTGCTTGAAGTAAGCCCCCGAAGGGTAAAGCATAAAATATGTACTCAATATCAATGAATAGTATAAATTGCCTTAGTGAGTACTATCATTATGATATTTTTGCAACATGCTAAAATCTCTTGCAAAAGGTTGATGATATTAAATTAGAACTCTTGAAGAGTTGATGATATTAAATTGGGACTCCTGAAGAGTCTAGAAAAATTATAAGTGTTGAAGGAAATATTGTCTCGAACTGCAGATCGAACAATCTACCAACACGAATCTTATCCATGATGTTTATGATATTGAAAGAACTATATGGATTGAAGATTATGAGTTGAATACTCAAATGATGTAGACACTAAGAATAATCATTTATCTTCGTGAGGGTAAAGATAAATTAATATTTGGTCCAAAAGTACCACATCTTAGTGAAGTATATGCTTTATTGTATTTGGCACAATACATTGAATGAAATAAAGCTTATCTATTAATATCTCCAAGAAATTACATATATGTACATACACATGAGTTAAAACAAACAAACAGGATGGAGCATTCACAAAGGTTGCTCATGTGAAGCCTCAGTACTCGGAAGTACCCCAGAAGGGGGAGGCACTGGAGATTGATCATGTGGCACCCCAGTACTTGGCAAAACACCATAAGGGGAAGGCATCAGTTGCTTTCGGAATCTAGCAACGAACCTCTGGTGATCACTTTGAATCCGACTTTCGGATTCCTGCAGTTGGTCGAGCTTTCTTTTCATGCTCGTCGAGTAATTATTTGCAAACACGTGTAACACTCTATTCTCGTGCTTGAGCCCTCTGATCTCTTGTTTAAGACTTGCCACCTCAGCCATCAATGATTCAACTTGGCGAGTTTGAGCAAGTAGGCGTTGGCCCATATTGGAAACAGAGACATCACACTGAACACTGAGAGCCAAGGAGTCTTGAACGGCCGACTCATCAGACCGTTTTGAAATGATCCTGTTATCCTTTAGAGTGAGAAGATTCCTAGTTACCACAGTAGCGGTTATGTTATTCTTCATCACAGAGTCCCCAACCGTAAGAGGACCATTAGAAGATAAGAAGGACGGACGCCATATATTATCCTGACGCTGCTCGTCTGTATCACTCATAAGACTCAAATCTAAGCAAATGTTAGATGGGCAAGTCATTTTCAGAAATGATGAAGGAAAAAAGAGGTCAAATAAAATTTCAGAAGTGCAAGATGGGGGAAATTTCTACAGGCAGCAACTTTCTGAGCATACTCTTGAACACAATTGATGTCTCTATAAAAGAAAAGGCAACATAGCCACTTGTTCAGAGATTGAAAATGCACCGCTCTCTGAATTTCTAAAGCCAGATTTTCCTGAATAAAATTCGTTGGCATTTTTCAGACACAATCTCAACTTTTTCGGATATCGCGTGCAACTTTGTCAAAGATCTCTGACAAAGTTGAAAACGCATAAATCTTACAGTTCTATTACACCACAGTTGCTGACAAGAGTAAAGGCACAGCACCACCACTTGCTATTGGGAAATCTCTATATATGTCGACCTCCGTTCTCCATAACAAGGCAGACCTACAAGCATGTCCAACTCTTCCTCATCTCCGAGAATGCATCTTCAACACAGCATCTCGAAATACTCAGTTTTCTTCCTCTCGGAGAATACCTCTTCAAACAAGTCACACCAGAGCAAGATGATCTCATATCTTCAGGGACGAGAGCAAGAGTAGTCATCTTCAACTGTTGTTGGAGCTGGGTCTCCAGTCACCAAGAAGTGATGAACCATTCAAATACAAGGGTTTGCATTCCACTCCTGCATCAGGGGACAAATCCTACAAGAGAAGATGTCACACATGTAGGGGAAAACCAGGGAAAATACCACTTATGCAAGGGGAACAAGTAAGGCAAGTGAAAATGATATATTGAAGCATGTGGAGACAAGCGCAACAAACACGTGCTGATTCATCCCCGACAAAGCCGAAGATCACTTGCCACGTGAAGCTCCTCACGGTACAACTTCATTCAAGATCAAGCCTCGAAGGTCCTTGAAGAAATCACAAGTTTGATTCAAGATCAATTGTCCACCACCCTTGAATTAAATTTAGCTCCAGATAAAAGAAGTAAATTCAAACATTTGGAGCAAGTCTAGCAGAAGACCCTTCAGCCCAGTTCAAGAACAAGCCTGTGGAAAGTTAACAACAAGTAAAGTACCTATTTCGGAAACTCTTTTTTGCTAAGAGACTAAAGCATAATGATCAATGATTAGCCTAAAGAAGTTGAAATCGATGGAGATACTCGTCAGGGGGAGCATCCAAAAACTGATGTTGATATGTGGGCATCCAAGGGGGAGTGTTGTAAATAGTGGGTATGTTTGCCCACATGTGTATAGTAATGTGTATAGTAAATACTCACATGCATATAGTAAGTCTTTCACTATGTTGCTTGTGATTTGCTTCTATAAAAGCAAGTCTTATGGAACACAACAAAAAATTGGGAGATGAATGTGGGAGACTCATGGGAGAGATAGAAAGGAAGAAAGGAAGAGAGAAAAGTGAGGAAGAGGAAGAGAGAAAAGAAAGGAAGAGGAGATGAGATAATAGAGAGATTTATCTTTGTACTCATATTATTCCAAATTATAATGAAAGCACCACTGCTGCCTCAAGGATGTACTCTAATCAACCTGACTGTAGAGGAACCTCGTAAATTTTGTGTCTTATTTCTTTTATTCCATTGCACACACCGTCAATTTTATAACATATATATATATATATATATATAGGATTAAATTGAAATACTAGTGTACCACCAATTGCCATGGGTAAATACCATCAAACCCCAACAATTCAAGAAAAGGAGGAAAAATGTGCATGTGTGGCCACAGTGGACCACAGCTGGACACGTGTTGACTCCTCAATGGCGGCCCAACGCGTCGCTTAAACTAAAAGAAATTGGGGTCCACGGTCCAGAACCTCTCTCTCTCTACTGCTTCAAAAGTGCTCAACCAAAACCCAGCTCCTGTTTCTGCAAAAAGTGCTTCTTCTCAAGTCCAAATTATTTCAGAATCCTCACATATGCACGATTGACATTCCGGTCCTCCCCCGCCCGCACACTCTCTCTGTCCACCGCATAAGATCCGATTACCATTTCTTGACAAAAGTCCGACCCGATTTTACTTTCCCCAATTTTTGAACTTTTTTCTTCAATTTTTCGAGTGTCGAATCGTATTCTGTGGATTTTGGGGGAGGGATTACGATTTCGATCATGTCGTGGAAACCTTGAGGATTTTTTTTATCGTAGATCGATCAATGGCGTCGATCCGGAGAACTCTATCGCCGGCCTTCCAAGACCGGCAGTACTTGAACGGAGGCGGCTCTCCATTTTCAGTGCCATCGCCGTCGCAGAAGCTTCTCTCCAGCTCCAGATACTCGCCGCCTTTTCCGTCGGCGATTCTCGCCTTCTCCGTCTCCGTCCGGAGCTTCGTCGCGGGAGTTCTCTTTCACCGACCTAATCGCAAAGGTCAGCAATGGCGTCGAGGATTCTACAGGTGCTTGCTCTTCTTCTTCTTAGGGTTTTTACTCGGCCTATTGCCGTTCGGCCACGTTGACGACGACGAGATTCGAGGTCGGAGCTTCAATTTCGACATCAAGCCGCCGCACGTCAATGTCCAGCTCGACACCGACAACGCGGATCGCGCAGTGAAACGGATGAATGTGCAGTTCAACACCGACAACGCGGATCGCGCAGAGAAACGGAGGAATGTCCAGTTCGACACCGACAACGCGGATCGCACAGTGAAACGGAGGGAAGATCTCGTCGACGTGAGGCTCGGCGTCGTGGAGAGGAGGGTGGATTTGGTGCCGAGGAAGCTGCTGATTATTGTGACGCCGACGTACAACCGCGCACTGCAGGCCTACTTCTTAAACAGGTTGGGGCAGCTGCTGGGGCTTGTACCTCGGCCACTGCTTTGGATTGTGATGGAGACCAACGCTGCGTCGATGGAGACAGCGGAGATTTTGAGGAAGAGCGGCGTGATGTATAGGCATTTGGTGTGCGGCAACAACTCAACTAGGGCCAAGGACCGGGGTGTTTATCAGAGAAACACTGCTTTGGAGCACGTTGAGCGGCATAGGCTTGATGGCATTGTTTACTTTGCAGACGACGATAATATATACTCCCTCGACTTGTTTGATCGCTTGAGAGACATTAGGTATGTAATCTATCTTCGAAATTGAGCTTCATTTCAGTCACATTTTCTGTTGTTGGTGTTTGTTTTCGATTCATATGCTTGTTTTAGAATGATGGCTTTCTCGAGATTTCTGTTCTGAATGTGTCTCCTATTGCAATTTTAACAATTAGAGCTACTTGGTTCTGCTTGCATTTTAGATGCCATGTCTTCCTTGTTGATCCTCGGATTCGATTGTGCCCAAATATTTTCATACATTCAAAATCATAGCTTGGCAACTCTTTCACTTCACTAAACTGCATTTGGTTGGAATTCTCATTTGTTGATAGATTTACATAATCAAATGGCTTAGAATATTGTTCCCAGTTTAAATTTGGTTATTCTCGTCTTCAAGCGAAGATGTACGATTTGCCAGTATTACTCACTTTAGGTAGTGGTCCTAGTGGAACATATACAGCTCACCAGTTTCAAGTACATTTGTCTGTTTATTTGTCATCTGGTGGAACATAATGGCCACTTCTTTCATCCAAATTTTGGTCCCCTTTACTAAATTAAGTCGTTCAGCTGGAAAGATGCGAATGTAGTTTCATTTATCACACTAGTTTAATAGGCTCGTAGAGAAACCCCAGAAATTTCTGTCCTCGGACTATTCTGTCTAAGGGAGTGAATACCAATTACTTGATTACTTTCGTTTTGTCTATTTATGAAACGGTCAAATATAGGTTTTCATGACCGCCATTTTGTTATTCTCCAAGTCTAAAAGTTGGCTTCTCTATGTGCTGTTGTGCTGTTGTGCTGTTATTGACTTGATTTGTCTGCAGAGTTTGATAATTGTGTACTTCTGTCATTATGGATTCTATCTACCCTGCCTGCCCTTTGTTCTTTGTAGCTAATTTGTGTTTTATTTGTTTTGAAGCCGATTTGGAACTTGGCCTGTTGCTATGTTAGCTCAAAGCAAAAACAAGGCGATATTGGAAGGTCCAGTATGCAATCGGAGCCAAGTAGTCGGATGGCACACAAATGAGAAAAGCAAAAGACTTCGTAGGTTTCATGTTGATATGTCAGGGTTTGCATTTAATAGCACAGTATTATGGGATCCAAAGAGATGGCACCGCCCCACTTCTGCTCCAATTCGACAATTAGATACAGTGAAGGAGGGTTTCCAAGTACGGTTCATATCATCCGAAATTTTCCCGTACTTGTGATTGGCAATGTTTTATTGTATCTTCAAGCACTGACATATCTCTCCCCCTTCATCTTCAGGAGACCACTTTTATAGAACAAGTTGTGGAAGATGAGAGTCAAATGGAAGGTACCCCAGCCGGCTGTTCAAAAGTAATGAACTGGCATCTTCATTTGGAAGCTCATAGTCTTGTTTATCCCAAAGGCTGGCAACTTGCGAAGAACCTTGATGTTGTTCTCCCCATTGAACGATAGAACTCACTAGCCGTGCAGTTTTGATGCTTATAGCTTGAGAAAGGTATGAAATTATTCTCTGCATATATTCCAACTTTGTATGTTGAATAGATTGACCATTCCCTAGAGTTCAAAATCAAACTCAAATTAACTATAACTGTAACAAATTAAACTGTTTTGATCCTCTTTTTGGCAGTGGGCGTGTAGTTATATTTTAGGACATAAAAACCTTTTACCCCAGTAGAGAAAACGATCTAACATATATATCCTTTGTTTTATGACAGTTCTTGACTTTCATGTTGGTGCTTCACCGCTCGCTGAACGGATCGTTGCTTGATTGTGGTACAATCGAAGCACCAACAAGCCTGAAAAAACTCAGCTGGTGATGGCAAACAAACCGAAGATTCGTGGTTGTCGAATTGTGTTGTTCTCTGCCTGATATTCCTTTTACAGAAACGAAATTTTTGTTTGTTGTACATCTCCCGGGGTTTGGTGTCGTTTGATTGTTCTTTTAAATTGCTTAATGCTCGAACGGTTAGCACAGCTCTCGCCGAAATAGGTGGGAGTTAGTTAGGTTTGTTACGGATCCCATGCTCCGTGATGTAGACCTCCTTGTATTGTACCCAAATTCCAATCAAGTAAAAGCAAAATGGCGACTTGTCCTGAAAGATGCTGAGATTGAGAAGTGTTTTTAAATGACTGAAAACGTTTTTAGAGAAAATATTTTTAGAGTTCCAAAAACACTTGTAGTGCTTTCAAGTGTTTTTTTTATGATTAGCTTAAATTTTTACTAAAGATCGGTGACAAAAACTTTTTTTAAAATACATTTTCAACCATTTAAAAACACTTCTCATAAGAGCTTTGAGACTTAGATACTCGTATTTGCCTTCCAACATTTATTATTTTGCAATAATACTAATTTTTTGTGAAGAGTGATGTGTTTTAATGAATCTCTTTCCTTTTTCATTTTTTATGTAATATTTAAAACTCGTGTTTTCAAGTAATATTTATGTGGCATGTAGATATAATGCTTGACATAGTAGATGTGCAAACTAGGTATACTTCGAGTGTCAGTATATGATAAGGTTGACAAACAGACAGCAACGACCAAGTTGTAGGTGCAAACTAGGATCGTTTTGTCTGATGATTTTCAGTCTCTTTCATCAAAACATGTTTAATGTTTGATCAAAAATGGAAGAAATAATTATAACTCTAGAGAAAGAAAGGAACGAAAATTCAAAAGAATATGAACTAACTAAAGCAAAAATACAACTATAATTTACAGGAGCCTATAATTTAATGACTCAAAATTTAAACCTGCCTGAGGATTAGGTTAAATGAATCAAAATTCAGAAGGATCAAATACAGACACATATATTTCAAACTCCATTTTATGGCACACAGAAATTCTTGTTTTTTTCCGGTTCTTTCTTGCCTGAAATATTTCCATATGCAGCCGGACTGATTTTATCTTTAGGTTCCACCAATCGGCGATCAAATACCCCTAAGCAATCAGCCGCCATATACGTGGTCACTCTATATCTTCCTTCCCGACATTTGTGGATTTGTGGCTCTCGAATTATCAGATGTCCCAATTTGTACTGTACATAGCTGGTCACTTCTCAGTGTCCAAACGCTTTCTAATTATCACGTTGGAGTTGCTCCATGTACCGATGAGCTTGTGTCTGCAGGGTGAAAGGATGATGGCAAATGCGGTTGCTGTGAATGCGTTTCATTTGCTAGACCAAGGACGGCAAGTGTTGGTCTGCCAAAACACATGCAGTGAGTTTAAATAGAAGATAAAAACTGCTATACATGTCGATTGTGGTAAAAACTGGAACAATATAGTCATGTTCAACAGAAAACGTAGAATGAAGGACACTCAACCACCTACAAAGTTATCGGAGAAATAAGACAATTGTGATGTCGTGTAAATTGCTGAGCAATTGTAATACGTAGTCAAACAGAGATCACATTTCTTGTAGTCAAAGAATTTTACTTCTAAAAGTTTATAACACAAACGTGTCAGAGAAGGAGGTCGAGTGTGATTAAAAAAATCCATAGACTCTGTTCTTTGAACTTCTGTCTATAATTAGCCTCAAACATTGTAAATTAACCTCCATGAAATAAAGTTGATGGTCAACGAGATGCACAATAGTATACCTAGGGAGTGAAGCTTTTACACTAGGCTGGCTAGCATAGGTGGCAAGGGGACCTCTGAGGTTCGCATATTTGTTCAGAGCGCCTTCAAGTTGCGGGGGTGGTAACTGCAAGGAAATGAAATAGGAAGCAAGCTGTAAACTAAAATCACCAGTTGAAAGCAAGTGGGAAGTTCTCTATATAAATAGACAATGATGTGATACCTGTAACAATACAGGGAAAGAATGCGGCTGTGTCTGTGACGCACATTTCAAGAATCCAAACCACAGTTTTGGCATTCTCCACACCTGCAGTCAATACATAAGACCCCTAGCCATGTTAATAACCAATACTGACACGTCGACCTGAAAGAGTGCACAGCACCAAATAGCAGACGAAGAGGACACACATACCTGTTTGCTCACAAGTTTGGAAAGTATTTCCATTACAAAATCAACCTGGATAGAACAAAAGCATGAAACCATATATGACATGAATAAGGAAACCGGGACACCGTTCGAAAAGAAAAGGGTAATAAGAGGAAAAGGAAAAGGAAAAGGAACGAGAGCAGCTACCAGTGAAGGAAAAGCATCTATTGCCTGAATAACTGTTCTCATAAAGAGAAGAGGAAGAGGAGTCTGGTCAACCTGAAAACAAAACCGTTGCTTGAAACAACTAAATACTATGTACTGGACAAAGATTTATGGAAACTACGTACATACCATCTGATTCAGGGCCTTTGCCAAGACCTGCTGTGTAAAAACTGTGCGTTGCTCAAAACAGGCTGAGCAAGCATCCGTTATCTGCAAACAAGAGAAGCAGACAAAACTGTTAATAATGATACAAGGCACATGTTACAGAGAGAGCAACCATACGATCACCATACAAAGTGCACCATGTAAAGTGCATCAAGAAATTTAGGGGAGCCTTCATTGAGTTGTACAAATACACTAAGATCCATGCCACAATAGCAAGACCATTTATTATTGATGAGGGATGCACCTTGACAAGACAAAAAATCAAACCCAACAGGTGGATGCACCTTGCCAGGACAAATTGATTAGGGATGGGCCTTGGCAAAAGCAAGTCAAAATTAGTTGAACTTCAGTCAGAATTAGTTGCACCTTGACAAGTCAAAATTAGTTGCACCTTGCCAGGACAAACTGATCATCCCAATATGTTTCAGGGTTTAATCAGTCCGAGTTGTATTTCTTAGAAAAGCATGTCCTCCTTATATAAAGTAAAGATGATTAATAAGTAGAGTACAACACCAACGTAATTTTGGGCAGACCTATTTTGCATGCGGGAAACTTCAAAATGTTGTGATGGTTCTGGATTGCCCTATCTAATTCTAAATGTCCAAATTCCACTCAACACCCTTATTTGTCCACATTGATCAATACTTACAACATCAAATTACTATAACCATTATATTATCTAAATTTTGGGCACATAACCACTTGTAAAATATTGGATAGAAGATAGGACGCGATGGCAATGCAGTGTGAGCATAATAAGCGGCAGTTCATAAATCAATACCATCTACTCGATAAGGCTTGTATAAAAGAAATATATTCAGTAAGTACATGCCTTCTTAAGTGGGAGTCCATCTTTCTCAGGGACAATACCATGGATGGAAACCAACACTTCTGCGGGTGTTAAAGCTGGGCCTGTATGAGCTGAGCCCTGCAATCGAAACGATATAAATCTTAGCAAATTATTGACTCAGGTTTTGTCAAACTTTGTGTCGTATATTTCTCCAATATGAAGTGTTTTTCTTTAAGACAATGGCAAACATATCGGTATTTTCGTTCATGGAACTTGTTGTCTAGGAGGTAAAAGAAAGGTTGAAAAAAAAAATGGAAATCGCAATATTTTTCTAGACTGATAAACGTTATTATTGACACGCATGGAGAGAGAGAGAGTGTAGCATTATTGTGAAAATCAGACAATGAAAAACGTATGTACCTGCAGTATGTGAGCAAGTGCTGTCTGGAACTTTTCCAATGGAAGAGCGACAAGCCGAGGGAATATAGGTAAAACCTGGGGCCATAAAATGGTTACATGGAAATAGAGAAAATCCATGTGAAACTAAAATCATAATAATTTCTACTTCGCATTAACAAAAATTAACACAAAATATGTGATACTGTTTCATGGGTATTACTTAATAAACCATGCAAACAAAATAACATATCTTTTCTCGTGAACAAAAACACAATTGGAGTTTGTTTATTTTTGTTACTTGTTACAAGCAAGGACATGGTATAGTATAGTTTGTTATTAACACAACTAGGCCCGTAAGTGAAGCTCAAAAACTACCAAAAGTGACTCATTAAGTGCTCCACTCAAGTTGAAAAGTTTATAGATAAGCTAATTATGCTTCTAAGCTGCTCAACTGAACTTCTGCCCGGAGATATACAACTTACATAGATATGGCCCACATCCTAAAAAAAGAAAAGGGAAGGGCCTTTGTTCAGCTATTGAAGCGTGCTCTCCCCAGAAGATTTTGCACAATTTAAGCCCTAAAAATTATGTTGATTTGACATTAGTCTCACTTGATTATAAACTCGATTTGACATTTGTGTCACTTGAGAATCGGTTGAGCTAGTGAGCAGCTTCCATCTTATATATTTAAATCCTAGGTACTTCATGATTGCCTACTGGTTTTGGGATGAAAGGAGAAGTCATCCATTCATGTGCAAGGCCAAATTCACTATTCGGTACTCCAAATCATCAACCTGAGTGATCCATTTTTTGGCCTCAGGGGGCCTACACTGGAGGGGTTATGTTGATAATATAAGTTTGTGGGTATTCTTAACCTTGCTGCTGAACAATAAAATCCCACCTGGTGCCAATTTAACATGGTTTCATAAAGGGAGATCCTTAGTTCAAATTCCTGAGATTGCAATCATCCATTTTTACATTGAATCACACGGATTCGAATTTTCTATTGGTTGGGCCAAACTAGGCCTAGCAAGATTCTATAGACATGAATACAGAAAAAAATGGAAAGCTCTAGTGTGCACCCATTGTGTTTGCAACTAATACATCAATAAGACATTATATTTAATTGTTAGATGAGATCAATGTCCACTGTGAATCATGTTTAAACATGTTAGCGAGCGTAATTTTGTAATTTAACTAAGTTAAAAGGTTATCCATCATGCTTTGGTTTCAATAACACAAGCATGCTATACTAAAAACACAAGCATGCTAGACTACAAAACAATTATTGCCGCCGTTATAACAGCTTAGATTTTAGGAACTAGTTTTAAACCAATATAACTTGACAAAATGGTACTAGAGAATGAGACGCAGAACCTATGAAACAAACCTCATTTTTAGAAAGTGCAGACAGCATTGGAATAAGAATTGTGACATCCTGCAGCCAATACTTATCCAACTCAGTTTTGAACATGGAAATAGCGAGAGATTTAAGTACAATTCAAAAGAAGAAGCTTTAGTTAATAGAAAAAACCTTTAATTTTGTTTCATACAAATGTTTAACAGTGGCTATCAGATCAGCTGAAGGCGATGTCTCTTGAGTCAATATTTGCAGCACCTTGTCATATAGAAAATAAGTTAATAAACAAAATGATAAGTATCACCTATGTCCAAAAAATCTATGAATAAAGCAAAAAAAAATAACAAAATACAAAATACAAACAGTATTCAAGATTAGAAACACTAATAATAAAACAGGAAATATGACACCCACCAGCATCAAAAGATTTTCACTTCCTTGAGGTGGATCAGAGATAATTTTTAGCAATTCAGAATAAGATGACCCTAGGGCCCTTATGAGGACTGGAATATGGCGATGAAATGCCTGCAGCATTCAGAAAGCACACATAAGAATTAGATGTAGAGCATTAGCAATTAATTTGACGAGGATAAGTAGCATATAAGATTGTTTCTCACATGAGGCTAATTTACTGGTAACAAGATATAATTTCTTTACAATATGAAGCACGTGGAAATCCAATAGCAAACTTAGAGGACCACAAAAGTTTCCAATTCCTCTGTACAACTAATATCCAACATCAAATGCAAATAAGTTTCACAGTGTAGGCCCCCTGCTTCTGTTAATCAGCATAAGAATCAACTAAATCTGATGCTATGAAATATGCAAGAAATAGTGGTGTCCTTGTTTGAGCTTAAAGTGACATTATTGGGCCAGAATTCTATCAATTTAAGCTTTTGAATTTTTAATTCAGTCATGCAATCATAATGATGCACCACATGTAGAGTCGATTTCCTTAACAGCCCAACTCAAACGATCATGACTACAGCACAATTGAAATATGCTGACCCAAATCAGCACAAAGATACTATCAATTCCCGGTCCTTAAAATGAATGGCTTTCCCACTTATCTCAGCATGGCAGACACTCTGACTACATGATAACCTATTAGGAAGAATACAAGCAGTAGCTCAAATTTTGTGATTTTCTTTGGCGCAAGCGGTGTACCAAGTGCACTGACTCTTTTAGATGTTAGATGATTTGTTTGGAATCTAACTGCTGTCTTAAAACATGTAGTAAGACAGCAGATAGATTCAAGAAGATAAGGTGCAGTAGCTCAAATATGGCATTTGATAACAAACAAAGGTAACTAATTATTGTGGGTGAGCCAGTCAAAACAAATCTGAGCTTGGAGGCTTTGTGAAAGATGATGATAATGAAGGTGGTGGTAAGTTGGAGTCCTATGAGTCCCATGTTGGACATCCAAGAAGCAATTACCAAGAGAAGGGGTAAGGTCAATTTCAGTTGCCCTGTGCATTTGTTTCAGTTAAGTGGCTTGGAGCTGGTGTTAGCGACGGTGGCAATAAAGTGAAGAAAGTTGAGGTTCCACCATAAAACCAATTGCCAATATGGGGCGTAGCCTAATTACTTATAAGCACATGCAAGGTCCCTCCTTTACCCAATGTGGGATTCACTCTCAACACGCCCCCTCACGTGTGGCGAATTTTCAAGCCTAACACGTGTGCAACACAAATCGGGTAACGTGAAGGACGTGTGGCCGTTGGGGTTCACAAGGACAACCTGCTCTTATACCATGAAGAAATTTGAGGTTCCACCATAAAATCAATTGTCAATATGGAAGTATCCCAATAACTTATAAGCACATGCATGGTCCCTCTTGTCCCCAATGTGGGATTCACTCTCAACATACAGGAACTGGTGAGTGTTGAGACTGAGGTAAGAGCGTGAGGGAATTGAGGTGGGGACCCATCATGCAATAATTAATTTGACTGGTACCTTTCTTTCTCATGTTTTTCCGAATGTTTACTTTTAATAGTTTAATTTTGGCTGGGTGAACTAAGCACAATAGTGTAACCCGAACTCAGATTTTGTAGATCTATAACAAAGTATATGCATTAAGTAGTTGCCAACTATGGAAAGTAATACACTAAACATATTAGCTCATCTAACATGCTACCAATTACTACAAATATTTATATAAACAGAAGCAATGAGAGTCTCACCTGCTTTACAGCTTTTGGGGCATGTCCATAAGTATTAAATACAAGTTCAATAAGACTAGGTTTCTGCAAGTATTAAAATAGAAATGAAAAGAACCCACATTAGTGTCGCAAGGAAAAAAACAATTATGACAAGTTGCTAGTCTATACCAGTCATGAGAAATCATAGACAAACCTTTGTACATAAAGCAAAAAACAAAGAAATGAGTCGTTGAACTTCAGGAAATGACATGGCTGATACTGGTTGATCCTTTCTTGTGGAATCATTTTCAGTATTTCCAGACTCCAAAGTTTCAAAATCACCAATCGATGTTTCTTGGCTTCCAACCTGAAAAGGATTGGGGGCGAGAGATGTTAGCGACGTTCAAGGCAGATACTACTTTAATTGTGAGTGGTATGCTAAACGTAGAAGCTATCCCCCACAAATAACTGAAGAAGCTAATATCACCGAGTACAAAATGGCTACTTAAATGAGAGACATTTAGTATGGGAATCCCCAGGAACTATGAAGATAATAAGAGCAACCATCAAATAACAAGTAAAATCAGGACATGACCATGCTATCCAATGATTCATAAAGATATCACTGCCTTTAGAAACCAAAGCCATAAAACATGAGAGAAGGCAACTCAGAAATTTTGGCTTATCAGGTATCAAAATCATTTAAGCTTAAAATACCAAAGGAATTTCAAATGTAAAATTTCAGTCTAGCCAATTGATATGCTATTACTGCTATATTGCTTGTGGCATTTACCAAAGAATGGTGACCGAGTAGATAAAAAGAAAGAGACTGTTCACCATACAAGATCTCTCACAGCTGGTTGCAACATGCAGTTGCATGGACAAGAAAGGAAATAGAGAAGCAAATGAAAGAAGCATACCATTCCTTCAACTCTTTGTCCTGTGGACTCGGATTGTGAATGCTCTATACCCGAAGGAGATTGTTCAACAGCTGACATCAACATATTTGTCGCAAATTTCTCAATCATTTCTGATAAGTAACTCAACTTATAGAGTTTGTTTGCCACCTGTTGGACAGAAACAAAAAAAAATGACTTGATGCATTATCAGAAAATAGAAAACTGACTACATATCTTGCTTTTCAAGTCAGGCGAAAATTAAGTGAAAAAAGGGACCCAGCCAATTTCTTGAAACCAGGCCATTAGAAGACTTCAGATATCATTTGAAAAGTAAATCCCATACCAGCCGGATAGATTTAGCTCGGATCTCATCTTGTGGATGAACAGAACACTGCAGAAATATATATATTTGAGTTATGCACTCTTTCATAAAAAAATTATAAAAAAAAACACAGATTTGAGTTATGTATTAAATAGCTCAAGAAGCAGACTACATGAGTAGAAACAGTTTTCATACAGAAGACAAGCACATCAAAATAAGACTAAACCCAGACTACCCGTTACTGTGAAAAATTTCAT
The DNA here is from genome assembly GCA_035220775.1 of Malus fusca. Classification (NCBI taxonomy): domain Eukaryota; kingdom Viridiplantae; phylum Streptophyta; class Magnoliopsida; order Rosales; family Rosaceae; genus Malus; species Malus fusca. Next base: position 46,154,319 of record CM069073.1, on the reverse strand, counting down.
ATATGTAATACATCAACATGAAAAAACATCACAAAATTACAACACTCCAAAGAACCTTGTTGTGGAACGTTTCTTTTTCTTCTAGCTATGAAGAAACAAAAAATTTTGGATGCAAGTATCTTATTCCTTTTGCATATCTTTTAGTACTTAAAGAATACACAAACGAAAACTGGCCATGTACCCATACTAACTCCATGCTAATGACTAGTACAGAAATCAATCATAACTTCCTAGTCTTTGGTTGCCAGCAGGCTAGATGGAACCTTTAAGTACTGGTTTTATGATGCAGCAGGCTAGCATATAAGAACGCCAGCTATCAAGTTTCACTTGTATGTATGTGTGTGTACTTGTGCGTGTGTGTCTGAGAGAGAGAGAGAGAGAGAGAGAGAGAGACATAAATAACTCATTCTTGATAATATAATAAAATAAGGGAATTGTTATTAGCACTCCAAAAATCTCATTTTACACTCCAAACTTTCTATAATTAGAAAGAAAAATACACTTGTGAGGAGTGTAGAATGAGATTTTTGGAGTGCTAATAACAATTCCCTAAAATAATCACTATTACACAATTACACCTAACTTTGTAGAGGACCATAGGTCATTTTTAAAACTTCCCTGATACTGGATTCTAAATTGCTAAACCTCCAACACTGTCATCTCTACAGACACTCTAGCCATACATCCTCATACATAATGATATTATTCCCTTTGAATGCAAGAAATTCTTGGTCTGGTTCATAAAATTTCTTTCATACCCCATACATCCATATATGAACAAAGGTAAAACATTATAGATTCACTAGCCATTTCACAAAACATCAGTAAACAGTAATTCTTTATTCCCCTGATCACCAGGATTAAAATAAAAGTTCTTTTTGGGACATTTTCCCCACCTCTATACTGTTTTTTTAAGAGAGAAGCACACCCAACAAACAAACAATACCTACAGATAAATCGAAAAATTTAATAAATTGGATTATTCAAAGTTCAATCCAAGTTACCTTCAAAGTGATATCTAAAAAGCTTTGTCGATAATGTGGCCTCCCCAAAATTAAACTCCAAACAGCCCCAAGGCCCTGAGTGACGCGCTCAACGTCACGAACATCTTTCCCGTGTTGATCAATAACATCAGAATAGCATAAATCATCAAGTAGTTTCAAAGTGGAGTCGGGCAAAATTGGAACTTCACCAAGAAGTCTACTAAACGACTTGTCTGAGGCAGGAAAGGATTCCAGCAAAGACTTAGCCTGCAATTAAAAGACATGATATATCCACTTCTCAAACAAATTAAAACAAGGTGGAAACAGAAAAATAGGTGCCTACCACTTCCAAGAGGAACTTTTCGTATACGGCAGTAGCAAATGTACGGTTTTCAACTGAATCAGACATTGTCAAAGCATGCAGATGGTACAAGACATGCAGTACTAGCTCATGGCCCTGATATCAATTCTTACAAATCAGAATACTATTAATAAATAAAAAACAAACCTATCTGTTCATTGTTAAATGTAATTTTTTATTTATTTTGAAAAATGATAAAAAATAAATCAGTAATATCAGTGGAAAAATAGCCACCACGACATAACAGCAAGAATTAATCTGCTTTAACAAAAGTGAATGGCTGGTAATATTTGAGAAGATCGGTCAACCAACTAGAAACATGTTTTCTGAGGACATAACATCAAAATTCAAAGCTATGCCACCACACTACCTTCCTCAGGGACATGTTTCCTGGATATGCATGCATATTCAAATAGAAATCTTTTGCATATCATATCGAGTAATTAAAAGTTTTCTTGCGATGCTCACCAAGGGATAAAAAGTTCGCAATTGCAATCATGACATACAGATGGTTGAAAATGGTTTTCTGTTGAACAACATTATTCACACATGCCTGGTTCAAAAGTAAAATCCTTTTAAAATATTCATGTACACTCAAGACATTATGGGATGGCTTAACAATGGAAATAATTTGCAAAACCAACTCTTAGTTTCTCAAATCACCTAACCAAGGTTAAGCACGCTCTTTCCAATCTGTTACTAGTTACAAAATTCTAAAACAAAAGTTTAACAAAAATTTTGAAATACGATGTATCTAGCCCCATCAACCATGTACTACTTAAGGAAAAAAGTTCAAGAAAGTTACTGGATTAAAGTTTAAACATACAAGAGGAGGTGCAACATTCAAGTAATAGTTACCTTTTTCTGTTGGTAATCCACAATGATATGCTTATGCAGCATTACAACAATTTCATCATCTGCATCAATCTGTGACATCAAAATATTTACAGATTATTTAGCATATGCTATAAATGACAAGCAGATGATAAAAATTATAAAAATGAAATATTAAAAAAAAAAAAAGATTACTGTAAGAGATTCTGCATGTGAAAATTCAACAATTAGAGAGCAGATTTTGGCATAAAAGCTATGGGATTTAATTATATCTTCATTCGGGATCTCTTGAATCCTACCAAGTTCAATTGATTATTTGATTCTCTATTTGGATGGCATGGTAAATTTGTTCTTTATAAACAGAACAAGTTCGGCAAGCAGCTCCTTGAACATTTGTGGTCTTCATAGTTAGATAAAAACAATAGAGAATCTGAAGAAGATGAAGATCCATTCATTTAGTCGAAGGCGCTAGTTCTTAGTATTTTGTTCGAGTGGGCAAAGAAGACATGCTATGCATCTTAGTATGCTACTTAGAATATTAAACCTCTATTTAACTTGTCTATATGTTTTGTGTACGTGTGTGAACCTTCTTGTCATGATTAAATAAGTTACTTTTTTATTACCGAGAATCAATACTATGTTTCTTCGTTATATACTTTGTTATATAATGCATTACATTTATATATCATGCTGCACTAGAGGTTCATAAAAGACACCAGCCAAATTTTATTCAAGAAGGGTAAACCAGTTCCAAAGAATCATAGAGGTAAGGATTAAAAGAATTAAAGATGCATAGGTTTAACATTATTTCAAATTACCTCCTTATTCTATTTCATTAATCACACAGTAAAAAAGAGTATGCCGTATGAGTTCATACAACAGATACACAATAGCCTACATATCAGCAATACATGCCAAATTTACCAATATATCTCCAGCAGAAAATTTACCATTCAGACCTAATTCGACAATGCACATTAAAAAGGATGTTCCAAATTAGGAAGATGCATAGTTTAAGGCCAAAACTAAAGCAACCACTTGTGTGGATGTTTATTTAGTTATTGACTGATGATTTGAAGTTCAAACATCCAGATTCTTCACGAAATTTTTTAAGCCACTCATCTCAAGACACAAAAGTAAGGCAGTAATGTTAAGATTTCATCACTCAACAATTATATTCAACTATTTAATTCGATCTGCTCAGAGAAAAAGAATTGCCAATTTGAATTGGAGTTCAAACAATCATAAGATTCATCACTACCTGAGCAACCAACCGAGCAAGTAAGGCCAGGCGCATCTGACTGTAATCTGTACCATGCAAATACTTGTATGACTCAATAATTCGCTCAATTGCTAATTTTCTCACATTTCTTTCCTGTTCTTGGGTAAGCTCAACATATATGGGAACCTGAGGCAAATCCTCATAAGTATCTTCCGATGCAGATGTGTTTGAAAGAACCGGAGAATGTTGATCAGATTCTAGAAAAGATGAGGTATCAAGGTCCTCAACCTGATCTTTCACTTCAATATCTGACAGCTTCACTGCAACAAGGTCCTCATCAACCGTTTGCACAGAAGAATCTGTGAGATCTGAAGATAAATTGACCTCCGGATCAGCATCAATTTCAACAGGTCTATGCAGAACCTCCCCCTTAGGAGTTAGTGGGCCAGTTCCAGTAACCAATTGACTATCCAAAATCCTTTCATCGATTTCCATTTTGATCATGGGAGTCGCTAAAGGAGTCTCGACAGTCGTCACATTGGGCAGCGGATCAAGCTTATTTAAAGAATTTGAGCCATCAAAGTCAGAATGCGTAGTAGTACTATCTTCCGCAGTGGGTGTGGATGCCAGTCCAGAAGACACTGCTACATACCGTGGATCCAGGCGACGGGGATCCTGAAATTGCAACCAAGAATTAAATGAATGCATTTAAACATCCTAAAATTATAGTAAATATCACATGAAGACATTAAGATTTATTGAAGTTTACCCTCCGTGGATCTCTCTTGGAATCAGTGGGAAGACTATTCACATTGGACATATCAGAAACTGATAAACTGGTTACAGTTGCAGCAAAAAAAGGCATTTGTACAGTGGGAACTGGAGACTGCACAGAAGATGTTGGAGATCCTATCTGCTGGGGAACCGGCAAGTTCCCAAGCCTTGTCAAGGGTGGGGGCATCTTAGGCAAATGCCTCATGTTAGTTATGACGATGTCAGCCAATAGATCAGGATGGATATTTGAAATAAGAATTTCAAGGGATTGAGCACCTCTTTCTCCTTCAGCAATCAAAGCACCAATCACAGCAATCATTTGCTCCACAGGAGTCGATTCACCATCTAACATAGGAAGGTCAGAGGATACTCCGTTGACAGAAGTGGCGTCCCACCCAGAAGAATTCATTTGAAATGGCAAAGTTGAATAGGAGTCGGGACCATAACGAATTCTCTTGGACGGCATTTCATGATTATTGGATGACTCTTCAACATCCAGAGGTGGAGGTCTCTTCTTTAACACGTCCCCTGGGACAGGCAACTGGCTAAGTTGTTGATCATCCTGATGATAGGAATTTCAAAGTGTGAGGCAATTAAAAAAAAAAAAGCTTCAGCTATTGGATTCTATATATCAGAAGAAAAAAATTGAATTTATTTTACCTTGGCCAACCGAGCATCACGTGAAGCACGCTCAGCATTTCTTAACATTTTTTCAACTTGACGGATTACTTGATCAGCCGCATCCCCAGCATTCATAGCTCGTAGAGCTCTCAGCAGTCTATCTCTTGACTGAAATGTAACAGGGACGAACTTATCATGCACCATACCAGATGGAAAACACAAATATTTTAGAACTTGCATTATGATTTAATGCTTAACAGGCCTCATGCTTTTCGCAATTTAGAAAGAAAAAAAAAAAAAATGCCCATAAGAGCCTACTGTCATTTTCTAGAGTTCGGCTGTTTTCCCCGTTATGAGGAATCTACCCTGGAGGATTGTGCGCCAAAATCCAGAGTTCTATAAATGAAACACACCAAGGTTTTAACTAATAACGTGAATAACAGAAGTCTATATTTTGAATGAAGAATGTCCACATTTCCTAACTGAATGTGACCACATCTCCATGCCCATTCTCATTATATGCCAAAATTATTTTTTTAAGATGAAAACAAGATGATCCACTTCCATAGTATAAATTAATAAAAAAAAACCAAAATAGAGGGAAGCTTTTTATCGCATATCAAGATATGATTCTGGCTCTATTGTGACATAATGACAAAAGATTTTAAGACGAATCTAATATAGGCCCTAAAAGAAACAAAATAGAAATTCTCATTTTTAAGTTCATTTTGAAATTCTAGTTAGAAGAAAAATCTGTGACATAAAAGTGGAGAAAATATGTGCAAGAAAAGAGGAAAGGAGATACTATCATTTCTCTTTGCTTGGATGGATGTAAAAGAACTAAGGGAATGTATTTGGAGCATCTAAATAAACTCCCTAATCTTATTTCTCTCCAAAACTCTCAACTTTGTGAGAGCAGAAGAGAATGAAAATGGGCTATGAGAATAAACTAGACTCAAACAATTATTTTCTCTTATCTTTACTTCTCTCTAAGCTTGGTCGTGTTTATCTCCGCCTCTCTCCATGAAAACAAACTGTAAAGGCCATATCAATCAACAGAAACAAACTCATTTGCTGCATGTGCATATGCTACATGATACGAAAGTGGAAAAGCTAAAAGCATTAGGTACTCCGTTACTTGTAAGACCGCAATAACTTATCTGATTAAATCAGAAAATCCATAATAACAACAAATAAGAAATTCCACCGTAAAAAATGCAATCTTAAGGGATGCAATAACAGTGATGACTTGATAATAACCACAACAAACCAAAAACTTAAAAAATATAAAATGTTACCTCTACCAAGGCCGGGTTAGTACACCTAAGGAATCCCAAGAATGCAGTTCTTAAAGAATACTGGATACTGGCCACATGGCGTCCTTTCACTATCTCAAAGTTTGGATCAAAATCTAACAGTGCAGAAAGAATGGTATTATAGTGAATTGGCCTCTTCCGCGCTATGGCTGCAAGACTGAACCAAAAGAAACAAGTCAGAGGAAAAATACTTAATAATAAGAAGTACTAAGAGAAAGAAGAAAGGTAATTAACTCCTTAAGAAGACCAGCATGAAAACTAAATAGCAAACGCAGAACACTAGGGGAATACAAAGAGTTGTATTCAAACTAAAACAGTAAGAGATGACAACTTCATTGACAAAATAAGTTCAAGCTCTTTCAGATGAAATTAAGTTTTCGGAACACGGCATCTAAATAAACCCTAAGCACACAAGGCAAACACAAGGAACAAAACATGCAGAAAGCCGAAATAAAACTGATCAACTACACTCTTTAACACACTAGCTCCATATGATCAAAGAAACTTAAAATTTAATTATGAGTGCACAGGGACTAAGAAAAACTCCAATAAATTTGACAAGACTCAAGTTTCATAGGTTTCATTTTGGGAAAGATAACTTCTCAGGAGTACAAACACTAAACTGCTAAGCAAGCCCATTGATACAGAGAGCAAGAACATTAACATGACTGTCAACATGGTACTACAATATGAGGTGCCCACCTAGGAAACCTCAAAAGAAATTGCACCAAACATAGATAAATATGTTAAAGGAGGATTCTCCATATTACACAAGAGAATCTCCTTGACCCAAAGTCCTCAAGATCCCCATTTCCAGTAAATCCTAGGATATATGTCAGCCCAGATACACAGAACCCTCTACACCCTTCAGATGTCAACAGACATTATGTTTTGTAGATCTTTTAAGGACCAGTCCTCTACCACATCCCTCTCTCATTCTATTTAACCATGCCTTGATTATCAAAGTTTCTTCTTGGATCCCTATAAACCTACAAATATAAATGGCCTTGTTCAACCATGCTTTTGCTCCTAAAATGTCTCAAGGTCACAAATATCGTCTATTTTAATATTTTTAAACATAAAACTTAGTTCCCTGCATTATTTAGACTAATATAATTATTCAAGCACAGAAAAATCCAAATCTCATAGCATGAGGATCGTGTCTGCCAAGAGAAAAACACGCCAACTAACAAACTCGAACCTAAATGTCAAAATCACAGCAGAAGAGGAGTATTTGTATATGCTTTCCAGAGTCAATAAGAACTATGGAGAAGCAAATGAGGGAAAAGATCCAATCAAATAACTTGTCAAAACCAAGATAATTGATCAACATATGCCGCTTAGTTGCTTGATAAAACAGTACGACTCAACCTTCCTCAGCCTTTCTACAGTACAACAGGACTTGTGTTACAAGGACACAAGCAAATCAAAGGGGATAACAGATGGTCATCATGCAATCATATGGTTATTACTAAAGTTGACAGCCACAACTGCATATAACAGCCACTAAGTCCTAATCCAAACTTCAAACGTATAAAAATCATACAGAAATAGGTTGACATGGAAAAGCAGCAAGACAACCAAGGGCAAGCAGACACAGCTCCCACCAACTGGAGCCTCTCTGCACATTTCTATTTTCTGACCTAAGAGAATTCAGTGGCTAAAAAATGGACCAAGTCACATAAGAAATGAAAAACTGATTTCTAAGGATCCTGATGAATTATCTATACCAACCACCACTTTCATCACACTTCAGCCACAAGCACCTTGATCACAACAGCCTCAGCTTAACTCAGGAGACAAATCTGACACAAAGAATAAATGCTATAGCACGCTAGTACTACCATCCAGTTCCCAAAATAACAGTCAAAACACTGGCTGAGAAGGGTGCAGATAAAAAATTCATCATACAAAAAACTGATAATAACATTTGCAGGTATTTTGATTTTTGCAGTCTGACAATATTCACAAGATGTGATTTCAATAAACCTACTCACTGAAAGCATGGTAGGATAACCAACATATCACTAGATAAAACAAGTACACATGTGCAATTCTATTTGGTTTTGTGTTGTTACTTGTAAAAAGGTGCAGATAAAATACTCGCTATAGATGACTACCAACATGGGCACTGTTTCCAACATGTACACAACTTTCAACAATTAAGCAGAGTGTTTCAAGTTGTCATATATCCAAAAATACCAACATATTAGCACCTTACTTCCTAGACAAAATCACTACACAAATCACATCTAAACATAATTTTGCCAATAACCCACCTTCCCTGTGCAATCCTGTCATAAATATTTTCTTGGTTTTTTGCCAAAGTTTTTCTATTTTAATGCTTCAAGAGATTCAACAATATAGCAGAAACTCAACTATATAGCAGAAACTTCAACTACGTAGCCAGAAAACAAACACAGAACATAATTCCTATATATATGAGATGTAAATTATAGGAATAGCTTCATGAAAATGAATGGAAACAACCCAACTGCTGAGACAAAAGCTTTGTTGGCAAAGACATGAAATAGAAAATGATGCATGATGGAAAACTTGTTCTACATCGAACACTTTTTCTTTTTAAATTCAACTGAAATTCCTATAAAATACAAAAATTCAACAGGTTTCCACTGAAACTTTAGCCATTTTATTGATTGTAACTGACAAAGAATTTTTGAGAGTCGACAACACAATCAACTACTCTACTTCAAACTGCATCTCTAAATTGCTCAATTACATAATCATCAGAACAATGATTTGGACTCACAAGCATTAAGTGAATAATTTCTACTGTTAGCCTCTTTCAGTCTTCACCAAATAACCGCTTGATAAATTAGCGATAGAAAAGTTAATAGAATCATTCAAGGTTTCAAGACCAATTTGATGGTCTGAAAGGTCATTCAATCTTAAGGAACCAGGTCTGCATCACCTAAATTTCCAGAAACATTTGATATTATAACACATTTTATTTGCAATTGCAATATAAAACAGTTCAAGACTCAGTGGAGTTATACTGTTGTGAACTTACTGTTGATCACATAAAAACTCTAAGTAAATCTGTTATAACTCCATGCAAATATTCCAGTGTTACAAAGAACTCAGAATGTGAGATGGAGAATAAACAAGAAATATACTGAATAGCAATCCTGGATTAAGAAGAAATTTTGATTATTAAATTTGTAGTATGTGTATCAGCTGTTATAAAATAATCAATACATTTTCCAATAGCTCACACAATATTAGCTGTATGCGCATACAGCATATAAACTAAACAATGGTAAAGGAAATGGTCTCTCTTAACAGTTTACAACCATAAACTGCGTTGCTTGACCACCATGTTTCCCTCAGCACATAAGATGACCATTTTATCCATCAGTTATCCAATCTTATCACCGGCCAATGGTGCTCCACAGTACCCAAAAAAATTGCAGTTTAACATGTCTAGCCCTGTAACTCCCATTATCTGAACCACCAATGCAGCAGTACCCAATGCCATTACCTCCTCATAAAAGAGCTGGTCAGCATGCTGCAATAATATCACAAACAAGCAGTTGAACTTGTACTAAAGCTGTTCCCAAGCTTCAGTGATCCCTCCATATATTTCAAGATGGTTAAACAGATGATAAAAGTGTTTACCGTCTATATGTTAAATATTTAAGGCCTCCGTTAGTCTGAAGATATTAAACGGAATCAGTAATGGTGAAGAGACATGATAAAATCACCTTAAATTACAACCAAATACATTAATACAGAAACTTCCAGTGGTTAGTCACTTTTTCATAGAAAGATGAAGGATTAAACTAGAATAAATTTGGATTCTATCAGCTATAAGTTCTGGACAAAATAGAGATGGAGGGGAGGGAGTAAAGCTACAATCAAGAACCAAAGTGTGCATGAGTTTATGCATTTCTGTTCCTTTTTATCATGTTAAAGCAATACATGCTTGATGACATTCAGTGACCAGCAACCATAGGCATCCGAAAATATTGTAAATTTAAGTTCTATTCAGCTTTGTATGGATAACACCCATGCACATGTAGAGAGCGTGTTATCCAGAATAAAGATTTTATAAGTTTTTCAATCTAAATTAGAAATAAAAATCCATAAAAAAAATTACACAAACCCACGGCTCTCTTGTGTTCCTGCGCTAGGTAATACATAAAAGTCCAACAAATATAAATTGCCACTTAGGATGAAGGTTTAGGTACCCCGAATGTTAATCAATTCCTACCTTGCTGATCAAGAACATGAGATATACAACAGGTGAATGCAGAAAGCAGTCCGGGTCACACTCAACAAACCTTAATCTTTAGATGCCACATGTTTAATCCTATTTTTTCATATGACGTGTCATTTTACTTAATTCCTATATGTTTTTCCACATCCATGACAAGAAAAGGAAAAGATCTTTCTAACCACAAAATTATGTCATTACACAAAATACATAGCAATAAACAAAATGATTAAAAAAAAAATCTTACTACCAGCAAGTGAGCACTCACCCATTGACAACGGAAATTGTCACCGAACCAGGGAGACTACTAGATGACCTCAACAAATTTAATAGAATGTCAAGAGTCCTATTTGCTTCTGACATTAGCATGTACGGGTCAAGAATAGGGTGTCCACCAACAAGCCACGAAATGTTAAAATCCCTTCTACTTGATGCTGTATCTAAAACCAAATTAACACCCAAATCAAACTTAAAAATTAGTGAAAGCTCATTATTCATAAGATTCTGGAAAAGAAATTAGGCAAAAAGGCATAAGACAGTTCTTTCTTTCTGGCAACAGTGTAAGACTATTCTGTGTTCAAGTTATTTGAGAAAATAAAGCAAACGACCTTTAATACTGAAAAGCAGTACCTTCTATGACAGGTTTTCCAGAATCATTGCCTTCAGATGTGAAAAGCAAAATATATGTTTCCAAAAATTTCAAAGCAAGCAACTTTGTCCCCACAGATCCAGGCTACAATATCAAATCAAAGCAAATTTCAGGTAGGACAAACTTTCGAAAGAAAAAAAAATTGATCATAAGATGCACCAAGGCAAGACAAGCATCATATAAGCATATATGCATTATGGTTGTGTTCAATATCTTTGTATGTTTTCTTTTTTGAGAGACGTTCTGCTTCTTATCAAATGAAATAAAAAATTACAACACATAAGCATCATCAAGTTGTATCCTATCCAAGATATGCAGTAGACTACTTCTCACTATACAGTTACATCACAATGCCATAGAAATGCATTCTAGCATCAGCAGTAAATTTAATACTTATTTTTGGATTCAACTTAAAATTGAAAATTTAAAAAGGTATATGCAAGTTTTTCAATTTTGAAAAGGTATATGCATTTTAATGAAGTATAGATACTGTTGCCATGTATCCAAGGAGTAGGCATGTTTGATGATGAATATCCTGACAATCAAATTCTTGAAATGTCCTTGATGCATATATATATATATATATATATATATATAGACACACTTAGAAAAACGAAAGGGGATATAAAGCATTTTATTGCCAACAGATACATTACAAATGTTAGAACAGGAAAAAAAATACAGACACACTTAGGAAGTTAAGGATGGTCGGAGAGAAGCAAAGTTACCACCTACCTTAATAATAATACAATGTCAACAATGGCATCCGTGATCCTAGAAAAGGATAAAATACAGACAAACGTAAGGAAGTTACCACCTACCTCTACTGCAATAGCGAAAACGGCATCCTTAAACTTGGACATCCACGACCAAAGTTCTTCAAGCCATATCTCAACTTTACCACGCCGGTGAAACTAATTAAGACCCATAATTCATGCAAATTAGACAATATGATTCAGAAAAGGGAAGAGAGAAATGAGAGTTAAACTGTACATCAGATAGTGTTTGAACATATCTCATACACTTGCGTGAAGTCATGGATTACTTTTTACTAGCAAACATGTCCTTTTACTTCTTAAGAATACATAAAATCTGGACACATGTTCTTTATATGTTTTCTGGTAAAACTGAATTGGTTTATTTATTTGGAGACAAAAGCCCTGATAATTAAAATATCTATACCTTGTCCGGTACTAACTTGAACCTTTGAGAGTCCTGAGCACTTATTTCATTATCTAGAAGAAAGAAGCCTTCGCTCTTATTGTGTTTATGGAAAGCATAACAGTATTCTTCTAGAATAAGTAGAAAGGGATATGTTTATATGCATTTATACTTTTGTGGATGTGAATGAGATGTGTGTACAGACACAGACAGAAGATACCTGCAACGTCATCTCCTCCAAGACGGTGACAAAGAAATTTGTTCCACTAACTATAGATTGCCTTGCAATAATAGAGTCACTGTCCTTTAAAAATGCCAACAAGACAGACATTAGTACAGAAGATTCCTCCATTGCTTTCATGCCAACCTCCTCAATGACCCTGCCAGCCAAAAGAACAACAGAACATGATTAAGTTCAACCCCAAAAAATAAAACCTGAAATGCGCAGTGAGTATTCCCATGTCTACACATTCCTACAAAAAAAGCATCAATAGATAGCTAAAACATTTAAAAGATGAAAACATAAAGTCCACAAAATAATCACGGTACAATGGAGGTCACAGTTCTCTTCTAATCTAAGTTTATATGAATTGCAAAGATGAATAGCTAACATAGAAATATAAATCCTTTCACTGAGTGAAAATACTCATCAATCCCAAGAAAGAAGGATGCTACCAAATTTTGGTATAATTGGGTATATTAACAGAATCAAGATCCAAACTTTAATTTCACAAAACTCGCAGAGCCAAAGTTTCCTGACCCAATGTTGTATATGAAAAAGATCACCTACGAAACCAACTCAACAGGACCAGGACCTAATGGGGAAACAATGCAGCCCGGAAATATCTCACGAACACAATTAAAAAGTTTGAATTCCCTAAAATTCAAAAGAACAAATAAACCTACAAAGTTCAAAAGCAACTATAACATGCTTTTCTTTCGCAATCAACGTATAGCACTTGCGAATTGTAGAATTGAGGGTTTGGGGAACTCACTCGAGGAGAGACAAGCGGACGAGGCTTTCGGGGGAGGACTGGAGCTCGACCAAGTAGGGGAAGAGGTCGGCAGCCACAGAGGGCTCGAGGGACAGCAACAGATCCTTGGCCTGCTTCAAAGACGAAAGCTTGACGGCCAAATCGCCGTGGTTGTTGACGGTGGCGAGGAGAGAGAGAGCCTGGTCGTTGGAAGCTGCTCCGGCCATTGAAAGCGGCTGTGAGCGATTGGAGTGGAAGAGGGTGGGAAAATCGAATTGGGGGTGTTAGGGTTTTGAAAAGGGGGAGAGGGGGTTTTGATGGAGCAGCATGGGATGAAATTGAAGGCAGTGAAGGTGGCGGTTTTTTTATTGGGGGAAATTAGAGGGAGAGGGGATTTTGGATGGGTTGGATTCGGTTGATGTGGATTTTGGGTGGGTTGGATTCGGTTGATTGTGATTTTGGTAACGGGATTTTGAGAGTTGTGGTGTTCCTGTGAGCGAGGTTCTCTCACCTTTTTAGAGTGTATGTAATATCATTTGTTTTAAAAAATGTATAGTTTTGGGATTTTATGTGTTCTTAAAAAAATTGTTTCTAAAGTAGTTGAGTATTTGATAAATTGTATTTTAAAAATGTTGTGATATGAAAGGCATGTCTAGTAACGTAAAAGTGATAAAATTGTATATAATGACAAAAATGGACATAGTAGTGGGGTGTGATGACAATAGCGATTGCGGGGCAGTGATGTTGGTGGTGGGGCATTGGGGCAGTGATGGCGGTGATGGCGGTGATGGTAGCAGTAATGGTAGGGGGTATGGTGATGCTGCCAATAATGAAGCGTAGCGGTTGAGGTGCAAAGGTAACAACGGTAGTAGGGTGGTAAAGGTAATAATGGTGGTAGCGTGGCCACAGCGACGCTGGTGGTAGTGATGGTTGTGGTTGTGGTGGTAATTTCACAGTTGTGATTGTGGTGGTGAAGTGGTGGTGGCAACGACGACAACGATGGTGGTGGCAATGGCAATGGTGGTGGCAGACTGGTAGTGGCAACAACAATGGCGGTGCTAATGGCGGTGGTGGTGTAAGGTTAATATTTGTAGTGGTAGGTGTGGCGGTCACTTTGTTTTCCAAGGATAAAAGGCGTAAAAAGATAAATAATGTCCTTTTCAAAAACAAATAAGGGTATTAAAGAAATTAAAAATATGTTTTAAAGGCTTAACTCTGCTTTTTATGAAAGTAGCTTTTAAAAGCAACCTACATGTTGGCTCTAAAAGTTATTGTGTGAAGATCATTATTTTTAAAATAAGTAAGATATTTTTTTTTATAGATATGTTTTTTACCTATAACTTTTTTAGTGCTTAATTGCTTTTGGTGAAAAAAAAAAAAAAACAATACCAAACAAAGTCTAAAAATACAAAAAAATTTAGGGGTGGTTTCGGTTTCATTCAGTTTGGTTTTTGGCCAAAATCGGAAACCAAACCGAAGTTACTGTTCAATTCGGTTTTTTCAGTTCAATTTTTTTTGTTTCAATTTTTTTGGGTCCGGTTCGGTTTTTTACAGTAAAATTCAAGCATTTGATTCATTGATTTATCTTCCAAGAGCACAGTGAAAACTATACATTTTTTAGAACTAAAATCAGAAGATAAATGCTAACAGATGTTGATCTCCACAGAAATGAATAGAACCCCACGTCATCTTCACCAAGTAAATTGTATATAATCGCAGTTGGAGTTTTCATTGATGGATCACCAAGTGGAAGACCACGTGTAGCAAGACTCTATTGTGTGATGTCCGCTATTGTGAGGTCTAGGGGCTACTTCATTTAGCAAAATCTGACATGAAGTAAGTACAAAGCATAACTTAGTTGAACGCAGCAGACTTTTACAAGAGAAATAAAATACGTCAACTAATCGATCATGAATAAATAACCATAACGCAAAGTTGTTAAAAGAGGTAGCATTAGGGATGGGCAACGGTTATGACGGGTGGGTAACCGCGGTTATTTATCCATAACCGTTTATTCTCATATCCGCATAACCGTTTACCCGTTGGGTAATTGTCTAAACGGTTATACCCATACCCATAATCGTTTATAAACTGTTAACCATACTCATAACCGTGTACCCATTTAACCGTACCCGTTTAGTACCCGTTTACCTATTTATCATTTTTAAACCCGTTTATCCTTTCTTTTTTTGTCATTTACTCATTTTTCACCCGTCTACGTGTTTTTTTAACAACTTGAAAATTAAAAAAGAAAAATTTGTCATAATTTTCTTTTTTCTAACAATTAAACACCGTTATAGGTACATTCATCATACATTTCGGCATTTTAATTTTTTAAGTCCTTATATCATTCCAATAATTGAAATAATAGTTTACAGACAATATTTTTAACTGTTAGCAATGAAGGTAATATAAAATTTGCTAAGTATTCTTGGGTTACGAAAACTGTTAAAAGACAGTATTCTTGGGTTATTTAACTCAGAATGTAAAATATTAACATAATATATATAATGAATCATGAAATTTAAAGTGGTTAAGAAAAACTATATTATATTGGCTATAGAAATCATGCACTATAGTCAATATCATTGATCTAAGTTTTGTCCGATAGAGAACATGGTTTGTGTTAATTTTACATATATAAAATAAATGGGTAAATGGTTACCCATTTATAACCGCGGTTAATACCCATAACCGCCCATTTAAATTTCGTGGGTAAATGGTTATGGGTATAACCGTTTATTTATCTAAACGGTTACCCATAACCGTAACCGTGAAATTTAAATGGTCGGGTAACCGCGATTACCCATAACTGATGGGTATTTGCCCATCCCTAGGTAGAATTGTTACCTGATCATCCTTTGTTAAGAAAAACTCAACTGCAAAGACACTAGCACCTTCTAATGAACGAACAGCTCTGGTTGCAATACCAGAGGCTAGATAATTAAATAAAAAATATAAAAAAAAATATTAATTTAATTAATTCGGTTCGGTTTCTATACCACTGAAACTGAAATTAAACCAAAAGAATTCGATTCGGTCCGGTTTTTTTAGTTCGGTTCGATTTTTTCATTCGGTTCGGTTCATTCGGTCTCGGTATTTTGAACCCACCCCTAAAATTTTCTCAACAAAAGTGCAAATAAAATAATACTTTATTGGGAAATTGGTCATTCTAGAAACATTGCAAATGTATTTGCTGAAATAAAAGGATTCACATGAATGACATGATTGATATGGGTGCAACGAGTGAATTGTCTAAGTAGCCTATAAGGATATAATATTTAGATAGTGTAAATAGTGTTGGTATAGTATTAAAATAATGACAATACCACTGATGTCACAACCCGTTCCGAAATATTATATTTTTAGGCGTGAAATGTCAAATATGCCCTTGAGCGTTTGTGGTGTTGTGTGGTTTAAATTTTGGATTTGGACCAATTCGTTAAGTCCCTAATATTTTGGGACCAATTAGAACTAAAGGACTTAAGGTTTTGTGCTGGTTGGTGACCCAACTAGGACTACACACACACACCACACGTGCATACCACATACTCAAATCTCTCTCTCTCCTTCCTTTCGAAATTTCTGCAAATTCCGTACAGTGTACGAACAAACCTTGGATCAATCATCTCATGCATAGATCGAAGGTTTGAAGGGTGGTTTTGAACTCCTAGCAAGCCCAGGAATCCAACCATAGCCTTGGTTGAACTCAAAAACTTCGAAAACCAGAGAACCAAGAACCTCCGATTTGAGGTAATGTTCATGCACACGTAAATGTGGAGTTTTTGGAAGATTCTAAGGTAATAGAAAGCTTTCGATCGTCTTCACGAAGCTCGGAGAAGAAAAATGAAGTGATTTGGACGTCGGGAAGTTGAATTTCAACGAGTTGCAGGTTTAGCCGGATTATCGAGGGATTTTCCGGCGAGTTCCGTTAGTTTTAGGACTTTTGAAAGGTAAGGTTTTGTTCTACTTGTCTTAAGCTTCATTTTGGTATAAAATTTGTGAAATTTGGTTGAAAAATGAAGAAGATATTAAGGTTTTTCGAATTTCCATTTTCCGGTGACAGCGTCGGCGACCAGCGATTTGCTGGAGAAGAAAGGAGAATATTCCATCGATATTGACAGAATATTCCTAACGGCAGCTAACGACGTCAGGTTAGTTTTAACAGAATATTCTAATTTTTAGCAGAATATTCCCTAACGGCGGTTAAGGATTCCGTCAGGGTTGGCCGCGCGTGGAGGCGTGTCTGGCCGTGCCTTGGCCGGCGCGTGACTGCGAGTGGGACATCGGAAAAATTTTCTAAAAATATGGGGATGTTCCTGAGGTTAAGTAGATCATGGTGATATATTCAAATACCTCATTTGAGCTTTGTATGAGAAGTTATTACCTAATTTTGGTTATGTGCTTTAAATAACGTTTATTCAGTTATTTCGCATATATGTAAGACCTATCCTGAGGACGAGCGCCATTAATCGAGGCTCGAGGGCTACAACTCTTTGACATATCAGTGAGTGGCCTTTTGGTTTTTCGTATATACCTATATACTTGAGATTTTTCCCGGAAAATGAACTTAAATGAATATATGTTTTGGAAATGCCATGCAAGTATCTATCTATTTTAATTATGCATTAGTAGTTGCATACATTCATGGTTGGTGTTGCGGACGTACAAGTAAGTGCCAGGTAAGTTCATAAATCAAAGGAGGTGATCCGTGATTATTCGCACAGCCTTCACGTGATCGTAGCACTAGAGCATATTTACTTTACACCTAGTCTTGTCATACAAACCATTGTAGGTGGTTCCGACTCGTGTGCAGGATTTGATTTGATTTGATATGATTGAGATTGCTTATGAGCTATATACTCAGCAGTGCAGTTTGAGTTAGAGAGATTTGGCTGATGCGATATTTGATATTTATATATTTTGCCTGGTTTACCTATATCATTGCATCGAGATACTTTGGCATGGTGTACTTATGAATATCGTTTTCTGAGCATGGTTTTGAAATATGTATATATTATATTTTTCTGGGAAAATTATGCAGGTTTTACGGCGAGGTTAGAACTTTTGAGAAATGAAATGATTTTGAAAAACTTTGTTTTTGCCCACTCACACTTTTTGTTTTGCGCCCATCCATGTTTTAAGTAGAAGTGCTTGGTGGATCACGAGGATTCTAACAGGGGTTCTGACAGAACATCACCATGTAGGATCACCCTATGGTGTTGTATAATTAGTACTTATCCTGCTTGACTGCATTTAGGATATTTATGCTCTGGTTGTGAATTTCACACTTGCACCTTATCTTATCTAATACTCTAGCTGATTTGGTTTTTGTTTATTCGTAATTCCTTATATCTCTATCACTTCCGCATTGTGCACTTGGCTACGTCACCCTCACGTGACGGCCAGCATGCCTCGATCTAGGTCGGGGTGTGTTAATTGATATAATATCAATATGTAATAAATATAGTAGTGTGATATACATAATATTGAAATAGCGTCAATACCATAGGTACAATATCCGTTGTAATAAATATAGTAGTGTGATTATGTACATATGATATTCGTAATGTTTCCTATGATAATAGTATGGAAATAATGTCAATACCATTGATGCAATATCCAGATGCAGATTTCGTATATGGCTGATTTGACAAAATAACACCTACAAAAAAAAAACATTGTACAACCCTGAAAGATAAAAAAAAGAAAAAGAAAAAAGGATGGTGTCCACTAAATAGCCTCTGATCCCTAAATCAGAAAAGTAGTAGAGATAAGAGAGAACTTGAAAGAATTCTGAGTTGTAAGTGGAGAGCACAGTTTTCTCAGTTTGACTTGGCTATTTATAAGGAAAAACACTAGCAGGCAATTGGAATGGAGGCAGCAGAGCATACTAGGCAGTCCTTGATGATGTAGGCTAGTCTTTGCAACCTTCCAACTAGCAGTTTTCAAGGCTCATTTAGCTGCAAATTTCTTATGTATCGTCGTTCTTCCTTATGCAATAAGCCAATTCGTCTCCAACTTTGCTATCAATAGAAGTGGTAACAAATTAAATAAAAAACTTATGACTATATTCTTAAGACTTATTCGTTACTTTGACAGGTGTTCGCGACAGAGTTAGAGTGCGATGCCGTCTCAAAAAAAGGTTGCAAGTTGCATCGAGGTTCCAAAGTACAGGAATGGTTGAAACGTTATCCGAAGTAGGAAAATTTGTTCTGAGGCTGCTGCGGCTAGATACGAAAAAGAGGTTTTAAGACTAACATGTGAGGCAATTATGTGGCTTTCCCTTAGGAAGTTGGCGTGAGGCTAGTAGATGACTATATAATTCCTTTCATCTCTTTTCACTTCAAGCCTCCAATTGCTCGGTTAATCGAGGATGTGTTTTGTGCAGTGGGATGTGCGTATGCTCAACGAACATTATGAGCATATGACCACCTTCTTCTTATGAACCGGCTAAGTGAGCAGCTCTGCTATCATGGCATGTCTAGGCAGAATGTTGACATGCTGTATGCAAGGAGCATAAGCGCGATTACTGGCTTGCTAAAGTGAGCACGGAACTCGAATGATGATGTCAAGCTATTAAGAACAATGACTTCGTTACTCCAAATATGAAATGTTGCACATATGGTTCCAAGTTCTTTGGAGGATCTTCATAGATGTGGATGGTTATTGGTTTTTGTGCGCATGGAATCTGATGGTTGCCCTCCTTCTGTGCAGATAGGGGGGTCTGCTGCTGCGGCATCCCAAAAATTACCGAGAATTGGGAAAACAATGAACCGTCAGGTCTACAAGTTGGTGTTGAGTCTGCATTTGTGTAATCTTTGTGCTCTGCATCATAAGTTATGCACCTTGTGTTGGCATAATGATGTTGATTACTGATCGTCTTTTCTTTGTTTCGTAGATACGTCACTTGTGAGATGAACGAGGATGCAATGTTGGACTTTTTATTGGTTTGCAACTTAGCCTTGTGAAGTGTAAGGCTGGATAAGAGTCAAGCAAGCAGTCTTGGTGGTGACGGACAATTAGGGATGACAATCATGCACTAGTTATTGAATCTTCACGTCAACAAGTTGCGATCCTTATGGTAAGCACGATTTTGGTAATGAGGAGGACTTGGATAATAGTAGAGAGGTCCAAGGTTGAGGAAGCCGGTGCTAGCATTAAATGAATGAGAAGAGGATCGCCGCTACTTCATGCATTAAGTAGGAAATAGGGTTTTGTGCCAATTACTATATCTTCACGTCGCGATGAAAAAGTTGTTTCAACTATTAGTCTGCTTCTACAGGGAGAGATGAATTTTCCTTTGTTGTTGTTCTTCATGTTTGCAACCCTTGGCTCCCAAATAGAGAGTTGTCATTCATAAAAAAAAGGCATTATATTTGCATGATCTCCCAAGTGATGATCCATCGTCTGCCGGTGTTGCGAAAGTTGGACTTCGCCAAGCCAAAATCTTCGATTAGTTCGTGGCTTATGAAGCTTAAGGCTGTTGCTCTAAAGAAAGCTAAAGAGAAGGTCATGGTGGGCGATTACAAAGTCAAAAAATGGGAATTACACTTCAAAGATTTCATAACCTACGAAAACTGATATGGGTGAAGCGGGAATGCGATGGATACCTTTCAAGTTCGGTGGTATCAACTTGGACTCCACTTTGGTTAAGATGAAGGAGACTGCATTAGCCTGTAGTGAGCTGTGGGAGAAGGTCTATCGTTTGGAAAGGTCGATAATGGTAGCTCCTATGTGGGTGGCGTTTATGGGCCTTGAGAGCCTATTAGAAGGGAAGAGAACTTTGCCTTGGTTACTATTCTTCATGTCAACTTGTTATGTCTTCTCAAAAGAAGTTGTCGGCTGTTTAGTTGACTCTTGATGCTTGTAAAGGAGATTCTAAAGTCCGTTAAGTTGACCCAACAAAGAGTTCTTCCATTTAAATGATTGAGGTGAAAAGTTTGAAAAATATGTTACCTTCCTCGTCCTCTACCCCCACAAAAAGGGGCAATTATTGGATTGGGTATTCATTTAATTAAATGTTTGGTCATTTTGAAACCACTTGTTTTTATTTTTTTAATTAGTATTCATTTCGTTAAAGATTTTTTTTTGGTAACTTTAACGAAAAGTTTCTGGTACTGTTCACTTTAACGAAAAATCATATTTTTTACACTAAAAAGTCAATCCTGGTACTATGCATTTTACCCTTTATTTTGTCCTTATCGTTAAAACTCAAAGTTTTAAAGCTCTTTTCATTAGTTTTTTTTTTTTTTTTTTTGTCTCTTCACTTGGAAGTGAGATGTTTTAGGTTCAAATTTCTTAGATGGTGAATTCAATACCAAATTAGGTTGACCATTATGTAACTTAGTCGAACACTTCATCTTCTTAATGTATAAATATCGATGTGGTAAAAAACAAAAATAATTAAGTTCATTGGCGAATAACTGAAGCCCTTTTCCCGGAATAATAAGGAAGCCCACACTTTTTTATCGGGGACAGAGACGGAGCGAGTCGAATTAAATTGGGGGTTAGGGTTTTGCTCTGTGGAAGATAAAAAATGGAGGGTTGGGACCCGAACACCAAGTCGACGCTGACCCAGATCCCACTCTTGACGACGAAGGCCGGTCCCAGAGATGGGGCGGCGTGGACGCAGCGGCTGAAGGAGGAGTACAAGGCGCTGATCGCATACACCCAGATGAACAAGTCCAACGACAACGATTGGTTCCGAATCTCCGCCGCCAATCCCGAGGGTACACGGTGGACTGGCAAGTGTTGGTACGTCTACAACCTCCTCAAGTACGAGTTCGATCTCCAGTTCGATATCCCCATCACCTACCCCGCCACCGCACCGGAACTCGAGCTCCCTCAGCTAGACGGCAAGACCCAAAAGGTCGGCCTTATTTTGATTTTACGATTTTCCCTCTTCCCCCATTTTTGTTTTCTGATTGTAATTTAAGTCCATTAATTTCTGGGTAATTTTGGATTGGTTCAGATGTATAGAGGGGGGAAGATCTGCTTGACGGTGCATTTCAAGCCGCTTTGGGCCAAGAACTGGTGATTTTTCTATCTTGCTGTCTTTAATTTGTTGTATGTGTTGAATTATTGTGAATTTTTTTATCTGTTTGGTCACTGAGAAATTATAAGAAATGAAAGGAAAGCTGTTTTTTTTTTTTTTTTTGGTTGGGAAATTTGTAATATTTGGGTTTACTTGAGATTTCGAAATCAGCTGTGAACTCGGCTCTTAATTCGCTTTAGAAGATATGACATAACATAACAATAAAAACTCAAATACTGTTGCAACTGATAAGGAAAACTCGAAATTTGTTTGGCTTTTTTATTATTTGCTTCGAGCAGAAAATTAGGATGCATGGTTTGTATATTTCAATATGTTAGTCTTCTGTTTCTGAAACCAATTTATGTATTTAGATTAAGTATATCTTTGCCTCTGCGAGAGGAATTTCTTTTCGCATAACATGACTTACCTTGCATTTTCTTTGTGGAAGAATTATGTTTGCATTCTTATCTGTGGATGGAAAATAATTTGTGTAAAACTTTCGCAACGCATTTTCTTTTTCCTTAATTTGAATTGTAGTGAGAAACATCCGTCTGTGGAACTTTTGCTTTTCATGGCATTCACATGGTAATTGATTACCATGAAGGTGTTAGTCTTCCTTTAATCTCCAACAAGGAACTTACTCTAATCTCTTCTGGAAAGCATTAATGCAAACAAACAACGTGCTCATTTGTTTAAATAAACATGTTTGGAGTTATCGGCTAGTAGTACTTATGATCTTTCTCATGTTATGCAGTCCAAGATTTGGTATAGCACATGCACTTTGTTTGGGTCTTGCACCATGGCTTGCAGCAGAGATTCCTGTTCTTGTGGATTCTGGTATGGTTAAGCACAAAGATGATGCTGCATCATCAACTGAATCTTAGTTCAATGCTGTAAGAGTAACACCTCGATGACAGAAAATAAAGGTTGAGCCATAAGTGGCAACTTACTGGAACCGAGGATCATAATTTATCGGCAGAGAAATACATTTTTGAGATCAAACATACTCTTGAAACTATTTTCTTTTTTAGTTTTGAAATGCATACATGTACATTGTAAGGTATGAGTTGATACTTTTATCTCGGTTTCTTCTCAGTTGGTATGTTCTTGTTTTCAAATTGCATGTGTTCTAGGGTTGAAGTAGGTAACTTTTGATGCTTTTTCTGTTATACTCAACTCCATCTTCCAGTCTGAATATTTCTGGAAAAACAAAAGAGTAAATTGTAGCAATGGTCCCTCAACTTTAATCAAATTGGAGCAATGGTCCCTCAACTAAAAATCCATTACCATTGGTCCCTCAACTTATCAAAATGTGTAGCTATAGTCATTTTCATCAATTTCGTCAAAATTTTGTCAACATAAGTTATGTTAGAATAATCATTTATATAATTAGGGTCCCTCAACTCATTAAAGTGTAATTATGGTCATTTTTGTCAACTACGTCAAATTTTTTGTCAAAACGAGTTATGTTGGAAAGACCATTGCTACAATTGGGTTAAAGTTAATGAACCATTTCTCCAGTTGAATTAAAGTTGAGGGACCAATGGTAATGGATTTTTAGTTGAGGGACCATTGCTCCAATTGAGTTAAAGTTAAGGGACCATAGTTACAATTTACTCAAAACAAAAAGACAAGAACCTTGAAACCGCGATATACGCTTTTACCATCAACTCCACAAGTGCGATGACAATAAAAAGTACTAAAACGATTCGCTTATGCACACCAAAGAGAGAGACAATAGATTTGATCCGTTGGGTTCAAAAGTATGATAAGGAAAACAATGATCGTGGTACGACATCTATACGCATATAACAGATATGAACTCTAACATTTGAGTATGAGTCCAAATGCTCAATGCGTAGGTTCTCCCTGCTCCGTTCCATTCCGTGGAAAACAATGATCACCTGTAATGCTTTCTTAGGGCATTCCTCCAGTTTCGATGCAGGCCACACACAGCTATCGCCATGGAAACAAAACCACTAGTGCAAGAGTTCTGCTAGATATATGACTACACAAACAGCGAAAACTGGATGCACAGAATTGATGATCAGAAAGAGGGAAACAACGAGCGAACGATAAAATGTGCATTTCATTTGATTCCCTTGAAGAGGTAACACAAGAGTTTTACAATTCTTATTATCCAACCTTTCAACATTTACATCGTATAAAGAATACAGGACAATCAACTAGACACATTGATTAAGAAACCCAAAGAATCTGCATAAAAGAGTGCGCTAACAGTAGTCACCAGTCATTGAACGATCGTCCTCAGTCCTCCGGCAATCCATCAAAGAAATCATCCCCCAACATTCCGTCAACCAAATTAAGCCAAAGATGATTATTACCGGCCAAGTCGTACATCAACTGATCAAGGTCGGGAATTGGACCCAGCTCCTTGTAAGGATCCTCCTCCTCCTCTTCAGGAACCACCTTCTTCGATCTGTGCTTCTTTTGACGTCCTTGCTCTCGTGGGCCTGCTTCTTGTTTCCTCTTTTGCCCACGGCGGCCGGCAGTTGGTGTTTTGGGGACGGTGATGCGCATAGGCTTTAGAGGAGGGGCATTGGGAGAACAGAGAGTAAGGACAACTGAACTGAAACTGTAAGTACCGGAACCCTGCTTCATGATCACACTTAAAGACTTAAAGTGGGTCATTTTTGTTAATGACTAATCAGTGTGTACGATTCAACTCAAGAAACCCAACAAACAAACGAAAATAAGAAAGATTGCAAATTTATAAACCACAAACCCTAGAAATCACAAAATTCAGAAACCCTAGAAATCGCCACTGCGTTTGGGGTCGTCCCTTTCCTGCACAACACATAGCGATTAAAATTGCCAATTAACCAGAGCGATACAGAAAATACCTTCGAACGATTGAAAACTGGGTATCTTCAAACAATTGGAGAGAGAGAGAGAGAGAGATCCGAAATGCAAATAGCGATCAGATTTCAGATGAGAGAGAGAGATTGGAATTGCAAACACCGATCAGATTTCAGATGAGAAAAGTGGCCGTCTGTTCCTTTCGCTGCCCTTTAATTGATGTATTGATCGTTGAGAGAGTCGGATCACTTTTTTCGACCGTTAGAGAGAGAGGGAGATGGGATTTTGAAATGCAAAGCGGGCGCTGACGGGAGAAATAACGCGCTCGAAGGCGGTCCCTTAATTGAATAAGGACAAGCAACAATCTACCCAAACGGTTCGAATCCAGGGTAAGTTAGTAATTACATGATGTAAGTTTTTCTTGTTTCATTTACATTTTCTTATCGATATTACCTTTAAATTGAAAAATAATTAAATTCAATCGCTCAGATTCAACATTTTATAAATTAAACACTAGATAAAAGTCGTATGTGTGTGTTTGAACCAAGGAAGAAAATATCGGTAATATCGGAAATATCGGTAGTCCGAAAACACGGAAATATCGATGGAAATATCGGGATAATATCGATATCGATAAAAATTACATGGAAACCACAGAAATTGTAAGAAAAACTTGGAAATTTTTATTGAAACTTTGCTGGATGTTTATTTAGTCAATTATCTATTAGTTTATCACAAAAAATTGGAAGGAAATGCATTGCATGATGGATTTAACATTATCAAGTTGATTATACAGCGAGCTGACAAACATTGTGAGTGTATAAAATATGTAGAAATTAATGAAAGAAGTTTAAACACACCATAATCATTTATATATAATGAATTAGTACAATATTTTACACTTTATACATTGCATGGTAAGATACATGAGTGACTTAGTACCACATAGAGTTCCTATGAGGTTCAAAATTTTCACTATCTTCATCATCTTTATGTGTAGAGTGAGTGTATTGTGAAGAGTAGTTAGCAACCATGGCAATGGTTTTCAAGAACCAAAACCCAAAAGTCAATAGGAAACCGAATACTTCGGTATTTTTCGGGATTACCAAACAAATGGGATTTGGAAACCAATCCCATATCGAAAATTTCGGTATTTTTCGGGATGGGATTCCCGAACTTCAGGATGGTTTTGATTTGGGATTTTTCGGTTTGGGTTTGGGACTTTTTCGGTTTGGTTTGGGATTTTCGGGAATTTTTTCCAGCCCTACCATGTAAGTGACCAAATAAAAAATAGAAAAATTAAAAACCACATGCCATTGACTAAGTAATTAATTGACACAATTTAAAATATAATACCACAAAAAATTTGGAATATGTGCAAATTTGTTTCTTGTAAAAAGAATTCAAAACAAAACCATATATATAAATATTGTAGCATATTATTACAACAACATAAGTGGTATAGTGGTTAAGGCGTTAATGAGTCAAGTGGGAGGGGTTCGAATCCCTCTAGTCTCAAAATTGAGACTTTTCAAAAATTTTCAAGAATTTTTGGACTAATATCGCGATATTAGCGAAAATATCGATAATATCACGATATTTTGACGAAAACTCATTGAATACTCATTAAAATATCGGTAACTCAAAAAAACGATATCGCCGATATTTTCGATATTTTCATCCATGGTTTGAACATATGATAATGTGATAATACTTTCATTATGTTTTGATTGACAAACAAAGTTTTATTCATATATAGTTTAAATTAAGGGAGTTTTAACGAAAAGCCCACGGTACTGTTCACTTTAATGAAAAACCACATTTTTACACTAAAAAGTCAAACTTGGTACTATTCACTTTACCCTTTATTTTGTCCTTATCGTTAAAACTCAAAGTTTTCAAGTCATTTTCATTAGTTTTCCTTTAAATTAATTGGATTTTAATTTTTTAGTAAAGAGGTCTAAATTTTGATCAAACCACTTTACCTTTATTTATGTGTTTTTCTTAATTTCCAATTAAATATTTTATATGCATTTTAAAAAATTAAGAGTTTTTATTTTTTATTTTTTTTAACAACGATAGTATCTACAATAAGGAGGTGGAGGAGTGGGCTAATCCTTACAATGGTCTGCCTTAATAATGTAGTTTAACTTTGCATTTGACGAGAATCTAAGAGTTTAATTTTTTTCGGAAACATGACCTACATCCATTTCATGGAAAATAATCTCCTTCTCCTTTTGTTTCCTTCTTAAAACAAATATGAGTCATTATGTCAATAATTAATTGGGATTTGAGTTTTTGCGTCTCCTTGATATGATTCAAAACTAGTGAAGTTCTATGAAACGTATTTTGTGCTTTTATCTCTATAGGTAAAGCTTCCTATTAAGAATCGATGTAATATATAAATTGTATAAAGTTTTAACATAAATTTCTTTTAGGGTTACACATAACGTGTTGTTAGCTTTTTACATACCAAATTATATGATAATACAACATACGAGTAGCTTGGTACATATCGAAACTAAAATTACATAACGTACCAAAATACTAATTTGTACACAAATTTTGATTACATAACATACCAAAAATATAGCAAATCATTTGTGGTACATTTCTTCTTAATATATATATATGTGCATGCATATATATACTCACACCATGTATGTAATATCATTTGGAATAATGCAATACAGTGGTACGTTTAAAATATCACATTAAAATGCTTTTTTGTTTTTTGTTTTTTGTTTTTACAGAAATTTTATTGGTTTTTTTTTTTGAAATATATTGAATTAATGGGACATAAATTAAAAAAAATTCTTTTACAAGATTTTAGGAGTGTGTTGTCTTTTTTTTTATTTAATTAGTAAATTAAATTAAATTTTTTTTTGCCAAAATTAATTGAAATTGTTGAAAGTGGTTGGTTCAAATCTTTAAATGTCTAAGTAGTTTGGTCCAAGAAATTAAAAAAAATAAAGCATTTAGATCAAAATGCTCTATTAACAAAACATTATTTGTGCAAGTGGCCCTTTACCACAGTGATGAAAATGTGTTGAGCCATTGCATGACGGTGTGGGTTCGAACTCCGTTAATGACTAATCTAACAAAATCTATCATTTGTCAAAACAAAAAAAACATTATTTGTCAACCAAAAAAGAGTAAAAAGATGATTTGATCCTTTATTCACAATTCAATAAAAATATTAAAAAGAAAATCATGGCCATTAAGGTATTTTGCACAATTTTTTTCTCTTTTTTTTCTTTCTCTTCCTTCACCTACATATCACCAAAGCATCCCACAACCTTCGCTAGCGCAAGGTGGGTAATGAGGCCAAGAAGCTCCAACCATTTTCTTTTGATGTTGTTCTGGTTTGATGCATATATATGACCTTCATACATGCTGAGTGTATATATATGCAGAATAATCATTCAAATATTCTCTTTAAATTTGCATTAATTCAGATGAATTGCATTGGCATTTTCTTGGAAAATGGGTACTATATTCTTCGGTAGATAAATGAATTTGTTAATTTCATAAATTCTTCGGTAGCAAAAACTGATAATTATTACCATTTCAGCAGACTGCAGTGCACTAGCATTCCCGAGAGAGAGAGAGAGAGAGAGAGAGAGAGAGAGAGAGAGAGAGAGAGAGAGAGAGAGAGAGAGAGAGAGAGAGAGAGAGAGAGAGAGTATTGGTGTATAAATGTATTTGTTGTGTTAGGTTTATTATAAGCATTGTGCATGTTCTAATGTAAGCCATTGGATCATATTCCATATGGTATCTAGATTAGATTGTAATGAGTCATATCTCATGACAAGTGTAAGCATCTTACATGATGGCTTAGAAATGAATGGTTGTGATGTCTTTGTAATGTTGTGAGAGAGAGAGGTTGATTCTCACTCCTCCAACGGTAAAGCATGCTCTTTGAGTTTCTTGCTCAAAGAGCAAGTTGAATATATTCAGATTTAGAAAACCTCTGTTCTCAGTGTGTGCTCTCAATGTTCCATTGAATCTTCCCAGAAATCAAACATTAATATGGCCTCAGAGCCAGGTTGGATCTCAATCTGGGCGTGAATCTGTGACAAGGTTCGCAGCTGAGGAACTCAACAGAGAATCGAGTTTGCTGCGATTGAAGAACGATCTGAAAATTTCTGGGTAACTCGATAACAAGTCTAATATGGCTGGATTGAGTGGTGCCGACCTTCGAGCACCGATTTTCAATGGGGAAAACTTTGATTTCTGGCAGATAAAGATGAAGACCATTTTCAGATCTCACGATCTGTGGGATATGGTTAAAATGAGGTATAATCCTCCGGTGAAGAAAAAAGAAGAACTCACTGCAGCTGAACTAAAGCATCTGAAGGAGAACATGATCAAGGATGCTAAAGCTCTCGGGATTATTCAAGGTGCTGTGTCCGATGAAATTTTCCCACGAATCGCCATACTGGAGACGGCAAAGGAGGCTTGGGATGCACTGAAGCAAGAGTTTATTGGGGATAAACAGGTGAGATCTGTGAAACTCCAAAGTTTAAGGCGTGACTTTGAATATACTCGTATGGGTGAAAATGAAGCATTCTCTGTGTATGTTGTGCGATTATTTGATCTTATGTCACAAATGAAAAGTTATGGTGAAGATATAGGAAATCAAAGAATTGTGCATAAGCTATTGATAAGTTTGCCTAGGTCCTATGATAGTATTGTTGCTGTGATAGAAAACACTAGGGATCTGGAGATTGTTGATGTGCAGGATGTTGTTGCTACTCTAAAGGGGTATGAACAACGGATTGATAGACACTCTGAAGATAGAAATGAAAAGGCATTTGCTAGTTTAAGTATAGCTCCTAGGAAGACTAACTATAATGCCAATCAAAACTTCAAACCCACAAAGAATTGGAAGTCTAAGGGTAAGAAGTGGGATAACAAACCTGTGTATCAGCAAGGGAAATTTGTTACATCCTCTGATGGAGCTAAGAATTCCTGCAAATACTGTGACAAATTCCACTTTGGAGAATGTTGGTTCAAAGGAAAACCAAGGTGCCATAATTATGATAAGCCAGGGCATTTTGGCAAAGATTGCAGATCGAAGAAAGCAGTTCAACAAGCAAATTATGCTGGACAAGTGGATAATAATCCAACTATGTTTTATACGTGTATGACAGCTGCTGTGAAAAAGCATGAAGACACATGGTATATTGACAGTGGTTGTAGTAACCACATGACAGGAAGAGAAGATCTATTGGTGAATATAGATAAGAAAGTAACTGCCAAAGTAGAAATGGGCACATGACAATTAGTTGATGTGGTTGGAAAAGGTGACTTAATGGTTGAAACTAAGCAAGGCAAAAGATATATAAGAGAGATTATGTTTGTACCTGGTTTGAAAGAGAATCTGTTAAGTGTGGGACAAATGATGGAGCATGGATACTATCTTGTCTTTGGGGGAATTGAAGTCAGAATTTATGATGATGCTACATGCTCAAATCTAGTTGTTAAAGTTCCAATGAAAGGCAATAGAAGCTTTCCTTTGAAATTACAACCAGGAATTCACTTAGCCATGAGGGCTAGTGTTGGTCAATCTGCTGAAATATGGCATAGAAGATTAGGACACCTGAACATGAATGCTCTCATGCAGCTTCAAGAGCATGACATGGTAACCGGTCTGCCTGAGATGGAAGTGAACACCACAGTGTGTGAAGGCTGTGCACTTGGTAAGCATTCCAGAGAAGCTTTTCCCAAGGAAACTAAACGGAGAGCTGTCTTACCATTGGAACTGATCCACACTGACATATGTGGACCCATGCAAACACCTACCAAGGCTGGAAACAAGTATTTCATCACTTTCACAGATGATTGTACCAGAATGGGATGGGTTTATTTTTTGAGGAGTAAATCTGAGACATTCAGTGTGTTCAAGAAATTTAAAGCAACTGTTGAACTTCAAAGTGGATATAAAATGAAAAAAATTAAGGAGTGACAGGGGAGGAGAGTATACTTCACTTGAATTTTCTCAGTTTTGTGAAGATTTTGGTTTGGAGAGACAGCTCACAGTGGCTTATTCCCCTCAACAGAATGGTGTTGCAGAGAGAAGGAATAGAACCATTGTAGAAATGGCTAAGTGTATGATGTTGGAGAAGGGTATTCCATTTGAATTTTGGGCAGAAGCGGTCAACACTGCTGTCTATATTCTAAATAGATGCCCCACCAAAGCTTTGAACAAGAAGACTCCTTTTGAAGCTTACAGTGGAAGGAAGCCTGGAGTTCCATCACAAATGAGGCAGAAATTGGATGCAACAAGTGTCAAATGCATCTTTCTTGGTTATGGATCTTGTGAGAAAGGTTACAGGTTATTCAATCCTGAAACCAAGAAGATTATTATCTCAAGATATGTAATCTTTGATGAGAACTCTTGCTGGAATTGGAAAACTCATGCTGAGAAGAATCTGTCCATTTCAGTCTCTAATGAAGTACATTGTGATGAAGGGAGTAATGTTGAAAGTGAAGTAGATGAGGGATGCACAGAATCTTTACTGGAGCAACAAGATCAAGCTGTTGGTTCTCATTCAAGTCAAGAGGAACAAGTGAATCTTACTGAACCGCAAGAGTTTGATCACACACCTCTCAAATTCAGAAGCGTGAAAGATATATATGAAAGGTGCAATCTCTGTGTGATAGAACCAGAATGTTTTGAAGAAGCATCAGGTGATGAAGCTTGGAGAAAAGCTATGTCTGCAGAAATTGAAATGATAGAAAAGAATGATACATGAGAGTTAGTTAATAGGCCGTTTGATAAACCAGTAATTGGTGTCAAATGGGTCTATAAGACAAAGCTCAATCTGGATGGATTAGTGCAGAAAATAAGGCAAGATTAGTGGCAAAATGGCTATTCTCAGAAGCATGGGGTTGACTTTAATGAGACATTTGCACCAGTGGCAAGGCTCGATACTATTAGAACCTTGATTGCACTAGTAGCCCAAAAGGAATGGAAATTGTTCCAATTGGATGTTAAATCGGCATTCCTGAATGGTACACTACATGAGGAAGTATATGTTGATCAACCTCAGGGGTTTGAAGTCAAAGGGAAAGAAGACAAGGTTTACAGACTGAAAAAGGCCTTATATGGTCTGAAACAAGCTCCTAGAGCTTGGTATGATGAGATAGATACATATTTCAATCAGTCTGGTTTCAAGAGAAGTCAAAGTGAAGCTACTTTGTATACTAAATTCAGTGATGCAGGTGTGCTTATTGTATCTCTGTATGTAGATGACATTATCTACACAGGGAGTTCTGATAAAATGGTTCAAGAATTCAAAAATGATATGATGAAACAATATGAAATGTCAGATTTGGGATTGTTGCATCATTTTCTTGGCTTAGGCATCATTCAGACAAGTAATGGCATATTCATTCATCAGAAGAAGTACACCAAGTCTTTACTGGAAAAATTTGGTTTGAAGGATTGTAAAGCTGTGAAAACTCCACTTGCTATTACTGACAGATTATCCAAAGTCGATGGAAGTGAGGAAGCTGATGAAGGTTTATACAGGAAAATGGTTGGTAGTTTGTTATATCTAACAGCTACTAGACCAGATTTGATGTATGCATCATGCTTGTTGGCAAGATTTATGCATAAACCTACCATGAAGCACATGGGAACAGCTAAAAGGGTACTGAGATATGTACAAAGGACACTGGATTTTGGAATTGAGTATGTGAAGGGTAAAGCTGCTGTGTTGATAGGCTATTGTGATAGTGACTGGGCAGGAAGCTTGGATGATATGAAAAGTACCTCGGGCTATGCATTCAGCTTCGGTTCAGGGGTATTCTCTTGGGCTTCTGTTAAACAATGTAGTGTGGCACTATCTACTGCAGAAGCTGAATATGTATCCGCTGCAGTAGCCACAACACAAGCAATGTGGCTAAGATTTGTATTGTCTGATTTTGGAGAAGAACAAGTAGAGGCTACATCTTTGCTTTGTGATAACACCTCTGCCATAGCCATGTCCAAGAATCCAGTATTCCACCAGAAAACAAGGCATATCAACAGAAAATATCACTTCATTAGGGATGCTATTCAAGATGGCACCATTGAATTACACTACTGCAGGACTGATGAGCAATTGGCAGACATGTTTACAAAGGCTCTTCCTAAAGATCGGTTTGAGTACTTGAGAGATGCACTTGGAGTAAAATCAGCAAAACATTTAGAAGGGAGTGTTGGTGTATAAATGTATTTGCTGTGTTAGGTTTATTATAAGCATTGTGCAAGTTCTAATGTAAGCCATTGGATCATATTCCATATGGTATCTAGATTAGATTGTAATGAGTCATATCTCATGACAAGTGCATCTTACATGATGGCTTAGAAATGAATGGTTGCGATGTCTTTGTAATGTTGTGAGAGAGAGAGGTTGATTCTCACTCCTCCAACGGTAAAGCATGCTCTTTGAGTTTCTTGCTTAGAGAGCAAGTTGAATATATTCAGATTTAGAAAACCTCTGTTCTCAGTGTGTGCTCTTACTGTTCCATTGAATCTTCCCAGAAATCAAACATTAATAGAGAGTGAGTTTGTGTAATACCCCGCCTGATTTTATTATCCGAATCGGTTTCCGACTTCCAGTGGCGGGAGGGAGGCGGCGCTTGCGAACAACAACGCGGGAGAAATATAGATATACTTTTCCTATCCAGTGTAGGATATATCAAATTCTTTTGAATCCCTAACAACGTGACTATTTTGCACACCCAACGGCTACTTATGTGAAACGCGCCCAGCCGTTGGATGACATTAGATCCAACGGCAGAGGCTTGGGAAGAAAAAGTATATATAATCACCTTCTCCTGTAAGGAAAGATCTCATACGATTTCGCACCAAAACAAAGAAGGTCCTTGTCCTCATCAAACCCTAATTTCTTCCACTTTAATTCGAGAAACCCTAACTCGATCATGAGCAGAAAACCTAACGACGTCTTAACAATGGAGGAGGAGGGTTATGGTGGTATTGTGCCGCTGGGTTTCTATGAAAATCCGCTACTGGGTTCTAACGGTATGCCGCTGGGTTTTCGGTTTCATCCGACCGATCAGGATTTGATCAGTTTCTTCCTTTATCACAGAGTCCTCCACAGAGAGTCGTTAATGGCGTACTGCAACAATTTTAAGCTTATCTATGAGTTCGACCTCTTCGGCAAGACTCCACCCTGGGTGGTTTGGGAGAACTTTGAAGGAAGGGTGTGAGCACAACGGTGAATGGCTCTTGGAAGAGTACAGTATGCTTCCTAGTGTAGTTGGTGGCAGTGATGACTCCGATCACGAAATTGGAAAGGTGGTTCTCTGCCGACTTAAAAAGAATTCTAGGAGTGGAAACAAGAAGAATTGTTCGAATGCAACCCAACATGTGAACGAGGAGCGGGCAAAAAAGAGAGCAAGAAAAGAAGTCAAGGAGAAGCCGGTGAAAAAGAGAGGCAAGAAAAGAAGCGAACGAGAAGCCGGTGAAAACAAAGGCAAGAAACGACGTGGGATCACAAAATACTACTAGTGTGATCGCCCATACAATCGATGAAAGCAATTATAAGATGATTAGTGATGCTACTAACGATGATCAGCAGTGCATAAGCAACATGGACTGTAGTACGATGCCCGCAAATTTTTCTGACCATGATTATGTGCCGATAAGCTTGGTCAGTGAAGGTGGTGAGCCGCTTTTGAAAGATGAAGACTTTCTTTTTGAGAACGGCGATGAAATGTTTTTTGACCTCGACGATTTGTTTGCACCATTAGATTTGTGAATCTGCATGGTCGCAAGAGGAGCTGCCCTCGAATTGACGAAACTCAAGTGCCTTTGCCGTTGGATGGGATGAACTGTTGGAACAACTGTTTGTGGTTGGGCAATTGTGTTCAATGATCAGTAGAGGAGACGTATAGGTGACTACGGCTGTCTAATTTCGACGGTGTGCAGAAGCGCAGTTTTGATCACGACAGATTGTAATTTCTTTCTTATTTATATATAAGATGTTTCTTTGATTTCTTCTTGTTATTGAGTTAATTCCTGAGCAAATTCGTTATAATGATAAAATGTATAGACTGACAAGTTGGTTTTTAACATGAATTGAAAGTATGAAAAAGCACAGAAACTCGTTGGCAGTACAATGAAAGAATCCGTGGTGGTAAATATTCCGTCGGAGCCAAGAAAAGATCGATCACTCCAATATAGAACCAGTTCAGATCCAAATGACAAATAAGAGCTTGCATAATTATGAAGAGCAAAATGAAATCATTGTATTCCCTACAGCATTCAAAGACGTCCTAGTAACAGGACCACCACGTCGCTTGAGACAATCCATGTCGTTGCACTAAGAGGCACATCTGTTCCTGCAGCATTCAAAGACATCCAGAAACTTGTACCATGTTGTAAACGAAAAATTTCTAATGTTCCTATCTGAAGTTTCAAATTTACCTTCCGTGGACTTTCTTAAATCAACTCATCCAAATCTGAACACCGTCTAATTGTTAATCTAACAATGCAGAACAATCCCGTCATCATCATGACCTACATTGTAGTTGAGTCCATCCGATCAAAAGCAATCCCAATTTAAGACTACTTAAACAACGTTTAAGGTTGTATTTCCATTCATTATCATTTAAAAAAAAAAAAATATTTCGTGAATGGTAATGTCTGTCTAGGCAACTCTTAAACGGGTGGAGATGCATTAAGACAGTTACTATTCATGCTATGAATAGTGTGCGACTAGTCCCTCACCCTCTTGCCTGGGGAAACACTCTCACCTGGATGGCCCTTCAAATGTTTATGGCCCTGCCTCAGTTAGGAAGGCTAAGAAATCATATCCATACTCTTTTGGAATTCTAATCCTTTTATTCAAAATAAGGAAGAACATGAGACAAAGTACATCATAAGTCCCATCTTGAAAGAAAGCTTGAAAATAAGTAAACGTAAGTGGATGTAGTAGAATTTTCCACAATTATTATGAATACATTGAGATGATTGAGATATTATTGGTGAAGTCTGCATCGCTGGATCATTCTCTAGTATCTACCCGACTGTAGGTACCGCCGAGACTCTGCCCTTTTGATCACTGAAAACATACACACGGTTGCAACAAAAATTGTCCAATCTAATCAATTCAGATGAATATTCTCTTTAAATCTGCATTAATTCAGATGAATTGCATTGGTATTTTCTTAGGAAAGGGGTTCTGTATTCTTTGGTAGCTAAATGAATTTGTTAATTTCATACATTGAATTTGTTTATTTCATACATCGTATTTGTTTATTTGGTGAGCCTTTTTTCGCTGGAAGTGATATTCCCAAGTAGTTCGAGCATGTCGATCCAGGAGGGTGGCAAAGTCCGTATTCAAGTGCCTCTGGAGATTGGTTGGTTGTAATTTAAACGCCTTGGCTGTGTGCTTCCTTATGTCGTATTCCCCTTCGATTCTGTCAATGTCAAAGACCTCTATACTGTTGGGAACCTCAACATTCAGTTTAGAGCACCTCCTCAACCCAGCTTCTAAACTGCAAGTGGGGAAATGGTTTGAGTTGACTCCCACGTCTGCAGTTCCGGGTTCAAAGCCTGTCACCATACGCATTGCTCTCACTTCAACTACTCCGATTCCATTGCCATATGCACTGCACATGGTTCAGACGGTCCGTTCTCAAAGTCTTGCTTTTTTCACTCCCTGGAAGGATACAAAATTTTAAAAGCTGGACATGTTTTGTGGATGAGCATGCAAATGAGGATGCTCCCCTTTATCTTACAAATATGAATGACTCATGGAACTTCGATCTTTATGATCCATAATCAGGATCCTGAAATTGTGCATGACAGGGAGCCAATGGTAGCAGAAACAAGAACGAATCATCTTCCCGGAAAGGAAGTAATTGGCATTACTCCCTCAGGTGCAACCCATGTGCTAGCTGAGTTTGTTGGAACTGGATGGTCTTTGATGAACAACGACTGGTTCTTTCAGCTCCGGGATAAGTTTGATGAACAACGATTGGTAACCGAAAGGTGAGTATCTGCGTTATCTTTGATAGTAAAATGAATTTAGTGAACCGTTATTGAAATTCATATACATTATCACTAACTCATGCATGTTGGTGGTGCAGGTACTTTCACTTCCAGGCAAAAAACTAGAGTATGAAACTAAGAACTGCTCTAAGCAGAAAAATGAACAGAACTTTATGACAGCTATCGAATTCTCTGCAGAACATCCCTATGGGAAAGCGGTAGCTATGCTCGATTTGAAATCCAGATTCCCAGAGGTAATGAATCTTTATATATATATATAATTCATTAGAAACGCATGATTCTAGCTAAGGTTGTTTGATGAACAGATCAAGGAAGGGTGGCTGTTACTGCCAGGGATCACCTTCGCTTTTATACTTGCTGATAAGTTGACAAAGGAGGGGTATGGCGGTTTCGGTACCAATGTAGAGAGGCAAAAGGAATCGATGGAGAATGATTTGAAGGAAGTTCTAGTTCAGTTCAATGAGAAAGGAAAATAGCCAACCAATTCAGTGCCTCGGAGAAATCGGGTCATGGTGTGCTACTGGGGGAGGTGGGTGTGACGGCAGCTATGGTAGTGAAGATAGGCAAATAGTGGCAGTTGTGGATGCAGTGGTGGATGTGGTAGCATGTGTGGTGGTGAAGATATGGAAAAAAAGTAGTGCTTGTGGTGGATGGCGGGGTGGAGGACATTGTGTGGTGGTGAAGATATGGAAAAAAAGTAATGCATATGTATCAGAAAATAACAAGCTTTCAATAAACGATTTCTTCTCCAAGACTTCTATTCTTTGTGTTCAGTTTCTTGTACTCCAAGCTTCCACCATTTTCACATAACTTCCGTGTCGAATCGGAACCATTAGCCCCCTACCGGAAGGCACATTGTTAATTCCAGTTTCTTGCTCTCAATGTCAGGTTGCAGTCGGGCTTTTTCAACTTTGATGATCAAGACTGCGCTTCCTGTAACCGAACCGAATGCATTTCCTCAGTTTAAAACTTCCTTTTCTAGCATCTGAGTATTGGAATTAAATCGTTGTAACTCAAGTGGTTAAAGGTATTTACTCGTGCACCCGAAGTCCTAGATTTGATTCCTCCCACCTTCAGTGTCTATCGTCTCTTTGTTTATGTCCCTTAATTCTTCTTTGATTATTTGATCCTAATGCTAAGAAAACAAAGTGTAATAATTTGTGGACACCAATTTTCTCATCCCAACACCGCTCTTATTTAGCAATTCAATTCAACAAATCAAAGAAACTCAAGCTTATGGGACGCGTCGAATCGCTAAAAGGCCTTGGTGGAGTCTCCAATTTTGTAATATGAACATAGAAAACCAAAACTTTTCCAAATTCACTTCAATAGTCTTGTATCCATGCTGCCCCAACCCCAACTCCAAACTTGATGTTTGTTAACTAAGCAGCGCATTCCCAAGCTCTTTTTTTTTTATCAAACAAACTCCTTTCTCGGACCAAAACTGAGACTGACGTAGTAAAATTGCTTACTTAGTGCTTGCACTAAGGAATGATTCGCGATTCAGATTCTTCCTGTCCAGAACCCCGACCAGTTTTGACTGAAAAGCTTTATTGGAAGAGGTCACTCTGCTTGCCGAGGGGGAAACACTCTTATTTTAATACTTAGAAATCACTAGCCAAAACAAAAGGGAGAATATAGGTAAAAAAATTAAAATAAAAACCAAAACCAAATTCTTCATCATTTCATTTACCTTTCTTATATTCTTCCGTCCCATCTTTGTTGACGAACTTTTGGATGCAGATGCTCATTGAGGATTAGAGGAGACCAACTCACTGAGGATTAGAGGAGACTAACTTACATGACAATGTACACTACCACGTAATGTCCCATCAAATGTTAATTTTTTGTTGAACAAATTATATTATTTACACTAAGGGGATGGGCTGGCCATAATAATGTGGTGTAAATTCTCTTTTAGCGAGAATCGAAAAAAAAACCTCACTTACTAGTGAAGAGAAGTACTACTAGACCGTAATACTAAGTAGCTTGTCGAATGTTAATTTTAGCTTAATTTAAAATATTTACAATTATTTTTTCCTAAACTTAACAACCCATGCCTTTTTTGGTACTTAGTATTACGGTCTAGTGATATTTCATCACTTGTAAGTGAGAGGTCTTATATTAGATTATCGCTAAATACAAAGTTGAACCGCCTTATTACTAATCCATTGTGAGGGTAAGCCCAACCCTTCTCCATTAGTGTAGATAATACCGTTTATTAAAAAAAAAAGGTTAATCTCAGTTTACTACGTTGAAGTTTCGTGGTTTTCAACATTTGGTACATGGAAGTTTTTTCCATCCCAGAATCATACCTCAAGTCTTAATTTTAGGACAGTTTCATACATCCGTTAAGTTTTCCGTTAAAAGTTATGTTAAATGATGAAATGGCGCACACGTGGACAATAACTAAGCGTCACGTGTCAATATGAGTCCCACGTGGATATTAAAAATAATTTTAAAAATACAAAAACACAAAAAATAAAAAATGGGCGTCTTCTTCAACCCCAGACCTCTGCACTTCCGATACCCAACCCCGAGAAACTCTCGACAACACCCCTCCAACCACATCACCCCAACCAAATCATGTACTGGAGTATACAATTTTTTTTAAAAAAAGCTCAAACCTTTTTTTAGAGAGTTCATCAAGCATCCTCTTCCGTTCGGCCTCAGCCCTCGAAACCTCCAACATTCTGGCCTTCAAATCCTTCCTCTGTCTTTTCACAATGTTCCTCAATTTCTCCACCTCCTTTACCGCCAAGTCCCTCTCTTGCAGCGCGACCTCCCTGGTCTCTGCCGCACTAGCAGCCTCCCCATGTTTCTCCTTCTGAAGCCATTGCAATATCGCTTCCGGCTGAGCCGCACAGCTCTGCGACGATACCTGCATTCTTCCGTATAAAACCTAGCCTCTCACGTCTCCTCACCATCTGCGGCGAACATCCAAAAACCCTAATTCGTGCAGTGGTGAACTGAAATTGGAGCTAAATTACTTCAAAAGCCTCACACTGACACCGCTATCAGCGTCGGGAGAGTGCGAAGCGGAGCGGATTGAGGGCAATGGAGGTCTCTGCGATGGTTTATGAGAATTAGGGTCTGGAATTTGGATGGAAATGTTGGAGAGGGAGAAGTGAGGTATGACTCTGGATGAAAAAAAAAACAAAAAAAATCAAACGACCTTATATTATATCATTTTTACCAAAATTTGGGCCGTGCTATAGACAAACGAAAGCTCCACATATCTCCACCCTCGTCTTCCTTGTCAATAAAATGAGAATATGTAAAGAAAAAAACTACACATATCTTTATTTTATTGAAACGTGATACAGTATCAATATAGTCATATTATATAAATCAGTCCTTCTCATATTAAAGAATCTAGTTCCACCTCTAGAATGATAATAATGATGATGAATATAATAATAGTCCACTTGGATAACAAAACAACGGCAGACAGAATCAAAAGTGCAAAAACCAGGCTGGAAAAGAACAACCCATCAACAAGAAAAACTAATGAAAAGAATTTGAAAACTTTACTTTGAATTTTAATCAAAATGACAAAAAAATATTGTAAATAAATAGTACCATGAGTGACTTTTTAGAGTAAAAATATCATTTTCGTTAAAAATGAACAGTACCAGAAGTGTTTCGCTAAAACTCTTTACAATAACATGTAAGTTGCAGCTCCTTTTGGTTGCAATTTGCAACGGAAAGGCCAAAAATAAAGTAGTTACATCTACCACAATGGCAACAACTTGGCTGGTCACGTGAGTGCTATACACGTGCTTGCCCCGCCACAGCCACAGCCACCGCGCGAGTAAATCATAATCGAGCTACAAATATTAAACTTAACAACAATGCTATTTTGTCCTTAATCCTTGTTTCACTCGAAAAGCTAAAGCACACCATTCATGTGTTTTTAAGCCTTTTACTACACCACTTCCAATTCAAAGACCAACATTAAAAAAACAAACACCAATAATTAACACTAAGACTGCATATAAAATATGATGCAGACAGATTCCACCAAACCCACGCCGCACTCTTATCCAACTTGCCATGATCCACACATTATTGTAGTTAATCCATGAAGTCAGCATTCAAATGAAGGATCGAGATCCACTCTGAATCTGTGTCCGGAACAGGCGGATCAAGAATTTCGGACAACTCCGTTTCAACCATACGCGTCTTGTTAGCCAGCCCATTCCACTGACCCACTTCACAAAAATCTAAAAACTTCATAAACTCATATCTTTTTCTCTCTTGAACAGTTTAGATCTCCTCCTCCACGTGCTCCGGACACGGAGATTGGATCTCAATCCTCAACTCAAGACCAACAAACCGAAAACAGACGAA
The DNA here is from genome assembly GCA_035220775.1 of Malus fusca. Classification (NCBI taxonomy): domain Eukaryota; kingdom Viridiplantae; phylum Streptophyta; class Magnoliopsida; order Rosales; family Rosaceae; genus Malus; species Malus fusca. Next base: position 46,112,943 of record CM069073.1, on the reverse strand, counting down.
ATAAATACACTAAAAAAATTACTTCATTTGTATTAAGAAGAATCAACAATTACTTCATTTGTATTAAGTTAATACATCATAGCACACATTGCTCAATTTTATTACAATATAAAAGTAGACTAGACCTTACATTAAGTTAATATAAACAAACTATCAAGCGATATCTCGTTTGAGGTCAAAAAATATTTTTGATGCAGATCCCGCCACATGGTCTACACATATATGCATCATAACCCGAACTACGACTACTCACTTTAACATCTAAAATATTTCCACCATATTTATCCTTGTTCTTGTCACCATTCTTTGTACCCAAAGTAGCAGCATGGTACTCAAAAAGCTCAGTAACAACATTCATGTGTCTGTATTCTTCTACTACCATTGTAAGAGCAATATAGAAAAGAGAGCAAACACAGAAGTTACACCAAAACTGCAGATTAATTATGAACAGATGCCATACGTTCTGAATGACAGTTATATCGATATACTAATCAACTTTTCAGGTAACGAAAGCTGCCAACATATCAGGAGAAAACGCTGCTACAATCTTTATCGAGGCTCTTGTCACGTTTCTGGGTAACTAAAGCAGCTACATTTCACGCAAAAGGCTCAATCACAATATCTGTATCAAGTATTTTCAGTGTTTCGCTACTACTTTCGATTCAGGAACAACTAAAATCCAAAGAAACCCAATACTTTGCACTAAAACAATTCCTCATATACACAAGAAACAATGTTAATTGTCATACCATCAGAACAACAATAAAGGTTTTCCAATTTCAAAACCAGAGAAGCATCCACCACAAACCCATACAATTAAATTCTTATTTCTTCTTATTTAAACTGTAGAACCATTAGAAAACAAAAGAACAAACACATTATATATGAATTTTATTATTTATATTTGTCACATAGCAGACGCTTGGGGTGCCATGGAAACAACAACCTTACCATCTTGAATTTGATTCAATACACCAGCAGCAGCTTGTCTCCCATCTACGGGCACCGGAGCAACCGTCTGATATGAAGAAACGACACCTCCTGCTGCAGTGTAGTATACCTGCCTCCCGACGGCGTCATACCCAACCTGTGCAAACCCTTCACTATAAGCTGCAGCCTGCTGAATTTGTTGTGCCTGCTGAGCTTGTTGTGCCTGCTGAGCTTGTTGTGCTTGCTGTGCTGCCACGGCAGTATTGTACACCTGAGCGTCCCGGTACACCTCTGGTGCCATCCTCTGCGGTACTCCATAGTATGCCTGACCAACTGGACCGGTCGCCGGTCTAGGGGCGGGAGCCTGGTATACACCGGTCGGAGTAGAAATGAGATAAACGGGCTGCTCCGGTCCAGATGGGGCAGTCGTCACCGGATAACCCCCAGTGTTCATGTGCCTCTCTGGCATATACGCAGTTGGAAATGGCACAGGTGGTGGCATTCCCACCGGAGACGACCCTTGCGCCGGTTGAATGTTCTCTGGCAGTTTCTGTGTGTAATAATCGCCGGTGTAACCCATACGGTTTCCCATTTCGTCGCTTTTCCGGTGATAGATGGTGGTCGGCTCGTGACCAGCAACGATTTGCATCCTCTGCAACTCCTGGATCTGCCTCTGAATCTCCGCCTGAGACATCACCGGTTCTCCGGTGTGGCGATCCCCAGATCCAACCAGAGTGCTTTTCACAAGCAAATCGGGAACCGTCGGCGGAGTGACCGAGTCGGGAAATTTCGCAACCGGCACAGCCGTGTAACCCTTATCGAATCCGAACAGGAAATCGGGGTTTGTCGGCGAGGCCGTGACCGGAGCCGTCGGAGAGGATCCATCAGGAGACCCGATCTGAACCGAATTCAAAGCGTCGACGAACCACTGGCGCTCGGACTTGGTCTCGCTGGAGCCGAAGCTAGCGGAAGTGTTGCTGTCAAGAGGGAAGAGAAAGAGTCGGAGCCTGGCGGGCTTAGCTGAAGCGCGGTAGAGCCGGTCGTACTCGACCATCATGTGGTCGAGGTCCTCGTCGTTGGTGACGGAGATGAGAGCGTCGAGATCTTCGCCGGGGAGCTGGTACTTGAAACAAACGGCATCGTTAGAGGTGTCGCAGAGGGAGGAGAGCTTGGAGATGAAAGCGGAGAGCTTGATATTGCGATCGACTGTGAGGATTTTGGTGTCACCGCCGACGTAGGCGAGCTGGTGGTCGTGGGGGCGGGGCTGGATTTTTCCGCCGTAGCTGCACATGAACTTGACTTTGTAGGTGGAGGTGGCGGAGGGGGCTTGGTCGTCCCATGAAGGGGTGTCGCAGTCGATTTCACGGGAGCGAGGGGAGGAGTCGCGGGAGTCCGGGTAGGAGTGGTTGGAGTAGTTCTCCATCTGAAAGTGAGAAAGGAGGGAGAACACGGAGGAGCGAGGAAATCAAATTAGGGTTGGGGATTAAGGAGCCATTGGAAATGGAAAGGGTTAGGGTTTTTGGATTCGGTGGGAAGTAATGAGAAAAAATGGAAAGAATTTTCTTTTCGGGCGTGATTTGGTTGGTTTACGTAGAGGTGAGAATTTGTCTTTTAATTTTCACAATACAATTCTTGATTTTTTTTTTTAATTTTTTTTTAATTTTTTGGAAACACAAGATTAGGACACTGATATTTTTTTAATTTGGAAAAATTGCGAGATCCATTTTGGAGGTGTGTACAAATAAACTCGTAAACATATTGAGTTTGAATTCGTATCTGAGGGGAATCGAACTTAAGATTTTTTTATTTTTAAGTATAAATAATATCGTTTGTTACAAAAAAAAAAAACAAATTGAGTTGGAAACAAATTAGTCTTAAATCGTATTCAAATTCATTTATGATTGAATTATTCAGATCACTTATTTGATTATCCATATCCAATAAACATTATGTTGCTCGAATTGTATGGATTTCAAGACTACAAATAGCGCTCGGCAAATTACATGAGCTCTCTCTTTTCTCAGTTGTTCGACCCCCTTGCAAGAGGTTCTTACCCCCTTTATATAGGCTCTTAGTGGACCTCCAAGCCTTGGGTTTCCCCAATCTGGCATTTAATATGCCACCTATGTAGACTAGCGTACTATCACCTTTTCACCTATTGAAAGGATATTCAGCAATGAAATGACATATGCTCAGTCGAGTTGGCACCCATATTCAGAGTGATGCAGCCAAGCAGCTTGCTCGGTCTTAGTTATCCAACCCTGCCTTTCCGAGCAACACCTAACCACTTTTGCGTCCCACCATAGGCCTCTGCTTCTGATTGCGAGCCAGAAGGAGAAAAGAAGAGATGATTCCACAGAGTGATAGTTTTACAGGAGAAAAAATAGGTTAAAAGGTTGAATAAATAATAAAATATTATTATGTATGCATCAAATAATATAAAATATTACAATATATACATTAAATAATATAAAATATTATAATATATGCATTAAATAATATAATATTATAGTTTGTTTATTATCCGGTTTTATAGTCCAACACTGCACCAAACATTTCACTAAGCTAGTCTAACTTAGTCTAGTCTAAGCCAGTCCAGCTTAGTCTCAGCAGCTAGTCCAGTCCGAGACAGTCCGGTGCAACAAACGCAACCCAAGAGTTAGTCCAGTCCAGTCCAGTGAACTTTAGTGAGGGAAAACAAACACCCCCTAAATCTCTTGGACCTTGGACTTTGACTTTACCTTGGGCTTTTTGTGGCTTCTTACCCGCCCTGCACCATTTTGTGGGCCTAAAAGTTTCCAAAATTAACAAAGTTCAAGAAAAGAAGGGATTATCGAAATCAATTTCTTTTGACAATTAACCACCCAAAATGAGGTGTTTTTTTTTTTTTTTTTTGAACAAACGATATTATCTACACTAAGGGGTGGGAGAGTGGGCTAAGCCTCATAATGAACTAGTAATAATGTGGTTCAAATTCCCAAAATTGAGAATTTTTGTCAAACATAGTGTGTATCACGTGTGCTCCGTCATCGGGGCATTCTTGTAATTTCAAGATTCATAGGTGACTTGAGGAAAAAGTCACACTACTAAAATTCGTAAGCACAAAAAAACGTCTAGAGGAAACAAAAACATTCTAGCATTGAACTCTCTAAAATTCTACAAAAAGGCTATCATTTAACTCTTTTCTTTTCCACAAAAGTATATCATTATAAGTTCAACTCTTTTCTTTTACACACCACTTAGTACTACGGTATAGTGGTATTCCTATTCACTTGTAAGCGAGAGGTCTTATGTTTGATTCTTGCCAAAAGCAAATTTGAACCAAATCATTGCTAGTCCATTATGAAGCTCAATCCACTCACCCACCCTTTAGTGTAGATAATATCGCTTGTTAAAAAAAAAAAACTCTTTTGTTTTCCACAAAAGTTTATCATTAAAGTTTATGGTATTTTATAGAGTTTATAGTAGGGAGAAACTAGGTTTTCATCCCTCAGTTTTCTATTTCATTAATAGGAACCTTATTCATTTTCCATTTTTTTATTAAGGTCCCTTGACTTTTATCCACACAATTATTCCAATAATAAAAGATTTACATGTCAGCATATTTTATATTTTATAATTAAAAATTATTTAACCATTTCAAGTATATCCATTTATTGTTAGAACGTTACATTTGATATATTTATATTTATGGCTAAATTCTGTACATATATTTCTGTTTTTAATAGTACCCATTTTAATTTGTAACAATTTTTTACTCTGTACCAATTTCGTTTTTAGTTTTAACTTGTACCCACATATTTAATTTCTTTTGTGCCCATATTTTAAACTTTTATTTGTACCCATACATAATTTTTTTAAACCAATAAATTATAATGTATCCATTGGTCCCATTCATATATCTATATCGTACCCATATTTCATAAAATAATGAATCACCTTTTTAGGTAAAATGTATTTTTTTTTATGAAAAATCTATTCACTTATTTTATCGATTAAATACATATATTTTGTAATAAAAATGTACCCTTTTTTAATTTAAAGTGTACCCCTTTTAATTTAAAACGTATCATATTTAAAAACAAAAAAAATATTTTATTTTAAAATATAAAAAATTGGAAGCTTTATATATAGAGGTAACAATTTTTACTATATTTCAAGGAACTCCATTATAGGAGCATATTTATGCGATTGAGTTAGCTTGTTCTCATGCATTTATGTTGTTATTCCTGAATTGTTTCAATGTTTAAAGTCATTTTCATGCAATTTCAGGTTCTAAGGACAAAATATGCAAAAATGTGCATTTTGAAGCCTTTTGGAGCAGTTTTGGGCTTGGAATAAATAACACATCCTTGGAGCTAAGTAGATGGACGAAATTGAAGACTAAAGAGGCTAGGAATGTGTTAAAGAGAAAGAAGAATTAATTTAAAAATGACAAAGAGCTCAGCAACCAAAGAAGAAACATGAGTCAATATTACCTTATTTTGATTTAATTTTTCCTAATCCTCAATGTCCTTAAGTTCCAACAACATTGAAGGTCTTCTATGCATTTTAGGACACGAACAAAAGGTTCTAGAACACTTAAATCACCCTTGTCGTGCCCTAGCTTGTTTCCCTTTTCCTTGCCATGCAAAGAGAGCCTTTTCCCTTCAGTTTTAGAACACTTACCCTTTTCCTAAACACTTGCCGTGCACCATTATCCCCTCCTTTGGATTCCCATTTCATGCATCATTACATTGACTCATTGCACTCAATTGCTACACCATTCCTTGTTCCCTCCATCATTTCTTATTTCATGCATCATTACATTGAATCATTGCACTCATTCATGCACCATTGCACTCCCCTTGAATTCTCATGCCGTGCAACAACATTCCTTGTCTATTGCATTCACTCATTGCCTTGCACCACCCTTGTTCCCTCCATCATTCCAAATTTCTTGCATCAATCATCACTCTACCTTCACCCTTGACTCATTTCTACACCATTCCACCTCCCTTTCCTTTCTCTACCATGTGCACAATCATTCATGTTCCCTACTTGCATTCATTGTTGCAACACCACTCCATTTTACCCATGCTTTGCATCATTACTTCACTTTCACCTTTGAATCATTTCAACACCACTCCATTTTACCCATGCTTTGCCTTGCACTTCCTCTATAAAAGGAAGCGTGTGTAACATAAATGGAGTTCAGTTTTTGCTTGATCATTTATCCCCATTTTCATACAACCCTCATCCAAACACATCCATTCATCTTCACATCCATTCCTCCATACAAACAAACCTTCAAACACTCACCAATCACCTTGTGCCATAGCAAAGGAAGGGAAGGAAAGTGCTTGGACGTGCTTGCTGTCTAACTTGGATCGTTGAAGCGTTTAGGTGTTTTCTTTCTTTTGTTTCTAATGTTTAAATTCATTTCCTTTCGTTTTGTTGTAAATTTGAGTGGCTAAACCCCTCTTGGCTAGGGGTGATTTCAAAGCCATGATTATGTGTGCAATATAATTTGATAAATTCCAGTTATTAACTCTTGAATCGTGAATGCAATTGGCTTAACTATTTGATTGATAACTTATTTGTATTTGTTAATTAAGGGTCGACACTTAATTGGCATGCATAAATCCGTTGCTAGAATATAAGGAAGTTTCACATAATCGTTACAAACTTATATTCACATGTAGTGAAGGTCGCTTATAAACAATCGCGTTAAGTTCAATTCCTAGCACAAGTGACATGATGTCATAGTTGCAAGTGCTTTGTCAATGCTTATGATTTTCATTAAACGTAATGATCTTTGATTGTATCTCTATTATGATGTCATGTAGGGAACTTTTGAAGAATGTTTTGGGTTGTCGAATGATGTTATCCAATCCAATAAAACAAGGAAAATCTGAGAGTTAACTAGTGATGTCATGGTTAATTTGGAGCATTGTCGTTTATAATTCAATGAAGTAGTGACTGGAAATCAAGTTATTTGCATACATGTCATGTGTGGAGAAAAAGCCTCTAGCTATCCCATCCATCATCTTATTTCTTACATTTGTTTTACAATCTGTCTAGTTTTTCATACTTGTTTGTTTGTTACAACTTTATCCAAATCAAAACCCCCATTTTAGTTTATTGTTTCAAAGTGTTTCAAATCTGTTTTAGTTTGTGTTTTTAAGTGTTTTGATTCAAGTAAAAGTCAATTTTCGTCCAAAGTTATTCCTAGTGTCTAGTTTAATTTTATTCAGTTGTTTTAAGCTGTTTTGATTATTTTAAGTTTGCTTTGAGTCTTGTGAGTCTTGTTAAGTGTTTTTGAGTTTAGTTTTATATTTTTGAGTCAGTTTAGAGGTTATTAGCAAGCCCTCCTAATCCCCGGTCCAGAACGATCCCTACTTATAATTATACTACAATTGTCAAAAGAGGGTTAAATTTGTGTGTTAAGTTAATTTTCGCATCACTCCACTAGTTTCTAACCATGTCAAGGAGAGACAAAAGTATAAAAACAATTAAAGCCCTACCCAAAAAACGTGAAAACAATGTTTTAAAATACCAACCATACCCCTAAGATTTTAGGCTTTTAATAGAACCCAGGCTTTACTACTCCAACAAAATTAATATGTGCCATAAGCTTAACCAATCCTCGACTATTGATGCAAAACAAGTTTTGAAACTATATGTAGTTTAAGTTTAGTTCATTTATTACTATAATCAGTTCAATCAGTTCTGAACCATTTTTGCAGAATTAGTTCAACCCGTCTTCAACAATTATTGCAGAATCAGTTCAACCAGTAATTGACCATACCATTTTTGCAAAATCAGTTCAACCCATCATCGATCATTTGCAAAATCAGAACAACTTATCTTCGACCATTTTTGCAGAATCAGTTCAACCCATCCTCAACCATTTTTGCAGAATCAGTTCAACCTGTCTTCGATCATATTTACATAATCAATTTAACCCGTCCTCGACCATTGTTGTAGAACCAGTTCAAACTGTTTTCGACCATTTTTGCAGAATCAATTTCAAATATGCTTTTTTACTTAATATATATATATATATATGCAACTTTCTTACTCATGCAAGGGAGGTGAAGGTTACGAAAGAATCAAGAGCATCGTAGAGTACGAAATTGTTAATCAGTTGGATGTTAGCGTTGGTGGTATCCACAATCTCTGGTCCCACCAACGGCCTTTCTCCTGCCTCTGTCCAAAATAATGGCGTCCTACATGCCTTCCTGTAAAGTGCTTCAAAAGGCGCCATACCAATACTCGAGTGATAACTATTATTTTAAGCAAACTCCACCAACGACAAATAGTTATCCCAGCTGCCTTTCCACTGTAATATAGACACTCTCAACATGTCCTTTAAAGTCTGAATCGTCCGCTTGGACTGACCATCAGTTTGTGAATGATACTGAGTACCCATAGCGGCATTAAAGGCTTTCCAAAACCTGGAAGTAAATCTGGGATCTCTGTCTGACACAATGGAGATGGGTACACCATGTAGACGAACAATATTATCGACGAATAAGTTCGCCAATTTCTCTAGCGAGTAAGTATGTCGAATTGGTAAGAAATAAGCGGTCTTGGTAAGCCGATCGACAATTACCCAGATACCATCATACCTTGCCGGTGTTTTAGGTAGCCTGTACACAAAGTCCATAGTGATATCCTCCAACTTCCAAACTGGTATCAGAAGATTCTACATCAGTCCCCCAGGTCTTTGTCTGTCTGCTTTAACCTGTTGACAGATTAAACATCTACTCACATACTCTGCTACGTCATGTTTCATCCCTTCCCAGTAGTAGAAAGGATAAATGGTGCGATACAATTTAGTACTTCTTGGATGCATAGCATAAGCTGAAGTATGAGCCTCATCAAGAATTTCCTTCTTAACAGCTTCATTATCTTTAGGCACGAACAAACGGTTCCCTTTCAATAAAGCTCCGTCCTTACGGATGATGAATTTCTCATTATCCCCCTTCAACACTTGTTCCTTTAATTCGTCGCATTCTGGATCAAGTTCCTGAGCTTCTATGACCATGTCTACAAAGATAGGTCTAACCTGAAAATGTGCTAGCCAAGCTCCGTGCTCACTTGGTTCCAAATTAACACCAATTTCTCGAAGAGAAAATAGTAACGGAACGTGTACAGTTTGAAGTGATGCAAGTTGCTCGTGATGTTTCCGACTAAGAGCATCAGCCACGGCATTAGCATGTTGAGGATGGTACTCGATCGAACAGTCATAATCACTGATAAGCTCCATCCACTTTCTCTGTCTCAAATTCAGCTCCTTCTTGGTGAACACATACTTAAGACTCTTATGATTCGTAAAAATACGACATTTCTCTCTATACAAGTAGTGCCTCCAAATCTTCAAAGCGAAAATCACTGATCCTAACTCCAAATCATGGGTGAGATAATTTCTTTCATGGGTTTTGAGTTGTCTGGAAATATAGGCGATAACTTTTCCATGCTGCATCAGTACACACCCAAAACCTGATAGAGAAGCACCAGTATACACCTAAAATTCACCACTGCCATCTGGAAGAGCGAGAACAGGGGCCTGAGCGAGGCGTCGCTTAAGCTCCTGAAAACTTTGTTCACAATTTTCATCCCACACGAACTGAGCACCTTTACGAGTCAATTTTGTAAGAGGCAGAGCAATTGCAGAAAAATTCTGAATAAATCTTCGATAATACCCTACCAAACCCAGAAAACTTCTTACTTCAGTGACACTCTTCGGTTGTTCCCAGTTAGACATTGCTGACACCTTTTGGGGATCCACACTGATTCCTTTAGCAGAAACTATGTGTCCAAGAAAACCAACCTGAGTTAACCAAAATTGGCACTTACTAAACTTGGCATAAAACTGGTTGTCCTTCAATCGTTCCAGCACTAGTCTCAAATGCTTCTTGTGCTCATTCACACTTCTAGAATAAATTAGAATGTCATCAATGAACACAATCACAAACCGATCCAGATATAGTTTAAAGACTCTGTTCATCAAATCCATGAATGCTGCAGGAGCATTTGTCAATCCGAAAGGCATGACACGAAATTCATAATGCCCATAGCTCGTACGGAAAGCAGTTTTCGGGACATCATCCTCGCGAATCCTCAATTGATGGTAACCCGATCGAAGATCAATTTTGGAAAATACCTGAGCACCTTTCAATTGATCAAACAAATCCCTTGATGACGTAACCCACACTGATTACAGACCGGATAACTGGGAGTGAAATGACCGAAAGATCGTCTCGCCGACTTGTTGCCTGAGCCTTCACTGGATGACCCTGAACCCCGACATGGTCGTTTAAAGGAAAAAGAATGTCTAGGACCTACAGAACTGGAGGGACCCACTGATTCTCTAGCACTCCACGACCAGAAATTCTGACTCATTTGATTCTGATTCCGCTGTCTAATCTGTCTCGGGGGCTGGATCCAAGTATGAGGTTGATCCTGTATATCCATATCCCACTTAGACTGTTCTATACTCAGACTTATCTCGATTACTTCTTCATAAGTTCTAGGTCTCTGAGCAGCTACCAGTGTATGGTATTCCTGGTTCAGTGCAATTATTGTTGGAAGTATGCCCACAAAGCCACTCATTTGATGTAATAGCTTTTTGGAATACTTAATATGTTAAACTTTTATATGTTTAACGGAAGGGCAATACTTATTGTTAATCACTATTTATTGAATCATGTGTTTAATCAATAAGAGAATCCAAGGGATGTATTTGACATAAGAGATAAGTGATCTAATGAGTTAGATTAAGGAGACCTTTCTCTTATGTTCATTCCTAAAACGTTCCTAGCCATAGGATTGCCAATTGGGCATTGACAATCCGCTAAGGTTAGTATGTGTTATGTTGACTCAAACGTGAGTATGAACTAGTCTCAAGTCATTTGGTGTTGGACACTAAGACAAACACATAGGTGCTCGAAAGAGTAATCGAGTACACTGAACTGCGATTAATGAGAGTTCAAACATACATGTCATGTACGAACTCTAAGGTTACAATATGCAAAGTAGTCCTTAGACCTGAGGCATCATAGATGTCTAATGGTTAGGTCCTTGATCTTTGATCATGACAAAGGCATTCCCTCGGATTGTCCACGGCATTGTTGGGGTCATGTGATCTAGTCATGTAGGCATATGAATGCACAACAAGGGATCTCTAACCTTCCATGGTTGAAGGAGTATACTCTAAAATATGATTCTAAAGTCTTTGGCCAAAGCAAATGAATATGACTAAGGAAGATGTTCCAAATCATATTCAAGGGAATCATATAAGAAAGTATCACATTGGATAGTAGACATGAAACAAACTATCACTTAAAACAATGTGGTTAAGAGTATTGTATTAGAGAAGGACCGTATTGCATTGTAATTGTAACTGGATAGGTTCTCCAACCAGTTCTACTTAGCTTGGGTAACCATGACATACTGCTAGGTGTCACTCATGGTTTGTGGAAGCCCTATTGATTAGCAAACACTAATCATAAAAAAGGGAGAATTGAAATGTGGTTTCAATTCACAATCGATAGTTAAGAGTAACATCGCCCACTGCCTCGCTAATTGGAACCTAATGGATCGCACACCAAATAAGGATATATGTGAAGCAATTAAATGAAATGGATAAGCAATTAAATGGTTTAATTGAAGAATGGTCAAGATTAATTAATTAGTTAATTAATTATACGAAATGTTCGTATTAGGCTTTTAAGTTGGTTTTAGGGCTTCGGGGCCCAAAAGTGTTTTGGTCCACAAGGCCCATTATGTTTAAGTTGTATGACAACTAAAACAAAATGGGCAATAAGCCCAATAACCATATAGGCCAACCATTTAGGGTGAGGGTATGCAAGTTTGCTTAATTGCAAGTTTGCCACTCACCTAAGAAATGAAGTATAAATTCATCTTTATAGCTTTGTTTTCAATTAGGGTTTTCTAAGCTACTTGGGGATAGTTATCTAGCAAATTTACTTCCCTAAGTGATCCATTTTCATTCTCACAAATTACATCCTTGGTGAAGAGACATAGAAACATCAAACTTTTGGTGTTTTGGAGAACTAATCCTCAAATCCTCAAAGAAGCAAAGGAGCACTAAAAGGAGGGAAATCACAAGGAAGATCCAAGGAGCAAGGAGGTGACTTGAAGGCCCTCCACTTGGGTGAATCCCTTGTGTAATCAAGGATGAGCTTCAAGGGTAAAGAATCTCTAAATTCTTCATATTCTTTAATGTTGTTAAAGAGTCTTTTGATTCACCATATACTAGGCTTTGAAAGTCATGGGTTTCATGAATTGTTTTTGGATGCATGCCTACTTTAAAGAGTTAATTGTTAGCATATGTATTCAAATGTTCATACATGTTCTTAGCTAGGACAAAATTTTTCCTTCAATTATCGCCTGATCCATCTGTGCTTGTGGATTATCATAAGTCTCATCATGATGCCTATCCAAACGTCTGAAAGTACTGTCAAATTCTGTGATACTGAGGTCACCCTGTCGGAACTCTAAATACTCCTGCCTCTTCCTCAATCTGTAGCTGGGGCTTAGAAAGTAAGTAATGAAACGTTTCCTGAAGGCAGCCCATGTCATCCAAGAACCAGGTGGACGAGATTCCTTCGTTGATTTCCACCAACTCCTAGCATCACCCTGAATAAAGAAACCTGCAGTATTTGCCCACTAATTTAGAGGACATTTCATCGCCTCTAAAGTATCCTCCATTTTCTCTAACCACTGCTCAGCCTCCTCACAATTCCCCACAGATTTCAACTCAATAACTCCATGACTTCTAGCAATTTCTAAATATGTCCGATTCAGCCTATGACTCGGAAGAGCATTCATTAATGCAGTGGTAAATTGGTGGATTCCCCCCATTATAGAAGAACGAGGTCGTCGAGGCACATTCCCACCAGGATTAGCCATGATTCTGACAAAGACAACAAGATTTAGAAAGACTGAAATTTACCAAATTGGTGGAAAGAACCCTAACCATGCTCTGATACCAATCTGACACGTCCCGACCACGATATTCTCTGAATACCCGGATAGGCACGTGCTGGCCGACACCTGAGGGTGACGAAAGTCATTTATTGATTACAAGAGTAATGATTAGGAGAAAATATTCATGAATAACTATTAGAATCTAGAAGTAATAAACAAAGTTTAAGGAAGTGTCTAGAGTGCACAGAACACAATCTAAAACAAGATCGTAAAAAGGAAGGATCATTACAAGATATCACACAAGTGAGTGATAGATTGCTACTGGTAGGGGAATGCCTCGTACGTTGTGTCGTAGTTCTCGTTTCTAAGACCTGAATAGGGGCGCAAAACAAAGGTGAGTGAACCAAGTTCATATATACAATAATAATAAAACAGTTATCAAGATACTAACCCCCACAGTTTATATAAAGAAAACTACTAGCATAATAAGTGATGAGTTTAATGAAAATCCTAGCATGCCAAAATATCTCAAGAGACATATCGTGAAACACAAAATATCAAACGTCTCATAAATCGTCTCGTAGCGCTATGTTTTACTAGTAAGATCACTGAATAAATATATATCTCCCGGCCCTATGCCAGCATCATGGTCTCTGCGCCCGTAGCCAAAGATTACCAACTCCCGGCCTAATGTCTGCTCCGTATCCCTCAGCCCGTAGCTAGAGATTATTTCTCCCGGCCTATCTGCCAACACCAGATCCTCGCCCCAGACGGCATAGTGTCTACTAGGTACGCACAAATAGTTACGTCTCTTATAAATAACCACTTCATAGTATAAAGTCATCCATCCTCTATACTATAAAGAGGGGTTTCTAAAACATGTTCTAGCATCCTATTGTCATCCATCAGATAGTCTACCAGTTCATGGTTTTTATAGAAAATACATTATATTAAAATATAGCTCAATATAGGCCAACAATTAATTCCTTACAAAATAACGAGACGATAATCAATAATTCAATAAATCTGCTTAACATAAAATCAGTTAATAACTCGCAAGGCATGCATTTCATTTATGCAAATAAACTATGAAATTATGCAAATTTTAGAAAGGGTCCACTCACAAATACTCCTTAGCAGTAGAGTTGTGCGGATAAGGATTACGAATTCCCTCACTAGCAACTTCACCTAAGCACAAAAAAAAATGAAATAAATAACTAAAAGGATTTTCTAAAGGATTTGGACTTGAATTAAATAAAATAAAGGATTTGGGTTGAATGGGTTAAGGTCTAATGGATTTTAGGATCCTAAGGTTTTTGGGTTAAAAGGGTTTAGGGTGAAGAAGGGTGGTTTGGGCTTAACCCAAACCCACACTCACACACACAAGCATTGAACACACACACACACGGCCCACATACATAGTACACAAACACACACCTGCACATACAACATACACACACACCCACACGTGCACAACACACGTGCACACACACCACACAAACATACACACATGTACAACATGCATAAGCATGCACGACATGCACACACACTCACGGTATACACATACACACACAACACACACACGCACTACATATCATACACAACACACATGGGCCATGCAGGGCACGTCCCACATCACACATACACATACACACTCCATACACACTCACGGCCTAAGCAGGGCATGACCCGCAGGCCAATTAACCAAAAAGGGAAATGAGATGATTCAATTAAGGGCTAAGGCCCGTGGGTTTGAGAAGGCCTGATGGCCTGGGTGGCTTGGGTGCAAATCGGGGAAGAACACCGGATAGCTGATCGGAATTCGTCCCGATTCCGACTTGTACCTAAAACTAAGTAGAAAATAGGAAGTTAACTCATAAAAATGATGCGGAGAGATAAGGGAAGCAAGATTTTACCACAAATAGATTCGAATGGGGTCGAGATTGGTCGGTTGGTGTACGAGCTTCGACGGATTTTCTCACCGGATTCTAGGGTTTAGAACACAGAAAAACCACAAGGTTCAAACTTTGATTTTCACACGGAGTCATAAAACCAACATGCTAACCCATAAATTTAAAAGAAAACAGGAAAGAACCTCACCTGAAACTTCAGTTGGAGCTTGAAGCTCTCGGTGCAAATGGTGAAATTACTCACAGTGAGTCGAAGGTGCATGCATGGACTTAGTTGTGTTCCTCGAGCTTCTAGGATCCTAGATATGTGGTAATTCAGTTGGATTGGTTAGCTTTTTGGAGAAGAAGAAAACAAGAGCTCTCGGAGCTCTAGAGTGCGAGAGAGATCCCGTGAGGGAGAGAGAGATGTCTGTGAGGAGGGACTCGGGAAGAGCAGAAAGGAGAAGAAAGCTAATAATCTGCCACTTGGCAATTTAAGAGTAATAGGGAATCTAGATCAACAACTAGGATTAAAAGAGAATAAGGGATTAAATTGATAGGTTTAAATATGTCCCAGGGAAAATAGAAATATACTTAAAATATGGGGGTGGTTGTAACACAACTAATAAACTTGATGATGCATGAACACAAATTAAAAACAAGTCTTGTTACCCATAACATCTCTAGCCTTGAACTTCTTGCCTTGAGTCCAATAAGACAAGTCATCATGAGGTAGGGATGGCAACGGGGCGGATTGGGTTCGGATGTGCCATCCCCATAACCGAACCCATTTGTTTTCCCCGTACCCGAATCGTAAAAAACTCGAACTGGTATTCACCGTAACCGAACCCGTTGGGTAACAGTTTTCCTATTATGAATTTATGATATTTCTTTGTTATGAAAAATGAAGCAAGTGTTACAACACACTTGCTAAAATTTAAGTAATTAAACAGTGATTCTTAAACAAACAAAATGGACACTAAAATGATCATATCCAAAACATCAACCACTTTCAAATGGAAATCTTAAAAGCATAACAACAATACTTAGATGTTCTGGAAAAGTTGATCATAATTCAATATACTCCAGCAAAAACAAGAAATTTAGTAGCGAAAAAGAAAAGAAATCCAAAATGCTCCACCTAATACCTTGCCCACATAACTTAATAACAACTAATATTTTTGTTGTGTCCACAAAACAAGCAACTATAATTCATGATGTTCCAGTTCCTCCCTCACAACCATCTTCACATAACTCCTTCAATGAAAACAATGAAAAAGAAATAAGCATGATTTAAAAAATATTCAGTTACAAAAATTTAATATGCATAATTCAATGTATGTACAATTCAGTGTATATAACTATGAAAAAAGAAATAAGCCAATGTATATAACTATTCAGTAACAAAAATATAATATGCATGATTACCAATACTTACCTCATCCACATCCACATCCTCAAAGTTGGAGTAGCATCCAGTATGCTCATCGGAAGAAGAAGTTGTTTATAAAAGAGCAAACTTACATTAGCTTGTAAATTGAAAGTATATTAATAAAGTAGATTTAGTACATAAGAGCAAAAATATAATACAATGCAGATAATATTAAGAGTTTGAATACCTTTAATTTCATTCCATAACCAATCTTGAGCACATATTAAGGCTTCTAACGTCTTCGGATGAAGTTCATTACGGTGAGGACTTACAAACCTCCCAACTGTAGACATTGGAATAGCCAAAATATCTTTGGCCAAAGAGCTCAAGATTGGATACTTAGTGACATTTGATTTCCACCAACAAAAAATGTTTAAGTAAGATGTTCTAGGCAAAATAGTCTCATCCAAATAGTGGTCAAGTTCTGACTTCACATTATCTATGGTCGTCGTACTAGAGACAAAACGATCATAATTGTCCATTAAAGGATCAATATCTTCAAATTCAAACAAATTCAAGTGTGATGAAGAAGCAAATAATGTTTGAGACCCCATGTTGGAGTTGAGATTGGACCCATACTCTTTCACCAACTCATAACAAATGTTGCAAATTTTCTCAATTTCACTTGAAACACTTCTTCCATAGATGAGAGGAAAAAAAATACTCAATCAACTTTATCTTAAATCTGGGATCCAAAACAGTTGCTATAGCCATATGTTTTATTTCATCATATGGAGAGTTAAGCCACCGTGACAATGAAATTCTAATCTCACAAATTTTTGGAAAATAAAGATTGGCAGTGGGGTATTTAGTTCTAGAGAACAACTCTGAGATATTATAAAACAATTTCAACTTCTCACAAGTCTCTTTTCCCATCAATCAATCTTTCTCCTCCGGTAAACACTTATATTGTGATTCTCGTTGTTTTAAACGATAAAAAACATCCTTGTAGATCAAGGTAGTTTGAATTATCAAAAACGTGGAATTCCACCGAGTCTTACAATCAAGCACCAACTTCTTTGTGGTTGAAATTTTCAATTGACGTGTTGCCTCTTCAAGCTTTTCCTCTCTTTTGTGTTGTTGACCAATAAGCAACACTATCATGAATTCTCTCAACACCGCTACCAATCACTTCCAAGCCATCCTTAACAATCAAACTTAATATATGTGCACAACAACGCATATGAAAAATTCTTCCAGCTAGCAAAAGTGAACTAGTAGAAAGCTTTTCAAGTATTTGTTAGATCATGGAATCTTTCGTAGTGCAATTATCAACAATTAAGGTAGAAAACTTACGATTAAGGTTCCAATCTAGCAAGCAATCCATCAAAGCATTTGTAAGTGTCTTAGCGGTATGGGGACAACGACATAGATAAACCTGATGAAAAAATTACAAGAAAAATAATTATTAAAAAGAATCCAATCAAGTTTTATGCCATCTACCTTTCAGACTTGCAATCACACAAAAACTTCAAAAACACCTTATGAAACTACCAATCTTGACATGGGAACCCCTCTGAAATATGGTACAACAATTATCACTATCTTAGTAAATTGGCTAGGTTGTTTAGTTGTTTTAGATTAGGTGTTGGTACGTTGGGCAAGGATGATGAAAAATATATGAAATATTTTTTTTCTTCAAACTTTGGACTTATTTTTGTTTTAGATACTTTGTACTATGTCTACCTATAATTTATGGTTTTATGTTTCTGGAATTAAAAGTCTAAGTTTTTGTGTTTTGTCTCTGAACAATCCTAAAATTAGAAGTTAAATGAACATGATAATAATATAAAAAAAATTACCTTATAATTTAGCTCTGTAACCACCAAGAATCATCAATAAAATGTGTTGTAATCACCATGTATCCCCTTTTCTGGTTATTTGCAGTCCACATATCAGTAGTTATAGCAACTCTGCCTTTTATCTTATCCAACAATTGCATTGTTTTGGACCTCTCATAATCAAAAAATTTAAAAATATCACTATTGATTGTGTTTCTTGACACCAACTTGAACAATGATTGAACAACAGTCATGAACCTTCAGAATCCAAAATGCTCCACCATGGAAAGAGGGTACTCATGTAATATTATCATTATAGCAAGCTCTCTCCTTGCAGTGTCTTGATCAAATGCATAGAGCTCTACTTTTCCATCTCCTCTATTTTGTGTCAATGTTTGCTTCAATCTTTTATGTTTATGATACACACTTACCTTTAAATGATTTCGCAAATGGCTGGTGCCGTTTACAGTTGCTCCACCAAGTTTCTTTTTACAATACATGCATATTGCCATCATTTTTCCATCAATAAGTTGTCTAGTGAAATGTTTCCATACCTCACTTCGGAGATTCGATGTATTACATTCACCTCCAAGTTCCTCAACCCTTTCCTCACCCTCAACTTCTAAATCTTGAGTATCAACCACATTCGGAGTTGCTATATTTTGGGGCTGAGTAGTGTGATTTCGTACTTCTTGAATCTGAACGATTGGATTTGGTTGAGATTCTTGATTAAAATCAATTGGATCAGATTGTTGAGAACGAAAATTCCTTTTAGTCATAATGGATTACTGCAAACAAAATTAAAAGAATAAAAATTAACAACAAAGTAATTAATTAAACAAGAAAGAACCAAACAATTAAACAAGTACACAAGTGTTTTTAACAAGTACACAAATATTAGGAATGCCATGACTTTCAGAGTACCTGATCCAATAGATATAGAAATTGAGCTCAAGCGAAGGCTTGCTTAGATGACTGACCATTTGATTCATAAACAAGCCCAGGTTTGTCATTCGAACCCTGTTTTTAATTCCCTTGGTCATTTAAGTGTGAGGTTTTGTCTAGTTACCTAAACCCTATACTAGGTTAAAGCTCTCTCCTCAGAGAAGGCAACTCTTATGTTCAGAATTGAGGTATGTTGATTATACCTATAACTCTTTTGTTATGAAACTTTAATATTCAAGATGATCTATCTGAGGGACATGACTAAATTTATGCATCATGCAAGCTATCTCAAGGTTGCTAGATGAAATCAAGTCATTCACCGAATTTTCTGCTACCTCATAAAGGGACATAGAATCAGGCAGACCTTTATTCAAAGAATAATTTGAAGAAAACATAAAATTTTCCGCAACCAAATTTTCAACCCCAAAGAAGAATAATTTGAAGAAAAGATACCTATTGATGGATTCAGAAACTTCGAGATTCGCAAAAGGTTGAAGGCTTGATTCTTGAAGCAATATCTGCGGGTGCTAATTTGTAAGAGAAAACAAATCGGTTGTTCTCCCCAAAATTGAAGTATTGAACCATCTTTTCTGACCTTTGAGTTCTTCCAGATTCCATGATTGATTGAAAGCATTAATTTTTTTGGAATAAAGTTAGAGTTAGAGACCTTTGAAGTCTTGCACTCTTAAGACCTTTGGAGTCTCCCAGAATCCCTCAATTGATGATAAAAGTTGCTGGAGAAAAAAAATGGGGATTTCATTCTTTTATAAAAAAAATATGTTGTAAATAATGGATGTCCACTCATCCACTCAACAAGTGGATGTCCAAGAAGTTTGCTCAACACTACTCATTTTTTCCTATAAAAGTAAACCCCACACAACATCAAATGTGTGAAGTTCACGGGAGAGAAAAGAAAAGGAAACAAGAGGAAGAGAGAAGAAAGAGGAAGAGAGAAAAGAGGGGAAGAAAAGAGGAGAGAATAGAGAGAGAGTTATCTTTGTACTCCTATTATTCTAAATTATAATGGAAGCACCACTGCTGCCCCGAGGACGTACTCCAGTCACACTGACTGTAGAGGAACCTCATAAATTTTGTGTCTTGCTCATTTATTCCATTGCACACACCGTCGATTTTACAACACGTTATCAGCACGAGAAGCTCTCATGTCAGTGGAAAGCATAACGCCATAAATTCGGATAAACACAGAGTAGAGACGGCAAGCCAGACACGACAAACAGGGAAGATCATCTTGTCCCAAAAATCCATCAACCTTTCTTTTATCACTTTTTCTTTTATCACTCTATTTGTTGATGTGCTGATCCTTATCCCTGCTAGACTTGCAATCTTGTATCTCTCTCGTGGACAAGAGAGATGGAGAGATCTTACAGACAAACAAAGGTGCAGCAAAACAAGCAAAGGTATGTCCATTTTTCGTTTCTCCCACCGCGCCAGAAGCGCCCCACCGAATTCCGGTGCGAATTGAAATTTCCAACGACCTGAAGTCGTCACGAGATAAGAAAACTCGTACCTGACAACTGTTTTCCAGAGATCCAGAAGAATCTCATTAGACTTGGAAACCCAGATCGTGTCGTTCTCAATGGATCTCGAGGACCTCCATGAATCCTCAGTTGTCTGAGATGGTGATGGCATGACTGACTCCACACAGGCCTACCTATCTTGTGCCTTCGTCAACCTCACTGTCATCTATGTCTCTATGGAGAGGTTCTTGCTTTGCGATGCCATGTTCTTTGGGCCATGCAATAACAACGCCAGTCTCTGGTAGCCTTTTTTTTTTGGATTGAATTGGTTTTGTGTAACCCCCACAACAACCCAGCTGGTACTGGGTTTCGAGACTGGTAGAGATAGACAAAGAAAAGGGGAAATGGGGCCAATGATTTAGAAAGGTGCGTTGCACCATGTAAAATAAAAGAAATAAAAACAAAAGTTGTTGGAATGTTGCAGCATGTGAATGAGAAAATAATAAATAAAATAAAAAGGAAATGGGGACAAAGGTTATTGGAGGTACATGGGCACCATCTGGTAAGGATAAGAATAATAATAAAAAAAGGGGAAAAGTTTGATTGATTGCCAATCAAAGAAAAAAAAAATATGATGGAAACTTAATCATCACCCTTTTCTATTATTGCTTTATTTATGTGAATGGTGTTGGCTTAAAATCCTTTCACATGTCATATTTACTTTAAAACAATTTATTTATCATGGACGGTTTTACCGCCTACTGCTTTAAGTTTTGATTTATGTGAATGGTGCTGAATTAAAGCCCTTGTCACAAGCCTCATTTACTTAAATGCAATTTATTTACTATGGCTGGAATTACCGCCTATTGCTTTAATTTATTTATTGTACTTATCTTTTGTTACGATGAGTATATAACAAGGACCCGAAGTTCCTTGAACAGATCAGAACCTGCAGTTTCTTGATCCTTATCATATAAAAAATGATTGGACCTGAAGTTCCATCATGCAAAAAGATCGGGCATGAAGTCCCTTGATCCTCAAGATCAGGACATGAAGTTCCTTGATGAGTACTGTAAGTTTGAAGTGCCGCAATGCCTCAACTTAATTGTAATAAAAGCCATAAGAGTCTCAGTCTACAGACTATTAAATAAGGACCAGAAGTTCCTTATGTCCATACTCAATGGCTTAGCAAAAGCATTTATTAAGTGGGTGAAATTGATTACCAATGCTCTGCTCATGAAAACGAAATTGCCAGTTTTCTACATGGGGACATGTAAACTTTACATGATGCATTATTAATTCGGTTGAGACATGTTACCAACCATCAATACTTCTCAGTACAACTCGGGTTTGGGAACCAGCCAAACATTATACATTTACGAGTTTTTGGTTGTGTTATTTATATGCCTATTGCACTGCCACAACGTACTGAAATAAGGCATCATCGTGGATTAGGCATTGATGTTGAACACCATCTATCATTCAATATTTGGAATCCTTGACTGGGGATATGTTTACCGCGTGGTTTGCGGACTGTCATTTTGATAAGACAGTTTTCCCGTCATTAGGGGGAGAAAATAACACCGTTCCAGAAGAACGATGAGAAAATATCATTCCAGAAGAATGATGAGAAAAGACTGTTTCAGAAGAACAAAAAGAATTTGTCTTATTTTGATTTACGAAGCAATCAATGAAAAAATGAAGTAAGAATAATTGAATGATGCAATGAAAGTGATGAAATCACATATATTTGTTGCAAATGTGCCTACAAGAATTGATGTCCTTGTTGGACAAAATAATGTGGCAGCAAATGATTTATTGATTTATCTGTTGCATGCCTGAAGCGTGGCAGACCCTCAGACTCAAAATGTTCAGTCATTCGAAAGAAGAAGAATATGACACTACTGAACTATTGCATTCCCGAAGTATAACCGTTGCATGCCGGAAGCATGAAAGTTGCCTCATGGATTCACGTCCCAGAAAGGACAATCTGTGGACATGGGAATGTTGATGTCTCATGCATGAAGCATGATAGACGTATAGGTTCCAATGACTCAACTTCCGGAAGTGGAGATTAAAATCCAAGCTCTATAACGCTCAAGAAGAGGTTATGATCCGCATTCTCTAAACTATGACTGTCCTGGAAGAGACAGTGTAATGCCCTTGAAGAGGCAATGGATATCCAAAGAAATGAAAACTTTTATGCATGCGCATGCACATGAGAATATGGGATCACGGATTGATGATAACCAATGATAATTTTGGTTTTTACAAGTAGCTACTAAATTCATCAATGAGCTGTGTTAATATTGAGTCACGTTCTTTTGTTCGTCGACAAAAGGAAAATTATTGGCCAAAATGGAGAAAGGCAATTCCATTACAATTTTGTAAGAACGTGGAAAAATGGACCTATATATTTGAATACAATACAAATAGCCAAAAGATGTTGAACCAAGGAGGTTACATTGGGCATTTGTAATATAGTGAAATACACTTACATGATATGACACAAGGTTACTAATTATACTCTTGTAAACGAGTTTATATGAATGGAGAATTATATATAAAGGGTTATGAGTCGCCCACATCATATCTCCATAAGTAAATCCCTCAAGTATACATGAGAGCAAATTGTTCTGTATAAATTCCAAAGGAAAATGTGTCATGAAGTGTAGAAAATCCCTGAAGGATTCAAATTGCTTGAAGTAAGCCCCCGAAGGGTAAAGCATAAAATATGTACTCAATACCAATGGATGATATAAATTGCCTTAGTGAGTACTATCATTATGATATTGTTGCAACATACTAAAATCTCTTGCAAAAGTCAATGACATTAAATTAGAACTCCTGAAGAGTTGATGATATTAAATTGAGACTCCTGAAAAGTCAAGAAAGATTATAAAGTGTTGAGAGAATTATTGTCTCGAGCTGCAGATCGAACAATCTACCAACACGAATATTATCCATGATGTTTATGATATTAAAAGAACCATATGGATTGAAGATTATGAGTTGAATACTCAAATGATGAAGACAATAAGAATAATCATTTATCTTCGTGAGTGTAAAGATAAATTGATATTTGGTCCAGAAGTACCACATCTTAGTGAAGTATATGCTTTATTGTATTTGGCACAATACATTGAATGAAATAAAACTTATCTATTAATATATCCTAGAAATTACAGATATGTACATGAGATAAAACAAACAAACAGGATGAAGCCTTCACAAATGTTACTCATGTGAAGCCTCAGTACTCGGTAGTACCCCAGAAGGGGGAGACACTGGAGATTGATCATGTGGCACCCCAGTACTTAGCAAAACACCAGAAGGGGGAATACATCAGTTGCTTTCGGAATCTAGCAACAAACCTCTGGTGATCACTTTGAATTCGACTTTCAGATTCCTGTAGTTGGTCGAGCTTTCTTTTCATGCTCGTAGAGTAACTATTTGCAAGCACGTGTAACACCCTATTCTCGTGCTTGAGCCCTCTGATCTCTTGTTTAAGACTTGCCACCTCTGCCATCAATGATTTAACTTGGCGAGTTTGAGCAAGTAGGCGTTGGCCCATATTGGAAACAGAGCCAGCACACTGAACACTGAGAGCCAAGGAGTCTTGAACGGCCGACTCTTCAGACCGTTCTAAAATGATCTTATTATCCCTTGGAGTGAGAAGATTCCTAGCTACCACAGTAGCGGTTATGTTATTCTTCATCACAGAGTCCCCAACCGTAAGAGGACCATTAGAAGATAAGAAGGACGGGCGCCATATATTATCATGACGCTGCTCGTCTGTATCACTTATAAGACTCAAATCTAAGCAAATGTTAGATGGGCAAGTCATTTTTCAGAAATGATGAAGGAAAAACAGAGGTCAAATAAAATTTCAGAAGTGCAAGATAGAGGAAATTTCTACAGGCATCAACTTTCTGAGCATACTCTTGAACACAATTGATGTCTCTACAAAAGAAGAGGCAGCAGAGCCACTTGTTCAAAGATCGAAGAGGCACCGCTCTCCGAATTTCAAAAGCCAGATTTTCCTGAATAAAGTTCGTTGGCATTTTTCAGACGTAATCCCAGCTTTTTCAGATGTCGCGTGCAATTTTGTCAAAGATCTCTGACAAAGTTGAAAACGCGTAAATCTTACTGTTCTATTTACACCACAGTTGCTGACAAGAGTAAAAGCAAAGCACCACACTTGCTATTGAGAAATCTCTATATATGTCGACCTCTGTTCTCCATAACAAGGCAGACCTGCAACACTGCAAGAATACCTAACTCTTCCTCATCTCCGAGAATGCATCTTCAACATAGCATATCGAAATACTCAGTTTTCTTCCTCTCCGAGAATACCTTTTCAAACATGTCACACCAGAGCAAGATTATCACATATCTTCAGGGACCAGAGCAAGATTATCTCATATCATGCAATCTCCCTGTCCTTTCCTTTGTCCTTGTTCTTACCTGCAAAGACAAGGATAAAGAAAGCAGTATGTCGGAACCTCCACTCAAACTCCAGGTAAGGAACAGACTGCCTGGAACCTTTCCTGATTGCTTACCTAGCTCTCGAGTAGTCATCTTCAACTGTTGTTGGAACTGGGTCTCCGGTCACCAAGAAGTGATGAACCATCCAAATGCAAGGGTTGCATTCCACTCCTGCATCAGAAGGCAAATACTGCAGGAGAATATGCCACACATGCATGGGGGAAAACCAAGGAAAATACTACTTAAGCAAGGGGAGCAAGTAAGGAAAGTGAAAATGATACATTAGGAGCATGTGGAGACAAGCGCAACAAACACGTGCTGATTCATCCCCGACAAAGTCGAAGATCACTTGCCACGTGAAGCTCTTCACGGTACAACTTTATTCAAGATCAAGCCTCGGAGGTCCTTGAAGAAATCACAAGTACGATTCAAGATCAAGTGTCCACCACTTTTGAATCAAATTCCGCTCCAGATAAAAGGAGTAAATTCAGATCTTCGATGCTAGTCTAGCAGAAGACCCTCTAGCCCAGTTCAAGAACAAGCCTGTGGAAAGTTAACAACAAGTAAAACAACTATTTCAGCAACTCTTCTTACTAAGAGACTAAAGCATAATGATCAACGATCAACCTAAAGGATTTGAAATCAGGGGGAGATACTCATCAGGGGGAGCATCCAAGACAGATCAAGATTTTAACGAGTCAATCGAAGACTTGTGGCCATCCAAGGGGGATTGTTGTAAATAATGGATGTCCACTCATCCACTCAACAAGTGGATGTCCAAGAAGCTTGCTCAACACTACTCATTTTTTCCTATAAAAGTAAACCCCACACAACATCAAATGTGTAAAGTTCACGGGAGAGAAAAGAAAAGGAAACAATAGGAAGAGAGAAGAAAGAGGAAGAGAGAAAAGAGGGGAAGAAAAGAGGAGAGAATAGAGAGAGAGTTATCTTTGTACTCCTATTATTCTAAATTATAATGGAAGCACCACTGCTGCCCCGAGGACGTACTCCAGTCACACTGATTGTAGAGGAACCTCGTAAATTTTGTGTCTTGCTCATTTATTCCACTGCACACACCGTCGATTTTACAACAAAATATAAATAATAAATATTTATATTTTTTATTAAAGAATGAAAACGGGGCGGGTTATGGTACGGGTTCAGGGCAAATACCCCTATAACCATAACTGAACCCGAAACCGAACAATTTACCCAACGGTTACCCATAACCGTAAAAAACCCAATATTTGATCCCCGAAACCGAACTTTTCGGGTCGGTTACCTATGGGGATCAGGTTTGACAAGTTAATTGCCATCCCTAGCACGAGGGCTCCATCATTTCTCACCCCCACTATATATTCTACCGCATCAACTTCTTCACAATGGAGTAGTAAACTAACCAAAACCCCAATTCCAATCACCAAAACTTTGTTCATTTCAATTGCCATCTTTGATTTGATTTGATTTGATCCCAATACAAAACCACATTACTAATCAATTTAATACAACATAAGCAACTCTTTAAAAATGTTGCAAAAGTCTATCATTTAACTCTTTCTTTTTCACAAAAGTATATCGTTAAAAGTATGAAATTTTATAGAGCTTTTACTGGTGAGTAAAAATCTATCAAATATGTGAGAGTCTATCACTAAAAAACTCAACAAAAGTTCATCTAAATCTCAATACACTTCACCCCTTAGTTTGGTTTGCGATATGTTATGAGTAGTTTTAGAGGAGTGGTTAGATAAAAAGTGTAAAATTTTAAAACATTAAACTTTTGTTGAGCATCAAAAGTTTGCTCAGTAGGAAGAAATAGAATTTGGGTACAGGTAGAAGCTCCAAAAAAACCTTTTTGATAAATACACACTCATAATAGTTTTTAGGCTTGAGCAAATCTTGTACGCTTAGGGGTGTAGTTTAGGTTGGATCAACTTAACTGGCCATGTCAAATTCTATTTTAAATTCAATTGGGTTGGTTAAAATGAAGTAAAAACTCATATGCACGCAACGCGATCTCAACTCGATCTTTTGTTTGTTGGGGCTGGTTGTACCTTGCCTCCCATGTCAACCCATACTTAACATGATTTATAGTCCATATTCGCTTGTCCATATATTACTTACTACACTTCATATTATCTAAAGCTACGTATAAATTTTAAAAAAACA
Source organism: Malus fusca (assembly GCA_035220775.1). Classification (NCBI taxonomy): domain Eukaryota; kingdom Viridiplantae; phylum Streptophyta; class Magnoliopsida; order Rosales; family Rosaceae; genus Malus; species Malus fusca. Next base: position 46,085,894 of record CM069073.1, on the reverse strand, counting down.
ATACTTGAAATTTGTTGGTGTTTTTCATTTGTAAAAATGAGTTATAGCGTTGCCTTTACTCTTCTTTCGGTTGAAGCTTTTTTGTTGGCATATAAATGATAATTTTGTAAGTTAATTCAACTTTTGCTTGGTTGACACGAAAAATTATGTCGCCACCTGATTTTGATTTAATGGGCCGACCCGTGATCATGCTCTAATTTGCGCGACTCGCAAGCCCGGCCCGGCCATTAACACAAAACAAACGACTCCTGTACCGACTGCGAAGAAGCTCATTGGTCCGGCCACAAAATCACAGCGTCCGTGCAACAATGGTGAAAGCCGTCGTCGGCGAGGAAACCCAGCTCAAACTAGCCGAGGATCGCCTCGAGAAATCCTCCACCCCCGTGCAGGTTCTCTTTCTCTCTCTCTCTCTCTAAAGATTGTTGCTTCTGAGTTTTACGGCTTTTGATTTGTTGGTTATGAAAATTCAGGTGGGGCTACTCATAGGCAAGCTCAGCTCCTCTCTAGACCGAGGCTTCGTCTTCGATTTGATCCCAACGCCGCCGAACGACGCCGGAGCGCCTGCTTGCTCCGTCCTCGAGCCTGCCAAGGACGACAAGAGAAAGGGGCCTAAACCCAAATCTCAGCCCTCCGATTCCTTGTCTCTCTCCATTGACAAGGACTGGGTCGCTGAACATGCCCGTCAGGTAAGCAATAACATATAAAAAAAAAAGTTCCTGTATATATCTATGCTTGCATATTTATATTCCTATTTGTGTGTGTGTGTTGTGTTGTGTTGTGTGTTTGTGTAATTTACAATATTTGATCTGGTTTCTGGGTTTTGCTCATTGTGCTTGTGTATTTGTAATAAGGGTTGTGACGGCTCAATTGATTTGATGTTTCAGGTGTCTAGAATGTTAGTGGGTGGCATGAAAGTGGTTGGCATATACATTTGGGCTAGTGATAGCGCTTTCAAGAATTCGAACATCACGCTTTGCCAGGTATTCTTTTGTCCCGAATTTGATTGGTCTTGTTTGATATATGGATGTTTCTTTGTAGAGCTTGATTCTGGTTGCTAAAATGTTGATCAAGCATTACTTTGTGGACTGTGCTCTCTGAGCTTGGTTGTGTGTAGAAGGTGATGTAGGATACAGTTGGGCAGCGAATTTAGGTAGTGTAGCGGAAGAGAAAACGTCAAAAACTGAAATTAAAACAAAAATAAAAGATATCTGGTTTTGACTCTTTAGGAAATCAAAAGACTAAAACCCTAAATATTAAAATACTAAAAGCCTAGAGATTAAAAGATTAAAACACCCTTTGATTTAGGCCAGACTCCACTTTGGTTCCGCATCAAAAGGATGGTGGGTTTAACTGTGCATAAATCCCTGCTTAGTCACGGTGAAATATGTTGGAAGGATAAATATGAGATTGATTGGTGAAGGCTTGGTTTCCATAGTCAGCTTTTGGCTGTTGGATGTTGGTGCGATCTGTTAGGCATATCAAGTAAAGCTGGAATTCATGAAATTAGGTCTTATACAACATGTGGAAATTTTACAGTTACCATAAATCAAGTGGTAAAGAAATCTTGGCTGGTTATAATGGGTCAGCTATGATCAATACAGGACTGCCTATATTCATTTTAAACTTGTAGCTAACATATGCAAATCTGTAGAAAAAAATGATTTTTTTATTTATTAATGGAAAAGGCCCTTGCAGACTGTAATGGGAGTTGCCAAAGCAGCGCCCCTCTCAGAGATTGATTGGGATGAGAGACTGCTTATTCACATTTGTTATAGTCCAAGGAGGTATCTTCCAACCTGAATTGTCCCAATTATTCCCTCTTAAATTGTCAAATTTTATTTTAGGCTGACTAAAGAGGTTATTTCTGTAGGTGGACATGTCGAAATTGTGCAGTAGCTTCAAATATTACGTCAAGTAGCCTAAGGCCTTGTGACTTCAAAATGGGAAGGGTCCTAAATTCCCTTCAACATTTTAGGTGCATGTACAACTTTGATATCAGGTACTGTCAGCTTTTCTTATTTAATGATCTTTATTTAACTGAAAGTAGAGGATTTCTTTTATTTATGGCTTCTGAATATGTAGGAATTTGTTTTTCCTCTCAATAGTTCAGGTTGTTGAAAGTCCTGCCTACCAGAGTGCTCTTGTGCTATATTTATATTTTCTTAAAACTTAAAAATAAATTTTCCTGTGATTTTCACACACACCTAAAATTTAGGACCCTTTTTTTAATCTACTTTTCCTTTCAGTAGCCCAATTGAGGATAATTTTGAAATCCCCTTTTCATCATGGATTGAAATTTTAAAACACCCGATGCCATTTATTTTATTTTGAAAACACCCAATTTTGTTGATCGAAAGAACATGAAAGGATACAGATTCCGTCAAACATAAAGTAAACGATGAACTCAGTTCAAGCAAAAGCAAACAGTGAGCTGATTATCCAACTGTCAAGTATATTAAACTATCAATATCTAACCAAGATGCTATCTTAGTGGCATACCTTATTTATCATCTCAGTTGATTTCTTATCCACTATTGAGTCATATCCAAAGCCAACACTGAAGTTGAACCTTAAATCTAAACCCTTTGCCTTTTGTGGCGCTCAAGTATTATAGGAGCTTTCAAGACTTTAGATTGCTAAACCGGCCAGAAGCAGACCTATGTCAGTATAACCCTTCTTTTAAGCACTTTGATAGTGATCCTGGATTGGAGTGAATCCACATATAAAGACTTTCCAAAAAACTGGTTAACAGACGACATTCAGATGGATTGGACAGAATCCACATAATAAAGAATTTCCAAAAAACTGGTTAACAGACGACTTTCAGATGGATTGGACAGAATCCACATAATAAAGAATTTCCAAAAAACTGGTTAACGGACGACATTCAGTTCACAATTCTATTTTCTTTTCGTCTTAAAACCTTGGCACAGATCTAAGCTACGATCCTCCCACATATTCAATCTTTATTTTAGCGGTTTCCCCAGAGATCTTTATCATGAATGCAACCTTCATTTTGCTCTGCCGTTCACTGGGGCTTCGGTCGCCGGCTCCCCTGTCATTTGGTCACCCACTTCCTTGACCTTCTGGCATTAAATAACGAGAGATATGTAAAAGCAGGTCTGGTTACGCCTAATCCTAAATTGAATGTAACTTGTACTGAGCTTCTACCTCTCCCACTTGATAGATTGCATTCTCATAGTACTGGTGGTCTATCCAATTTAATAATAGTATTTTTGGTTATTGATGCTTTGTTACAACACTAGTACTATAGTGGTATTTGGGTTTTCTCATGGTAGTTATTCTTTCCCAGATTGCCCATATTTCGCAAGAATTCATCAAATCCCCAAACTTTTAGTGAAGCCCTTTGTCATGGTATTTCAGTTCATGCGAAAGATTTAAGAAGTGCAAAAGCCATGTTTGATGGAAATTTGGTAAGTAGGCCATTGACTTGTTCCTCTGAAAGTGAAAATTACTGTGCACATTTTTTTAATATGCAAAACTGTGGTACCTCGAATGCCTGTTAATGTGCTGGATTCTTGTGTGTAAGCTAGTGCACTGGATGGAGTCTTTGTTAATGCTCTGGATTACCATGGGTTGGTTCTATTGATTTGTATGTTGATGATATCTGTGATGTAATAGTATACCATATATGTCTTAAATTCCAAAGTAAAAGTTTTCTCAGTCTTCATTGCATGCGCAACTTCTTCTTTTCAACTTTGATGTTTTCGTTGCAAGTTGATAGAAGTATTCTAAATCTGGTAGCGATGCCTGTAGGAATGTGCTGTAGAAAGTTACCTATAATATCTCAAGACTTTTAAGGTACGTTTTGTTTATTTCAAGTCGTTGTAGGTGAGAAAGTTGATACAGCTCGTCATATTAGAATTTTGTTTTGTGCTTCTCAAAATTAGGTTTAAGCCAGATTGTAACGACGATTTTCATCTATTAGCAAATAGACTTATCATAAACACAAATTTATCCGCAAAGTGATGAATAAACATTCATCATTTTGCGGATAAAAAGTTCCTGTGTGCTTTATTGGACCTGGCTTTGACATATATGCAATTGCCACAGAGGTTCAATATCTGACAGAATCTTGGTTACCACTAGGTTCGAGCCTATATATTTTTTTCTTCTATTCAGGTGAACCTAATTTGGCTCTAAGACAAATTCAAGGTGTACTAGTGTTCTCTTGCTACTCTAGGGAGTAGGGACTATATTTAAAGCAATCAGCCGGACTCTTAAAAGTTTTCGTTATCATTTAAACCTTTATAGGTGATATTAGAAACCCACGTTCTTGTTTGTGAAGTAACTTTTTTCTTTTAATTTTATTGCTACCTCTATGATTACAGATCTAAATATGAGGAATTTAACCATAGTCTAGCTGTGGTAAAAATAAAACAAAAATTCATCAAAAGGCAGTCAGCAGAAAAAATTAATAAATAAAACCTTGATCTGTGTCTTAAGGTGGTGCACTTTTAGTCATAGATTCAACTTCTTTTAAACAAAATATGACCTTTCCTTTGAGTAAATTATTATCGTCCTTGAGTTAAGCTTGCTTGCTACAATTTTCCCTGAGTTTCTGCCTTTTCATTTTTGCATGTGATACTAACCAATTTCAACACCAACATCACATATGTAATCAAGTCCCTCTCAAATTGCCTATACTGCACAAATTCAATTTTGATTGAACCTTGTGGTTAATTTTACATTTTTTAACTGATGCAGACTAAACCATTAATCATATTTACAGCTTAAAGCAGAGTGTTTGAATTGTGCTATCCCCTTGTTGAGTCTTTTAGCCTCAAGTTCTCATCCAGATTTCTCTGTTTTGCATACAACTTTAGGTTGTTAACGATGATCTATGCACATCGGATGGTCTGCATGAAGTCGAGTTGCTTCTACCATTTATGAACGATACTGAAGGTTTGTTTATGCATTATTAATTTTCCTGTTCAATTTTTATTTATTTTTTTCCATGAATTGCTTCTTCCATTTTGAGTTTCTATTTTAATATGCATCTATATTGTGTAAAGCTTGCAGCCAGAAAGATACTGTTGGTGTTGTTGATTTTAGCGGTTCTGTGTGTTCCTTTGCATTTTTAAATCCCAAAGAACCAATTTCACAAGCTGTTGCTGATATTAAGGTATACAAGAGATAGTTACTGTTATTTAACCATTCCTGATGTTACACTGAAAATTAATATATGTTTTAGTCTGCTAACACTTAACATTTGAAATCCACATTTTATCATTAGTTGACTGTACTGCATCCCATTTATCATTGACTGTTGCATTGCCTTTTTAGAAATTCGGGTAAATGTTTTCTTTTATCCAAATGTAAAGTTTTAATTTTAATTTTAATTTTGATATGTAATTTAGTTCTGGTAAATAAGGAGTTGGGGTCCATTGTCTCTGTGGAAGGTGTCCAGTTTCATTTTCAAAGTCCATGTTACTAGGATTTCCTAAGCAGAGTCAGGTAGCAAAATATCTATTGCATTTTGGTTTCAGAATTGCAGTAAAGATGTTGAGAAGCTTCATTCTACTAGATTTGAATCCTTATCTACATAGGTCATTTGAATCAATTGGCAGTATCTTGTGCATATTGTGGAAATCCAAGGGTCTATGTATTTAAGGAATTTTTCTTTTCCATGATATGATGTTAAATTTTTAAACTTTGAGGCCTCATTTGATAATGAGGATTGGTTTAGGTAGGACTATTCACTATAATTGAAGGCATTTTAAAGGAAGAAATGAATGACAAATTACTTATTTTGTCCAAGTTGAAGGTTACTCATGAAGAATATTTGTCCCTACTAATCCCCACAAAAAAATGATACGATTAACAGGGGCAACTATTCTTCATGAGTAACCTTCAACTTGGACAAAATAAGGAATTTGTCATCCATTTCTTCCGTTAAAATACCTGTAATATAGTGAATAGTCCTATCCAAGCCAATCCTCTCTGTCAAACGAGGCCCGAGTGTTTTCTGATGTGGTAGAAAGAAAACTTTTGCAGTGTCTTGTGTTAAATGTGGTGTTGCTTGCAATTATCGCACAAAGGCCTTGTTTTGATATTTCCATGATATAGTTTTTGCTAGTTTTAATTCCTCTTAGTGTTCATATCCTGTAAAATCATGGATTGCTTGTATGTTTGTAGGATGACATAATCACGAGTCTGCAGAGTAGACTAGATATCATCTGTGATGAGGCAGATGGCGAGGCGGGTCCAACTGAAACTAGTGGCCAGCAAGCAAGAGATGGTGCTGATATTCAGGAACCAAGAGATGGGATATCCAGTGAAACACCTGTTTCTCAAATTGTTCTTCGATCATTCAGGTCTGTTAGGGCTGTTATGTTTTAATAAACCGAGATTTTCACTACGAATTTGAATTATGCCTGATTATATGCCACTCTGATTTTCCATAGTCCTGTAATCTGCCGCTCACATTGCTGAATGTAGGTCACCGTACTGACCACATTTGTTATGTATTTTAAAACAGACAATCATGCAATCTTTCACTTCCCCGAAGAGTCTTTGTTCCTTGGTTAGCGGGTACATTTGTGTGTGACTACCTACAGCCATCCGAGACATTTGATGTTCGTACTTATAAACTAAAGATATATTAAGGAAATTGGAAAAAAGATGATGCTCCCTTTCCGTCTCTGGTTCTGAAGAACTCTATTTGGACTCAATCAAGCACGAGTTTTTCAGTTACTCTCTTTAGTTCAATGTGTTAGCAGTTCTAACCTTTTGCTTTCCATGGTTGCTTAGGTTCTGAAAGATCGATGTGTCGAGTTGTTGTCTATGGAAGCTCCAGCAGATGACTCAACAATCTTGGAACCAGAAATAGACGCCCCATCTGCAGTGACCAAATCTTTCTGGGATGTGGTGGTGCCGCTTCCCTCGGCATCTGACTCCTGTTTGGAGAAGAGTGGAATCGAAAAATTAAGGGGAGAAAGTAGCCGAAAATCTACAGAGTTCTCTAATGTCAACATCATGGCTGCTGGTATATTCCTTCTTCTCTCTATCATTATAGGATACATTCTCATATTCGTAAGGAGATCATAGTTAAAGCAAGCCTCACTTGTTCACACTAGTTAATTTTTTGTGGTCCTATAAAATCAATGTACTTCTTCCATTGAATTTCCTATTACTTTTACGGTAAAAATATGCAGTTGCATTAGATGTGATGAGCATTTTTGATGCCGATGATTACGTATTATTGAACATTAATATGATAAATTCTTGGAATTCCTTTTGCTTTGATCTCTCATTCCACGTATAATATGAAATCATGCGTACATTCACAAACCAAGGACCCAGAAATCCAGATTATCTTGCATTGAAGTGCGGAGGCTAGCATTCGGACGATGTTTCTAATTTCCAGGCTGATCAAAGTCCAACGCAATTCAAATTATGGTACGTACTTAGAATTCCGTTGAATAACCATTTTGTTTTTAGCTATTAGTTTGCACCGTCTAGCGTGGGAAGAGGGAAGAAGAGGAGTGGTCGAATTATACAAGTCTATGACTTGGAGCTAAAGAAATACAAAGCCCTTTAGGATTACAAAACCTAGCTCAATAAATCATGACTTGGAGCTAAAGAAAGACAAGTTTGGACCCAAGTAAAAGAAAGCGAGGGTTCAAAAGACCCTTGGTGAGGAGATGCGCAGGTTGATCAACAGATGGAACAAACCGTATCTTAACACGCTCTCGTACAAAATGATAATCAAGCTAGCTATGCTTAGTGAGGGCATGGAAAACAGGATTGGCAGCCATACAAGCAGTACTCAAGTTATCACAAAAGAAAACTGTGGATTGAGAAGCCTGAAACTGTAGCTCAAGAAGTACATAAGAAAGCTAAATAGATTCCGCACAAGCATCAGCTAGAGCATGGTTCTCAAATTCGACACTAGAACGAGACACAGTAAGGTGCTTTGTAGAATTCCATGAGATGAGATTAGGACCATGAAAAATAAGATACCCAGAGGTGGAGCGTCGCGTATCAGGACGCCCAGCCAGTCAGCATCAGAATACCCACGAAGCAAGGGTGGTGTAGTAAACCAGCGAAAAATAATACAATATCTTGATCAACGGTGCCCTTGACACAATGCAAAATGTGTTCGGCCGTAATAAGATGTGTATTGGTTGGCCGAGACATAAAGTGAGCGATGTGATTAACATCAAATGCAATGTCCGGACGAGTTAAGGTAAGATACTGTAAGGAACCGAATAGGTGTCGAAATCAGAGAGGAGAGTAGCATCATGATTAAAAGGCTGGGCTCGCGAAGCAATAGGAGTAGTGCAAAGTTTACAAGCATATTGGTGCGGTTTAGTAGATCAACATACTTGGTATGAGAAAGATGAAGACCTCAATACCCAAGAAGTAGTGCAGAGGACCACGACCTTAATTTCAAACTCATGGACTTTTTCTCGCGTGCCACTTCACCCCATGACCTTAAATTCACAATTCGACCCTAGTAAGTAGGCCTGTAAATGGGTCGGGTTCAATCCGACCCGTTAATTTAACGGGTCATCCAAATCCAACCCGTTAAGCTAACGGGTCATCCAAACCCAATCCGTTAAGCTAACGGGTCTTAACGGGTCACCCGTTTCATTTTTTTTTTTTTTTTTGTAAATAGACAGAACAAAATAGGTAAAGTTATAGAAGCTGATAGTGAATGCTCTCCTGGTTCCTCGACGCTCATGTCACTCTCCCTTTTCATTCATCATTCATTACTGACAATAATGACCTACCAAGAAAACAAAACTCGAAACAAGCAAACATATAGACTTCTGAAGGAGATCCGTTGACCCAAAGATTCTTTCTTCAGGGCAATCTTGTCTGCAGATTCATTTCTGCATCAGACTACTATAAATTTCACTGCGTTTTGGTGCGAGGTAGCGAGACGAATGGATACTTTTGTTTCCAGGAAGAACGAAGAAGAAGAAGAAATTTCACTGCGTTTTGGTGCGAGGCTGCGAGAGAGAGTTAGGAACCTGAGGGTTTTGGATTAGGGCTGAAATTACACAAAAGTCCTTACAAACGGATGATTAACGGGTTTCGCAGGTTCACCCAAACCGACCCGTTATTTAACGGGTGATTAACGGGTTGACCCGTTAACCACCCACCCGAATACTAATTTTAACGGGTCGGGTCGGATCAGGTTAACGGGTTGGGTTGAAAATGCCAGGTCTACTAGTAAGGGCACTCCATTAAGGCGGTTGATCACAAAAGGATATCTGGTATTGAAGCCTAAACAATAAGAGAGGGGAGAAAAGGGCGGGAATACAGGAAAAGCGTTGTTCAGGATGCTACGGTTTTACGGTAAGATATGAAAGTGACTTGCAAAACAATCAACAATATTCAGGTCAAGACTAAGGTATCTTCCGAGTCCTTCCCTAAGCTTCGATAAGAAGTGCCTAACGAGTTCAGATGTATAGAAAGACCGGCTACAAATAGATGAATCTTCAAATTGCCTAACAGAGCTACGCTAAGCAACGTTTTCAAACAACTAAATTTCCGTCTCCAGCGTATATGTAACCACCAGCCCCTAAAAAAAAACAAGGCTTCAGAATAATCATATTACTTATGTAAGACTGTCCATACATCATCGTGGCCTGCATACATTTACACGGAAGCGCCCTTCTCTGATTTCTTCTCATCAGCAACGTCACTAGGAAGATCAGGCCCACGAGGGATCTTTCCAGGATAATTAGTTGTCGAAGAATCAGACCCCATTAAACTGCACATAGAAGACAAAATATTAAAGTTCTGCATAAGCTAGAATGCGTGTGCGTGTGACTGTGCGTGTGTGCGCGTCTAAATTTAGCGAACAACAAGCTCACCTCCTATCAACAAACACCACTGAACGAAGCTCACAATTAGCAAAGCTGCATAAACAGAATTCCACTCTTAAGCTTAGCAGTTCCAAAATTAAAAAAAGAAAAAGAAAGGGACTCGTTCTCCCTAGTTTAAAGAATAAATATCCGAGATGCTGCAGAATGCAATGTGCATGCTCTTGACTTAAAAGTTGGGATAAAACAACCACCATAACACTTACTTAGTGCATATTTCGCTCTTGACAGACGGATGGCAATCATTTCCAAAAGCACTCAAGGTATGAAACAAGAATCCACTGTGACTAACAATTGCAATCTCCTTCTCTTTACGCGTCCACAACCTGGACCAATTGAGAGAAGAGAAAAATTGTCAAAATAGCTGAAATCTATAACTTAAATCATTAACATGTAACTTGACGAACTTGTGCGATCTATAAGATTTATTGTAAAACTAACAATTACATTATCACTCCAACCAATTCCAAAAAGTGGTTATGAAAATGAACATGAAACAAATGTAAGCTAATGTTGAGAATTATGCCAGATTCTACTTAGGAGAATAAAGATAAAAGCCTAAGAACATGTCGGAAACAGGAGGATGTTAACAAAATTTGTTGCAATGGTACTTCGGTCAAAACCTATGCAATGGGAACTCATGGGACACACCCAAAAACTATACACAAATTTCTCCAATAAATTAAATCTTGAGGTGCTTGAGGTGAGAAAACAGCATGACAGGAATATTTTTAAGTTATAATTGAACTCTGGAGAAAATTTGGATTACAAGACAGCATGCCAACACCTTAAAAACATGAATTGGCGCAGCATACCCGCAACATAACAATTTTCCTGTAGGCACCAAGAAAAGAATTCATGTTGCTCGCCACAATTTTAAGTTAAGTTTAGATATCATTCTCTTTCCCTTCACCTTTTCTTTTCCTCGATGATTTTTTTGTGGTCATGAATAATAAAGAAAGCAGTTACCAAAAATGCAATGGAACTTAAGAGTAATTAAGAGATCACCAGTTCAAAAACTTCAGTCCCCTAGCTGCCACTTGTTCATTTTTCTCTCTAATGTCAGGTGTCCACAACATGTCGTCCTCATTTTCTATCTAAACAATCAATCAAAGTTGATGGTTAGACAAGCAACCAAAGCCAAAGCTAGTAAACCGACGGCCATAGCTTTTGTCAATTTAATTGCAACAAGTCACTTGCCAGTGAAAAATCAATTGCAGGAAAAAGAGGCCGATACTCGCTAATGCTTCTCCTCTTGTCACATGGATGAACACCCTGCAGGAGAAGAGAAAAACACACATTTAAGTACAATGTCCAGTTAAAACCCAGTGGTTGTGTGAAGGGTGAGAGAAGGAAATTTTGAAATGAACCACTTTGCTCAATTTGTGTGAAAAATAGCTGAATAAAATATGTTCAAAATAAATCATCACAGAAGTTTGTAATTCTGGACGAGCAAAAGGGGGCCTGCTCAGAGTTCTGTATAGGTAGTGTGGATCCAGGTATCAAATTTGCATTTAACATCTAACATGACAAGCCCTTGACAGGTCAGAATAAAATAAAATTCGTTTCTATAAACCGCATAAGGATGTGCCGTAATGTTACACCATTGAGAAGCAAAAATAACTACTGAAATCAGGATTTTCAAATCCTTTTCCCTAAGGTTCTCTTATTTTTATTGCATGAGTGGAGTCCAAATTACCCAAACCAGACCCCATCACATTGTGTGTTTCTTTGTACCTTCTATACATAGCCTACATAGCTGTTACTAGTTTTAACTTTTAACATGACATACCAAATGTTCCCGGCAAAGCTCCACTGCTATAAATGGTGGGGAGTTTAGACTTGAAATTGCAGGATGGTTACTGTTCCCAGCATTTGCAACCATTAGAGGAGGTACATCTATCCCATCTGTGTATGCTTCACCCCCAAAAACACCCACTGCTGTCTGCATGGTCCTACAAGGCAACTATTGGTTAGAAACTAAAGTGCCTTAACAGCAGCAGCTTAATGTTTCAAGGAACATATACTTATCCAATCATTCAATAATTAGTCAAGTGCAAAACTGAAATAATAATTCTAAAAGCAAAAATAAATGTTCACACTATTACATGAAACCACAAAAAAAAAATTAATTTCTCTAGCTGGCGATTAGTTATCATAGCCACCATCAGTTTTCAAAAGAGAGATATCTAAAGCAAGACTGTACGGTTAGCAGTGTCAAGTTTCTAAATCATTTCAACAGCACCTCGTCATCTTAATGTCTATTTGAATCCAACTCGCTTCAACAAATGTAAATTCTTAACTAAACCATTGAAGCAAGAGTACCTGCAGCTGTTCTTTTTGTTTTCTTTACAAAAAACAAGAAACAAATGTTATAATTATACAGTGCAAGATACAAAGCTCTTTTTTGAGACATGAAGGGAGCCCGACCAACCTAATTGAAAAGGTAGTATCCTTCTTCATTCAGAGATGGAAGCAAAGATGATCTTAAAGATGAAATAGTAAAGAAATAAAGGCTTGCGGCATGTCCCCTCTTAAATTAAACTGGTGCATAATTTCATCTTTCTCATAGAATCTGTCATATAATGCTATTGGTTATTTTCTTTCCACAAAGTAAATGGGTTTTTACAAGCTTATGTATTAGAGAACGAGTGTATGCATTTCTTCCTCGAAATTCTATCATAAAAGTAAGTGTCATGAAAGTTCACAAAAAAAAAAAAAAAAAAAAAAAAAAAAACACAAGAAAAGGTGGGACTGCTCTAATGATATCCATGCAGAACCTGATCGTAGAAATTTTAGGAAAAAATAAAATTTGAACAGGAGATACCTTAACAAAGGAGATGTTATGACCAAATCAATTTTCTTGGAAAGTCCACATGCTTGAACATGCTTGTGCAGATTATCAACCTATTATGACAGAAAAAATTTATTACATGGCATTTGTTGATTTATTGTGGGATAAATAAAAAGACCACTTAGCAGCAGACACTAGGAACTTGAAAACTTACAGAAATATTGGTTCAGTACAACATTAAACTTACAGAAATATTAAAAAAAAAAATACAGTATTTCTAGTACAGCCAGCATATACTGAACAAACCCTAAAACTCTTATCGGTTTAAAGAGTTTGAAAAGATTTACAGTAAAAGCATTTTTTATACCAAACATAAACTCGACTAATCAGTTTCATTAGTAATTACCTGACTCCAGCCAAGAGGGGTAAGATGTGCATCAAAAAGATCATAAGACAAGTATGCCGAATGATCCTTCTCGCCTTCCACATTGTGAATCCCTTGTCCATGCCTTACCTGGATATATGATCACTTAGTCAGAAAACACCTGAATGCACTTCAAAGACCACGAGTTATACGAAAAAAAAAAAAAGGAAAACACGAATTAAGCCTATAACAAACCAGGTGAAGAGTTTTAGACCGGTGCAACGGGTAGAGAGTTGGACCCGTAGTGGCATCCATATCTGCATCAATCAAACCCCCAACCCCACAAAAATTAACACAGAAAAAATCCACAATATAGAGCACAAGCATATCTCAGAAGCATATTCGACGAAAATGAATGACATAAAAGTTTCAAAAGAACATGGCATAACATTCGTGTTTGGCACTAAAGCTACAAATAAAGGGCAAAAAACTAGCATAAACTACAACTATTCTGCTTTCTAACTGAAAAGGAAGGAATAAAAAATAAAAGATTTCACCTTTTTGACTAGTTCCTTTTTTTTATTAGTGCAATATTGTTAATTAACTAATCTAAATTACGGAAAAGGAGATGCAAACTTGTGCTCATATACACCGTTCTAGCTAACTTGGCTATGCGAGTAGAGGATCTTTAGAAGGAATAAACCGATGGATATCCAATCACATTACTACTTAATCATCAACAAACACATAAAAATATTAAAAACTAAACAATAAAATCATAGAAAAATGGTTAATTGCGGTACCAATACCGTAAAGCAAAATCCTTGATTCTAACTAATTAACGCTAGAGATGGAAGATCAAACTAAGATATCAAAACGCAGAATTGAAATACAGAAGGTAAGAGTTAAGGAGGAAGACAACTGCAGTACCTGCAGGAGAAGAGAAGCAGAGGGCGGAAGAACGCCGCGGCGGTTGTGGTGGAGGTAGTGAGATGACCTTTGGAACTTAGAATGGGAGCGGGGACAAAGAGGCGGTCTTGGGAGAGGAGAAATGGAAATGGTCGTGGTCGATGGCTGAATTGGTGATTGGTTAACTTATAGTGACACGAATGAAAGCAATGAAGCACCTTGTGATCCGTCAAGGGTTGCGCATGCCGCATACCCGAGAAATTCGAGAAATTTTTATTTATGCTCGTAATACAAGTGATACATCATGCGTTTTTTTTTTTGAGGAAGTACAATATTCATCAAGAAAGTTAGAAACCATACAATGGGAGGATACTGTGTACACATGAGCCTCGATAAAAATTTTGCCGAAGATTTCAACCCGATCAAAGAAAAAAAGAGCATTCCGCACAATTAACTAATGGCTATCCTCACAAATAATTTACAATGGAAAACGATTAATAGGAAACTTCTTCAACTAGTACATCCGCAATTAAGTCCGAAGGTTCATGCCACAACAACACTTGAGAACAACCCATCCCCGCACAAAGTCTATGGGCAACTTGATTGGCCTCTCTTTTAACAGAGTATTTATTAATAATAGCCAAAAAACACTTTGAAAAATCTCTCCGTATTATAAATGCTTATTTTTTGGTATGACCCAAGTCAAACTTAAGTTTATTTAGTTTTTTAAACGTATCACCATTTTGCGCCACTCATATTACATTATAATGGTATTCATTTTTATTTTTAAGTAAAAGGTCTTAGATTCGATTCTTATTAAAGACGATTTTAACCACATTGTTATTAGTTCATTGTAAGACTTAACCCACTCTCTACTTCTTTAGTGTAGATAATATCATTTGTTAAAAAAAAAAATCATCACTTTGTATCTTCTGCCTATTTTGTAAAAAATTAGCAGAGTCTGCTGATGTGTAAGAATTATGAAATATTGGTTACGTGGCGTCCATATAAGCATAGGAGAGAATGGTACTTCAGTCAAATCAATCATCGTCTTGTTCCTCCTCTTGGATCTTCTTCCATCTACCCACACTACCTCAAAGGAAACGACGCCACTTCGAGTCTGGATCTGAAGGCGCTGTGCGCAAGAGAAAAATAAAAAATTGGTTCCAATATCCCATTCTCAACGAAAAAGACTGAAAAGTAAAATTAAAAAAAAAAAGAAAAGAAGAAGTAAGGTACCAATAGACACCCTCGTCAGTCGAGGGACGTGTAGTGATTTATGGATAAAGGGAAAGGAGACAAATTGTTTGCCCTTTTGTTTGGGGACAAGATTCTCTCTTGAGCATTCCCCTAGGGAACCTAGGGATCCCGCAATCTTTTCCGTTCATCGTGTATCGTGCGGTCAGTTTTTGTTAGGTACTATTCATATTTGAATTTTAAAATTTAAATTTTAAATGATTTCTGACCGCACGATACACGATGAACGGACAAGATTGTGTGATCCTTAGGATCCCTAGGGAATGCTCAGGAGAGAATCCTGATTCTTTTGTTTGGGGACAAGGATTGTCTGCCCTCCTAGTTGTGGTGCCCTTCCATGCCCTCCTATTTTGTGCGGTCACGGTTAAGCCACGTCAACATTTTATATTAATTTTTTAATGAGATAATAAGACAAAAAACAATAAAAATATAAAATTTTGACGTGACTTAACCGTGACCGCACAAAATAGGAGGGCATGGAAGGGCACCACAACTAGGAGGGCAGACAATCCTTGTCCTTTGTTTGGGTGCTTTTTTCATCCCTTCTTATTTTGTGAGGTCACGGTTAAATTACGTCAACATTTTATATTAATTTTTTTATAGAGATAATAAGACAAAAAGTAATAAAAATATAAATTATTGACGTGGCTTAACCGTGACCGCACAAATATAAAGAGATGAGAAGATGACCCAAACAGGAGGGCAGACAATCTGCCTCCAAAGGGAAAAGGGAGGTGAAGTGGGGATATATAGCATGGATAAAGGGAATAAGATTAAAGTGATGCAAAAATTGAGTTTTAAATTGTAAAGCACCAATATTTTTGTTCCAAATGAAAAATACGATTAACTTTAAATTTCAGGGGGCATACCAAAGATTAACCAAGAACCTAGAAGTTGGACAAATGTTGTTATTTTTTTTATAGACGAGAACCACTTACGTACTTCTATTCGCCAATGTAGCAATACTCCAAACAAATAAATGCAATATGTGTGATGCACATGATATTTTTCATTTTAATAAACGATATTATCTACACTAAAATGGTGGAGGAGTGAGCTAAGCCTCACAATGGGCTAATAATAATGTGGTTTAAATTTTCATTTGGCGAGAATCGAACCTAAGACATTTTAATTACCAGTGAAGACGAACATCACTAGACTGTAATACTATGTAGCTATATGTAGATATGCACATGAAGGTAAATACATGACTCGTGTATGGATCACGAAATCTTGTTGAAGAACTTGCTGATCAACCAAGGCCGGGTATGCTCGTCGTGACACGAGTATTACTCGGCCTAGTTTGCCCCCCAAGAGTTGTGCACCAGAGACTATTTGAGCCAGTTCGTCGGCATCAGTGTTTCGAACTTGTGAAATGTGTTTGAAGGTAACGCTGTCGAAAGACTCGGCCAAATAGCTAGCAACCATATGATAAAGCGCCAGAGTACAACTCATACAACGAAAAGTCCCATTAAGTTGGTTAATCACAAATTCGGAATCACCGAGAATAAGGATGCGAACGGCCCGTAAATCGTGAAGGACACCAAGGCCAATGATGAGGGCTTAGTATTCGGCCTGATTATTTGTGCAATCGAAATCGAGCTTGAGAGAAAAATACTAGCGGCTGTGATTTGGGGATTGAATAACAATCCTAACGCCAGCCGAGACTGAAGTACTGATAGGAGCATATTTATGTGACTTAGTTAGCTTGTTTTCTTGCATCTATGTTGTTAGTTCCTAGTTATTTTAGTATTTTAAGCTATTTTCGTGTGTTTGTAGGTCCAAAGGGCTAAAGTAGTAAGAAAGTGCATTTTGGAGCAGTTTTGGGCTTGCAATGGATAACACATGTATGGAGCAAGGTGGATGGAAGAATTTGAAGATCAAAAGAGGCTAGGAATATGCTGAAGAGATGAAGGAAATAAATTCAAAACAAGGAAGATAACGAATCCAGCAAGAAAGAAGGAATGTTAGCCAAAGTTACCTTATTTTGTCCTAATCCTAAACGACCTAATTTCCAGCTGCAAGGAGGATCCTTAATTATTTTAGGACACTTAAATAATGATTCTAGAAGGCCTAATCCCATTCCTAAAGGGAGCCGCACCTATTTATTCTAGAAAACCCTTTCCATTGCCGTGCAAGGCATTTCCCTTTCCCTCTAGGATCCTGCCGCACCCCACATTCCCTTTTCCTCTTAAATTCTGACATTTATTTCTCCTTTTCCTTGGGGATTTGGGATCAAACCTATTTACCAATTTAAGTTAGGCCTTGCTTTTCTAAAACCTATAAATAAAAGCCCTTGCCGCAGCCTTTAGGATCATCCACTCACTACCATTCATACTTTCAGCCATTCTTTCATACAATTCATCACTCAAACCTTCACCCATACCTTGTGCCGCAGCAAAGAAGAAGAAGGAGGACCCTTGGACATGCTTGCCATTCAAGCTTGGATTGCTGGAACGTTTTTAGGTGTAATCCATCTTTTGTTTTCAATGTTTAAGTTTAATTATCTTTGTTTCGCGAACATGAGGAGCTAAACTCGTTTTAGCTAGAGGAGAATTCAAAGCCATGAACATATTTGCAATATGAATTGATTACTTCCAGTTGTGATTTCATAAATTGTGAATGCAATTTACTTAACTTTTTGATTCAGAACTTATTTTGTTTGTTGATTAAGGATGCATACTTAGTTTGCATGCATGAATTTGATGCTAGAATATAAGTGAGTTTCACCTAATTGTTATGAACTTATATTCATAAGTAGTGGAGGTTGCTAGTCACAATCGTGTTAAGTGAATTCCTAGCAGGAGTATCATGTTGTTCATAGTTACGAATGCCTTGTCAATGCTTATGATTTTCACAAAGCTTAATGATCTTTGATTGTATCTCTATTATGCTGTTCATGTAGGGAACTCTTGAAGAATAATTTGGTTGCCGATGCGTTATCCATACAATTCAATGACTTAAGGAAAATCTGAGGGTTAATTAGTGTCGTTCACGGTTAATTTGGGGCATTGAGGTTCATGGTTTATTGGAAAAGCAACTGGAAATCGATTTGTATGCAAGTGTGTCATGTGTGGAGAAGGACCCTCTAGCTAGCCAATCACCCATAATTTCCCCCAATTTCGTGCTAAACTTGTTTAAGTCTTTAATCTACTTGTCTTGACTTTAAATTCGTCAAAAACCCAATCCCCTTTACTTTGTTGTGTCAAATTAGTTAGAATCTGTCCAAACTTGTGGTTTAAGTGTTTTTAAGTATTTTGAGTCAAGTTAAAATTAATTTTCGTCCAAATCACCCTTTAATGTCTAGTTTGAGTCTATTTGATTATCTTGTGTTGTTTTGAGTCTCTTTAGTTTGTTTTGAGTTCTTTGAGTCTAGTTAAGTGTTTTCAAGCCTAGTTTTGTGTTTTTGAGTCAGTTTTAAGTAGATTAGCAATCCCTCATAATCCCCGGCCTAAAACGATCCCTACTTACATCTTTACTACAATTGTCAATAAGAGGGTTTAATTTGAGTGCTAGTTTATATCACATCAAGTACTAGAACCATCAAAGTACATCGTCCAATAATTGTCACGTGTTTCCACTATGCCGATTTCCACGTCATTGCCCCCAAAACAGTATGGTGAGGGATGTTAAGCAAAGAAATCGGCCAACGCTTGGCCTTTGACAACTTTTTAGGGCACATATTGCAAACTGAATTCAGACAGCGCCATTGTCCATTTTCCAATTTTGCCTTTTACGATCGGCCGAGTGAGCATGTAACGAATGACATCGGTCTGGGAAATGACCTGAGTGACCGATGGGAGCATGTAATGCCTGAGTTTCAATGCGGCGAAAAATAAGGCTAGGCAAAGCTTCTTGACGGGGGAATAATTAATCTTTGGTGGGTTGAGATTTCGGCTAAGAAAAAAATGGCCTATTCGCGCCCAGCATCATTGTCTTGTGCAAGAAGGCATCCGATAGACTCCTCGGCTGCAGAGATGTATAGCTTGAGGGGTCTGCCGCGTCGTGGTAAGACCAGGACGGGTGGAGTTACGAGGGAGACCTTAATTTGTGTGAATGCCTCTTGATGTTCGGCACGCCATTCGAAGGTGTCGGTATCCTTAAGTTTCAAGTGCGTGGAGAAGGCTTTCATTTTTCCTGTCGAGTTGGCAATAAATCGGCGGAGAAAGTTAATCTTGGTGAGCAGCGACTGTAGTTGTTTCTTGGTAGTCGGGGGTGGAGCGTTGATGATTGCTCGTGCCTTATTCTCGTCCACCTCAATGCCACAATGATGTACAAGGAATCCTAAAAAATTGCCGGCTGATATGCAGAAATCACATTTGGCTGGATTCATTTTAAGGTTGTGCTAGCGCATACGCAGTAAAGCCTGGCGGGGATCGTCTAGGTGTGTCTGCCGATGCTCTGATTTGATTACAACATCGTCAATGTAGACTTCAACGGTGGTACCAATCAAATAATGGAATATAGTATTCATGGCTTGTTGGTATGTGGCACCGGCGTTCTTGAGGACGAATGGCATGACGACCCATTCGTATGTCCCGAGTGCCCCCGAACAACGAAAAACGGTCTTATGGACATCGACCTCGGCGATGAAAATCTGGTTATAACCAGCATGTCCATCCATAAAGGATAAGATCTCATGGTTTGAAGCTGCATCAATTAACAAAACTGAAATTGGCATTGGATATTCATCTTTGGGAGTTGCCAGATTCAAATTACAGAAATCAATACAGATACGTAGGGCACTACTTTTCTTTAATACTGGGACGATGTTCGCCAACCATTCGACGTATCGAGCTGTTCGAATAAACCCAGCTTTTAAAAGTCGAACGAGTTCATCCTTTATGCCGAGTTGTACTTCGGTGGAGAATTATCGAGGTGGTTGGCGAAAGGTTTGCACCCAAGTTTGATGCATAATTCATGTTCAACCAGCGTTCGATCCAATCCAGGCATCTCATGGTAACTCCAAGCAAAACAATCCTTAAATTCTTTAAGCAAATTACAAAGCTCAGTTTTTACATGTTGGGGTAACGAAGTACTAATGAACAAAAGCCGTGGGTCTTCGACCGTTCCAACATTTATTTCCTCTAGAGGATCCTTAACTTGAGGTTGATTATCCTCGAGCTCAGCTGGTGCAGCCTGAACTCTGTCTAGTGAAAGCACTGGACCGTTGTCTCATTCGGCTAAAATTCGACTAAGTTGACGCCCAAATTTGGTTATTTAGAGATAACATACCAATGGGCCAGCAGTCGTTCCATGGTAGATGAAACCGCGACCTGTCGTCTGTTGTGGCGGTTTTCAGACATCAGTATCTGCGATCAGATAGGCCAATCCAAGCCTCGCCGAATCTTGATGGACAGTTTCGGCGCCTACCTCGATTGCTTTCTGTACCGAAATTCTAGTCTGTCGTCTTTCCTCGTTCAAACCCTGTACGGTAATATAGCCGACGTGATCATCGTAATACCGTGCTTGAATCATATTGGCTTCAAAATGTTGATTGTCGGTCGGATGCACCACAACGGATTTACCGTCCTAGAAAATGTGAACCTGGTATAGTGAAGAGGGAATGCAGTTTGTTTGATTGATCCAATCCCGATCGAGTAATGCATTGTACTCGATCTTGGAATTGATGATAAAGAATGCGGTCATGTGATTGCGACTTGCAACGCTTACCTCCAAATGAAGCACTCATTTGGTCTGAGACTTGTCACCGACGAAGCTGCTCATGGTTATTCCTGATGGGATGAGTTCGTTGTTGGACCGTCGTAATGTTTTCATGACGGATACTAGTATGATATTGACCGTAGCCCCACAATCGACGAAGATTTTAGAGATTGGATAACCTTCGATGTGAGCTGTGACATACAATGGCTTCAAATGTTAAAGATTAACTGAAGAAGAACGAGGAAACAGTGTGACCAGAGCTGCTTTAAGTTTTTCTGCTTCACTCGCTTGCTCATCTTCTTTGGTAGCGATGAAATCAACTTGTGTTGCTTCTTCGGCAACCACATCCCCATCTAAGGAATTTGGTTGGGGTGTAGTTGGTTGAAATTCAGCAGATAGGACATGGACCATGCTGATTTCCATATTGTTGAGGACTGACGGGCCCATTACGTCTTGGTCTTCGTCCGTTGGGTTATCGAGTACGTATCATGCTTTGGAGCTTCCTCGACCTGATAATCTCTCGCCTCATCGAGTACCTGCTCTTGTAGTGTGTCAACTGAACCTGTTTCATTCTGACTGTTATCTCCGAGCTCGTTCGTTGCTAGGGCTTGGTTTTGTCGTTGCAGTGCTTTACGAGCTCATTCTTCATAGGCGATTCGGGCGTCCCTTATGTCTAGGTAGACATCTAAACGCGCCACACGATTCTTGTCATCGGTCGTAAGGCTGAAAAGAGATACGACTGAGAAGACTTCGAAATGATGTCATAAATACTAAAGGTCTTCGAAAGTGAAAGGGAGCTTGGAGGTGTCTATGTCCGTGTACGGGTCGACCTCGAAGCCGAGGACCCGAGCTTCTCGTATGTGTTGGAACCTGGCCTTCATTGCTGCATCGGTAGTTTTTTGAATAATCTGTTCAGCATCAGGGCAAGTGAGTGCCAGGTCAAGGGCTTCATGCAACTCCTTAGGTAGGCCATACAAGTCATTAGCAGAATGTGTCTTGTGAAATTCTCGCATGTACTCCAAGGATTCTTCAAGGAATGAAGGATGTAAATTCCGTCGGACTCTTATTAACGGCTCTCACTGGGGTAGTGGGGGAAACTTGTTTTCGGCTTCTCGTTTGAAATGCTCAAAACGAGCTTTCATCTCCCAAGGTCGAATGAGGAGTTTGATGCGCTTCTCGGATTCTTCAATGGTGGTTTCAAAGTCACGATTTATTACCTTTTTCCCTTAAAGAAATTCGGCCATGATTGATGGGGTTTGTTGATCATTTCTGATGCCTGCTGCTTCTTTTGGGTGCCATTTGGTAGCTGAAGTAGCTTGTGCTGCCTGCCGTCGAGCCATACAGTCTATCCGATAGCGTCGACATTTCTGAGATTTGGATAATACAGTATACACGCCAGTAGGAGAATTGTAACTATACCAACGTTGGTCGCGTGGCTCAGATGGCTTGAAGGTTTTATGATTTGCCGATGAACTCGAGCTGCTGGAGTTGTGTGAGTAATAATCCTCATTATAAAATGGCGCGTCAAAATCAAGACGCCGTCTGGCTGAGGGGGGACCGTTCGTTCGTGTTTGAGGACTGAGCCTATCGAACACCTTCTAGCACTGGCCTCCGCCGAGTTCCTTTGGAGGTGTTGCCACGACCTTGGACGGTTGTTGTGGTGTCGGAGCCTGAGGTAGTTTCTCATTTGGCTAGGTTAGGACGACGCGTGCTTTACAGCGGCTACACAAAACCATCGGTCCCTCAGCTTCCTCTGCATTGGTGTTTGACATGGATTCGACTATGGCCGATCCCGAAAACTTTGTAGGTGGCTTATTTGAAAATAGATTAATCTTGAGTCGCGGCCGAGAGTTCTACTTTGGGACGTGTCGTATTGGAACAAACTCGGCCTTCCATTTCTCTTTGTTTTTGGGCAAATGAGCATCTACCTTGCCAACTGTCGCCAAAGGGAAAAGATCAACATCGACATTCATCTTTTTCTCAGGAAATTTTAGCTTGCCTTTATCAATCCAGCTTTGAATAGCATCATGGAACACGACACATTTGTTTGTGGTATGTTTATTTGAGTTATGGTACTTATAATACGTTTTATCTTTTAGCTCTTTGGCCTTAGGAATGTTATGTCCTAGCCGAAGTTTGATGATCTTTGCCAGCAACAACTGGTCGAAAATTGCATCGGCCTTGGTGATCTTTTGATGCTTTATTTATCTCTTCAGGGACCGAGCGAGTTTTGGTATCCTTAGAATTAATTTGAGCCAATGCCTTGCATACGTACGGCTTCTTTATAATTATCTCGGCCGTGTCCACACTGGCGTATTGGGAATACTTGCCCTCGGTCGATGCGTAGCTAACCTTGGGATTTTTGTAAATTGTTCCCCGGGATGGGGACTTAGAGATCTTTTCTTCTCGGAGCAAATAATCATATTGCTCGATGTGCTGGGCCAGATTGTACATATCTCAGAAGTTTGCCCCCAAGAATTTCTTTTTATATTCCATATCCAAGCCATGCAGAGCGATTCTGACGAATTCAACTTCAGGGAGAGGTACTCGGCACCAATTTCTGGCCGACTTAAACCTCGTTAAGTATTCCATTGACGACTCGTCAAATGCTTGAGCCATCTTGGCCAGTGATGAAACTGACATTTCCATCTCTGGCCGATAGAATTGTTCATGGAACTTTTCAACCAATTCCTCCCAACTTTGGATGGAGTTAGGCAGAAGGTTGATGTACCAAGCAAATGCTGAACCTGTTAGCGAGAAGTTGAATAGTCGCAGTTTATGGAAGTCGCTATTAACATCCCTACATTACGCAGTGAACCGAGCCACATGTTCTAACGAAGACAGGGTCGACTCGCCAACAAAAAGGCTGAAGTAGGGGATCTTAAAGCCTTTAGGATACTCAAACTTTTCCACATAAGCCGGATATTGATAGATGAATTTCGGAAACTTCGGCCCATTTTTCAAGGCCGAGTCGATCATCCTTTGGACCTCGATCATATCGACAGATGCTGTTTACTTTCTCAGGTCGGATCCGTCCGATTTACTGCTCGATCCTCCTGTTTTTTCCAATTCAATTGTTTTGAGCCGAGCAGATCCTGTTTTAGCTTATAGCGGATTATTCCTAAATGGAAGTTGTCGAAACTGACCAGCGGGTCTATCTTTGAAGGCTTTACCAACCAATAGCTTAAGCAATCTGGTATGTGTGTCACCATTACTTCGTATCACATCGAGCAAACTGTTCATTTTTTGGCTGACTGACTGTTCAACCTGCCGAGATTGCTCATTGAGTTGTCTTCGAAAAAACGACCTAGTCGGGGGATCAGAGCCTTCACCACCATCTTCATCGCAGTCTTCCACTATCCATTCAATCAAAATGCCCGTGGTTTTGTCGGGAATTTTTGTGTTGTGAGGCTGACCGCCTAGGCAAACTTCCCTCTCTCGGTACGTTGCACTTGTAGCCTCAGGTGTCGCAGTGACAAGGGGATTTTGTACCTGTGATAAATCTTGTCCGGGGCCCTAAACTAGCAAGTCGGTCGTTGACTTTCCCATGACTGTTTTCTTTTTTACTGACCGTGTCTCAATGGTCATGAACTCTGAAGTGTTAGCACTGTGTCCCACTGGGCGTGCCAAAATGTTGACCTTAAAAACTACCAAGCCTACGTGGCACGCATGCCGAGTAATTAGTAAGCTAACTACGTCATTCGGTTATGTGCGGGGTGTGCCAACTCGACTGCCGAGCTCGGCCGGTGAGTAAAATTTGTTGATGTTGCGTTGAGCGTGTTGTTGACTTCTTAATCTTGCGACTGCGGCTGAGGAAGGAACGCGTCTCGGCCTTCGGGTTCTAGAGCCTGAAGACAAGGCTGCTAGTTCTACGAAGTTCACAAATCGTCGGTGTCAGATTCGGTCATGGTGATTATATTCGTAAAAGTATAAGCACTCCGAATCGACACCAAACTATATGGACACAAGTATTCAAAGCAGATGTACGTCTTAATCGTAAATGTGGTTCAGATGTCAGAATGCCAAACTCGAAATCCAACTTGTGAGTATCCAACCATAAAATAACTCGGCGTTCAATGCGCCGAGTCTAGTGATTCATAACACCTCACTTCGCCGAGAAGGCTCGTGAGATGACCTCTACCAATAAGGATTCGAAAACCCTTCTCGACTGAGACTTGGATAGATAACCAGTCGGCCTTGACGCAGTGCTGTTTATCCAAATTGACGGTGCTTCGCGGTCGGCTGATTCTACAGCGGCAGTGTTGTTTATCTAAACTGAAGATGTTCGCTGGTTGCCTTCACAGTGCTGTTTATCCAAACTGAAGATGTGTTGGCGAAAAAGGAAATAAAAATCTCAAGGTTGTTGATAGGTTTCGCGTAAAGCGAGGGTTTGCACATGGCAGTTTGTGTGTTGAGTTGGAGGCCTTTCGAATGACGCACCCCCTCCTATTTATAGCAATCAATCTCCTATTGGCCGAATCAGAACTATACTCGGATTAGGATTCTTTATCCTAATCCAACCAGGCCTCGATCAACCCTACCTCCATTAGGACTCTGAAACAAACTCCTTATCCGACCACCTTCACTTCTCAAATCTCAGCATCCTTATTCCATTAAGACTCCTTATCATACTAGGATTCGACCCATTCGCTCTTATCCAGATAAATTCTTACAATAAGACTCGACTGCCCTGACTGGGTAGCCCATGACCCCTGGTCGGCCCACAGTATTTTCAGAAAAGTTTTGGACCGAACATAAACCTATGCTCGGCCCAATAATGTTATTTTGGGCCCAAACAAAAAGATTGAGTAGAAAATCAGCCAGTGTATCGATTCTCCATCTGCAAGTATAGGGTGTTAGAGTGTGAGTATGTTTTTGACATATTGAACCAGTTATAGTATATGAGTTCGATATGGAAAAGTCTTGTTAATAAGCTGGAATTAATCCTTTTTCTTGTGGGATTAAAAGTATTGAAAGTTGGCTCATGTTTAGGGGCTTGACTTGTATTAGGACTGTAAGTTCTTTCTAGTGTCGAATATGGATTGAATGTTTGATTCCCATACTGATTCTAATAGGAGGATAGTTAGGAAAACATTCAGTATATATATGAACGTTAGCCACTGCTCTTGCGATCTCTCTGCTTATTTCGTTCCAAAGACCTATTATTTAGAGAGCAATTGTGTTTTGCTAAAGAGGAGAAGGCTAGTAGTTTCAAAGCTATGATGGCTTCATCTTCTACATCGAGTTATGCAGGTATTTTTCTCCTTGTTCTTGTGTTGTCATATTGTTCTTGAGTTTTGTGATTCAATGGTATATCTGTGATCTATGTACCATGTTGCTTACATGTCTTACATAGGGAACATAGTAATAAATATATTGAAAAAGGTACGAGAACTATCCAAATCACGAATAGAGAAGAAGAAGATGAAGGAAAAAAAAAATGAAAGCTAGTATTGGTATCTTCTAAGTTGAACTCATTAAAAAAAATGAGAAAACGCTTACATTTTACCCCAGCCTAAAAAATAACTCACTCTACAACCTTCCAACAAACTCTTCTAATAGCTTTTTGTTAGGTTGATATAATAGGTATATTTTGTATCTCTTTTACCTATTAATTTAGTCATGGTTTGATATAAAACAGTTGGATTTGATGTATTTTGTGTGATTTTTATAGAAGTTATTTTTTCGGAGAAAACTGGTTTTTTTAGAAGAATTACAAGGAAAGCACGAAAGAATAACGAAGTGGACTGATGCTATGTGAGAGTGGTGCTGGAATTTGGGCTTTATCAAATTAAGTCCAATTTGGGCTTCATAAAAACTGGCGTTGGACTATTCCAAGGAGGAGAAGGTTTTTAATCCCCTTATCAAGAAGGTTGCGGCACAAATAAAAGAGGAGGGGGATTTTAAAGGAAAGAAGGAGCACATTAAAAGAGGGAAGAATCCTGCAGCCGCAAGAGTAGGGAGGGGGAGATATAACGCATACTCACAGCCTTCCAGTCGGGGACTCTCGACAGAAGGTTGCAATTTTGGGGTTTATCGCGCACGGTTCCAGAATTGGGGTTTTTGGTTTTCTTTATGTCATCGAATTCATTCATGTTTGTCATTAGTTTAATCATGAACTAAGTCCTTTTGCTAGGATTAGGGTGTACTCTTATCATGAACATCTAATTCTTATTATTTCATATTGATCTCAGTTGTTTTCCATGTTGAGTAATTGTTATTGTGCTTTATCGTTATCAAATAACTGGCCATTATTTGTGTGAAGAACTAAATTGGGACTGACAGGTTGAGTTTAGTAGATTGCTTCTCATAACAATTACCATGAATTACATAATTGAGTAGACATACTGGTTATGACTTGTGTAGTATTGTGAAATTATCCATTTAGCGTAAAGGGATTCAATTATCTACTTCTGTGGCTAGACATAGCATGGGTAGATAGTTAGAAACACAGTTAGTATATTCTGAAAGGAAATATTGACGAATCAAGGGATAATTGCTAGCAACATGGGAATAATTTGAGTTTAATATGAATAACGGGATTAGATGGGATTGAGGGGAAGGAATAACAGGAGTAAAAGTGAATGAATTATGAAAAATTAATATATTCAAACACAACACAATCTCTTAAAATTTTAAAACTAAATAAAAGCTTTATAAAACGATTTAGGGGAAGGAATAACATAAGCATACCGTTGCTACGAGCCATAGTTATGTATCACATTTGGCATTCTAGCTACGAGCCATGGCAAATTTGATGAGTAATGCTTGGTAAATCAACTTTTAGATCAAATTAATAAATCATATGAGTGTCACCAATAGAAAATAGATACGTTAATCAACACTTAAGTAATAATTTAATCATCAATAGTCAAATCATATAATTTATAAAATTTAGTTTAAATAGTTCAATTACTCAATTTTGATCTGGAATGCTTATACGAGGGGTGTGAGCGGTAGGGAAGAGAGTTTTGTTTGAAAACAATTTTAATGTTTGGAAAGAGAGCCGAAAAATTAATATGCTAAGAGGTGGGCTTTATTTCAAGGTCCGACGCTCTGGATGTTGAATATTGGACTTTAGAGAAAGTTTTGAACCCCAACGGTTTTGGTAAGGTGCCCAGCCCACTCTCAAATCTAAAGCATTTTGGGACAATTGTGTATATATTTTAAAAAGCATGGGTTTAGTTTGACAAATGTCTTATTTTGTGTAATAACCTATTACCTTGTATTTTGATTTTGAAATGGAACGAAGTCGACAACATATGAATTTTTAATTTGACGATCTCCATTAAAACTCAAATAAAACCAAGTTAATTATGTGTTTATGTTTATCAACACAACAGACTATATGCTTGTAACCAATTAACTCTTACTTTGCAAGTGATGGATTGTCTTGGTTCTTACCATTCATTATCAACCTACCAAGTTCAAACCCTCCCTCCTCCAAAGTAGAGGCATTTATAGAGATTACAAAAAATATGACAAAACAGAGCTCGTGACCCTAATATATAGATTCAACGACTAAGTCGTCCACTATGATTAAAATTTCCCAAATAATTGGGTTACCACTTCTATATTATTCTTAGACAGCTAATAGTTTAATTACGTATGTTTCTAGCTTAGGCAAAATGATTTTCTGGCAATGCATGTTTAATTCAACGCGTAGCAATTTTTCTTCATGTATTCAGTAAAATGACCAAGTTGGGTTACATATGTTTAATTTTGTCAAATTTCTAATCTTATTCAATATCAAAGTGGATCCTTAATCAACCTATAATCTTGATTAAGGATTTATTTATTTTGGTAGGCCACACCTTATAATTTGACTGATGATAGCTTGCTAAACACTGCTCTAAGATGCTTGAAATACATATAAGAGACAAAATATGGTTCAATGAGAATATCACTTGGAATGAATTCATAAATGCCAGTTTTCAAATATTTTGTTTTTCTAATATTTCTTATGGATTTTCAAACTCATCATGTCTCCAGTTGTTATTTCTTAATGAAGATAGAGCTGAGTTATCCCTCTTCTGTTGAAAATAGAGAACTCAAGAGATTCGCACATTGTGGAGTCTCATTTCGGATTATAGTTGAATCATTCAAGCTGTTTATTTTTCAAGTCTCAATTTAATGATAACTTCATAAAAATTCAGCCACAAAACTATATTTATCTATTTACTTGACATAAATGGCTCAGTGATTTTCCATTTAACCCACTTTCCGCAAGAATTATCCTTGATTGAGTTAAAATACAGAGTCGGAGCCACGACATGTCCCTTAAGGAACCATAAACCTAACCTTAGCTGTGTGAAGCGCTTGTTGTAAGAAGGAAGGAAGATGAGTGCAGTCCTCAAGTGAACATCAGCTAGCCAACCGGCTGGTATTGTCAAAACGTGAGGACTGCTATACTTAATAATTATAGTAGATTAGTCTCTAAGTTAGAAAATTATAAGAACTATATATATATAAAAAAAAAAACTTTATATACCTTTATATATAATGCATAGAGTTTCCTTTTGTTGCTGCATATATTATAATTTTCTTTTAAGAAATATATATATATACATCTGTACAACTTTGAAACTATAGGGTTTACACTTGCTGCTTTAATAACATAAAATGCACTCTCAATCTTTGTAAGAAAACAAATTAGATTTGAGTGTAGTGTGACCACCCAGCAGACAACCGCTCAATTTGGGAGTATTGTTCATGGAGAGAAGACCCTTAATTTGGAAATTATATAGGTAAATTGATGAATATATATAATGATATTGGTCGGTATGGTATTGTTCTTAACGAATTTTTAATATGCATGCATGTCCAGGACCGGGACCAGGACCACACAATATTTCATCATCGCGATAATTTTTGTTGTGCAATTGTTAGAAAATTAGAGCTGGTGGAAAATAATCCCGTTATAATTATTAGCTAGTCCATATATGTGCAGTTTGTGTTACATTCCACATCATCCAGGGGAGTGGATCCTGTAAGCCTTATATGTATATTCTCATCTCTACCTAGCACGAGGTTTTTTGGGAGTTCACTGGCTTCGGGTTCCATCGGAACTCCGAAATTAAGCGAGTTCACAGCGAGAGCAATCCTAGGATGGTGACCCATTGGGAAGTTCTCGTGTGAGGTCCCAGAAACAAAACCGTGAGGGCGTGGTCGGTGCCCAAAGCAGACAATATCGTGCTATGGCGGAGTTGAGCCCGGGATGTGGTGGGGGCCCGGGCCGAGATGTGACAATTTGATATCAGAGCCAATCCCTGGCTGGGAGTGTGCCGACGAGGACGTCGGGCCCCTAAGGGGGGTGGATTGTTACATCACACATCGCCCAAGGGAGTGGATCCTGTAAGCCTTATATGTATATTCTCATCTCTACCTAGCACGAGGCATTTTGGAAGCTCACTGTCTTCGGGTTCCATCGGAACTCCGAAGTTAAGCGAGTTCGCGCGAGAGGAATCCCATGATGGCGAGTTCGCGCGAGAGCAATCCCATGATGGGTGATCCACTGGGAAGTTCTCGTGTGAGTTCCCAGAAACAAAACCGTGATGGCATGGTCGAGGCCCAAAGCGGACAATATCGTGCTACGGCGGAGTCGAGCCCGGGATGTGGTGGGAGCCCGGGTCGGGATGTGACAATTTGGGCATAAACTAGTCTTATCCTGAAGCCTGGGTTGGGATGTGACAGTTTGGGCATAAACTAGTCTTATTATGTATGATTAGCATACACCAACTTTACTTAGCAAGAAAATTAATTAAAAACGTATGGTGTTCAATAATATTAGAGCAAGATACTGGTCTGGACAATGCTCAATCACGCAATAAGCATGTTAAGCTAAGGCGAGCCACCAGTTTAAGGACAGAGTTTATGGTCAACTGTGGAATGATCTTATTAACAGATCAATATTTAATCACCTTCGATGATTATGATCCATCCGGATGTGACTCACTGGCTTAGTAAATGTTTTATATGTTCTTAAAAAGTACGAGAGGAGTCGTCAAGAAAAACCAAGAACGTATGCAAGTTTTTAGAGAAACTCTAATATATTCCAAATGTTCTAATTAATTTTATGCTCTGCACTGTACACAAGGCATATTTAGGAAAACTTGGGTTGGCAAGCAATTTTTTTTTATCCAAAGATAGAGCTTATTAGATTCTAATTGAAATGTTTACATTTTTAGCTAAGATATTAAAAAGAAATTATGGACTGATACAATCCCAGCTAAACGACCCCCCCACCTTTTTGGACAAACGTTGTCACAGAATGTGTCACTCGATTTCCATCCCCACGAACGAGTAAACTCGAACGAAACAGCCCTCACACCGTTTACTATAGACCAAATATCATGCATGATACTTTCCAAAGATGCATCGACGACAATCTCCTTATTTACCATGCGAATCATATCACGTGCATCATACTCCACAATCAGGTTATTGAACCCTTCCTTTCTGCAAATCCAGAGCTTCTCGAATTGCAGAACCCATATAGGCCTTTTAATACTAAGCTTGCATGATGGTAAGAGTTCAAACTCTGTCGGTGACTAATCTAACATCTAATTTAACAAAATATATCGTTTGACAAAAAAAAAAAGTTTTTTTTTTATATTTTTTTTACTTTCATTACGAGAGTTTCTTATTATTATTGTCGTTTAGATTTTCAAAAACCTCCAACCTCATGAATAGTATGTTTTATTTGAGGACAAAATTAATAAAATTATTATTGTAGAAATGTGAAAAATTAAAAAGAAAATATACAATCACTCGTAATGACAAGCTTTACAACTTTCGTGAAGGACCACTCCGAAATCAGGCACCATAATCTATAAACCATCTATTTATAATTAACTTTATTTTATCATCGAATTTTGTTTTTCAGATTTTCTTTTTTGAATACATGATCTTTTAGCAAATGTAAAGAAATAAACAGTTCAAATGGTTGATATCACGTCTGATATTCACGGTTAACTGAAATATGAGTCGATATTATATAGTTTCTAGAGAGTTAATAAACTCCGAGCAATATTTTTACTAACAGTAAAACTCTAAATGTAATATCAACGATCTGAACTGTTTATCTTCCTGCATCCTCTAAAAGATCATGCTTTCAAAAAAGAAAATCTAAAGAAAAACAAAATTTGGTATTTGGTAAGAAGAATGGAGCATAAATGTAAATGACAATCAACGGTTAAATTTCGATCTATAGTTTATGTGATTATAGTGACGAATTTCATAATTGAGCCTTTCACGAAAGTTGTAAAGTTTGTCATTACGAGCATATATATATATATATTATAGGGTCATTTTGGTTTCGGTCCCTAATCAACATAATTGTTAGACTGAAACCTTGTTTGTTTAAATATTTTGATTGACGTCCTTAGCATCATTTAAGAGATTTAATTCATGCATTTATATATTTAATGTCCCACAAATTATGAAATTTAAACAAATTCAATTAATATTTTAAAATATAATAAATACTTAAAAATCAATTTTAGAGTAATATTGTTCTTCACAAAGATTATAGCAAAAATAATAATGTACTCACATAATTATTAACATATTTTAAAAATTAACTATTAATATATTTTAAACATAAAATAAATACATATAATTAGCATGGGTACATTTAGCAAAATTAAAATTGGGTACAAATAAATTAAAACAATATTACAAATACAAATAAAAGTTTAAAAAATATGGGCACAAAAAGGAATTAATATATGGGTACAAATTAAAACTAAAAAGAAAATTGGTACAAATTAAAAAAAGGGTCGCAAATTAAAAATAGGTACAAACTAAAAATAAAAATATATGATAAAAAATTTAGCCATAAATATAATATCAAATGTAACGTTTCTAACACTAAATGAATATATTTAGAAATAAAATATTTAATTATTAAAATAATTAATGATGTTTATTAAAATCTGGGGGCCTTGATCAAAAATTGAAAAGGAATAAGGTTTTTAATCAATGGAGTAGGAAAAATAGGGATGAGAACCTAATTTTTCCTATTTTATATTATTCACACTTCTATATTAATTAATATTTATGTGATACATGGAATGGAAGACAAATGTGTTTTTATGTTTTGAAGTAATATTTATGTGAAAATGTGGCATGTATATACTAATTTAGTATTATATTTTTCATTTGATTATTTATTGGTTTAAAATATAGTTTCTTTAACGAGTAACGTGTTGAGTCATATTATCTGTTAATATTAACAGTTCGGGTTCGGATTGGGTCAATATACCCGTTTATTTTGACGGGTGTTACACAACACGAATGTCATGTCTAGTTAAACCCTAGTACTGCACTCAAATTTGGTTTATAGCATGGGTTGTGTTTCTTTATTAGTGGTTACTTTTTTTTTCTTCTTTGGTTTTAAGATAAGGAACATTCCATTAATGAAACAAAACGAGAAACATCATCAATAATATGCAAGTGGTGGATTGCTCATTTGCTCTAGTAGTTAGGGTTTTTTCTTCTATCTACTTTGTCTTAGGTTCAAATTCTCCATCTCCACTTAGTGTAGTTTAGAGTAAGAATATTATTTTTATTAAAAACCAATAAAGAATACAGTTCCATAATTACAAACACAATAGAAAGTCAATACAAAACCTCACCACATAACCACATCCAACCAAACAACAAGATGATAGTGAACACCATACCATCACTTGAAGACCCTACAAAGACAAACGACAAAAAACTGTGTATGAATCCCCTCAAACCATCACAACGGCACCACAAGAAAAGGTCGCACCATCCTATGATGAGCTTTCTTCTCATGCATCTTTGCCATGTGCACAAGCGCACAAACTACAAAACCACCATTTCAGATTTGAACAAAATGTGTAAAATTCATGTGCACTAAAAAATATGTCTAACAAGTGTGAGCCTAAACTTTAACTAAATGATTTGAGTCGTTATAATATATCGGGGAAGAATGGTGAGCGTGAGATCTTGTTGTCGACATGTATTGGTTTATTTTCTGTGAACCGGGTATAGATGTTGGATTGATATATGTTGAAGGAACCGGGTATAGATGTTAGATTGATATACGTTGAAGGAAGACAGTTGGATTTACGTCCAAATTAATATGTCGGGACTTTAAATTTTCCTTAGAGCTGCCCCCGCCATTGACAAATTAAATTTCCTTAGAGCTTAGAGTTGCCCCCGCCATTGACAAATTAATTTTCCAATTAAATTTCCTTAGAGCTTAGAGTTGCCCCCGCCATTGACAAATTAATTTTCCAATTAATTTTCCTTAGAGCTGCCCCCGCCATTGACAAATATTTTCGCGCTTCCAACTAATCTGTTGAACTCAAACTTAAAAAACATAGCTAGACATCTGATGTGCTGCCACAAGTGGGGTTTGATTCGCTTATCTTCATTCATCGCCATGCATTTAATTTTCAGTTCAAGTACTTCAACAACTAAATCTTTGCACACAATCTTTTATACTCCATTAACCTAGCTAGCTAGAACAGGTTTTATGTATTTATATTACTCAAGTTTCAAGCCCATATTTAAAAATATATATGTTGTTTGTGTCTTTTACTAACTAGTGGGGTTATTTTATAAACAATCTTATATATTTCCATCTCAAGGTGACCGTTAAATGTTTATAATAACCAATATAAATAGCTAGGGTTAAGTTTAACTAATCCCTTGTAAACGTAGACTGAAAACGCTTTCCATACAATGTATCTTTCAACATTAGTACTCTAGCTCGCTTAATATCCTACCTGAGAAATGAGTGCTCTGTAATTTGTTTCAAGTCTTGCTCAAAGGCCGGCGCAATCTGACAAAATATAATATCATATGTAATAACAACTCCATGAAGGAAGAGGATCCGGTCTGGATCCTTCCCATCAAAGGTCTAGGATCAAGTGATCCGGACCGTTGAAATTTAATCCAAATGTTACAAACAGGGAATTCT
Organism: Malus fusca; assembly: GCA_035220775.1. Classification (NCBI taxonomy): domain Eukaryota; kingdom Viridiplantae; phylum Streptophyta; class Magnoliopsida; order Rosales; family Rosaceae; genus Malus; species Malus fusca. The sequence goes on along the minus strand of CM069073.1, from coordinate 46,051,089 downwards.
TCTAAAAGTTATAATAATTGTAACTGTTGGATCAAATTTCAACGGTCCGGATCACTTGATCCTGAGCCTTTGATGGGAGAGATCCGGACCGCATCCTCTTCCCTCGATGAATTCAACCAAAGGCTGACAATGATTGAAAAGTTTCAGAGTTGTAACCGCCAACCCAATATTGTTCTTCTGCTTTAAAATGGACAATTTGACGTCAAACTGAAGGTGAAGAGAGGCAAATGACTGACAAATTAGGTCACCCAAGTCGTGGGTAGAGGATTTGACGAAATTGCCGACGAAATGATAGGCGTGGGGACGATATTTATCAATTTGAAATGTGAAGGACGGTAGTGATTAGTTGCCTAAACGTCAAACCATTTGCGAAAAAAAAAAACTTATTAATTAAAGTTTTAAAATGGACTCTATGTGAATATTTTGATGTTTAGCAATAACGTCCCCCTCAACACGATTTCATTGTTTTTGCTCCTATAAGCATTCTCTTTTGAGGATATCAACACGGTTTCATGTTTTTGGTCCAATAATTAAGCTAGTCCTGATAATATTTTCTTAAAGCATTACACAAACAGATGCTTGTTCCAGACAATATTGCAATTCATTTGATCTTTGCCATGTTGTTATGAGCTTCCGTGCACTTCTATCGTGCACTTCTATTGATGTTATTTAATAGGTACGTAGCACTTTGCATGCTTTATTTTAGTATTTAACCATACCAAACCCTAACAAGAGAAACCAGGAATAATATGCATAATGATCAGACGCACCAGTGCTGTAAAATTAACACCATCTCATAATTTCAATGTTTTATAGTTTAATTTTTATTTCCCAATCCATCGATTAACTGTTGAGTTCAACAAAAGGTTATGCACATGGTTCTACGTCCCAAATTTAATACGATCCAAATTTTTCAGTAGGACGGAGAAACAAATTTCTTTAAAAAAGTTAAGAGCATCCAATTCACATAAATGAGTTCACAATGAGCGAAGATTTGCGACTTTAATTTCATCTTGTTACAAAATAATTGGAATTATCAATGTAAAATTTCATATTAGGAATTGTTAAGTATGAATAAAATATAAAATGTGTTGCACATGTATAATAAAATATAAAATCCAACAATTAAGTTGGTGAACACGAAATTTGCAGAAAGTTATGAGATGGTTTACTAACAACTTTTCTTTAGCAGTACTGTTACATTTAACATCATTTATAAAGGAGCTCCTTATCTGTCGAAATTTCTCTTTCCTATATGTAAAAAATTGTGATGTGTTCAATTTACTTCTCCTTTTTGATCATTTTTTCTGTTTACACAATTTCTTATTGAATGGTGTGAAATTTACTAACTTTATTACGAACCAGGGTCAATAATTTTTCCTCTTTTTACAACAGCGTCAATAATTTTTACTAGGTGACAAATAAGAATGTAGACACTTTTTAAGTCGCAGTTGTGGTGGGTCATAAGGGCTGTGTAAGCTGCTTTTTATCTAATTCTATAGTTTCCGATAAAAAAAAAAAACCTAATATGTAATAGTGTTCTTTTAACCAAGAAAAGAAAGTTAAACAAAAAACAAAAGAGAATGTCATTAATAAATTAGACTAGCTAGGGTTGTGAGGAAACAAACTTTACACACAAGCGAATGAAGTGTGGACATATGGAAGAAAGGCGTAGAAGCATCACTTATGTTTTTTGTATGACTTTCATATATAAAATCAAATGAAGTAGCAACCAAATTGGTACATGCATGTAATTTAACATTACATAAGCAGAGCGACCGGACGGCAGAGAAAGATCTGGATATTTCATTATTTGAATTGACACGCCTTTTGATGATGATGAGTGAATCAGTGAATCTGCGGAGGATCTGTGTGAAAATATGAATATGTGGTGGGGTTGCCCTGCATCTCGTTTTCTTGCCCGTAAAGGACTCGTGAAGGAGGACTCAAAGATTTCCCACCCATGGAAACGTACACAAAATTTCATAGGGCCAACCCAACATCTAAGTAAAAGCTCATTTTTGCAGTGCATCAACTTTTACACTGCAATAATGATAATATCAAGTGCACTGATTGGTTACGTGTAACCGGGTACCGATTTGTAGTACTTTGTATCTAATGATATTGGTCAGCTGTGAAAATAAGCCGAGGGTTTGTTCTTTCGATTTAATTGTGTTTTGTGTATGTTTGTAACGTCTAGCGGTTTGTGTGGTCTCAGCTTTAGCAGTGACTCTGTGTGGTTAAGAATCTCATTATATTGTTCACTATTTTTTTGCTGTGTGTGGCTCTGTGTGGTCTCAGCTTTAGTACGTATCTCATTATATTGTTCACTAATCTTTTGGGCACAACTTAGGGTATAAATTCAGGCTTAAACATAAAAACTAATGATAAGGACAATGATTATTATCACCTTTATATAATATTGTATTTATATGATACATTGTTGATGTTCGGTCCATGTTTGAATGATATCTTTTAGGTGATAGAAAGAAATATAATGCAAGGGTGTCGATTATACTGGTATTGGGGGCACCAAACACTTATGAGTAACTAATCTCTAATTTCACATGGGAATATATATATATGAGGCTTTTAAGAGAAAGGATTTCCACTTTTATTTTTTTATTTTTTTATTTTATATATAAAAATGGAAATTAGTTGTGGGGCCAACATCACATCGAATTTTAACGATCTGAGCGGTCTATTTTTCAAGTTGCACTTCATAGGTTATCTTTGCAAAATATTAGCCAAATTGAAAATATTTGAGACATCTAATTGAGTTCAAAGAAATTGACGAACACTTTGTTTTAGGAAAACATTGAAATTTCATCGTGATAATTAAATAGGAAAATGGTTTCGGATTGAATTGAATTTTTGTAAAAATGATCTATGAATCGAGACTCACAAAATAAATAGCTCATATCATTGAAGTTCAATGTGGAATGTGTCCCACAACTAATCCCTAATTTTGAAATAAAATAGGAGATCCTTTCCATTAAAGGGCCTCTATACGTGTAATGGTAAGTTTTGTAACTCACATGCTACCGCAGATAGCCATACACATAGACACAAGGAAACAGATTCGGCCTCCTCCTCTCTCCCACCTAATAAGTTGCTCGGGATTAGATAACGCGTTAGTAAGGTCAGCAGTCCAAGCGAGTCTGGATTAATTTCATTTAAGTTAATTCTTAGTCATGGTAAATACGGAACTAGTAATCCTAGCTAGTCGACTTTCACCTAAGACTTACCTCGGACTAGTAATCCCGCCTATCCCAACTTGCTTCAACTTTTGGGCAAAATATAAGTTTTAACCAAAAACTCATTTTTGAGGTAAATTTAGGCCAGAACCCTCTGCCCCCAAGTTAATGGGCGTATATGTGTATTTTATTTTGTTTTATATTTATAAATTCATTGATTCCAACGGCTATAATATATTATGATCAAATTCAACGGTAAAAAAAAGAAAGATCTAACGGTCTAAATTTAAATCCAAAGGCTAAAATAATTTTAGAAAAAATCTTTCATGTGTTTCATATTCTTTCATAGTGTTCCATGAGTTTTATGGTGTCGGTTTAGTAATTTTTCAATATTGATCGAAATCTAAATATTATTAGGTTTTAAAATGTTATAGAATTAAATTAGGATAGTTTACATAATTTTTTCTTTTAAAAGTTACTTTTAGAAAAAAAAATTAAACCATATTCATTCTTTAATAATCTAGAGCTAAAAATTTAACCTAGAAGGGTTGGAGCAGAAAAACTGATTTTTGGTTAAAACCTAAATTTTTATATTATAACCCAAGAGTTAGAGACGATGTAAGAAGGTGAAACAGAAGCGACCTATATGTGTATAATGGTAAGTTTTGCAACTCACACACTACCACATACGGCTATACACATAGACACAAGGAAGCAACTTCTGTCTCCAAAAAGGCAAAAAATGACGACCTACTACTCTTCTATAGAAAATGGCCGAGTACGCAGAGCTAGCACTGTAGCATTTTGGCCGCTACGCCCCCTTTGGACCCCCTACCCACTGTGAATGGTGCTAACAAACAACCCATAACAAGACAAAAACTTGGAGAGAGAGAGAGGGAGAGAAAACCAGTAGTAGTTTTTGGAGACGACCTCACCACCCCATTCCGATATTGTGGGCTGTCAAAAGTTGTATTGAATTCTGTGTGACGTGCGTGCATGCATTATGAAAATGAAACCGCTTTGGAAAACCGCTTAGTGTCGGGGTGGTAGGGGGATGAAGCCGCGGTTTTCTCTCACACCACCCAAAGGAGCCATATAACAACGGTGCCCTGTGCCTCTCGTGGTCGTAAGTCTTGTCATTTAGAGTTTGATTAGCTTAATTATAGTTTGATCTCCAGTTGTTGTTAATTAATCCCTCGAATCTCATGACTTATTTCTTTGATTTTATGTTTTTTGATTTGTTCAATACGCATCCACAGATGTAATGACACTAACAACTACATAATTAGCTCAATATTAAATATAAATATAAATATATATATATATATATATATATATTTTTATGGATGGCTATACCGTATGAAGATGTAAAGGTAAAAGAGTTCTGAATTGGTGAAATAAGAAATTTAGCAAAGATTTATAAAAAGTTGGACTATTCTCCATATTAATTAATTTTATGGTAAAATCTCAACTTCATTCAATCGGTATGTAGTGAATTAAAATCAAAAGAAGTCCATCCTTATCAAATGTTCACTACTACGATGTTAATATGTTTTTGTTTGTCTCGTCTTTATTATTGATAGCTAATAGTAATATGAATAACGCACACCCAGATAATATGATATAGCTGATGCTAATAGTAATAATATGAATAACGCACACCCAGATAATATGATATAGCTGATGCCGTTGAACTATAAAGTACTTGAACAAAAACTTATGACTTTATATGCATGGTTTAACCACTTGAACTACAAGTTTTTTTAAATAAAAATTTAATTTAATTTACAAGTTGTGAATTGCTCTATTGTTTAATGTATTCTTATTACAATCTGGTTCAAACCTTTTTCCTTTTTAGTGTATACTTGAGTAGAAAATGCTAATAATAAAAATCAAATCAAATGAAACTTAATTTTAGTTCTACGTACACTTTTTTGTACAATCAATATATCTTAAATATCACATTTATGTGTAAATGCCGTGGAAATTAAAATTTTCTTTAAATCTTGATTGTACATTCTCCTTCTCCCTATTGATAAATAAAATTTGTTTTTTTTCTTAAACATAGAAATAAAATATAACCTTCCTTTTTCTTTTCAAATTCCTCAAGTTTCTATTCATCATAATTATCATAACAATGGTGATGGATAGTTTTTCTCTTATTTATTTATTTTTATTTTATTTTAAATGGGGACAGCTGATGGCAAGTTACGGTTATCCACCATTTCCGAGCCCCGAGAGGCTATGGATAGTTTAATTTTGTTGTTTTTATATGACACTATTACTTCAATTTTGTATTTGGTCTTGTAATTTCCAGCTACTACTTATATTTCTAGCTGAATTACCACTTAGTACTATGGTCTGGTGGTATTCCCTCTTCGCTTAGAAGGAAGAGGTCTTAAGGTTCAAATCTCGTGGATAGCGAATTTGATACCAAATTAGGCTATCAATTGTGTGACTTAGCTCCCCCTCCCCATAGTGTTAAAATATTGATGTACCAATTTTTTTTAGATGAACAGTGATATCAATGGATTTTCGATCCGAAGGTTATCCTAGTTATAATGTTAATTATGATACTTAAAACTTAACACCGAAGCGACCAATACGATACTAGAAATCTAAGATCAAAGTGAGGTCCGTAGCACGTTAATTATATTTTTCAAATTGGCAGATGTATTGCATCTAACATAATATAGTTTTGGCTTTGAGTGATTTTTAGTACAGATAATTTTGAGAAAACGTAAAAAATAAACGGTTGAATCATCGAAATACAATAAGAAGTGGGTCGGATAAGTAATCTCTCAAATAAGCTTATCTAAAAATCCATCAACTGATGGGTAATAACATATATACTTTTGTGTGTGTGTATATATAAATAATACATACATCTTCATCTTTAGCTCATACCTAGCCTATGATGGCATACTAATATTGTCTATGAAATTAGCAATAGGCATAATTGGATATATAAATAGTCTTTATGGTGATAGGTTATTCGGAAGATAATCCTTGTGGTAAAAAAAAAAAAAATTAAATTTAAACATATTTATGGTGAAATCCGTTAGAAATTAAGCTTAAAATCAAAATTTCCATTAATTTCTCCGTTAAGCTTCTTAGATAACTATCTAGTGCAACTTTTTCAACAAGTTTCTCATCAATATTCTAAAAGTTACTAGCTCAATCTAACCAAGAACAAGTTTGAATTTCAGCAATCCTATATGAGCAACAGTGAATCAAAATCTTTGAGCACTGATCTTGATAAATTTGTCATTTTTCTTTATTAAGCAAACCTTGTTTGATAAATACATGAATTGAATCCAGATACTGTCTTTACAAACGAGTCCTTCTTGTAGATTATTTTAATGTAATATTTGTAGTTGTAGCTATGAATTTTCCAGTCGGAGATATTTGTACTTCAAAAATTTCCGATTGGAAAATTCACATCTACAACTACAAATATTAATTAAAATAATTTACAATAAGGACTCTTTGGAAAGTGCATTAAATGATAAACATTTTTAGAGAAAATATTTTTGGGTTCCAAAAGCACTTGTAGGAAGCACTTCAAGTGCTTTCCCATGATTAATTTGCATTTGTACTAAGAATTGGTTTTAAAAACATTTTCATTAAAAACGCTTTCAGTCATTTAAAAGAACTTGACAAACGAGCCCTATATCTGGTTGCTCAATAAAATCGAGACACTATTGGGTCATTGAATTTCCCATTCAGTTCCTCCTCAGTTCCTATCCCACGGCTCCGTGTTTGCTCTATCCATTTGATTTTTTTTCTTGCTTTTTCTATAAATAAAAGTTAGAATTTCATAGCAAAGATAGAGTAAAGATGTACAAAGAGATGAATTCTCTTTCCTTTTGTTTTCCTCCAGACGTTAGCATCCCAAGTGCAAGACATGGAGGCAACAAGCAAGTTGATTCCAAGCTATCGTAGGCCGGAACTGGCAATGGCAGTGGAAGAAGTTTGGTTGTTGAGTGTGAAGCCATGACTAATGCATTTAACGGAGGAAAAAATGGAAGTTTTTTTTTTGGGTTTAAATCCTAACGGACTTCACTACAATGATTATAAATACGAATTCTTACCACATGAGCTATTTTCTGACTACTTTATCACCAAAAAGATCATTTATCCAATCAGGCCTTAGAAATATTATATAGATAACAAAACTGATCTAGTTATATCATTTAAATATAAAAATCAAGACAACATTATAGCCAACAAAACAATCTAGATTTTTTTTTGGATTACATAATACATATCTAGCTGGACGAATTAACCTTATATGCAATATGGACCAGTGGACTTAATTATAATGAAAAGTACAAATAATGTGGTATATAAGCATGTAAGTAAAAGGATCTTCTTTGCCCAATGGCATGGTTTAGTCATGTAACAATAAAAATATTATTGGTGTGTTGTGCATAAAAGTACGGTTAACAAGATGAGTGAGGATATATGGCCCGACATATACATACATATATTTATTTACAAATATATTGAACATACTGTACACGAGTAATCATAAACAAGAAACTAAAACATATGGTTAACTAATTATTAGGCTAAGACTAATTCTAATGCATGTGTTGGGGAGATAGGAATAGTCAGCTATTTTTGGGTTGATATTGGGGACGGTTTCGAAATCAGCCATCAAATTTTGTTTGCCCAAAAAAAAAAAAAAAACAAAAAAACAAAAACTCGTTCGGTAATTGAGATATGCACACGATTTATGAAGTATATTATGTTGAAATATCCAGATCGATCATATCTTTTGTGATAAAACTCTACACCTGACGGATTGGGCAGATGGTAATTACCAAGTTGGGAACCGTATTGGCGTCGTTGAAAGTGGACATTTGGCCCGTCTCTATGATAATTCTATATGGTATCAGAACTAGGGAGCCAACCCGTATTGCCATGTGATGGGTATGGGTGGATTCCCTTGGCCTCGCACAATGATGGTCGGTCCCTTGACCCTGCGTGTAGGATGTGTTGGAGCAGTTATGATTTTATTTAAATATTTAAATTTATTTATGTTTTGTTTTACTACCAATTTTATACACATAACGTTTTGCTTTATTACCAATATTAAAAGTCAATTGATTTGCCTTAAGGAGTTATGCAATCAAACTGTTTTGTTTTTATTTCCGGTTTGAATTTACTTATGTTTTGATTTTGTCCCGTTGTGGCTTTTATGATTTGTCCGTTTTGATTTGCTACGGTTTTGCAACCCCAATTACCCCCTCAACGTCTCTTTATATATATATATACAAGTTATGTGGATGGAAAGTAGCTTAGAGAGAAAAAAAATAGTTTTACAATTGATTTAATAGCAACATATCGCAAGGGTGTAAGTTCGAAGGTTCTTCCGGTGTGCAAGGAAGAATCTTATCAGAAGAAGAAGGTTCTGGGCTGTTTTATCCTGGGGACGACGTGGTGTTTGTGAACTGCTTGCACACTTTGGGCAGAGCCGCGAAACGTCTTAAAGAGAGCGACTTAGTCCGCGACTCATCCCAAAAATCATTCACCACTCAAGGCTTCTACATTTTTCGGATAACTTCGTTCCTTTCTATTTCAGTTTACAACAATTTTAAGACGAATCAATCTGCCATGAAATTGTGTTGACTGTATGTTATGTGTTAAATAGAATTCCTAACTCAAAACACATATTTCTCCTTATGAAATTTGGAAAAATAAGAAACCAAATGTGTTGTATTTCAGAACTTGGGGTTGTTTAGCTTATGTTCGTAAACCTGATCCAAAAAGATCGAAATTGGCTAGTAGAGCATATGAATGTGTTTTTATTGGTTATGCATGTAATAGCAAAGCATATAGATTTTATGATTTGAAAAACCATGTCATAATTGAGTCACTTGATGCTGATTTTTATGAGAATAAATTTCCTTTTAATCTTAGAAATAGTGGGGGTTCTAATTCTTCTAAAATTTATGAACCTACTGTCAGATACCCCTTTATGGGAGAATAAGCAGGATGGTTGAGAAACCTACTGTCAGATACCCCTTTATGGGAGAAACTGATTCCAGCAGTTTTGATCCATTGTGATAGCATAGCGGCAATAGCTAAAGTGCAAAACCGTTATTAAAGGCGACAAATAATTCGTAAGCACAACACTGTAAGAGATTATCTCTCTAATGGAGCTGTAAGAATGGATCATATATATTCTGAAGAAAACTTGGTTGATGTTGATCCTTTGACAAAAGGACTAGCACAAGAAAAGGTTTGGAAAACCTCGAAGGGGATGGGACTAAACCCCTTAGAAAATTGAGTCATTTGTGACAGCAACCCAACCTATAGACTGGAGATCACAAGAAATAGGTTCAAAGGGTAATAACAAGTCACAAGTGATATGAGTGAAGTCTTGCTAATTTTAATTTGGAATATTATTCCATGTCCATCCCTAAGAAGCATGACATCCTGAAGCGTTTTTAGGTTGAGATTTTTTTTTCTCTGAGTAAGGTCTATACTCTATGTTGAGTGGGATATCTAGCTACAGGAATATCCTTGATAGTCTTACCTATGTGAATGTGGAAGTGAGGCCGCTTCCTATGAAATCTTGGGCAAGTTTCTAGAGCGTTCACTATACTGGGATACAAGCACATGGCCGTAATGTGCTGGCTTTTTGAACTTCACCTTAATAAAGTTATGTGTGTGGTGTTGTCAGAGATAGAGTTCAAAACTATAAGTTACTCTAGTATAATCTGGATCACTAATAACACTATGTACAGGTTCAAGTTGAGAAACACCTTTACTTATGCATAGCTTTATGATATGTTGCTTGATATATATTTTTTAAATAAAAACAAGTGGGGGATTGTTGGAGCAGTTATGATTTTATTTAAATATTTAAATATATTTATGTTTTATTTTACTACCAATTTTATATACATAACGTTTTGCTTTATTACCAATATTAAAAGTCAATTGATTTGGCTTAAGGAGTTATGCAATCAAACCGTTTTGTTTTTATTTCTGGTTTGAATTTACTTATGTTTTGATTTTGTCCCGTTGTGGCTTTTATGATTTGTCCGTTTTGATTTGCTACGGTTTTGCAACCCCAATTACCCCCTCAACGTCTCTTTATATATATATATATATATATATATACAAGTTATGCGGATGGAAAGTAGCTTAGAGAGAAAAAAATAGTTTTACAATTGATTTAATAGCAACATATCGAAAGGGTGTAAGTTCGAAGGTTCTTCCGGTGTGCAAGGAAGAATCTTATCAGAAGAATAAGGTTCTGGGCTGTTTTATCCTGGGGACGACGTGGTGTTTGTGAACTACTTGCACACTTTGGGCAGAGCCGCGAAACGTCTTAAAGAGAGCGACTTAGTCCGCGACTCATCCCAAGAATCATTCACCACTCAAGACTTCTACATTTTTCGGGTAACTTCGTTCCTTTCTATTTCAGTTTACAATAGGATGAGTCCCCTTAGCTCCACTTGGTTGTCGATATGTGGATCTCCCACGTGTGACCACCTGATGGATTGGGCATGTGGTAGTTATTAAGTTGGGAACAATATTGGAAATGGACATTTGGCACGCCTCTTTGATAATTCTACATATTCTACCTCATGTTTTCTGATCCGTGCACTTGACACGTAAATTACAACGTGATTTGGCAATTGTGTAACGATAATATTTGAATTCCTTTTTGGGATGAGCTCGTTCCTGCATTTGATATAAACTAATCATATATTGGCATGTGTTTATCTTTTAAAAAAATAAACTCTTAATCATACTCAAACTCCTAATTTGGATCTATCTATTAAAATATTGAACACGTGTCAAGATATGATTGATCTATATCAAAAAGAGGAGCGAGCTCATTCCCAAAGTGGAACACAAATTATTCTTAATGTATATGCTTGAAAACTGTTTATCAACAATTAAAAAAAGAAAATGTTGTTTAGTGCGACTGCATGGGAGGATGATCGACTAATTTGCTATCAATGTGTAGTGATATATCTTCTTTATTAAAAAAAAAAAAACAATTGTTTACCTTGTATATCTTTCTTTTATGTCTAATTTCATCATTTTATTTTTGAGGATTTCAATCCAGTAATATAACCCTTAGGATTAACATCGAACAAATAGCCTCGAGTACGAAACGTATATTAAATTATAAATTGCCTTTACCATCATTGTAATGGTTCTTAGTTTTGGAAAAGGATCCGAATTCTTTTTCTAGGGATCCAGTGATCTCATCCGTTATATTGTGCACTCAGTTTTCATTAGATACTATTCATATTTAATTTTAAATTTTAAATTTTAAATTTTGAAATAATTTATGATCTCATGATGTACGATGAACGGGTGAGATCATGGCGATGATCCTTTTCCCTTAGTTTCTAACAAGTTTTAATCATTTGTTAGATGTTTCATCATTTCATACCTAGAATGGCAGCTAGGCTGCTAAGAAAATAGCAAGAGTCAACACTATCAAATAGAAACTCAAACTTCAATCGAAACCAAATGCAACCTTTTCTCTTGCCACCTGAATATTTATATGTTTTTATCTCGGTACAATGTTTTCAAAGAGAATTACTTGCCTTCTTTTTTTTTTTCCCTAATTTCTTATGATCGAGGGAACTGGTGTTTCATTTATTTCCCTAATTTCTTATGATCGAGGGAACTGGTGTTTCATTTAATGAATCATAACTAATCTTTAGCGCGTTTGTGCATAACATGTACCCAGCTGCATAATTACTAGGTTAAGTAGCTAGCTCGCTGGACTCTTCACCACATGTCAACAACTATCTGTTCACTGTTGCTTTTTTTTTTTTTTTTTTTTTTTTTTTCTTGAATAGCATGTGGCTCAGATTCGTTCATAAATAAGTACTTAGAGTCTTTAAACTTAATTAGTAGCAAAACACACAATTTGTCTGCCCTTGGATAAATAAACCAGAATCAATTTTAGTTTCTAGCTCACGTTTCCTTACAGCTCAACAATTCTACCCATAAACCAGACTCAATTTTAGGTTTATAGATCCCACCTTTGTCTTGTGGCTAACGTAATTAGGCTTATCTCCATTGTTTAACCCTTAAAACAGCTGCTGTATATAGAATTATATATAATATTAGATTCCTTGCAAAATACTCTGATAGTGGAGGGTATTTTTATAAGACTCTAAAAATTAATAACAAAATGAAGGATATATAATGTACCCTTGCATGGACGTACTACCCGTCTGCAAAATTGTAAGAACTCCACCGAGAAAAAAGTTAGAGCTACACATGGTGTGGATGCAATCCAACTTTGTAATGAGGAAGCTAGAGCCTAATCTAGCAAAAGTATCATACCTACCTATACACAATTAAAGAAAAATGTTATTTTATCATAGTATCATTCTGTTTGATAACAAAATGACATATGCTTATAATGTCAATACACTGATCTTAATATCACTAAGTCTTTTGATCTTCACTTGAATATACTACAGTTTAAGTTTATAGTTTCGCAACATAAACATTTATTGTTAAAATCATGTTTCTCCTTCACCAGATAATACTAAACCCTGTATAATTGCTTGTATTGTTAAATATATATATATATATATATATATATATAACGCTAACGGAGTACTTATCCTCTGCGGCCGTGTGTCTTACACATTGTGTGGCACCAATCCATTACTACACTTGGACAAGGATACAATATCTCATAAAAGCTGCGAAGTCAAACACCCTGTACCAGCATTTGGATGGGGCTCTATGTCGCCACTCTCAAATTACAGTTTTTATTCAGATTCCCAGCTTACCGACCAAGAAAATTGCTAATGTAAACGATAGTGATATTGTCGACTCGGTAAATCCACAAGCTACCAAAGAACCGTTGTTTTGATAGGAGTATACTAGTACTAAGGATTCATATATGCAACGCAAATTGCCCCATATGTTTAATGTCAATTAGTGCATTGGTAGTATGAGCCAAACGTTAACAGCCACACATGATAGACTCTATAGCCTCTATACATATTCATGAAATACTAGAAAACACAAACAAACACAATGCCAAAATAGGTCTTTAGCTAACACTATTTTAATATACAATGGTATTTACAATTAAGAAAACCTTAGGGATACCACTACTTATATTATTTAAATTCTAACCATATTAAAAAGGTGGTACGATTCAATTTTCTTAGCAATTACTCTTACAATTATTCAAGAAAGTAAAATTTCTCTTGGATGACAAAATTTTAATTGTAAACAAAAACTTTAAATACTTGGCAAAGTGTAACTCGATATGGTACCTACAAAAGTACTTCACCTAGTAGTGCTGGGAAGTTACCATTAAAGTTTTATTTTGAGCGGTGTTATGTAGACCACTTTTAATGACTGCTAACCAAAACGATGTTCATCTATGTTAAGGAGACCGTCATCAAAATGATCAATAAATGTTCTACACTCTTGATTCATGTACATAGGTGAGGACAGAATGAAAAACCCACCATCTATCTACTAAATCTCAAAACGAAAAGGAAGAGAATAATCGAGTTATTAGTTGCACAGGAAGATTAAAAACAAATGTCGACGAATAATTCTAACTTTAGCAATAAGAGGCATAAAGAAAACAAACGAGGCCCACCAACTCATTTGAATTTGTGAGCTCACCCAAATTTTGGAGGCATTGTTGCATGGGACCCAACTCAGCCATTTTTCTCAACAGAGAGAGAAAATTTATGATCATGAAGAAATTTTTCAGTATGCCGAAAACATAGTTTAATACACCAAATATTATAATACAAGTAGTTGAATTTTTTTTTTTAAATATCAAACCACTTATACTATGATACTTATTGTACCGAGTAGTATTCCAACACACTGAAAATCTCTCGTGGCCAGGTAATATTACTGAGCTCAAGCATACAAGGAACCGGACAGGGTCTATAATGCTAACCCCATCCTTTGAAAGTGTGGGTCAAAGTTTTCCGAGCATATCAATTTTATATTGTGTGTTGTTTTGATTGCAGAGATTTCGGTGAAAAAGACTTGAAATACCTCCTTTAGACGAAGGATACTTGTCTTCTTAGTTCAGCTGCTTTTTCATGTAAATTACAATTTGACATGTTAAAACAAATTCGAACTTGCGTATAAAAAGAAAAGCATGCTGCTCGAACCGTTTGAGTACATCAAATATGCTTAGCCATTTCTACACACGCGTGGTTTGTAAATAAAGAAGAATTCTCATCTATGTAATGTAAGGAGTTAAAACAGTATTATGTATAATCATGAACAATAGCAAGAAGCAGTATTACCTGAGAGAGATTCCATATTAATCTTAGGTTTGAGGGTCCTAAAATAAATAAACAAAATAATAGAAGTGAAACGTATTATAATAATGGAAGCCTTTTGAAAACTTGTTCCTATATAAATATTCCACTTGGTGCATCTTGTTATCAGGGCACTAACCTAATTAGCAACATCAACATTCCCAAGAGAGAGAGAGAGAGAGAGAGAGAGAGAGAGAGAGAGGGAGAGAGGGAGGGAGAGAGATGGAGTTGAATGAACATGGTTTCTTAGAGGAGTTATTAGCTCTAAGAAGAGACAGTAGCAGTAGCAGTACATGGGAAACCAATATTCCAACAGAAATGAATGAATTGTTGTCTAGTAGTGGTAGCTGGGGAAATTTTGATTACTTTGATCAACAAAACCCTTCATCTTCTTTCCTCCCAATTTCTTCCTGCACCCATGAATTCTCACCTTCATTTGAACCCAACTTTAACAGCAGCAACTTCAACAGTAACACCACCGTCAATCAAGAAGTCTACTATCCCTTAGGCTTTGGCATTACTGATGAAGCACTGCTCTCAGCTCACCAGCAGGTCACTGACTCATCCTACAACACCCTCGACACACCACCGTTTCCGGTCCCGGAAGACAATCCATGGTCCATGCTTGAAGAAGAAGAGTTGGGTTTCCTTGGTGATGAAATGCACAACTTGGAGACTCAAGCTGAAGCTGCTGGCTGCAAAGTGGAGCCAACTCAGTCCCCTGACCAAGTCCCAGCTTTCAACATAGGAATGTGTGTGGAGAGAAATACCAGAGCTAATAATAAGAAGTTGCAGGGGCAGCCATCAAAGAATCTAATGGCTGAGAGAAGAAGAAGAAAGCGATTGAACGACCGGCTTTCGATGCTAAGATCAATTGTGCCCAAGATAAGTAAGGTAATTAAGTTTAACCCCAATTTTTCAGAATGCATGTAGATATGATTAACGTTGAATACAGAGGCTAATTTTCTTGCTTAATTTATTAAAATGGTTTGTAGATGGATAGAACATCTATACTTGGAGACACTATAGATTACATGAAGGAGCTCCTAGAGAGAATCAATAATTTGCAACAAGAAATTGAAGCAGATCCAGATCAGTTAAATGTGATGAGCCTTTTCAAGGATATAAAACCAAATGAAATGCTAGTCAGGAACTCACCTAAGGTATGTACTCTGCAACGCATCAACTTCAAGCACTTCTTAAATCCTCAAATTTAAATCTCAAAATGACATAGCCGAGTTGACTAGAGCACTTTGTGCTCTTCTT
This sequence comes from Malus fusca, assembly GCA_035220775.1. Taxonomy (NCBI): domain Eukaryota; kingdom Viridiplantae; phylum Streptophyta; class Magnoliopsida; order Rosales; family Rosaceae; genus Malus; species Malus fusca. The sequence goes on along the minus strand of CM069073.1, from coordinate 46,035,317 downwards.
TCTGCACCCAATTTTAAGTCCCCCGCCCCGCAGTTTAGATTAAATTAGAATATCGCTAAAAAAAAAGCAATCCTGAATTGACATTGCTGTGGTACTGATTTGCAGTTTGATGTGCAAAGGAGGAATGTGGACACCAAGATTGACATATGCTGTACAGGAAAGCCAGGGCTGTTGTTATCAACAGTATCTACCTTGGAAGCCTTAGGCCTTGAGATTCAACAGTGTGTTATTAGCTGCTTCAATGACTTTGCAATGCAAGCTGCTTGTTCAGAGGTATGTGAATTGCCTTTTTTTTTTCTTGCTTTCTGATGCCACAATGGCACTGGGTTTTTTGGCTTTCCAATAATAGATATTTATAGAATCTGTTTGTGGCTTGTGTAGTTGGAAAAGTATTAAATTAATGTTTTTTATTGTCTGGTGATTCATTGATGTTATGGAAACAGGATTTTGATCAGAGAACAATGGTAACTTCTGAAGACATAAAGCAAGCACTATATAGAAATGCAGGATATGGAGGAAGATGCTTCTAATTGCAAGAAAGTAAGAACTTTGCGGTAAATTTTTGGAAGAGATGGTTTTTTATGTAATCTCTGGAATTTCAGTGACAGTTGCAACTGAGAGTTTATAATGCTCTCTTTTTTGGTATTTTATTAAATAATTGGTGTCATTTCATGGAGTAGCATTTGCTTCAGTAGTAGGAGATGTTAATTCATGTACAATGTATTTTCTATTTTCTTCTCCAAGAGTAAAAGAGTGTCTTCTACATTTGAAGTGCTGAAAAAAAAAGCTCAAATTAGGGTTTAAAAGCTATGTGGAATTGAATTGACGCGAAATGTTGGTTGTTGATTGCAAATAAAATTAGATGGAGAAAAAGATATAATGATGTAAGAAAGCTTTTCTATGGATGTTGTTTGTCGCCTGCTGATTCTTATGTGGATATCCACATAAGAATGAGGTGGATGTAGTTTGTTGCTTGTTTGCTCTTGCCGCTGCACGTAATATGTCACTTAATCAGCTTGATGTCAATAACACATTCTTTCATGGTGATCTACATAAAGAGATTTACATGTCTTCTCCAGTGGCGGAGCCAGTATGGGGTCATTGGTTGCCCTTGATCCTAACAACATCAAAATATATTTGTTTATGTATTGTATTTGACCCATAAACAACTAAGACAAACTAAGTTACAGCTTCCTCCTACTACTTCTTCTATCTTCTATCATATTTGTCTTTCTTTTTTTTTTTTTTTGTGCAACTCTATTATGCGCACGATGACCTCGATGAAACACCTTAGTTGAAAAGTCTTAGCAGTCTTCAACACTACTCCACAATAGCATGCATCCACCCTCGACAAACCTCTACAAATAATAGTAGTTTTCGACATATGTTGGCATAAGTTTTCGGCATATGTTGGCATGAATTGGCAGGAGCCGACTAGGTGCTCAACGAAATGGCCTAATAAAGCCTTTTTAGTTGAATTATGACCCCATTATTTGAAAACTTTGGCAACACCACTGATCTTCTCCACCTGATTTTTAGCGACAGAGAAAGAACTTAGTGTGTCACCTTAACAAATCACTGTATGGCCTCAAACAAGCCTCTCGCCAATGGTTTGCAAAGTTCATGGAAGCTGTTCACCCAGGTGGTTATGTTTAGTCTAAAGCAAACTACTCTCTCTTCACTCGTAAACGTGGAAAGTCTCTTACTGCTCTTCTTAGTTATGTTGACGAAATATTGATCACAGTTAATGATGACAAAGCCATCTCTTCCCTCAAACAATTATCCAAAACATCACGTTACCAAACCTCCGATATTAGGCCAGTGAAACCCTAATGTAGATGTAGTTACACCTCATCATAAATAAATCACACATGATCTGGCCATAATATTTTACTGATGTTTGCTAGACATGTATATTTACAACATATCCAAAATTTGCATCGATCCATGTTTGTCTCATATGGTTTTGATCACATCTTTAAAACAACTATTGGATAGTGCTATTCAGAAACCTATTTTTACCTCCCACATATTTTTGTTAATTTTTTACTATTGATCTTCTTCAATTCATTCGATTCGACAATCGAAAATTGAGAAGAAGTGTGTAAAAAATAAAATAGATGTATAGATAGCACTAACCAGTAAAAAGCAACGTGTGCGACTCAAATTGTAAAATTAAAAGGAAAACTAATGAAAATAACTTGAAAACTTAGAGTTGTAATGATAAAGACAAAATAAATGGTAAAGTGGATAGTACCAGGTTTGACTTTTTAGTGTAAAAATGTGATTTTTCGTTAAAGTGAACAGTACCGTGGGCTTTTCGTTAAAACTTTCAAAATTAAATCCTTATATAGTCGTATACTTTCTTAACAGTCCCCTTAAATCCTAGCCCAACACCACTTGGGCTTAAGTAGATTACTCCAAATACTTATAATTAACTAAATTTACACGCTTAAAACGATTTAAATGGTCCAGTTACGGGAAGAAAAAATGGAGGCCTTAAAATAACCATCAAGACTTGTAAGTCCAAACATTAAACTCAAATCCTATAAATACATAAGCGGGTCTACATAACAAGTCTCTTTTCGGGAACTAGTCTGAGTACCCATTGTTCTGTGAAGGACTTAGTTACTAATTTAGAGCAATTAGTTACTTTCATTTATGCCTTTCCTCAAAAACATATGCAGTGTGACTTGTGGGAGAAGGTCCTCAAGTGAGATCCAATTCATAGTCCTTGGTGCTTAGTTGGAGATTTTAACAATATTATTGATCTTTCAGAGAAGGTTGAAGGTAATCAAACCCATACCATAGACATGAACAATTTTATCAATTTTCTTAATCTTGGCAACCTTTTGTCTTTAAATGCTTATGGAGTTCCTTTTACTTGGACTAATTGTCATACGGATCATACGGTTGTTTTCGAGAGATTGGATAGGGTGGTGGCTAACCCTTTATGGTTAAATATGTTCCCTAGTTATCATTTGCATAACTATCCTATTTTTGGTTCTAATCATAGTCATATTTTATTATCTCTAAATTCTAGTGAGGAGAAGAATAACTACTTCTCGTTTAAATTTGAGGCTATGTGGCTTAATCATCCTTAGTTTAAAACGTTTGGGAAAAATTCTTGGCATTGTGATCCTACTGTTAATCCTAAAGATAAATTCAGAGTGTGTGCTGGTAAGTTTAAATTTCTCGTTTGTAAATGGAACAAGGACATTTTTGGCAATTTAAAGGAGAAAAAGAAAGAATTGTTAAATGAAATTGATGAGCCTCAAAAGAAAATTATGAGTAACAACTTTGTTGATTTGATGACGGAAAAATCTCTTTGAGATGAATTGAATCATGTGTTACTTTGTGAAGAAATTATGTGGGCCCAGAGTGTAACATCCCACATTGACCAGGGTAGTGGATCATGTAAGCCTTATATGTATATTCCCTTCTCTACCTAGCACGAGGCCCTCTGAAGTTAAGCGAGAACGGGGCCAGAGCATTCCTAGGATGGGTGACCCACTGGGAAGTTCTGCTCGCGTGAGTTCCCAGAAACAAAACCGTGAGGGCGTGGTTGGGGCCCAAAGCGGACAATATCGTGCTACGGTGGAGTCGAGCCCGGGATGTGGTGGGAGCCAATCTCGGGCCGGAATGTGACAATTTGGTATCAGAGCCACTCTGCCGTTCGGTGCGAGGATGCCGATGAGGATGTCGGGCCCCTAAGGGGGGTGGATTGTAACATCCCACATCGCCCAAGGGAGTGGATCATGTAAGCATTATATGTATATTCTCATCTCTACCTAGCACGAGGCTTTTTGGGAGCTCACTGACTTCGGGTTCTTTAGGAACTTTGAAGTTAAGCGAGAACGGGGCCAGAGCATTCCCAAGATGAGTGAACCACTGGGAAGTTCTGCTCGCGTGAGTTCCCAGAAACAAAATCGTGAGGGTATGGTCGGGCCCAAAGCGGACAATATCGTGCTATGGTAAAGTAGAGCTCGGGATGTGGTGAGGGCCCGTGCTGGGATGTGACACAGAGAGCTAAAACTAATTGGCTGCAAGTTGGGGATAAGAATACTAAATTCTTTCAAATTGTGGCTACTATTCCTAAGAAAATGAATGAAATTTGTTTATACCATATTTAGGGCCTCGTATTTAGACCTCGTATAAATACTCGGGGGACTTAAATGTAATTATGTAATAAAGGAAGGGGCAAATATGTAATTAGGGGAGGAGCCCTTATTCTATAAAAGGGCCTCCTCACCCTCACAAACCCTAAGCCTCTCCTATTTAGAGCAAAGCTCTCACACTCTCTCCCTCACAAATACTCTCAGAGAAATACAATCAGTGTGGATGTAGCCCAAACCTTGGGGTGAACCACGATACATCTTGTGTTATTTACATTTCATGCAGATTCACGGTCGGATTTACGTTGTTCCAAGACCTCCGGTTTTGTGCATCAACATTTGGCGCCGTCTGTGGGAAACGATACGAAAAGTTGTGTCGGTTCTCTTTCATTTTTTCACCTCCACCGTGAATCTGCAAAATCACAAAAAACCCAGAAACATAAAAGATCCAAATCTCAAAACATTAAAGCTCGAAGCTTTCCAATGGGTCTAATCCGATTGGGTACATAGAGCTTCGTCTTCTTCCTTGACCAATTCTCTCTTCGAGAACATTCTTCTATCTCTCTCGCTCTCTCTCCTCCACCACTCTCCAAAATGCGTGAGATTCTCCATATCCAGGGAAGCCAGTGCGGGAACCAGATCGGCGCCAAGTTCTGGGAGGGCGACAATGAGTTCCAGCTCAAGTGCGTCAATGTCTACTACAACGAGGCCAGTTGTGGGAGGTTTGTCCCACGTGCCGTCCTCACGGATCTCGAGCCGGGGACCATGGACAACATCAGATATGGGTCATACGGCCAGATTTTCTGCCCAGATAACTTCATTTTCGACCAGTCCGGCGCCGGAAACCACTAGACCAAGGTCACGGGCCGGAAACAAATGGCAGGATCCAACGGAGAACGGAAGACGCATTTTGTTCTAGTACACGGCGCGGGTCGTGGGGCTTGGTGCTGGTATAAGATCAAACTGAAGCTCGAGTCCAATGGTCACAGAGTCACGGTGCTTAACCTCACATCATCAGGCATCAACATGAAGGTCATAGAGAAGAATGTGGAAGAAGGCTCGGAAATCTTTTCTATGTTCATGGTTTTTCAGAGCCTTGTGGACTTCCTTGGTGCCGAAGACCGGAAACGAAGCTCGCTCGTCTACCACCGGTGGCTGAGAGTCGACAACAAGAGCATCACCGTCTATCTCTCAACGCCAGGCTGGGTTCCAACCTTTCCTGCCTGCTCTCTTCGCCCGCTTCGACTCGGTCACGAAGCTCGCTCGTCGATGAGATCGCAAATCGATCAGCATGGACGATGACGATTCGGTCCTGATCTCGATTCGCTGCAGAAACCTTACGCGCCTCAAGCTCCGCAGCTGCCGGGAAATCACTGACCTCGGAATGACAGCGTTCGCTCAGAACTGTAAGGGCCTGAAGGCGGCTTCTGCATGTTTGACGCCAAAGCCATGAACGCCATCTTCAGATTCAAGCCCAACGACCCTCTACATCCTGCGCCTGACACCCGGAAAAGTATTTCACGGGCTTCTGCCTCTCATGCCTCTGCGAACATCTTGCCGTGTTGGAACCATCAAACAACCTCTTCTTCCTCTTCAACTTCTCGAAAGCCTTTCTGGAGCAGCAGCTTGAGCAGCAGAGATGAAGGTAGATATCCGTCAGCCCAACTTCTTCTAGTCTGGCAGAGGCGGGCGAGCAGATTGAGAAACCACATCTCAAAGTAAAGTAGCCAGTCAGGTCTCGGTTCGGTGGCCGTAGTGGCGGTTCTTTCCATGATGTGCAAGAAGCACGGAAACAAGAGAAAAACAAAAATGAAAAATAAAAAAAAATAAAAAGACGATGAGAGAGAAAGAAAGAAGATGAGAAAGATAAAGAAAGCTGATATACTTGATGGTGGATATAGATGGAGGAAGGATGGTAAAAAACAAGCAGTGAATATACTCATCACCACTGGTACGAAGGTCCTCACGGTCTAGGCAGTCGCCGACCCAGATCCCATCTCCTGCGAACACCACGATCACTAGTGGAAAACAGGAAAAAGATAAGCTGTCTTACAACAATTCCATTATTATTCTACTTTGGCGTTGTCTGCCATCTGCCAAAAGAGAAAAGAGAAAGAAATGGAGTGGGAGAAACAAAAGCAGAAAAGAAAAAACACACCGCAAAGGCAAGGGATAAACACCCCACCAAAATGATGTGATTTACTTTTCTCGTTTTTGAATGATGTAATTTATTTTTCTTATCTTTCAGAGACATATGTATAAACCCCATCAGAGGGTAATAATAGTAAAAAAAAAAAAAAAAAAAAAAAAAACGTCAAGCCCAAAATAATGGGCTGGAATGTTATGTAAAGGGCGAAGGCTCATAAGCCCAAAATAGCTCCAACCAGGCGATCAAAAGTACGCCCAGTACTTCACAATTATTCGGCAACCTGCCGCTATTACCACCAACAGGTGATCAAAAGTACGCTCGGTACTCCAAAATTATTCGGCAACCCGCCGCTATTACCACCAACCAGGTGATGAAATGTACAACCCGTACTCTGATATCATTTGGCAACTAGCAATTCATACCACCAACCAGGTGATGAAATGTACAACCTGTACTCTAATATCATTTGGCAACTAGCCATTCATGCCACTAACCAGGTGATGAAATGTACAACCCGTACTCTCCTTCATGCCACCAACCAGGTGATCAAAAGTACGTCCAGTACTCCAAATTATACATGAGCATTACTCATGTCATTCATACATAAACATTCATAAGCATCACTCATGACAATCATACATAAACATTCATGACCATCATTCATGTCAACATTCATGAGCATCACTCATGTTAACATTCATGAGCATCACTCATGACAATATCCGTGAGCATCACTCATGTCAATCAACATAAACATTCATGAGCATCACTCTTGTCAATCAGCTTCAAAAGCTTCATTTACAGAGCTCTAGCTTCAAAAGTGTCATTTACAGAGCTCTAGCTTCAAAGCTTCACTTGCAAAGCTTCATATATTGGGCCTCAATTGGGCCTCATGAAAAAAACTCTGGGGACTTAACCCATTATTCATGTATTGAGGAGCGAGCCCTTATTTTATAAAAGGGACTCCCTCACTTTCATTAGAGAGCACTCATGAAAAATACTCGGGGGACTTAACCCATTATTCATGTATTGAGGAGCGAGCCCTTATTTTATAAAAGGGATTCCCTCACTTTCATTAGAGAGCACTCATGAAAAATACTTGGGGGACTTAGCCCATCACTTATGTATTGAGGAACGAGCCCTTATTTTATAAAAGGGACTCCCTCACCTTCGTTAGAGAGCATCGCCGCCAGCTGAGCAAACACCTCGCCACGAGCATCACTCCTAACCCATTATTTATGTACTGAGGAGCGATCCCTTATTTTATAAAAGGGACTCCCTCACCATCATTAGAGAGCATCACCGCCTACTGAGTAACCGCCTCGCCGTGAGCATCAACTCTAGCCCATCATTTATGTATTGAGGAACGAGCCCTTATTCTATAAAAGGGACTCCCTCACCATCATTAGAGAGCATCAACTCTAGCCCATCATTCATGTATTGAGGAGCGAGCCCTTATTCTATAAAAGGGACTCCCTCACCTTCAAACGCCGCAAACCGAGCCAACCAAGACAACATAAGCCACAAGCCGAGCAACCTCGTAGTGTGTGCTACTTCTAGTTGAGCGTCATTTCAGATTGAGCACTGCCTCATATCGAGCATCAATTCAAGACAACATCTAGTTACTTCGGCCCACACATGGACTGAATTTCAAGTCTCCAGCCAAAAGACTTTCTTGACTGAAGACTTGGGGGACTATTGTTTATACCATATTTAGGGCCTCGTATTTAGACCTCATATAAATACTCGAGGGACTTAAATGTAATTATGTAATAAAGGAAGGGGCAAATATGTAATTAGGGGAGGAGCCCTTATTCTATAAAAGGGCCTCCTCACCCTCACAAACCCTAAGCCTCTCCTATCTAGAGCAAAGCTCTCACACTCTCTCCCTCACAAATACTCTCAGAGAAATACAATCAGTGTGGACATAGCCCAAACCTTGGGGTGAACCACGATACATCTTGTGTTATTTACATTTCATGCAAATTCACGGTCGGATATACATTGTTCCAAGACCTCCGGTTTTATGCATCAACAAAATTACAAAAGTCAAAGATGAGAATGGTTTTTGGTTTTTGGTGGTCTGTTGGTCAGGGCCTTGAATGAGTTTTTGTACATGATTTTAAAAAGCACTTTTCTTGTGACAGTCTTCCCTCGGGTGCTGACTTAAGTAATTTAGCGTTTATCATTAAACCTTGTGTTTTTTTATCATCATAATGAAAGTTTGTTGTCTCTTGTTACAGATGAGGAAATTTGGGATGCTGTGAGTAGTATTGGAGCTCTTAAAGCCCCGAGTCCTGATGGTTTAAGTATGGCCTTTTTTCATGGTTGCTGGGACCAAATTAGGGACTCTGTTTCCTATTTGGTTAAAGATTTTTTTCCAAAATGGTTCCAGCTTAAGACTCATAAATCATACTAACATCGCTTAGTTTCTAAAATAGATAATCCGGAAACTGTTAGTGACTATAGGCTTATTAGTTTGTGTAATGTTAGTTATAAAATTATCACAAAGATCATCATTAAGCGACTAAAACCTTTGTTGGATCTTTGCATCTCTCAAAATCAAGGTGCTTTTGCTCCAGGTAGAGCCATTCAGGATAATATTCTTATTGCTCATGAAATATTTGCTGGTTTCAATAGGATCATGAAAGGAAGAACTGGAGCTATGGGTGTCAAGTTGGATCTGGAAAAGGCATATAATTACTTAAACTGGGATTACATTTTGTATGTTCTTCTTAGATTTGGTTTTGATAATCGTTGGGTTGAATTAGTTATGGAGTTTATTACTTCTCTTTCCTTCTCTATGCTTACAAATGGGCAACCTCATGGTTATTTTGATCCGAAACGGGGAATTAGACAAAGGGACCCCTTGTCCCCTTATATTTTCATCATTTGTATGGAACTGTTAATTAGACACCTCAATACCCTAACAAATAATCCGAAGTCTCATATTGGTATTTTTTTTCCTCACCTAGAGGATTTAAAATCTCAAATCTAGTGTTTGCTGATGACTGTCTCCTATTTGCTAAGCGAGGAATATTCTTCAAATCCTTAATATGTTTTCTAAAGCGGCATGCCAACAAATAAACTTTCATAAGTCGTCCTTGTATTTTGTTTTTTTCAAGAATACCACTTCTCCAACTAGAATTGATATTGTTGATATTTTACATATTCAACATAAAACTACTATTGGTAAGTATCTAGGAATTCATAATATTGTTTTTTGGAAAGACCAAGTTAATGGTAATGAGTTACTTAAGAGGGTTAAGCAAAAATTAGCTGGTTGGAAAGCAATCACTCTTTCAAGAGTGGGGAGGTTTACTTTAATTAAATCTAATCTAACGGGTATGCCTAATCATGTTATGTCTTGCTTTAAGTGTCTTGACAAGATTGTCAATAAGATTAATAAAGAGTGTAGGGATTTTTTCTTGGGTAGGGACATGAAAATCTTTCTAGTGGCTTGGGACTTGGTTTGTGCTCCTAAGAAAATGGGAGGTTTGGGAGTTATAAGACTTGATCATTTTATAATGCTTGTCTCACTAAGTTGGGTTGGAAGGTAATGATTGAGGAGGATAACCGGTGGGTGAAGTTAGCAAAAAGTAAGTATCTTAGAAAGGAAAATTTTCTAGATGATAAAATTAGACAAAATCATTCTTTTGCTTGGAAAGGTATCTTGAAAAGTAGGGATGTTATTCTTAAGGGTATGAGATGGAGAGTGGGTAATGGTAATGACATTTTGTTTTGGTCCCACTATTGGGGTTTTCCTTACCCGTTGTTCCATCTCTTACCCAATATTGACAACCAAAACATTAATTGGGACTTGAAAGTTAATGAATTTATTGATGATTATTGTTGTGATAGGAGAAAGCTTTCGCAAGTGGTTAGTAATGAGATTGTGAGGAAAATTTGTAATATACAATTCCTTTGTAGGATTCCAAAGATGTGCTAGTTTGGGGTCCAAATACAAATGGTAAGTGCTCTGTTAAATTAGTTACTTGGATCTAGAAAGGGACGTTGACTCAATCTACAAAGCATAAGTTAATTAATAAGATGTGGAAACTTAATATTCCTCCTAAAGTTAAGATGTTTGCGTGGTTGTTCATTCGTGATAGACTTCAAACTAGAAAAAGATTAAGTCATATTGTAATTAATAGTGATAAGATGTATCCTTATTGTAATTATTTAGATGAGGACCAAATGCATTTATTTGTTAAGCTAAATTTTGATGGTTCGGTGGCTGGGGACAAGACGGTGGTGGGATTTGTCTTAAGGAGTCATAATGGGCAGATTATTGGAGGTGGAGCTTTAAATTTGGATGGTGCCACTATTTCTGAAGTGGAGGCTATGTCTCTCAGAGAGGGCCTTCTTTTTGCTTAGAGGAAGGGCCATACAAAGATTATGATTGAAGGTGACTCTAAGTTGGTCATTCAGTCAGTATTGGACCGGGGTGCGACACCATGGAATCTGGTACCTATTATTGAAGATATCAGGTGGACGGAGACCAATTTTGATTGCATTGACTGGAAACATATTTATAGAGAGGCTAACTTTATGGCGGATGCCTTCGCTCGCCAAGGCCTTCTTATTGCTGATTGTCATATTTGGGATCATTGTATTTCTTCATTTGCTCTTCATGCTCTTCAGTTTGATTTCGTAGGGAACGGTTGTACTCGTGGGTTTTCCCTTTAATATATTTTTCTTGATTAAAAAAAACTATCTTGTACGATTCGGGGGTGACTATACTTAATTTTAGTACCCAATAATCACCTCTATTTTGCTTATCCCTTGTTTCAATCTTTCCCCAAGAACGCCCTCTCTAAATTTTTCCATTTTAGCTAACTAATTCTATCGTCAATTTGAAGGACTTCAGTGCAATTTGCCCATTTAATTTTGGTCAACTTTGTCTAATGATGACTCATGGTCACTATTACGCACTTTCTGCTATTATGCATAGTTGAAACATTAATGATTACTATTCTCCAAATCTTCCCCTTGTTAGAAGTGGTGGGTTCAATGGCGGTGCGGCTTAGATTCGTAGTGATAGTTATGATTTAGGTTATGGATTCACTTCGGGTTTTGGTTGTTTTGGGTTGTGTGGGCTCGAATGTGAGTTATGCTAGATTTTTCCATTATGAGTTTTTTAATTGTTATTTTAGTGAAATCCCAAAACCCAATTTCTGCCATCGCCCTTCAACCACAAAAAATTTCCTGATAAAATTCGGAACAGAAAGTTGTAATTTTCTCAGAAATTCTCAAATGGGGAAGACCGGATTTTTTTTAATCCCAAAAAGCACTTTGCTTTCTACAAAGCTTACCACAACAACCCAATCAACATAGAGAGTTGCATGCTCTTCGTCTAGCCAATCTTTTTCACCTATCTGTACATCTTCTACTTCACGCCCTTACTGCTTAGTTTTGAGGTTTTGGTGTTTGGGAACGACGTCATTTTGTCTTTAAACTTTGGTTTTCCATTGACTATAATGTGTCAGATAGGATGAAATTCTTTGTAGAACTTGGAAGCCAAAAACAATACTTGAGAGCGAATTCATCTGCCTCCCTCTATCGTGAGAAGAATCTGAATACTGTTGTCTCCTATTTGGAGTTCTGGTGACCATTTGTTGTTGTGTGTAAAATTCAAGCTTTTAGGTGATTTTGTATTCCCAGTATGGAGAACTCAGACCTACCCATTGATGAAGAATATGTTGACTTCCTCTTTGTGAACTTCGAGGATAGTCTTGATTTGGAGGAAAGAAACAAGGAATCGATCCATCTAGTAGGCCTTCTCATTGCAGATGAGGAGCTTTCCCAACTGATTCTGAATGATGTTCTGTGAAGTATTTGGAGAAAAAATAGGCAATATTAAGGTTTCTAAGGCCAAACCAAACGTCTACTCGATTAAAGTGGGTGACGAAAAGGTAGCACGAAGAATCCTATAGGGGAACCTTTGGTTTATCAAATGTGTGCCTTTTACCCTTAAATTTTGGCATCTGTATCAATCGCTGGATGAGATTTGTGCGGTTAATGGACTCTATTGGATAAAAGCTGGTTTGGTCCTCGTAAGATCCCCCTATTGGACCTTTACCAACTTAAATGGTTTATTGGTAAGCCCATTTGAAAAGAATTTGGAGACTATTGAAATGACTGGGTCAGTGGGCCTATTGAAAATAATTAAACTGGAAAGGAATGAAGCCTTACCTGGTCTGTCGACTTTGGTGACTAATCCTCTTATGCGTGGTGAGACTGCATCCTCATCATCCTCCTAGATTTCTCTAAAATATGGCATGGCACCGCTTCAAAATAGGAAAGCGTGTGAGGTCTCACCCACCTATTCCTCTGAGAAACGACACAAAACTTCGTTGGGTGGAAAACTCTCCCGCTAATCCATTCTATGCAATAAGGGATCTAAGAAACATGGAGGCCATGGTAGCTGATGAGGGTATCGGGGAGGTACCCATTAGCCCCTATAAGGAATTCAAAGATGTTGAACTTTAAGATTGGCTTGGAAGGAAGAAGAGTAGAGACAATTATCATGTTTTATCGGTGGAGGCTGGCCTCACCAGCCTCGCCGAGTCCAATTTAAAATCATAGTTTGGAACTGTCGAGGGCTTAGGAACCCTTGGAAAGTTCAGGATCTGCTGAGTTTCATTAAGTAGCAAGCTCCTATTATGGTTTTCCTATGCAAAACCAAATGTAACGTTAGTTCTCTGAAGAAAGTGCAATTGACTTGGGGTTTTTCTAGTTTCTAGGGTGTGGATTCTATACGCAAATCTGGGGGTTTAGGTCTTCTGTAGAAAGTGGATATTGACCTGCGAGTCTTGTCCTTATCTTCTCACCATATTGATGTGGAAATTGGGGGCATCGGCGACTTATACCACTGGCGTTTCACAGGCTTCTATGGTGCCCCAAACACTTTTGAACGCCACCAGTCTTGGTCATTACTCCGTCAATTTGCGTCCACTAGCTCTCTTTCTTGGGTTTGTGCAAGGATTTTAATGAAATTCTCCACTATTCGAAGAAGGAGGGTGGGCTTCTTCGCCTTTTGAGACATGTTCGCCTTCAGAGGAGCAATTGCGGATTGCCAACTTACGGATATGGGATTTTTGGGGAACCTCTTCACATGGAAGACGACTCGTGGGGGAGGCATCAAAGAGCATCTTGATTGATATTGTGCTTCAGCTTCTTGGAAGGGTATGTTCCATATTTTGAAGGTGAGCCAACTTAAATTTGGCAAATCAGACCACATACCGGTCCTATTAGAGCTTGGTCAGTCCCATGTCAGACGAAATCATCACGTATTCAGATTCGAAAAGGCTTGGACTCACATGAAGATTGTGAGGAGGTTATTAGAAAGGCTTGGAGCTTAAATGTGGTTGGCTATCCCATGTTTCAAGTTTATGAAAAGATTAAGGCGACTAGGGCGGCCTTCCTTGAGTGGCAATAGGTGAAATTTAGGGCTTGTGAAAATGAGATTGAGCAAGTGCGGGATCAGCTTTCCTCGATTGATGCCTAGCCCTACTCGGCTTCTTCGATCTTGGAGCGTTTTGGTCTTATGCAGTGACTTGATTCTTTTCGCCTTGTTGAAGAGACTCATTGGAAATAGCGGTCAAATATGATATGGATGAAAGCGGGTGACAGGAACACCCATTGTATTTTTCACTAGCGAGTGAATATTAGGCAACGGAAAAACAGAATTGTGGGCCTGATGGATAAGAATGAGGATTGGCAGAACAATGATTATGAGATTCAAAGGGTTGCAATTAATTACTTTGAGTCATTTTTTCGCTCTCAGTCTTATCCTTCCTCGACTGATGAGGTGATTGAGGCCTTTGAGACTCGAGTTACGGAGGATATGATCTGTAATATCAATTTGCCATTCACGGCATAAGAGGTCAAGGTTGCTCTATTCCAGATACACTCTAGCAAATCGCCTGCTCTGAACGGAATGTCTCCGCTTTTCTTTTCGTAATATTGGCCTATTACTGGTGTGGATGTGAATAAGGCGGTGCTTTCTATTATATCGTCCGGCCAAATATTGAGGAAAAACTAATTTCATGCTGTGACACACTTCGTCCCTGAAGGTCCACCTGGATTCCGAATCGAGCTGTGCTGGCTGACACTGAAAAGGTGACGAAACCATAAAGTGTAATGTGGAAAATGTGAATAAATTTAAACCTAAAGTGTCTAAATGCAAGAGTGCGCATGTGAGCAGAATTGAACCCAATTCATACGTGATGTCAGAGTATAAGTAAAGTAGAATAAAAGTAGGATAAGAATTATACCATCGAAGGTAATTACCTATACCAAGATTTGCCAAGAATCCTTGTCGACATGAAAGCTCTGCTACTAAAACGTAGAGGGGTGAAAAACAAGGGTGAGTGTGCCTAAAAATAAAGCTTTGTAAAAACCTTTTCGAAAACATATTAAACCCTCGCCATAAAACAAGTACAGTTTCCACATATAACATACTACATATAGTATGAAAATACTTACCGTAGGCAGCAATATCCCAACAACGCAATACTTCATAATAATTTGTAAATAAAGACATAACGCTCGATAGTCACAATATATATAAACAAACATATCATATTCAATGCTTATCTATAGATGCTGACACACGAGTTCATGCAGAGGTATTCTGACATGAACATGACTGGGTGTAAAGAAATTATTTATGCTCTAGTACTACAACCACTTGAAAACTGGTGCTATGTGCATTACATACGAGTCCTAATTGCCTACAGCAATCTAGGACAGGACTGGCACCTACAATGAATCACAAGTGAGTGTACGGTGTGATGTGAACATACACGTGAAAACTAGCCTTGGCCCGGGCCAATACTAACACCAGTGTAGTACAAGATGAGTAGATAAAGTATATATGATCATGCAACATTAAATTGATAATTCTAGTCAACAAAATACTATTCATGTCCACAAATATGATTAAGGCATCCCATAATAATACGCATACTTGTGCATCCTACAGGATGTAGCATAATTTCATAAATTCTGTCAATACGCTAATTCTTAAAACGTTGGTCTAATCAAGGTATAACGTAGAAAATTATTTATTAAGCATATATGGAAACTAAATAAATATATAATATTTAAAAGCAAAGACCCACTCACAAATCATGTCGTCGGGTCGAACCCACCTTGCGGGCACCGAAAATCCTTGCGATGCATTTCACCTAGAAACAAAACCATTTACATAAATGTACTAATGTACTAATGTAAATATGTGTTTTTGTACAAAGTTTGGCTAATAAAAGAACTATTTTAAAACAATTGAATTTCAAAAAACGTAGGGCGACTTTAAGTTTGGCACATCAAGAAACATAAGGAGGCACCTCAACTTCCTCTACACACCACCACAAGGTGGCTGCACATGTAGCCACGCGCCGAGGACAAGGGAGCCCACACGCGCCCTCATGTGCGCGAGTACTAGCATACTTGTCTTCCTTTCGAAGGCCCTGGTTTTGCAAGTTTTTTGTCCGACTTCCAAAGCCCATTTCTAGCTCGATACCCAACAAAAATCAATGATTCAAAGACCTAAATGAACTAGGAAATGCAGGGAATAGATCTATACCAAAGTCTTGCCGAGTTATAGTTGGAGTTGGTTGGAAAAATGGCCTAAAGATGGCTTGACGACCATGGTTCATTTTCCAGAAATCTGGGGAAATCCTTCCCCGAGATGCTTTCTGCATTAGATCACCCCTAAATCTCATATTTAAGGTTAAAAACATCACCGGGAGTTCAAAATAAGAAGGATTTGAGGTTTAGGGTCCCAATGATTACCTTGATTGTGGATTGTGGAATGTTGCCGTGTAAAAGGGCGACGGTGTCACCCTAACTGTGTCTATGCAGTGAAGGAGATTTGGAGCTAAGACAGAGGGTCCAAGGTGTGGCCTTGGATTCCTTTGTGTTTTCACATAAAAGAAGTGAAGATGGTGACTTGTTATGGGTGGCTAGAGAATATGGTGAGGGTTGATGGTGTTAGGGTGGAAATCTACACTTGCAGAGAGAGACAAAAGTTGAGAGGGAAGGGCGAGTCTAAGAGATGACAAAAATAATGAGGGGAAATGAGAGAGTGAGAAAGATGATAGTTAGTGAGAGAGATTCGAGAGAGTTGGAGAGAAAGTGAGAGGTTGATACGGACTTGGATCCTCTCCTGAGCCAGCCCCAACGGAGCCTAGGGATCAATTGATCTCAGCCCTTCAATTTGATCCTGCGGCCAAGAAAGCTTCCCCACACCTGTCCCTCTCCGTCCCTCAACATCTCTCGCACCTCTCTCTCACTCCCCATCCCCGTCCTCTCTCTCTCTCTCAACCCATCCATGGAAGAAGCTGTCAAATTATTTCACGCAACCCATATGGGACTGAAGACGATTATGAGGGCATGAAGAAGATTACACCGAGGACGGTGGCCGTGACGGTGAGGCCGGAGAGGAGGAGAAGAATGGCACCGGAGACGAGAAGGGTGAGGAAGCCGACGAGCTGGGCAGAGTTGGGTGCTCTGCCTTGGAGTTGGGTGCACCGGAGACGATGAGGGTGAGGAAGCCGACGGTCGGCCATGGATGGGTTGAGAGAGAGAGAAGGAGGGCGAGGGGGAGAGAGAGAGGTGTGGGAGATGATGAGGGGGGGAGAGGGACAATTGTGGGGAAGCTTTCTTGGCCGCATGATCAAATTGAAGGGCTGGGATCAGTTGATCCCTAGGCTCCGTTGGGGCTGGCTCAGGAGAGGATCCAAGTCCAGGTTGATACACTGAGAGAAGACACGAAAGTGTGGGGAAGGAGTGGTGTGGGCCCCACTTGGCACATAACACAAAGTCACAAAAGACAATATAAAAAAATATCTCCCGTAAACATGAATTTACCAAAACGCCCATCACGCTTCGTAATTCATAAAATCTTCGTTGTAACTCCGAATTCAATTTCGCTTGTACCCATGTGTTTGTACCGTCAAGTACTTCAAGAATAAGATAAAATAAAGCTCATATGCCTCACAAAATGACGGTCAATAATGAAAGTCAATACTCTCGCTTTTAGGGGCATTTTTGTCAATTCACTTTTTAAAATTTAATAAAATCATAAAATTAGGGATGGGTTATTACACATGGCACTAATTCCTAAGCAGCAGGACCCTCGCGATATGTCTCAGCTTTGCCCCATTAGTCTTTGCAATGTGGTGTACAAAGTTATCTCTAAAGTTCTGGCCAACATGATTAAGATTTTGCTACCCCATATTATCTCGCAAGACCAAAATGCGTTCGTGCCGAGAATGACCATTTCGAACAACACCATCTTAGCCTTTGAGATAGCCAACTTCTTGTACAAACGAAAGATGGGGAAAAAAAGAAGAAACTTTTTTGCACTTAAGTTCGACATGTATAAAGCCTACGATAAAATCGAGTGGCATTATTTGGAGAGTGTTTTCTGAAGATTGGTTACAACACCAAGTGGGTGAATTTTTTGATGATGTGTGTGTCCTCTGTGTCATACTCTTTCACGGTCAATGGTTCGCCTAAAGGCTACGTACTCTCGTCCCATGGGCTATGGTAGGGAGACCCTACTTTACCATATCTATTTTTTGTTGTGTGCAGAAAACCTCTCTGCCATAATTGAAGAAAAGGAACAGTGTGGTGCCATTCAGGGATTTCTGTTTGTCTAGCGACTCCTCTCATCCACCATCTTTTATTTGCCGATAACTTCTTTGCTTTGCTAGGGCCCGTAAGGCTGCTTTTTCAGCAGTAAACTTCCTTCTTCATAGCTACGAATTGGCATCGGAGCAAGAAGTAAATCTACAAAAAAAGGCAATTTGCTTCAGCCGAAATGTAAAGCGTTGTAACCAAAATGCCTTGGTTGATCTCTTCGATGTCAATATGGTTGACTGACATGAGAAGTACCTGGGACTCTTTCGTGGGGCATAACCATGGAGCCTGCTTTAGCTACATTAAAGAAAGGCTTTGGAAAAAATTACAAGGGTGGAAAGGAAAAGGGGTTTTTGAACTTTAATCCTTCAATAAGATTAAAATTTAAAAAAAAACTTGGTGTTAGATTGAATATTGATTTTAGTCCCCAATGTGTCCTTAATTCAAAATAATTAATGTGCATTTTATTTAATGTCTCCCATTAAATATTTAAATTTATTAATACACAAATTTTAATTTATTTTTTGACTAAAAAAGAGTTTTTTAATTTATTAATTTTATTTAACATTCTTCAAACTTAACAGACTCAATTAATGTACCTAAATGTTAGTACCGAAATATATTATATTGAACTAATATATTTAAATGTTAGTACCGAAATGTATGTACCTAATATATGCACCGAAATGTATTAATATTAAATTAATGTACCTAAATGTGTGTACCAAAATGTATGCACCGAAACGTTTGTACCGAAAATGTATTATATTGAATTAATGTACCTAAATGTTTGTATCAAAATGTATGTACCAAAATGTGTGTACCTAAATGTATGCACCAAAATGTATTATAATGAATTTGATATACCTAAATGAAGAAGATAAAGTACATCGAAATATATTGTATAACAAAAATTAGTTTATCTAAATGTTCACAACAAAATATATTACGATGAATGAAATGAAAATAAAAATTATAATGAAATAAAATTAATACATTCAAAATTAGAAAGAAAAAGATAAATAATTAAAAAATCAAAATATAATTAATAAATGAGGTTATTAATGTATCAAGGGACTAAAATTAGATTTTGATCTTACTCATGGTTTTAATCAAAAAGTCATCTTTGCCAAAGATTAAAATGAAGTTTTCTAAAAGGAAAATGTCTTAGTGCCGCCGGTAAGGAACTATTGGTGAAAATGGTTGCCCAAGCTATTCTGTTGTACTCGGTGTATTGTTACTTGCTTCTTAAGTATTTCTGCGATGAGCTACACCAAATCATGGCTTCGTTTTGGTGGAATGAAATGGGAATGAAAAGCGAATACATTAGATGTCTTGGGATAAACTGTGTCGGCCAAAAGCGGAGGGTGGTCTTGGGTTCCGAAATCTCTATACCTTTAACTTTGGTCTCCTTGCCAAGCAAGGTTGGAGAATTATCTCGAACCCCACTTCTCTTGTTGCAAGGCTCCTTGAAGCAAAATATTTCCCGAACTCCTCCTTTATGGATTTGGAGGTTCGCTGTAATGCTTTGTTCGTTTGGAGAAGCATATGTGCCGCTAGGGAATCAACAAACGGGGGTCACGATGGCAGGTGGGGAATGGCCGGTTTATCTCAATGTGGGGGGATCCTTGGCTTCCTTGACCATCTTCTTTCCAGGTATTTTCTCCCAAAACATTGGGTATCTTTATCTTGGTGGTTTAGGACTATTACTGATGAGTATAGGTGGAATGGGGACCTTTTAAACTAAGTATTGTCGCCGGAAGAAGTGGCCATGGTTTGATCTCTCCCATTGAGTAAATTTCCCACTACAAATAAACTTGTTTGGCATTATGACAAGAAGTGACTGTTCTCAGTTAAAAGTGCTTACCATATTACCTGCACTTAGATTCTCCCATCCTCTGTGTCAGCTTCCTCCTCTTCAGTTTCTCCTTTCGATGGGCTCCGGGATAAACAATGGAAAACTTGCTTACCTCATAAGGTCAAAATGATGGCTTGGCGTCTGATATCTAATATCTTCCCAATGGGAGCAAACTTGAAAAGTAAACGGATCCTAGTGGAACCCTGATGTACTTTCTATGATGCTAAACCTAAAACCACCTTTCATTTTCTGCTTGATTGTCATTTTGCACGATGCCTTTGGCTGTCTTCTCCGTTGGGTGTCCGACCATTTCATGTTGATGGTGGTTCTGTGCTTGAATGGGTACTTATTTTGTCACAAAATTTAAAGCAAGCAGACGTTGACGGGGTACTTATGATGTTTTGGGCTATTTGGACTGCTAGAAACTCAAAATTCTAGGGTAATGTTGTCAATCCCCTGCCTCATGTTGCTGTAAATCGGGCATTCCACTAGTGACAAGAATTCCTAAGCATTGATTTTACTCCGACTGCTTCTAAGGGTCCACTGATCACGCCAAAATGGGTCAGACCTTCATTTAGGAGACTCAAAATGAATGTTGATGGTGTGTGGACCATGAATTCCAAGCAGGGTGGAGTGGGGATTGTTGTAAGGGACTCTGATGGCCTTTGTCCTGTGGCTCATTCCAAGATGTTTACTGATGTTTTCTCTCCTACGCTTGTTGAGGTTTTGGCTATTTGTGCTGGGCTTGAATTGGCGGTTGAAAGGGGTTTTCATAATGTTATTGTTGAGAGTGATTTGTTTCAGCTCATTACAGCTTTGAATGGTTCATCTATGGATTTGTCTCCCTTGAGACTTATTATAGAAGATGCCAAGACTTTGCTGTGGTCGATCGCTGAAGTCAGTGCTACTTACATTCGTCGTCAAGCCAACAATGTAGCTCATAGGCTTACTCGTTTTGGGCTCCATTCGAGGGTTGATTGTACTTGGATTGATGATCCTCCGATTATTATATGGGATCTCCTTGATGGGGAACGATCCTTTCCTTGTACTAGCTAGCCATTTGGCCTTTAAAGAAATACAATATCGTCTTTTGATAACAAAAAAAGAATTGTTACTTTCATAGTTATGTTGAAATTCATGTCTTGTATGCGTCTTTAATATACTGTTAAAATTTATTTTTCTTGAATATCGTTATTTCTTAAAAGCAAATTGCAAGTTTAACCTATGGCAAAAGTGCAA
Source organism: Malus fusca (assembly GCA_035220775.1). Classification (NCBI taxonomy): domain Eukaryota; kingdom Viridiplantae; phylum Streptophyta; class Magnoliopsida; order Rosales; family Rosaceae; genus Malus; species Malus fusca. The sequence goes on along the minus strand of CM069073.1, from coordinate 46,014,304 downwards.
AAGGTGTATAGGTTTGCAATGTGCAATTTTCCAAAAACTAAACTTGTATTTCCCTCATTTTCTAATTGAAGTGCTTAAGATGAATAGGATAATCTAAGTTTAAGAGTCGCCTATATGTGTGATAGTCCGATAGATAAGTGATAACTTATCCTGTTATTACCTAAAAGCTTGAAAATATAAGTGATTGTCATTGTGGTCAATTACAGTGCTGATGTTTTTTCTAAATTGTTAAATCTGCATTCTCCTTTATGCTTCTTTAGGGAAGATTCATTTGCATTTACATAATCTGTTGTTTTTTTTTTTTTTGGTCAAACAAATAAAATTCATTAATAAAACTAATACAAGAAATTGAAAGCTCAAAGACAATCCAAATACAAGCATAAGTCAAAAGTAAATACAAACGAAAAACCCAAAAAGAGCAAGCCTACAACAAGAAAAACCCTAGATCTGGAAGAGTACACATTCCACCATGCCAGCTGCGCCGCCATTGCCAATCCGTCACCACTTCCAAGAGAAAGAACCCATGAACAAACCAGATGAACGGATAATGAGGGTGAGCGAAGCACCTGCAAAAAGTGCTCCCATAATCCTACCAAATAGTACTAAGCGAACCTAACACCAAGGTGTGTGAACCTAACACCTAGGGCTGGTTCGGGTCGGGATCCCGAACCGAAACCCCCAACCCGAATCCCAAACCAAAACATTTCGGGATGAGATTTTATATCCCAAAACCGAACCGAAACTATTCACTTCCCGAAATTATGGATTCCCGAAACTGTTTCAGGATTTTCGGGTCACTTCGGGATTGGGCCTTAAAGCCCAAAATGTTGGGCTTTTAAAATTTTTACAATTTTAAGCCTTTAAACAGTAAGCCCACCCATTTTTTAGGAAAAAAAATAAAGAGTTAACAATTGCAGGCTTACAACCCACTACCCACAACCCACCTGTTTCACAATCCCATAAATTCAATTCAATCAAAGTTCACCACAATCTCATCTCATAATTTCAATTTTCATACCAAGCAAGCAACAACTAACAAGTTATGCTTAAGTTCACAATTGTCTACCAAACTAGTTAATTAAAAGTACATGCAACCAAAATGAAATAAGTTAAGTTTTACAAACCAAACTTCCGAATGAATTTAGATTAAGTTACAAACCAAAAGAAAATCATAGTTTATAAGCAAAAAAGTGCATGCAACCAAAATGAAGCTTAAGTAAGTTCATTCCCTTTCCCCCCAATTCATTCCCAAGTCTCTCCAGCTCGTCATACGGGATTGGACACCTGGTTACCAAGATAAATAAAAGGTATAGAGTCGGTACATCTAATTCACTGCAAGTTTATGAAATATATTACATAATTAAGAAAGTTATGCATACAGGGGAGCTCGAAATGGTTTTTCCCGTCCTCCAAAACGAAGCTGTCCAGATTCCTTCTTACCACAAAAACCACCTCTTGGTAAAACAAAAAAATCACATGAACTAGACCTCTATAGGCATATGCAAACTGAAGGTAGAAGAATATGAAAACTTAACTGACCTCTATAGGCATCAACTGTTGTCTGTTGTAATCAACAATAACTTTAGAATCATCAATCAAGGAATGGTGAGCTTCCTGCAAACAAGCAACTAATCTAAGCACATCATAGACATGTTATGACTTATGCAGATCATAATTTCACATTGTCCCCTATTTTCTTTTCCTTGGCTTGCCTCGTCTATCCACATTTAAGACATTAAGCATACCATTACGAAATATATTATTCAACCACCTACAATTGATATGCACATGTCTTTTCTCACAAAACTAGCAAGCATAGCCAAATCAATTTAATTTTATGAGAGAAGGACGTGTCTATGAGAACAAACACCAATACCATTATGCTTGAAGCGAAATCTATCAACAATACAAGAATGTAAAATTAGAATTCCCCGCCACATGGACATGCATATACAAACTAGAGAGAGTGGCTAAAAAGTTGGAGCACCTTATATGCACGCTGCACCTTATATGAAAATAAATGCCTATACAAATTCGTGCACCCACCCACCCTAATCTTAATCTGAATGAACCCACAAATTCGTGCACCCACCCTCCCAAAGGCATGCAGGTCTTGCACTGCAACCACCCTAATTCGAAACCCACAGTCCTCAAACCCTCACACATTCGACAAAATACTCAGAAATCAAGTTAATCAACATGAAATTTGACCATAAACACTAAAGAACAAAAACCCAGTGAAAATTAGAAACCCTTACCTGGATTTTGGGACTCGATTGGTCTCAGATTCGCGTCTTCCTGCATCTCTATGTGTGTGGCCGGTTGGATGAGCGCCGTTGAAGTGGACGGAGGATGGGAGGAGTGGCGTGACTCAATGGAGGAGCGGCGTCACTCGAATCGATGGAGGAGCGAGCGGCGGGAGCACGAGCAACGTTCGGGAGATTGAGTGAGAGACTGAGAGAGCTTGTGAGGATAACAAATGACCTAACTAATGGATGGTTGGATTAGATCTTAACCAATCCAACGATCCAAGAAAATTCTAATTATAAATTAAAAAAAAAAAAATAAAAAAAAAAAAATATATAATATTCGGTTCGGTTCGGGATTACCAAACGCTTTCAAAGTTGTGGCCAAATCCCAAACCGAAACTTTGGGGACGGGTTTGGTTTCGGGTACTGAATTTTTCGGGAAATTCGATTCGGGCATTTTTCGGTCAAATTTCGAGAAGGGTTCGGGACAGTTTGGGATTTTTGGGAAAAATTTCCACCCCTACTAACACCAAGGTGCCCTGCCGAAGGGAGACACGCGATGGGCTAAGTAGCAGAGGTCGACGGTGGAGGATTGACGATGGGGAGAAACATTCGGGGGTAAAAAGGGGCTCAAAACCCAGATATAAGACAAGCTCAGGGAGGTTGAGACAAGGCAGGAAGCTAGAGAGTAAAGTAAGGAAAGAACGCAGGGAAATACAGGGTAAGCAGAAGTGAAAAGGGAAAGAAAATAAGGAAAGAAGAGGAGGACCTTGGCGAATGAGAGAAGAAGGATATAGTTGGGAAGCAAATCCCTAGAAAGATAGGGAAGGAAGGAAAAAAAAAATAGAGGGGGTTTGGAGAGAGGAGTGGAGACCAGGGAAGGTTTTTTTTTTTTTTTTTTTTTTTTTTTGGGGAGGGGGGGGTTGGGGAAAGAAAGGGGAAGAGGATGAGGGCTAGAGTGGGGTGGATACTAGGCTGCGTTGACCCCAAGCCGGAGCAAAGGGCCAGGAGGACCTTGCTTAACCTTCTCTTCTATTTATATGATCTGTTGTTTTTTTTTTTCTTTTGAAAGGAAAGCTATCAAACTCATGTAGAGTTACATATGTCTTGGAAGAGGAGTTCCTGAATGAGAGTAGGAGGCTCCTAATCCAAACTAGATTATTGCTACTAGACAAAGCAAACTTAGCAAGATGGTGGGCAACCCCATTACATAAACGTGAGACATGAAGAAACCTCGCCATAGAAAAGGTGGAAGCCAACTGCAACACCTTCTACGCAATCATACCTATAGCCGATGAGTTCGGACAGGTCCCATTAAGCACTGCAATAGCCTTCATGGAATCACTCTCTACCACGTTCTGTTGAAACCTTGTTGTTGTGCCACCTGCAAACCGTACCTCACAACAAATAACTCCAGGAGCGGCCTGGAAACTGCTGCTCCCCTGCCGCCAAGAACCCACCCCTCTAGTGTTGATAGCTAGGAAAATGAAGAGAGAGAACAACAATAAATATATCTGTTTCTTCTTTCCTTAGAAAGTAAAGGGTTAGAACTCCATTAGACATAACTATTTTACATTTAGTTTATAATTTTAATTTCCGATACTAATAGGGAGCTGGTGTGGGGAACTGAGAAGAAATTAAGGTCATATAAAAACATAAATTTGAAAAGAAAAACAACTTAGTAAAAACTAAAAATGAAAATAAATTGTTACGAAGCCCGTTTCTTCGAACTGGTTACTCAGGGCCTGGTAGGGTAAGCCCAGCGGGTTATTTGCTCATCTCTTGAACTGCAAGTCGACTTCCAAGGGGTTTTGATCAGGTTATAAATTACGAAAGGGGAAACTTTATTTAAACCTATCTTTCTACACATAATTTAAATTTTAAATATTAATTGTCTATTTTACCTTATTGCATAATTACTATTAAGTACAAAATGAAATTAATAATAAAACTCAAATTTATCAATAAACCCACCTATTATAATTAAACTCTAGCATCACCCTTTGTTTATCCTACATTCATTCCAGCTAAAACCCTAATAGCTTTGATGGAGAAAACACAAGATTTTCTATTGATGGATGAGGATTTTGAAGTTTTGAATCCTCAAACTATGGTATGACTCGATTTATGGATATTTTATTCGTTTGCTTCTTCTTTGGGTCAAATTTCATACTTTTTATATTATATTGTTTTTTTTTTCTCTGTCGGTGTCTGTCTGTGCACCAAAACACCATTGCAAGGACTTTTGATTAATACTGCAAAGACATATAACTTGATTCTTGGTGCCGATAAAGATTGCCCAACCTCATCAACCTTAACGACTAACTACCTGGTGATATCTATTCATGAGATTTCTTTTTTCTTTTCTTTTTTTTTTTTTTTTTTTTTTGAGATTCTTTTCGAGATGAAAACACAACATAAAAGAAAACTATACTAATACAAGAACCAATATTTTTGTTCTTTCTATTTTTTGACTAATACAAGAATTTTTAGTTTACTTATAACACAAAGCAGCACATTGCAAGGACTCGCAGACTTGCAGACTTGCAGACATCAAAAGGACCTTAATAATCTTTACAACTTAACACTAGTTTTTTTAATTGCAGGTCTTTTTGGTTTTTTAAATTGCAGGATCTTTTTGGTTTTTTAAATCTTAGGGTTATGTTGTCAAATATCTATGCTGCAGCTGGTGATTGGGCCAATGTTGCTAGTGTGAGGTTGCAAATGAGGAGCACCGGAGTCCAGAACCTCCTGGGGCTAGTTCCATCAAGGTGGACAACGAGGTCCATGAATTTACTATTTTTGACAAATTACACCCTAAATCTGACGAAGTATATGGGATGATTGACAGACTTCCTCTAGACTTTAAGCAAATGAATGTGTCATCACAGAGTATCAGCAATGGGATAGGTGGACAGATTGCGAAAGATAGTATTTGTTTGGTCAGCATCAGCTGACTCTAACTTGGCCAGAAACACTTCTGCAATCCTCCTCGTTATTGGAAAAATTCCACGGAGAAACTTCTTATCAATGTTCTTAGATTATAAACTTGCTTACTTGTTGATAAATAGAAGGGGATCAATTGTTTGATTTGTTGCTTATGCGCATGAGCAGAAAGAAAAAAAAAAAAAACCAAATGTAGGTTTAGTAGCAAAAAGAAAAAAAAAAGCAGTCATGGAAATGCTATTGGGAAGAGGGGGTGCAAAGGTTGCCTCTTTGAAAAAAATAAATTCAATTAGAGATGTTATTTTATAAAGGGAATGGTCTAAAGATAACTTTACATTTTGAATTGGGTTTAAGAGGGTAGTTTAGGTAATAAATTTAGGTTTAAAGAGATATTAATTCTTTAATAAAAAAATAATATGGGTGAAGAGAGTAAGTTGAGTGTAGAAAGAGGTTACATGAGTTCATATGTAGAAAGAGGGTACATGAGTTCATATAAAGTTTGTCTCACTTATGAATTTGATGTGACTCATATTATGGGGGTTGAGAGTAGACCTGGCATTGATGTCGTGTTTTTCGTGTTTGTGTAGTTTTCGTGACATACCCGATATCTTAACGAGTCGTGTCGTGTAACACTCGTTAAAGTAAACGGGTAATATGACCGACCTTAAATCGACCCGTTAATATTATCAGGTAATATGACCGGACCTTTTACCCATTAAAGAAAATATATTTTAAATCAATAAGTAAAATCTTAAAAAATGAAATTCGGTGAGTAATAAAGCGTAAACAACAATGGATGATTAAATTTAATTTAACGTTTATGGGTTATTCTGTTGGATTTCGGAGTTGACACCTTCATGAAAGTTGCAAAACTTGTTATCACGAGTGATTGTATATTTTTTTTTATTTACATTTTTCACAACCCTACAATAATTATTTTATTAATTTTGCACTCAAATAAAAAATACTATTCATGAAATTTGGAGGGTTTTAAAAATCTAAACGACCATGTAACCATCATTTAAACGTAGAGGATGCAATCACAAGCATTTATATATGCTTTCATATTTTTCAGACTTGTACATTAATGATTATGAATTTTATTTATTTTAAACTCTAGGTCTGATGTCTGTTTCGTGTTTTATCATGTTCGTGTCATTTTCATGACATACCTGATATCTTAACAGGTCGTGTCGTGTCGTGTAACACCCGTTAAGTAAACGGGTAATATGACCCGACCCGTTATCCGTTAAAAAAATATATTTTAAATTAATAACTAATGAAAATGAAAAACATAATTTGACCCAGAAAATGCAAAACATAATACTAAATTAGTATATGTATACCACATTGTTACATAAATATTACTTCAAAACATAAAAATATCATTTGTCTTTCAAGTATTACATGCCCAAAATAAGAGCATAATGAAAAAACATTAGTACATTACTACAAAATACCAAATGTTCATGGATATGCAAAAATAAAAGGAGTTGCGTTTCATGGTAGGAATATTTCACGTTTTTTACAATAAAACCCTTCAATTTTTATCAATCACCAATTGATATAGTATTGGAACTTTGGCTTGATATATTGTCTTCAAGAGTTATATTGACAATGCTTTCATTAATAGTTTCCACATTAGCACTCTCTTCCACATAAACTAAGCATAAAAAATCAAACATAAAAAATCATTCAAATGTGTTTGGTATTTTTAACTTACTTGATATTTTTATTTTTAATGTGTTTGGTATTTTTAAATTTCTTGATATTTTTATTTTTAATGTGATTTATAATTTTTTAATCTCACTCTTTGCCTATAGTATACTATAAAAATAAATAAATAATAAATAAATAAAACTTAAATTTTTTAAATTTATATAGAAAAATAATACAATAAGACATATTAATATACAATATATACATGTACACTATGACTATTGTATTTTATAGTAAGTTTTTTTAATAGTTTAAAAAATTAAAATCATCAAAAGACTTTTTTTTAACGTGTCAAAACAGGTTACCCGCGTGTCACCCTCATGTAAACCTGTTAAGGACTTGTTATTATTGGGTTCTTATCGTGTGACACGATAACGATCCGATTAGTTATCGAATTGACCTGAAATCTGTTATTTTCGTGTTGTTTACATGTCGTGTTAACAGGCTGTGTAAGAAATTGCCAGGTCTATTGAACTCCCTTAAAAATACTATTCATGAGGGTTTGTATGGTTTTAAAAATTCAAACAATGATGTACGCATCCTCAAAGCGTAAAGTGCGTAGAGGATGCAATAACGAGCGTTTGCATATTTTTTTCATATTTTTCATACTAGTAAATTAATTATTGTAATTTTTTAGTGAGTTTGGTATTTTTAAATTACTTGATATTTTTATTTTTAATGTGCTTTATAATTTTCTAATCTCACTCTTTGCCTATAGTATACTATAAAAATAAATAAATAAATAAAAATTAAATGTTTTAAATTTATATAGAATAAAAATACAATAATACATATTTAACATACAATATAAACATATACATTATGGCTATTTTATTTAATAGTAAGATTTTTTAAATAATGAGGAGTTGAAGAAGTCCATACTGAAGGAGTTATCTGTAAGTTTGTAGTAAATAATGAACAATTATTTTTGTTAAAACGTAATATTTTTTAAATTACTAATTTATTGTTATTGGCATTAATGTAGGTTTATTGGGATGTTGATGAAAGCGATGAGAAGCAAAGAATTTATGTGGATGGGCTTTTCAAGTAGATTTTCCGGTAGTGGAAGTTTGATGTGTTGTGGGAGGGGAGGATTGAAGTTGAGGAGGGTTGTTGGTTTTTTTTTTTTTTTTTTTTTTTAAATTTTGTGGAATTTATATTTAATTTAATTAATAAATTTATCTTATGTGGTTGAGTATTAATATTTACATTAATTATAATTTCTATTTAGGATAGTAAATTAGGTTTGTTAATTAATTTAATGTTTACTTAGGTTTGAGTTTTTGATTTATAATAAAATAAAAATTTACAATACATACAAATAAAACAAAAAAACATAAAAAATATTAAAATAAAAAATATGCACTGCGCGACGATACATGTTTTCGTCCCACAATTTGTTGAAAAGAATAAATTATAAAATAAAAGAAATAAAATAAAAAATGGTAAACTTGTGCGACAAATGACTATTTTTTGTCGCGCAAATTGTATTTACACGACGAAGACTATGTTAGTCACGCAAATTGCATTTGTGTGATGAAGAAATTGTTCGTCGTGCAAAATCATTCATCCAAAAGTGAGCTTTTTATTCTGGATTCAGTCATGTGCAGAGGCAAACTACAAAAAAGTTGCAGATTGTGCCTCTGTACTCATCCCTTGGTTTTTGCTCAATCCGGCATCCGTCATTTCCATTTTCTCTCAATTTCATCATCTAATACTCCCTCCATCTTCTTCTCTAGGTTGATCGAGCTATCTCGGTGTGTTGGTAAGCGTTTTTTTTGTTAGGGTAAAAGTATTAATGTAAATTCATACTAACGCCATTAATTTCATTGTCTATAGGGATATTGTGTGTGATTAGCGATTGGTGGAGAACGATTGAGAAGGTATTTTCTTCGATTTATTTTTTTAAAAATATCAAATTAATTAAATTATGTTGAACATAGTTTGTTATGTTTATATTGTGTTGTGAAATTATATTTATACTATGTTGTTAAATTTGTACGTGACATACAAATATATGTTGTGATGTACGGAGTTAATTGAAATTAACTTTGTACTTGTTTTTTTATTTTTAGTAAAACTTAGTTTCCCGTTCGAGGATTAGTTGGATTTCGCGCATGGATGCGAAAGCATGACTACGGTCCAATTAATTCTTGAATTGTCCCATTATTTGGACAGTTTGGGAATGCAAAGTTATGGCACGTAGTTTATGGCTGAATGATTAGGTTTCGGTTATGGAGATTTCGGTGTCATCTCTGTGCGTTCTTCGGGTGGCACTTAGGTATTTTATATCTATGTCGTACACCAAAAGAAATGTACAGAGATGCTGCCAAAATTCATCCCCGTCGAAATCTAATCTAATGTAGCCGTAAATTACGTGACATGACTATGCATTCCCAAATGGGATAGGGCTCTTACCAGAGGAATAAGGTGACACTATCATTTGTATGAAGTTGTAGTGATTGTTGTATTGTTATTGTGGTTCCAGAAATTATGGATAGGACGTAGACACAGAACCCGAATAGATGCGCGGACGAATACTTGGATGGAATCGAGGATTTTATTGACTTTGCACGTACACACAACCCATGTGCAACTAGAATCCGGTGTCCTTGTAGGAGGTGTAACAACACGTTAAGGAAGACAATTGAAAATGTTCAATTTCATTTAGTAAGGAATGGAATGTTTGAGACATATAATAGTTGGAACCATCATGGGGAACAATTAGACAATGCTTCGTTTTCAAATGCCACAAGAGTGGACAATGTTGAACCTATTGTGGATCCTAATGAACAAGTCATGGATATTATAAATGATGCTTTTCCATTTGCATCGACAAACACCAATTAGGAAGGGGAAGATGATGTGCCTACACCAATGGACAGTGCAGAGTTCAAACAATATGAAAAACTATTAAAAAATGCGCAAAAGGTGTTGAATGGTCTTGGATTGGGTTATGAAAAAATTCACACTTGCAAAAACAATTGTATTTTATTCTACAAAGAGAATAAAGCATTGGATAAATGCCCTGTATGCAATGAGTCGTGGTTCAAAATGGCATCTCAGAGTAGAAAGACTAAGATCCCACAAAATGTCATGCGTTATCTGCCCCTGAAACCTAGGTTGCAGCAATTGTATATGTCGACGCATACTGCCACATATATGAGATGGCATAAGGAAAAATGGGTAGACGACGATGTGATGAGGCATCTTGCAGACGGGGAGGTATGGAAAAAGTTCGATCGAACTTTCCCCGAGTTTGTTGTTGATCCCCGGAATGTTAGATTGGGACTTGCCACTGATAGATTCAATCCGTTCGGGTTCTAAACCAGCACCACAACACTTGGCTGATTTTCGTATTCCTATATAAGCCGTCTTGGAAATGCATGAAAAAATAATACATGACAATGACTCTTTTGATAACTGAGGATCTTGGGAGATCAATTGATGTTTACTTAAGGTTGTTGGTTGATGAGCTAAAGGATTTATGGACAAACAGTGTGCGCACGTATGATAAGTCCATTGGGAAGATGTTCACTTTACGGGCAGCAATTATGTGGACTGTGAATGATTTTCCCGTATATGCAATGGTTTCTAGGTGGAGCACTAAGGGTTATATAGCATGCCCTGTATACAACGATGATGTAACATCTGGTTGGCATGCTGGAAAAGTTTGTTACCTTGGTCATCGTAGATGGTTGCTATGGGATCACGAGTGGTGGGAAAGGATAAAGAGTTCGACAGGAACACAAAGCATTGCCTTAGTGGGTACTATTCTACACATATGAACTAGACGCACAAGCCTATGTTTTTTGAGCTCCCATATTGGTCAAAACTAAAATTGAGAAAAATGTCTTTGACACATTAGTGGGCACTATTCTAGATATCAAGGGCATGACAAAGGTCACGATCAAAGCTCGTCTTGATTTGGAAAAAAATGGGCATATGAAGGGGTTTATAGATGAATAGGGACAGTGATAAAGCCATAAGGGATCTTGCATTTTTCCATGAAACCGAATGACAAAAAGGAGTTTTAAAAGTTTGTATTGTCTGTAAAGTTTCCCATGCTTCTAATATCGCACGTTGCGTGAATGTTGACGGGGTAAATTTGCTGGACTAAAGAGCCATGATTGCCATGTGTTTATGCAACGCCTACTTCTTGTGGGTATTCGACACCTATTGCCAAAAAATGTAGTGAAGCCAATCATGTTGTTGTCCTGATTTTTTTACCAACTGACGGCAAGAACATTGTGAAAGACATACGTTATTCAGTTGCGACATTACATTGTCCAAGTCCTATGCAAGTTTGAGATGATATTCCCTCCAGCTTTCTTCACAAGTATGATCCACGTGATGGTTCACTTGCTCGAAGAGGCATTGCTTGTTGGTCCTGTCAACTATCGCTGAATGTATCCAATAGAAAGGTATATAATCCTTATCATTTGTTTATGCATCATTAGCCCACGCTTACTAATTTGTATCATATTGTTTTATTTTGGCAGGCTTATTGGGGAGCTGGAAAAAAAATGTACGTAACAGGGCGAAGCCCGAAGGATCAATTATAGAAGCTTGGGTTCAATATGAGTCGCTTACTTTATGTGGAATGTATTTAAAAGATGTGGAGATGAATTTCAATCGTCTTCAACACAATAATGATGGGGGTGTGAGAAATGAGAAATTTTCTATTTTTTCCCAAAGCGCACGACCCTTTGGAGATCTTGTACGAGGTGAGTCGTTTTCCAAAAATGACATGGAGGTAGCGCACTGATTCACACTGAACAATTGTGACGAGATAATGGCATACTTAGATGAGCATGAAGAGATGATGAAGCGAGAACATCCAGCATATTTGTATGCCAAGAAACACCGAGAATTGTTTCCACAGTGGTTTCTCGAATATGTAAGTTATAAGTGTTTTGTATTTGACATATATATTATAGTATTTAATTTTCTCAAACTAACATGTATATGTTTTTGTATAATATTAGGTAATAAATTGAAAGCATCGAATTCCCCCACTTACAGTGATCAGTTATATAACTTGGTGTTTGGCCCGATTCAAGCTGAATTGTTCTCGGGTTGCCATGTTAACGGCGTCAAGTTTTTGGGGACTGCACAAGATGACAAGTTGTGTACCCAAAATAGCGGTGTCCATGTCCCTAGTGGAGGCGAAAGTCGCTGACCAACGTTTAGAATCTTCAATGGAAAATGATGCGGAAACACTTCGAGATACAAATCTTATCCAAGAACCGTTTCAGATACAAGGAGTGTCTTCAATCGAAATACCAAACTAGTCAATTACAATTGACCTCGGTGATCTTCCGCGATATGATGTTGCAATGAGCCCGAATGACGATGGTAACGTAGTAATCGAGGAGGAGGATTGGGATACCGAAAATGATGATAGCGACAATAGTGAAGTTATTATAGTTTGGATGATAAATAATGCAATTTATTTGCGACTTGCTATGTAAAACATATTAAATGAATTTTTTTGTAATTTAATTATCTTATGTTATAAATAAATTGGTTTTTATTTGAATAAATATAAATTTTAAAAAATTTACCCAGGTAAATTAAATTTTCAGCTCATTGTGCGACGAACAAAATATTATTCGTCCCGCGAATGGCATTTGCGTGACAATTAATTACTCTTCGTCTCGCAATGAGCTGAAAATTGGGAGCGCACGAAAATAATTTCGGGATTAAACTAAAATCGCAATCACTTTCCCACTTTCCCTTCACCTCTCATCTCTGTAAACTCTCCCTTCTACGACCATCTCCCTTAACTCTTATTTACACTCTCTCTTCCTCCTCCATCACCCCCTCTCTCTTCCTCCTCCGACAACCCTATCTCTTCCTCGTCCGACAGATCTCTACCTCACATGTAAATTTCAATTTACTTAACTTTATTCAAATTAGGAATTATGGTTCTACAATTAGGGTCCTAATGTTTTGAATAATTGGTTTTATTTGATAATTGCTTTGAATTAGGGTTCTAGAACTAGGGTTCTAATCTGTCCAGGAAGAATGGGTTCTAAAATTCACATCTTTTTTTACATTTTCTGTTAGGTTTCCTATAAAATTTAAGGAGATGAGAAAAAGTAGATTCATTTTTTATTTATTTTTAAATGGTAAAGCTAAAGCTCATGCAACCAAAATGCTAAAAACCCAGTTGACCTTTTCCTTTTCAAGAAAATATAAATATGTGATTAACTTTTCAATTTGTTTTTAATGTGCATTTGGTTTAGCTTCTGATGGAATCGCATCATAAAGTAGCAAAATTTCCTATTAAGCTTGTGAGGTTTAAGTTGTGGAGGATACTTGTTATGTTTGTTACAACCTTTCGTTGCCGGTGAATTTACTTTTCCATTTTTGGTAGGATTCATGTTCAAGTTTCTTCATGAGATTCTTTCAATCTTACAGCTATCTTAGGTTGTTCATATTGTATTGTGTAATGCTTCGAGTTTGTTTGAATTTATGGAGTTTTTTTTATACGAGTGGTATTTGGGGGAGGGAAAATCGAACCTAGGATCTCGGGTTCAAGGGTAAATGCTCTTAACCGCTTGAGCTAGGAACCCTGGCATCTGAACCTTTAACTTCGACTATGGTGGCTTGTGGTTTGATTTGAAGCCATATAAATATATGTTCTCTGGTTCATTGATTATATGTGTAGACCAATGAGCATTTTCCCAATTAGGGTTCTAGATTGATTATATGTCCTCTGTGTATAATTGAATGTATGTATGTCATGGCAGTTTTTTGTATATTTTGTAAATCTCTGTTGGTTTCTTATATTGCGTGGAATGCAGATTGCAATAATGCAATATCTGCATGCACATTTGTCAGTTTTTTTTGTTCTCTTTTGTTCGGTTAGTGTTAGAGCTTGTGTTGTCATGTAATAGAGGCTGTTTTTAGGTTTAGTTTTCATCCTAGTAGGAAGAATAGGAAATCTGCTTCAAATTTGATTTAATATTCCTATTAAATTGATTTCTCTTAAGTTGTGTTTTAATTAGGAACTGTGTTATCATTTAGTAATAGTCGTTTACTATGATATATTGGGCTAGCAACTTGTGTTTGTAGTTCTTATGGTTGCTGGCTAGCCTATCTAAATTATCGAACTATCTAGTCCGAAAGATTGTTTCTTTTCTGAATGCTTCACTAGTTTCCTTGCCATTCCGACTTTTGCTATTCCTTTCGGACTAGATAATTTTGTGGTTGCCAATATTTGTTTATAGTACTTTATGCCAAAGTATCAAACTTGTTTACATTATCCTGGTTTTTAATTGTAAGTCACTTAGGTGTGAATCTGACACGATATTAGAACAATTCAAATCTTTATGAAATGATATTACAAGTGGAGAACACAAAGCCTTATTTGACTGATTTTTATGATCTCAAGCTTTAAAGAAAAATAGTTCAAATCCCAAAACCTATATTTGTGGCAGAATAGTAGATCGAAATGGTTGGGATTCTTGAACTTGTCATGTTTACAATTATTAAAACGCCTAAGACTGTTATAGGGTTTGTTTGTACCATACTTGACCAATCCCAAAACTACTGAGCACCAGTCAACGTTATACCGTCAAGGATTCAGAAGAGTTTCCCTCCAACCAGGAGGCCAATCACAGTGCGACACATGTCGACATCAGAAGCCAATCATAGCGCGACACGTGTCAACATTAGAAGCCAATCACAACATGACACGTGTCAATGTCAGAACAAAGCTAGAAACTCTATTCTATAAAAGGAGATCATTCTCCCACAATATTGCCTAATGTCATTTGTACTAAATCATTCACTAGTACTCACTAAAGGAGAGCTTGAACATATGTACTTGTGTAAATGATAGGAACATATTTATGCGACTAAGTTAGCTTGTTCTTGTGCATTTGTGTTGTTATTTCTTAGTTAATTATGTATTTTAAGCTATTTTCGTGTGTTTGTAGGTCATAATAACAAAGTTGGCAAGAAAGTGCATTTTGGAGCATTTTAGAGCATTTTTGAGCCAAGATTGGATAGTGCAAGCATGGAGACATGAGGATGGACGTTTTTGAAGATTTGAAGGCTAGAAATCAGCATGTGTGTGTGCAAGTGTGTTGACCTACAACTCCAAACATCCATCCACTACACCCATTACATCCACTCACCTATATCCATCCACCACCACAAGAGACCATCCATTCACGACTCACACCTTGGTGCCACATATTTGCAAGGAATGAGGATTGCTTGGAGTTGTGCTAGTCATTCAATTTGGATTGCTGGAGCATTCTAGGTGTATTCTACTTTGGTTTTCAATGTTTAATTTCAATTGTTTCTGTTTAATTGCAAGTATGAGGAACTAAACCTCTTTTGGCTAGAGGAGAATTCGAAACCTTGAATATATTTACAATATGAATTGATTTCTTTCAATTGTGATTTGATAAGTTGTGATTGCAATTCAATTATCTATTTTATTCATAACGGATTTGTGTATGTTTATTAAGGATGCATACTTAGTTTTCATGCATGAATTTGATGCTAGGATATAAATAAGTTTCACCTAATCGTTACAAGTTTATATTCATGAGTAGTGAAGGTTGCTTGTCACAATCGCGTTAATTGAATTCTTGGCAAACGTATCATGCATTCATAGTTACAATTGCATCGTCAACGCTTATGATTTTCATGGAACGTAATGATCTTTAATTGTATCTCTATTATGCATTCATATAGGGGACTTTTAGAGAATGATTTGGGTTGTCGCATGCATTCATCCAATTCAATGAGTAAAGGAAAATCTGAGGGTTAATTTGTGCATCACGGTTAATCTGGGGTGTTGAGCATCATAGTTTATTGAAAAGCAATTGGAGATTGATTTGTATGCAAGTGTGTCATGTGTGGAGAAAGACCTTCTAGCTAGCCCATCATCCATCCAAAACAACCAATTTCGTGCAAATCTGTTTAGTTCTAGTTTCTGTTTTGTTTTACTTTATTTTCGTCCAAAACCCAATCCCCTTTTACTTTAGTGTGTCTAATTAGTTAGAATCTGTTTTAGTTTGTGTTTTTAAGTGTTTTGAGTCTATAGAGTCTAGTTAAGTGTTTTTAAGTTTCTTTTTGTAAGTCAGTTTAGTTTAGATTAGCAATCCTTCCTAATCTCCGGTATAGAACGATCCCTACTTATACATATACTACAATTGTCAAAAAGGGTTTAATTTGAGTGCTTAACTTCCAACTCATCAGTAAACCCTTCACAATTAATGAGAACTCCTCTACTCCGTGGTCGTAGCCAATCTGGGTGAACCACGTACATCTTGTGTTTGTTTCCCTGTCTCTATCCATTTACATAATTATCCACACTAGTGACCGGAGCAATCTAGCGAAGGTCACAAACTTAACACTTTCTGTTGTACCAAAGTCCTCACTGATTTTGTGCATTAACATTTGGTGCCGTCTGTGGGAACGACACTTATTCCCACTCTCTTCAGCTTTGTCAAGCTGGTTTCCACCATTCGTACACTCTCTTTTGACCAGGCATCCCTCTCCAACATGGGGAGCGAAGGAAGCCACAACACACAGAATGACACCCCTCTTGCACCTAGTGGGAAGCAACAAAAGAAGGAAGGAAATAGGGTTGCTCTTCAAGCTAAAGTCGAAGAGCTAGAGGCTCAGAGCAACAAGATAGCAATAAAGAATGAAATCCTTCAAGAACAATATAAAAAGCTCTTCGAGATGCTCCACTAAACTGGGCGTACTCAAACACGCGAGCATGTTGCCCCTGTGGACATCAACCATCATCTGGGTGCCCCCAACACGGAGGGTCACCATCATTCGACATGGGTATCTCTGATGAGGAGCGAGATAATCATCAAAACATTGATCAACATGAGACTTCTCTCAACCCACATGCTTCGACCCGAAGCAGGAGAAGTGGAGAAATACACCTCATTGCAGAAGGGTTAGAAGAATCGAAAGCCGTTTATCGTGACTACCGAGACTTCCTAAAGAAACGTCGAGAGAATCCCCTCCAAATAAGCTCGAGACCCAAAGGTTTCTTAAAGACTCGGTCCCCTCCCACGACCCTGGCCAGCTGCCAATCTAGGGAAGGAACGACAGGTCCCAGAGGAACATGAAGGTACAGGGGACTTAGAGGCATTCTGACAGACTCGCCCTAGAAGTCAGTACGGCGAGTCCAAGGAAAAACCACACACTCTTGCTCAAACTTTCCTACTTCCAAGAGGCGATAAAGACTTACGGAATAAAATTCCAGTGGTACGTGATTACACTCAAGACCCCCTTGTCCTACAGCTCATTGAGGAAGTAAACAAGTTGAAGGCCAAACGTCAGGCCGAGATACCTGACTGGAACCAACCCAGACCTGGCCCTCTCACAAGGAGGATCCTCGACACCCCCTTCAAGCGAAGATAAAACAAAAGCTTGGTTTACAACTCTATACTGGAAGGGAGGACCCGATTGAACACCTTAACCACTTTGAGTCCACCATGGCATATCGGATGCATGCCGAGGAAGAGCGATGTCTTATCTTCCCTTCTACCCTCTCTGGCGGAGCTTTAAACTGATATTGTCATCTTCCACCCTAGACAGTAGACTCATTTAAGAAACTAAGGAAACTGTTTGTCTCTCAACACATCTTCCAGAATGATCGCTTATATTCTGCAGATGACTTGTACACTATTCGCCAGAAGCCGGACGAGTCATTACGAGAGTATGCTGGTCGCTTTAACCATGAGTATTCTCGCTACGCTGAGGCAGATGACAAGACCACCTTCAAAGCCTTCATGACAGGCCTACGTGATTGTTTCTTCAAGTACATGATCAATGCCAACACTTGGAAGACTTAATCTGAGGTGATGGCACAGACTTACAACCACGCATTCGCCGAAGCAATGACATACCAAGGGAACCCCCATATGGTTAACCCCTATAAACAAGTAGGAAATGGAAGTCAAGTTCTACCAAGTGAGGAGATCTTGGCCATTCAGACACCCATTACATCATCTTCTGCCTCATTTAGCTACTCTCTAAGTCACCATACGTATTTGTCTCTTGGTAAGAGGAATGATTTTTACTCTCAGCAAACCCATTACAATAAGAGGGATAAAAGTTCGTGTCAAGACAACCAAGGGTGAATGTACCGTCGACTATTATGACTATGGGGCCAAGCCTCACTCTTTCAAAGTGGATGACTAGGTACTTAAGGAAAAGCTGTTATAAGAAGGCATACGCATTGCAAATGTTTTTACCCTCAACCGCTTGAGATCTTTTGTCACACAAGCCATTCGGCAAATATTTAAAGAAGAGGGAATTCAGACAACTTCTTCTGAGTCTTTTGCATTCCTAGCACTGGAACACTTGGTCTACGCTGACCTACCTCTATACTCTAGCTCAGAGTTTCAACATGCGTACTTTGACACAAAGTATGTGATACTAAGTGTTACAACTAACATGGTTGACATAAAAATGATACATTCCAACACATTCATACATAAACATCATACATTCCAACATATTCATACATAAACATCATACATTCCAACACATGCATACATAAGCCAACTGTGCTTCGAAAGGGTTCAACACACTTTGTGTCATTCGACACTTGCTACAATGTGCCTCGACACCTTGCCCTTATTCTCACCAACTAGGTGATGAAGGAACTCACCTTCGTGCCACCAACTAGGTGATGAAATGTACAACCCGTACTCTATTTCATGCCACCAACCAGGTGATGAAATGTACAACTCGTACTCTAATATTATTTGGCAACTTGCCACTCTTATCACCAACCAGGTGAAGAAGGAACTTATCTTCGTGCCACTAACCAGGTGATGAAATGTACAACCGTACTCTAATATTATTTGGCAACTAGCCACTCTTATCACCAACCAGGTGAAGAAGGAACTTACCTTCGTGCCACCAACTAGGTGATGAAATGTAAGGGTGGGTTCGGTTCAAATCGGTTCGGTTTTTTTGCCAAAACCGAAACCAAACCGAAATTTTGGTTCGGTTCGGTTCATTTTTTTTTTCGGTTTTTTCGGTTCGGTTTCGGTTTTTTGTTTTTTTTTTCCAAAAATGAAAAACATTGAAATTTTAAATTTTATCATCTCCAACACAATCATAACATAAGCATTCTAACTAAAATCAAAGACAATGAAAATAAACACTTAAAGTTGAATTAAAATCATCAATCAAGTCTTCCAAAATCCAAACTAACAACCTCACAACACAAAAATCGTACAAATGACTTAGAAAAGTTAAATTGTATGATGTTGTTCAAAGATCAGGGTTGTTTGCTTGTAACTGCATGTTGACAACTTGATTAGTAAAAGTAATGCGTGGGTGGATTTATTTAGTGTGTGTTGGATTCTTTTCCATCACAAATTACGCAAGTAATCTACCCGAAATAAATGTTTATGGATTCTGTTACATGTTATATGAGAGTAGATTTGGAAAAGAAAGTTGGGGCAGAAACAGACAGTGCTATGGAGATGGATGTAGGTACTTCAGGATGAGGTTTGGTTCCGGAACCTTATATGGGGGAGAAATAATAGGTTAGGGTTTAGAGTTTTTATAGGCCTTTTTGTAATATTTTGAGCTTAAAGTTTGGCAACACATTGGGTTTAGCACATTTTAACTTACAAATTGGGTTTAGAAAATAATACCCAAAACAAATAATTAAATAAAAAATTAATTTAATTAATTTGGTTCGGTTCGGTTTGGTTCGGTTTATAGATCACTAAAACTGAAACCGAACCAAAAGAATTCAGTTCGGTTCGGTTTTTTCAATTTCGTTTGGTTTTTCGTTCGGTTGGATTTTTGGTTTTTTTCGGTTTTCGATTTTTTGAACCCACCGCTAATGAAATGTACAACCCGTACTCTAATATTATTTGGCAACTTGCCACTCTTATCACCAACCAGGTGAAGAAGGAACTCATCTTCATGCCACCAACCAGGTGATGAAATGTACAACTCGTACTCTCATTCATGCCATCAACCAGGTGATGAAATGTACAACCCGTACTCTAATATTATTTGGCAACTTGCCACTCTTATCACCAACCAGGTGAAGAAGGAACTTATCTTCGCGCCACTAACCAGGTGATGAAATGTACAACCCGTACTCTAATATTATTTGGCAACTTGCCACTCTTATCACCAACCAGGTGAAGAAGGAACTCATCTTCATGCAACTAACCAGGTGATGAAATGTACAACTCGTGCTCTCCTTCATGCCACCAACCAGGTGAAGAAGGAACTCATCTTCATGCTACCAACCGGGTGAAGAAGGAACTCATCTTCATGCCACCAACCAGGTGATGAAATGTACAACCCGTACTCTCCTTCATGCCACCAACCAAGTGATGAGACGGCCTTTCAAATAGCTCAATTATCGTAGGCTTAGGTTCATAATCACCCTTTAATTAATTAACGCTTTAACTAATTAAACTTGAACGCAACATTGTCATTTGGTTTTTGTATCCATAGAATTGATTTAAATGGAGCTAAATGAAATGAAAATCCAATTCTCATTTAAAGAGACAAAACCATTTTGTTCTCAACCTAATTTGGGCCAAAATGCAACAACCTCAACTTTTTGGGCTATGTTGCAAAACTTAAACTTTTGAGCTCATTTTGTAAAAACACAAAAGTCCACTACTTCATGTAATTACAACTAGAACCCAAAAATTTCAACAAATTCAAAAACTTCATTAAAGGAACAAAACAATTTGTTCTTTAGTGATTTTGGGCCTTTACGTAAAAACGCAAATTTTTTTGTCAAACTACAAATACACAAAAGTACCAAAACTTTATGTAACTGCAAAAAGCCCCAAAAGCACCCCACTTGTAGGGTGGCCGGTTTTGGAGAGAGTGAAGCCTCAAAATTTTGAAAATTTTTCAACAAAGTCATAATGCCATGCAAGTGGAAATGGGTTGGTAGGATATAGGTGTGTAAGAGAAATATCAATTATGTACATAAATTCAAACACTCTATCAACATTTCCATCACCTTTTAAATAAATGTTTTGTTGATAGATAAGTCACACCAACCAATACAAAACAAAGACTTTATGAAATTAACTAAAACTTTGAATCAAAACATCAAACCTTTTGTTCTTGGTAAGAACATCAAGAACAATGAAGAACATCCATGAAAACCCATAAGAGTTCCATGAACATTTTCACTCAATAAAACTCAAATTTTCACTACTCAAAATGGGGTTAACATCCTAGGGTACTTAGGGGTTCCAAAAGTCACTTTAAAACACTTTTAACAAGACAAACATGAACCCAAAAAATCACCCTTTGGATTTGGCCGAAAATCCCCAAAAACATGGCACCAAATTTTAGCTCCAAAATTCATGCTCATATGAACTACATCTACAACATTTGAGATGGCAAATTTTCTAACAAAATTTACATTCAAAGAAGCAAGAATAAAGCTTGTAACAATTACAACATTCAAATCAAAGACTATGAACTACAAAACCCAAAAGGATTCACCAACTACTAGACCTAGGCTCTGATACCACTTGAAGGAAATTTTGTGAAAAACATGTTCATTTGAGCAACATCTATAGCATGCAATTAACAAATTAAAGGCGGAATTATGCTTGCATGCACTCAAAACAAAATATTACCCATGAAATTCAAAGCCTAGTAGTTAGGTGAACCAAGACTCAACTCAAAACAAAGTGAGTTGAGAAATTTATACCTTTGTTGATTCCTCTTTGCATAAGCAAAGGATAATCACCCAAGAGATAGGGCCTTCATTCCTTGCTTCTTAGATCCATGCTTTCTAGGATGAGGATGGTTGAAAAGATTCTCCAAGTTCCCAAATTTGAGAACCTCTAAGTCTCCACACCAAGGAAAGATTGATGAAGAAATGAGTGACCTAGAGGAAGTAAGATTGCTAGCTAAAATCATCTAGGGTGGTCGGCCTCTTAGAGAGAAAAGGGAGAGACATGTTCTCTCCAATTTTCTCAAAAAGGAACCCTAATGAGGAAATAGTTATAAAGTCATATTTATACCTACCTTCATTGGAGTGGCAAACTTGTAATAAGTCCAAAACCCACTCCACTCTCATTATGGCCGGCCATAGGGTTTTATTGGGCTTTTTGGGCCTTTGTGAATTATTAGTCATTAAGTTGTCATACAACTTAAGTCAATGGGCTTGACGTTCGAAGCCCATTGGGCCTTGAGGCCCAAAACTAACCCGTGGTCTTTTAACGAACTTTATTCGTTTGATTAATTAACATATTAATTAATCCTTGCCATAAATAATTAAACCATTTAATTATCCTTACTCATCTCCGTTGTTTCTTCAATCTCTGCCTTACACGGTGCACGATCCATTAGGTTCCTTTTAGCGAGGCAGTGGGCGATTAGAACTCTTTCAAATCGATTGTGAATTGAAACTTACTTTCAATTCTCCCTTTAGTGATTATACACGTTTAGGGCTTCCAAAAACCATGAGTGACACCTAGCAGTATGTCATGGTTACCCAAGCTAATCAGAAGAGGTGGAGAACCTATTCAGTTTAGGATTACAATGCAATACGGTCTTTCTCTAATACAATACTCTTGACCACATTGTTTGGATTGATAGTTTATTCATGTCTACTATCCAATGTGATTCATTTACTTATATGATTACCTTGAATGTGATTTGGAATGACTTCCTAAATCTCATTCATACTCTGGCCAGAGATTCTTAATCATATCATAGAGTATTCTCCCTCAAACGGTTTGAAGGTTAAAGATCCCTTGTTGCGCATTCACTTGTCTCCATGGCTAAGTGGCTTAACCCCAACTATGTCGTGGACACCCTCTGACGGAGTGACTTTGACATAGTCAAAGATCAAGGACCTAACCACAAGACAAATGTGATGCCTCAGGTCAAAGGACTACTTTGCATTATCCCAACCATGAGTTCTCATGTGACATGAGTATGAGAACTCCTAGTTGATCGTGTTCAGTTGACTCATTCGCTATTGAGCACCTACATGCTTGTCTTGGTGTCAATCACACCAATGACTCGGGACCAGTCACTCTCCCTGAGAGAAGACACAACACGTACTGATCTTAACGGACTATCAATGCCCAATTGGCAATCCTATGATCAGGAACGTTTAGGATATGTATACGAAAGAGAATGGTCTCATAAATCCAACTTGTTTAAATTACATTCTCCTAATTACATATTCCTTGGACTTATCGTTTAAGCATATAACATTTATATGAGACGGCTTAAAACAATAATATTTGCCCTTGATATTAAACTAGATTAGTTTAACATGTGAAATGTCCGTAAAGTATCATCATATGATTGGTTTTAGGGCACATTTCCAACACCAGAGATGAGTGGTACAACTTGTACATGTGAATTCCTAGAATTCACAAATAATCAAAAACCCTCAAGCTTTACAACTCAACTAGGGGAGCACTTATGCCTAACAAGAGTTATAGTCACCAACAAAGTCTTATTGCAAGCCAACAACGGCTTCAGTGCATGGTATACGAAGATCAAGCTCTTCAGCCCTCTTGCATCTGCTTCAGACATTTCTCCTCTGTAACAATGCAAACACTACAACTCATAGAAAGCTTCACACACTATTGATCAAGACTGTTCGAAGTAAATTCAATATATATAGTTCATCCAAACCTTCGACTACTACAAGGTGTGGCTTGCATCACAATCTCTTGCTCAATAGTGTGGAAGCAAAATTTGTATACGTTGTCTTTCCCACATTTTCAAATTTCTAGTTTTCCCAAAAAAAAAAGAAAAAAAAAAGAGGGAAATTGGGAAATTCAACAAATTTCTAGTTTCCCAAAAAAAAAAAATAGGGAAATTCAACAAAGCTTCATCAATGGAGGGCAACTACAAATTCTCAAAAGCTTCACACACTCTTGATCAAGATAGTGTGAAGCAAAACCAATTTATGGTGCCAACAAGAGCTTCATTAATGGAGGGCAACTACAACTCCCAAAAGCTTCATACTCTTGATCAAGACAGTGTGAAGCAAAACCAATTTATGGTGCCAACAAAAGCTTCATCAATGGAGGGCAACTACAATTCTTAAAAGCTTCACACACTCTTGATCAAGACAGTGTGAAGCAAAACCAATTTATGGTGCCAACAAAAGCTTCATCAAACAAGTTCAACCACAATTCTCAAAAGCTTCACACTCTCTTGATCAAGACAGTGTGAAGCAAAACCAATTTATGGTGCCAACAAAAGCTTCATCAAAGGAGTTCAACCACAATTCTCAAAAGCTTCACACACTCTTGATCAAGACAGTGTAAAGCAAAACCAATTTATGGTGCCAACTAAAGCTTCATCAATGGAGGGCAAGTATAATTCTCAAAAGCTTCACACACTCTTGATCAAGACAGTGTGAAGCAAAACCAATTTATGGTGCCAACAAAAGCTTCAACATCAAAGCTTCAACACAAAAGCTTCACCTACAAAGCTTCAACACCAAAGCTTCACCTACAAAGCTTCAACTCCAAAGCTTCACCTACAAAAGTTCCAACTCCAAAGCTTCACCTACAAAGTTTCAACACAAAAGCTTCACCTACAAAGCTTCACCTACAAAAGTTTCAACTCCAAAGCTTCGCCTACAAAGCTTCACCTACAAAGCTTCAACACAAAAGCTTCACCTACAAAGCTTCAACTCCAAAGCTTCAACTCCAAAGCTTCACCTGCAAAAGCTTCAACTCAAAAGCTTCACCTACAAAGCTTCAACACAAAAGTTTCACCTACAAAGCTTCAACACCAAAGCTTCAACTACAAATGCCAAAAGCTTCACACACTCTTGATCAAGATAATGTGAAGCAAACTCAATTCATGGTACCCAACAAAGCTTCAACCTCAAAGCTTCACCTACAAAGCTTCAACACCAAAGCTTCACCTATAAAACTTAATATATATATATATATATGTATTTTTTTTTTGGAAATTCGAAAATTCGGAAATTTGAAAATTCGAAAAGAAAAAAAAAGGCCTATGCCTCCTCTTCTTTGGGCCTAACAACTTTCATAACAAATATATATGAAGGAGGAGTTTTGGGCTACCACTTAGAAAGAAAAATGGTGAAGTTTTGTTACTTTGGAAACTTGGCTACTAGTAAGACACCTCTTTCATCAACTCCCTCGACCAGAGACTTGGGGGACTCCTACCATATGCTACTACACCTCGGTACTTGGAAGCTTCACGACTACTCAGTGACTTGGATCTTTCAAGTCTCAAACCGAGAAGTTTTCCTCACTCGGGAAATTAAGGGAGCACTACCTCAACCTACATGCTTCACTCACAAAGCTTCAACATACAAGCTTCAACAAAATAAAAAATTCAAAGAACTTAGTGAAGAAGGCCTTGGTGTATTTAACACAATACATTGAAATGAAGCAAAGCTTATTTATTGATATCTCTGATAAGCTACAAATATATACATATACATGAATCAAAATAAACAAACAAGATGGAGCCTTCACAAAGGTTGCTCAGGAGAAGTCTTAGCAGTTGGCAGAGCCCCAGAAAGAGGAGGCACCGGAGGGTGATCATTCGAAGCCTCAGTACTGGGCAGAACCCCAGAATGAGGAGGCACTAAAGGTTGATCATCTGGAGCTTCATTATGCCGTACGGCCCCAGAAGACGAAGGCAATAAATGCCTTTGGAACAAACCCACAAACCTCTGATGATCAAGTAAAATATGACCATCAGATTCCTGCAGCTGGTCAAGCTTCCTCTTCATGTTTGTAGCATAGTCATATGCGAGCCTGTGCAACTGTTTATTGTCATGCTTAAGCCCTCTGATCTCATGTTTGAAACTTATCACTTCAGCCGCCAATGATTCAATTTGGCGGGTTCGAGCAAATAAGCGTTGGGCCATATTAGACACAGAACCTGCATACTGAACACTGAGAGCTAAAGAATCCTTAACAGCCAACTCATCAGACCGTTTGGAAAGTAGTATGTTATCTTTGGGAGTGAGAAGGTTTCTGGCCACCACCACAGCGGTCATATCATTCTTCATCACAGAGTCCCCAACGGTAAGATGACCAATAAGGGATAAGAAGGTTGGGCGCCATATATTGTCTTGAGGAGACATGGTTGCCTCTTCACCAAAGTTCAAGTCAAAATGGCGGTCGAATGGGCCAGACATTTTCAAAAATGATGAAGGAGAAACGAGGTCTAATAAATCTCTGAAGTACAAAAATAAAGGGAAAATTCCTACAAGTAATAACTCTCTGAACGTACTTCTTATACACAATTGGTGCCCTTATAAAAGAAAGGGCAGTAGGGCCATTTGTTCAAAAATCGAAGAGGCACCACTCTCAGGATTTTGAGAAGCGGATTTTCCGGAGTAAAATATGTCGACAATCTCCACACGCAACATCAGCTTCTCAGGTACCACAGATAACTTTGCCAAAGATCTCTGACAAAGTTTAGACACATAAATTTATCTCTAACAAAGTTTAGACACATAAATTTTGAAGGTCCAGCTACCCTACCATTACCCACAAGAGTAAAGGAACAGCACCACTACTTGATAACTGGAAAGTCCCTATGTGTGTCAACCTTTGTACTCCGTGGCAAGGCAGACTGGCAAAAATGCCCAACCTTTACTCACATCAAGAAAACACTCCTAACAGGATTGCTTTCTCAAAAATTGAAGAGGCACCGCTTTCCGAATCTCAAGAGCCAGACTCTCACCAGGATTGCTTTCTCAAAAGTCGAAGAGGCACCGCTATCCAGACTCCCACCAGGATTGCTTTCTCAAAAATCGAAGAGACGCCGCTATCTGAATCTCGAAAGCCAGACTCACAATAGGATTGCTTTCTCAAATATCGAAGAGGCACCGCTCTCTAAATCTTGAGAGCCAGATCCCCAACGTGATTACTTGTTCGAAAACCGAAGAGGCACCGCTCTCCGAACTTCGAGAGCCAGATTTCCTTGGATAAAATTTATCTGCAATCTTCACACTCAACATTAGCTTTCCAGATACCACATACCACTTTTTCAAAATGCTCTGACAAAGTTAAAACATGTGAATCTTGCAGCTCCCACTACATTGCTATGACCGAGAAGGGTAAAGGAACAGCGTTACTACTCGCTGTTGGGACAATTCCTATATATGTCGACCTCCATCATCCACAGCCAGGCAAACCTGCAAATAAAAAAAATGCTCAACTTTTCTTCACATCAGATAGGGAACTCTCAGCAGAGTCTCTCGAAATACTTAGCTTATTTTCCCCCCTATAATACCTCTGTAAACAAGCTACACCAGAGCAAGAGTATCTCATATCATCAGGGTTAAAAGCAAGAGTATCCCATATCATGGTTTTTCCCTGTTTTTTCCTTTGGCATTGCTCTTACCTGTAAGACAAGGAGAAAGAAAGCAATCAGTCGGAACCTGAAATCAAACTTCCGATTTGGAACTGATTGCCTGGAACCTTTGCCTGGTTGCTCACCTAGCATTGCTCTCGAGTACTCATCCTCAACTGTTGTCAAGGTCACAAATTTTTTCGACAAATACCTCAGAACAGTTTATACAATGTTGGTTGTTTACACTGAAGCTGCCAAGCATGGATGAGTCGCTGAGAAGTAGTACTCTGAATGACCATTCAAATGCAAAGGTTGCGCACCACTTCTGCGATGCAAAAGATTGAAGCAGAAGGTTCAACGATGAGCTAGAATAGATCACTATAACACGACGCCCCCTGCAGAACCGCATAATCCAGATGGAAGAGTCTAAGTCAAATCCAACCTAGACATCGTTGCCCTATCCGAATAGCTCGAGAAGCTTCAACAACCTTTCGCTGACACTGTCGCCAAAGAGCAAAGCCTTACCATGCCACATCCAGTACTTTGTTAACATCAAAAGTATCCCATAACATCAGGGTCGAACGTACTCTAGATTTAATGGACTTATTTTGACCCTCAAATTCTTGAGTCGGCCTTATAATCTGGAGGAAACCAGAAAACCCTTCAGCCCAGTTCAAGAATAAGCCTGTGGAAAGTTACTTCTTCAAAAGCAAAAGTATCTCATATCATCTCTTATCCTTTTTCTTCTCTTTATCCTTTTTGCTGCCTGCAAGATAGGGAGAATGAGAACAATAAGCTGGAACTCAAAATCAAACTTCTAATATGGGACTGATTGCTTGGAACTCTGATTGCTTACCTTGTCTGTCACCTTTTTCGGCAGATCTCCTAGCTTGGCGACTTGGGGGACTCCTACTACATGGTTTGTATCGCGCTTGACCAAGCCTGAAACTACAAGTAAGTTTCAAGTGAAATTGATACATTACCTTGTGCATCTCCACAGGTTAAAGATACCACCCCTAGATGGAGGAAAAGTACTTCCAGAGAAGATGACACATCTACATATGAGACAGATAAGGCAAGTGAAAACGATACCACACTTCGGTACTTAGAAGTTTTGTGATTACTCAGCGGCTTGGATCTTGCAAGTCCCCAACCGATGAGCTTCCCTCACTCAGGAACTTAGAGGTACACTGTTTGTACCATACTTGACCAATCCCAAAACTACTAAGTAACGGTCAACGTTATACCGTCAATGACCCAGAAGAGTTTCCCTCCAACCAGGAGGCCAATCACAGTGCGACATATGTCGACATCAGAAGCCAATCATAGCGCGACATGTGTCAACATCAGAAGCCAATCACAACACGACACGTGTTAATGTCAGAACAAAGCTAGAAACTCTCTTCTGTAAAAGGAGATCATTCTCCCACAATATTGCCTAATGTCATTTGTATATAAATCATTCACTAGTACTCACTAAATGAGAGCTTGAACCTATGTACTTGTGTAAACCCTTCACAATTAATGAGAACTCCTCTACTCCGTAGACGTAGCCAATCTGGGTTAACCACGTACATCTTGTGTTTGCTTCCCTGTCTCTATCCATTTACATACTTATCCACACTAGTGACCGGAGCAATCTACCGAAGGTCACAAACTTGACATTTTCTGTTGTACCAAAGTCCTCACTATTTTTTGCATCAACATGGTTCATGATTTCCAATGCTCAAAACATGGATTAGTGGTTCAACTTTGCCTCAGTTAACAACATAATTGATATTTTTAACAACTTAAGTTTTTATCTTCATAAAGTTGGTTTGTTGAATTTGTATTTGGGAATCCCTGTGTTAGTTTTCATTTGGTCAAATTGGGGATAAAAGATTTTTGCCGTATTTTTTGGGTGGGTTTTGAAGCTGCATTCTTTTGTTTGGATATGCCTGGAAATTTTCCGTATTATGTCCTTGTTTTGTTGTAGTTTATGTGTTGGCACATGACATATTTTGCTTTCCTTGCTGGTTTTGGGTGTACTGATTCTACTTTGTACAATTGTTTTCCTTCACAAAAGACTCACCAATTATTGTACCTTGTTCCATCAATTATATCCTTCAACATGTATCAACTAGGAAACAATGGATGCCAATTTTCTATTTACCTTATAATATGTCTGGTGTACTAGAATTTCATCACAATTCAACTCTAGGGTGATGATCTGCTGTCAAACTTGAGTGCTGTTTTGATTCTAAATGTGATTTGTTTTATTTTTCTTGAATTTCAAATACTTGGAAAATGATTGTCGGTGTTCATGTTTTAGACTTGTGTTTTATTATGAGTTAAGGAGTTGGTGCTTTGTCAAGGTCAAGTAATATGAGAAATATGTTTGTACTGCCAACTATGGTTTGCAATTTATATGTAAATGTAA
Source organism: Malus fusca (assembly GCA_035220775.1). Lineage (NCBI taxonomy): Eukaryota > Viridiplantae > Streptophyta > Magnoliopsida > Rosales > Rosaceae > Malus > Malus fusca. The sequence goes on along the minus strand of CM069073.1, from coordinate 45,984,640 downwards.
TATATAGAATAAGCACTGGATTTGGCACATTGACTTCAATGAATAGGTACTGATTTTTTTCCTAATTGTGCAGATGTTGCAGCTTATTAAAAGCCGTAAGGCGGTGACGACTGCACCCCGTCCAATTCCTTTGTCTTCTATTTTAGTTGCCACTACTCCAGCAGATATGGAGCCTAGACCGGTTAATCCTGTTGATGTGGTTGATGCAGTTGATGCAAGTGCTCCCCAGTCCTCCCAAGTGCCCACGTCATCAACCTCTTCAGTTGTGCTACCAGCTGTTAGCGCCAGACGTGGTCACCGCCACCCCTACATGCCAGACTTGATCACAACCGCCCCCGCATGCCCGACTCGACATCGGCATCCACTATTGATGCCTCGGGGTCCCAACCAGGTAAACATGTGATAAATGCAATAACTGCTCGAATAAGTCTCTTATGCTAAATTTTGTCAATATTTATATGGCTATTTGTTGGAGCATGAATGCCAATGGTCGATTTACTGTCAAACCTACGAATTGAATTCAAAATAATGTAGCAACAAATAACTTAAAAACTGAGTTGCTAAATAGAATATGGATGTTAAATGTTCATCATCCGATTAAAATTTTAAGTTGGCTTTTGATTCTGGATAGGTTAGAAACTAGATATAAACTATGTAATATTTCATTTGGCATCCACTACTGAAGCATTTAACTATTGTGATTGTTGTTAGACATCATATATTATTCATTACAATGTCTAGGGTTTGGGAATTGTTACAATTTTAGGGGAGGTTGTGCTGGAATTTCGATTTTATTTGTTGTGTTTGAATGTTTTTTTATTTTTTTGCAGCAAAGAAAAATACATGGGGACCTTGTCGCCAGTTGAAGACAGCAAAGGTCACCCGGGTGACCAACGGATGTATCACGATTGGATACAACGACCGGCATCAGGCTGCACCAACGGTGGAGAAGCATAGCGCATTGGCCCACGACATCGGTCACGTCGTTTGGACCTATTGCCCTATGTAATGGAAGTCTTGAAAGCCGATGCAGGACGAGGTGAGGACGAAGGTGCGCACATAGTTGTCGGTAAGTATCCTACCTTTTAATATTTTTTTCCCTCAAATTTTATATATTTATATTACTTAATGTATGTAATTAATTTGTTACATTGCAAATGAACTACAATTTTGACCACATCAATGACGATATGTTGGCGTACGTCAACAGGCTCTTCGCTGAACGGTACAAGCAGTGGAATAGCGACCTGCACCAATATTTTGAGACATTTGATGATCCGCAAGTCTCTCTTGAGCAGGGTTGCAAGTATTATACGTTTCTTACTAATGTTTATTGATTTTTTTATATTTCATTTAAATTAGAACTAATACATTTGTTTTTTGTATAACAGAAGAAGGCGAACGCCAAAAGAGCAATCGAGAGAAGAAGACTCTTCTCCATCATTCCGGTTCGAGGCCCTTCTCATATAGGATGAAGGCTCGACGGTAGGTAATAATAAAGTTTTTCATATTCAATTTTTAATATGTCAATAATATTAATTATTTTTTTTCGTACTAACAATTTTCGTATCTTGTTCTATTCAGAGGGTTCAAAATTCCCGAAGATCGATGTCTTCAACAATGTTTATATTCGATGCATGGATGAGTTGGCCGAGTCACTTCATGTATGTATTCTTCAATTGTAATTACTATCTTACACATTCAAGTATCATGGTTATTATTTGAATGTTATTATTAATATTTTCATGTTATATTACACAGGCAACGATGATGGAAAAGAGGTAGTTGGTTCTTCAGGAGTCCGCCTTCCAGCTTCCTCCCGAGACTCCACTTGAGTCTGTGGATCCCCCAGAGGATGTGGGGTTTCAGATCCTTACAGAGACCTTGGATCAGACTCTCGGGTGGAGGCCAGGAAGGTATTGTAAAAGGATGGGGAATGCCCGGCGGGGAGAACCTAGAGCCTTTTCATGATCGCAATCAAAGAGCAAGGTAACAGCTTTGACAGCAAAGGTGGCCGACCTTCGGACTGAGTTGGCCTCGTATAAGAGCCAGATGTCATAGATTGTTCAGGCCCTCAATCAGTCCGGCATTCGTCTCCCGGATCTTCATCCGTCGTCGACATCCTAGCCCCTCCAACCCGAGCATGCCCACAACTCTGCCCCTTCGACCTCTAAGCCCGTCCCCAACCTCGAGACCTTCCAGCTGCCTCCGAATGATGACCCCGTTGATTATGCCGCATTATTTTCTTAGTTTTGTACTCCTTTACTTTTTAAACATTTTCCTTATACACACATTTAAATAAATTATTTTTCTCTTCATTACATTTTTTAATTGCAATTTAATTTTATCACAAAATTAAAAAAACATAACAAAAATTAAATTAAAAAGAATATATTTTTATTTTTGTGCGATGAATATCTTTGTCTCGCAATATTATAGCGAGTTTCGAGAGACGAATACTAGTCGTCCCACGTTTTTATCCTGTTGTGTGACGAAAACACTCGTTCCTATAAATTTTGTGCGATGAAGGCTAAACCGTCGTGCCGTGTTTTTACGACCAATGCTATTGTTCGTTGTGCAAATTCTTTCTTCACGATCTTTGCTCGACGGATTATGCGCGACGAAATTTCCGTCGCTCATACATTTGGGCGACAGAATGACACTTTGCGCAACCAACTTTTGTTCGTCGCGCAAATAGTTAAACGTAGTAGTGTTCATACCCACATGAGTGCGTGAGTAGATCCATCGACAGAAAGTAGAAGTAGCTATCATGCTAATGAGCACTAAAATTGAGCCATATGTGCATCGTGATAATATCGTATTGATAGGGTTGTGTAAAATACAACTCCTTTCATTAGCGGCCACGCCACGACCACAGCTTGAAAAATTACCACCAGCGCAATGGGAATTATCCAGAGGGTCAGGTGGGTCTACCATCATAAGGGTTTGATTGGAATTGTAAAAAGAAGAATCATTATGTTGAAGAATTTAGAGACGAAGATTTTACTTTGAGGAATTGAGCTTAGAGTTGCTTTTCAGGTTTTTATTGGTCAAATGTGAGAATCCAGTAATCATGATCAATACCACAGAGTGTGTTCAAAACTAACTCCTTGTCAAAGATATATGGTTGATTGAGCGGAGTTTATCATCGATGTACCGGATATGTTGGAGATACGCATCAACAAAGAGACTGCCACAAATTCTCTGTGACGCACTAAAATTCGTCATATAAAAATAGAGTGTGAAGATTTTTGTAAGTTGGTTAAAATTATGTGCTCTTTGTCTATACGATTCTCTAACATTTGCTTGACGAGTCATTCATTTTCATTTTTTATGTGATGACTAACTTGTCACATAAATATTTTCTTTTTAGTCCAAGTCACATAAATCTTTTTAGAAAACTTATAAGATCCAAAGCATAAAATATTGACACGTTACTAAAATCTAAATGTGACAACATTGTTGGAAGAATAAAGGAAAGTATTTTAGAAATTTGATTTAATTAGGGATTTAATTCGATTGGTCTAGGTTCCAGTATTTGAGTATTTGTGAGATTATTAGAAAATTTAAATTTACAACAAACTCTTTATTTCAACTTGGTAACAAAGAAGATTTCCATCCTAGTTGAGCTTTGTTGTGAGTGCTTTTCTCTGTTTGTGCACCCACTGACTATGATTGTCTACAGTTGTTAGAAGAAAAAGTATTGCCTCTGTTTTCCGCTGCTGTGAAATAAGAAAAGAAAAAATTGGATGAGAAACAGAATTTTTTTTTTTTTTTAAAGGTCTTTATTTATGGATCTTTGACAAAGATTGAATCTTTTCTTGTCGGGTTTTGGTTCTACACTCAGTTTGTTTACGTCCTCTTGGTGTTATTCCCTCCTTACTATGTGGCCCCGATTGATAAAAGCCTTGCAAACCTAGCGATAGCAGAAGATAAGTCTTGGTAGGCGTGTTTTCTCCACCATGAAGTTTTATAATTCTATCTTAGTTTTCAATTTATTTTTATACTTTTTATCATGTTTTTTGGAATAAGAAAGGCAAATAAAAAAAAAGAAAGAGAAAGCAAAAAGGGATTTGGTTGCTGCACTTTCGAAAAAGTTGACGTTAGTTGTAGCATGACAAAAAAAGATTTGATTGCTGGGCTTTCAGAAAGGTTCGCGTTAGTGCCAACATAACAAGAGTTTATTGATGGGGTTTTCAAAAAGGTTTGCCTTAGTTTCAGAGAAATTGTGGAATTGTATATTTCATTAATGTAAATATTGAGATACATGGAGATCGATTTATACAGAAGCTATAAGTTATATTAGGTAAACAGAGTCTACAATCAAGCTAATTGTATTTACATCCTACAATTGCTCTAGCCCAAGAGTTGACCAATCACCAAATGCTAGAATAGCTCACAATCAGATCATGGGATTTTCTTTCCTTTAACACTCCCCCTCAAGTTGGAGTGTGGATGTCGATGACACCCAACTTGCCTACATGCGAATGGAAAACAGGCACGCGTAGTGGTTTAGTAAACAAGTCAGCGACTTGTTCCCCTGTTCGAACATAGGCAGTCTTGATTTCTCCTTTTTGAATTCGTTCACGGACAGTGTGACAATCGATCTCAATGTGCTTTGTACGCTCGTGGTACACAGGATTTGCAGCAATGTATAAGGCTGCTTGATTGTCACAAAATAACTTTGCTGGTTGGGGATGCTTAACATGTAAATCCTCCAACAAATACCGCAACCAGCTTAATTCACAAGTGGTTGTAGCCATCGATCGATACTCTGCTTCTGCGGATGAGCGAGCCACCGTGACTTGCTTCTTACTCTTCCAGGACACTAGTGATTTACCAAGAAAGATACAATAACCGGTCACTGATCGACGCGTAGTGGGACAACGAGCCCAATCTGCGTCACAATAACCAGTTAATTGTAAGTTGCTTTGTGAAGAAAACATCAAACCTTGTCCAGGAGCCTCTTTGAGATATCGAAGAAGTCGATATGCTGCATCAAGGTGGTGTCGTTGAGGATCTTGCATAAACTGGCTCAAGGTGTTGACGGTATATGCAATTTCTGGCCTCGTGATTGTTAGATAAATTAATTTTCCAACCAAGCGTCTATATCGAGCAGGTTCATGAAGTGAAGCACTACCTGTGGGTGTTAACACCAACTCAGGTTCAATGGGGACCTTCGCAGGCTTAGCACCAAGCAATCCAGCCTCCTCCAATATGTCTAGTGTATATTTTCTTTGGCAAATCGTGACTCCGGCTTTCGAACGCGCAACCTTAACTCCAAGAAAATATTTCAAGGGTCCGAGATCTTTAATTCGAAATCGACTGCTGAGAAATGCCTTCAGGTTGTTGATTTCAGCCTCATTGTTTCCTGTAATGACCATATCATCAACATATAACAGCACAATAGTGAGAGAATTGCCCTTGACTTGAGTGAACAAAGAGTAATCTGCCTTAGATTGACAAAAACCAATGTCACATATAGCTGTGGAGAATTCACGAAACCAACTTCTCGATGCCTGTTTGAGACCATATAAGGATTTGTGGAGTCGACACACGACATTCTCCCCCGGTCGACCAAAACCCGGAGGTGGCATCATATATACCTCATTCTGAAGTTCGCCATGTAAGAAGGCGTTTTGGACGTCCATTTGATGTAAAGGCCAGTGTCGAACAGCAGCCACAGTTAATAAGCAGCGCACAGTGATAAGTTTAGCGACCGGTGCGAAAGTCTCTTTGTAGTTGATGCCTTCGCGTTGGGTGAAGCCCTTGGCGACAAGCCGGGCCTTGTAACGCTCCAAGGTTCCATCGGAGTGGTACTTGAGTTTGAAAACCCATTTGCAGCCAATGGGACGTTGTCCAGGCGGAAGAGGGACAAACTCCAAGTTTTGTTGTTCTCGAGAGCAATAATTTCAGCTTGCATTGCCGCAACCCACTGAGGATCTTGACAGGCATGTTCATAAGTATTTGGCTCCACTAGATGGGAAATGTGAGAAACAACTTGTCGATATCCAGGAGATAAACATGAATAAGAGACGTACTGATGTAAAGGATACCGAGTGCTAGACATGGAGCGAGAGGAAGCCGGGGGCGTGAGCAAGACGGAATGATGAGCCACATAGTCTTTGAAATGAGCGGGTGGGTGTGTGGAGCGATTAGAGTGACGGAGAGGTGGTGGGGGGTGGGTCGGTGTGGGCACAGTGTCAGAAGGTAGGTCGGTGGCAGCAGGAACAGATAAGGGATCAGGATTTGCTGGAAGGCTAAGGGTAATGGGAATCTGGGCAGTGGGGGTAGCAGGTAAAGGGATGGGATTTGTGGTGTCAGATGGGCCATGGTTTGTATGGGGGTCAGATGGGCCATTGGTTGCATGTGGGCCGTGGGATTCATGTGCATTAGGAATGATGGGTTCATTTGGGTAATGTGGTGAATAAAGGATTGGTAAAATGGGAAAATCATTTTGGTCCGTGGGTGGTGAAGTGGTATAAGGGAAAATGTGTTCATGGAATGTAACGTCGCGGGACACGAAAAATTTCTGGGTGGCTAGATCATATACTGTATAACCCTTGTGGTTAAGAGGGTATCCAATGAAAACACAACGTCTAGCACGAATGTCGAATTTGTGGGTGGGTGTGAGGTTGGTGGCGTAACAAAGGCATCCAAAAACTCGCAAGTGCTCATAAGGGGGTGGTTTGCCATGTAAAATCTCGTGGGGAGACTTGTGAGAGAGCAAGGGTGTAGGTAGGCGATTTATGAGATAACAAGCGGTTTGAATACTTTCCCCCCAAAATTTTAAAGGTAAGTTGGCCTGAAAACGGAGAGCACGACCTACATTTAAAAGATGCCTATGTTTACGTTCGACTACCCCATTTTGTTGTGGTGTGTAAGGACAAGAATGTTGTAAAATAGTGCCACAAGAGTCTAGGTAAGAACGCATGGAAAGGAATTCACCACCATTATCGGCACGAAGAGCCTTAATGTTAATGTGGAACTGAGTTTTCACCCAAGAAAAAAATGATTTCAATAACATTTGTGTGTCTGACTTAAAATTCATAAGATGTACCCACGTCAAACGAGTGAAATCATCCACAATAGTAAGGAAATAGCGTGCCCCGGAATATGTTTGAATTTTGTGAGGTCCCCAAATGTCGCAATGAATTAAATCAAACGGTGCAGTAGATTTAATAGTACTAGTAGAAAAAGGTAATCGAGTTTGTTTGGCTAAAGGACAAACTTCACAAAGGTGTTTGGAATCAAACATTATTTCAGTATTATTCTTAGCTAGCGAGAGTAAGGGTGCGGATGAGGGATGCCCGAGGCGCCGATGCCACAGACTTGTGGTGTGGGTAATATGGTTGGCGAGGTGAGGATTTTGACTTGGTGTAAGGTAGTATAGCCCATCAAAATGCTTGCCCAGGCCAATCATCCTCTTCGTATCCATGTCCTGCACAACACAAAAATCGGGATAAAATGTCACTATACACCGCAAAGCTCTTGTCAACTTACTAACAGACAACAAATTGACGCGGAACTTTGGTACATAAAGATTATTGAGCCAATATTTTGTATTTCTGCTTGCCCCCCATTTGGTAAACCAACAAAGTCATGCTGAGTAGCAACGATGTTGTGAGTTGGTGGTGAATGAGATATATGGTCGGTAGCTCCGCTATCAACAATCCAATATAAAGTTGAGTGTGCGTCCTTTTGTGCTATATTGCATGTGGGTGAGAAAATACCTTTCGCATTTGCGAGTGGTTGACCATTACCGTTGCGGAGCATCGCAATTATCTGATTATATTCCTCGGTAGTGAAAGTTGGACCGTTGGAAGTGGTTGGTTTGGTGGTCGCAGCAGGCTTGGTGATCTCGGCATTATGGGCTGCTGCTTTCCTGTTCTTAGGCTTCACATTTTTGCCATGCCACTTGTGGCCCATTGGAAACCCAATGATGTAATAGCATCTGTCCACCAAGTGCCCATCTCCATCACAGTAAGTGCACTTAAGTGATTTGCGTGAGAATGAACCTGCAGAAGGACTAGGAAACCTGTCATTAGATGATGACGGCGCTGGAAGGCGCTGAACTTGCATTGCATGAGAACTCGTCCCCAATTCACGACGGCTTGCCACATCCATTTGTCGTTCGTGTTGGAGAATTAAGCCATGAACTCGGCGTGTATCCGGAAGTGGACTCATCATCAAAATCGAGCCTCGTACGACTGAGTAAGAGTCGTTCAATCCCATTAGGAATTGCATAACTCTTTCCTTCTCTTCTCGCTCAGCAAGCCCTTTCAAACCTTCACAAGTGCAGGTGAATGGGTCATGGTAGGACGCTAACTCGTCCCATAATGCTTTCATCTTGGTGTAATAGGCAGAAACAGTGAGCTGCCCTTGGCGGTTCTCGACAATTTCTTGTCGAATTTGATAGATTCTTGAGTCGCTGCTTTGTGAGAATTTGTCCCTCAGATCGTTCCAAACTGCAACTGCGGTTTCAGTGTACATGATGTTGCCTGCTATGTCTGAGTGGACTGAGTTTACAATCCACAGTGTGACCATGTCGTTAGATCTCTTCCAGGCTGCATGTTTCGCGTCTGAGGGTGCTGGAGCCTTAATGGTTCCATCGATAAATCTGATCTTGTTCTTTGCGCTAAGACCCATGCGCATAGCACGGCTCCATTGTCCGTAATTGTTTCCGTCAAGTGTTTTGGAAACTAGGATCAGTCCCAGATGATCCGAGTGGTGTAAGGTATACGGGTCTGAGAACTCCATGGAATTCTCGGCTGATTTGATTTCAGGTTTGGTTGGTTCTGCCATTGTGGTGGCTATGGTGTTTGAGGAAAGCTTATTGTGGCGGAAGCGTAATAGAGTCACCAAGATCGGTGCTCTGATGTCAAGAGAAATTGTGGAATTGTATATTTCATTAATGTAAATATTGAGATACATGGAGATCGATTTATACAGAAGCTATAAGTTATATTAGGTAAACAGAGTCTACAATCAAGCTAATTGTATTTACATCCTACAATTGCTCTAGCGCAAGAGTTGACCAATCACCAAATGCTAGAATAGCTCACAATCAGATCATGGGATTTTCTTTCCTTTAACAGTTTCACATGCTAAGAGATTTTGTTTCACATGCTAAGAGATTTTGTTGGGGTATCCAAAAGCGTCGTTCGCTCTTGTTAGAAGATTGGCGTTAGTTCTAATTAAATGTTCGAAAAGAGACTTTAGTTCTAGCAAATTATAATTTGTTGTTCTTTCAAAAAGATTGGCGTTAGTTTTAACATTTTGACAAAGGATTTCCTACACAAATGGCTCTCTAAAATGCGTGATCCCACTTGAGGGGTGGTTGAACTTACATAGATTTGATTTCCTTCAACTCATGATTCCGAATCAATAGTTGGGAGTGTTGGAATATAAAAAGGAGGAATTTGATTTGATTTGGTATAAGTTTTTTGTCGGATGGACAAAAGTTTAACTTGATTTATTATTGCAGCTTCATTGTAATTTCATAAAAACCATATTATGGAAAAGAATAAAGTATTTGAGATTGTGATTTATTAGATAATTCTAAAGTTTACTAGAAACCTTTTTATTTTCAATTGAAATTTCACTCGTTGTCGCATATAATATCTCAGGGTGACGAATCAAGTTGTCACTTTGGGCCGATATACAAACATAACTCAAATGAAATTCTGTATTCTTCTCTCAGCTTAGCACCCATTCACGGATTCACAGATTCTTAATCTCTTACTCTCGTCGCTGACTCTCGCAGTGCTCTCCATCTCTTAGACCTACTCCAATCCTTGGAGTAAAACTTAAATTTTAGGTTCTAAACTTATCCCAAGTTGCTCTAACCCTTGGGGCAAATATGAGTTAAAACTCAAAACTCATTTCTGGAGGAAATTTAGCCAGGATTCTCCCTTGGCTAGTGGGGCTCCCCACCATATATGTGTATTTTTTTTAGTTTTATATTTATAAATTCATTGAAACCAACAGCTAAGATATAATATGATCAAATCCAACGGTAAAAAAAAGATCTAACAGTCCAAATTTAAATCCAACGGCTAAAGTAATTAAAAAAATTATTTTATGTGTTTCATATTCTTTCATAGTGTTCCACGAGTTTCATGGTGTTGATTTTGTGATTTTTAATACTTAGCCGAATCTAAATATTTTTAGGTTAAAATGTTCATAAAATTAAATTATGATAGACTACATAATTTTTTGTTTAAAAAAAAGTTACTTTAAGAAAAAAAATTATCCTAAATTCATTCTTTAATAATCTTGAGGTAAAAATTTAACTCAAAATGGTTGAAGGAGAAAAAATATTTTTGGGTTAAAACCTAAATTTTTTAATTTTAAGTTTTAACCCAAAGTTGGAGGCGGTCTTACCAAACCTAGTGACTCGGTCAGGGCCCATCTCTCTCCCTCTCTGATTCCAGACATCCGAGGTGGTATCATACCCAATAGAAAGAGTAAGAAAGGGCTTAGAGATAACACTGGTGATATAAAATTATAAATAATAACCAATAGGTTTTGTTGAATCCAATGAAAATAGTCAGGATTGGGAATTTGGCGAAGAGGTTCGTTTTCTTTGGCTTATGTTTAGGTCGGCAATTTTAGATGGTGGGAGACGTGAGAGCCATCCACAAATTTTCAGAGATGATGGCCGATAAGAAAGGGCTTCATACGAAGTCATGAGAGGTAATTGATTCAGTGAGTTCGAAAAAGTGGGTGGCGTTGGAGCTAAAGAGGGATGAGGAAGCCAAGAGAAGAGACAAGATACCCTAGAGAGCAAAGGGAGAGGGATGGTTTGAGGGTGGACAAAAAATTTCGAAAAGCCCTAGGACCTAAATAGGATGATACCATAAAAATTATAAAAACGATCCTTATTGTGAAATCTTACACTAATTACAATTAATAATTACAAATGGCAAGTACGAATAAGATTTTGAAGTTCAGAAATATATTCCAACAATTAAAACCTAGAGTAAATTATATATATATATATATTCTGTTATTAATACTTCTTCGTTCATTTTCTTATAGCTGGCTAGTTAGATAGCCATCAATTTCTATGATCTATTTGTATCCATCTGTGAGTGCTTTCCTACTTAAGTTTATCTTGTATGGTTCATCAATCATCTAGACTATCTAGCTAGCAAACAAATGATTGATTTGGATAAAGTACTTACCTTTGGTTACGCAATATCAATCATAAAGATAATATAAAAGATGGTTTAATCATTTATATATATATATATATATATATGTATGTATGTATGTATGTATGTGTGACTAAACATTCTTTAAATCAAATGAATGTTTCTTTGTGATTTTTACTTCATTTCTTTTAAAAGTGTAATGATCGTATCGCATCTTATATGTTGTTGCGGCCCATATTAATAAACATGGCGTGATCTTTAAGGAAACCGCCCCTCCTCAAGTTTAGAAGTCCTAATTATAATTGTATTTTTGTAGTGTATGCTATTATTTCTTGTACGACAAATACTACACGTATATATAAACGCACATTGTGCTATCAATAATATTCATTTAGTTATACAATTCTCTATATAATAGTCAACAACCTTTGATTATCCATCGATCACATCAATTCACCATAGGTATTATGTGACAATTAAATCAAGAGAACTTTAACGAAAAGTTCCTGGTAATGTTCATTTTAATGAAAAATCATATTTTTACACTAAAAAGTCAATCCTGGTACTATTCATGTTACCCTTTATTTTGTCCTTATCGTTAAAATTTAAAATTTGCAAGCTCTTTTCATTAATTTTCCTTTAAATCAATTGCATGTATGTCTATTCTTTCTCCCCATCGTCACATAATGATAAACAAAATAACTGTGGACTTTAAACCACTAATCGAAAATACATATCTGTTGGTCATCCAATAACGACTCTGCAACAGTCTATCTATTAAGACTCATGGCTTCTTCCCTAAAGAAACTTTTTCCTTTTACTTTTTTTAATCAATGATATTGCATGTTTTTTCAATTCAAAACCGAAATTGCGTCCTTTTCCGTACTGTAACATATAAGCGTACGAGCACTACTGCCACTATCACATATATTATAGTTTTATAAAACCCAACAAACCCACAGACACACGCCCCCACAGACACGCATCTAATCTCATCTCATCCCCAAGCAGCACTGCAGCGCCACTTACACATACATTGCACATAAATGATTAGGCTTCGGTTTGACACGTATTTTTGTAGAACTCATTTTGCAATGCATTTTAAAAATATGACTGTTTATATTTTGTCTTTCTTCAAAGATTATATTTATAAAAAAGCACACACATTCGAAACCCTATAAATGTTGGATTAAATTTAGTGTTTATTTGTAGAATCATACTTGTCAATTTTTTTACTACAAATAAATGTCTTAATAATTTTAGATTTGTCTAAATTTTTGCAAAGATAATTTATGAATGATGTTTAAAAATATCAACAATTTGAAGTTGAAATACATTTGAGCTACAAATCAAGGTTCTAAAAGACGCTAGGCGCTAGTTGGACGGCGAGCTAGGGCCTAGCGCCTAGGAGGCTAGGCGGGGGCCTAGGCTGACTACGCGGATTTAAGTAAATCTATTATATTTCGTGTAAATAAGTGTCTGTTTATACTTAAAATTTATATAACTTCATTATAAATTACAAAATAGAATGACATATATATTAAAAAGTATTGGAACATAATGAAAACATGGTGAACATGCATATAATGTGTATTCATTTAAGTATTCAACAAGTTTCTAACAATTTATTGAAAAAAAAATGCAAAATGAAAGTTATCTATTTTTTGTCTAAGTGAGTCGCAACCTAGGTGGGTCTGAGCAGGCTAGGCGGACGCATTAGCAAGTCAAGGTGCATTTTCTTAATTTTCAAACTCTTAGGTATTAATCGGGACGGTGGCCAATCCTCTAGCGGTAGGTAGGGATTTTTTAAACAGTGCACAAAATATGTGTCAAATGCGTTAAAAGTACGTGTTTCCGGATCTAACCATATTTATATAAAGCAAACCCACTTCATCAATCTTTAATGTTTTCTAGGTCATAAAAAACAGGTGAGAAAGTAAGCAGAAGGCAGCAAGTATGGAGCAAAACGATGAAGTTTCAACTCGGCCATCGCTAGCTTTTCCTGTTAGCTTGGCGCTGCTTGTGTTGCTGTTATTGAGCACCAGCATCTTCTTCTTGTGTTGCCTCCATTTGGACAAGCTTCGGTGTCTATTTCTGTCCTTTGTGGAAGAAGACAACCCTGACGATCATATCCTACCAGATTTAGATCAGAAATCTACTCGTCCAAACATGGTACGTACGCATATAAGTAAATCTGTGTCTATTTATTTTATTTTTTTTATATAAAAATTAAAATTAAGTGTTGTGTTTTGATTGGTTTTAATTGTTCATGTGATAGATGGAAAAGCAAAATCAGCAGAAGAGCCTGACAGTGCTGATGCCAGGAGATCAGGTGCCAAAGTTTATAGCAATTGCTTGTCCATGTCAGGCTCCAGTAATGGAGAAGCTCACTGTGATTGTGCAGAAGCCTACCCTTTTTCTGTAATGATGCTACTGTATATAGCTAGTAACTGACTAGTTTCAAATGCTTTATTCAAGTTGATCAATTTTCTCTATTCTTAACTTTTTGGTGTATCCAAAAGTTGAAAATTGAAAAGGAAGTATATATTCTTGTACAATATTATTTGTAAAGAAGAAAATATGGTCCATTGTTGTTAGATTTGGAGCTCATTCAACACAAACCATAATAATGCAAATCAGTTACATATATATTGAGCCTAATCCTTAACTCCCCTTTTTGTTCTGAATTTAATTTGTAGAAGTATCACTCGAGTGCTAATTAGTTAGTAAGTTAATACACCGCTAATTAATAACTTGTTCTCATCTCATAATTGAATCTTATGGTCTGAAAGGTTCATTTTTAAGTCATTATTAAAAAAATTATATTTATAAAAAAAAATCAATTAAATCAGAAATCTTTTCAGTATTTACTCGTTACCCGTTCTTCATCTATCGACATTATCACCGACGCGATTGTGTCCCTCTACTTTTTTTATTTGTCATAGTCATATATTTTTCAAATTGAGTGAGTTTATATATGAATGATTTTTCATTGACGATCTCAAACAAGGTATATTTGAATAAATAATATTATCTACACTATGAGGTGGACGAGTGCGCTAAGCCTCATAATGGGCTAGCAATAATGTGGTTTAAATTCGTCTTTGGCAAGAATCGAGCCTAAGAACTCTCACTTACAAGTGAAGAGCAATATCACTAGACCGTAGTATATTACTATATTTAGATCAAGAAAAATATCATGTAGTGGTTTAGCCACCAATCAACTTACAAACTTATTGTCACTTACTACTACACTTTAGTGGTATCCCTTTTCACTTGTAAGTAAAGTATTAGGTTTGATTCTCACCAAAGAAAAGTTGAACCACATTATTGCGGGTTTTCATCATAAATAACCAAAATTTAACCCCTAATTTCATATAGGTCAGTTTTTGCAATTTCTTTCAGATATAGCCGAATTATCATTTAAATAGACCTAATTACCCTTAAAATTAAAGCTCAATTACGTATAATAAGCCTCATCAAGATGACTCCCGATTTTATTTCTTCCTTCTTTTATTATCACCACAAGACAAACAAAGAAACTCAAAAGATCCCAAGGCCATAAAGATATCAGATTGTTTTTTCCTTCTTGTAAAAATCAAAATCTCATTATTTTATTTTGGGAGAACTAATAAGGGTTTAGCTAAAGTTTATGTCTTTACTTAAATAATGTGTGAATGCCTTCAGCCAAATTTTGGAATTAGAACCCTTTGAGAGAAAAGCAACAAGATCTCAACAATGTATATTAGTCTCTTGTTGGTTGTTCTATCCCAACTGGATACCAATACAGTTTCTTTTTAATTTTAATTTGAGATAATAGCAAAAATTGTGTTAATTCAGTTTGAAAGGAAAATGAAAAGAGCAGTCTAAGTCAACAAGTCTTCTCCAACACGCCGTTACAAAGAAGTTCGAACCAAATTAGTTAAGGGATCGAAAATAAAAATTGTTTCTTTGAGTTTTAGAGAGAAGAAATAAAAGCGAGTGGGTGAGAGAAAAAAGAAAAAGGATGAATTCCTCATGGCCATAGGCTGAAAACGAGTTGGGTTTTGAATTTATAATTTTAAGCCTTAGGGTTTGTCATCTTCATATTGCTTATTGGTTTGTGGTTTCATTCACTTTCAGTTTTTAAATTTAAGGGCAATTGAGTCAGTTTAAGTGTGTTTTTAGCTAAATACGAAAGTTGTTATAAAAGTTGATATTTTTGAAATTAGGGTATAAATTTTGACTATATTTGATAAAAAAATACATTATTGTTAGTCCATTGTAAGTCTAAATACATCCTCTCCCCCTTAGTGTAGATATTATAGTTGGTTAAAAATTAAAAAAAAAATTAAAAACTTACAAACTTGTTTGTGCGTCTAAGGACCTTTGAATTTGTAACCAGATCATCAATAGTTTTCTACACTGAGGATTCGAAATTGGCGTACCAGATTGTTGGAACCCAAATCATAAGCGAATCAACATAGTGTAGAATATGTGAGGATGTCAATGTTCACATAAAGCTTCTTTTTTTTTCCGTCAAAATGTTCACATAAAGCTTAATCTTGTATGGTTGTATTTAGTTGTTAATTTTCCTCATGTAACAGTTCTAAGCTAGCTACCATTATTTGATAAGTCTGAAATAAGATTTGTGGGTACTCTATAAGTTTGTCTTTAGGGGTGATTCTAAATTTGGTCTTCAATCTTTTATAACATTACAAAGAACTACCTAACGTTTTGAAAATTAAACATATGTTGAGTCGCTAGCGAGAAGTGTTGACGTGGATAAATGTTGAAGGAGTTCTTGACTCTCATGTCATCAATGAAATTTTGAATATGCAAATTGAACCCTTATAGCAAAGCAAAATTAGGGTTTAGTTTGGCTAAAAGGGGCGATTTGAGAATTTAGAGTTCCGAAGACAACGATTAGTGAAAGCCAGTTTTAATATTTGTGCACTTCATCACTTAACGCTATTAATTTCATTATTTAATGTTGGTAAAGTCACCACTTAAGGTTGGTGACTTAATGCTATCAACTTCATCATTTATTACGTGGAGCTTCGATAAGCAAAAATGTCTTAGCCAAGTCAGTTAAGTGCAGTCCGATCAGAAACGCTCAGGTCCAATATATATGGTCTAAAAAAATGATTCTCCTTAACTAATTTTCGTTAAAGATTCACTAAGGACGAACATGCAATTCGGACTGAGAAAGAAATCCCTTCTTGGTGACATGTTGTGACTATTAAAATCCTCGACACAAAATGGGGCAAGGTGAAAGAACAAATGAAATCAAAATCATGCTCTTCACAACAACACTTAGATTAATTTTCTACAAGTGTTATCAACTATTCCTACTCAACGAACAAGGCATCTCAAACATTTCGAACAGACATTAAGATCTGGAGACCGTTCCGGACGCAATTGGTCATTTTCTCATCCTTAATTTGATCAAGGCATTAGAACAAGTTCCAAGCACAAGATTTTTCATGGGTCTTAGACCCAGTGTCAAAGTATGGTGATACTTCGACTATCGTAGTGGAAATCTTTATAAACGTTGAGTTTGAGAGATGACATTCCAGACTTCAATGTTTTCGAGGGGGCCTAGAGCTCTGTCGCGGATCTACAAGCTTATTTGTGTTTGACTCTTACTTATTACTCCTAAGTTAGTTAAATTAGGAAAGATTGTAGTTTACTTAGGAAAAATTGTCGGATTAAGCTATATCCCGCGATAAGGAAGTAAAGGATGAAAGTTTCAAGTGTTTTACTCTAATAGGCTTAATGACTTGAGTAAAATGAACTTAAGAAAATATTTTCTAAGTCATCTAAGTCCTTCCAAGAATACATAGGTGCATTCCGCATTGCATCCAACTTTTCAGCTATGCATTGGAACTCCGACCAGGGGTCAATAATATGGTTTGAAACTCCGAAAGATCAAATATTTAAGAGATAAGCAAGAAGGACTAGCTGAACTTGGCTAGCTCTAAATCAAACAAGTAAAGCACACTCTTAGAAGCATAGTTAGGGGCAATTGTGGGACCATGACATGTGGAACCTTGGGTGGCAAGAATGACCGGAACGCTATAGCCCATGAAATTCATACAATTGGACTAGTCAGACAACCATTCCACAACTTGTATTACTTGTCTCCCAATTAAGGAACCCCTAATTCATGTCAAATTAGGATATCTTAGGAATTAGGCAACGTAATCACAATCCTGGGAGGATTGGATATCTTATCCTAGATTCCTTCCTGATTTAATTAGGATTACTTTCCCCACAAGGACTCTCAAGATCTCTATAAATACCCTAACTTGGACACTTATCTCTGTAATCAACCACAACTAAAGATACATATATCTTGGGCTTGATATATTTTACAAGACGATTCATCATCTTCTCTACATGACTACCATACAAGACGATTCATCATCTTCTCTACATGACTACCATACACATATTCTTTCATATACGCGATCGTCTACGCGTAGACATGTCCATAGAGAACTCATCTTCTTAAAGGCCCGTCATAGGCTATTTGTCAACGATGGTTCACGATGTACTGCACATCGCATTAGTTCTTCTTTAGAACTGTACGCATAATTTGATTCTCCATCCCTGAAGATATGTAGGTAGTAAGATCTAATTTAATCACACCCCTCCAATCAACCCTATTCTCCCCTTGCAGAGATCATTGGCAATTCCAACTGGATTTTGCCTCCGTCTGTAGATATGCACAAATTTGGTTTCAACACAATCCTTAGTAAAAATGCAAGTTAATCTTGGAAAAGCAATTGAAGTGCTTTTGGAACCCAAATTTTTTTTCACTGAATGAGCGTTCAATTATTTAAAAGTACTCTTCAAACGAGCCCTAAAGTGCATTAATTTAAAGTTGGAAACCTATAAATGTTCAAATAAATGAAGAATTTGAGCACATTGACCCTCTCCAAAAGAGATGTCAAAAGTGCCAAATAGTATAAAAACAGCAGTTTCTTCCGTTTCTTCCAACAAATGAGTTTTATCTGAAGTGGAATTGAGGCCTAATATCCCAGGCTTTTTCCACAACATAGTCCAATAATGTCAAATCCATTAATTTGATTTATTTAATAAATGTCTCAAACTATCCATAGATCACATACCGTACCCCAACCAATTTACACAACTTTTTATTTTTTGTACCACTAGGCCCACAATATATAATAAAATGTTAGAAATAAAGTATGGAATATGAGAGAATAGAGAGACAAGATAGAAAATGGAGGATGAAACAAAGTCGATTTCTTTCTTATTACATTTAGGCCAGGCAATTCCTGACACGACCCGATAACCCGACACGACACGACACAAAATTAACAGGTGTTTAAGTCGACACGATAACGAATCGGGTCGTTATCGGGTAACCCGATAAGCACCTGTTAAGATAACAGTTTGATTCGGGTATACACGTGGGTAACATGATACACGATAAGCAGAATATTAATTTTATAACCCTAAAAAAATACTATAATAATTATATATATATATATATATATTAATTTAACAATTTTATACCCCTAAAAACTATATATATATATATATATATATATATATATTCAATTAACTATAATAATTATAATAATTATATATACTATAATAATTATACCCCCAAAATATTAACTATAATAATTATATATATATATATTAAATTTTAAATTAAATTTTATAAAAAGTATAAGAATTATTAATTAATATGCATCCATTGATTCCATAATTCCATTCCATTCCTGCCGCACCCTTTGAAGAAAAAGGGAGGGAAAATGAAAATTATAAGAAAAGCTGAAAAGGAAACAAAAAAAGAGAGGGAAAGATGGGTAGGCTGTTGCCCTTTGAAGAAAAAGAATGGAGGGAAAAATGAAAATTATAAGAAAAGCTGAAAAGGAAACAAAAAATAGAGGGAAAAATGTAAATTAATAAGTGGTGAGAATTTTTTTTTTTTTAAGTTATTAACTTTTTATCACACATATGACATATCCCACTATTTTTATAATGACACGTGATGTACTACTCCATGTACCGGTCAATTAATATATATATATATATACATATATATATACATATATATATATATACATATATACATATATACATATATACATATATACATATATATATATATATATATATACCATTGAACTTGATGGGATACGAATTATACAAAACTAATTTCAACGATTCAACCGTCAAACATGTTTGTATATGCTTCGAGATCGTATCAGCAAAAAATCGCAAAAAACAAACATTCAGAGATCAAATAACCAAACAAAACTTTTCGATGGTTATAAAACGAAAAATCACGATTTAACGGTTATTTTAACTCTGATTTTGATTATTTTTTATAGCTACACTCCTTAATCCTATATGAATACAATAATGAATTTGATCTTCAATTTAAAATATTTACACTAGTGAATACCACAAAATCTTATGTTATACTTAATGAAAGTATGAATAAACTCTTAAGTATTAGTGAATCTATTGTTTTGATGGGATGCTCATTCTACAAAACTAGCTTCAATGATCCAACCGTCAAACATATTTGTATATACTTCGAGATCGCATACGCCAAAAATTGAAAAAAACAAACATTCAGAGATAAAGTAACGGGACAAAACTTTTCGACGGTTATAAACGAAAAATCACGATTTAACGGTTATTTTAACTCCGATTTTGATGATTTTTTACAGCAACACTCCTTGACCCTATATGAATACAATGAATGAATTCGATCTTCAATTTAAAATATTTACACTAGTGGATACCACAAAATCTTATGTTATACTTAATGAAAATATGAATAAACTCTTAAGTATTAGTGAATCTATTGTTTTGATGGGATACTCATTCTACGAAACTAGTTTCAATGATCCAACCGTCAAACATGTTTGTATATACTTCGAGATCGCATACGCCAAAAATTGCAACAAAAAAAAATCAGAGATAAAGTAACGTGACAAAACTTTTTGACGGTTATAAACGAAAAATCACGATTTAACGGTTATTTTAACTCCGATTTTGATGATTTTTTACAGCTACACTCCTTGACCCTATATGAATATAATGAATGAATTCGATCTTCAATTTAAAATATTTACACTAGTGGATACCACAAAATCTTATGTTATACTTAATGAAAGTATGAATATACTCTCAAGTATTAGTGAATCTATTGTTTTGATGGGATACTCATTCTACGAAACTAGTTTCAATGATCCAACCGTCAAACATGTTTGTATATACTTCGAGATCGCATACGCTAAAATTGAAAAAAACAAACATTCAAAGATAAAGTAACGGGACAAAACTTTTCGACGGTTATAAACGAAAAATCACGATTTAACGGTTATTTTAACTCCGTTTTGATGATTTTTTACAGCTACACTCCTTGACCCTATATAAATACAATGAATGAATTCGATCTTCAATTTAAAATATTTATACTACTCGATACCACAAAATCTTATGTTATACTTAATGAAAGTATGAATAAACTCTTAAGTATTAGTGAATCTATTGTTTTGATGGAATACTCATTCTACGAAACTAGTTTCAATGATCCAACCGTCAAACATGTTTGTATATACTTCGAGATCGCATACGCCAAAAATTGCAAAAAGTAAACATTCAGAGATCAAGGAACGGGACAAAACTTTTCGACGGTTATAAAAAGAAAAATCACGATTGAACGGTCATTTTAACTCCGATTTTGATGATTTTTTACAGCTACACTCCTTGACCCTATATGAATACAATGATTGAATTCGATCTTCAATTTAAAATATTTACACTAGTGGATACAAAAAAAAATCTTATGTTATACTTAATGAAAGTATGAATAAACGTTTAAGTGTCAGTGAATCTATTGTTTTGATGAGATACACGCATTCTACGAAACTAGTTTCAACGATCAAACCGTCAAACTTGTTTGTATATACTTCAAAATTGCATACGCCAAAAATTGGAAAAAACAAACATTCAAAGAACAGGTAATGGGACAAAACTTTTCAACAGTTATAAAACGAAAAATCATGATTTAACGGTTATTTTAACTCTGATTTTGATGATTTTTTATAGCTACACTCCTTGACCCTATATGAATACAAAGAATGAATTCGATTTTCAATTTAAAATATTTACGCTAGTGGATATCACAAAATCTTATGCTATACTTAATAAAAGTATGAATAAACTATAATAATTATATATATTAATTTAACAATTTTATACCCCTAAAAACTATAATAATTATATAATATAATTAGATATATATATATATATATATATATTAAATTAAATTTAAAAAATTGATGACCATTGGATTGGCTGAGATCAAGCCAAAGTTCCAATACAATTTCATGATGATCGATGTAAATCGAGGATTTTGTAAATTGAGGTTTAAACTTTTGAGAAAGACTTCACAACCTTGAAAACAAAAACTTTTTCATTTTGCATATCCTTCCACATTTAATATTTGTAATAGATTAGTAGTGTATGTATTATTTTTTTATTAGGCACTTATTTTCGAGTGTAGATGTAGTACTTAAACGGCAAATGTGTTTTAATGTTTTTAAGTAATATTTATGTGGCAATGTGTGGTATGTGCAAATTTAAGAAAAAAAATATATTTTTCTTAACGGGTCATAACGGATGTGACACGACACAACCCGTTAAGATAACAGGTGTTACACGAACACGACAATCACGACCCGTTTGCCAGGCCTAATTACATTGCATATTTATAGGCTTCGGATTTACATAGAAAATGTCTCAACTATTTACATATTAGATATTGACCCATAATGTGAACATTCACATAATAAATGTTATTTATAAAACTTGCCCTCGGATATTCACCAATCAATGGTACTTGCCTCAATAAAATCTTACTTGAAAAATCAGTGGGAAAAAACCTAAGCAAAGGAAAATAATTGGGCACCACGGTTATGAAATATTGATATTGTCTTCGACTTGCATAATGTTGCCTCACTAAAATCTTGACAGGAAAAATCCAGTGGGATAAAAACTTGGTCGAAGAGAAAATGGCACAACGTGCTTGTCATATCCCGGCCACGGGCGGATCACTTCCCGGGCCTGCTCTACCACCGTAGCATGATATTGTCTGCTTTGGGCCCTGACCGCACCCTCACGGTTTTGTTTTTGGGAACTCATAAGCAACTTCCCAGTGGCTCACCCATCTTGGGAGTGCTCTGGCCACCTTCTCGCTTAACTTCGGAGTTCCGATGGAACCTGAAGCCAGTGAGCTCCCAAAAGGCCTCGTGCTAGGTAGGGATGAAAATATAAATTTAAGGATCACTCCCCTGGGTGATGTGGGATGTTACAATCCACCCCCCTTAGGGGCTCGACATCCTCGTCAACAAACTTTCGGCCAGGGATTGGCTCTGATACCATTTGTCATATCCCGGCCCGAGGCGGGTCACTTCCCGGGCCCGCTCCACCATCGTAGCATGATATTGTCTGCTTTGGGCCCTGACCGCACCCTCACGGTTTTGTTTTTGGGAACTCACGAGCAACTTCACAGTGGGTCACCCATCTTGGGAGTGCTCTGGCCACCTTCTCGCTTAACTTCAGAGTTCTGATGGAACCTGAAGCCAGTGAGCTCCCAAAAGGCCTCGTGCTAGGTAGGGATGGGAATATACATTTAAGGATCACTCCCCTGGGCGATGTGGGATGTTACAGTGCTTATATGTCCATTATAGCGTATTGTCAAAGACTCCATTTGATGAATAACTCTGCTAAATAAGTGACTTTTTCCAAACTAATCCCGTGGATACATATAATTCCGAAGAATATGTGCGTGATTCATATACAGCATCTCTTTCTTTTATCAAGGGTTCTACCAATTGATATGTTTCCGCAAATAATTGAAATTCAATTTCTTGATCTGTATCTTCAATTTCAAGGTTCAAGATGAAACTGATCGAGTATTATTTTTCTTATGGACAAGAGAATGCTCCATCGGAAATTTACTTTTTGTTAACTACTTTTTGTTTTTAGAAGCTTTACTTTGTAATCATATGGATTATAATTAAAGACTTGCTTGGGTGTAGCAGAAAAGTATCGTTCGTAAACTATTATTTCAATTATTGGAATTGTATGAGGACTTAAATGATTAAAATAGGGAAATGCATGCTAAAATGTACTTATAACGGTGTTTAATTATGACAAAATTTTCTTTTGTAATTTTCAAGTTGTTAAAAAAAAAAAAAAAAAAAAAAACACGTAGACGGGTGAAAAAAGGGTAAATGGGTAAAAAAAAAGGATAAACGGGTAAATGGTTATGGAGCAATGGGTAAACGGTTATGGTTAAATGGTTACACGGTTATGGATATGGTTAACCTTTTATAAACGGTTATGGGTATGAGTATAACCGTTTATACAATTACCCAACGGGTAACCGGTTATGCGGGTATGAATAAAAACAGTTATGGGTAAATAACCGCAGTTACCCGTCCGCCATAATCGTTGCCCATCCCTAGTTGGGCCTCTGGTTGTAGATTAGGCTTGTGTAACTATACCTAATGTTAATTAATATTAATTAATCAACACAAGCGGGCATTGGAATTTTAAATTAATTAGGGTTAATTAATTCTTAATTTTGGATTAATTTTTTTAATTAATATTAAGAACGTTTTGATTAAGAGACAAAACTGGGGTTGAAAGAGTTGGTTACTTTCGGATACATTCAAGGGGTATTTGAAAGGGTATGAAACAATCTATATATTTATAGTTTCATTTTCAACATTGAATCATCTTCTTTTTTTTCTTTTCTTTCTCTTCCGTACAAAACATTTCAGAGAGTAAACACACAAAAACAATTCGCCAGAATTCTATAATTCAATGTAGATTGTAGGATTAAATAGTTGTATCTTGGTAGAGCAGAAGTTATCAAACCACAAGCACAAGTGTGAGACAGAAATACTGTTCGAAGGACATAGCTTTGAGCTAGCTTCTATATGTCAATCAAGTTGGTATCATTTTATTTTCTGTAATTATTTTTGTTATTTCTTCATTCTGTATTGCAAGTATATTTCATTAATAAAGAATCATTATTTCAAATTATGTTATTATTTTAATTTCTTAATTGTTCTCCAACAATTATCTCCACCATTGTTGCCACCAAGACTAGCACCCCCACCACCACAACCACAACATTGCCACATCCATTGTCGTCGCAAAAGCCACCACCACCACCACCATAACCACAACCACAATCACTATCACCACAACCATAGCCATCACCATCACCACTTCTACCAACATCGTTACCTCTGCGCCCCAACCACCACACCCCACTACTGACACTATCACCATACCTCCACCAACACCACCACCACCACTGCTCTTGCTGCTGCTCTCAAAGCCACCATCCCCCACCACCATGTCCATATTTGTTATTATATACAATTGCACCACTTTTACATTAAAATTTTACCAAACGTTTTTACACTGTTTTTCATACTCACAACACTTTTAAAAATACAGTTTATCAAATGTTCATCTTCTTTATTTTATAGCTAATTATTCTTTAAACATAATATAAACTGTTTTTTTTTTTTAAACACAACAATTCCAAATTGGCCTTAGCCTTAGATACTATTCTATCTTGCAAACATGACTAAATTTATCAAGCCGGGCTCTTAGATCCTTCTTTTTTTATGGCCCAATTTGCAATCCTGGCCTACACAGGACAAATTAATGAACAAAATTTGGTTAGAAATTGGATTTTTTAAGGAAAAAGAGTAAAATTAAGTAGATTACATTTTGTACTATATCGGTGTGAGCAGCTATATATAAATGTCATATCAGTTAATGAATTTGCCTAATTGAATAATGATTGTATGAATTATTTAATGCATCATGTGATACATCAATATAATACAAATATATGGTTTACCTATAATTCTAGAGAAAATTATCGTATGCAAATGAGAAATTGCTCCCTTTTATATACAAATAATATATACGTTATACAAGTAGCGGCATACAGTCTTAATTTGGGAAAATTTTGGATTCTCCCACCAACATATTATATTTTTGAATAATTTGTGTAAGTTTGTTAATGTCAATTGTCCCACTACTATTATCCTGTTTTCACTATTTGGCAATTAAAGAGAATAGGAGACCTCATATGCAAAGACGTATAAATACTTTTAATCACTTGAAATATAGACCTTATGTTTTTCATCATTTGACAATTTGGGATACCAAACTTTCTCCAAGCTATAAATTGGTAACTCTTTTGCCGAGACAAGTGAAAAAGTTAAGGTGAGTGTTTTTATTTATTTAGAAGAAACGATAGAATTTCATTAACATAACCAAACACTTACAAGGATGCCATATAGGTACATATACTCCAGTGATCAATTTCTTGATCTGAAGGTAATAAGCACAAATGTAAATGATTTTAAAAACCCCTATACGGTCATCACACAAAACACACCACTAAGACGAGAAATTCTGAGATTGATAAGTCTCGTAAAACATGACATACCAAGCACTGAAACCCTCATCAAAGCGTACGCGAGACAGCAAGGCTACAAAACCACATACGCGATACAAAAACCTACGCAAGACAGCGAGGCTATAAACAAATTCGCATAAGCGACACAAGGGCCGAAACAACATATCAGTAATAGACAACTAAACTAAAAAAACAAAAGAGACAGGTGGTGCAGCTGCAAGTTAGTAGTAGGCGTGGGGAGCAAAGCCAAAGGTACATGCAGAAATGTCGGGAGGAGAGCGACGCCAGCTGTAGCAAGGATGAACAGAGAGAGGTGGGGAGAAATGGGTTTCTAGCCAAAGCCACCGTAGTCGTTAAAACGCCACCACAAACCAGACCAACATAATAATACCAAGAGCCACTAGAGATTCCTCCGACCGGAGTTGGTCGTAGTAATGGCAAGAAAAAACGGCAACGACCGCCATCCCACCACCACCACGAAACCAAAAAGGACATAATGATAGTTCCAAGGGCAGAGCCCTCGGATGTCCAAACAACCGAGAGAAAAAACGCTGGCAAATATGCACAGGCCTATGCCACCTGCAGATTCACCCAATCTGCATCGATACCAAACGGACAGATCCAACCGGGTCATAGTAGCCAAGCCATCAGATCTAGGTACACAACAGTGCATCCACCGAAACCAAGCAAGGAAGGTGACTTCACCAAGGGAACGAGTTAACGAAGATGGATCCAACCCACCCACAACACAAATCCAAACTCCACACTAAGAAAACAAGCGTCAGAAACAAGAAAATCTTGAGATGGCATGGCCTGGGTCAGGATGTGGGGCATAAATTTGTAGAAACCGCCCCCAAAATGGTGGGAGATAGGCATAGGAGGGGGGAATGAGGTAGGTAAGGCTGGGAAGGAGTGGGCAACGTGAATGGTGGGAGAAGGTCGTATGGTGAGGGGGGAAAAAGGGCTGGGATGAGGAAGAAGGGAAGGAGGAATGGAGGATGAGCTAGGAGAAAAGAAATGGTGGAAGGCTGAGATAGGCTAGGGTGGGAGAAATGGCGAAAGAAAAAGCAAATGGGGGTGTATGGTGAGGCAAGAGAAAAGTGGGGTGGAAGGGGAAGGGAATGGAGAGGATAGAGGGGACGGGGAGATGGGGAGAAGGGAGGGAGGCTAGAGAGAGAAGGAGAAGCTGTCACCGACCCCCAGCCTTAGCCAAAGGCCGACGACCATGGATGAAGGCTAGGATTTGCTCAGAGGGAGGTCTTAGTTGATGTGACTGTGTTAGTTGCTGCCAAGACAAGTTTAATTTGTACTCTTGTGATCATTTTCTGGCAAAGTGACAAATTTGAAAGACAACATATCTAATTTGTACTCCTTTGATTCATGCACGGTGTTTATAAGAAAATATAAGTAACTGAAAAAAAAGTTCCAAGCTATAAATTGGTAACTCTTTTGCCATTTGATAGAATATATTCTCACTACTGATTTCTCTAAATGTTAGCATATAAAACTACTGCAACTATAATTTAACTTTCAAAATTATTTAGTTTAAGTCTTTGTTCTCGAAGGTTATTTCTTTTTTTCGCGAGCATTTATGCATTTAAAGAGAGAACACATGAAGTTTGTTGAAAGAATAAGTAACAAAAGAAAAACATGAAGGTGGTGAGATGGTGCTTCCTCAATTTCGTGAAGGAGTCAATGATAATTGTAAATTATTGTGGTGATGGCCAGCATTTTATCTTTAGAAGTAGCTTTCAGAATTCCTAATGTAGTAACCTTTTTCCGTACGCGATTTTGTATTGTTTTAATTTTATTTATTATAGATATATAGTTTTTTATTAAAATATATTTTAGAAAATAATGAACTTACTAATCAGAGAAGTGCAATTTGGGTATTATGAAAGCTTCATCCTTTTTGCCTTTTCTGTTTATCTATCTAGATTAAAAGGTGATGTAGCTCTTTTTTCTATGCTGGGCATGAAAATTGAAGTTATACTATAAAATCAATTGACAATATAGGGAATAATCAAACTCCTTACAAGAACATGTAGTGCCCCTTTTTTTATCCAATAGAGGGTTCAAACTCTCAACACACCCCTTCACATATGGCAATTTTAAAGATTAACATGTAGACAACACAAATTGAGTGGTATGGAGCACGTCTAGCCATTGGGCTTAACATGTGAGTCAACTTGCTTCGTTAGCATGAAAGAAGTTCATTATAAAATCAATTGACAATATGGAGACTTTTAGATAATTATTAGAAGTTTGAGCCTTTTAGTTCAATTTTGAGATTATGTATCTTAAAGTTATGAGATTTTAAATTTAAGTTCTGAAGTTGATAGTGTAGATGCAAATTTCTTCCTTCTTGTTCTTAGATGAAAATGCACCTGCAAAAACAATTAACACCTTAGGTCAAGACCAAGAGCCTCACTTGCCCACGATGATAATGAGAAAGAAATCTTTCATTTCTTATTAAAACAAATAATAAGATTACATAGTGTATATATACACAAAGCTTGGTGTATATATACACAAAGCTTGCTGTACACACTTGTACAAAGTAGATTCTAACAACTAACCAACTATTGACAGTTGTAACTAATCTAACCAATTACACAGCAAACTAAGATGTATCTTTGACTATTTTATCCTTAATATGCCCCCTCAAACTGAACTGAGGAACCCGAAGAGAAAGTTTGCTTCTGAGAAAAAGAAACCGAGATTTTGACAACGATTTAGTACAAACATCAGCAATTTGATCCTGAGAGCAGATAAAGTGCACAGAAAGAGCTTTGGAAATGACTTGTTCACGAATGTAATGATAGTCAATTGCAATATGCTTCGTTCGTGCATGAAATACTGGATTTTTAGCTAATGAAATTGCAGAGATATTATCACACCATAGGTGGGGAGGTGCGGGAAGAGTGAGACCAATATCAACTGACAGCTTACAAATCCAGGTGAGTTCTGCAGCTGTGTTAGCCAGGGATCTATACTCTGCTTCTGTAGAAGATCGAGCCACTGTTGGTTGCTTTTTAGCACTCCAACTGATGAGAGAATCACCCAAATAGATGCAAAAACCACCAGTACTTTGCCTGTCAATAGAACACCCTGCCCAGTCAGTATCAGAATAAGCATGAATACTGAGAGATTTAGCACATTTGGGAAACCAGAGACCTAAATCAAGAGAACCCTTGAGATATCGCAAGATCCTTTTAACTGCTTGAAAATGTGATTGTCGGGGACTATGCATAAATTGACACACAAGGTTGACTGCAAAGGATAGATCAGGCCGAGTCCAAGTCAAGTATTGCAAACCACCGACTAAAGTTTGATACTCAGTAGGATCAGATAGGAAGGGAGATGAGTGATCTAATTTGGAGGTGCTTATAGGTGTGGTAGAGGCCTTAGCACCATCCATCTTAGCTTTCTGCAATAGATCAAGAATATATTTTGTTTGAGACAGAAAAATCCCGTTGGAAGACCGCTTAACTTCAAGGCCAATAAAATAATGCAAGGGACCAAGATCCTTGATAGGAAACAAGGAACTGAGATGAGCAATAATGGCTTGACAAGCTTGAGAAGAAGGCCATGTCACCAATATATCATCCACATACACCAACACAAATACCAAGACATGATCTCTTTTAATAAACAGTGAGTGATCATTTTGAGAACCAATAAAACCCAGAGAGGATAGAGCACTGTGTAGCTTGTCATACCAAGCTCTCGGAGCTTGTTTCAACCCATATAAAGACTTCTGCAAGTGACATACATGAGCAGGTTTAGTGGGATCTTCAAAACCGGAGGGCTGCAGCATGAAAACATTTTCAGAAAGAGTACCATGGAGAAAGGCATTATTAACATCAAGTTGGTTTAAAAACCAATCAAACTGAACTGCCATGGTCAACAAAAGCCGAATGGTAACAGGTTTTGCAATGGGACTAAAAGTGTCCGTGTAATCCAAACCTTCTTGTTGATGAAACCCTTTGGCCACCAACCGAGCTTTATAACGATCTATTGAACCATCAGCCTTCCTTTTGATTCGAAATACCCATTTGCAGCCCACAATATTTTGAGATGGATGAGAAGGAACCAATTTCCAAGTACCAGTTTGAAGAAGAGCATTAAATTCTTCTTGCATAGCTTGTCTCCACTGTGGGAATTTGGAAGCTTGCAGATATGTAGAAGGCAAGTAATCGGGAGATAGATGTGGAGGGAGAGGATATTTAGTGGAAAGAAGGGCTTTGGGTTTATAAATCCCGGCTTTGGATCTAGTTTGCATAGGATGAATGTTAGATGGAGGGTTGGAGATAAGAGGTTGAGGAATGGAGGGAGGGATAGAAGGATCTGATGGGGAAGGAGAAGGACATGGAGATGGCAAGGGTGAAGGTATGAAAGACTGAGAAGGAAAGGAAGTGGAGGGTGGAGAATGAGGAACATGTAATTGAGGAAAAATAAGGGTAGTAGGAATAATAGGTGAAGATAATGGTGAACAGGGATGAGATGAGGAATCTGGGACCTTAGAATGAAAAGGAAATGTAGACTCATCAAATTGAACATGTCTAGAGATGTAGACTTTCTTAGAATGTAAGTCAAGACATCTATAGCCTTTATGATTAAGACTATAACCAATGAAAACACAAGCTTTACTTTTAGGTTCCAATTTTGATGAGGTATATGGTTTTAACCAAGGAAAACATCTGCAACCAAAGACTCTCAGTGAAGTGTAATATGGGGGCTTGTGAAACAATAATTCCCAAGGTGAAGAGTGATGCACAGTGGGCAATCGATTGATGAGATAAATGGCTGTGGAGAAAGCCTCAACCCAGTAAACATGGGGAACCAAGGAAGCAGCTAAAATGGTTCTGGCAGTTTCAACTAAATGCCTATGTTTGCACTCAGCACACCCATTTTGTTCGGGAGTGTGAGGGCAACTCAACTGATGATGAATACCATTATCCTTGAGAAACGAGATGAACACATAACTGAGATATTCGACACCAGAGTCAGATTTGAGTGTAACAATTTTATTTCCCAACAAGTTTTCAACAAGAAGCTTGAAATGTACAAATGTAGAAAACACTTCAGATTTACACTTGAGATGAAAGAACCAAGTGTACTTAGTGAAATCATCAACAAAGATGATATAATACCTATAGCCTGTAACGGAAGGAACTGGTGAAGGCCCCCATACATATGTATGCAACAATTCCAAGGGTTTACAAGTTGTACTAGTTACAGACCCAAAAGAGAGTTTAGAACTCTTGCCTATAGCACAATTGGAACAAAAAGACCTGGGTATACGAGTAGAGACAGAAATACTAGATGTTGAAGATAACTTATTTAACACTTTGACAGAGGGATGTCCCAAGCGTTGGTGCCAAACATCCTGAGATGCACTGATAGAAGCAGCAAACACATGTTGATGTCCAGTAAGAGGGAGAGATGCAGTGAAAGGATAAAAACCATTCCGCACAGGACCTTTAAAAAGCATCATTTCCGAAGAAAGATCATTCACAGTAAAGTGAAAGGGATAAAGGTGAATAGAACACCAATTATCTATTGTAAACTGATTTGCAGAAAGTAAATCTTGTTTCAAATCAGGAACATGCAATACATTATTGAGAGTAAATGTATGATCAGAGGTATAAATTTGAGAAGAGCCAGAGTTGAGAATAGGCAAACCTTTGCCATCGCCAATATAAACTTGTTCAGGACCAGTATATGCCTATGGATTTTGGAGATTGGCATATGAATTTGTCATATGAGAACTAGCACCTGAATCAAAAAGCCAAGTAGGAGTAGCAGGTTGAGAAGATTTGACACTGGCGCACATAGCAGACTGAGAAGATTTGATGCCAAAATGAGGATTCATGCGCTGAGGACATTGAATGGCTTCATGATCATATTCTCGACATAGTTGACAGTAAATTCTTCTACCAGAACGGCCACCACGATTATAGGTTTGGCGTGAATTGTTTGGGCGAGTGTAATTCTGGCGCTGATTTGTAGATCGATAATTGGAGAAATGTCGATCCATTCCACGAGATTGAGATTGCCTAGGGTTGGAAGAAGCACGATCCATAGCACGCCCTTGGTGTGAGGGGACAGTGTTGAAATTCTGAGCAACAAACGCCTGAGAATTAGGGTTGTGCAATGGCGTAGGCAGAAGACCAGGAGAAGATGATCCAGAAGCATAATGAAATGCCTGAAACGAAGAAGGCACTGATGGCTTCCGATTAGCCAATTGAATTTCCTTACTTAGCAACAATCTTTGAAGCTCATCAAGAGTGGTAGATCCAAGACAAAATTGAATCGCATCAATGAAGGAATCAAATTCAGGAGGAAGACTGTGAAGAGTCACCGAAATTAATTCAGAATCCTCAATCGGAGCACCGGCATTCGCAAGAGCATCAGCAATAGCTTCAATTTGCTGAAGGTAAGCGGCAGCAGAAGAATCACCTTTGGTAATGTTACGGAGCCGAGAGCGAAGTTCATGAATGTGCGATTGAGAAGCGGTGGTAAGACGCGATTCAAGCTTGGACCAAAGATCACAAGCGGATGCGACTCCTACCATATACGGAATCAATGACTCAGAGAGAGTAGAATTGATCCAAATGAGAATGTTTTGATCATTCTCAAACCAGGCGGCATACTCTGGATTCAGTGTAGGTGTGCGATTTCCAACGGAATCACAAAGAAACTTCGGTGGAGCAGCCATGGATCCATCAATAATACCAGTAAGATTATACCGGCGAAAGATCAGAGCAAAGAGAGCACTCCAAGTGAGGTAATTGGTTGTAGTGAGCTTGATCGGAACAAGCGATCCAATATTCTGAATCGTGATGGAAGGAATCGAAGAATTAGAGCACGGAACCTCAGTAGGAAGAGGATGAACTGGAGAAGCGGAATCAGAAGACAGAGAAGGTTGAGCCGCCATAGCTAGGGTTTGGAGAAGAAAAATCAGAGGAAGCGAGAAAGAGAAAGAGGATCGGGAGAAGATCGTCAGACAAAGGCGATTGATACCATAATGAGAAAGAAATCTTTCATTTCTTATTAAAACAAATAATAAGATTACATAGTGTATATATACACAAAGCTTGATGTACACACTTGTACAAAGTAGATTCTAACAACTAACCAACTATTGACAGTTGTAACTAATCTAACCAATTACACAGCAAACTAAGATGTATCTTTGACTATTTTATCCTTAATAGATGAATTGAGGCTTTGGCCTAAGAACCTCCGATGCCAAAGTTAGAATTTTGAGGGAAAAGTGTTGGGAGAATTTAGAGAATTTTGCAAGATTATTCAACTCAGGTTTTTGGAGAAATGAAGTGGTATTTATAAGGGTATGGCCAGCCCCCTTTGGAGAGGTGGGAATCGGCCACATTTGGTGGTTTTTGGGTGTAATTGCAAGATATTATGTCACCATAATATCTTGCAATCAATTAGGAAATTAATTAATTAATTAAGGTAATTAATCCTATTTTGAATGAATATTTGGAGGTTACCTTGTGGGGAGGATTTGATGACGATGGATGAAATAGGTTTTGAATAAATACCTATTTTGATCACTTTTGACATTGATTAAGTGATGATTGTCCACTGCTCGTGCGTAGGGGTGATGCGAAATATATAAGCACACAAATTAAACCCTCTTTTTATCAATTGTAGCAAGTATGTAAGTGGGGATCGTTCTAGGCCGGAGATTAGGAGGGATTGCTTAATCACTTGAAAACTGACTCAAAAACGTAAAAACAAAGTTTAAAACACTAAACTAGACTCAAAGGATGCAAAACTAAACTTTAAAACACTAAAACAAACCAAAAGACTCAAAACAGCAAATAAACACTCAAAACTGCCTTAAAAACACTTTCTGGGCAGTTTTGAACACTAGACACAAATGTGGACGAAAATAGGTTATAACTTGACTCAAAACACTTAAAAACACAAACTAAATTGATTTCTAACTAATATGACTCAACAAAGTAAAGGGGGATTGATTTTGGACGAATTTGAAAACAAAACAAGTAAAGTAAAGAACAAGTTAAATCTGAACGAATTTGATGAAATTGAATGGATGGAAAGCTAGCTAAGGAGTTCTTCTCCACACATGTCACACTTGCATACAAAACGATTTCTAATTGCTTTTCAATAAACCACGAATTCTCAACGCCCCAAGTTAATTAGGTCCGCTTAAATTAACCATCAGATTTTCCTTAAGTTATTGAATTGGATGAATTGCATACGACAACCCAAAGCATTCCCCAGAAGTTCCCTACATGAAAGCGCATAATAGAGATTCAAGCAAGGATCATTAAGTTCTATTAAAATCATAAGCATTGACGAGACACTCGTAACTATGAAAGCGCATGATACTTATGCCAAGAATTTACTTAACGCGATTGTGATCAACAACCTTTACTACTTGTGAATATAAGTTCATAACAATTAAGTGAAATTCCCTTATATCCTAGCATCAAATTCATGCATGCAAACTAAGCGGGCCCTCTTAACCAACATACACAAATCAGTTTTAATTCATATAGATAAGTAAATTGAATTCACAACTTATGAAACGCAATTAGAAGTAATCAAATCATATAGCAAGCATAAACATGGTTTTGAATCCCCCCCTAGCCAAGGGGGGGGTTTAGTTCCTCATACGTACAAAACAAAGAGTATTGAATTTAAACATTGAAAGCAAAGGAAAGAAAACACCTAGAACTTCCAGCAATCCTAATTTGAACGGCATGCACGTCCAAGGCTTCTCTTCCTCCTCCTTGCTGCGGCACAAGGTCTAGGGACAGGTTTAGGGGGTTAAATGTATGGATGAATGGGTAGGAGATGGTATGGTGGTGTTTAGGAAAGGTGGGGGGTGCGGCAAAGTCAGGAAATTTGGTGAATGGTGAAGGATGGATGCGGCAAAGTGTATGGAGTGAATTATGGCGTGAAGAATGAATTATGGAGAGTGGTATCTGCGGCATAGAGTGAAAACACATATATATAGGCACCACAAACCCTAGAGAAATCAGGTTAGGCAATGGGCTAGGGTTTAGGTGCGGCAAAGGGTGAAAATCCACAAGGAATTAAGGTTTTGGCCCACTTAGTTTTAGAAAGGGATTTGTATAACCCAAATCCACAAGGAAATGGCCTAACAAGTCAGAATCCAAGAGGGATTAGGCTATGAAGGTGCGGCCCAAGTCTAAGAGGGTAAGGATAGGTCATCTAAAAGCCCAAAGCTAAGAATAGAAACTCTAAAAAATGGAAACCTCCAAGAATAGAAACTTCCAACTTTAGAAACTTTGGTTTCCAATTCTGAATTCTTTGTTCTTCACTTTCATTTCTTCATTTCTTAAGCTCCTTTGACCTTCAAACTCGTCCATTCCCTGTGCTCCTTAAGCATACACTCCATTCCAGCTCAATTTTGCTCTAAAATGCTCCATTTTGCACTTCTTTGCATACTTTGTCTCTAAAACCTGAAATTGCACGAAAATGACTTTAAACACTAAAATAACTAAAGAGAAACAACATAAATGCACACGAACAAGCCAACTAAGGCGCATAAATATGCTCCTATCAAGGGGTTCCGATGTGCCTCGAGGGTAATCTTGTCTTTTAACCTAAAAATCCACGTGTCGCCTCCATATTTTTCTTGATGATTTTTGCCTTTACTTTTGAGGCTTCCATTGGTGAAGTAGTTGAAGAAGTTGGTGCCCAGTTTGGGGCAGCCGGGGATGTAGCGTTGGATGGTGCCACTACTAAGGGTGCCGTGACTGCTGAAGGTATGGCGACCGAGTAGTTGTGGAGCGTCTAAGCTGCTAAGGAGTAGTTTTCTACGCAGTCTTTAGGATTTTCTTTGTTTTCCTTGTTGGTTTTGCTTTGCTTGAACTCCTTCGGTCTTTGCTAGTTGTTTATCAATTTTGCTAGAAAATTTAATAAACTTGCTTCCTTCGCTTTTCTCCATCTTCATTTTTTTTGTCCATGCCCTAACCTTTAGACTTTATAGACCATTGGCAGGCGTGCTACTTTTCTATAAGCAGACAGGCCGTGTAGCCTATGCAGTCGTAGGTGTATAACTTTGCAAAGTTGTTAGCCATAGGGTTGACAGCCAGACGCCTTACTTACAGAAGCAGACAAATCTGTGTGACCACTAGGCTGTTAACCTTGGCTTTCTCCAATTTCGTAGGTTGCGTTGCAAGTATCACAACACTTTAGGACTTGGTGTAAGTCGTTCCGCGCTTGGGAAAGGTGAAGCTTATTGACTATGTAGCATGTCGGCAATGGATAAAGCTTCGTATATACATGCTAGCTTGTTTAACCTTTCATAAGAATGTGTAGTTGTATAAGTCTAACGCGGCTTTACTGCTCGAATGGCAAGTTGTAGGCAGTCTTCCGGAAATCATAGGCTACCTTAGTGCACTTGGTAGCAACTTTAGGATTCCAGTGCAATCGTCTATAAGGCCTACTATGTAATGTGCTTCCTCCGTCTCTGAGGCCCGGTTCCCTACAGATTAGGCCAAGAGATCGAAAACCTTTCAGTTAGCTAAGCCTTGAAAAATACCATTGTGGCTACTTCTAGGAATCTTGGTGTAAGCCATCATGCACCTAGTTATACCAGGGCAGCTCGATTCATCCACGTCTGGATATTCAAAGTGTAAGTTTATCCTCTCGCCTTGAAGAGCAGACCTATGTGGGTGTCAGGGAATTGGTTTACCCTTTCTCACTGGAAAGTTGGTCCCTAGAGGGGTGCAATTCCTACGATAAGTCCCTAAGAATGTGCGGTTTTCTTTTGAAATGCAGGAGTGATCAGTTGTTGTAAGCATGCTGTTGAGCCAAGTTGTAGATTACTTCTGAATTCCTCATTGAAAAACGAGTGAAACGAACGAGAACTTAGCTGTAAGGTTGGAACTGCATAACAACTAGATAGTTCTCAGCTTGCGAGGTGGTGTCCGTCAAGCTGCTTGAGTCTTCGGGCTTTGATGTGGCGGTGGTTCTTCCTCAGATTGTAGGCGTTCCACTGTATTTCAATCTCTTTATCGTTTATGATGGCAATGGTGTAATTACCTTTGCCGCATACTTTGCTGATCTTGTATGGACCTTCCTAGATGAGATCCATCTTTTTATAGCCTTCTCTGCGGGTAGTGATGAAAGCTTTTCTTAGGACTAGATCTCCGGGTTGGAACTGCCGAATCTTGGCCCTTTTGTTGTAGCTGGAGAAGAGCTGCTGCTAGTAGGTTGCGATGCGAGTGATGGTATGCTCTCGCTTCTCATCTATTAGATCTAAGCTTATGGCCATCTCCTTACTGTTTTGCTCAATGATTGGCAGTAGAATGGTGATATTTGGCACGATGACATTTGGGAAGAATGATTGCTTTTGAACCAAATGCCAAATAGAAAAGAGTCTCATTGGTGGCTTGTCATTTAGTTGTGTGATATGCCATAGACATCTGGGGAGTTCGTCTAGCCACTTTCCCTTCTTGTCAAAGAGGGATTTCTTGAGGCAATCAAGAATCGTCTTGTTGGATGCTTCGACCTGCCCATTGCCTTGAGGATATTTTGGTGTGGACATGTGCTGCTTGATGCCATACTTTTGGAAGAACTTTGCCAAATCTTTGCCCAAAAATTACGGGTCGTTGTCGGTGACGATGGATTGGGGATGCCAAATCGGCAAATAATGTTCCTCCATATGAAGTGCTTTATGTCCGCATGAGTCGTGGTTGTCATGGGCTCTGCTTCTACCCATTTGGTGAAGTAATGGGTTATCACGTCGATTTCTTAGTAGCATGCGACATTGGCCCTACCAAGTCGATTGCCCACTACATGAACGGCTAAGGGCTCGTCTGTGGGTGTAGCTTGCTGGCAAGCAGTGCTGGTACCGGCTTGTAGCGTTGGCAATGGTTGCACTTTTGCACTAACTTCTTAGCATCTTGATGCATGGTAGGCCAGTAGTGGCTTGCGTTAAGAGCCCCATGCGTTAAGGATTGGCCTTCGAAGTGATTTCCACAAACGTCTTCGTGGATTGAGCTTAGAACCTTTAGGTCGTAGGGATGCGCTAGGCAGCAGAGATATAGTCCAGTGTAGGTTCTTCGGGAGAGAATGTCATTCCATATGTAGTAACATGCTACCTCTATTTGGAGCTTTCTAGACTCCAACCTTTTTGTGTGGAGTGCGTCATTGACCAGGTAGTCTATAATAAAACTTGTTAGTTTGGAGTTGTACTAACCTGTGACACTTCGGCTGCCAGCTCCGCCTCTATGCTTGGCTTGTCTAGATATTCCACTGGGATAAAACGTTTGAGTTGGTGGTCGAGGGCGGAGCCTAGGACTACTAGTGCATCCACGTGGGCGTTGTCTACCCCTAGAACTTGAGTGAGAGTGTAAGTCTAAAATGCCTCAAGTTGCTTGCGTACTTTCTCTAATTATTGCGCCATTCTTGGATGTTTTGTCGTGTACTCCACAATAGTCTGGCTGATGATTAACTGGGAATTGGAATGAATTGCAAGTTTTTTCACCACCAAGTCTTATGCCACTCGAAGGGCTACTAGTCGGGCTTCGTACTCTGCTTCGTTGTTGGATGCCTTGAAGCCTAGAGTAATCGCCTACTCGAGCATCGAACTGTCTGGGGTGACAAGGATCATGCCTACTCATGAGCCTTTGTAGTTGGATGCGTCGTTGAAGTTTAAATGCCAAAAATCTCGATTAGGCAAAGCACGCGTGGCTAGGGCATGCTCGGCTACCTTCGGGGAGTCATTGGGTCATTCTGTTGCATCGTCTAGGCTAGGTGTGAAGGCGCAGTAGAGAGTCGTGGAGCTGGGGTCATGTTACAAGTAGCAGGAGATGCTCAGCTGCCGATATTAGGCCACTCTAGAGTTGAATTATGGAGCAAGGATCAACTAGGCCCATGTGATGCGCAGCAAGAGGTGGTGCTCAACTTATCGGTACATGTTGCTCTTATGTAGAATCTTCTAGGGCGACGAGGACAAAACTTGCTTCTGAGTGTCCTTCTAGTGTTCGTCTGCTCTTGGCATGCCTTTTGAGCTGAGTTGTTGAGTTCGTAAAAAAACTTTGCACTGCCAGTGTCTGCGCCTTTATCGTCGAGCGTTTGGATTAGGCGAAATAGTGCGTCATGAGGATGACTACGTGCGTCTGAAGGTATAACTTGAGCTTCTGGGTTGCCACAACTATCGCCAAAGTTAGCGTTTGAATTTCTGGTAGCTGGTTTTCATATCGAAGTTAGCTTTTGAACAGTGGAATACAGGTAGTTGGGCCCCCAACTCTTTTCGTATGAAGGTAGAGCTTATTGTTGTTTCAGATGCGGCTGCTCGTCTAGTCAGATCTTGAATTTCCTTCAGAATAGTGGGAGACTTTATATTCAAGATCGCTCGAATTTTCCTTGAATGTGCATCGGCGAACCTCGTCCCAAATTGCATGTTTCTCTACCATAGCGAAAGAGTCTGCCAGAGTTAGATCTTATTTCATGATCAATTCTCCGAACAACAAGTGGTTTGTTGGAAGTCCTTTTTTGAAGGCTGCTCTAGCTATCGAGTCGTTGCATCCGATTATCTTTGTCGTCTCTGCTTTGAACTTCTTCACATAGTTGCAAAGCGACTCCTTTGGATTCTTCTTGACATTGAACAAGTGGTAGGACATTTTCTTGATCGAGCGATAAGATGAATATTCTTTGGTGAAAA
This sequence comes from Malus fusca, assembly GCA_035220775.1. Taxonomy (NCBI): domain Eukaryota; kingdom Viridiplantae; phylum Streptophyta; class Magnoliopsida; order Rosales; family Rosaceae; genus Malus; species Malus fusca. The sequence continues at coordinate 45,945,285 of CM069073.1, read as the reverse complement.
CCAAAGAAAATTCGTCAAAACTCCGGATGGATTGTGGCAGTAGGGTGTAGAACCAATCTTGCGCCTCGCCTTGTAGAGTGGTGGTAAATATTTTGCCTATGAGATCCTCATTATTTCGATAGAGGATCACTGCACTTCGGTAGTGCTTTAGGTGTCTCTCATCATCCCCTTTGAAGGATGTGAAATGTGGCATGCTGAACTAGCATGGAGGCTTTGCCTGCTTGATCTCGTCTGTGAAGGGTAACCTGCTTATGTTGGTCATGTCCCATCGTAGTGCCTCGTTAGTGACCTTGTTGCATTGGAAATCGCGCAATCGCTTGGTTATGAGCCTTTCTACTTTTTCTTGAATTTGCCTTTGTTAGGGTAATGGAGCTCTCGGCTACCCCTGGTCGTGACCTACTGGTCTAAGCTGCTCTTCTACGCGCTCGGCTCGTCTATGCCGCTGCTGCGATACATGTGGTTCGTTCCTAGCAGGCGAGGGAATTCTTCGCATGTTGCTGGTTGAGCTTGAGCCAGACTAAGTGACTGCTTCTCTCCGTCCTTCGTGCTACCTACTCTGATGTGAGGTGGAAGATGCTCCTTGCGGGCTTAACCGTAAATGAACACTTCGCCTGGAAAGTTGCTCATGTTGACTATCAAATTGTGGCCCCAACCGTGAATGTATGCTCGTCTGTGGGCCTAATAGAGAGTGCATGTCCTCCGCGCTCTAAGATGGGAGTATACACTATCTCTGGGGCCCAATCAGGAGTGTACACTACCCGAACGCTCGATTCGTGGCTGGTCGAGTAGCTGCTTGCCAGGACGCTGCTGGAGAGGTTCTTCGTCTACCCTTGTCCTACTTCGGGACACCTCGTCTGGGGCACTTTGCATCTCGATGCCCTACAAGAGCTGATTCACCAAAGTCGTCTGCTGTGTGAGGGCGGTCGTCAGTTCTATGACTTGTCGAGACAAGTGTTGTTCTCCATTTGGGTTGGAAAAGCTTGGAAGGAATGCGTCTCCTTGAGCAGTGGAAGTGTGGTAGACTCCGGGCGCGAGATTTGAGTTGGGAAATGTCAAAACAGAGAAATGTGGTGAAAATGCCCATGGTTCAATCGTAGGCCCAGAAATTTGAAGTCGGGACGATTGACTAATCTTGTACTGATTTGGGCTACTTGGAAGGCCAGGGGAACAGGCTGGGCCACTGGAGTGGGCTGCTCTGCGTGTAGTGCACGTGGGTTCAAGGCTAAGGCTCGGCTTGGCAACGTGTCGGGCTTAAGTGGCTCGGGCCGTATCGCCTTGGGCTTGGGCCCATGTGGGCTTAAATGGCACGCCTTAGGTAGTGGTTGTGGCGCCGTGGGCCCTGCCGAGGGTGGTCACCGTGGTGGTTGAATGAATATTTGGATGTTACCTTGTGGGGAGGATTTGATGAGGATGGATGAAATAGGTTTTGAATAAATATCTATTTTGATCACTTTTGACCTTGATTGAGTGATGATTGTCCGCTATTCGCGCGTAAGGGTTTCGATGTGCCTCGAGGGTAATCTTGTCTTTTTACCTAAAAATCCACGTGTCGCTTCCATATTTTTCTTGATTATTTTTTGCTGCATAGATAGTTTAATGATGATTTTTTTTTTTTTATAAATTGATAAGTTTACAGTTTTTTCGAACACATACTTTGACATGGCTATGGATTTTTTGTTTAGTAGTAAATGCATGACAAACCGCAAAAAGAATCAAACCAAACCGCAATATTGATGAATTGATCACATCAGTTTTAAGCCTTGTGGTTTAAAATTTAGACAAATCAAGGGTGCGGTTTAGTTGGTAATTTGAACCTATAATCGATTGGATTATGACTTTCACATGCCGTATCGTGCGCGAGCCTATGAAGATGGTGGGAGTGAAGCAAGCAAGTTATGTGTCGCGTTCTGAGGCCGGCAATACAAACAAAAAAAAAAAAAAAACAAAACCGCTTTCTTTGTCCCCCAACACATCATTTCGTTTGGCCCCTGTTTTTCTCTGTCCCCTCTTAATCTCTCTCCTCACTAATCTTTATACTAATACTAACAAGTACATTTCTGTAATTCCACTTGCACCCCAAGTTTTTTTCCCCAATATTCTTTGCCATATAGGCATGTCTAAAAATGATTTGGCATCACAATTTTCTCAAAGGCATCAAGTTGTGTGTACAACATAGGACATTATGACGAGGGTTTCCCACGTTTGCCCTTTCATAATGCAAGGTGGGGCCCCGATTGGGTACAAAATAGGGACTTGGATTGTCTACCCTCCCCCATCCCATACCCTTCCCATCCCCTCCTATTTTTGTGGTCACGGTTAAGCCACGTCAACATTTTATATTCTCATTGTTTTTTGTCTTATTATTTTTATAAAAAAAAATTCAATATAAAATGTTGACGTGGCTTAACCGTGACCACATAAATAGAAGAGAATGTAAAGGGTATGGGATGAGGAGGGCAGACAATCCAGATCCACAAAATAGGGCATGTGAATGCAGCCTGTGGGGTGTGGGATTCAATGGAACTAAAGTCATACATGACATGCGGATACCGATATGGTGATGTTTTATATCAATAACATAAAAGCATGTGTAAATTTTTTGTTCACATGTCTTTTTTTTATTGGCATAAAACGCCACATAATGTAGCCGTGCTATGTTCTTAAATAGTAATATGAGACGTCACGTAGCAGTGCACTCGTGTCATGTGAAGAGTGTTTATGGTTTTAAGTAGGAGTTTGGATGTAACATGGGGCAATCAGGAAGGGGAATCTCTTGTTTAGTATAGGAGAATAGGGAAATCAACGAGTGGGGTGGTTGAACTTGAATTATGAAATGTCTGGCTATTGATATGAATGTCTTTGTTTTTTGTTTGTATTTTGTAATGGAATTTAAGCCCTAATGATTTGCTTGTTTAGAACTAGAAAGTGTGCACATTATACATGTGTACACAATCATAATGCATGTCCAACGTGATCAGAGTTAAAAAGTATGGAATATTAAGAATAATACATGTGAAATAGAATTCATAGGTGGCGGATTCAAAATTATTTTAGGGGGTCCCCAAAAAAATTTTAGACGAAAAATTGAATGAGCGACGCGAAGTGAGCAGCTGAAGGCAACTGCCTGAGTGGTGACGGCATGACAACACGTGGTTTGGTTTGGGGCTAGAGTTGGGATTTGAAGTGTGCAAGTTTATAATGTACGACAGCCCATGCCTGTATAAGTCTTTATTTACAAAGGTTGAAAGCCTTCTATATTCTACAGAGAGTAAAGAGAGTTCTTCCTTTTTGAACAAAAGAAAGAGTTCTTTCTAATTTTCTCTAGTAGGTTTAGGTGATTTAAATAAATAAAAATGTCAACTTAGTGGGACTAATCCTTTGGATGCTCTTAGTTTTGTGCCTGTCTTTGGGCGTCCGTCCCCCGTTGTGTGGATTAAGATTTAACACAAACGAATCTTGTAAAGGGAATGGTCAGGGAGGTATTGGTGGTGTTTTTTGTGTCCAGTGGTATTTTTTTAGGAGCGTTTGCCTCCTCATCTTCTTATCCAAGTGCAATTGTTGCAGAGATTGTAGTTGTGATCGAGGCAATTCAGATTTGCTTGGGATAAAGAATGACATAACATTTGGTTCAAGACTAATTATATGCATGTCATTAGCCTTCTATCAGCTCACTCTATGGATGTTCCATAGTTTCTTAAAGTTTCTTGGGCACATTGTTTATGACATATTGCTTGCTTGCGCTTGCGTTTTTCCCATATTTTCAGGGAAGTGAATTGTTTGGCAGATGCTTTTGCTAATTTTGGTGCAATGAATAGTAGTTTTACGTGGTGTGACTTGGTACCTGATTTTGCTAATTCGTCTTATAGAAGAGACTGTGTCGGGCTTCCCTTCTTCCGTTCGAGGTCATGAGGAGCAAATTTTTGTTGTGAAGGTGGATTTTGGCAATGAAATATAAGCAGCATAATTATGGGAAATCAATTTCAAGTGATTGAAGTTGAAGAAGTCTTAAACTATAACATATAATTTTCGTTAATTGTTTTTAGCAGGTATTGGCCTAGCCCCCTCGCTTGTTTTACTTTTCCTTTTTTTTTATTCATATTATTAATAAAACCTAGTAAAGGGGGGAAGGACCGGGGTTTTCAGGTGCAATGGTCTTTTCTCCTTTAGGAGAGGGTTGGTGCCTCACACACGACTGTTGACGAAGATCTAATCTCACTTAATCCGTCTCTACAAAACATTTATAAAAAAAAAAATAGAGTAAATAATTCCATGTGGTTTAAAGAACCTCAACATCCAAAACGCTCGTTTCATTTAACATTAGTAAAAGCAAGAAACGACGACGTATAGGAGAAAGTAGAAAGAGTTTCAGACATTTCTTCCTTGCAATGACGCCACTGCATGCTTCCTTCATGGATGTACCAAAATAGCTGGGCTAAAACTGCTCCATGAAGGAACCGTTGAACAAACCGCATACATTCAATAACCCTCAACCGCCGCCACAACCTGCCCAGACAATTAGAGGCGCCCGAAATATCCTCACAAGCGTTTCTCCCAGACTTTGGAAGGTCTTGAGACCACCTGGGTCCATGTATGGATTCGATAGATCGAAAGAAGAACATAATGTATCAAATAACTTGAAATAGTAATGCACAATTACAAAAATATCATACTTAGATATTTGTTTTCATTGTGGCAAATAAAGACTTTATCCTATCTCACAAAGTTAAATCGCAAATTGGTATTGGTTCTATACTCACCTTGTGAAGTAGAAAAGAGGGGAGGAGGTGTTTGAAATAACATGGATACTTGGCTATACAACCGATTCTAATCCTATAATTTATACAGTTCGACGATTAAATGATTTTATATTTCTTTCAAGTTTTGCATCGATAATTTTATATAATGAATTATAATATCTGATCATATTCTTTAGTATTTGGATATTGAAGGGCGGTCTGATTGCACAGTCATGCCCCTGATTCTCAATTAAAAAAAAAAACATATGAAACATTAATGTGATGTTCTACGAACCTTAGCTTAAACGTTGATTTATGCATGTTTCATTTTCTGAGTTCATTCTTTACAAACCATGTGACAAACTCATTTTACACTCGTTTCGTTTTTGTATTTGTAAAACACGAATTATTTTACAAAATGTAACAGGCGTATCCTAAGTAATTTAGCCACATTTATTATATTTTAGAAACTAAAATTAGATCGAAGAAAGATATCAAACAATCTTTTAGTTTCAACAAAAAAAATCACATTATTGAATCGTATTATGGGGCTCTCACATAAAAACCCTTAATAAGATTATTATTTCAAACCCTTAATTAGGATATCAAACAGCCACTTAATTAGTTCGAAATTCTCAATTGTTGATCCTCTTCTCCAAATGTGCTCTTCGTATTAAAGTACATATATATTTACATTAAGAACTAACTCAATTCCTTTTTCCTAACAAATGACAAGATTATTACATTAAATTTAGGGAGACTTTTGATGCGGTCCCTAGCTATGAATATTCTTTGACTGAAACCTTGTTGGTTTTCAATTTTTTATTGAAGTCCCTAAATTAATGTGATAATTTATTTCTATGTATGTTACTATATTTTTTAATTAAAATTTTAAATTTATAGTTGTTTATATTAATGAGGTTTTAAATAAAAAAACCATAATTTGTGGGGTTAAAAATATTAAATTATAAATATACTATTGTGTGTGTGTGTGTACATATATATATAAACATGGGTACATTCATTAATATTAACCAAAAAAATTATTGTACCAAAACATGGGTACATTCTTCAAAATCACCAAAAAAGAAAGAAAAGATATTAGGCTTAATAACATTAGTAAATTTCTTTGATTAAACTTGACATGGATACATTCTCAAATCAAAGAAAAAGGAATGTACCCATATAAGTTTAAAAATAGATTAGAAAAAAATTGAATAGATTTTATATAAAAAAATGGTACATTTTACATATAACAAATTGGTATATTTAAGAATAAGTACATTTTAAGATTAAAATTTTGAAAAATTACATGAATGGGTACATATAATTAGCATGGGTACATTTAGCAAAATAAAAAATGAGTACAAATAAATAAAAAATATATGGGTACAAATACAAATAAAACTTTTTAAAATATGGCACAAAAGGAAATTAATATATAGGTACAAATTAAAATTAAAAAGAAAATTGGTATAAATTAAAAAATGGTTGCAAATTAAAAATGGGTATAAACTAAAAATAAAAATATATGATAAAAATTTAGCCATAAATATAAATATCAAGGTTCTAAAAAACGCTAGGCGCTAGTCGGGCGGCGGGCTAGCGCCTAGCGCCTAGGCGGCTAGGCGGGCGCCTAGGCTGCTAGGCGGGCGCCTAGGCGGATTTAGGTAAATTTCTTATATATTTTATGAATTAATTAAATTTACTATATCAAATGTAAATAATTATTGATTAATATGTTATTTCTTATCGAAGAACATATATATGTGAATGTTTTATGTACATATATGATATGCTTTCCTAGAAAAAAAATTATCCAAATAATTTATAATTTATATAAGATTTATATACACACACAATATATATAACAAACTTTGAAAAATATAAAGGGGCACTTTGGTCCAAGTCCAAAAAATTCAGCTTTTTTTTAATTGGATCCGATTTTATTTGATTTTCTATTACACCTGTTTTGCCCCTTGAAAATAATTTTTTTAATTCTTTAAATTTGAATTTTTAAAATTTGAATCTTCAAATACCTTTATCTACTCGTTTTCTAATTAAAAACACATTATTAAAAATCTTATAAGTTTATCAAAAACTAAAAGAAACATTGCCAGAGATAGATAAAAAATAAAATAAAAATTTTGTGATGTAGGTAGAATCTATGATAGAGGTAGACTATGAACAAAAACCTATTGTGTAGATAGATAATACAAATAATCTATGATACAGATAGACTATGAACAAAAACCTATTGTGTAGATAGATAATACAAATAATCTATGATATAGATAGACTATGAACAAAAACATATTGTATAGGTAGATAACACATTTAATTTGTGATATATAGGTAGATAAACACAATGAATCTTAGATAGATTATCAACAAAATATGTAATATATATAGGTAGATAAATACAATTATTCATGATACAGGCACAGTATAATATAAAAAGATTAAAATAAAATAAAAAGACAAGTGATATAGGTAGATAAAAATCAGAAAAAATAGTGAAGAAAAATGATAGAGGGAGGAAACACTAGAGAAAATGCTAATTCAATAGAACTTCAAAGTTTAAAAAAAATATATATAAAAAGGAGAATGAAGCAAAAAAAAAAAAAAAAAAAGATGAGACGAAGAACCCAAAACACAAGATTGACTAATGCAGTTTTTTTATTTTTTTATTATTATTTTTTTATTTTTAAAACCAATCAAATGTATATTGATCATCCTTATGGAAGGGGAAGGGGAAGGAGAAGAATATTATGGAAGATTACTGGGCAAAATAATGCAGGAAGTGAAAAATATTGTGAGGGAGAAACAAGAAAAGAGAAATGAATGGTTTGGGGAAGGAGAAGAAAAAAAAGGAGATTTTAATCCCTAATCCTATAATTAAGGATAAGATTAACATTAATCACAAACTTAAAAAACATTAATTACTTAATTGGTCAATTTAAGGGTAAATTTGGAAAGAGAATACAAATAAGCTTATGTGGACAATGAATCACTGGACCTAACCCAAAAATTAAACAAAATTGGACTATAACCATGGAAGAAAAAATCGATAATATCGGCGATATTTCACCGATATTATCGTTTTTTTTGGTAGTTCGATATTTTTTTAACTATCCGAACGATTTTCGTTAAAATATCGATAATATCGCGACATAATACTAAAAAATACTTAAATATGTTGAGAAAACTCAACACATACTTCACTTAATCATAGCCCAAATGCCGAACAAGCTATGCCTTTCTCAGCAGGGGAATGTGGGTTTTATATGACAAATTGCTTGCTCACTGCCCTTGCATGGGCGATGTGGGACTCGCCCAAGGGAGAGAAAATCAGAATTTCGGCCGAAAATTTACACCCACTTTAAACGGCCATAACTTTGTCAAAACTCAATGAAATCAAGCAAGACAAAAACGAAAGTTGTAGCCCTCGAAGAGACGAAGAGAATGGTACCTCACACAACGTCTGACTCGTCGTGATTTGGCCGTAAAATGCCTCGAAAGTCACTGCGGTCGCCGGAAACTGGGTAAGATTCAAATGAGTATAATTTTTTCAATACTCAACGAAATTGAGTGAAACAAAAAGGAAAGTTGTACTACTCGACGAGACGAAGAGATTGATACCTTGTACGCCGGCCAACTCGCCGTGGTTTGACCGGACGAATTATAAAACAATTGACACAGTCTTGGCTTCCAAAATTCAATTCTTTTACTTTATATAAACTTGAAAAAACATAATCGGCATCCAAATTAAAGTTTAGTCTTATTCAACCTATTGATTTTCAATCGTTAATTGATATACTATAATTTGGAACTTCAACGCCTAGACGCATGCTTATGTGTAAGAAATTTAAAGTGTCAAATTCGGCACATTATTCTTCATCATTTTATTTAATTCCTTTTTTTTTTTTTTTCATATCCTAAATAAAACCTCCCAATATTGTACTAATTAGTTATATATAAATGATTATGGTGTGTTTAAACCTCTTTCATTAATTACTACATATTTTCTACACTCACAATGTTTGCCAGCTCGCTATATAATCAACTTAAATCAGTTAAATCCATCATCCAATGCATTTCCTTTCAATTTTTTGTGATAAACTAATAGATAATTGACTAAATAAACATCCTGCAAAGTTTCATTAAAAATTTCCAAGTTTTTCTTACAATTTCCGTGGTTTCCATGTAATTTTTATCGATATCGATATTATCCCGATATTTCCACCGATATTTCCGTGTTTTCGGACTACCGATATTTCCGATATTACCGATATTTTCTTCCTTGACTATAACTAATAATGGTTCATAAAAGTGGACTCATATTAAATTTCCCCAAATATAAAAAGCCCACTATGTGGTGGTTTTTATTATTAAAACCATCAACCCGTCTGCTCTTTCACATCACATGTCCACCTTGGGTGGTTTTCATTATTAAAACCACTAGAGTCCATGGTTTTCTTAATTAAAACCATTAGCTTTTGACTTGGATTTGAGATCCAGTCCGCATCACTACATTTGAAATGTTTATCTCTCTCTCTCTCTCTTCGCACTCTCTCCTCTCATCTTCACAGATGACTGCAGAAATTCGCCAGCAACATTTTTTCTTCCTTCATCTTCAGTTCACAGAGACGAGCTCCACTTCTTCGATTACTCCGCCCAATTCTCCATCGTCTTCTTCGCCTAATTCCCCATCTTCTTGCCCTGCAAAATTTCCCAAAACATAGTCTAGCACAGCAAAGATCCTTGAAAACGTTGCTGGCTCCGGTGAAGAAATCCGAAGAGTCCGGGTCAAATTTTTTGTTTTTTTTTTTCCAGCAATTGCCTAGTTCACCGCCGAGACCGCCTAGCTCGCCGCCGAGACCGCCTAACCCGCCCAGTCGGCCACCTAGACACCGCCTAATACCCTTGCCGATTTATTGAACGTTTTTGGAAAAATCGCGGCGGAGGTCCGACGCCCAGTGCCTAGGCGGCCGCCTTGACCGCGTTTTAGAACACTGATAAATATACTAATTATAACATAACACTAAATGAATATATTTAGAAATAAAAAATATCTTATTATTAAAATAATTAATTATGTTATTAATATCCAAGGACCTTGATCAAAAATTGAAAAAGAATAAGGTTTTAATCAATGGAGTAGCAAAAAGAGGGATGAGAACCTAATTTCTCCTTAAATTTATCCAAACAACATAAGAATGAATTAATACTCCACTAAACCTAGATCTGCAAAAACTAACTTAGTTCGAGTTTATACTCTTATAAAAAAATTCAACTCGTACCACTTCAACCAAAATAAAAAATTTTAAAATCAGCTCGTGTTGTTTATTGAGCTTTATGTCTTTGAAGTTTTGCCAAACTTTTTATTTCATAAAATCGATTTGTATTTATAACATGTAGGAATTTTATATAGTGAGGAATGTATTGGACTTATTTAGCGAGGAGTGTCTTGAACTTAATCATTTTTCTATCCTTAAAACAAAATTAATAAATGAATAAAAAATGATTTGGTAATCTTTTAACTTAGGGTAATGCTAGGGAGACTAAATTTTGTACACTAAATGACATGGAAGTGTTCCCTTAGATTATTGTTTAAGCGTTGATAAACATACTCATTTCCTTTTGGTGACACATCATTTAGTTTGTAAATTTAGTCTATCTAGCATTACCTTTAACTTAACTTTTTCTTTTCGGGAAGTACTAGAAACCTTTACACTAACTTTTGCATTTAAATCTTTACACTTCTTCAAATGGCACGTGTTATTTTGCTTCACAAAAAACAAGACTTTTGTTTTAGACTAGGAATTAATGATGAAAAATATGAAATATAAGGGGAATGCTAGCAAGACTCGCTCAAAAAGCAAGTCTACTACGACTTGCTTACACGTGAATTTTTACTTCTCAATCAGACTCTTATTTGGGTTCTAGTTGAAGAAAATTAATTACAGAAAGAAATAAAAAAAAAATTATGCAGATCTACATAAAGAAATAAATTAATTGCAAAAAGAAATAAAAATAATGATTAGTTGAAGAAAATTAATTGTTGAAAGAAAAAAAAAAACTAGTTGAAGAATATTAATTGCAGGAAGAAACAAATGATTCTTTTGTTTTTTGTGTAAAAAATATTAATAGGACTATGAACAGTAAGAACAAACAGAAAGAGAGCAAGGAAAAGATGAGTTTCTCTGATTTCTTCAGTAATGAATATTTCTTACAAAGCTTTTTCTTACCAAATATGAATTATCAAATAGTTATATGTAATAACCGGTCACAATCCACAATTCCAATATTACCCTCTAACATTCTTACTCAATTACAATCTTATCCTCCTTAACAAACTCAATTCCCAACTACTTTTGTAACTAACTTGACTCACCATTACTTTCCATGAGTCATTGGTTAATACCCCCCCTTCAAACGTAGCTGGGGAAGCCCCAAGCTAGGTTTGTGAGTTTATTATGTAAGGTCAGGAAGATTACTAACTGAACTGTGATCACTTGATGCTTGTGCACTTGAAAACTTCAGCATTGCTTGACGACTGTCCTGCACCTTTGAATTAGAAGCTCCCAGAGTAAGATGAATGCAATGTTTTACAAAGATTGGACTGTGAAGACCCTTAGTAAAGACATATGCAACCTGCTCTTCAGTTGGTATATAGTGCACAGTAATATCACCTATTTGTACTTTCTCTCGAACAAAATGAAAATCGGTGTCTAGATGTTTGATCTTAGAATGAAATACTGGATTGGAGCACAGTGCTAAGGCAGAGAGATTATCACAATGAAGTTTAGGTGGTAGGGGTATAAATTGATTCACATCTTTGAGTAACGATCTGATCCAATAGACATTAGTTGCACAATGAGCTAGAGCTTTGTACTCAGCTTCTGTTGAACTTCTGGAGATTGTAGCTTATTTCTTTGACTGACATGACATTGGATTGGATCCAAGAAATACCACAAATCTAGTAATAGACCTCCTTGTATTTATATCAGCTGCCCAATCAGAATTAGAATAAGCAGCAATGTTAAAATCAGATGTTTTGGAATACTTCAAACCACAGTCTAAAGTGCCCTACAAATATCTCATGATCCTCTTCACCAGATGCATGTGTAAATCTGTTGGATGAGTCATATATTGACAAATGACATTAACTGAATGAGCAATGTATGGGCGAGTAAAGGTTAGGTACTGAAGTGCTCTCACAAGACTTCTATAATGAGTAGGATCAACTAAACGATTGCCTTCATTCACAAGTAACTGAGAGTGAGGCTTTGATGGTGTTGATGTGAGTTTATAGTTTTCCATCCCTGCTTTCTTGAGTAACTCTTTGGCATATTTTGACTATGTGACCATCAATGAACCATCGGACTTGTATTGAATTTGTAAGCCCAAGAAATATGTTAACATGCCCATATCCTTTAAATCAAACACTTCAGCAAGACTAGTGATAACAGACTGAATCTTTTGTGGAGATGAACATGTGAGAATAATATCATCTACATATAGAAGAAGTAGAACAACATCCCCATCTTTACAAACAAGCTAGAATCTGATAATGCAGTTTTCGAACCAAGTGCAGGTAGGAAGCTTGTAAATTTCAAATTCCAGGCTCATGGTGCCTGTTTAAGGCCATAGAGGGACTTAACTAATCTGCAAACATGATTTGGATATGTAGGATCAACAAATCCCTATGGCTGCTTCATATATACTTCTTCCTCAAGATCACCATGAAGAAAGGCATTCTTGATATCCAATTGTCTCAAGTTCCAACTAAATTGTGCTGCCAAAGCAAGAATTATTCTTACTATAGTGTGCTTGACTACTGGACTGAATGTCTCAGAATAGTCTAAGCCCTCCTTTTGATTGAACTCTTGTGCCACTAATCATGCTTTATACTTGGATATAGTGCCATCTGAATTCCTTTTGATCTTGTAAACCCATTTACTCCCGATGACTTCTCTATTTGGTGGAAGAGAAACTAGCTTCCAAGTCCCTTGAGCCTTTAAGGCATCAAATTCCTCATGCATAGCATGCTGCCACTGAGTCACTGTTGATGCAGTTCGAAAGTGTTTTGGTTCTTCAATTTCTCCAATATCAGCAAGGAAAAAGAAACCACAATGATCCATAGTATGTGAAATACCACCATTACTTGCCATGTGATTGGAAGAGACTAAAGAAGGTTCAAGTTGTAAAGATGACAACTCAGGAAAGCTTGCAAGGAAAGAAGAATAATCCTGTCTTGTTATAGCCCATGTTTTAAGCCTTGTCTGTATTCCAATATTCACATTTGAAACATCACAATTACTTTCCATGTCATTGGAAGAAGAAAGAGGAAGAATTACCTGTAGTTGTGCAGGATCTAAGACAAGAAGCAAATAAGTTGTACCAATTGGGGGGGAAAGTAGTTGTTGATGATGATTGTGTTTCAAATTCATGTACAGCTGAGTCTTGATTTAGAGGACTAGATGCATGATGATGAATTGCATAAGATGATGTATCCTCAGATTGATGCATTGAAGACATAGTATTCTCAACTAGACTTGGATGAGTCATAGTGTCATTAACTGAATTTCTCACTGGCATAGGTACAAGAACAAGCACTGAGACTTGGCTAGAACCTGTAGTCATAGATTGTTCTTCTTTTGATAATCTTGGAACTTTTGTAGAAGGAAACATAGTCTCATCAAAGATAATATGTCTTGAAATTATTGACTTGCCATTTATTGGATTATAACAAATCACCCATTTGTATCCCATTGAATGGCCTAAAAAATGCACATTTCTGACCTTGACACCAATTTATTGACATTATATGGCCTTAACCAAGGATACACAACACAACCAAACACTTCAATGACTTTATATCTGGTTGTTTTGTATATAGTCTGTAGTAAGGAGACTCCATAGAAATAGACTTGCATGGCATTCTATTTATAAGAAATACAGAATGTGCACATGCATAATACCATAATTTAATTGGTAATTTGGCTGTGAACAGTAAAGTTATTGCAGTCTCTACTATATGCCTATGCTTCCTTTCAACCAAACCATTTTGTTGTGGGGTGTATGGACATGATATCATATGTTTTATTCCTTTTGCACCAAGAAAGGTTTTAAATGAGTGACTAGTATACTCTCCTCCTCCATCTGATTGTATACACTTTATAGGTATTCCAAACTGTGTAAGTATGAAATTATAAAATTTGACAAACACAGAAAAGAGATCTGATTTATTGCACAATGGGAAAATCCAAGTGTACCTTGTGTATTCATCAAGAAAAGTTACATAGTATCTAAATCCTTGTAAAGACCTTACAGGAGATGGTCCCCAAATGTCTGTATGAACCTTCTCAAAAGGTGAAGTACATTTATCAATCCTAGAAGGAAAATGAAGTCTTGACATTTTACCCTTGATAGACTGAGTACACATACTATGCTTATCATCTACATCAACTGATATACCAGAATTTTTCAGCATCACAACTATTATTTCATTTTTAGGATGGCCCATTCTTTGATGCCAAAGATTGGATTTTACCATTTGTCCAAGAAAACCAGAAGAATGCTGAACTGCAAACTACACTCATTTTGAACACTTGATTACAAGAATTTGAAACAGTTGCCTTGGTTTACTCTTTCCTTGGTACAAAATCTCCTTTGTCTTCTAGTCCTGCACAAAAAACTCACTTTCATCACATATGAACCAACTATGATTATCAGCACATAGTTGTTGTATAGATAATACACTTCTGGAAATTTCTGGGACATGCAACACATTATTAAGAACAAGATCACTAGATTTAGTTTTCAGAATTGTGGAACCAGTATTTGCAATTGACAACCATGTGCCATTGCCAACAGGTATTGTTTCAGAACCTTGAAATGGTGTAACTTGATTGAGAGAGTTAACATCCGTAGTGATGTGATGTGAAGCTCCAGAGTCTACTATCCAAACATCATTTAGAATAAATTATGTTGACTGTTGTGCAGCCATAGCATTGAAGGATGGTGGTGGTGATTGTGCTTGATAAGCATAGTTGCCTCTGTGATAACATTCTAGAGTAGAATGACCCCTCTTTCCACATATCTAACACTCAACAACAAACCCTGGAGATGCCATATTTGTATTCCTTTGAAAGCAATTCACTGCAGTATGACCCCTTTTATTACATATCTGACACTCAACAATCACATTGGACCTAGTATCAGTGTTCCCAAACCATGCATTAGACCCATTCTGCCTTGTAGTATTAGCTTGAAATCCAGGAGAACTACCAGAGTTAAAAGATTTGCCTTTATAACCACTGTTCGACTTAAAATTTTTGTTGCCTTTGTAGCTTGTACTATTGAATGGTTTATTTCCAAACTGATTCCTTGGACCAGTATTGTTACCCATAAAACCAAAGCCATAAGATGGTGGATAAAATGTTGAAAGATCAAGAGGAAATGGTTGTGAATATTGTTGAGGAAATGGCTGCAGGTATAGTTGTGATGTAAGAAGAAATGGTTGTGCAGTACCATTATAAGTAGACTGAATATAGTGCCTCCAGTAGTTGATGGACTATGACTGTGCCCTGCAGGATTAGATGTGGAACCAGACCCAAAAGAAGATCCAACACCAAAAGAATTCACACCATTAACATATAAGGCTGACATGTTTTGAGACAACAAATTTATTTCACCTTCAATTTCCTTTTCAACCCCCAATAATTGTGCCCTGAACTCTTTCAAAGTGATAGATGAGTCCCTAGCCAATATCACAGTTCTTATAACATAATGCTTATTAGGCAGACCAGCTAAACCAGCAATTATAATGTCATTATCAGAAATCAACTCGCCAGCTGCAGTTAATTGGTCCCTAATGTTCTTTAATCTCAACAGATATTTATCAACAGTATCTGTGCCTTTTTTAATAGTGTGCAATTTAGTTTTAAGATGATTCACTCTAGACTTAGAAACATATGCATACCTATCCACAAGATTACTTCATGCCTCAAATGCAGTTCTACATCCCAAAACATACTTCATAGCCTCATCTGTAAGGGTTGCCAATAACAAACTTAAAAGTGCCATATTCATGGACTCCCATTCAACATAAGCTACTGTAATCTCAGATGTTACTCCTGATTCTGAACTAACCACATACTTTGGTGGACACCCTGTTGTACCATCAAAATAGCCAAAGAGCTTATATCATTTGAGAACTGACTAAAATTGGAATGCCCATTTGACAAAATTATCATCCCTCAACTTTATAGTTAACATTCCCAGTAAATTCTCCACTTTGAATGATGAAGATGCCATTTTCATACACCACTCCTGTAAAACTGTCCCTAAAAAAAAAACAAATTGCACCAAGATAACACTAAAATCTTGATTTCACAGGAGATTGATACTCCAAGAAAGATACAAATCGCAGTAACATCTCTAATCACAATCTTGAAAGAATGACACTCCAAGATTCACCAAATTCATACAATACCAATAAATCCCTAGAAACCAATCACAATCTTGAGAGAATGACACTCCAAGATTCACAGAAAGAATAACACTTTTTACCTCAGCCTCTACAAATCGTAAGCTTCAACCAAGAAATTCAATTCCTAACGAATGATACTCCAAGATATACACAGAAAGAATAACACTTTCTGAAATCAACACATCAAGAATTAAAAACCTAATCCCAAATCTTCTACTCCAAAACAATCACGAGTTCATAAGACCCAAACAATAAACCTTCAACAGAAACGATTTCACCTGATACACAACGCAAACTTCCCAAAATCTTCAACCAGCACAATTCCAGATCTGCAACCCACTCGTTGGATCTTCGAACTTCCAGAACACGCACCGAACAATAGCGGAAAGCTTCTTCAGGATCAGAAATGGGGACGAGCCAAGACCGGCAATGATACCATATTAACAGGACTATGAACACTAAGAACAAACATAAATAGAGCAAGGAAAAGAAGAGTTTCTCTGATTTCTTCAGTAATGAATATTTCTTACAAAGCTTTTTCTTACCAAATATGAAGTATCAAATAGTTATATGTAATAACCGGTCACAATCCACAATTCCAATATTACCCTCTAACATTCTTACTCAATTACAATCTTATCCTCCTTAACAACTCAATTCCCAACTACCTTTGTAACTAACTTGACTCACCATTACTTGCCATGAGTCATTGGTTAATAAAAATAACATGTATCATGTGAAGAAGTGAAAATGTCCAAATACAAAGATTAATGCAAAGATTGCTAGCCTTTCTCTTTTCTTCATCTATAGATAAAGGCAACCTGACCTTTTTCTATTATTTGTTCCACCACTGGAGTAGTAATCTTTTGTATGAACAAAATCCAAAAACTGGCTTTCAAATTCCAAGATATCTTATTCTTATTATTTATCGTGAAGCAAGTTTTTGTGACGGATGCTCTTGTTAGTATTGGTTAGTCTTCTTCTAATAGTTGGTTGACATACTCTTTCTCCTGAGGAGCGTTCTGCTTGGCTTCGGGCTTTCTGTGGTTTATTACTTTCTTAATAAATGTTGTTGTTGTCGTTGTGGTTATTAGTATTATTTTATCATTATATTTAGGGAGGATGAGAGTTTGAAAACTATTACATTAATTTGAAGGGAGTTTCATACTCGAAATGTAAGGGTAGAAATTCAATACCTTATTCACTAGGATATTAGACTACAATCATGTGATGTGAGTTGCTATGAGCAAATCCAAAAAGAATTGCCCTATAGAGGCTATGGAATTTTTGTAGTTCAACTAAGCCATACACTTGGTAACCTAATTTCGTATCGAATTCGCCATCCACAAGATTCAAACCTAAGATCTCTCATGTACAAGTGAAGAGGAATACCACCAGACCATAGTACTAAGTGGCGATATTCCGCTTTTAAAGTCAAGAACAAGATTATCGAATTTTATTATTAGAGATAACAATAAGGAATTTTGTTTTTTTAGTACATCGATATTTTTACATTAAGGGGAGGGGGAGTTCGGCAAAGCCATGCAATGGGCAGCCTAATTTGGTATCGAATTCACCATACACGAGATTTGAACCTAAGACCACTCACTTTCAAGTGAAAAGTAAAGATAAAGATGCCACATCATGACTAGAGTTGGTTATTAGTTGTTATAAGTTTGTTACAAATGTAATTAGTCTTAGATAGTTAATAGTCAATAGCCAAAAGGCTATATATATGTAATTGTATTATTCATTTACAATTAATGAAAAAATAAATCTTTCTTGATCTCTATGAAAACCTTTCTCAAGAACTTTGGGTTTCTATATGGTATCCTTCGCCTTTTGCCTCACAGCCGTTTCGATATTCACTTCCGCTTCGTCTCTCTGAATCTCGACGATCTATTCTTGTAATTCTTGCCTGTAACTACCATGGCTTCTTCTTCTGATCCTTCTTCTCCTCATAAATCTCTTCAGAATTTGGCCCCAAATCCCTCGACAAACCCTAATTTGTCAAATTCGTATGCTTATCTCATAATTTAGAACATTGGAAGCATGGTTCCAATTAAGCTCAAGAGATCTAACTATCTTCCATGGCGTGCTGTGTTTGCACCGATTCTCCGGCGATACAAACTTCTCGGAATTGTTAACAGTACTGAGCCGTGTCCATTGCTATTTCTTCCAGATCACTCCATTAATCCAACTTTTGAGCTATGGTATGAAAATGATCAGAATCTTCTGATTTTGCTCAATTCTACACTCTCAGAAGATGTAATTCCTTTCACTATTAGTGCGTCTTCCTCTCAAGATCTTTGGATCAAGCTTGAGCAGCGTTTTGGTGAAGTCTCCGATGCTCATATCCATCAACTTTGGTCTTGTCTTCAAGCAATTCAGAAAGGTACTCAATCTATGGCGGATTATCTTCAACAACTAAAAGAAATCTCCGATTCTCTCTCTGCTGGTGCACTTATCTCTCATCGAGATTTAATGGCAGCTACTCTCGTTGGGTTACCTGATGATTTCGAATCATTTATTGATTATGTCAGGTTACGTCTCTCTTCAACATCTCTGGATGAGTTACATGGCCTTCTACTCACCAATGAGCTTTCAATGTCTCGTTGTAAGAATCTTTCTTCCTCTAGCATTGAGCCTTTTCAGGCGTTTTCTGTTTAGTTTGAACCGCCTTTTCTTCCAACTTCACTGCCTCAAGTTTATGCTACATAACCTCAATAGTATTTCTTATTCAACTCTAATCGTGGAAGGAATAACAATCGAGGCAATCAATATCACAATACTGGCCGGTTCAACACCAATCGTGGACACAGAGGAAATTATTGTGGTTAATACTCCAATTGCAGTCATTAGCAAGGGTTTCGCAACTCTTTGTTTTCTAGCACTTATGTTCCTTGCCAAATCTGTTACTCTACAAGCCATGTAGCCATTGACCGTTTCAATCACATGAACCCTGACATTTCTGGGAAGATTCATCCTACAAAACTTGCAGCAATGTGTGCACATTATACCTCCAAGCCTTCCACATCTTGGCTTCTGGATTTTGGGGCTACATCTCACATCACTAATGACATTGCCAACATTTCTTCACCAACACCATACACTGGAAATGACAAAGTTTACATCGGTGATGGTAAAGGTCTCTCTATACACCATATTGGTCATTCTTCTTTGCATTCTTCTAATGCTAATTTTAAGTTGAGCATTATGCTTCATGTTCCTCAAATGAAACATAATTTGTTATATACATCCTAATTTCTTAAAGATAATTATTGTGCCTTAACTCTTAACTCTGATGGATCTGTTGTAAAGGATCATGCTACAGGGATGATGTTTTTGTAGGGTCCAGTTAAAGATGGTTTGTACCTTTTGCAAAGTTGTCCCTCCACTAGTCAATCTCCTGGATCTTCTTAAGCTCTTGTTAGTGCTCAAGGTTTAGTTACACTCTGGCACAGCCGGTTGGGACATCCTCCCTCTTGTATATTTTGAAGAGTAATCTCTAGTAATAAGCTTGTTATTCAAGGTACAACATCTGTTGATTTCTTTGCTCCAAATGTGTTATAGCAAAAATTCATAAATTGGCATTTGGTTCATCAACTATATCAACCTCTCATTCTCTTGAGCTATTACATTGTGATTTGTGGGGACCAACCCCTGTCACTTCAGTGAGTGGTTTTCGGTATTATTTTCTCATAGTTGATGATTTTAGCAAATATAGTTGGTGTTTTCCTTTAAAGACTAAATCGGAGGTGTACTCTACTTTTGTACTGTTCAAAGCTTATGTTGAGTATATCTGGAAATACTAAATCAATAGGCTGCCTATATCTGGAAATACTAAATCAATAGGCTGCCTATATCTGGAAATACTAAATCACCATGGAAGTTGTTCCATAAGTATCCAGATTATTCCAAACTTAAAGTTTTTTGTTGCAGTGATATATCTCATCTAAGCTTGATGGAAAGAGTAATATGTGTGTTTTCTTGGGCTATAGTTTACAACACAAAGGGTATAGATGTTTGGATTTGGACACCAATAGGGTTTATATATATCTCAAGGCATGTCACATTTGATGAGGGCACTTTTCCATTTAAAGATGTCAAGCCTATTTCATCCTCTATTGATCATTCTTCCTCTCTATCTTCACCTATTGATCTCCACTTTTCTATGCCCACATCACTTATATCCACTACACTTTTGCCTCCATCACCATCCTTCTCCACTTCTCCACAGCATAATGCATATTCACAATCTGTGCATTCTCCTCAACCTGTGCCTATACACCAACATGTGCAATCTTCTTTATCTGCACCAAATGTTCATCCCATGGTCACTCGAGTTATAGTACTAGTCTATGTTGATGATATTCTGGTTAGTGGCCCAGATTCTAATGTCTGCAACTAGTTTATAGAAAAGTTAAGTACTATATTTCCTGTCAAAGATCTGGGGCCATTGCATTACTTTCTGGGTTTATAAGTCCAAAGAACCACTGATGTTATGTTTCTTCATCAAAGCAAGTACTTATTTGATCTGTTACAGAAAACAAACATGGCTAGAGCTAAACCATGTTGCACTCCTCTTAGCTCTACCAAGTTAGATCACAGTGGTGAATTACTTGCCAATCCCACTGAATACAGATCTCTTGTAGGTGTTCTCCAATACTTAACTTGGACAAGACATGACATTTCATTTGCAGTGAATCAAGTCTGTCAATTCATGCATGCCCCTACTGTCATCCATATGCAAGCAGCTAAACGCATATTGAGATTTCTCAAATGTATCATTGCTTATGGCCTCTAGTTTAAGAAAGGTCTAATGCACTTGTCAGCCTACTCTGATGCAGATTAGGCTAATTGTACTTATGACATAAGGTCTACAAGTGGTTCCTATGTTTTTCTAGGCACCAATTTAGTTAGCTAGAGTGCCAAGAAGCAACCAACTGTTGCTCGTTCATTTAATGAGGCTAAGTATAGATCCTTGGCTCACACTGCTGCAAAGGTTACTTGGATATGCAAAATGCTCAAAGATTTTGGTTTTCCTCTATCTCATAAACCCACTCTCTGGTGTGATAATATCTCGGCCATCTCACTTGCATCCAATCCTATATTTCATGCTCGAACTAAGCATGTAGAGATTGATTATCATTATATTCATGAGTTAGTGCTTGTAAACTTGGTTGCAGTTCAGTATGTTTGTAGCCAGGATCAAATTACAGATATTCATACCAAAGCCTTGTCTAAAAGTAGGTTTCTGTTTCTGCAGTCCAAGCTTTCTCTTGGAACCTTTGATTCTTCCAAGTTTAGCTTGAGGGGGTGTAAAGATGAAGATGCCACATCATGACTAGAGTTGGTTATTAGTTGTTATAAGTTTGTTACAAATATAATTAAGTTGTTACACAATGTAATTAGTCTTAGATAGTTAACAGTCAATAGCCAAAGGGCTATATATATGTAATTGTATTATTCATTTACAATTAATGAGAAAATACATCTATCTTCATCTCTAAGAAAACCTTTCTCAAGAACTCTGAGTTTCTATAAAAAGGAATGTCACCAGAATGCCACCAGACCGTAGTATTGAGTTGCTGGGAAAAAAAGAAAAAAAAGAGTTAAATCAATTTCAGAAACCATTTTAACTAAAAAACTTTTATTTAAATTATGTAAAGAGGAGGATTCAGGTATCCACGTGTAGAGATTTGAGTCTAAAGAGCGAGACACTATTATAGTCAACTTGAATAAAACCAGATTCTTGTGACGCTTTGATTTAAAATTTGGATCCTCCAACATTAGGCTTGGCAATTCCTGACACGACCCGATAACCCGACACGACACGACACGAAATTAATAGGTGTTTGGGTCGACACGATAACGAATCGGGTCGTTATCGGGTAACCTGATAAGCACCTGTTAAGATAACAGGTTGATTCAGGTATACACATGGGTAACACGATACACGATAAGCAGAATATTAATTTTATAATTTTATAACCCTAAAAAAATACTATAATAATTATATATATATATATATATTAATTTAACAATTTTATACCCCTAAAAACTATAATATATATATATATATATATATATTAAATTAACTATAATAATTATAATAATTATATATACTATAATAATTATACCCCAAAATATTAACTATAATAATTATATATATATATTAAATTTTATAAAAACTATAATAATTATTAATTAATATGCATCCATTGATTCCATAATTCCATTCCATTCATGTCGCACCCTTTGAAGAAAAAGGGAGGGAAAATGAAAATTATAAGAAAAACTGAAAATGAAACAAAAAGAGAGAGGGAAAGATGGGTAGGCTGCTGCCCTTTGAAGAAAAAGAAGGGAGGGAAAAATGAAAATTATAAGAAAACCTGAAAAGGAAACAAAAAAAAGAGGGGAAAATGAAAATTAATAAAAGTGGTGAGAAATTTTTTTTATTTTTTTGTTAAGTTATTAACTTTTTATCATACATATGACATATCCCACTATTTTTACAAAGACGCGTGATGTACTATTCCTTGTACCGGTCAATTATACGTACAAAATAAATAGATTTAAATCTACTTAATAAATAAATATATATATATATATACACACACACACCATTGAACTTGATGAGATACGAATTATACAAAACTAATTTCAACGATCCAACCGTCAAACTTGTTTGTATATGCTTCAAGATCGTATCAGCAAAAAATCGCAAAAAAAAAAAACTTTAAAAGATCAAGTAACCGAACAAAAATTTTCAATGGTTATAAAACGAAAAATCACGATTTAAAGGTTATTTTAACTCCGATTTTGATTCTTTTTTATAGCTACACTCCTTAATCCTATATGAATACAATGAATGAATTCGATCTTCAATTTAAAATATTTACACTAGTGGATACCACAAAATCTTATGTTATACTTAATGAAAGTATGAATAAACTCTTAAGTATTAGTGAATCTATTGTTTTAATGGGATACTCATTCTACGAAATTAGTTTCAATGATCCAACCGTCAAACATGTTTGTATATACTTCAAGATCGCATACGCCAAAAATTACTAAAAACAAACATTCAGAGATAAAGTAACGGGACAAAACTTTTCGACGGTTATAAACGAAAAATCACGATTTAACGGTTATTTTAACTCTGATTTTGATGATTTTTTACAGCTACACTCCTTGACCCTATATGAATACAATAAATGAATTCGATCTTCAATTTAAAATATTACACTAGTGGATACCACAAAATCTTATGTTATACTTAATGAAAGTATGAATAAACTCTTAAGTATTAGTGAATCTATTGTTTTGATGGGATACTCATTCTACGAAACTAGTTTCAATGATCCAACCGTCAAACATGTTTCTATATTCTTTGAGATCGTATACGCCAAAAATTGCAGAAAACAAACATTCAGAGATAAAGTAACGGGACAAAACCTTTCGACGGTTATAAACGAAAAATCACGACTTAACGATTATTTTAACTCTGATTTTGATGATTTTTTACAGCTACACTCTTTAACCCCATATGAATACAATGAATGAATTCGATCTTCAATTTAAAATATTTACACTAGTGGATACCACAAAATCTTATGTTATACTTAATGAAAGTATGAATAAACTCTTAAGTATTAGTGAATTTATTGTTTTGATGGGATACTCATTCTACGAAACTAGTTTCAATGATCCAACAGCCAAACATGTTTGTATATGCTTCGAGATCGTATACGCCAAAAATTGCAAAAAACAAACATTAAGAGATAAAGTAACGGGACAAAATTTTTCGACGGTTATAAACGAAAAATCACGACTTAACGGTTATTTTAACTCCTATTTTGATGATTTTTTACAGCTACACTCCTTGACCCCATATGAATACAATGAATGAATTCGATCTTCAATTTAAAATATTTACACTAGTGGATACCACAAAATCTTATGTTATACTTAATGAAAGTATGAATAAACTCTTAAGTATTAGTGAATCTATTGTTTTAATGGGATACTCATTCTACGAAACTAGTTTCAATGATCCAACCGTCAAACATGTTTGTATATACTTCAAGATCGCATACGCCAAAAATTGAAAAAAACAAACATTCAAAGATCAAGGAACGGGACAAAACTTTTCGACGGTTATAAAAAGAAAAATCACGATTTAACGGTCGTTTTAACTCCGATTTTGATGATCTTTTGCAGATACACTCCTTGACCCTATATGAATACAATGAATGAATTCGATCTTCAATTTAAAATATTTACACTAGTGGATACAAAAAAATCTTATGTTATACTTAATAAAAGTATGAATAAACTTTTAAGTGTTAGTGAATCTATTGTTTTGATGAGATACACGCATTCTACGAAACTAGTTTCAACGATCCAACCGTCAAACATGTTTGTATATACTTCGAGATCGCATACGCCAAAAATTGCAAAAAACAAACATTCAGAGATCAAGTAACGGGACAAAACTTTTTGACGGTTATAAAACGAAAAATCACGATTTAACAGTTATTTTAACTCCGATTTTGATGATTTTTCACAGCTACACTCCTTGACCCTATATGAATACAAAGAATGAATTCGATCTTCAATTTAAAATATTTACACTAGTGGATATCACAAAATCTTATGTTATACTTAATAAAAGTATGAATAAACTATAATAATTATATATATTAATTTAACAATTTTATAACCCTAAAAACTATAATAATTATATAATATAATTATGTATATATATATTAAATTAAATTTAAAAAATTGATGACCATTGGATCGGTTGAGATCAAGCCAAAGTTCTAATACAATTTCATGATGATCGATGTAAATCGATGATTTTGTAAATTGAGGTTTAAACTTTTGAGAAAGACTTCAAAACCTTGAAAACAAATTTTTTTTCATTTTGCATATCCTTGAACATTTAATATTTGTAATAGATTAGTAGTGTATGTATTTTTTTTTATTAGACACTTATTTTCAAGTGTAGATGTAGTACTTAAACGACAAATGGGGTAAAGTGACCCGACCCGTTATGACCCGTTAAGATAACGGGTGTGACACGACACGACCCGTTAAGATAACAGGTGTTACACGAAAACGTCACGAACACGACTGACACGATCCGTTTGCCAGGTCTAACCAACATAACCCTTGTTTTATTAAAATCTTGTTATTTTAATACGCAGAGTGAGGTACGCATCGGACAGCCAATAAGCTTCTGCTTGTGCCGTATGGAGGATCCTTAGCTCTCTCTCTGACTCTCAGCTTACTGTCAGCCAAATCAAAGACCTCTTCTTCTTCAATCCAAAATTTGTTTTGCCTTTTGTTCAGCCACTGATCCACCCAGTCGTTTCAGGTATACTCGCCGTAGTCTCCAATCAGCTCCGCCGAATCGTTTCATTTTTGGAAATTCGGTTTCTGGTAATCTTCACTTCCAGTGACACTGACAGTGAGTTTTCTTTTATTTTTTGGTTGTTTTGATTTCAGCTCTCTCTTTCTTTCTTTTGCTCTGGTTTTGGGTATCTCAGACTTTGAAGGGAAGAACTGAAAAAAAAAGGTAACATGGCTTTAAATCCACTCTTGCTTTGTACATTGACTAGTTTAGTTTACTAATTTCTGGGGTTTTACCCATAATCTCACAGAAAGGCACGGATTTTAATTTACATTTTATAATTTTATATTGCTTTTCAGCAAAGCATGAATATCTGGTTTTTCCATTTTATTTCTGGGTTTCTTTCTGTCTCTTGTTTTGAAATTTTGATTTAAATTTAACTGGTATTAATTCTGTTATTTACTTGCATTGAATTTTCCCACAAAACCCTTTATTTCTTTTTAGCACACAGAGAATCAAGGCTCATCAATTTGAATTTCTTTTTTCTAGTTTTATTTCAAAATTCTAAAACCATTTGTCCTGAAATCTGTAAAACCCACCATCAAATTGTTTTATTTTGTTTTGTTTTGGTTTATTTTATTTTATAATTCCTCAGCTGTTTGCTGTGATTCGGGTTCTGAATTTCTGTAGATACGATGATTGCAACTTGATCAGTAGATTAGTCTTTAATTTTCTTCAGTTGTCTGACCTGAAACAAATTCTATGCTTAGTGGTAAAGTTTCAGTTTTGTACATCTGTCTTTTAATTAGATATGCTAACCCTTTACCAGGGATGTTAATATTTAACAAATTCTTCTGCTTCACGCCATTTAATTTCTTAGTATATCCACTGATTAATTGTTATCTGAGAATATTGAAATTTTCTTTGTAATTTATTTCGTGGGGCTTGCTTATAACATGGTTTCTGGGCAGAAAACAAGAATATCTTTATTTTAAGGGATGCTTGATTAAATTAAGAAAGTTTCAAGTTAAATCTTTGGGCTACTTCTGCTGGATTTGTTTTCTCATTAAGGGTGGACAGCTTTTGTTAAATGCAACTTTTGGTGCTTCTTGGTCCTCTTTTCAGGTTTCTGAGTTCTTTTGTTTCTCATTAACTTCTGTTTTATAGGTGTTTTTCTGAAATTTTTTTGTTCCTTTTAACAGGTTTAAAATAAACCTTTAAAAGTGATTTTCATTGTGAATTGTGATGTCGCCGCCACTGCTTGGTGTTGGTGAGGAGGAGGGTCAGAGCGATGTTACATTTTTGTCTTCTTCGGGTTCTATGGAGAGTGTATGCCAAAACAGCTCGGAATTGAAGGAACGAAATTACATGGGATTATCTGATTGTTCTTCGGTAGGCAGTTCAAAGGTCTCTACAGCCTCTGATGGAAGTAAAAGTAGTCTGAATTTGAAGGCCACAGAACTTAGACTCGGGCTTCCTGGATCCCAGTCTCCCGAGAGAGACTCAGATTCGAGGGTAATCACCACTCAACTTGATGAGAAGCCCCTATTCCCGCTGCATCCTTTAAAGGATGGCCACTATTCTTCATTGCAGAAAATAGTTGTTTCGGGAAACAAGAGAGGTTTCTCCGATGCTATGGATGAGTTCTCAGAGGTAAAAACAACTGGTTTGTTTGAAGAGAGAATTGGATATGTTTATTTATTTCTTTATTATGTCTGGCTTTTCGATCACCCGATTTGTGATGCAGGGGAAATATGCTAATTCAGAGGTAAACCTGTTGCTGTCACCCAGACCTTCTCCAAACTTGGGACTGAAATCTGGTTCTACACTTGAGAACCTTGGGACTCAACCACCCAAAACAAAAGAGGTGGCACCAGCAAAGGTAGTACAAGAGAGGCCTCATGCTGTCAATGATACCAGACCGAATCATACCGGAAATAGTACTAGCAGTGCACCTGCTTCCAAGTAAGTGATTCGAGAAAATTGCCGTACCGTTGAAATATATTTGGCAGAAATTTGTACTTTGGCCTTTCACAATGAAAATGGAGTCTTAGCTTCCTTATATGTCAGGGCGCAGGTTGTGGGTTGGCCACCTATAAGATCATTTAGGAAGAACTCATTGGCCACTACATCAAAAAACACTGAGGAAGTAGATGGAAAATCGAACCCTGGTGCTCTGTTTGTCAAGGTCAGCTTGGATGGTGCACCTTATTTGAGGAAAGTAGATTTGAAAAATTACTCTGTATACCAGGAACTTTCTTCTGCTCTTGAAAAGATGTTCAGCTGTTTTACCATAGGTGAGCAGTTGTAAACATTCAATGTTTACAGATGTCTTAGTCTATTCTTTCATATATCTAATTTATGCTGGCTGAATTATGAGTTTAACTAGAAAGTTTCTGCATTTTGCATGGATCTAGTTACTGGTATGGTTGTATGATTTCAGGTCAATATGGATCTCATGGAGCTCCGGGCAGAGAGATTAGCGAAAGCAAGCTGAAAGATCTGCTTCATGGCTCAGAATATGTTCTAACTTACGAGGACAAAGATGGTGACTGGATGCTTGTGGGCGATGTTCCTTGGGAGTAAGTTCTCATTCATCTGCACATTTGTTTATCTACTAAGTTCCTTTTGTTATGTACGTAATTGACTTGCTAGTGATTCAAAAAATCTTAAATCTCAAAAACTGCCCTTTAAAACTTAACTTTTGCCCATAGGCTGGCAATGGGGTTACACTTTGTATCAAGTAGCATAGGGTTACGTTACTTATTTGGTAAAGAGTGTTACGTTACTTTGGCTATAGTTTAAAGGGAGCTGTTATCTGCATTCCGCCCTAGTGAAAAATATAATGGCGGAAGGAGTGCAGGATGACTATTTTGAGTCCTAATAACATTCCCAATATAAAATCCGAATTGATTTTGAAATCCTGCAAGTCAATGAACCGGTGAACTTTTATTTTTGAGCAAAACGGTGAACTTTCATGGATGGTTGTTAGATATCTACGTGGATTATTTATATGAGCTTCTATATACTGCATACAACATGCACGTAACTTTAATGCGCACATTAAAGTTGTTCCATTGGAAGATTAGGGCCATCAGTTTGATATTAACTTGGGATGGCTTGAACTTGAAGAACATGTGGAAAACTGATGAACCATGGGGAATGGAGGCAAGACATGATATTTTAATGTGTAACCCATAGAACTTGATGTTAGTCGTATTTATGGGCACTCTTGTTGAGCAATGCGATTAAAGTATATCTAAAGAATCATAAAGATGTGAATGTTGATGTAATTGCATTTATCTAGTTAACCATCAACTTCTATAGATGTAGATGCATTTTACTTCCTTTGTTCGCTACTGATTGAAGTCAATAAGGCAGCTTCACCTAGATTGGCATCTTTGTTATATCTATTAGCTGTAAGCCAACATTTCATTGATGTTATTTTATGATATTCATAGACATAATCTTTAAAAATTCCAACTATCATAATAAATAATATAAGGGAAACTCGTATTTGCATAATGAAGAGAGAAAATTAGCTTTACCACCGAGAAGGAAACTACCCAAAACAGCTTATGCATTATGGTGCAAAAAGGAATCCAGAGAGTATTTTGACAAAGTTCTGCTCTACTATAGTTTTCAAGAAACGTCTTAACCATTAATAAGATAGATTGTTTCTTATTCTAGGGATGTGATCTCTTTTCTTTTATAGCACTTACCCCTCATGATCACGGATAGGTATGGTTGGAGTGTTTCAAAATGTGGGCTTGGTGTGCTTTAATGTGTTGCCATGCATGAACGGGTTATGTTACTATGTGCCTGCATATAGTTAATTGTCATTTTGCTTCAATAAAATATGTTCACGTGTAATGCTGTTAATTTTGAATTTGTACCAGGGCTATTTTTTTATTTTATTTTCTTAAAGTCTGATGCAAATATGAACTTTTGACAGCATGTTTACTGATACCTGCAAAAGGATGAGGATTATGAAGAGCTCAGATGCCATCGGCCTAGGTGCGCATAGTATATGTTCCACGGATTATCATTAATCATTATCACATAATTAAGTCAGCCTTTCACTTTCCCCTACTATTGACATACGCACTCTGCTGATTTTTTTTCCAGCACTAATTGGCTGCTGATTTTTTTTCCAGCACAAATCGGAGTTTAGTTTTATCTGTAAATTTGGAATTTTTCCTTGTTAGGATTGAAATGGTAGAACTAATTGGCTGCTGATTATGGTGTTTTTTTTCATTAGTACATAATTAAATTGAACAAATAATTAGGATGGAACTTTTCCTTCTTGTCTTTGTATTTATATTTGTTCGTTTTCTGTGCAGCTCCTAGGGCCATGGAGAAGTGCAGGAACAGGAACTAGCCAGTAATATACATTGTGAGGCCTTCCATCCAACAGTCTATGAATTTGGAATGAAGGTAAGGCCTAAATCCACGGCAACCAGGTTATTTGGAGTGCAAGGATTTGTAGATCTTGGGGCTGGACGGGACGTCACGGGTGGCTGGTCTTATTATCTTATTCCTACATCTGTGTTTTTTGTTAGATTCATGTTTCTGAGAGTTCTGTGTCTAACTTATTGACGTTATCAAAACTACCGAAAGTCAAATCTCTGAAGTTGTATGTGCACAGGTTCCTGTTCCCATGCAGGATCCTCAAGTTTGTGAAGTGCCAATTGTCTGTGAACCCCTTGTTATGAATGCGTGTATGATCCAAAAGCTATGCTGAGTTCTACAAGTACAAAGTAACCATAATACACGGCTACACTATATTTATGGTGCTTTATTCCTTATCCTACCTAGTCAAGATCTTGTAATAATCTGGAAATCTAATTAGAACAATAAATAAAGGTTTCTTATTCAAAGTAAAATTCGGACGGCAGAGAAAATCACACTTTTGACCGACCAAATCAGCTCCGATTTGGTCCCAAGAAAATCTGTTTTTAAAGCTTAATGTGTCCTCTTTCAATCCTCAAAAGGAAGCTTCCTCTAAAAACGCCATCTTGACCGTCAAAATGGTCAAAATATCCAGAAACGTCAATTTGTGAGCTCTTATTTTTTCATCACTGTCAAACGGCTTGTAATATAAATCTGGAATTTTAGCACGATCATCTTGAAAGATTCACGAACCCGCTCCAATTGGATTTACTCCAAAATTCCTCCAAAATATATCATAAATTATCAAAATAACAAATAAATTATAACTAAGAATAAGGTAAAATATATAGTATAATATGGACTTTATCAAAGTTTGTCATCCTCGCTAAAGCCCGTTAAATACACAAATGAAGCCATGCAATTGAACAGTTGTTTGGTTTCCGTCTGTAAATCAAACAACACAGATCATCACAAATGAGGAAACAAGTGGTTGTTTAATAAAGGAGGAACGTGTCCTTACATCAACCTGGCAATGTATAGCAATTGAGAACCCTCTCCTGAGCAGATGGAGAGGATCCTCCTGACCAGGCCCATCGGACCGTTCAATTTTTATCCAACGGTTATAATTATTATAACTTTTAGAGGGATCCCCTGTTTGTAGCCGTTGGATAAAAATTGAACGGCCCGATGGGCCTTGTCAGGAGGATCCTCTCCATCTGCTCAGGAGAGGATCCTGATCCCATGGGGTCACATTCGTATCTGATCCCACCTGGGTACGGGCTTTGGAGGAAACTAGTAGGGAATCTCCAACCTTACAAGTTTTATGTCCATGTGTGTGGTCTTTTTCCATGCACCGTCCAATCATATATAGCAGGCGTCCGTTCGATCCACGGGACCCTGCTGCTAAGGCCCCTCCATGTAAATTAATTAGGATAAAGAACTTGGATATAAAGAGTTCATGAAGTTCCTCGTGTGACAGAGACAGCGAGACACCAAGAGAATTCGCGTGAACTCATGTTGTTTGAGCTTCTCGTAATTAGGGTTAAAGCTTATCTTGTAACGCAGTGTATACTGAATAACTAATTATTCATACGTAGTAAACAAATTGATGGTTTATCATGAATATATTATTTGGTACCTACACCGTCGAATTGTTATATATATTTGAATGACTAAATAATCTTCGATTGAAATGATTTTTATTTTTATTTTTTTTGAAAAGTATAAGCTTTATTGAAATTAATAAGAATGGTTTACATCATCGTCAAGAATGGAATGCAACCAATCCGTACCAATATGATTCCAAAGAAAAGACCCTCCATTCCTTGTGACAAGTGAGTTACAATGTGAGCTGCTTTATTACACGAACTACGGAACTAGGGTCATAAAAATTGTATGTAACTTTACAAATAAATAATGCTAGAGAGAACACGTAATAATGCATGTCAAAGGTTTTGTGGAAATACAAAATCAATAAAACTAACCGAGTAATGCCAAGAAGATCCACATACATATATATCAAAGAATTTTATACTTTTATGTGACAAGTGATATATACAACTAATATTTACTGAGATAAATATATTAATTAATATGACGTGTTACATCAAATAATTTACAAGCGTAGTAAAGAAACAAATGAACTTACTTACTTCTTCCAAGTTCCACTTTATATGTATGGGGGCTTCGTTACTTTGTTGGAATTACTCGAAATCTACTATATAATAGGCCCTGGTTGTTGTTTGTACTTATATATGCATTTGTTTTGACAACAACCTCTTCTACCTCATGTTTTATTTAACAAATGATATTATTTACACTAAGAGGTGAGAGAGTGAGTTAAGCTTCATAATAAGTTAGCAATAATGTGATCAAATTCGCTTGTATGAGAATTAAATCTAAAACTTTTTAGAAATTATTTTGAATTTTTTATTTAAAATTAAATACAAATAAAAATTGATAAAAATTGATCTTACAATATAAGATAAATGAACACAATAAAATTATCTCCAAGATCTTCACGAAAAAGATCAGTAGAGAGGACCTGGATTGTCTGTCATCCCCCATCTCATACCATTCTCATCTCCTCCTATTTTTATGGTAACGGTTAAGTCACGTCAACATTTTATATTTTCATTGCTTTTTATCTTATTATTTCTATAAAAAAAATCAATATAAAATGTTAAGATGACTTAACAGTTACTACAAAAATAGAAGAGGATGGGAAGAATATGAGATGGTAGGGCAGACAATCCAGGTCCCAGTACAGAATCCTCGTCCCTAAGTTAAACACATTTGTTGATGATAATGATGGTGAAGATGATGACATGGTATCCCACATGGTATGCTAGTGCCACGTTGGCAAGTAAAAAGGGCCACGCGGGAAGAATTAGATTCAGACCACTAAAACCGAACTACCTCGGTAATCACAATCATGACTGACATGCATGCATGACCGCTGCATACGTAGGAACTAAAGAGCCCACTTCCGGTGACCACGCGCGGTGGTCCTCGATTTAATTGAGAATATAATATATTTTATACGAGTAGTATTATATTTATTATCTATTTGTATTGTACTATATTTTTAATAGAGTTAAAGTTCACAAATATTTTTAGGTCTCGTTTTTATTAGAGAGACCACAAAATATTAGTACAAATAAATGGTAAGAATTTTTATATTTTCACTTTTTTTATTTTATTTCTGACAATAAGATTACATGAATTAAACAAAATTGGGATTGTTATCAGTCATGTCACATCCCGACCCGAGTCCACCACATCCCGGGCCCGTTCCACCACCGTAGCACGATATTGTCCGCTTTGGGCTTACCATTCCCTCACGGTTTTGTTTTTGGGAGCTCATGAGCAACTTCCCAGTGGGTCACCCATCTTGGGAGTGTTCTGGCCTCCTTATCGCTTAACTTCGGAGTTCCTACGGAACCCGAAGCCAGTGAGCTCCCAAAAGGCCTCGTGCTAGGTAGGGATGAAAATATACATTTAAGGATCACTCCCCTGGGCGATGTGGGATGTTACAAGTCAAGTTGGAGGTAAAGAGTCGTGTCAAAAATAAAATATCGATACTACCTTTAATATAATGACTATTTGACGAAATGGACAAAAATAAGGTGAACTGAGACTAAATGAGATAAAAATTGTAGTTTCAAGGAGCTAAGCAAGACAAAATCAGTTTTATGGGTTAACTGTCTGAGACTATCTGGCAATTTTAAGAGGCAAATCAAATAATAAGCCGGAAAAAAAAAGAAAAAAATGTTGTTTAGGAGTTTATCATGTCCCATATAATATCCTTTGTTTTTCATGGATTATGCTTCTCTATATTTTACCTACTATATATTATTGCTCAAATATAGTCTAACAGTTGAAGAAAAGCCTACATGAAACATGTTTATAGTCATTGTGAATGGACAAAGTATATTCCGTTCAAGTTTCCTCTTAATCAAAACCGAACCGCGAAATCTGTTCGGTAGGTGCGGTTTTGCTCAAGAATTGTCATATTAACTAAATTGGTTCACAAATTGTTCGGCTAGGGGTCACGTTCATTTGGTTTGTCTCTCTTGCATTTTCGGAGGTTTGACCATTAAACCGATTTGGCAATATCTAGAGTGATTTAATTTTTCATAAACACACGCGGAAGTCCTTGATTTTTTTATTTGGGACTCAAATTCTCAGCATGCCTCCTTATATGTGGCGTGAATCAAGCTTATGGGAAACAAATATTTAGTGATGTAAAATCATGAGACGTTGAGCTCAATATGTAAGTTAATCTGCTCTAATGCTATGAACATCACTGTGAACACGGAAAATTCCTGAAACGAAAGAGACAAGAACAACGTGCACAAACAAATATTAAGTATTTTGATGATTTTGGGTTACAATCTCTCTCAAATTTGATCCTCTGATTCGATCTCCGTAAGGTGTTGATTTGTGGATGTGCGATTGATCCAAAGGGCCGTTGGGCTTGATCTAAGGATGAACGTTCTTCAAGGGCCGTGGGCTTGATCTTGAAGGTGGATTTGAGCGGATCTTCAAGGAGCCGTTGGGGCTTGATCTTGAGGATGGGCGTTTCTTCAAGGGCTTTTGGGCTTGATCTTGAAGAATGGTGATTGACGGATCTTCAAGGGGCCTTTGGGCTTGATCTTGAAGAACAGTGATGAACGGATTTCCGAGGGCTTTTGGGCTTGAACTTGAAGAACAGCGACGAACAGATCTTCGAGAGCTTTTGGGCTTGAACGGATCTTCGAGGGCTTTTGGGCTTGATCTCGAAGAACAGTGATGAACGATGAACGCTTTCTTCAAGGGCCGTCGGGGCTTGGGCTTGATGAACAGCGGATGAGCGGATTTGTTGATGTTGTCGATCCAAAGGGGCCGTTGGGGCTTGATCCTTGAGGATGAACAGTTGATGAAGAATGAATAGGGATTTCTTGATTCTTCGGGAACCTGGATGCTTGGGAGCTTCGGAGTTTCAGAGCTTCAGAGCTTCAAGAATTTTGCCTAATGATTTTGGTTCCTCCCAAATGAATGAAATGGGCTTGTATTTATAGAATTTTCCAAGGCCTAATTTTGAATATAATATCCCAGATGAAATAAGTTGTTTCTGCCAGGTGTTGACACGTGTCCTATTTGATGACTTTTCCAACTTATTTTGATTTCTGTTTAGACACACGCTACGTGTAAAATTTATGTAATACATGAGCGTTGAAACTTTGATTTATCGGTCAACATTTATTTTATCGAAATTTCGATGTCTACAATCACCTTTCATTTATGGCATCATAGTATATTTACACCGCCCCATATTCCTACTTAGGAATTGGTTAAGAGACTTACGTGCTCTCACATAACCCAATATGTGTTTTTCACGTATTAAGTTTAATTGATATCACACGTCAAAGCACCTGTCGCAAGTATGAATCAATTGCGTGTACCACATTAATTAAGTACCCATCAAAAGAATCAATATCTTCATTTAGATTTCAACAATTTCTCATTGGAGCTGGAATCAAACATAGTCCAGAAACCTCATCTTTCAAAAAAGATCCCAAGCTGTTTAGCCAAATATATAACAGCAAAGAAATTTAGAGGTTGAGTGTTGTCTCCCAAATCAAAATAAAGAAATAATTAAAATAGGGTGAAACCTAAAATTACCTAGATTTGTAGCCCATCAATCCAGAAAAACTGGCAAACAAAACACACAGAGACTCATCTTCTACACGGAAGCGATCCACAAGAAGAAAGTCTTGTAATCGAAATTAGTAAACAAACGTTAAAGCCACTTTACAGTTTCATTCTGCCTAACATTGATTTGAAAAGATTAAAGTTGGTAATTAAAAAACGATTAGGTACTAATAAGATTAGGTTTCTGCACACCTTATTCCTTAAGGAGTTGACATTGACAAACACTTCCAGCATCGGGCCTGAAAAAAAAACGTCAGCAGTGGGAGAAGCTATCTAGGGTTGGTAGTATACATAGTAGCCAACGGCGTTGGTTGGACGAGTCAGAGAGCTATAGGGACCCCACGCGTGTGTCTAAATTCTTGACCTCTGATTACTACTACAGTCACACTCTGCTGTCCAAATCACTCTGTGCCACTCTGTGATGCTCTTTTTGGGAAGGTACGAATACTACAGTACTCTCCCCTCACGGCTCTATGCGAACCCTAAATTTATGGGAATGAGGATCCTCTTTGTGGAGAAATTTTTTATTATAACGGAAACAAGTGTAGTATACTATGTGTTTACGTGTGATATATTACGTGTTTTTATATAAGTAGTGATAAATTTTATTTTTTAAGTTATTAACTTTTTAACACACATGTCCCACTATTTGTATAATGATACTTAGTGTACCACCTCGTGTGCCAATCACACTGAAAAATCTCTCTCTTTGTGAGGGGATTCTCAAATCGTGTCCGTTTATCTTTTGTACCACTTGGGTGATTTTGGAAATGGACATAAAAGTCGGTTAAAAAGATAACAATTACTATTATTAAACAAAAAAAATGGATTTAGAAGTTTTCTCTCGAGACAAACAAAACATTCCTTTCATGATTTCTTACTCATGAATATACGACTTAACAGCTTTGACTTAACTGACTTCGGTTGTGCCACGAGGCGATGGGCTAAGTTAAAGGAATAAGATCCTATCTGGATACTTTTTGTGAGAATTTTGAAAATTATTTTACCGTGTTTGTTTATTTATTATTTTGCAGTTAGAAATTATTTTAAACTTTTTATTTAAAATTAAATACAAATAATAATTGATAAAAAATGATCGTACAATATAAGATAAATGAACACAATAAAATGATCTCCAAGATCTTCACGAAAAAGATCAGTAGAGAGGACCTGGATTGTCTGCCCACCCCCATCTCATATCATTCTCATCCCCTCCTATTTTTATGATCACGGTTAAGCCACGTCAACATTTTATATTTTCATTGCTTTTTATCTTATTATTTCTATATAAAAAAAATCAATATAAAATGTTAACGTGGCTTAACAGTGACTACAAAAATAGAAGGGGATAGGAAGAATATGAGATGGTAAGGCAGACAATCGAGGTCCCAGTACAGAATCCTCGTCCCTAAGGCCTCGTTTGGCAGCTCGGACTGTACTGACTATTTCTGTCGGATAGGATAAATAGCCACCAGATAGTACTGACTAAATTAATCGGGTGTTTGGTGCAGTATCAGACTAATGACCGTATTATTTATATTGTGTTTGATACTATACCGGATAGGAGGAATTTAAAGTATTATTATTTTAAGATAAACTGTAGAGATCAGTTTTAACCATAAAGTATTATCATGTCTCCCTGGGTGGTCCATTCTTAGCGGCCTCTGCTTCTATGTCAACAACAATGGCATCAATTTCAGCTTCTTCAAGTTGCTTCAGACCATGATCCTTTGTCATCACAACAACTTATATGTGTTTTCCTCCACTCTCGACAACCTCAAGCAAAGCCCGGATTGCAAGCTTTACAGTTTCTTGCCCAGATTTCTCTGCCGCACCCCCTAAACTCCCTCCCTCTCTCTCCTTTCTTCTTCTTCCCCGACTGTTTGCAAGATCCAGTTGTAGAAGAAGCCCAGAGCCTTTGATGCGCGACGGCCAGACCTCGGGGATCTTGTAGCAGAGGAAGACATGGAGGCCGTAGGTGTTGACAGTGCCGGCAAGAATGACGACGGGGAGAACGACGTTGGCGAGAGGGACGACGGCGAGATGAGATGTCGTGGAAACGAAGTGCGAGAGAGAGGGAAGTGAGCCGGACTAATAATCCACTCATTTTGGAAGGGTTTATTAAGCAGGTGTATACCCTGATGAAATTGGGGTTCCACCATAAAACCAATTGGCAATATGGGGAGTAGCCCAAGACCATATAAGCACATAGCAAACCTTGTCCCTCACCGATGTGGGACAACTCTCAACACGCCCCTGCACGTGTGGCGGATTTTCAAGCCTACACGTGGATAACAACTGGATGACGTGGAGCGCGTGTGGCCGTTTGGCTTCACACGAAGACAACCCGCTATGATACCATGATGAAATTGGGGTTCCACCATAAAACCAATTGGCAATATGGGGAGTAGCCCAAGACCATATAAGCACATAGCAAACCTTGTCCCTCACCGATGTGGGACAACTCTCAACACGCCCCCGCACGTGTGGCGGATTTTCAAGCCTACACGTGGACAACAACTGGGTGACGTGGAGCGCGTGTGGCCGTTTGGCTTCACACGAGGACAACCCGCTCTGATACCATGATGAAATTGGGGTTCCACCATAAAACCAATTGGCAATATGGGGAGTAGCCCAAGACCATATAAGCACATAGCAAACCTTGTCCCTCACCGATGTGGGACAACTCTCAACACGCCCCCGCACGTGTGGCGGATTTTCAAGCCTACACGTGGACAACAACTGGGTGACGTGGAGCGCGTGTGGCCGTTTGGCTTCACACGAGGACAACCCGCTCTAATACCATGATGAAATTGGGGTTCCACCATAAAACCAATTGGCAATATGGGGAGTAGCCCAAGACCATATAAGCACATAGCAAACCTTGTCACTCACCGATGTGGGACAACTCTCAACACGCCCCCGCACGTGTGGCGGATTTTCAAGCCTACACGTGGACAACAACTGGGTGACGTGGAGCGCGTGTGGCCGTTTGGCTTCACACGAGGACAACCCGCTCTGATACCATGATGAAATTGGGGTTCCACCATAAAACCAATTGGCAATATGGGGAGTAGTCCAAGACCATATAAGCACATAGCAAACCTTGTCCCTCACCAATGTGGGACAACTCTCAACATACCTGACTAAATAGGCAGACTGACTAAATTAATCCGACGGCTATTTTATACGGGAGGGCACCAAACAACCGGCTCTGTATAATTAGTCCTATCCGATGCTCTATACAGTGTGCCAAACAAGGCCTAAGTTAAACACATTTGTTGATGATAATGATGGTGAAGATGATGACATGGTATCCCACATGGTATGCTAGTGCCACGTTGGCAAGTAAAAAGGGTCCACGCGGGAAGAATTAGATTCAGACCACTAAAACCGAACTACCTCAGTAATCACAATCATGACTGACATGCATGCATGACCGCTGGCATACGTAGGAACTAAAGAGCCCACTTCCGGTGACCACGCGCAGTGGTCCTCGATTTAATTTAGAATATAATATATTTTATACGAGTAGTATTATATTTATTATCTATTTGTATTGTACTATATTTTTAATAGAGTTAAAGTTCACAAATATTTTTAGGTCTCGTTTTTATTAGAGAGACCACAAAATATTGGTACAAATAAATGGTAAGAATTTTTATATTTTCACTTTTTTTTTAATTTCTGACAATAAGATTACATGAATTAAACAAAATTGGGATTGTTATCAGTCATGTCACATCCCGACCCGAGTCCACCACATCCCAGGCCCGTTCCACCACTGTAGCACGATATTGTCCGCTTTGGCCTTACCATTCCCTCACGGTTTTGTTTTTGGGAACTCATGAGCAACTTCCCAGTGGGTCACCCATCCTGGGAGTGCGCTAGCCTCCTTCTCGCTTAACTTCGGAGTTCCTACGGAACCCGAAGCCAGTGAGCTCCCAAAAGGCCTCGTGCTAGGTAGGGATGGAAATATACATTTAAGGATCACTCCCCTGGGCGATGTGGGATGTTACAATCCACCCTCCTTAGGGGCCCAACGTCCTCGTCGGCACACTTCCGGCCAGAGATTGGCTCTGATACCAATTGTCACATCCCAGCCCGGGGCCACCACATCCCGGGCCCGTTCCACCACCGTAGCATGATATTGTCCGCTTTGGGCTTACCATTCCCTCACGGTTTTGTTTTTGGGAACTCACGAGCAACTTCCCAGTGGGTCACCCATCCTAGAAGTGCTCTGGCCTTCTTCTCGCTTAACTTCGGAGTTCCTACGGAACCCGAAGTCAGTGAGCTCCCAAAATGCCTCGTGTTAGGTAGGGATGAAAATATACATTTAAGGATCACTCCCCTGGGCGATGTGGGATGTTACAAGTCAAGTTGGAGGTAAAGAGTCGTGTCAAAAATAAAATATCGATACTACCTTTAATATAATGACTATTTGACGAAATGGACAAAAATAAGGTGAACTGAGACTAAATGAGATAAAAATTTTAGTTTCAGGGAGCTAAGCGAGACAAAATCAGTTTTATGGGTTAACTGAGACTATCTGGCAATTTTAAGAGGCAAATCAAATAATAAGCCGGAAAAAAAAAGAAAAAAAATGTTGTTTAGGAGTTTATCATGTCCCATATAATATCCTTTGTTTTTCATGGATTATCTCTATATTTTACCTACTATATATTATTGCTCAGATATAGTCTAACAGTTGAAGAAAAGCCTACATAAAACATGTTTATTGTCATTGTGAATGGACAAAGTATATTCCGTTCAAGTTTCCTCTTAATCAAAACCGAACCGCGAAATCTGTTCGGTAGGTGCGGTTTTGCTCAAGAATTGTCATATTAACTAAATTGGTTCACAAATTATTCGGCTAGGGGTCACGTTCATTTGGTTTGTCTCTCTTGCATTTTCGGAGGTTTGACCATTAAACCGATTTGGCAATATCTAGAGTGATTTAATTTTTCATAAACACACGCGAAAGTCATTGATTTTTTTATTTGGGACTCAAATTCTCAGCATGCCTTCTTATATGTGGCATGAATCAAGCTTATGGGAAACAAATATTTAGTGATGTAAAATCATGAGACATTGAGCTCAATATGTAAGTTAATCTGCTCTAATGCTATGAACATCACTTTTCATTTATGGCATCATAGTATATTTACACCGCTCCATATTCCTACTTAGGAATTGGTTAAGAGACTTACTTGATCTCACATAACCCAATAGGACAAGGATTGTCTGCCCTCCACTTCCGGTGCCCTCCCCGTGCCCTCCTGCTTTGTGTGGTCACGGTTAAGCCACGTCAACATTTTATATTGTTTTTTTATAGATATAAAAAGACAAAAATGAATAGTAATATAAAATGTTGACGTGGCTTAACCGTGACCACACAAACAGGAGGGCACGGGGAGGGCACAGGAAGTGCAGGGCAGACAATCCTTGGGTTTTTCACGTATTAAGTTTAATTGATATCACACGTCAAAGCACCTGTCGCAAGTATGAATCAATTGCATGTACCACATTAATTAAGTACCCATCAAAAGAATCAATATCTTCATTTAGATTTCAACAATTTCTCATTGGAGCTGGAATCAAACATAGTCCAGAAACCTCATCTTTCAAAAAAGATCCCAAGCTGTTTAGCCAAATATATAACAGCAAAGAAATTTAGAGGTTGAGTGTTGTCTCCCAAATCAAAATAAAGAAATAATTAAAATAGGGTGAAACCTAAAATTACCTAGATTTGTAGCCCATCAATCCAGAAAAACTGGCAAACAAAACACACAGAGACTCATCTTCTACACGGAAGCGATCCACAAGAAGAAAGTCTTGTAATCGAAATTAGTAAACAAACGTTAAAGCCACTTTACAGTTTCATTCTGCCTAACATTGATTTGAAAAGATTAAAGTTGGTAATTAAAAAACGATTAGGTACTAATAAGATTAGGTTTCTGCACACCTTATTCCTTAAGGAGTTGACATTGACAAACACTTCCAGCATCGGGCCTGAAAAAAAAACGTCAGCAGTGGGAGAAGCTATCTAGGGTTGGTAGTATACATAGTAGCCAACGGCGTTGGTTAGACGAGTCAGAGAGCTATAGGGACCCCACGCGTGTGTCTAAATTCTTGACCTCTGATTACTACTACAGTCACACTCTGCTGTCCAAATCACTCTGTGCCACTCTGTGATGCTCTTTTTGGGAAGGTACGAATACTACAGTACTCTCCCCTCACGGCTCTCTAGGAACCCTAAATTTATGGGAATGAGGATCCTCTTTGTGGAGAAATTTTTTATTATGACGGAAACACGTGTAGTATACTACGTGTTTACGTATGGTATAACACGTGTTTTTATATAAGTGGTGATAAATTTTATTTTTTAAGTTATTAACTTTTTAACACACATGTGTCACTATTTGTATAATGACACTTAGTGTACCACCTACCTCGTGTGCCAATCACACTGAAAAATCTCTCTCTTTGTGAGGGGATTCTCAAATCGTGTTCGTTTATCGTACATTATGTGGTAAATTTTCGTCATGTACTTTTCATGTGTAATTTTAAATAAAAATTTTAAATAATTTATTATCGCATGATATAAGATAAACGGACACGATTTGAGAATCTCTAAGATCCTCACAGAAAGGATCCGGAGAGGATCTCATTCAATTTATGGTATTACCAGTTCACCAGTGCCTTGGTTTGCTGAGTCCAGGAATTTACCTCCACAAATGCTAAGGGACTATATAAAAAGGGTATATCCTTGCCGTATCTTCTTTGTGAGGATACTAGAGATCCGTAAATCGTATCCGTTTATCGTACATTACGCGGTCAAAAATCATTTTAAATTTTTTTATTTAAAAATAAACATAAACATTACTTGGCAAAAATTGACCGCACGATGTGCGATGAACGGACACGATTCACGAATCCCCAAGATCCTTACCAAAATGATCTGTTGGATATAAAAAATATAACTCTTTATAGACTTTTTGGTATTTCGTAGTTTGAGGTCAATTTCGCGTCAACATTTGTAAAATATTATAATGCTAAAGAAACTATCTCAAAAGTAGAACTCTTCATGAATTATTTGACACCTCACAGTTTATATGTTAATTTTCGCGCCAACATTATAAAATATTATGCAAAAAATATAAAATTGTAGAAAATCATAGAGTTTCACTTTTGAGAGAGTCATTGTAACATTTCTTATTTATCTAACTCGTAAAGAAAAGTATATAGATTTGATTATTACAATTTACTGGGAGCAGTTGAGGAGCCAATGTGGGGCATTGGGTGCTGCTAACCTCAATAACATATAAAATCCCCCTTTTGAAATTTCGTTTGACCTCTGTGCCAGCTAAGACAAATGAAATAAGGAGATTTTTAATCAATTTTCTTTAAGTTGATACAAACCAAAACTGCATTGTTCGTGTTTTGTTTCACTTAAGAAAAAGTTTAGCATGCTAATTCTTAAATAAGCTGAAGACTGATCAAACACGCAAAACTCTTATCCACCTAGACGTCATATCTCCTAATTCAAAGCTTCTCCGGTGTTCAAGTTTGGTGAGGCGCCCTTCATCATACTTAGTTGATCACGAAATCCCAATCATATCAGTTTTTTTCATCTTGGGCTTATTGGGGGGTTTTTAGGGTTTTTGTATTGATTGATTGATTTGGAATGAATTTTTGGCATAAAAAATTAGAAATTGGAAACTATAAGTAAAGGTATGATCACTT
Source organism: Malus fusca (assembly GCA_035220775.1). Classification (NCBI taxonomy): domain Eukaryota; kingdom Viridiplantae; phylum Streptophyta; class Magnoliopsida; order Rosales; family Rosaceae; genus Malus; species Malus fusca. Next base: position 45,901,850 of record CM069073.1, on the reverse strand, counting down.
TTTGAAACTTTCTATTTTATGACCTTATCGTTGTAAATTTCTAGCTCCGCCACTGACTGAGAGTGCTTAAGTCAGGGAGTACGACTTATCTAAAACTCAAATCTTTTTAATCACGTGTGAAATTTTTTCAAGCTTGTGGACATTCAATGCAAATTAGATGACAATATGAGAAATAGTTACTCTATTTACTAATACATTCAAAATCTCTTTCCTCCGCGATGTGAGATTTACGGAGATTAACTAGATCTTAACAGGACATAGTTTTGTTCTTGCTTTCTCCCTTAAGTGTCAATTATGAGATGAAGAATAAAAATATATTCCGAGATCAGTATTTCCCTTCGATTCCCTTCTACAATGACAGATACTACAAAAAAACTAAAAGAGAAAAAAAGTAAGCCTGAGTTGGAAAGGGAAACGAGACTACAAGTCAGATTTGGATAAAGATGATCATACAAACGGACGAAGGTTGAAAACTTATACTTACAGAGAAAAAGAGATAAACAATAAAGGGAGAAAGTCGTGTATATTTGAGAGTGCACAACGACTTGTTGGTATTCTTGGATAACATTATTTTTTCATAAGAATCAAGTGTTAGATTGAATTTTAATGATTACGTTCATCATGCGTACAAAGTTATAGGTAGAGACGATCATATTTATAAGGTATTGTTGGCCTAAACCAACTGATACAAAAGCTTAAACAACTGATTAAAAAGCCTCTTGCTATTTATATATATCAGCATATATGTACAGCAATTTATCAACACCAGTGTGGGTTAAGTGAAGGGATCTTGAATATCTAAGTTAGCTAGACTTAAAAATAAATGACGATTTAAGAGCTTAAGATTTGTTGCAAGATAAACTACCTATAGCTCATGATTGAGGCTATGTCCTTTATGCTAGTAGAGCTGAACGCGATGGTTACTCCTAGTGGTGCAGTGGTGCTCCGATGGTGGGTTTGAGACCCTGTTACTGGTTTGAGACTCCTTATTTTGCCTATCGAGCCAATTAGTCGTTTGACTTGGAGAGATACGATGAAGGACGCCTGGCGCCATACTAGACATTCTTGGTAACATTCATGGTTGTGCCACAATTTTTGGGTGTGTCGATTACAACCAACCATACTGGGTTTCCTTATTAGCTAGTCATTGCTATGCTTAAGATTTGTTTTGATGCAGCGGTTATATTGAACAAGGAAGTCGAACGAAATCCCCATGCTTAAGAGTTCGTTTTCTCCAAACATCCATTATTATTTTGGCGGCACTTAATGAATGGGGAATTTTGGAAATATAGCCATTTTAGAGACCACATATTGAAATATGGCTTACTTTTTCCAACTATTATAAATCTAAATGACTACTCTATTACGACTTGGGTAGCAATTGTGAAAGTACTCATCATGTGATGGAGGGCATTAACTACAGGGTTTGTGGTATAAGGAAAAAGTGGCACTTGCTTGGGATAAGTGATTTGTGTGCTGATCTCTTGGTTTAATTGCTTTGGAGTAGAAATAACAAAGTTGGAGTAGAAATAACAAAGTAGTGCGGTGGTGCCTAGACCCTGGTGGTTCAATAGTGGAGATGAGCTTCAGAGTAAAAAATCACAATGTTGGGAGGAAGAGTGAGCTTTAGCCTAAGTCTTCTGGACATCTATTTTGGTTAGTTTTATAAGAATTGAATAAACTAGGTTATATTTCAAAAATTGGTCTTTAAAATGGTATAGTTCCAAATTTCCCATTTAATGGTTCTTGTGTTAGAACATTTCTCACATTCAAAGATCAACTCTTCTCTTCCCTGATCAGTTCCCCTCCCTTAGATTGGAAAAAAAATTACTCGATGATGCAACGGATATATGACAAGAAAAATCGTACGAAATCCCCACACTAGAAACCACTAGCAAATAAGTTGAAGTCCATCAACAATTCGGAATCTACCAGAAAATAGAGAACTTTAAAGTTGAATGGATAATAATATGAATGATTACAAACCTAAACCCAAGATGACCTATTTATAATGTAAATTTACTCTAGAAACCCTAAGAATCCAAATGTTGGGGGAGTTTTAGGTCGAGGTGGACTTGGGTTTTGCGGATGTCCTCTTGTCTCCTTTGGTTTGGTTTCATACAAGTCCCGGAATATCTTGTAAGAATTAGCATGTCTTAGGAAATACCCCCAGTTGGATCAATGACTCAAAGATATAGCATGATTAAGCAAATAATGGCTTGCTCAAGTGAGGCATGGTGTGGAAGCTAGAAGTTTATCAATTTAGCGTGAGAGAGAGACTTTGCATGGTGTTTTATGTGGGGTAATCTGGGTTTCATAGGGTAATAACAAGGTTTCTAATGGTTGAAATACACAGAGGAAGGTTATGGAAAACACTAATTATGGTTGTAGGGGTGATGCTTACTAGGGTTTTAGGTTGTTTCCACTAAAAAAGTAATTTCCCTAGCTTGGTGCAGCACAATCCTTAATCTTAACGTTCTCTCCTTCTCCCTGAGTTGAGTTCTTGGATCCTTTCCTAAGGTTTTTGACCTCCCTTTTGTAGGTGAATGATTCATTTCTAGGCTTCCTAAGGAATCTCTCATTGTGGCTAAATGTTCATCCTTCTTTATCCTGGCGTAGCTGCAACCTTCCCTTTTGGTGTAAGACAGCTGAGCGCTACTGCGCTCATGAAGATTGCAGTGCACCTCATTCCCTAGGCGTTGTTTTCTCAGGTCAGCTTCCATATGTGTTACTTCTAGTAGCGCGTCTCCTAGCTTTCATGTGTCATTCTTCTACATGAGAATCTAGCCAGACATGCATTTAGAAAGAACCTAAATACACATTCCGTCTCTCTATTCATTAAATGCATGTCTGGCTAGATTCTCACATGAACTTAAGGGTTGAGATTTAGGTTCTTTCTAATTAGATTGGTTGGCTTGCTAGGGAAAGAAGGAAACTAAGTTTGTTCTATCTCAAACTTACTTGCGTGAACTTAAAAAATTATGGGCTTGGATCTTTGGTCCCCCAAGCAACCCAAAGTCTTCATAATCTTGGCTTTGCATAGGCCCGATAAACTTCCGTAACCATCACACTACAATTCACTTGGCAAGCCCCAAGCACGCGACTTGAGCTTATTTTAGCGTGAATAGTAGTTAGCGTGATAAGACATGACGTGATAAATATGCATGAACTTGCATGAGCTTGGCGTGATTTATACAAACGTCTGGTATAACTATCGTACAATGACATGATTGTGAATATTATCCTTTCTCAACTCCGCACCCTTGCATGTATTTTGGGCTTGGTTTGAGGCTTGTATAACAATTGGGCTTTGAAACATGATTTGGCTTACATGTGACATTTTTGGATCTCAGATGAAGTAGGAAAGAACTTAAACAAATAACAAAATATAAAATCATCTTAAAATATTAAAATCTGAATTAAACATGGTAAACGACATAATCACTCATTTTTTGACTGGTTTCATGCATAGCATCGAGTCTTGTGTATCTCGACGTGCTCTTTGAGTCCATTTATTACAGACCCAAAACAGACATGCCAAACAAAAGATGGGTCAATATGTACAACATGAAAAGTTCACAACATCCACTTTTGGGATATGACAGCAACAAATAATCTATTAACCATTGAACTGTCAATTCTCTGATCACATTTCTTCATTAAGACATAGCTTCCTCCATTTAATTTTATTGCATATAAAATAACGCGAGCCTTGGGTCATATCCAACACTTCTAATACGTGAGCTACACAAAAGTGGCCAGAACTTGTAGCCCGTAAATCGAGGCCATGCTTGCCTCATTAAACAAAAATGCTATTTTTACCACATTTTTCATGTCATATTTGTATTATCTCTCTAATAGTGATGAGAACCTCATGTGTTGGTGAACTCTATCTCTATTAGAGGTGTAATAAAAGTATAGTATGAAAAATATGATAAGTGCAACATTAATCCTCATTAAATGCGGGATGGATAATCCTTATTGTATTCTGTGTGAGGCAATCTCATTAGAGTAGTGTTTTTCAATCATGGGAAACTCCCTCATATGACGATGAAATTCGGTTTCCACAGATAAAAATAGAAGTTTTTACATATGGTATCATATGCTAAAACTTAAGAATCCGATTTTCAATATTATTCTTAAAGGCTAAACCTTTTGGTACGAGCAATGTTATTTCGACACATCCTACCAACACACTACCTAAAACATATAGACCAAATATACGATTGTAAGACCCAGATCTCTTTGAGTGTGTCAATTTTATGTCTTGGAATAAAATAACTTTTTTAACACTAACCTTGATCTTGTTGATGGAACTGGATCCTCTCTGGATCCAAGGGATATGAGCCAATTGAGCAATACATCCGGACTATTAAAATTTGATCCAACGGCTACAAACAGGGGGCTCCCTCTAAAGTTATAATAATTGTAGCCGTTGGATCAAATTTCAATTATCCGGATACATTTTTCAGTGGGCTTAGATCATTTTGAATCTGGAGATGAGGATCTAGTTCCCTTGTTGACACCTTTCTACATATACATCTTTAACTTTTTTACATTAACCTTAAACTTGTTGACACCTGCTACATGCCATTTTGTTATTCCATTCCCTTGGGTAATATTCAGCGGCTCGAAGTGAATTGAAATATTAATAAGCTAAATGAATTAAGTATAGCACTTAATACACTCCATTTTTCCTTTTTACCACATCACTTCTACTGATGCAAGGTGGGTGAAAAATGAAAATTGAAATGACATGTCATCTCCACAAGGATCACGTGACCCAAAATTTGCCACCGCCAATGGAAAGCGGCAGGCGCGTGAGACGACAAGTCTCTAACACAATGCATGGAGAGAATGGTGACGAGGAGAGAGTCCTGGTGAGCAGTGACAGATCCAATATTTTAAACTTGGAGATCCCAATAGTAAAGGGCAAAAAATTTATAGACAAAAATAACATTTAGAATTTAAATAAAGTACATTTATTCATAGATCATACGCACAACAACATTACAAGCTATAAAATCCTAATTCAAGCGTCCATGATGAGATTTCATAGTTTGAACCTAATACATGAAAAAATATTTTCTCAATGTAAACAACTAAGTTGTCATTCAACCATTGATCTCCCATTTTCTTATTTCTACAATACACTATTAATAAAAAAACACAGAAACACATACCAATTAACCAATAAACAAAATTCCAATAATCAAATGAGTATGCAAACATAAAACTATCAATAATGGACTATACATTTCCATCAATATTTAATATAATTTAATTGAGATTTAGATTAACATACCAAAAAACAAACTTGAATTGAACCAAATGGTGATGGTTTGGAGATATGAAACAAATTGAGCTATGATATTGGATAAAAAATCAAAATATTGGGTGGGATTTAGAATTTTAGGGTTTTGAGAATTTTGGGGAAATAGAGATTGGGTGAACATGTAAAAATGGGGGCATCGAGATTAGGGATGGGCAAATACCCATTGGTTATGGGTAACCGCGGTTACTCGCCCATTTAAATTAAACGGTTACGGTTATGGGTAACCGTTTAGATAAATAAACGGTTATGGGTATAACCGTTTACCCGCGAAATTTAAATGAGCGGTTATGGGTATTAACCGCGGTTATAAACGGGTAACCGTTTACCCATTTATTTTATATATGTAAAACTAACACAAACCATGTTCTCGATCCAATAATACTTAGCACCCATTAAATTAGTAAGGAATTCATCGGCCATTCTCTCAATAACACTGCTATAGGAATGATGATTCTCATCATCAAGGAATTGGCCAAATTAATTTAAATTCCTTGCGAGTAACCGTGAAATTGACAGAAATGCTTTGACAGAAATGTCTTCTAAACAATTTTTGTAACCCAATAATACTTAGCAAATATTATTTTTACCTTCATTGGTAACAGTTAAAAATATCGTCCGTAAACTATTATTTCAATTATTGGAATGGTATAAGGACTTAAAAAATTAAAATATGGAAATGTATGATGAATGTATCTATAACGGTGTTTAATTGTCAAAAAAAAAAAAAAATTATAACAATTTTTTTTTAATTTTCAAGTTGTTAAAAAACATTTAGACGGGTGAAAAATGGGTAATGGTAAACAAAAAAAAAGATAAACGGGTTAAAAAGGATAAATGGGTAAACGGGTATTAAACGATTACGGTTAAATGGGTATGCGGTTATGGGTATGGTTAACCGTTTATAAACGGTTGGGTATGAGTATAACCGTTTAGGCAATTACCCAACGGGTAAACGGTTATGCGGGTATGAGCATAAATGGTTATGGGTAAATAACCGCCGTTACCTGCCCGCCATAACCGTTGTCCATCCCTAATCGGGATGTTGAAAGTAGGATGGGACTATGGGGGACGTGCTGGGGGCCCAAGGAGTTAAAATAAAAAAGGGACTAACGACAGCGTTTTGCCCATTGTTTTAATCTTTATGTTTTTTTAAAAAATTAATACAAATTGCCAAAATGAGCGTTTTGGGCCAGGGTTGAAAAAAGGAACATTTCTTTCTTCTTTGCGCAGTCGTCTTCTCGGTGAAGACGCTACCGCGGCAGCTTGCAAAGGCCTTCTTCTTCGAGTATAAGGGGTCCCCGGAAAATTTCAAACAAATATTTAAGGTCGCCGACGGGTCCTGTGACCTCCCAGGTCCCTAAATAGATCCGCCATTGCTAGTGAGTTGGGTTGGCGACGAATTTGAATTTTATCTGGGTGTTCTCTTTAAGAATCTTAGGCCATCTCCAACCGATGGCTGGCCAGAGGGCTCGTTTTAGTCCTCTGGCCCTCTAAGATCCTCCAAGATATTAATATTTTAATGAACAGTACAAGACCATATTTGCCTCCATCTCCAACCGAGGGCCAGAGGGCTTGTTTTAGCCCTGTCACAAAAAATCGTCTCCAACTGAGGGCCAGAGGGCCATAAGGCCAAACATAATTTATTGTTTAAAAACTACAACTTAAATTCAAATCCAACAGCTAAGTGACGTCAGCTAGCCAGCCGTTGGTAGTTGACATCATGTTGACGTCAGCTAGCCGTTGGATTTGAATTTTTTTTTGTTGCTATAAATAGGGTGGATACTGGGATATAATTCACATAACTTTGAATTCAATCTATTTCAATTCAATCTCTTTCAATTCAAGTTTGCAACGAATTCCAACTTTGGATCCTCTTCAGATTCCAACTGGGGGTCCTCATCCAATTCCAAAAGAGAAGCAAAATGGGCGCAAATGAGACAAGAAGATGAGGAGTTTGATGAAGAAGTTCAAGTAAGGAGCAACAAATAAAACAGAGCAGCAGCCATAGCTGCGGCCATGATGTGTCAGCCAATTGAGGAACAACCTCAATGAGGTGGCTCTATTGCTGGTCGCTCTTACAAACCACGAAACAGAGCGACGAGGCATGCCAATCTGATGAATAACTACTTCAACCCCAACTAGGTGTACACAGAAGAGGATTTCAGACGTCGCTTCCTGATGAGGCGTCATGTCTTTGAGTGTTTACTTCGTGATGTCCAGCAGGTCAATCTGTACTTTGGACAGAAGCGGGACAGAATAGGCCGCCCTGGTTTCTCACCTCATCAGAAGGTTACTGTTGCACTCCGAATGATGGCCTATGGCTCCCTAGCTGATTCGATGGATGAAACCCATGGTATGTTTGAGTTTACATGCCTTGATACTCTTGAACAATTTTGTGACACAATTGTTCAGGTTTACAAAGACAAGTACCTCCCACTACAACAAAATAGCTGTTTGGCGAGGACTTTTGTCCTCGTTGAGAGTTGTTGTTTTATCGCTGAAGGTTTTCAGCGAGGAAAAACATTCCTCGCTCGTTCCTCGTAGTAGGCCCGTCGGGAAATGTGTACATCGAGGAATTATTTCCTCACATAAATGATACAGCGAGAGTGGAACGTTTTCTCGTAGTTGAGTTTGAGCGGTGACAAATTCCTCGCTAAAGGGGTTGGAATGTGGTCGCCAAAACCTTTTGACAACTTGAATATTGACATTCCATAACTTATGCGAGGATAAAATTCCTCGCAAAAATGATCAAATTCCTCGCTGTAAATATCTTTTGGTGAGGAATTTGTAGGTGAGTTTTCATCGATGAACATATTATTTCTCGCTGCAGATAATATGTTGCGAGAATGAATTTCCTCGTTGATAAGTATCTATGAGACACTCGTTTCCTCGTTGTAACAAGTCTATAGCGAGAACTTAAACGAAGGTAAAATTCCTCGCTGTAAGTTAATGATAATTATTCTCATGAGTAACCTACTACGAGAAGTTGGTTTCTCCCTGTAACCTGAATTAATTTAGTGCCAAGAATTAATGATCAAAAGTACTAAAAGTTCATTCATATTAGTCCAAAACCAAAATAGCTTACAATGATAATTCATAGTCTACAAAATTAGTTACGCTTAATGTTAACAACTATGAAAGTTCACATTGTTTTCACAAAAAGTTCACATATTCGAGCAAAACAAAAGGACTACTTATGGAGGTGGTTGCTACCCTTCCGTTATTTTGTGTAGGAGTTCCTCAAATTTCTTTTGGTTCTCCTTCAATTCTTGGATCTCTTGTTTTGCTTCACCAAGCTCTTGTTTTGTTTCAACAAGCTCTTGTTTTGTTGTCACAAGCTCTTGTTGTTGAGTCTCAAGTTTTTCTTCTAAATGTTTGTCCAACATAGTGTTTTCACGAGAGACAGACTTTGAAGGACCTTCGAAGTACCCAGACTTGTGACCAAGAACCCCTAGAACAATTTCATCATCTGTCAACGTCACCATACCATCTGGAAGAGTTGTTTCGTTTTTCATACTTTGCATCTCTTCCTACAAATGAAAAATAAACTATCATGCTTAGCTCCTTCATGTACACAAACATAAAATCTATCATATTTGGTTCCTTCGTATATATATCATAAACATAAAAGCTTCACATATTCTTCTATCTCGACTTAGTCGCAAATGACTTGTCTATAATTATAATTGCTTATGATCAATAATACACCTTTATCAACATAATGACATTATCAAACTCATACAAGCACAAAAAAGCCCTGCAACTTATCAAGCCTCGAATTACATGTCAGCTCTTGAGCTAAATAAGAGGTAATTGTCAAACAATTATATTTTTTTTCCCAAGCAAAAACCTTAGTGTGCCAAACTTGAGTCCAAGGAATGACAGAAAAGTGATAGGGGACACTGAACACCACAAGTCATGGACAACACCTTTATACGTACACGTCTTATAAGTGGCGATACTTTTTTATGTAGGAGAAATAAGCAAGAAACAATACACGCTTTTCGATGGGCTTGAACCCTAAGTGTTGGAACTTCAAGGTGTACTGAAGATCAACGAAAGTTTGAAGAAGGAAGTGGATGAGCTGTAACGCGTCCGTGTTGGTCTGCTTGAGAAGAATGAGCAACTGAAGGGTGTGAAGGATGGGCTTGAGGTGTCGATACCTTCCCTATTTCTTTGACAGACTTGCTTGCTTTTACTTTTGAGGATTTCATTGGTGAAGTAGTTGGAGAAGTTAGTGTCCAAGCTGGGGCAGCCGGGGGAGAAACGCCGGATGATGCCGCTGCTAAAAGCGTTGCGGCTGCTGAAGGTGTGGCGACCGAGTAGTTGTGGGATGTCCAAGCTGCTGTAGTCTTCTAGGTATCCTTTAGGATTTTATTTGTTTTTCCTTGTAGATCTTGTTTTGCTTGAACTCCTTCGGCCTTTGCTAATTGTTTATAAACATGATTCCTTCGTTTTTCTTCATTTTCGCTTCTTTTGTTCATGCCCTAACCTTTAGACTTGATAGACCAGTGGCAGGCATGCTACTTTTTTATAAGCAGACAAGCTCGCGTAGCCTATGCAGTCGTAGATGTTGGTGTAGAACTTTGCAAAGTTGTTAGCCATAGGGTTGGCAGCCAGATGCCTTACTTACAGAAGCAGACAAGTCCGCGTAACCACTAGGCTGTTAACCTTGGCTTTCTTCAATTCTGTAAGTTGTGTAGCAAGTATCACAATACTTTAGGACTTGGTGTAGGTTGTTCCGCGCTTGGCAGAGGTGAAGCTTATCGACTACGTAGTATGTCAGCAGTGGATAAAACTTCGTATATGCGCTCTAGCTTGTTTAACCTTTCATAAGAATGTGCAGTTGTATAAGTCTAGCACGGCTTTACTGGTTGAAGGGTAAGCCGTAGGCAGTTTTTCGGAAATCGTAGGCTGCCTTAGTGCACTCGGTAACAGCTTTAGGGTTTCAGGGCAGCCATCTATAGGGCGTACTGCGTAATGTGCCCCCTTCGTCTTTAGGGCTCGGTTCCCTGCGGGATTAGGCCAAGATACCCAAAATCCTTCAGTTAGCTAAGCCTTGAAAAAGACCATTGTGGCTATTTCTAGAAATCCCAGTGCAATCCATCGTCCATCTAGTTATACTAGGCCAGCCAGGCTCATCCACGTCTGGATATTTGGAGTGTAAAGTTTATCCTTCCGTCTTGGAGAGCTGACCCATGTGGGTGTCAGGGAATTAGTTTACCCTCTCGCACTGTAGAGCATGGTTGGTCCCTCGGGGGGCGCAATTCCTGCGATGAGTCCCTAAGAAGGGCGCGGTCTTCTTTTGAAGTGCAGGAGTGATCAGTTGTTATAAGCATACAGCCGAGCCAAGTTGTGATTACTTCTGAATTCCTCATTGAAAAACGAGTGAAACGAACGAGAACTTAGCTGTAAGGTATGAACTGCATAACAACTGGATAATCCTCAGCTTATGAGGTGGTGCCAGTCGAGCTGCTTGAGTCTTCGGACTTTGATGTAGCGGGAGGTCACACATGGTACTTCCTCAGATTGTAGGTGTTTCACTGCTTTTCGATCTTTTTGTCGTTTCATGGTGGTGAGGATGTAATTACTCTTTCCGCCTACTCTGCTGATCTTGTACGAACCTTCCCATATAAGATCCATTTTTTGGAGCCTTCTCTAGGGGCAATGATGAAGGCTTTTCTTAGGACTAGATCTTGGGGCTGGAATTGCAGGATCTTGGCCATTTTGTTGTAGCTGAAGAGGAGCTGATACTAGTAGGCTGCGATGCGGGTGATGGTCTGCTCGAGCTTCTCATCTGCCAGATCTAAGCTTGTGGCCATCTCCTTACTGTTCTACTCAATGCTTGGAAGTAGAGCGGTGATACTTGGCTTGATGACATTCGGATGAATGATTGCTTTTGAGCCAAATGCCAAAGAGAAAGAAGTCTAACCGGTTGCTCGTCTTTTGGTGGTGCGATATGCCTATAAACATCCGGGGAGTTCGTCTGGCCATTTTCCCTTCTTGTTGGTGAGGGATTTCTTGAGGTAGTCGAGGATCATCTTGTTGGATGCTTCGTCCCGCCTATTGCCTTGAGGATATATTGGCATGGACATGTGCTGTTTGATGCCATATTTTTGGAAGAACTTCGCCACATCTTGGCTCACGAATTGTAGGTCGTTATCGTTGACGATGGACTGAGGTATGCCAAATCGGCAAATGATGTTCCTCCATATAAAGTCCTCTATGTCCGTCTGAGTCGTGGTCGTCTTAGGCTCTGCTTCTATCCATTTGGTGAAGTAATCGTTTGCCACGATCATCATGCCTCTGCCCCCAGTAGCAGGCGGCATAGGTCCTACCAGGTTGATTGCCTACTGCATGAAAGGCCAAGGATTCGTCTGCAAGTGTAGCTTGCTGGCAGGCAGTGATGGTACTGGCTTGTAGCGTTGTCAACAGTCGCATTTTTATACTAACTCCTTAGCATCTTGGTGCATGGTAGGCTAGCAGTAGCTTGCGTTAAGAGCATTTTGTGCTAAGGCTCGACCTCCGGAGTGATTTCCACGAACGCCCTCGTGGATTGAGCTTAGAACCTTCAAGTCGTCAGGAGGCGCTAGGCAACGGAGATGTGGTCCGGTGTGGGATATTCAGATGATAATGCTGTTCCACATGTAGTAGCTTGTTGCGTTTATTTGGAGCTTTCTAGACTCCAATCTTTCCGTGGAGAGTGTGTCGTTGACCAGGTAGTTCATAATAGAACTTTGCATGTCGGGAGTTACACTAACCTGTGACACTTCGGCTGCTGGCTCCGTCTCTATGCTTAGCTTGTCAAGATATTCCACAGGAATAAAGCGTTTTGAGTTGGTGATTGAGGGCGGAGCCTAGGCCGGCTAGTACGTCTGCACATGCGTTGTCTTTTGGGCGGAGCCCAGGGTCTACACCTTTATCATCTCGCATCTGGATTGGGCAAAATAGTGCGTCATTGAGGATGACTGTGTGCGTCTGGAGGTAAAACTTAAGCTTCCGGGTTGCAACAACTATCACCAAAGTTAGCTTTTGAATTTCTGGTAGCATCTAGGAGAGCTTTTAAATTGTGGAATACAGGTAGTCGGGCCCCCAGCTCTTCTCGTATGATGGTAGAGCTTATTGCTACTTCAGATATCGTCAAACATGCGAATGAGTCTTCCGCTGCTTTCGGTTTAGATAGTAAGGAGGTGATGTCGGGTACTTCTTCAAGTCTATGAATGTGCATTAGCAAGCCTCGTCCCAAAGTGCATGCTTTTCTGCTAGAGTTAGATCTTCTTTCATGATCAATTTTTCGAACAACGGATGGAAGACTGCTCTAGCTATCGAGTCGTTGCATTCGACTATCTTTGCCTTCTCTGCTTTGAACCTCTTCATATAGTTGTGAAACGACTCATTTGGGTTCTTCTTGACGTTGAACAAATGGTCGGACTTCTTCTTGATCGAGCGATAAGATGAATATTCTTTGGTGAAAATCAAAGAAAGTTTTTTGAAACTTCGGATGGATTGTAGCAGCAGGGTGTAGAATCAATCTTGCGCATCGCCTTGTAAAGTGGTGGCGAATATCTTGCACATGAAACCATCGTTGTTTCGATAGAGGATCATTGTGCTTCGGTAGTGCTTTAAGTGTCTCTTCGGGTCCTCATCTCCTTTGAAAGATGTGAAATGTGGCATGCTGAACTCGCGTGGAGGCTCTGCCTGCTCGATCTCGTCCGTGAAGGGTGACCTGCTTATGTTGGTCATGTTCCGTCGTAGTGCCTCGTCGGTGGCCTCATTGCGTTGGAAATTGCTCAATCGCTTGGTCAATAGTCTCTCTACTTCTTCCTGAATTTGCCTTTGTTGAGGTAGTGGAGCTTTCGGATGCCCCCAACCGTGACTTGCTGGTTTAGGTTGCTCTTCCATGTGTTTGGCTCGTCTATGCTGCGGATACGGTGCGTGTAACATGTTCCTAGCAGGTGAGCGAGTTCTTCACAGGCTACTGGTTGAACTTGAGCCGGGTTGAGTGACTGCTTCTCTCCGTCTGCCGTGCTGCCTACTTCGATACAAGCTGGATGATGCTCCTTGCGGGCTTAGCCGCGAATGGACACTTCGCCTGGAAGGTTGCTCATGTTGACTATTGGAGTGTGACCCCAACCGTGAATGTATGCTCGTCTATGAGCCTAGTCGAGAGTGCACGCTCCTCCTGCTCTAAGACGGAAGTATACCCTATCTCGGGGGCCCAATCGGGAGTGTACACTGTCTGAACGCTCGGTTTGTGGTTGGTTGAGTAGCTGCTTGCCGGGACATTGCTGGAGAGGTTTTTTGTCTGCCTTTGTCGTACTTCGGAACACCTTGTCTGGGGCACGTTGCATCTCAGTGCGCTGCAAGAGCTGGTTCACCAAGGTCGTCTGCTGTGCGAGGGCGCTCGTCAACTCTATGACTTGTCGAGACAAATGTTATTCTCCATTTGGGTTGGAATAGCTTGGAAGGAATGCGTCTTCTTGAGCAGTGGAAGTGTAGTAGACTCTGGGCACGAGATTTGAGTTGGGAAATGCCAAATCCGCAGAAAAATGTGGTGAAAATGCTCCTGGCTCGATCGTCGGTTTGGAAATTTAGAGCTGGGATATTTGAACTAATCTTGGATCGATTTGGGCTGCTTGGAATGCCACTGGAGCAGGCTGAGCCACGAGAGTAGGCTGTTCGGCGGGAGCAGGCTGGACCACAAGAGTGGGCTGCACGGCTGGAGCAGGCTGGGCCATGGGAGGAGGTTGGGCCACGGGAGTGGGCTACTTGGTGGGATCAGGCTGCTCTATGCGTGATGCATGCGAGAGTGAGGCTTGGGCCGTGGTGAAGGCACCATGGACCTCAGCACGGGTGGCTACCGAGGTAGCCACCGCGGTGGTTCCCGTGGTGGAAACTCGTGGTGGTGGTGCTGCTCCACTTATTGTCACATTTAGCCTCGTGGATCGCCGTGTTCCCATTTCTTGGATATTGGAATTTTCACTAATGGAATTTTCTAAATTTCTAGTTCTTCTTTTACGTTTTATCAAAGAATCTTTGCAAATAAAAAATTCTAATAATAAGAACGTACGAAAAAATACAAGTGGACTAGAAAATAAAGAAAAACCTTTTTATGCGAGAGTCTTCTACGAGTGTGGATTTCTTCTCTCAATGAAAGCACCAATTTGTGGATGCAAATTTCCGACTTCTTCTTCTTGGACAAAATTGCACCTACAAAACAATTAACACCTTAGGGTCTGAGAGAACAGGGGAGAAAAAGGAACACCCCAGAAATGGGGCGTGTCACCACCCTAATGGTCTATGATGGAGAAATATCTGCAATTGAAAAATTACCAAAATACCCTTATTGTTCTGAATTCCGTAAAATCTTTGTTTTAGCTCCTAATTCAATTCTTCTTACGCCCACGCGTTCATAACGATGAGTCCTACAAAGATACGCCAAGAAAAAGAGTCTTACGTGAAAAGATACGACGATCAACAAAAGTTAACGTTTTTTTCCTCGAATGACATTTTCGTAAATTCACGCTTTAAAATTATAAAAAATGAAATATTTGGGGATGAGTTGTTACACTCTATCCCGAGTATCGACGTCCAAGAGTCCTAACAAAAGCTCAAGGACAATTTTGACAATTTCACCCTTGCCAAGGCCAATGACCTTGCCAATGCTAACGTGTTCAAAGAGGGAAATTTCGACAATTTCCTTTAGATTTATGAGTCGACCTTGCAAGTTGGGAATCTCACCGATTAAGTTGCAATCGGTGAGTCAGAGGACCACGAGGTTCGTCAAGTTGTCGAGATTCGCCTCCCTCATTGAGGGAGTTTGTCAGAGAGAGTGATGTTGTTAGGAGACGATGGTGTTGTCAAGAATGGCGCGCGAGTTCTGCTAGTCGATAAGGCTAGAGCCGATGTCGTTGGGAAAATGGATGGAGTTGAAGACGACAAGTTGGGGCGGGGCTATCCGGAAGAGGAGGGGGTTTGAGAAGAAGTGGTTGTGGTGTTGTGGTATTGAGATTGATGGTGTTTAATCCTTTTTATTATTGCAATTTTTTTTTAAATTAACTAATGTAATTATATTTAAATGAATATTCTTTTTTTGGTGTTAAATCATTAAAAAAATTTTAAAAATATCTATTTGCCGCGTGGCACAAATTTGATGATTTGTCATCAATCATGTGGGACCTACGCCTGTCACATCAGCAGTTAACAAATAAATTGATGATTTTTTATTAAAGGTCTAACGTTGCAACTATTCTTAAGTTGATGTATGACATTGCAATGTTCAAAATATAAGGTATGAGTTTGTGATTTGACCCAAAGTTGAGGTAGTAATATGTAATTTATCCTCATTAAAAAGTTAAAAGATAAATGTTAAAATGATGATAATGCATTAAAATAAGAGTATTGTTATTAGCACTCCAAAAATCATATTTTCCACTCCTCACTAGTGTATTTTGTTTTCATTATAAAAAGTTTGAAGGGTAAAATGAGAATTGTAGAGTGCCAATTCAATTCCTAAAATAAAATATTAACAATAAATAGTTAAATCATGGTCAAGTAAGAGAGCACTTTTCAAGATTTGAGGTGTATGATGAGTATACACCAAAGTTAATGTGGGTGAACAAAAGTGCATCCTAGCTAAATCTATGTAAACGTCCCATCTAAAAAGAGTTTTAATGAAAAGAAGTAAACAATAAATTACAAAAACAATGATTAGCTTTCGTACAATAAAATTGTTGAATATTTAAAAAAAAAAATATATATATATATATATATATAATAATATATAATAATATATTATATATATATGAGGATGTTTGACGGGAAGTTGGGTCATTGACCCAACAATTATATCTTTTCAAATTAGCATTGCAATCTTTTTGCTAAGACGCAACGGTTGCTGCATGTTTTACAACATATATGACCTTTGGGTAATTGGTGTTTGTATCAGATATGTCCATTGGACATAATGCTGCAATATGTTGTATCCCATGGTGAAAAGACATACTCAAATAAAAGGATGTGTCTAAAGGGTGTAATTCTCTCTATATATAGTGGTGACATTAGTAGAAAAGAATCATTTAGAAATTTGTTGTCTACATAATTTCTTTGCTCTCTTTTCTCTCTTCATCACATTCATACAATTTCTTCCTAGTTATTTCTAAGGGAATATAATTCGGTTTTGCTAATCGAATATTCCATACTTTGTTGTATCCTGGAAGTGATTTGTCAAGAACCCTTTAGCAAACTCATTCGAGTGGGGGCAAATAACACTTTAAGGAAACGATTCAAGTCGTACCTCAAAGTCATTATTCGGATTATTCTCCATAATTCTACATTTACTCTAATAATCTTAAAGTGTTATTTTCGTCATGGATAACAAATCTGATAACATGGCTTTGAAGATTATCAATCAAGATGTCTACAAGTTAGACAAATTTGATGGATCAAATTTCACCCGATGGAAGGACAAGATGCGTTTCATGCTTACTGTTCTAAATGTCATATATGTGTTGGACCCGAAATTGGAGCCTATTTGTGAACCAAGTGACAAAGACTCGGACAATATAGTTGCCGATCGAAAGAAGCGTGAAGAAGATGAATTGGTATGTCGAGGACACATCTTGGGCACATTATCTGATCGTTTATATGACCTGTATGCACACATTCAATCTCCAAAAGAAATTTGGGAAGCACTTGAACACAAGTACACAACGGAAAAAAGAGGTACCGATAAATTTTTAATGTTCAAATATTATGAATTCACTATGTTTGATAACCAACCCATCCTAGACCAAGTTCATGAATTATTGGTCTTGGTCTCAAAGCTTCGTGAACTTAAAATAGTTATTCCGGATCCTATGATAGTTGGGGCTATTATGGCAAAATTACCTCAAACATGGAATAACTATAGAAAGAAACTTCTACACATGGTGGAAGATATTAGTTTAGAGAATTTGCAAAAGGGTATTCAAATTGAAGAGGAAACTCGAAATCGTGATAAGAATTTTGCAAATCAAGATTTCTCTAAAGTTCACATTGTCGAAGGAAACAAATATAAAAAGAACTTCAAAGTCAAAATTGACAAAGGGAAGTTTAAGAAGACCAATTCCAACAACAATCAACAGAATGCAAATGGTGTATGCTACCATTGTGGAAAGAAAGGCCATTACATTCGTGATTGTAGACACAGAAAAGCAAGTGTGGAATATGCCAATAAGACCAATAGAGCAAATATGGTGGAAAACTCTGGAATTGATAACATTGTTGCAATGGTATCAATGATGCATATTGGCATGATTACCGAACTGAATATGGTAGCGGCAATAAAATCCTCCGATTGGTGGCTCGACTAAGGGGCTACTATACATGTGTGCAATGACAAGGCACAATTCAAGACATATGAAGCATCAACGGACAATCAAGAAGTTTTAATGGGGAATCATAATTCCGCCAAAGTTCTAGGAAAAGGAACCGTTGAACTTCAATTTACTTCTGGGAAGAAATTGACGTTGCTTAATGTACTGCATGTTCCAGAAATTAGAAAGAATCTTGTGTCTGCAAATTTATTATGTAAGAACAGTATAAAGACTGTTCTAGAGTCCGACAAGTTAATAATGTCGAAAAATGGGATGTTTGTTGGGAATGGGTATTCTTGTGATGAGATGTTCAAACTAAGTATTAATAATAAAGTGAATTCTTCTGCTTATATTGTTGAATCTTCCTCTCATTTATGGCATTTACGTTTAGCACATATAAATTTTAGATCTTTAAAATACATGCGCACACTTGGTTTTATTGCTTGCAATGATGATTATAATGATAAATGTGAAACATGTATTCAAGCGAAAATGACTAAGAAACATTTTCCAACTACCGAAAGAAATACAAATTTATTAGACTTAATACATTCTGACATATGTGAATTTAATGGTGTTTTAACAAGAGGAGGAAAAAGATATTTTATCACATTTATAGATGATTGTTCTAAATTTACTTATGTTTATTTATTGTCTAATAAAGATGAAGCTTTTGAGTGTTTTAAGCGCTATAAGGCTGAAGTTGAAAACCAAAAGGGAATGAAAATTAAATGTCTTCGTAGTGATAGAGGTGGTGAATATGTTTCACACGAATTTGATAATTTTTGTGAAGAGCATGGTGTTGTACATCAAAGAACTGCACCCTATACACCACAACAAAATGGTTTGGCAGAAAGAACAAATAGAACACTCACTGAAATGATTAATTCTATGATGATTAATGCTAATACTCCAAAATATTTATGGGGTGAAGCATTGTTTACTGCATGCCATATACACAATAGAATTACATCTATGAAGACACATGTGTCACCATATGAAATTTGGAAAGGAAGAAAACCAAATTTGTCATATTTGAGAGTATGGGGTTGTGTAGCTTTTTATAAGGCACTCGATCCTAAGAGATCCAAGTTGGGTCCAAGAGGAATTAAAAGCATATTTGTAGGTTATGCAGAAAATTCAAAGGCATATAGGTTGCTTAATTTAGACTCGAACACAATAGTTGAGTCTAGAGATGTCGAATTTATAGAAAATAAATTCTATAACGACTACTCAATGTCTGGAAAAGAGAATGATCAAACACTTTTCTCTAATCCGGCTAGTAGTCATTCTCAAGGTGAGAAAAGAAAACAGTCTGAAACTGTTAATGAACCAAGGAAAAGCCAAAGGGTAAGAAAAGAAAAGACTCTAGGCCCTGATTTTATTTCATCTCAATCTATTGTATTTTTAGTCGAAGGAAATAGAACAAAGGTTCTTAAGAAAATACCCATATTGTTGAATGTTGAGGATGATCCTAAAAGTCTAAGCGAAGCATTGACTTCAAGAGATGCAGCCTTTTGGAAAGAGGCTATAGATGATGAATTTGAATCATTAATATCTAATCAGACATGAGTTTTAGTAGACTTGCCCCAAGGATCAAAAGCAATAGGTTGTAAGTGGGTATTTAGAAGAAAATACAATACAAACGAGTCTATTCAGACATTTAAAGCCAGGCTAGTTGCCAAAGGTTTTAAGCAAAAAAAAAGGAATAGACTATTTTGATACATATGCACCAGTAGCTAGGCTCACATCAATTAGAATATTGTTTGCATTGACATCTTTATATAATTTGCATGTGCATCAAATTGATGTGAAAACGGCCTTTTTAAATGGTGATTTAGATGAAGAAGTCTATATGGAACAACCATAAGGGTTTGTTCTCCCTGGGAATGAAAAGAAGGTTTGTAAATTAGTTAAGTCATTATATGGATTGAAGCAAGCACCAAAACAATGGCATGAAAAGTTTGATTTTGTCATTTTATCATATGGATTTAGACATAACAGTGCTGATAAATGCATATACTCTAAATTCACAAATGATTATGGTGTTGTTATATGTTTATATGTCGACGACTTGCTAATTTTTGGTACAAACATGAAAGGTGTATCTGAAACTAAAGAGTATCTAAATTCAAAATTCAAGATGAAGGACTTGAATGAAGTAGATACTATCTTGGGAATTAAAGTAAAGAAGCATAGTGGGGGTTACGCTTTGTGTCAGTCACATTATATAGAAAAATTGCTTATTAAGTTTAAGCATCTACAAATAAAAGAAGCAAATACCCCTTATGACCCTAGTGAGATTTTGCTTAATAATTCTGGTAGGTCTATTGCACAGCTTGAGTATGCTAGTGTAATCGGAAGTTTAATGTATGCCATGTATTGTACCAGGCCAGATATCACATTTGCAGTAAACAAACTTTGTAGATACACTAGTCATCCAGGTACTGCTCATTGGAAAGCAATAAATAGAATTTTTGGTTATCTTAAAAGAACTATTAACCTGAGTTTAACTTACTCTGAGTTTCCAGCAGTACTTGAAGGATATTCAGATACAAGTTGGATAACAAGTGCTAATGATAATAAGTCTACATCAGGGTGGATTTTTACAATTGCCGGAGGAGCAATTTCTTGGGCTTCGAAGAAGCAAACATGTATAGCACATTCAACTATGGAATCTGAATTTATAGCATTAGCAGCAGCAGGTAAAGAAGCAGAATGGATTAGAAATTTGTCATTGGAAATAGAGTTGTGGCCACAACCAATGCCATCCATTTCTTTATACTGTGATAGTGAGACTACTTTGTCTAGAGCATACAATAAGGTATACAATGGAAAGTCTAGACATATTAGCTTGAGACATGAATATGTCAAGCAATTAATAACTGATGGAGTTATTAATATTGTTTATGTTAAATCAAGTAATAACTTGGCGGATCCGTTAACGAAAGCACTTTCAAGAGCTTTGGTAGTTAGTACATCTAGTGGAATGGGGCTAAAACCCTTTACTGAAAATTAGCCACCAATAATGGTAACCCGACTTTGTCTAGAACATCACTAGTTTAAAAGTTTAATGGGTAATAACAAGTTATTGTTAAGTGGTTGTGAAAGCACTGAAAATTATTATATAGCTCATTCCAGGATGATCACTGCAAGACTGCTACGTTTAGGAGGATGAGTTTTATCTCTTAATGAGGTTATTTGTGGTTATGTCCATAGTAGCAGGGACATGGGAAGAAACCTCACCTATATGAACATAAGAAGTGGTGCCGCTTCTGCCAAGAGTTGGGTTTTCTCTTGTAAATGTTTATGAAACCAGGATGAAGCACAATGCCATAATAGTGCTTAATTAGTTCAGAAATTTCTTTAAGGAAATAAGACATAATCATGTGTGTAGTGATTCCGGTTTTAACATAAGAATAGGTGGTTTAAACTTAGGTCACCATCGCATTCGTTATAACTTTGAATCACTTACACTAATTAAAGGTTTAATTCGAAAGACACCTTTATTGTATGCATGATTATATCGGTATGCTTGTGATAATTATAAAGAGAGAGTTGTAATATCATTTTCTATATATTTTTTAAAATAGGGAAGGATTGTTGAATATTTTAATATATATATATATATATGAGGATGTTTGACGGGAAGTTGGGTCATTGACCCAACAATTATATCTTTTCAAATTAGCATTGCAACCTTTTTGCTAAGACCCAACGGTTGCTGCATGTTTTACAACATATATGACCTTTGGGTAATTGGTGTTTGTATCAGAAATGTCCATTGGACATAATGCTGCAATATGTTGTATCCCATGGTGAAAAGACATACTCAAATAAAAGGATGTGTCTAAAGGGTGTAATTCTCTCTATATATAGTGGTGACATTAGTAGAAAAGAATCATTCAGAAATTTGTTGTCTACATAATTTCTTTGCTCTCTTTTCTCTCTTCATCACATTCATACAATTTCTTTCTAGTTATTTCTAAGGGAATATAATTCGGTTTTGCTAATCGAATATTCCATACTTTGTTGTATCCTGGAAGTGATTTGTCAAGAACCCTTTAGCAAACTCATTCGAGTGGGGGCAAATAACACTTTAAGGAAACGATTCAAGTCGTACCTCAAAGTCATTATTCGGATTATTCTCCATAATTCTACATTTACTCTAACAAAAATTGTATATCAAAATGTGTATATTTTCGACTAGCTCATGGTCTTCTTATATATGAATTTGTTTTTCTTGTCTCTTTACAATACGATATTGCCAACTACATTATTTTACGGAAAGGAAAATTGAAACTTAGGTGCTAGGGGCCTCCATATCGACCTAACCCACAAATGCATGCATTTGTTCGTTTAAAATGGTAAACTAATCACTAATATTTTTTGATTTGGATTTAGGAATTAAACAAATTCATAAATATACTAAATCATAGAGGATTTCTCTACTAAAAAAGCCAATGTGATTCATCTGAATCAATGTGAATTTAGATGGAAAATACTGTTAATAGTCTTCCCATTCTGGATGACTATAGTGCATATATATAGGTACAACGTCTGAAGGTCATACGCATCACACCTCAGCTAATCAGAATCAGAAGAAGATGTCTACCTGGCCTCGTTACCCACCTTGTGCCAACCATGGCTGCACCAATCCTGCATGTTGTGGTCGAGGTTGTTTTTCTTTGCCAAGTTTTATGTTATGTTTATTTGTTTTTAATATAATAATACACAACTATGTATACATAGTTTGGTATAGAAGGGTTGTAGATTTTCGGTGAAATTTAAATCTGGTGTCCACGTTTTTGCAGGACATCAAACTGATTGGCCTGAACTGCTTGGAAAGCCTTTGGGTAAGGCTAAAGCAGTAATCCAGAAGACCAACCCAGGGGTTACGATTGTGGTAAAAAAAAGTGGAATTATAGGGGTGGAAGTTTGTTGCAACCGTGTGTATGTTTTCATTGATGAATCTGGGAATGTTTCGCGGGTACCATTTGTTCGGTAGAGACGAGAGTGTGGGCATGATAATAAAGTCTACCAGAAGCGCTTATGTTTTTTAATTTTCAAGTTTGGAGGGAGAATGGATGATCCTGACAAATGATGTACTTTTCTCTGATATTCTTCCTATTCAATAAATTATATCAGAAAATATTAACAAAGTCTACCATTGTTTTTTTTTTTTTCAAGAAACGAAACTTATTTAAATCTAGAGACTCAAACCGGATTACAATCGTAATAAAGGATGTCCTGGGTAAACTATGAAGGCTCCGAAACCAATGTAGTTTTTGGATCTTATTAGATAGGGTTAAATAGTTTTTTTTCTTTCTTTTTTTCGGTAAAATGGAAGAAGAAAAAAAACATTAAGGAACAACTAATCTAGCTGCAGCGACTCCAGAGTAGTCATTCGAAAGAGTTTGAACTAAACAAGGAGGCTCCGCAATCTCTTGAGACTCCATCTCGCTATTTAAACTCAATTTGGCTAACCTGTCAGCTGAAAAATGACGTTCTCTATGAACATGTTGCACATTACAACTCAAGTTCTCAATGATCAAACTTCTGCACTTAGAGACAAGACCATAGAGATGATGATTATTAAGGCTTGGCGAACCATGAATGAGAGAGACCACCAAAGCAGAATCAGCCTCCACAATAAGTGAGAAATTTCTAGTTTTAGCTATTTTCAACCCATAAAACAAAGCCCAAAGCTCAGCATGGAGAACTTCCCGAACTCCTTTATTTAGCAATAAAACCAGTGATCTAGTTACCATTGCCAGTCTCTAATTAGTCCTTCACTTCCAATCACCCCATTAGAACCAAGCCTAGAACCATCCACATTTAACTTAAAGGTCCTAGACGGAGGAGGAACCCAAGCCAAGAGAACCTGCACACAGTTGTGTTTACTAGAGATGCTAACATTAGCTTTGAGCCATTCAATAGAATACTCCAAGATGCATTTCTTTGGATTAGGAGGTTTAGTAAAATTAGGACAAAATATAGCACAACACCTCCTCTTCCATATGAGACATAAGGCTATAGCAAAAACAAGATTCCAAGATAATCCAAGCTCATGCGGATCTTTGCATTTTAAATTTGCCTTTACATAACCAAGAAAGGAATCAAATTGGTTCCCATGAGGATGATGTGGAAAAGGAATATTGCTCCAAAACTATATGGCAACATGACAACTTGAGAAAACATGCGAAATATTCTCCACTGCAGAATTACAAATCTGACAAAAAGTGTTGCTAGACATGTGTCTTTTAAAAAGTTGCTCATTAGTCAGCAGCTTACCATAAGTCAAAATCCAAAGAAAGTATGTAACTTTAGAAGGCAACTTGATTTTCCAAATGAAAGCCCAAGAATTGTCAGCAAATTCTTGGTTAGTAAAATTCATAAGATAACCACTTTTCACACTATACTCTCCATTATTGGTGCCACTCCAGATCATAGAATCATTGCCACCACATGACAAAGCTGGCGGAATACAAAGAATTTTTTGTATAACTTGGGGAGGAATCATAAGTCTTAACTTATCAACATTCCAAGACCCATTCACAATGAAGTCCACAACTTTTAAAATTGGATCAAAACCATGAACTGAAGGCAGAGCACAATTAATTAAGGTATCATTTGTCTCAACACCATGAGTAATACTCCTCCAAGAAAGAAACAACCTTCCAGACTGTAATGTTAAAAATATCAGCCTCACCATGTTTGAGATACTTTTTCCTGCACATATTAGCCCATAGACCATTGTCCTTATTCAGTAACCTCCAACTTGATTTAGCAAGAAGGGCCCTATTCATTTGATTTGATTTTTAATGCCAAGACCCCTTTTAATCATAGGACAACAAACTTTATTCCAACTCCCTAGGTGCGGTTTGGCTCTGTCATCCACATTACCCCAAAGAAAGTTTCTATTGATTTTATCAAGAGAATCATAAATATTGATAGAAATGCTAGCAGTTTGCATAGTATAGACCGGTATAGCTGAAGCAACAAGCTTAAATAGTATCTTAACTAGGTGCCAATGATAACAAAAATTAATCCACATTCAAAATCTATTATAACGACAATTATATTGTCTATTAAAGTTACTTAATTCTTGTGGATAGAAATTTCTCAAAGTAGGAATTGACCGGAGAACTTGCAAATAAAAAAATAATAAAAAAAAAAGAAAGAAAAAACCCGTATGATCAGTTGACAAAATCCCCCTAGTGTTTGCCCAATGGCCTCACCTAATAAAGTGTTCGAGAGAAATTGAATAGTAGAAGAGGGTTATGAGTTCAGTTGGACCTATTTTTTAAAATTTTTTTTTTTGTCAAATGATAGATTTTTGTTAGATTAGTTACCGACGGGGTTCAAACCTATGCCTTCATGCAAAAGCTTAACTCATTTCCACCACTGTAGTAAAAGGCCAGTTGGACCCTTACCAGTCGCCTTTTGTGAATTGGGTGAGTTGGCTATTTATAAGGAAGAAAGTCATTTGGTCATCTGTAGCAGGTCAGTGCTCCGCAGGCCAACTGGTGTAGCAGTCGGACTAGGATTCTCTCCCCTCCTATTTCCATCCCCTTCCATCCTTTCCTCTCACATTCTCTATTTTGCCCTTCTCTTTCCATAAAAAAAAATTAATATAAGATGTTGATGTGGTTTAACCATAACCGTTCAAATAGGAGGGGAGGGAAGGGAAGGGAAGGAAAAAAAAGAGAGGAGAGAATCCTACTCCGTAGCAGTCTCCCTTATTGGGTGGAAGGATATTCCCTTGGTAGAGGATCTTATTATAGGGTTATTTTATTACTTAGTTATTTTATTTTATGTTATTTTATTAAGATGTAGGTTTTCTTGTTCTCAAGGAATTAGGTTTACTTATTCAATTACGCTTGTGTCTTGTTCTCTATAAATACCTTCTTATGTGGAAGAATAAAGATGTATTCGAGTTTGAAATACTTTGTTTAACTCATGAATGGTCAAGTTAAGTGAGAGGTCGACGACCACGTCCTACAAAGTAGGTCGTGATGCCTTCATGTGTCCAAGTTGTCTACATGAGTGCTCGTCATGATTTGAGCCTTTTGGCCGGATAGTTGTCGGCTTTCACTATTCTTCAGTGAGTTAGTCTGCTTAGCCCATTATAGTTGAGAATCACGTCTGTTCACGCCATCAAGCATACCTATATTGAGCTCATAATCCACGTGATCCATTCTAAGTGAGCGTGGTTAATTTATGTTTCCACAGTTCTTATACCGTTCAAGTCAAGTTGACATTCTTGAAATTTATTTTCCACTTTCAATCATTAAGTTGGAGAGAATTACTCACGTAAGCAACATACTTCATATTCACACATTCTATTATGCTTTAAATGAAAGCTTGTTAGGTCAGATTCAAAGGCTATATCGATAGATTTTGAGAAAAAAAAATATATTTCAAGACGATGAGCTCGATCTAATTATAATGGCTAACTCATTGTATAACATATCCAAATCTTTCACTTGTTCATGCAAAAATAGCATAATATAAAATAAAATACAAACATGTTGTGGCTTATATTTAACTAAGGGGTGTGGCATGGAGAGAAGGAGGGTGGAGAATGGACTTGAGGAATTGTATATTAATTCTCTAGTCCTTGTGCCTTTATTTATAGTAATAAGGAGGAGAGAAACTTGCTCTCCAAGTAATACCAAGTCTATTAGGAAAGATATTCTAGATCCCAAATGATTCCTAATCTATCTCTACTTAAGATTTACACAATCACAACATGTATTAGAACATATGTCACAACATTCCCCCTTGAGTATGCAAATACTCAAGTAGATGGCTCATCAAATCTTTAGAAAAATGTAGAAGCAGTTGATGAAGTCGTCTCGTTTAGTCGGCACAAGTAGCGAATACGAGTCTAAAAAATAAACAGAAGAATGCATGGGTGGTAAAACTCATAAAACCTCGCTATGGCAAAACCCAAGGTGAGACAAAATCCCATAGCTAAAGGAGAAAAGTGAGAAGTTGCATTAAGTCAAAACTATACTTCAGGATGCAAGTAGAGCGTACACAAGAGTATGACCAACCCAGGATGGGTGCCTCGTCAAACTAGTCAGGTAGCAAAAAATCAGTGAGAAAAATGCTCCTAATCGTAGGAAAAAAGAGTACATTAAGGTCAAGTGAGTATACTTCTGGATACTTCCCCTGAGTTTGATAGAACTTCCAAATAAAACTACAAGCATCGCAAGTGAGAAAGTTACGCATTCTAATTCTTCGAATAAGTTTCTGGAAGGTAGACTTCGGCAGTGACTTCATGTAGAGGTCGGCAAGGTTGTCTAGGATCGGATTGCTTGACTTCAATCTTCTGATACTCATGCTGATGTAGAGATAATATGCTTGGCTTTGACTTGTAGGATGTATCATGATCTGGTCGATACATACGACGTTGTCTTCATTGATCATTATTGGGACTCAACGATAAATGAAAATCGCAGGGACTTTGAATATGCTCAACAAGAGTTCTCGACCATATCTCTCACATGATGAGATACAACGAGTCTTGGAACGATGCAAAGGTTTCGCAACAAAAGGTCTATCTAGTTGACCTCAAAGATATTGCGGTGTTCCTTAATGGTAAAGACATAACCATTCGGGAACGTAACTTATGCGGTCAGACAGATGGTCTGATTTAGCGAATCACACAAGGTAGGCATCATTTTGAAGGTCAAGGGGGTGTAATCTATTATGAGATGCATATGGATAGATAAGCCCAAATCCGTAGTAACGAAAAAACATCTTTAACACCAATTTGGCAGTGTCATGTAGGCGCAATGCTGCTTTATGCCAAAAGATTATCAGCACATAAGATGTCTGATCTAATGCATTGAGCTAAGTACAACAAACGCCAATTGTACTTAGATATGGTTGCCTTACGTTCCAATATGGAACCTTATGCTCCATATCCTCTGTAAAGGTCTCATTTTCATCTAGCGTACAGACGATCAGGGTATACTCGGAATAACACCTTAAACGTCTAGTTCGAGTGGTGGACCAGAATACCATCAGAACTAGCTCGAAACTTTAGGTCGAGATAATGTCGAGTTTTCCTGAGATCATTCATCTTGAAGTTCGATTTTAGATGTGAGTTAGTTTTCTTAACTTTAGCAAATTCAAATTTTGTACACGCATGGGCATATATCCCTAAATGATCGAATATTCACTTAGATGGGTATACCACATCCTCCTGGATAGTACTGCATCCACAAAGTGAAGGCCTTATCAGAATAGAGAGGGTGTTCTTATGGTCTAGAACTATTTGAATCAGTACATGTAAGTCATTTGGAAACTCTATGTAGGTTTCGTATCAGAATCCCATAGATACTACAACCACATTTGTATTGTTGCAATCAATCATATGGCGTATGAGAGAAACCTTGCGCCACAAGGCATCATTCGCACTATTTCATTCATCTCATTCGTCATAGATTCATTCTTCTAGTTGATGAATCAGTTCTAGGTTGACACTAATTAACAGAACGCGGTTCATTATCTTAGCTTTTCCTTTATGTCAGCAGTTACCATATAAATGAAGCATCATCTATGATAATCTCATTCCAATTCCATATCTCATCCAAACTAGTATGCTGGACCAAGAACTTCAGGTCTCGGGAGATAGAAAGGATTGAGACAGAAAGGATTGAGACATCGATCGAGAGTCGGATTGAGACAGAGATTATCATGAGATATAAAGGATGAGATATGGAATTGGAATGAGACAGCGATCAAGATAGAAAGGATTGAGACATCGATCGAGAGTCGGATTTGTTCGGGCCACGTTCCTCCACTCTTGGGGAGGTGAATCATTCAAACTGAGTGATCTGCCATGCTTCTGGCGCATAACAGATTGATTGGCTAGCCGCTATTGTACAAGGGTCGGCCATAGTAGTGCATTTGGTACTTTCATCTTTGCAGGCACATTTGCAGCTGATATATGTGATCTCATCACTTTTGCTAGATCAGAGGAAGTTTCTGGTTATACTCTGACAATCTAGAATGGGATTGAGATGAGACATAGTGGGGACGTCCATGATAATTAGCGTCGCTCTTTAGGAACAGAACAAGTGACAATTTGTAAAACGATGGTAAAGAGATCGTCTGTCAAAGGTTCTAAGTAATGAATATTAAAAGGAGAATCACAACCGACATAGATTTCCATCATTCTCTTAGGACCTATTTTTTGTTGTACATAAGGGCGGCGCAAATGGCACATATACCGCACAACCAAGGGCGCACAAATACGATATATCAGGTTTTTATCAGGTAACCAACTGACACGCGCTTTGTAAGGTTGGGTTGTGACGGGCCTCAAGCGGACCAACATGGTTGCTTGCAATATTGCATGGCCCCAAGCAGAGATCGAGAACTTGGTATGTATGACTAACAATCGTGCAATCATTTGAAGGCGTTTAATGAATGCTTCTGCTGGGCCATTCTGGGTATGAACATGGGGTATTGGATGTCTAACTTGAAAACCCAACTGACATGCAATATCCATCAAAAGTTTTCAATGTAAATTCTCCAACATATCCAATCAAATAGATTTGATTAGATAATCAGGGTGGTGAGCCCTGAGCTTGTTAATCTAAGCCACCAGTGTGGAGAAGGCAACTTGTGGACAACAGACACAAGTGTGACTAACGTGTAGAAGTATCAACCTTGGAGGAATCACCATAAGACTTTGAGTCACTACCATTATTTTTGGCAACCATTGCAGATAAGAAAGGAGTAATAGGAACATTTTCAACCATTGCTTCCTCAACAAGTAACTGAGATCTGAGATCTTTCATGGAAATAACATTCTCTCGACCTCTAATGATTGATCTCAGAGTATTATATTTAGATGAGAGACCATTCAAGGTTAAAATGACAATATCATCATCATCGAATTTAACCCCAGCAGCAGACAAGTAATCACGTGCTTCTTTAATCCTTTGCAAATACGGAGATATCAAATCAATACCTTTCTTAATGTTTTGTAACTCAGACTTCATCTGGAAGATCGTGGCTCTAGTAATAATCGAAAATTGTTCCTTGAGATGAACCCATAAATTATGAGCACTAGTCCTACCAATTGCACAAGAAATAGCAGAAAGAGATAAGGTAGCTATAAGCAATTGCATCAATGCTCGATCGTGCATTTTCCAAATCTTGAACTCATCACTTTCAACTGTCGAAGACACATTGCTCGAAGAAACAAAAAAATCCCCAGAATTGGACACATCAAAGCGAGCAGGACAGAGATGAGACCCATCCATAAAACCTATGAGACCATGACCTTCAAGACGTAATTCGATCTGAAAATTCCAAGTGAGATAGTTGGAATTGTCAAGTTTAACAGTCACAGAAGATAAGATTGTTGATATAAGGGATGTTATAGGAGATTGAAGAATATGTAGCTGAGCAGATGTCACCATTGTAGCAAATCAAGAGAAAAATCCCAGATGAAAATTTCTCTGAGAAATTAGAACAAAAACTTGGTGTGCAAAGAAGAAGATGCAAAGAATGATCAAGATCCCAAGAAGAAGAGGAACGACCGTCAATTGAAGTAGTTGAGCGGAAGTAGAAGAACCAAGATCAAGAAACCGTCAAGCACGAAGCTATTCAGGCGAAAGATACCATGTAAACAGAGATGATAGTAGTATTCTTGCAGTGAAAGAAAAAAGTATAGTTGTAGAGAGAGAAAGTGTATTTTGTATTGAATGAATAGAGAGTAATTCTCTTTACAGTTATACAAGGTGTATATATATTATCTAGTTCCATTGCTTAACTACTAAGCTATTACAAAGCTCGCAAGATCTTGACACTTGTCATAATCTCTACTCATAGAATCCTAACAAACTTAACTACCTTACACACATAATATCTATCAATAAGTAATGAAACTTATTTAAGCTTTATGGACACAACATTATTATTAATAACCCACTTTAATTAGGTCCTCGCAACAGTCCTCTAATACTGGATTAGGGTCTTCGCAGTAGAGTCTTCTTGTCTCTAACCCACTGTAGGTGTTATCAAGACGTTGCTGTTGTGATCAATCACAAGGTACACACGGTTGCAACAAAAATCTTCAAGTCACACAATGCCTGTTGGAAGTTTCAGAACTACAACCGAGGGGTTGTCCCTCTTGATTATTTCTTCTACTTCATTTGCAGGCTTTCCAACTAGTTCAGGCCAAATATATGTGTATCTTGTAAGAAACAACACTAGCTTCGGGTTACTATATATATATGAGAAACAAAGAGTAAATTAAAGAAACAAAGAGTAAATTAAAGAAACAATGGTCAGACTCTGTACATAAAATTGTATATCAAAATGAATAGGTTTTTCAGTGGCTCTTATCTTGTGTTTCATCTCATAAAATATTGAAAAAACCCCAAAATTAATCGAAAAAGAAAAAAAAGAAGAAGCAAAACTTGACCATAACACAGCTATAAAACTCCAGACAATTTTGAGATTTCCCCATCGTCATTCGGTTGGAACTTTTTAGAGTTTCATATGATCATGAGAATGGAGGAGCTCATGGTCTTATTATATATGAATTTTATTCATTTTCTATTTTTCAAAATACAATACTCTAACACATAGAAAAAAATAAAAAAAATATCATTAATTGGTTTATGTTGTAAAATCGATTGTGGGTGCAGGGGAATAAATGAAACAAGACACAAAATTTACGAGGTTCCTCTACAGTCAGTGTGACTGGAGTACGTCCTCGGGGCAGCAGTGGTGCTTTCATTATAATTTGAAATAATAGGGGTACAAAGATAACTCTCTCTATTATCACCCCCTCATCTTTCTCTTCTTCCTCTCTTTATCTTCTTTCCTCTCTCTCTCTTCCTTTCTTCCTTTTCCTTTTTCTCTCCCGTGAACCCCTTAATACTTCATCTCATCTTCTTCCTTTATATAAACAAAAGAAAGCACTATTCACTTTACAAATTTTCCACAAATGAATAGTGAAAATACTGTGCATAAATAGTAACAAACTATTCATGTGGCCCATCCACATATTATTCACAACACTCCCCCTTGAATGGCCACAAGTCTTTGATTGTCTTGTTAAAATCTTGATCTGTTTTGGATGCTCCCCCTGATGAGTATCTCCCCCTGATTTCAAATCCTTTAGGTTGATCGTTGATCATTATGCTTTAGTCTCTTAGTAAGAAGAGTTGCTGAAATAGTTGCTTTACTTGTTGTTAACTTTCCACAGACTTGTTCTTGAACTGGGCTAGAGGACCTTCTGCTAGACTAGCATCGAAGATCTGAATTTACTCCTTTTATCTGGAGCGGAATTTGATTCAAAAGTGGTGGACACTTAATCTTGAATCGGACTTGTGATTTCTTCAAGGACCTCCGAGGCTTGATCTTGAATAAAGTTGTACCGTGAAGAGCTTCACGTGGCAAGTGATCTTCGACTTTGTCGGGGATGAATCAGCACGTGTTTGTTGCGCTTGTCTCCACATGCTCCTAATGTATCATTTTCACTTTCCTTACTTGCTCCCCTTGCTTAAGTAGTATTTTCCTTGGTTTTCCCCCATGCATGTGTGGCATATTCTCCTGCAGTATTTGCCTTCTGATGCAGGAGTGGAATGCAACCCTTGCATTTGGATGGTTCATCACTTCTTGGTGGCCGGAGACCCAGTTCCAACAACAGTTGAAGATGACTACTCGAGAGCTAGGTAAGCAATCAGGAAAGGTTCCAGGCAGTCTGTTCCTTACCTGGAGTTTGAGTGGAGGTTCCGACATACTGCTTTCTTTATCCTTGTCTTTGCAGGTAAGAACAAGGACAAAGGAAAGGACAGGGAGATTGCATGATATGAGATAATCTTGCTCTGGTCCCTGAAGATATGTGATAATCTTGCTCTGGTGTGACATGTTTGAAGAGGTATTCTCGGAGAGGAAGAAAACTGAGTATTTCGAGATGCTATGTTGAAGATGCATTCTCGGAGATGAGGAAGAGTTAGGTATTCTTGCAGTGTTGCAGGTCTGCCTTGTTATGGACAACAGAGGTCGACATATATAGAGATTTCTCAATAGCAAGTGTGGTGCTGTGCTTTTACTCTTGTCAGCAACTGTGGTGTAAATAGAACAGTAAGATTTACGCGTTTTCAACTTTGTCAGAGATCTTTGACAAAGTTGCACGCGATATCTGAAAAAGCTGAGATTGCGTCTGAAAAATGCCAACGAACTTTATTCAGGAAAATCTGGCTTTTGAAATTCGGAGAGCCGTGCACCTTCGATCTTTGAACAAGTGGCTCTGTTGCCTCTTCTTTTATAGAGACATCAATTGTGTTCAAGAGTATGCTCAGAAAGTTGCTGCCTGAGAAATTTCCCCCTTCTTGCTCTTCTGAATTTTTATTTGACCTCTGTTTTTCCTTCATCACTTCTGAAAAATGACTTGCCCATCTAACATTTGCTTAGATTTGAGTCTTAGGAGTGATACAGACGAGCAGCGTCATGATAATATATGGCGCCCGTCCTTCTTATCTTCTAATGGTCCTCTTACGGTTGGGGACTATGTGTTGAAGAATAACATAACCGCTACTGTGGTAGCTAGGAATCTTCTCACTCCAAGGGATAACAAGATCCTTTTAGAACGGTCTGAAGAGTCGGCCGTTCAAGACTCCTTGGCTCTCAGTGTTCAGTGTGCTGGCTCTGTTTCCAATATGGGCCAACGCCTACTTGCTCAAACTCGCCAAGTTAAATCATTGATGGCGGAGGTGGCAAGTCTTAAACAAGATATCAGAGGGCTCAAGCACGATAATAGGGTGTTACACGTGCTTGCAAATAGTTACTCTACGAGCATGAAAAGAAAGCTCGACCAACTGCAGGAATCTGAAAATCGAATTCAAAGTGATCACCAGAGGTTCGTTGCTAGATTCCGAAAGCAATTGATGTCTTCCTCTTCTGGTGTTTTGCTAAGTACTGGGGTGCCACATGATCAATCTCCAATGCCTCCCCCTTCTGGAGTACTTCCGAGTACTGAGGCTTCACATGAGCAACCTTTGTGAAGGCTCCATCCTGTTTATTTGTTTTAACTCATGTGTATGTACATATCTGTAATTTCTTGGAGATATTAATAGATAAGCTTTATTTCATTCAATGTATTGTGCCAAATACAATAAAGCATATACTTCACTAAGATGTGGTACTTCTAAACCAAATATTAATTTATCTTTACCCTCACGAAGATAAATGATTATTCTTAGTGTCTTCATCATATGAGTATTCAACTCATAATCTTCAATCCATATGGTTCTTTTAATATCATAAACATCATGGATAATATTCGTGTTGGTAGATTGTTCGATCTGCAGCTCGAGACAATAATTCTCTCAACACTTTATAATCTTTCTTGACTTTTCAGGAGTCTCAATTTAATATCATCAACTCTTCAGGAGTTCTAATTTAATGTCATTGACTCTTGCAAGAGATTTTAGTATGTTGTAACAATATCATAATGATAGTACTCACTAAGGCAATTTATATCATCCATTGATATTGAGTATATATTTTATGCTTTACCCTTCAGGGGCTTACTTCAAGCAATTTGAATCCTTCAAGGATTTTCTACACTTCATGACACATTTTCCTTTGGAATTTATACAGAGCAATTTGCTCCCATGTATACTTGAAGGATTTACTTATGGAGATATGATGTGGGCGACTCACAACCCTTCGTATATAATTCTCCATTTATATGAACTCGTTTACAAGAGTATAATTTCAGGTTTCAATTAGTAACCTTGTGTCATATCATGTGAGTGTATTACAAATGCCGATATGTAACCTCCTTGGTTCAACATCTTTTGGCTATTTGTATTGTATTCAAATATATATATAGGTTCATTTGTCCACGTTCTTACAAAATTGTAATGGAATTGCCTTTCTCCATTTTGGCCAATAATTTTTCTTTTGTCGACGAACAAAAGAACGTGACTCAATATTAACACAACTCATTGATGAATTTAGTAGCTACTTGTAAAAACCAAAATTACCATTGGTTATCATCAATCCGTGATCCCATATTCTCATGTGCATGCGAATGCATAAAAGCTTTTTATTTATTTGGATATCCATTGCCTCTTCAAGGGCATTACACTATCTCTTCCAGGATAGTCGTAATTTAGAGAATGCGGATCATAACCTCTTCTAGAGCGTTATAGAGCTTGTATTTTAATCTCCACTTCCGGGAGTTGAGTCATTGGAACCTATACGTCTATCATGCTTCATGCATGAGACATCAACATTCCCATGTCCACAGATTGTCCTTTCTGGGACGTGAATCCATGAGGCAACTTTCATGCTTCCGGCATGCAACAGTTATACTTCGGGAATGCAATAGTTCAGTAGTGTCATATTCTTCTTCTTTCGAATGACTGAACATTTTGAGTCTGAGGGTCTGCCACGCTTCAGGCATGCAACAGATAAATCAATAAATCATTTGCTGTCACATTATTTTGTCCAACAAGGACATCAATTCTTGTAGGCACATTTGCAGCAAATATATGTGATTTCATCACTTTCATTGCATCATTCAATTATTCTTACTTCATTTTTTCATTGATTGCTTCGTAAATCAAAATAAGACAAATTCTTTTTGTTCTTCTGAAACAGTCTTTTCTCATCATTCTTCTGGAATGATATTTTCTCATCGTTCTTCTGGAACGGTGTTATTTTCTCCCCCTAACGGCGGAAAAATTATCTTATCAAAATGATAGTCCGCAAACCATGCGGTAAACATACCCCCAGTCAAGGGTTCTAAATATTGAATGATAGATGATGAATCAAATCCAACATAAATTTCCAGTTTTGCGTTGATGCCTTATTTTAGTACGTTGTGGCAGTGCAATAGGCACATTGATAACACAACCAAAAACTCATAACTGTATAATGTTTGGCTTGTGCCCAAACACAAGTTGTACTGAGTAGTATTGATGGTTGGCAACAGATCTCAACCAAATTAATATTGCATCATGTAAAATGACATGTCTTAATGTAGAAAACTTGGCAATTTCATTTTCATGAGCAGAGCGCGGGTAGTCAATTTCATCCGCTTAATAAATACTTCTGCTAAGCCATTGAGTATGGACATAAGGAACTTCTGGTCCTTATTTAATAGTCTGTAGACTGAGACTCTTATGGCTTTTATTACAATTAAGTTTAGGCACTGCGGCACTTCAAACTTACAATACTCATCAAGGAACTTCATGTCCTGATCTTGAGGATCAAGGGACTTCATGCCCGATCTTTTTGCATGTTGGAACTTCGGGTCCAATCATTTTATGTGATGAGGATCAAGAAACTTCAGGTTCTGATCTGATCAAGGAACTTTGGGCCTTATATATACTTATCGTAACAAAAGGTAAGTACAATAAATAAATTAAAGCAATAGGCGGTAATTCCAGCCATAGTAAATAAATTGAACAATAAATAAATTAGAGCTTGTGACAAGGGCTTTAATTCAGCACCATTCACATAAATCAAAACTTAAAGCAGTAGGCGGTAAAACCGTCCATGATAAATAAATTGCTTTAAAGTAAATAGAACTTGTGACATGGGCTTTAAACCAACACCATGCACATAAATAAATATATACATATTTTCTTCTTTCTTTTCAGATGGTGTAACACCATCCAAAAACTTTTACTTTTACCTTTATTTTATTTTATTATTTTCTTATTCAATCACATTCTACACCATTCCAAAAAAAACATTGCCTTTTTCTTTCATTTTACATGGTGCAACGCACCTTTCCAAATCATTGGCCCCATTTCCCCTTTTCTTTGTCTATTTCTACCAGTCTCGAAACCCAGTACCAGCTGGGTTGTTGTGGGGGTTACACAAAACCAATTCAATCCAAAAAGGCTACTAGAGACTGGCGTTGTTCTTGCATGGTCCAAAGAACATGGCATCGCAAAACAAGAATCTCTCCACAGAGACATAAATGACAATGAGGTTGACGGAGGCACAAGAGAGGGAGGCCTGTGTGGGGTCAGTCATGCCATCACCATATCAGACAACTGAGGATTCATGGAGGTCCTCAAGATCCATTGAGAACGACACGATCTGGGTTTCCAAGTCTAATGAGATTCTTCTGGATCTCTGGAAACCAGTTGTCAGGTACGAGTTTTCTTATCTCGTGACGACTTCAGGTCGTTGGAAATTTCAATTCGCACCGGAATTCGGTGGGGCGCTTCTGGCGCGGTGGGAGAAACGAAAAATGGACATACCTTTGCTTGTTTTGCTGCACCTTTGTTTGTCTGTAAGATCTCTCCATCTTTCTTGTCCACGAAAGAGAAAATAGATTGCAGGTCTAGCATGGATAAGGATTAGCACATCAATAGTTAGAGTGATAAAGGAAAAAGTGATAAAAGAAAGGTTGATGGATTTTTGTAACAAGATGATATTCCCTGTTTGACACGTCTGGCTTGCCGTCTCTACTCTGTGAGATTTTAGCTGACCGAGGTGAGAGGTAGATAATGCTTCACCGGATTTATGGTGTTGTGCTTTCCACTGACATGAGAGGTTTTCGTGCTGATAACGTGTTGTAAAATCGATTGTGGGTGCAGGGGAATAAATGAAACAAGACACAAAATTTACGAGGTTCCTCTACAGTCAGTGTGACTGGAGTACGTCCTCGGGGCAGCAGTGGTGTTTTCATTATAATTTGAAATAATAGGAGTACAAAGATAACTCTCTCTATTATCACCCCCTCATCTTCCTCTTCTTCCTCTCTTTCTCTTCTTTCCTCTCTCTCTCTTCCTTTCTTCATTTTCCTTTTTCTCTCCTGTGAACCCCTTAATACTTCATCTCATCTTCTTCCTTTATATAAACAAAAGAAAGCACTATTCACTTTAAAAAAATTCCACAAATGAATAGTGAAAAACTGTGCATAAATAGTAACAAACTATTCATGTGGGCCATCCACATATTATTCACAACAGTTTATACCATTTTTAAAAGAACAAATGCATTGTTCCTTTAAAAATGGTAAACCAATTAATTGTTGCAGGCCTATTAGATTAGGAATGTGATTGTGTAAATCTTAGTATATCTTGGAATATCTCTTATATTCCTATTAGGAGTAGATTACCTATTAAATGTTGTAATCCTAAAGGGTAAGGAATTAACATTCCCTACTACTATAAATAAAGGCACAATGGGGTGGAATAGAACACACCCACAATTACACATCTCTCTCTTCTTCTTCTCTATTGCCGCACCTTTCTCTCTCTCTATGGCCTCCATAATTGTTCAGTAAATTATACCTACAACACGTTATCAGCACGCTCTTGACGCTGCGCTAAAGAGAGTTTGATCTTCAATCAGGGGAGTATTACGTTTTAATCATTATTTTTTATGATTAATTTATTATTTTGAATTGATCTACATGCTATTGATTCAATTTAATTTTTCTATGTTGAACGTGATACAACACATTGGAGATGCAATTCCGGCTTTCCAAGAAGGATCCTCTACAAATTCAAAGGCTTTTGTTGTTTTCTGCCAATCAGGTACGCTTAAAATAAAGTAAGATATTTGAAACGACCTTGAAGCATGAAAACATTCCCCATGATGCATGAACCCCTATGTTTATATTTTCCTTCCGATATATATTGTATATGTTTATATATTTGTCAACATATATATTTGTTTCATGCATTACGCAATTAAATTGCTATGTGGAATTTGTGAGTCAAAGAATCAAAATAAATTAGAAGCAATTATACGGTTTTCCTAACCCTAACAATGTCGAAAAGAAAAAAAAGAAAAAGAAAAAAATATGGGTTGACTTACCCAAGGCCCTGCAGCCCTCGGTTCACCCCCGAGTCCAAGCTAAGCACAGCCCGAAGCCGTTTGCGGGGCCCCCGCTTTGCCTCAGCCCACACGCCGCAAGCCTTTGGCTTGTTGGGCTTCTTATTACCCCAGCCCATGTGTACCACAGCCAGCCCAGTTGGCTGGGCTTATCCCAACTTGATTTGGCCCGCGTTGCAGTATCAAGTTTATTGCTTGTAATGTTTTTTTTTTCTTTTTCTCGGCCCATCTTTGTTGCACGCCTGCAACCTGCATGCAAATTGGGCTGCTCCTTGCAGCCATAACCCAAGCCCAAACCTGCAGCTTTGCTGCAGACCCATCTTTTTGGACAACATCCATCAGATCTCTGTTGGGTTGCCATGAATCTCATGACCAAAATCATTTTTTTTGGCCCATTCTGCTTTTTGCCCACACCCAACTAGGTTGGGGTGCCTACGGCTAAGCCTTAGTTAGGCTTAATTTTCTTAATTATTTGGCTTGAAGCCATCTCAAGTGAATATGACCCGAAGTCATTATTTTGCTTCTACGATCGACCCCGAATGGTCCCGATCTATTGAATTAATTAAAAGTGACCAGTAGTCCCTTAATCTGATAATGAATCCAAAATTATTGACCTGAAGATCACTTTTGGACATTAACGATTCAATAATTTATTTCTTTTCTTTGAACCATTGACTTACTTTCGTAGTCCCGAAGCTCTCACACTTGAGTTCCCGAATAACCTCAAATCCACTACACTTAGATGTATATTGCATTCTGTGTTCTTGCAGGAACCTCTCTTTTATGAACTAAACGTTCATAAACTAAATTGAACCTGTAGTTTCAAATTTAGTGCCTTTGAAACCCGAAGTTTTCATAAAACAATACACCCATGAAAACCCGACGTTTTTCATGAAAACCATGTCTTAGAACTCAAATGTTCTAACTTTGATGCTTATGGATGATTCATTCCCATAGCACCAATCATAACCTTGTTCCCTCCAAATTAAGTGGATTGTCGAACTGTCACAAGTTCGATTTTCCTGATTTGGACGTTTTCTAAGAGAAACTACTTTATGTGGGGTACAAGACGTGAATCTCCACTTGACTATCAAGAAGTTGAGAAACCATTGAAGCCAACAATGGCATGGAAGAGCTGAATAAGCCTTTGCCATGATCTTTATTCGAAGACTTATGCTCAAAGCATTACAAATGGAAATACCTCCCGATCGAGGATTCCATGTCTCTTTGGCTCGCTCCTACGAACTGTCTAATCATGAAAGACATTGCCTGAAGCACATCATGATTACGTCTATGAATGAGTACAATTCTGAAGTTTATAAATCCGATCAAATATTGACTAGAGAATACTTTTCTTGTCCTTCCTTGTTTCTAACTCGCCCCTGAAGCAGAAGTGTAGATAGCGGAAGTTTACCGGATTCTCGGATCTGATTACTACCACAAACGTGAGAGCAAGGTATAGACCCAGTTCGGCTGGAGTCTATCGAATAGCTCGACCCAGTTCGGTCAAAGCCTACCGAATGGTGATGCACTGCTTCGGCAGGGATACACCGAATGTCACATTCTCTTATAATCCAATTTTGAGTTTGGTTTTACAACATATGGTAGAATTAGGGCCTGCCAAGGTGTGGCATCATGCCCGAAGCATGATCCTTGGTACCTAAGACCTAAAACTTCAAGAATAAGGGAAAATATTCTCGAATCTTAACCCTGCAGAATCTATTTTCGTCTCGATATAATAGATCATTGGTTATGCACCTGTTCGTGCCCCTACCAATGTTGTTAAGAAGTACCATTCTAGTAGTCAATATGTGAGACTAATTTTGCTCCACCAAACATCGTTGGAAGAGCAGAATTTTGACATGGATGGCCTTTTTGGCCAAATTCCCTTAGTAAACCATGTACTTTGTGAACATTTTTCCATGTTCTTGGATTCAAGTTTGGTGTATGTTTTACTTATGGATAATCTTATTGATATTGTCCTCGAATATGAGTTAATTGAATCATGTTTCTTAATACATGTGACCGATTCAATTAAACACGTGATTAGGTAGGAATGTGGGAAAGTTAGTTGTCTGGATGAATGCGTACAACGTACACTAACTTTACACCTAAATCACATCTCTAACAACGACTTCAGGTCTATCCAACCTGATTAAGAGCATTGGCACACTCCTCATTGTATGAATGGTACTGAATCACCATTTAAGGGACCTTAAATTCTCCTTGATGTTGAGTTTTTAAGGATATTCGCGATGACAATGATCATAAATGAACCACTGAAGAAAATAAAGTGGAATATCTTTGCACCACCTCAAAAAATGAGCCTGAAGCTTTGATTTGGGGCCAATGGGTTGTCTCCCAACTGGGAACACACCACATGTGGCCGGTCTGGAGCTGGGTGATTGAGCAGTTTACTTGTTTTGACACGACCTTTTAGGACACTTAGGTCAAACAATGATGCTACGACGCATCTCCTTACCCGAAGTAAGGATCTTGTGCCTATAACCACACTTTGCTAAAACCAGCTCGTTTTGGAAAATTTGATTTCTAAATAATCCCTATCAAAGATACAAAATGACTCATTTTTCACAGTGGATTCAAGGGAATATATGTGGACTAATCCAACCAAAATGCGGACCATATAAATACTTATGGTTTTGGTTGATGAATTGACAAACTGGTCACATGTTTGTCCACAAACATTGCTGCTAAACCTCATGGCCGATTAAGGGTTCACCACCCTACTTATCCTTTAAGGTCCGGGAGACTGGATAATGCCGGAGAGTTTATATCGACGGTTTTTGATAAAGTATTGCATGTATTTTGGGTTTATAATTGAACATTGAATTCCTATGTTCACCCCAAAGAGCCTTGCCTAGTAATCATAAAGTGCAATTTAAATTATCGCCTGAATTTTGGTAAACGTACCAAGTTTTCGATTTCTGCCTAGGGCTATGCAATCTTTGTATGCAGTTATGTTGGTCCGCCTTGAGGCCCATTGCCACCCAACCTATATGACGTTACAGTTGGTTACTGAGTACGAACCTGACGATTTTCGTATTTACGCATTTGGGTGTGCATTCTATGTGCCAAGTTGCGTCGCCGCAACGTACCACCAAGGGTCCTCAAAGAAGGATGTGTATCTTTTGTCAATCATGATTCTCCTTCACCTTCGCTCTCTTAGAGCCCTTGCACGCGATCTGTTCACCACACATTTGCGGGTTGTCACTTTAATGAGACAGTCTTCCTGCCATTAGGGGGAGATAAGAATGTCAACATTCCTGTAGAATGCCGCGAATTTGCGTGGACTTTGCCCACTATGTCTCATCTCGATCCTCATACCGAACAAGTGTGATAAGCAAGTGCGATGAATTCTAGTTTTCAGAATGTTGCTCCGGATTCATTCCTTTGATCTAGCTAAAGTGACGAGATCATATACCAGCTGCAAACATGCCTGCAAGGGTAGACGTACTTAACGGATGTCGAGTCAACATCCTTGGAGGGTGTGCCGCCTCTGTTGGACGGTCCGGTACATCGACGGATAGCCAATCAATCTGTCTTGGCTTGAAGCACGACAGATCATTCGGTTAGGTAGGATTCACTTCCCTAGAAGAGGAAGATACGACACAACAATGAATCTAAATTTGATCGCTGTCTCAAATCATTTCCATCTCATGAGATTAATCCGGATTTCTCCCGAGACTTAAAGTTCTTGGTCCCGTATACTAGTTTGGATGAGCTAAATGGAATTAAATAAGATTATCATTGATGATGTTTTCACTTATATGGTAGCTACCGACATAAATGAAAAGCAACGATATCGAACCGTGTTTCGTTGATTAAGTGACAACGTATAACTGATTGGACAACTAAAGTTACAATCCAGGTCAAATTCCTTACCAAAGTGTGTATTTGACATGTCGTTCCTACACAGCCCAAGGTAACCCTGTTGTGTTACAAGTGGGAAAGGAAGCGTTATGAGATGAATGAAATAGTGCAATATGATGCACGCCTTACGGCTCAAGGTTTCTCTCAAACGTCCGGTGATTGATAATAGCATTATGAAATGTGGTTAGTGTTTTCTCCATGGGGATATAGATACGGAGATTTACATGTAAGTTCTTGAAGAATTACATGGACTGTTTCAAATAGTTCTAAAACCACGGAACACCCTCTTATCTCATTTTGAGGCGTTCACTTATGGATTGAAAAATCCGATGTATGTGGTATACCCGTCTAAGTGATTATTTGATCAGTCAGGGATGAGTTATGCCCTTTCGTGTTAAACTATGAAGTCTTATTATTGCTAGAGTTACAGTTTATGTCGTTGACACGAATCTCACTAAGACTCCGGAAGAGTTTGAGAAAACTGCCTCGCACCTGAAGATGGAATTTGAGATGAAGGATCTTGGGAAAACTGGTTTATGCCTTGACCTGAAGTTGAAGCATTGTTCTGACGATATTTTGGTCTACCAGTCGAACTACACCTCGAATGTGTTACCCGTGAGTATACCTATTATCGTCTATACGTTATATTCAAATGAGACCCTTGAAGAGGTTATGGAATCCGA
Source organism: Malus fusca (assembly GCA_035220775.1). Classification (NCBI taxonomy): domain Eukaryota; kingdom Viridiplantae; phylum Streptophyta; class Magnoliopsida; order Rosales; family Rosaceae; genus Malus; species Malus fusca. The sequence goes on along the minus strand of CM069073.1, from coordinate 45,858,732 downwards.
AATTCCATATCTAAGTTCAACTTTGCGTTTCGTTGTACTTAGCTCATTGTATTTAGACAGGACATCTTATTCGTTGTTGATCTTGGTAAAGATGCAGCACCGCGCCTACACGCAACCACTAAATTGGTATTAAAGACGTACCCTGAAGGTACTACATGGGCAAATCCTAGTGCATCTTAGCGGATCCAACCCCCTTGATCCTCGAAATGATGCTTGCCTTGTTTGTTATGTTGACGCAAGTTACTTATCAAACCCGCACAAGGCAAACTCCCCAAATGGTTATGTCTTTACTGTTAGAGATATCACAATATCTTGGAGGTCCATAATATGACCTTAGTTGCGAAATTTTTGAATTGTTCCAAGACTCACCTTACTTCACTATGCCACAAGTGAGACATGGTTAGGAGTTCTTGTTGAGCATATTCGAAGTACTTGTTGTGTTTTCATCCATCGTTGAGTCCCAACGACGATCCATGAAGATTATGCCGCATGTATCAACCCGACCAAGCCATGATACATAAACGAAGTCAACACCAAGACATATTGCGTCCACATCTACATCAGCAAAGCATCAGGAGATTGAAGTCATGCAAGCCGATCCCTGACAACCTTGCCGACCTCTACACGACATCACTGTCGAAGTCAACCTTCCAGAAGCTTGTCCGAGGAATTGGTATGCCTAACTATTCATGTGCAATGCTTGTAGTTCTCATTTGGAAGTTATGTCAAACTCAGGGGGAGTATCCAGAAGTATACTCACTTGATCTTAATGTACTCTTTTTCCCTACGATTAGGAGCATTTTCCCCACTAGGTTTTTGCTACCTAACTAGGTTTTAACGAGGCACCCATCTTGGGCTGATCATACCCTTGTGAGCTATTCTACTTGCGTCCAAAAGATGTATAGTTTTGACTTAATGCAACTTCTCACTTTTCTCCTTAGTCTATGGGTTTTTCTCCCACCTTGGGTTTTACCATAGTGAGGTTTTGTGAGTTTTACTTTTTATGCATTCTTCCGTTGATTTGAGACTCGCATTCACTCATTGTGCCGACGACTTCATCAACTGTACTTACTTCATCACTGAAGACCTGATGCGACATTTACTTGAGTATTTACACACTCAAGGGGGAGTGTTGCAGTCCTATTAGATTAGGAATGTGATTGTGTAAATCCTAGTATATCTTGGAATATCTCTTATATTCCTATTAGGAGTAGATTACCTATTAAATGTTGTTATCCTAAAGGGTAAGGAATTAACCTTCCCTACTACTATAAATAAAGGCACAATGGGGTGGAATAGAACACACCCACAATTACACATCTCTCTCTTCTTCTTCTCTATTGCCGCACCTTTCTATCTCTCTATGGCCTCCATAATTGTTTAGTAAATTATACCTACAACATTAATGATATTTTTCAATCTGGATTTAGGAATTAAACAAATTCATGAACATACTAAATTATAGAGGATTACTTACTAAAAAAGCTTAGTGAATTTATATGGAAGATATTGTTAATAGGCTTGCCATTTGGATGACTATTGTGCATATATATGGACAGCGTCTGAAGGTCATATGCATCAAACCTCAGCAAATCAGAATAAGAAGAATGTGTTTCTGGCCTTATCGCCCTCCCAAATAGTTTTTTAGGACATCAAACTATTTGGCCTGAACTTCTTGGAAAGCCTTTGGATGAGGCTAAATCAACAATAAAAAATGTTCACTGTGTATAAGTTATTTGACAATTTTTTTTTTTTTTTTTTTTGACAAACCGTTATTTGACAATTTTATTTCTATGTTTTTAATTTGGCTAATTTAATTCTCGTAAAAATTCAGCTTCGAAATAGAAATTAGGAATATTAATAAAAACCTGAATAATGCTATTTGTATCATTATTTGTACCAAATATGTGGGTCTCATCTCTCTTGAGGAGATGATACAAATAGATGGTAAAAATAACATTTTTGTAAAAAACTTGGAAAAAAAAGAGTAGTGCTACACTTATCATCTATTTGTATCATCTCTATTAGAGATGAAGTTGGTGGGCCATATCTTTATTAAAGAGATAGTACAAATGATAGTGTTAAGAATAGTATTTTTGTGAAAAAAAAATACAGAATCTTCCCAACTCACCTCCTAGCCTCGTATTTGATAACACACCAACTGCACCACTACTAGTACCACCACCACCTATTTGATAACATTTTGTAATGATTTTTTCGAAGATTTTGCTACTGAAAGTTGAAAGAAATAAGCTAGAAATTTGATCTCAACAGAGCAAATTGTTGATTCTCATACCACAAATTTCATTAATTGAAAGTTGATGTGCATTACATTCTACCAAACTATTCTGGTACGAAATAAGATGAAAGACCTCTAAAGACCTCTAAAGCAACAATTAAGCAAAGTAATCTTAGCCTTACAACATAACATTAATATAAGCCCAGTTAATCTAAATATTTGAACTAGCCGTTACTTATGAATAACAAACTAGCCGTTACATTTTGGATAACCAAATTGTAGAAAAAAAACAATGTAAGAAATATTTATGGGAAATTTTATTTAAACCCATCTAACCTATTTCTACACCCAACTTACTCTTTGCACCCATTTAATTTTTAACTAAACTATTAATATCTTTTTAAACCCAAATTTAATACCTAATATACCCCTATAAACCTAATTCAATATGTGGATTTATTTTTACACCCATTTGATTTTTAGAAGTTTGGCGAAGAAACCACCATGAGGGAAACCCCTCTGGGACCGACCCAGATAGGCGATCAGGGTTTATAAACCCAGTGACGTTTCTGTCGGAAAGCGAGAGTCTTTGAAGGCTTCGCAGCCGCAGAAGGCCGCGACCTATGTGATCGGACAGCCTTGGCGACTCTTCCGGTTGTCGGGTTGCATTTGATGCATGCCCAGCTACAGGGACTGTCGTCGTCTTCGCTCCATGAGGCGAGCTTGGCTTCCCGACCCAAAAGCCCTGCCATGAAGACGATCAGCCGCAAACAAATGGCCGTCGTTGAAGGTGGGGAAGAGGGAGCCAAGGTTAAGAGAAGCCATATTATATTAAAGTTTTCAGTGTATTCATTTTTCATTGATTTTCTTTGTGGTCAATTTGTTCATTCAGTTGTTTCCAGTGAGCAGTTAATTGATTTGTTTGTTTGTATTCTGAATTTGACAGTGCCATTCCTCGGGGAGTAAACATCGAAGAGCTCAGCGTGAGTGTGATTGTCTGTCGGCCAATACTAAGCCTGCAAGCAATACAAGGCAATCATATTGGACTGAAGGCTCCTTGAGGAGTAAACTTGCCTGCCGTTCTGGTGCGGGTCAACACCTTCCACACTTTGACCCATCTGAGGATCGAGTTGGATAGATTGAGAGACAGCCTGAAGGCCTTCCTGGTTCTGAAATTCTACTCCCCATTTCATGTTAATACTGACGATAGGATGAGTCCCTACACGCTCATCACTGATCATTATACCTTTTCTGAACTTGAGATAAAGGACTAGGACGTTGTTCTTGTTTGTGAGCTTCATTTTGCAGTTCAGAGGAATGATTGGGTGGTGACAGTACGCCATCACGAGGACAATGCAAGTGGAGGTGCCGAGGAAGTCTCTGTGGAGATAGAAGCTTGGAAGACTGTGGAGAGTTTGAAGAAAATACTGGTAAACCATCCGTCAGGGTTCAAGACCCCAGAGTTGCAGAACTACATGCTCCTCCATCGCGGAAAGTTAATGAGGGAAAAAAAGTCTTTTCTCTGGCACAGGGTGTCGTTTGCTGACCACATTTATGTGGTTCCAGTTGCCATGGGCCCAGACCAAGGAGACAAAGAAGATTGATCCAGAGCACATGGAAGATATGTGAAGTAGACAAAGAAGATTGATCCAGAGCAAGTGAAAGATGTGCGAACTAACTGAAAGTTCGAGGAGACTAAAAAACGAGTTAATTAAAAGCAAGGAGACAAAGGTGACAAAAAAGATTGTGGTGATTGCAACTTCTCTCGTGTTGCTGATGCTCTACAATGCTGCTGCGAATACGGTGTTGTATATGTATTGCCGGGCTATGAATGGTGAGCTTGCCATGGAAATTGCAGAGGAGTTTGCTAGGGAGTATGTGAGCTTGCCTTTCGACAACGAAAAAGTTCCTCATGTTGTTTCGGTTGCACATGCTTGAAGAGGAGCTTGAGGTCAGTCAGTCACCTTTGTGATGGCTAGTTCATCAGCGTCGAACTTTATTTGTAAATAGACTTGTAAATACAAATGATGTTGCTTTATTTTCGTGTTTTGATGATTGTGGCCACAATTAAGCTCTCATCAGATCAGACAATACAAAAGTATATGCATCTCAGTTAAAATTCAACAATCACTAAGAAGCGTTCATATTGAATATACACATGTAACCTAACACATAATTCAACATTCCATAAGTCATAATTCAACAGTCACTAAGAAGTCATAATCCGACATTCAAGAACAAGTCATAATCTAACGTTTAACAAGAAATCATAATTCAACATTCAACATATAATCCAACATTCAATAAACACAAAATACAAGCAACATTCAACACATAATCTTAATGCAAAGTACAAACCACACATAGTCCTAATTCATAGTTTTAGCTCCTTATTGCTATTTGTTGAACATATATTTCAACCAAGTCAGCTGGACTTCAGGATCTTTTATCGTGGCAAACACCTCTCGCTTCTCTGCACTACAAAATAAACATGTAGCAAACAACCGTAACTCACTAGGTGGCTCACAACCAGGGAATTGTGCAGCTATCACTTCCAGAATACTACTGCCTATATGCAGCGGCCTCATCAATGAGTTTGCAGATCTCCTAGTTTCATAAGCTTCAACAAGATGGTCAATTTGACCCCAAAGTTTTGCAGCACCTCCAATTTCCCCCTTTCTTATCAACCTTCTTCTTTTGCAATTCTCATTGGTTAGCCGCTCTTTTTCCCCCTTCTTAGTAGCTTGCCTTAGATCCTGCATAGTCTCAGTTTCTTCCTCATCATCTGAATCAATTTGTCCTATAGATTCCTTTCTTATCTCTGGTGGTAGTACTCCAAATGAAGGTGCCCAGGCATGTTCACTGATAGCAACTGTGTTCAAGAACATCCTACTAACTTGTCCTCCATCTCAGCATTAATGCCCTTTTTCGCAATCTTCCATATTCTTTGTTTATCTACATGTAAGAAAGAATATGGTTAATACATATTGCATGATATCATAATACATATTAAAAGATAAATACACAAACCTGAATTTTATTATTCCACCACTCCTCAGAGGCATCAACAGTACCTTTGCTCGAATTCCACCCTAGGCCAGTTTCTTTACCAACTAGCTCTTTCCACAACTTCCACTCATTTTTAAGTGCATCCCACTTATTTTTCAGTTGCACTCTTTCATAATCATGCCCTGTCTCTGCCTTGAAGTTAGCTCTAATACTTGCATATCCTTCTTTGTTAAAGTGAGTGCTTGGACGATGTCCGGCCTCAACCTCCTTGATGCATACATCACAAAATATAGATATATTGTGGGCATTCCATGTAGCTGAAGGATTTGACGAAGATGCCCCCTTCTTTGCCATCGATACCAACTAGTGATTTGTATATATACATATATATTAAAACAAGAACAAATGATATTGTAATATAACCAAGAAATAACTAATTGTGGAGCCAAAAATAATCAAGAGGCGACACGTGAATTTTTGGGTGAAAAGGACAAAATTACCTTCGAGGCACATCGGGATTCCTACGCGCGAGCAGTGGACAATCATCCCTCAATCAAGTCAAAGGTGCCCAAAATAGGTAACAAATTCAAAGTTATCCATCCTCATCCTATATTTTCCACAAGGTAATTATTTCATAACCTTCAAAACATTCCATATAAATTGAGTTAAATGGCTAATTAATGGATTTATTCCTAATTAATCCATTAATTACCAATTAAATCACCCATTTCATACAAAAATACCCCAAAGGGCCGGCCACCTTTTCTCAAAAGGGGGACAAGCCATGCTCTATATATTGAACCCCATTTTCTCTAAAAACCTAGTTCTAACACTCTTGCAAAACTCCCAAAAACTCTCTAAACACTTTTCTCTCTAAATTCTAACTTTGGCATCGAAGGTTCTTCGGCCAAAACCCCCCCATTCATCATGGACGTGTGAGGCTTTTGGCCTTAACCAAAGGTGTTGGTTGTTTTGTAGGTGCAATTTTGTCCAAGATTAAGGAGGAAGAAATTTGCATCCACAAATTGGTGCTTTCATTGAGAGTTGAGTCCCACACTCGTAGAAGACTTTAGCATCCAAGGTTTTCTATTTTCTTGTCATTTGTACATTTTTCGTACGTTCTTATTTTTAGAATTTTTTATTTCCAAAAATTCTTTGATAAAACGTAAAAGAGAAGTACAATGACTGGAAATTTAGAAAATTCAACAAGTGAAAATTCCAATATTCAAGAGATGGGACCGCGGCAATCCACGAGGCTAAATGGGACAATAAGTAGAGAGGCACCACCACCACAAAGCTCCACCATGGCAACCACCACAATGACTACCACGGTAGCCATCCACGGCGAGGTCCATGATGTCACCACCACGGCCCGAGCCGTGCCATCCAAGGCTCACGGTACCAAGGCCACGGCCCGAGCCATGTCACTCCAAGCCCAACGTGAACTCAATGCATTGCCAAGCCGAGCCCAAGCCTCGCACCCATGTGCATTGATAGGAGCATATTTATGCGACTTAGTTAGCTTGTTCTTGTGCATTTATGTTGTTATGTCTTAGTTAATTATGTATTTTAAGCTATTTTCGTGTGTTTGTAGGTCCTAATAACAAAGTTGGCAAGAAAGTGCATTTTGGAGCATTTTGAAGCATTTTTGGGCCAATATTGGATTGCATGCACATGGAGACATGAGGATGGACGTTTTTAAAGATTAAAAGGCTGGAAATCAGCATGTGTGTGTGCAAATGTGTTGATTTTGGGCTGAAATGGTGAAGAGCATGTGTGTGCAAATGCAAAGAGGAACACACACATGCAAAGACACTCATTACCACAACATCCATCCACTACACCCATTACATCCACTCATTACCACAACATTCACCCACTACACCCATTACATCCACTCATTACCACAACACTCATCCACTACACCCATTACATCCACTCATTACCACAACATTCACCCACTACACTCATTACATCAACTCATTACCACAACTCCATACACTCCTCTCCCTAGCCTATAAATACATCCACCCTTCACCATAACTAGGAAGATCCATCAGAAGACACATTCTGCCGCAAGGCAGAGTCTTTTCTCCTTAACTATTCATTCACCCATTCACGCCTAAAACAGATTCTCACTTTTTGCCGCACCCTTCCTTCACCATTCTCCATAGTTTCTGACCTTAATCAACCCTTGTCGCACCATACATCCATCCTAACCATAATCCCATCCTTCTACACCATCCATAATCCCTAAAACCCACCACCAAACCTTGTGCCGCAATCAAGGAAGGGAAGGAAAGTTCTTGGACGTGCTTGCTGTTCAGTTTGGAGCGTTTAGGTGTTTTCTTTCTTTTGTTTTCAATGTATAAACTTGTTATTCTTTGCTTTGCGATTATGAGGAACTAAACCCCTTTTGGCTAGGGGAAGATTCAAAGCCATGAACATACTTGCAATATGAATTGATTACCTTCAGTTGTGATTTCATAAGTTGTGAATTCAATTTGTTTAACTGCTTGATTGATAACTTATTCGTGTATGTTTATTAAGAGTGCACACTTAGTTTGCATGCATGAATATGATGCTAGAGTATAAGGGAGTTTCACCTAATAGTTACAAACTTATATTCACAAGTAGTGGAGGTCGCTTATAAACGATCGCGTTAAATAAATTCTTAGCATAAGTTTCATGCAATTCATAGTTACAAGTGTTTCGTCAATGCTTATGATTTTCATAGAACTTAATGATTCTTGCTTGTATCTCTATTATGCAATTCATGTAGGGAACTTGTGGGTAATGCTTTGGGTTGTTGTATGCAATCATCCAATTCAATGAAATTAGGAAAATCTGAGGGTTAATTAGTGCATTTCACAGTTAATCTGGGGCGTTGAGAATTCGTAGTTTATTGAAAAGCAACTGGAAATCGTTTTGTTTACAAGTGTGTCATGTGTGGAGAAGAACCTCCTAGCTAGCCTTCCATCCATTCAATTTACTCAAATTCGTGCAGATCTCATTAGTTCTTTAATTTACTTGTTTTGTTGTCAAATTCATCAAAACCAAAACCCCATTTACCTTGTTGAGTCATATTAGTTAGACACTGATTTAGTTTGTGTTTTTAAGTGTTTCGAACCAAGTTAAAACCAAAAGCCACTTGAACCAATTTACTCAAAAGAGGTGTCCCGAAGTAGGACAATGGCAGACAAAGAACCTTTCCAGCAGTGTCCCGGCAAGCAGCCACTCGACCAGCCACGAACCAAGCGTTCAGGCAGTGTACACTCTCGATTGAACCCTAAGATAGCGTATACTCCTGTCTTAGCTCGCAGAGAAGCATGCACCCTCGACTAGGCCCACGGAAGGGCATACGTTCATGGTTGAGGTCACACTCCGATAGTCAACATGAGTAAGCTTCCAAGAGAAGTGTTCATTCGTGGCTAAGCCCGCAAGGAACAACCTCCACCTCACATCGGAGTAGGCAGCATAATAGATGGAGAGAAGCAGTCATTCAATCCGGCTTAAGTTTAACAGGCAGCCTGCGAAGAACTCACTCGCCTGCTAGGAACACACCACACGCACCGCATCCACGACATAGATGAGCTAAACACATGGAAGAGCACCCTAGACCAGCAAGTCACGGATGGGGGCAGTCGAAAGCTCCACTACCCCAACAAAGGAAAATTCTGGAAGAAGTAGAGAGACTCCTGACTAAACAATTGCGTAATTTCCAACGCAACAAGGTCATTGATGAGGCACTACGACGGAACATGACCAACATAAACAGGTCACACTTCACGGACGAGATCGAGCAGGCAGAGCCTCCACGCGAGTTCAGCATGCCACATTTCACATATTTCAAAGGCGATGAAGACATGGAGAGACACTTAAAGCACTACTGAAGCGCAATGACCCTCTATCGAAACAACGATGATCTCATGTGGAAGATATTCGCCATCACTCTACATTCGGAGTTTAGACGAACTTTCTTTGGTTTTCACCAAAGAATATTCATCCTATCGCTCGATCAAAAAGAAGTCCGACCATTTGTTCAAGGTCAAGAAGAACCCTAATGAGTCGGTTCGTGACTATGTGAAGAGGTTCAAAGCAGAGAAGGCAAGGATAGTCGAATGCAACGACTCGATAGTTATAGCAGCCTTCCAAAAATAACTTCCAGCAGATCACCCCCTATTCGGAAAATTGATCATGAAAGAAGATCTAACTCTGGTAGACTCTTTCTCTCTGGCAGAGAAACATGGACTTTGGGACGAGGCTCGCCAATGTACATTCAAAGGCTGGAAGAAGTACTAAACATCACATCCCTACTATCCAAACCAGAAGCACCAGATGACTTATTCGCATGTTTGACGGTATCTAAAGCAGCAATAAGCTCTACCATCATGCGAAAAGAGTTGGGGGCCTGACTACCTGTATTCTACAATTCAAAAGCTCACCTCGATGCTATTAGAAATTCAAAAGCTAACTTTGGCGATAGTTGTTGTAACCCAAAAGCTCAAGTTTTACCTGTAAACGCATGCAGTCATCCTCATGACGCACTATTCCGCCTAATCCAGACACGCGACGATAAAGGCGTAAGACCCTGACAAACGCAACAACTCGGCCCAAAAGACACGCCAAGGGCAGACGAACACTAGAAGGACACACTCGAAAGCAAGTTTTGTCCTTGTCGCCCCAAAAGATTCTACATAGGAGCAACATGTACTGGCAGTTCAGCACCACTTCCTGCTACGTTTCACATGGTCCCAGCCAACCCTTGCTCCATAATTCAACTATAGAGTGGTCCAATACTAGCAGTTGAGCATCTCTTGCTGCGTGTAACATGGCCCTAATTCCACTGCTCCCTACCACGTATTCATGACACAAAAGAGCGGCCCAACGACGCCCCAGAGGTAGTCGAGCACGCCCTAGCCATGCCTGCTCTACCCGATGGAAACTTCTGGCATTTGCATGTCTATGGCGCATCCAACTACAAAGGATCAAGAACAGGCGTAGTCCTTGTCATCCAGACAGTTCGATGCCTAGGTTTCAAAGTATTCAACAACGAAGCAGAATACGAGACCTACTAGCAGGCTTCCAAATGGCAAAAGACTTGGCAGTGAAACAGCTCGCATTTTATTCTGATTCCCAGCTAATCACTAGCCAGACTGCTTGAGGTGTTTCCGACTTACACCCTCACTCAAGTTCAACAGGAAGACAACGCTCACGTGGACGCACTAGCCGGCCTAGGCTCCGCCCTTGACCCCCAACTCAAACGCTCTATTCCGGTGGAGTATCTAGAAGAGCCAAGCATAGAGGCGAAGCCAGCAGCCGAGGTGTCACAGATTAGTACAACTCCAAACTGACAAGATTCCATCGTAGACTACCTGGTCAATGGCACATTCCCCACGAAAAGATTAGAGTCTAGGAAGCTCCAAATCAAGGCAACACACTACTACATGTGGAACGACATTCTCATCCGAAAATCCTACACCGGACCATATCTCCGCTACCTAGCGCCTCGCGATGACTTGAAGGTTCTAAGTTGAATCCACGAAGGCGTTTGTGGAAATCACTTCGGAGGTCGATCCTTAGCGCATAAGGCTCTTAACTCAAGCTACTATGGAGTTAGTACAAAAGTACGACCGTTGCCAACACTACAAGCAGATACCAGCACTGCCTGCTAGCGAGCTACACTTGCAGACGAGTCCTTAGCCGTTCACGTAATGGGCAATCAACCTGGTAGGACCTATGCCGCTTGTTACTTAGGGCAGATGCATGATGATCGTGGCAACCGACTACTTTACCAAATGGGTAGAAGCAGAGCCTAAGACGACCACGACTCAGACGGACAAAGAGCACTTCATATGGAGGAACATCATTTGCCGATTTGGCATCCCTCAGTCCATTGTCACCGACAACGACCCGTAATTCGTGGGCCAAGATGTGGCGAAGTTCTTCCAAAAATATGGCATCAAGCAGCACATGTCCATGCCAAGATATCCTTAAGGCAATGGCCGGCCGAAGCATCCAACAAGATGATCCTCGACTGCCTCAAGAAATCCCTCACCAACAAGAAAGGAAAATGGCCAGACGAACTCTCCGGATGTCTATGGGCATATCGCACCACCAAAAGACGAGCAACCGGTGAGACTCCTTTCTCTTTGGTATTTGGCTCAGAACTAATCATTCATCCCAATGTTATCAAGCCAAGTATCATCGCTCTACTACTAAGCATTAAGCAGAACAGTAAGGAGATGGCCACAAGCTTAGATCTGGTAGAGGAGAAGCGCGTGCACACCATCACCTGTATCGCAGCCTACCAGCAACAACTCATTTCCAACTACAACAAAAAGGCCAAGATCCGGCAGTTCCAGCACGAAGATCTAGTCCTAAGAAAAGCATTCATCACTGCACGTAGAGAAGGCTCCAAAAAGATGGATTTCATCTGGAAAGATCGGTACAAGATCAACAGAGTAGGCAGCAAGGGTAATTACACCCTCGCCACCATGAAACGATAAAAAGATCAAAAAGCAGGGGAGCGCCTACAATCTGAGGAAGTACCATGTGTGACCTCCCGCTACATCAAAGCCCGAAGACTCAAGCAACCCGACGAACACCACCTTACAAGCCGATGACTATCCGGTTGTTATGCAGTTCCTACCTTACAACTAAGTTCTCGTTCGTTTCACTTGTTTTTCAATAAGGAATTTAGAAGTAATCATAACTTGGCTCGGCTACATGCTTACAACAATTGATCACTCCTGCACTTCAAAAGAAGACCGGGCCTTTCTTAGGGACTCATCGCAGGAATTGAGCCCCCCGAGGGACCAACCATGCTCTCCAGTGCGAGAGGGTAAACTAATTGCTCTCCAGTGCGATAGGGTAAACCAATTCCCCGACACCCACATGAGTCAGCTCTCCAAGACGTGGATGAGCCTGGCTGCTCTAGTATAACTAGATGCACGATGGCTTGTGTCGAGATTTCTAGAAGTAACCATAATGGTCTTTTTCAAGGCCAACCTAACTGAAGAGTTTTGGGTCTCTTAGCCTAATCCGCAGGGAACTGGGCCCTAGAGACGAAGGGGGCACATTACTCAGTACGCCCTACAGACGGCTGCCCTGGAACCCTAAAGCTGCTACCGAGTGCACTAAGGTAGCCTACGGTTTCCGGAAGACTGCCTACGACTTGCCCTTCGAGCAGTAAACCACGCTAGACTTATACAACAACATATTCTTGTGAAAGGTTAAACAAGCTAGCATGCATATATGAAGCTTTATCCACTGCCAACATGCTACGTAGTCGATACGCTTCACCTCTGCCAAGCGCAGAATAACCTACACCAAGTCCTAAAATGTTGTGATACTTGCTACACAACCTACGGAATTGGAGAAAGCCAAGGTTAACAGCCTAGTGGTTACGCAGACTTGTCTACTTCTGTAAGTAAGGCATCAGGCTGCCAACCATATGGCTAACAACTTTGCAAAGTTCTACACCAACACTTATGGCTGCATAGGCTATGCCGGCCTATCTACTTATAGAAAAGTAGGACGCCTGCCACTGGTCTATAAAGTCTAAAGGTTAGGGCATGAACAAAAGAAGTGAAGATGAAGAAAAGCGAAGGAATCATGTTTATAAACAACTAGCAAAGGTCGAATGAGTTCAAGCAAAACAATAGCTACAAGAAAAAACAAAGAAAATCCTAAAGGCTACCTAGAAGACTACAGTTCAGCAACTTGGACGTCCCACGACTACTCGGTTGCCACACCTTTAGCAGCCACGACGCTCTTAGCAATGGCATCATCCAGCGCTTCACCTCTGGCTGCCCCAGCTTGGGCACCAACTTCTCCAACTACTTCACCAATGGAAGCCTCAAAAGTAAAAGCAAACCAACATGGACGCATTGCAGCTCATCCATTTCCTTCTTCAGACTTTCGTTGATCTTCAGTCACTGTTCTAAAAATCCCCGCCTAGCGCCGCCTAGGCGCTAGGCGGCTGGTCACCGCCCCGATTAATGCCTAGGCGTTTGAAAATTAATAAAGGGCGCATAGCCCAGTTGAGGCACCCGCCTAGACCGCCTAGCCCGCCCAGACCCGCCTAGGCACCTGCCTAAGTTGCGACTTACTTTGATAGAAAATAGATAACTTTCAATTTGCATTTAATTTTTTTTCAATAAATTGTAAGAGACTTGTTGAATACTTAAATGGGCACACACTATATGTTTGTTCCCCATGTTTTCATTATATTCCAATATTTTATAATACATATGTCATTCTATTTCGTAGTTTATGATGAAATTATATATATTTTAAGTATAAACAGACATTTATTTACTCGAAATATAATGGATTTACTTAAATCCGCCTAATCCGCCTAGGCGCCCGCCTAGACCCCGCCTAGCCGCCTAGGCGCTAGGCCCTAACCCGTCTCCCAACTAGCGCCTAACGTCTTTTAGAACCTTATCTTCAGTACACCTTGAAGTTCCAACACTTAGGGTTCAAGCCTATCGATGATTCTCTTGAAGTGGATCACTTGATTATAATCAGCAATTAACTCTTCATCCTTGGCATAAGTAGCGAAACGAAGCTCAGAAACTACAAACTCAAGATCTTAAATCTGAGGCATGTAACATCCAATCTCTTTCTATGCACCTTCATACTTAACTTGTATCACGTCAAACTTAGTCTTCAAGTCAACAATATCTTGGCGAGCGGTCTCAAGCTGCAGAGAAGTAGGGGTAGAAATATTAGACCCCTTCAAAGCAACGAGCTCATAATCTAGCCTCTTGATCTCCTCTATCGAGGAATAAGCTTCCATGTCATAGTCATCGCCACCTCCTTGGCAACCTTGCTATATCTGTATCATAGCAAGCAGAGCAGTCGCTGTATATTGGGTTGTATGTTTCGCAAAGGAATTTGGGCAAACAAAACTTTCTAAAAGCCATCAATAAACTTGGCACAAGCGTCCATGTCTTCAAGCAGATATGGTTTCAAGAGCACACAGATCTTAGCAGCCTCTTCAGAAGCAGACTTAGTGGATTTCTTACAGCTACCTATGCGAGCAGTCTCCTCTTTCGTAGCAAGCGAATCAATCTCAGCAGCATAGGGAGTGGGCCTTAGTGCCACTTTAGCAGCAGAGTCCACCTTATCGCTCTTCATAATAGCAAGTCTCTCCAAAGGTGAACCGGACTAGGCTCCCAACGAACGTCTTGGTACAAACTTCGGCACTGGGGGCATAATATGACATTTACACTGAGTAATACTATCAACAATCGTACAGGCCACTCTCGACATGGCAGACGCTACATGCTCAGATCTAGCAGCCTCATTTTTTCTTCCCATTGGAAGAAGTCATGTCAATCACATGACTTTCGGCAGTAGGCAGACCCTCACAAGCAGCGGAGCAAGTCTTCAGTTTTCTCAACCGGCCTCTCTTGAACAGGTGGGGAAGATCTCTTTTTTCCACCTTCATTCATAATAGGCTCCACGACAGCGTTTAGACAAGCCAATGCATCCGCCCCGATCCTCTTTACCTTCTCTCTAGGGAACCGCCCACATTTCTCCTGGCGAAGAAAACTAAGCAGTCAACGCCATTCACGATACTCAACAGGGGAGCTCAACCCATACTGGCTTTTCCCTCATTTTTTCTCTTGGACCAGCAGGCAAGAGGCCTGCATGCCTAACATTCTAGCAGCCCATGAGGCCCGCGACCTTTTCATTTTTCTCAATTGTTGGCCTGGCCCGCGTAAGGACCAAGAGCCGAAAGGATAAGAACCATGCGACTCGCCTGCTCCCCAGTGCCTCAATCTGCGGCCCCAGCCGCATAAGCTGCCCTTGGCACTAGCCAAGCCAAGCAGCCTAAGCAGTGGTCCCTGCCACAACACCTCATTGGCCCATGTCGAGTCGACTCTTGGCCCCTGCCAGCCAACGTGCCGCACCACCCCAAAGGCTACCCCGTGATAGCACTATCCAAGAAGAAGACAAGGAAAATTAAAATTTTCTTACTTCGGTGCAGCACAGAGAATACGAAGAAAACAACGAAAGACAATCCTTTACACTGCCAAGATGTAGAAGATTGCTAGAGGAGGGGGAACAAATATCCTCTAAGCTCTCTCTCTCTTGTAGGGTAGAATAAATTGCTCTCTAAAGTTGATTTAATAACCCACTTAAGGTGGACTTATATAGGCTTTGAGAGAAATTTATTTTCTTTCCCTAGAATGATCTAACTTCCAATTAAATAGGGAATCAACATTAAAATAGGAAACAATCTTATGCTTTCTCAAGCAAGAAGATCTCTACACCTGCTGCCCTTTCCTGCGAGCAGCCCAACAGGTGTGGGGGCATTTGTGGAGCCAAAAATAATCAAGAGGCAACACGTGGATTTTTGGGTAAAAAGGACAAAATTACCCTCGAGGCACATCAGGATTCCTACGCGCGAGCAGTGGACAATCATCCCTCAATCAAGGCAAAGGTGCCCAAAATAGGTAGCAAATTCAAAGTTATCTCATCCATCCTCATCCTATATTTTCGACAAGGTAATTATTTCATAACCTTCAAAACATTCCATATAAATTGAGTTAATTGGCTAATTAATGGATTTATTCCTAATTAATCCATCAATTACCAATTAAATCACCCATTTCACACAAAAATACCCCGAAGGGCCGGCCACCTTTTCTCAAAAGGAGGACCGGCCATGCTCTATATATTGAACCCCATTTTCTCTAAAAACCTAGTTCCAGCACTCTTGCAAAACACTTTTCTCTCTAAATTCTAACTTTGGCATCGGAGGTTCGGCCAAAGCCCCCCCCCCACAATTCATCGTGGGCGCGTGAGGCTTTTGGCCTTAACCAAAGGTTAGTTGTTTTGTAGGTGCAATTTTGTCCAAGATCAAGGAGGAAGAAATTTGCATCCACACTAATGATAAAGTGTAAAAAGGTTCCAGTTAAATCAGAATAAATTGGTTGCTTCAAGAAATGACTCTTAGAACGAATATTCAACTAGAAGCTCTGTGGTAGTATCTTGCTCAGTATAATCTATTGGCCAATAGTTATGTAAATTTCTATCTGTAGACTGTTGCATTTCTTGTACTATAGAAATGAACTAAAGTGGTATTCTAGCAACCAAATAATAGTGATCAAACTATTTAGGACTCCAGAGAATTCATCCATTTTCAAGGTTGGGATATCAATGGTATTCTAATAGGTTGTTTATGATCTCACCCCCAGCTTAATCAAATGCTAAGCTTGCTGTGTGTGGAAAATAGCGAGACACCATCTCATTTTTTTAGTGATATAAAGCTTGCAACATTCCAAAAAATCGGATATCTGGCAGGCTAGCCGTTGGCTGTCAATACTACAAGCGGACCCCAAGTGTAAATTGTTCCCAAACACGACAAAAAAAGTGACTTGAACGAACAAACTAACTTCTATAGCTATGTACTTGATCTACAAGTATTTGAAAGCAATGATAAGACCTAGAATCCTCATTAACGAAATAAAGGAAACCTCCTTATCGGCTTAGACGGGCACTGCATTTCTCTCATCTAAGAATTTGCCATTTACAACTTGGTTGTGCCACTTTTAACAAGTTTTTAAATTCAAATTCTAGTAAGAAAACCAAACTAAAGTCATTTGCAGTTGTTATTTCATAAGAACCCATCACATATAATATGACAGATAATAAGAAAATCAAACAAACAATAACCATCCAAAACACCATTGAAGAAAAACACAAAGCAAGAACTCACCAGTAAAGCAGGATGTGATTCAAAATCTTCCAATTTCCAAACTTTCCCAGTAAGTGGCTCCGGAATCTAAAACCAATTCCCAAACAATCAAAATAAAGAACAACCCTTGAACAAAATTCAAAACAAAATTTAAAAAGAATAAGTATATATGTGGTGCCTCAAAATTGCGAGCTCGGAACCCAAAAGAGACCCCTTTGGACACGGTTCACAAAGCAATTGAGATAATGACAAACAAGAAATTAATCTAAAAAAAGTAATCAACAACTATAAACATGTTTCCTCCGGACCTTCTAAAAAAATGAATAGAGAAGTAATCAATTTTTCTTACTTCTCTCTCAAATTTTCTTGTTTCCTTCACAAACCCTATTTTTTTCCCCAATTAATTTTTTCCACAAACCATATCACATTCCCCAATTATTTTTTTTCCCGACACCCATACACTCATCCCTTCACTATTCCCACCCCTCTTTCACTCACTCTCCCATCCCCAAATTTAAAAATCCAAACAAATAAATAACGAAATTTTAGACAAGAGAAGCTTACCAGAGGAAGGACGCCGAGCCACAGAACGAGAGAGATCCCTGGGAGGAAGGAAGTTTCAGGTTGGGGAATGGGCTTAGGGTGACGAGTTGGGAGTGAACGAGGGAGACAGAAGGGAGAGAACTAGTGAGATGCCAGAGCAAGGAAGAGGACGACGCGAGGGGTGAGGGTAAGATCGGCATTTGAAAACTTTCATTAAACATTATTGTTCACCCGTTTTTCTAAGATAAAAGGCCGGTTTTTGAAAGCAGCAAATAACTGCTTCTACTTTCCAGCTGTTTCTTGCAGCAATTTTGAAAATAAGTGCTTTATTGCTGAGTTACCAAACACAATATTGAGCTCAACCTTTTTTCATCCCTACTTTTAAAAAAATTTAAGCAGTACCAAATTGGTACTTCATTGGACCACACACATCACTTTAAAGCTCTCTAAGCTTGTACTTTTGAAACACTTCCTTGTGTTGCTTTCCAATTGCACATCCCTCACCAACTTCATTTGAATCTTAAATTTCAGGAAGTCCATGCACCATCACTTGTTTTTGTAAATTGAGATGATTAGGCCTTGTTTTTACCACAACCAAGTGGATTCAACCACGTTTTGTTGAGTTGAGAGACCAATGGTAATGAATTTTTAGTTGATGGACAATTGCTCCAATTAAGTTAAAGGGACCATTGCTACAGTTTACTCTAAAAAATATATCTTAAATAACAATAAAAAAAATTAATTACTCAAATTTAAATTTATATTATTCAAACTCTCAAAAAGAAAGGATGGTAATGGTGTAGATTCTGTTGGCTATGTAGTTTTGGGGCTTTAGTCTCATTTAAACCCTAAAAATTAAAAATGTGTGTCGTTTTTCTCTACAGAAACAAACAAACGGCATGTTGACGTATTGCAGTTGTTTTCTTCACGAAGCCTCCTCCACCCGATCGAGTCATCTCCATGCGACGCCTTTCTCCGTCAAAATGCGTCATCTTCTTCTTGAGGCCTCATTCCACCAGATTGCGTCATCTCCATCGTGAGGTTTTCTTCCACTAAATCGCGTCAAAGGCCATGGTGCAGATATTCGTATCCAGACTGTCGGATACCCATATCTAAACCATCAGATATCCTTATACATCTATCAAACGCCGTATCCGTTGGATACGCATCTGGATCAATACGTATCCCACCGTATCAGAGGCATATCGTGTCCATTTGCGTATCCGACACGCAATATGAGACAGATGTGCCATATTTGTGCATCGTAGCACCTGAGTTAACATAATTAGACTACAGACGCTGCAGCAGTGGCTGTTGTTGGTAGTGTTACGACCACGCCATTATTTTCATTCTCCGTTCCAAATTAAGGAACATATGAAGTATCGTTCGTCATGGTTTCAAAATTCTCAACCAATTTTTTTATTTTTTATTTTTTTTGCTCTAGGGCACACAAATCAAGGAATTAAAACTTCGGAGATTAGGTGCGTTAGAAATATTCAAAGATAGTAGAAATTCTGAAAGAATTACCAGAGCTTCTTTGATATTTGAATAAAGCTCTCAGTGAAAGCACCAATTTGTGGTAGCAAAAATCTGTGTCTTCAGTTTGGACGAATTTGTACCAACAAAACAAATTAAACACCTAAGATCAAGGACGAAACCACGCGGCCAATGAGGTGGTGGGGTTTGGCCAGATACCTAATGCCTAAGTCAGTGTCTTTGAAAAGAGAAAAGGTTTAGCAAATGCGTATCAGGAAATTGGTGTAGAACGAAGTACTTACAAAGTATAGGGCTGGTCAAGGGGTGAGGGATCTCACGCCATACATCGCCATCTAGTTGGCCAAAGTGTATCATTCATTAGATGGAATAGAAAATAATCTCAACGATATTATTAAATAAATTAATAACGTCTTACAATTATCTCCTTGAATCATTGATTGGATTTTATTGTGCTTCCTTGAATAAAGAAACAAGTCTTTCATAATTCTCTTGTCTTATCTCCTTGCCATGGGCACATGAGCTTGGAGAAAACTGTAGTCAACACCTCATGTTATCTTAGAGGTTGAACTGCGCGAGGAACGAATGTGAACCTCACCAAAATTTTATGAATGTTGTAGTCATAATTTATTGAACAATTATGGAGGCCAGAGAGAGAGAAAGGGAAAGGTGTGGCATAGAGAGAGAACGAGAAAGATGTGTAATTGTGAGGTGTGTTCTATTCCACCCCATTGTGCCTTTCTTTATAGTAGTAGGATAGGTAAAATCTTTAAGTCGAATTTTTTAGACTTGCTCTGAACGACCTCGACGTGGAATACAAAAAGAAATTCTTGGGGGCAAACTTTCGAGATATGTATGAACTAGCTCAGCATGTCAAGCAATATGATTATTTGCTCCGAGAAGATAAGATCTCGAAACTCCCATCCCGATGGACGATTTACAAAAACCCCACGGTCAGTTATGCATCAATCGAATGTGAAGGGTCTCAATACGTCAGCGTGGATGCGACCGAGATAGTAATAGATAAACCATACATTTGCAAAGCATTGACTCAAATTAATTCCAAGGAAGCCAAAACTTGCTCAGCCACAGAAGAAACAGCGAAAACATCGAAAGTTTACACTTTTGATATTACAAAGGCCGGAGCAATTTTTGATCAATTGTTATCAGCAAAGATCATCAGACTTCGGCCAGGGCATAACATTCCCAAGGCCGAAGAGCTTAAAGGAAAAACATATTGCACATATCATAACTCGACAAAGCATGCCACAAACAATTGTGTCATATTTCGTGATGATATCTAGAGCTGGATTGACAAGGGTAAGTTAAAGTTTCTTGAAAAACGCATGACGGTTGATACAGATCCATTCCCTTCGGCAACAGTTGCATGGTAGACGCCCGTTTGCCCAAGAGCAAAGGGAAAGAGAAGGTCGAGTTTGCCCCAGTACAACACATCCTAAAGAGGGGTTCCCAGCCTCGACTCAAGATCGACCTATTTTCCAATGCGCCACCTACCGAGCTTTCAGGACCGGCCATAGTTGAATCCATGTCAGACTCCAGCGAAGGAGAAGATGACAGGCCGATTGTTTTGTGCAGCAATTGTAAGGCACGCGTTGTTTTAACCGAGCCCAAGGAGAAACTGCCTCAGACACAGACACTGACGTCACGACAACAATCGGCGACCACGGTGCCACCTTCAAAGGAACCTAGTGAAGGCCAGCGCCAGAAAGTATTCGATAGGCTCGGCCCTAAGAAACAGACAGATGGCCCTACCTCGGTCAGACGGCGCCTTGATTTCAACGCACCATTTTATAACGAGGAGTATTATTCACGTAAATCCATTAGCTCAAGCTCATCGGCGAATCCAAAAAGTTTCAGGCCGCCTGAATCGCGTGACCAAAGTTGGTATAGCTATAATTCTCCCACCGACATGTATACCGCGCTTTCCAAATCTCATAAACGTCGATGTCAGCGTATAGATTGCTTAGCTCGACGGCAAGCGGCCCAGCCTGTTTCAGCCACTAAATGGCAACCGAAAAAGACGGCAGGGAGCGGAGATGATCGGCCAACCCCAACAATCATGGCCCAGTTACAGGGGCAGAAGGAAACCAGTCGTGACTTCGAAACTACCATTGAAGAGTCCGAGAAACGTATCAAACTCCTTCTTCGGCCCGGAGAGATGAAAGCTCGCTTCGAGCAATTTAAGAAAGAGGCCGAAAGCCAACTACCCCTGTTACCTTTGAAAGAACCACTAATTAGAGTTCGACGGAATCTGCACCCCCCATTCATCGATGAATCTTTGGAGTACATGAAAGAGTTTCACAAAAAATATTCTGCCAACGATTTGTTTGGTTTGCCCAAGGCATGCCAAGAAGCTCTTGACCTGGCATTAACTTGCCTTGATGCTGAACAGATCATCCAAAAAACCACTGATCCAGCGATGAAAGCTAGATTCCAGTACATTCGAGAGGCTAGGGTTCTCGACTTCGAGGTCGATCCATACAAGGACATTGACACAGCCGAACTCCCTTTTTCTCTCGAAAACCTTCAACATCTTCGATATCACTTCGAAGTATTTTCGGCCGTATCCTTGTTTGGTTTAATGACCGATGAGAAAGATCAGGTGGCACGTCTGAACGCTTACTTGGATACAAGGAATGCCTGGATCGCCTATGAGGACCGAGCTCGTAAGATACGGCAGGAGTAGAGTCCTACACCAGATGCATGCAACCCCAACGACGACAGTCAAAAGGACATAGAGTCGGAATGTGTGGCACAAGCGCACGAATATGTTGAGACACACAGCGATCAGGGCGAGAATGCTCCAACACACGATGTTATAGTCCTCACCAACCCGGAAGATGACGGCCAGGATCCAATGGGCTCTTCAATCCTTGAAAATATGGAAATCAGCATGGTCCATGTTCTACATGTCGAATTTCAGCTGACTACACACTAACCAAGTTCCTTGGACGGTGATGTGGTCGTCGAGGAAACAACACAAGTTGATTTCGTCACTACTACTGAAGACGAGTCAATAAACGGCGACGATAAACTTAAAACAGCCTTGGACATCTTGTTTCCTTGTTCTTCCTCGACTAATCTTCATCATTTAAAACCGTTGTATGTCACGGCCCATATTGAAGGCTACCCAATCTCTAAAATTTTCGTCGATTGTGGAGCAACGGTCAATATCATGCCTGTATCCGTTCATGAAAGCATTACAACGATCCAACTACGAACTCAAAGACCATGAGTAGCTTTGTCGGTGACAAGTCTCAGACCAAAGGGGTACTCCCTCTAAAGGTCAACATTGCAGGTCGCAATCACATGACCGCATTTTTTATCGTCGACTCAAAGACCAAATATAATGATTTGCTCGGTAGGGATTGGATTCATCAAATGAATTGCATTCCTTCTTCTTTATACCAAGTCCTCATTTGTTGGGATGGTAAATCGGTCGTGGTCCACCCAGCTGATACTCAGACATTTGAACCAACATGATTCAGGCCCGCTATTATGATGATCACGTCAGCTATATTACCCTACAGGGTTTCAATGAAGATGGACGACCGACTCGGATATCAGTCCAAAAAGCCATCAAGGTAGGCGCCGAGACTGTCCACCAGGATTCGGCGAGACTCGGTTTGGCCAATTTGCTCCCCACCACTGATGCCTGACATCAAAAGCGAGAGACGTCAGGTCGCGGTTTCATCCACGATGAAACGCCTGCTGGCCCATTGGTATGCTATTTCCAAACATCCACATTCGGGCATCAACTTAATCGAATTTTTGGCCGAGGAAGATAACGGCCGGGTACTATCGTTGGACAAAGTTCAGACCGCACCGGTCGAACTCGAAGACAGTCGGCCCCAAGTTAAGGACCCTCTAGAGGAAATAAATGTTGGAACAGCCGACGATCCTCTGCCATTGTTTATTAGCGCATTACTACCTCATATCATGAAAGTTGAACTCCGTCAATTACTTCACGAGTTTAAAGACCGTTTTGCGTGGAGCTATCATGAGATGCGTGGCCTTGACCGAACCTTTGTCGAGCATGAATTACGTATCAAACCTGGATGCAAGCCTTTTCGACAACCTCCCCGACGGTTCTCGACCGAAGTATAGCTCGGCATTAAAGATGAAATTGTTCGACTTTTCAATGCCAGATTTATCCGAACTGCTCGATATGTCGACTGGTTGGCAAATATCATACCAGTACTAAAGAAAAATGGGGCCCTACGCATTTGCATTGATTTTTGAAATTTGAATCTGGCAACACCTAAGGATGCATATCCCATGCCAATTTCAGATTTGCTAATCGACGCCGCGGCTAATCATGACATGTTGTTATTCATGGATGGACATGCCGGTTATAACCATATATTTATTGCCGAGGCCGATGTTCATAAAACTGTTTTCCGCTGCCCGGGGCACTGGGGAGGTTGATTGCGTGGTTGAAGGTGACTCGCCAGTGCAATCTCGTCGCCCCCGTCGCTCTCTTCTAGAACGACTGCTGTGTGTTTTGGATTTTCAGGAAGATTTTTCTTGGCCAAGGGGACCGCCCCTTCCAAGACAGGCGCAATAGCTGACCTCGAAGTCGTAGACGCCTCGACCAGTGGAGCACCAACTGGTTCAACGACTTTAGAAACAGGCCGTACTCGGGCTGTTTCTTTGGCCGGAATTAGTCGTTTCTCTGTCGAGGCTTGAAAGACGGGGGTAGAAGGGGAACACTGGAGTCGTCGCTCCCGTAATCTGACAGGAAATAACATGAATCTCCCGTTCTCCTTTCCTCGCTAGCTTCTTGACCCGTTTTACTGGTTGAGGGGGTTCGATGGTCAGCAGAGTCTGCGCGGTAGTCTTAGCCCTCTTGGAGATAATCGATTTTTTCCCAGCCGCAGCCGCAGCGACCACTTTTGCCTTTTTCAGTGACCGACTACCTGAGAAAGTAAAAGCAAATCAGTAGAGTTCAAAGTCGAAGGAAGAAGGTAGAAATAGACCGTTACCATGGGATTATGGGGCAGAAGCCTTATTAGGGTTTATGATGTTTTTGACCGGAGCACTAAAAAAGTTTCGGGTATACTCTTCCCACCAGTCATTGAAAGTATCAGTGTTAAGAGATTCTGTAACGGTTGGTCGAAGGCGGAATTTTTGGCATCGTTCCTGAAACTCTTTTTTGGCATCCTTGCATTTTTTTTTCTAAAGAGCCAGATAGGAGTCCTCGGCTCAGCATGGAGTGAGAGGTAAGAAGAGGCACCGGGCAACCCTGAAAATAACCGAGTTGCCGAGCAGTAAATTGGGGGTGATACACCTCCTAACTTGCTCGTTGAGCGTCACACCTAAGAGGAAGGTCACGGGTAAGTACAAACGATCCCCAAGATTGACGAAGATCAGCATCACCATCTTCACTCCATGCTGATGTGGGGAGTTTGATCGACAAATGATACTCTCGACGACGGCAGATCAAGAATTCGTCGTCGGAAAGGACATCAAGGCTGAAGAAGTATCTAAACACGCATTCAGCCTGGTGAGGAGGTACTGGTCGAGAAGCCACCTGAAGGCCGAGCGCTTCAGTAGGCGAGAAGCTGGCGAGTTCTGGCCGAAGAGTGACGAAATAAACCTGTAGCCAGAGTTGGAATACCTAGAGGGGTCCACTTTGGTGTGGGTCATCTCGGCCAAACAGCGCAAAAGATGGGCAAGAATGGCTGGACTAAGCGTCAGGGTGTGACCGCTAGCCAGGGCTTCGACCACCGGCATGTTCTCGACCAAGCATTTCTTGGACTTGGTACAACAAATGAATTTGTTATACCAGTAGAAGAGGAAGGCTTCGTGTTCTCCCTGCCGTAGGTTCTCCTCCCCTCGGCCGGCAAAGTAGAGGTAAAGGGTGTTGTAGTTAAGGAAGTTCTTATAAAGTTTATGAACTTCCTCCTTTGAGGGTTCTTGACCCTCTCCGCTCAGCGTTTCGATTGCCCGATCGTTGAAAAGTGCCTTCAGGTCGATGGTCGACGGGTACCCGGATAGGGTAGCGTCAACTGGGATGCCAAAAGAGGAAGTCCCTAGGATCGCGGTAATATCAAGGATAGTGGGGCCAATAGGGCCGAGGGGGAAGACCATAGTATTGGTGGCTGAGCACCAGAGACTTGAGGCTGCCATGAGAAACTCATTGTCCACGACAAGCTCCATGGACGAAAGACGAATGGCATCATAAATGCCAAGAGCTTTCCATTGCTCACCAAAAAAATTTTCCATCCGTGCAACCCAGGATGCCTCGGTCCCAGTGGTAGAGGGCCAAGAGCCTTGGGGTTTTGTTAAATCCCACATCGACTATTCAAACCCTTGCAGTAGGGGTGTTAGGCACTGCTCCTTAAAGAGTTGGGTGATGGCTACTGGCACTGCATCCTTAAAAAGTGGACCAAGGATTTGGTGGGTGGTGCTCATGTCGCTCTCAAAGCGCAGAGTCTTGATTGAGCGTTGGTCGATGATTGTCCCGCATTTGTCGCATTCCTTAGAAAGCTTGGAGATGAAGGAGGCCATTGGAAATAGTTTTGAAGGTTTTCTGGGAGAAAGTCAGGGTTTTTTTCTTTTAATCTCTGAACATGAGAGAGTTTGGAGAATTTGAAAACATAAAGAATGAATAATAGAAGGCCGAGTATTTATAGACTTGTGGAAGGGAAGATCAAGCGGGGACTTTGTTTTTTTTTTTTTAAAGTTAGGATAAGAGTGATCGGGAAGACCGCTAATAATTATGGAGTGACGGAGAATATTAACAGACCCAGGAGAAAGAACCAAAAAACTCGCAGATTGAGGGTTCATGATGATATCGTGACGGCGTCCTTTTATGAAGAAATGACGTTTTGGTGTCCGCACGATCTCGAGGGTACCGAAAGATTCGTAAATCGAGATTGCACGATGGCATGCGGCGACAGGTATAATGATTTGTGGACGTTTGGACATCCGCACGTCTTGAGGAATCCAAAAATCTCGTGGATCGAGGGGGTAATGATGAAAGGACACTTCAGGTCATGCTGAGAAGATGACACTTGGCGAGAAATCTGACGAAATTAAGATCGTGCAATTGTGCTTCATAAATGCACCTCGGGAGATAGAGTCTGGTGTCGCTTCTTCAAGGTCAGAGCTCGACCAGAGATTTCAGGCCGAAAAAAGTCATCAGAAGCGATGGGGCAATGTTTGGGCCCAAAATATTGGTTTGGGCCGAGTTTTATTCTCGGCCCGGAAGGTCTTACGAAAAGGTTATCGTGGATCGTCTAGTTCATGGGCTTCCTAACCTAGGTCGGCCAAGTCATACTGCAAGACGAGTAATTGAATCCTGGCATAATAAGGAGTCTCGGCAAGATATAGATATTGATAACCCGGAAGTGAATGCGGCTAGATAAAGGACTGGGTTCAAAGTCATAGTGAAAATAGGACTGGTCGAGATAGTGTTTGATTAGGATAAGAAGTCCTAATCCGAGTAGGGTTTTAACTCGATCTAGAGAGGACCTGATGCTATAAATAGAGGAGGCTGTGCATCATTCAAAGCCCCTCCAATTCAACACACAACTGCCCTCCGCAAATTCTCTCAACAACCTTGAGATTTTTTCTTTTCTTATTTCACCGACACATCTTCAGTTGGCATAAACAGCATTGTGAAGGAAACCAGTGATATCTTCAGTTGGCATAAACAACAATGTCGCCGTAGAATCAGCCGATCTCGCAACATCTTCAGTCGGCATAGACAGTACTGCGTCGAGGGCGACTGGTTATCTATCCAAGTCTCGGTCGAGAAGGATTTCCAAATCCTTGTTGGTCAAGGTCATCTCATCAGCCTTCTCGGCGAAGTGAGGTGTTACAGTTAATTGGGCTCGGCACATAGCACCCCGAGTTATTTTATGATTGGATACTCTCAAGTGGGATTTAAAGTTTGGCACTTCGACGGCCGAACCTCGTTTACTGTTAAGACTTATATCCGCTTTGAGTATTTGTGCCCTTACACTTTGGTGTCGGTTCGGCGTGAGTTTACTCTGACGAATACCATCACAGTGACAGAATCTGACGACGACGATTTGTGAACTTCGTAAGAATAGTATCCTTGTCTTCAGGTTTGAGAACCCAGAAGGCTGAGACGTGTTCCTTCTTCGGTCGCAATTGCAAGACGTAGAAGTCAGTCGCGCACCCAACGCAACATCAACATATTTTACTCCTCGGCCGAGCTCGACCGACGAGTTGGCACGCCCCGCATTCAACCAAAGGACGTAGTTAGCTCATAGATTACTCGACTTGGTAGTTTTTAGGGTCAACAATATAATAATAATAATACAGTCTAATGAGAGCCCATTGGTTCAACTCTTGTAAAAGACAAGTTTGATACCAAATTATCAGCCCACATCACGTGTTAGTCCAAATACTTCACTTCTTAGTCTACATATTCTAAAAATTAAAAGTGATAGTGTTAGAGGGATCTCTTTTAGCCTACTCCGTATTATTCGGTTACCATCTTGGGAGGCTCCATATTAAGCACGGTTATAACAAACGAGCTATGGACACGGGGACATGCCCTCTTACCTGAAAGTCCAATGCACCATCCGGCCTCTAGAAAGTTTCTGCAACCTAAGGGTTATGGGTTATAACCATGGTCCGAAATGCCGATAATATCGGTTTTTAGGGGAACCGATTTTTTTTTTCAATATCCAAATGGTTTTCGGGATAATATCGGAACTGGCCTGCTCGGAGAAGAACGCCAGAGTTGTAGAAGCTCCGGCCGACTGTAAAGCAGGACCCTAGACTCCGATCTAGGTATGAAAATGAAATAGAAGACGAGATGAACGTTTTTATATATGAAGTTTGCCGTGAAACCGTCGGAGGTGTTCGGAAAGTGAGTCGACACCCACGGCCTCGCCGGAGTTCGCCGAGTTGCAGAGACGAGAAGGAGAGGGAGAAAGACGAGGTTGCTGATGATGATGGGTGTGCGTATGTGTATGTGGGTCTCGGAACCTCGGTGCAGAGAGAAATGAGAGAGACGGCGGCGACGAGGGAGAAGCAGAAGCCCACGGCCTCGCCGGAGTTCGCCGAGTTGCAGAGACGAGAAGGAGAGGGAGAAAGACGAGGTTGCTGATGATGATGGGTGTACGTGTGTGTATGTGGGTCTCGGACCCTCGGTGCAGAGAGAAAGGAGAGAGACGACGGCGGCGACGAGGGAGAAGCAGAAGCCGATCTGGGTCTCTGTGCATGTGTGTGGGAGTGGGAGAAGGATCGAGAGACCTTGGGTCTCTGTGCGTGTGTGTGTGTGTGGGAGAAGGATCGAGAGATGTGGGAGATCTGTGTTTGTTGTGGCCCGTGGGAGAATGGAGAATGGGGAGAAGGGAGCTCAGAGTCAGAGAAGAGAAGAGAGAATGTTCGAGAGTCTGAGAGAGAGACTGTATGCGTGTGAGGTGAGTGTGCGTGTGTGGTGTCATGTCTGTGTGTGTGTGTGGTTGGGTCATCTCATCTGAGATGCCTGACTGATTTCACAATATGTAAATAACTTTTTGCAGTTTCAGACCATGGACATCAAATAATACTGCTTTTATAATGAAACCGTGTGCCACTGTGAGTCCGTGATATTCTTTCACATGCAGAACAGTGTGCCATTGTCTATTATATTCTTTCACCTTATCAGAGGTGGAGTATCACTATCAGAGGCATTCAGAGCATTTTCGTTTCTTCTTCTTCCCTTACCATTTTCAAAGCCATTCCAGATCCATTCCAAAGCTTGAACACAAAGGGTTCCATATTTAAGGTAAGTTTACAAACTTATATTTATATTATTGTAATTTATACAACTACAAATAAATTTGTGTGGACTCGTATGTTAATTTTTTTAAGTAATTAATACTTGCATGTTACTTTTTGTAAGTAATTAAGTAATGTTAACAATTACATGTTAATTTTTTTAAGTAATTAAGTAATGTTGTATAATTATTCCCTAGGATAATTTTAATATGTTTAATGTTATTTATTATTTTATTAATATTAGGTTTTATTATCAAATTGGATTATTATTCATTAATATTAGGTTTTTTTTTATTATCAAATTGGATTATTATTCATTAATATTAGGTTTTATTATCAAATTGGATTATTATCAAATTGGATTATTATTCATTAATATTAGGTTTTATTATCAAATTGGATTATTCTTCATTAAATTGGATTATTCATTAAATTGGATTATTCATTAAATTGGATTATTATCAAATTGGATTATTCATTAAATTGGATTATTCATTAAATTGGATTATTATCAAATTGGATTATTATTCATCACCATGTTTTATATTAGGATTATTTTTTTATCAAATTGGATTATTATTCATTAATATTAGGTTTTATTATCAAATTGGATTATTATTCATTAATATTAGGTTTTTTTTATTATCAAATTGGATTATTATTCATTAATATTGGGTTTTATTATCAAATTGGATTATTCTTCATTAAATTGGATTATTCATTAAATTGGATTATTATCAAATTGGATTATTATTCATCACCATGTTTTATATTAGGATCATGTCGACCGTGGTGACCCACTAGATGTGTTTGATATTGTTGGTGAAGATGATGATACAGACGGTAACCAACTTTATCAATGGATTAGACCTCTTCATTTAGATGATGATGAAGGCAACCCAGCTCCCAGAGTTGCTGAAGAAGCACGTAATGAAGGGATAAATGTAGAAAGAGTATTAGAGGAGGAGGTGGGATCTAGCAGCGCTGACTCTTTGGAAGAACTTTTGCACCCAAGACCAAGAAACACTGGAATTTCACCTTCTTCCAATCCTACACAACCACAACATCGTGCTGATACTAATGATAGCTCTAGTACAAGATCAGGAGACTCACCTACCACCGGAAGTGGGAATGATGAAGGATACAGTGGAGCTGGAGGTAGTGGTGGTGGATATGGAAACTATTATGGACCACCTCCCGGATTTATGAGCCCCTTCACTGGTGAGGCAAACTTCACGCATGCAACACAGGATGATGACCATGGCAGTAGGCGGGCAGGACCAGGAATTGGTGCCATAGGGAAGGACTATACTCGTAGAGAAAGAGGCAATGGGATTTTGTCAAGTCAAGAAGATGACTCGTTATCTAGAACTTCGGACTCTGTTGGAGTGGGAAGTAGTAACTATGGTTATACTCATAACCAACAATTTCCCTACCCTTCATATCCCATTCCTGCTGGGATGGAATCGAGCGACTCATGGAAACAATCCCAGACTCAATCTTCAAATGATTTTTCTTATGGACAACCTCAACCAATCTCGGATCCATATGGGTGGCATGTTAACAATTACATGCAAAACTATTTTGGGGATTTATCATTTGATAACTACTCTTCACAATACACTCACTCTACACATAGAGATGATGAAGATAGTGAAAAATTTGAACCTCATAGGAACTTTATATGGTACTAAAGTGTAAAATATTGTACTAATTCATTATATATAAATGATTATGGTGTGTTTAGACTTCTTTCATTAATTACTACATATTTTCTACACTCACAATGTTTGTCAGCTCGCTATATAATCAACTTGATAATGTTAAATCCATCATGCAATGCATTTCCTTCCAATTGTTTGTGATAAACTAATAGATAATTGACTAAATAAACATCCTGCAAAGTTTCAATAAAAATTTTCAAGTTTTTCTTACAATTTCCGTGGTTTCCATGTAATTTTTATCGATATCGATATTATCCCGATATTTCCATCGATATTTCCGTGTTTTCGGACTACCGATATTTCCGATATTACCGATATTTAATACCTTGGTTATAACATACAAACTTAGGCTCTACACCATTCGAGGGAATAATCAAAATGACAATCCGAAAATCATTTAACGGTGGCTCCTAGTTCTAACCCTGAGTACGATTACTTCATCACAGACTAGCATACTACGTCAAGTACGTTTTACAACACCATGTGGGTAAGCAGGTTTGAATGAGGCATCCAGACTTGGAAATCCTCAAGAGAAATTTTATTCCAAGGGAGCTCTGATATAAGAAATACCTTGTCCAAGTCACCTATGTGTAGTCCGATTAGAAACTCTTAGGTCCGACGCATTGGATCTGATAAAAGGATTCTAAAAATGCTTACAACCCACACACAAGCAACAAAGTCCCTAACCAACTTTCGACTTAGTTTCACTAGGGACAGACATGCAATTTGAACTGGGAAGGAAGCCCCTTGTTGGTGACACGTTACGACCATCAAAATCTTCATACCCGGAATGGGGCAAGGTGAATGAATAGACGAATGAAACTTTACTTGAAGAGAGAAGAGCACGTCAAAATCGAAGTGTCAGAAGGCATTCTGGAAGAAGTTCTCTCACTTTCTCATCTTCAGCCCGACCAATACAATGTGGCAAGTGCAGAATAAAATATTTTTCATTGGCTTAAACCCGTTTCCGGAGTAAGGTGGTACTCCGATTATCGCAGTGAAAATCTTTACAAAGACCAAGTTTGGGAGGTAATATTTTTTCGAATCATTGTTACCTAGGGGTCTTCGAGCTCTGTCACGAGCCTACAAGCTTGTTCATGTTTCACTTCGTTACTCATTACACCAAAGTTAGATTACTTTTGAAGATTTTTCAGATTTAAATATTATTCCGTGATTAGGAAGTAAAGGATAAAAGTTTTGATGAGTCAATATTATATTATTAATATTACCCTAATCTTAATTTATTTTGGTTATTATTTTGGAAGAATTTTGATACTTTAAATTGTATTTTCAATATAGGATTTCTGACTTCATCCAGAGCAAAACATGATCAAGTGGATGAATTTTGAAGTAATTCCAATTGGAGGGCATTCGTGTGTATCTCAACTTGCTCGTGTCAAAGTTTCATATTTTTCTAGCAAGTGGTTTATTTATGGCAATCAAATAAAGGTGCAGCGCGAGGTGCTAGAAAATGACTTTTTTGGGTTTAATTATGAGTTTTGTAGCCCAAGATGACCTATGATGGGTTTGTGGTCTTCTAGAGAAGTGTTCAGAATATTCCAAGCTTTAAATCTAGTATTTTGGCCCGGTTTTGGAGCAAATATGAGTCCAAAACATGGCTGATTTGTGGCTGGACAGATTTGCCATATTTGATTTGGATTATGTTTCCTAGTTTCTCTGAAGTTATTATGTTTCCTAGTTTGTAGAAGACCTTTTTTTAGTAAGGATTTTAATTGTGTAGTAGTATAAATAAGAATTTTTAGCCATTAGGGTTTTGGAGGGGAGAAGAACGTATCTATTTGGAACTTATCCTTGTTTTTAATAATATTTTGTTTTATGATTATTCCTAACTAATTTTCTTTTACTAGGGTGAGGCCACGAGCCTTAGCAAGAACATGTAGTTTCTTTTCAATTTACTTGTGATAATATGCATGTAGGTTTTGAATTATTAATCACCAGTTTATACTGTCAAATTGTCTTAATGCTTAGTGATAGGAGCATATTTATGCGACTTAATTGGCTTGTTCTCGTGCGTTTACGTTGTGTTTCCTTAGTTATTTTAGTGTTTTAAGTCATTTTCGTTTGTTTGTAGGTCCTAATAACAACCTTGGCAAGAAAAGTGCATTTTGGTGCATGTTGGATCAATATTGGGCTCAAATGGATTGCATGCATGAGGATGGACGTTTTGGGCATATGTGTGTGCAAGTGTGTGTGTGTAATTGCAAGGATAAACAATGACAACTCATACACATGCAAACTCAAGGCAAGAGAGGGAGAAAACACATGCAAAGAAGCACACATGCAAAAAGAAAGCATGGCAGCACACACATGGGAAAGAAAGGCACGGCATGGGCAGGAAATAAGTTGAATTGTGGCTGAAATAATGAAGAGCATGTGTGTGTGCAAGTGTGACAGCTTGTACATGTGGAAATGATGACTAGATGGCAGCACACACACATGGGAATGCAAGGAAACACACGGCATAGACAGCTAACAAATTCGTCAAAACTGCCTGTGCAGATTAGCTGACTTTGGAAGCATGTTACGAACAGCTCCGAATGAATGAGAGAATGAACCTTATATTCTTGGAAAGCTACGGATGTCTATTTTCTGGAGCAATTTACAGATTGTTAATATCATTTTTCTAGAAGAAGTTATGGGCATTTTAACACTGAAAGGTTCAGAAACGGGCTAAGCAGATTTGGCTAATAAAATGAGAAAGTAAAGGCACTTGTTTTGTGTTTTGCTTTGTCATCAACACTCAGCAGCAAATGGGGTTATGATTACACTCATTTGTCTTTGGAGCAAGTGGAAATGCACAGCTAGAAGAGAAGGCACAACACATGCAAAGGAAAGGAGAAACATGGGCTGAAAATAGGTGGATTGGTGGTTGAAATGATGAAGCATGTGTGTGTAAATGTAAAGGGGAAACATGACAACTCACACCCACACAAGCTGCACATGCAAAGGAAATGGAGTGGTCCTCTCTCAAGCCTATAAATACCACCTCCCATACACATGAAAAATACTCCCTTTCATCTCAGAAATTCGTCCAGCCACATTCCACACCATTCTACACTCCCAAATCACCATACATCCATAATTCCTTATCTTTGCCGCACCCTCCACCTATCCTAAACACTACCATACCATCTCACATCCATTTTACACCATAAAAACCACCCAAAACCGTCCAAAACCTTTAGTGCCGCTGCTTGCAAGGAAGGAAAAAGAAGGAACATCTTGTGCCGCTGCTTTCTACGTGTTTTCTATCTTTGATTTCAATGTTTAAATTGAGTTATCTTTATGTAATTGCGAGTATGAGGAACTAAACTCCCCTTGGCTAGGGGGGGATTCAAAACCATGTTTATACTTGCTATATGATTTGATTACTTCCAATTGCGTTTCATGAATTGTGAATTTAATTTACTTATCTCTATGAATTAAAACTAATTTGTGTATGTTGGTTGAGAGTGCACGCTTAATTTTCATGCATAAGTTTGATGCTAGGATATAAGGAAGTTTCACCTAATCGTTATGAACTTATATTCATAAGTAGTAAAGGTTGTTGATCACAATCGTGTTAAGTAAATTCTTGGCATAAGTTTCATGCAATTCATAGTAACGAGTGCCTCGTCAATGCTTATGTTTTTCATAGAACTTAATGATTCTTGCTTGTATCTCTATTATGCAATTCATGTAGGGAACTTGTAGGGAATGTTTTGGGTTGTCGTATGCAATCATCCAACCCAATAACTTGTGGAAAAACTGAGGGTTAATTAGTGCAATTCACGGTTAATTTGGGGCGTTGAGTATTCATAGTTTATCGAAAAGCAATTGGAAATCATTTTGTATGCAAGTATAACATGTGTGGAGAAGAACCCCTTAGCTAGCTTCTCATCCATTTAATTTGATCAATCTCGTTTTAAAACCTATTTTGTTTTACAAAGTTCTTGTTTTGTTTTCAAATTCGTCTAAAATCAATCCCCCTTTATTTTGTTGAGTCATATTAGTTAGAAATCAATTTAGTTTGTGTTTTTAAGTGTCTTGAGTCAAGTTATAACATATTTTCGTTCAAATTCTTCCTTAGTGTTCAAAACTGCCCAGATTGTGTCTTTAAGGCAGTTTTGAGTCTTTAGGTACTGTTTTGAGTCTTTTGGTTTGTTTTAGTGTTTAAAGTACAGTTTTGCATTCTTTGAGTCTAGTTTAGTGTTTTAAACTTTGTTTTTACGTTTTCAAGTCAGTTTCCAAGTGATTTTGCAATCCCTCCTAATCCCCGGCCTAAAACGATCCCTACTTACATACTTTACTACATTTGATAAAAAGAGGGTTTAATTTGTGTGCTTATATATTTCGCATCACTTAGTTACCATTAGAATGTTTAGAAAAGTAATTTCATGCAATTTTGGTCATCGGTCCCTAAAATTGACGGAGGCTTCTTGTGGTTAATATGTGCAAGTTCACTTAAGATGAATACCACATCTTAAGGGTTGTATGGCTTTTCAAAAGGTTTCACAAAATTTAATGAGTCATGCATGTTTAGGTTTGATTTGAATACCACAGATGGATTACATGTTTGATTTACGCTCTATGTTGGGGGTCCAAGTAGGCATATATTAGGAAAACCTAACATTCAAATATGTATGTGTAATTCATAAGTAATGGGAAAAACTACATAGGATTGTTAAGGTGACAACAGAACCCTAGTGCTTTCATAACTCAATGTTCAAAAAATCATTTTCTTTTAGTTTATTTTATTTTGCCAATTTATTTAATTATTTATATTAAATTCGTTTTTATTATTTTAAATCACAAAATCAGCTTTTCTCAAACTTTGTTTTAAGTAATTAATTAAGATTTGGTTTGACATAAATTATTCATTCAATCCCTAAGGCAAACTACTTTGCTAGAGCTGCTATACTACAATTACATTGTACTCTTGCAAGTATTATAGTGTTTTTATCCCTACTTTTGTAGGTGGTAAAAATCTTATCAAGAAATTGGCGCCGCGGTCGGGGATTGTTTTTAAATAATTTGTGTTTATCAATTCTTAGTTAATTATTTTTGTGTGTGTGTGTGTGTGTGTGTATATATATATATATCTTTTTATTTACTTGATTTTAATTTTTTAAGGTAAAATGTTGTTGATTTTGAGAGCATTGCAGCAATGGATTGGTTTGGATCCTCATAAGGAGCACCCACAGTTTGTGCTATATGCAAGTTTCACACACTTTATTCTAACGTGATCAACAACTTGAAAAAAAAGTTAAAATTCTCATAAACGAGTAAGCACATGTTATTTATCAAAGTATCATGAATAGAGAAAAAGGACTACAATACTTTGTGGGAGACATACCCTCACCCCTAGCATGAAAATTTTTCTGAG
Source organism: Malus fusca (assembly GCA_035220775.1). Lineage (NCBI taxonomy): Eukaryota > Viridiplantae > Streptophyta > Magnoliopsida > Rosales > Rosaceae > Malus > Malus fusca. The sequence continues at coordinate 45,822,853 of CM069073.1, read as the reverse complement.
GTAGTTAAAAAGGAGTTTCTGAGAAATCTAATCGTCGAATTCAAGGATCTCATCTAGTGTCACATCCCAGTCTCAACTCCGTCGTAGCTTGATATTGTCCGTTTTGGGCCTAGGCCACTCCCTCATAGTTTTGTTTCTGGGAACTCACACAAGAATTTCCCAGTGGGTCACCCTTCCTGGGAATGCTTTCGCCCGGACTAACTTAACTTCGGAATTCCGATGGAACCCAAAGGCAGTGAGTTCCCAGAAGGCCTCGTGCTATAAGGAGGGGAGCATGTACATATAAGGCACATCACCCCCTCTCCGTTAGTTGATGTGGGATGTTACAATCCACCCCCCTTATGGGCCCGACATCCTTGTCGGCACACTCGCACCGAACGGTAAAGTGGCTCTGATACCATTCTGTCACAACCCAGTCTCGGCTCCACCATAACACGATATTGTCCGCTTTGGGCCCCGGCCACGTCCTCACGGTTTTGTTTCTGGGAACTCACACGAGAACTTCCTAGTGGGTCACCTATCCTGGGAACGCTCTCGCCCATACTCGCTTAACTTCGGAGCTCCGATGGAACCCGAAGCCAGTGAGTTCCCAAAAGGCCTCGTGTCATAGGGATGGGAGCATGTACATATAAGGCACATCACCCCCTCTCTGTTGGTCGATGTGGGATGTTGGCCACGCCCTCACGTGATTGTTCACCTCCCACACCACACGTTCACCTTAGATCCAAGTCTAGTGTCAGCCTATCGTACAGACCACAATAAGTGGTTCCGACTCCTAGGTGACCAGCGAATTATCGCACAGCCTTCACGTGATCGTAGCACTTAAGCGTACATATTTATACCCAGCCTGTCATACAGGTCACACTAGGTGACTCCGACTCATGTGTTAGCCTAGATTGATGAGCTACAAGTCCAGTCGTATAGGTCACATTAGGTGACTCTGACTGGCATACTATTTTATATTGGTTTCACACCTAGCTTACATTTATTATTGCTGAGATGTTGTGGCATGGCATGCTTCTGTTTTTACTACACTTGTGCATTCATTTTTCGTACCTACGTAGTATTATTTTCTGGAAACTATACAGTTTTTACGGCGAATGGTTATAACGCTTTCAAAAGGTTTTTATTAAAACTTTATTTTCAGGCCCACTCACCCTTATTTTTCGCCCTTCCAGGTTCTAGTAGCAGAGTTTTCGTACCGACAAGGATTATCGGCAAATCTTGGGGTAGACAATTACCATCAATGGTATAATTCTCACCATATTTTACTATATTGTACTTATGCTTTGTCATCAAGTGTGAATTGGGTTCATTCCCGCTCACAGCGCACTCTTGAATTTAGGCACCTTTAGGTTTAAATTTATTCACATTTTCCACATCACTATACTTTATGGCTTCGTCACCTTCCTGGTGTCGGCCAGCATATCTCGATTCAGAGTCCTAGTTGACATTCCGGGTCGGAATGTGTCATCTAGAGATTTGTGTGTGCAAAAGTCGAGGTAACTTGGTGCTGCAATGAACACCCCTTGTTAAATATGCACAAGCAACATGACATCCTTCATCATTGCCACCTATAGACTATGATTCTCATGCGGCTGAATCAGGAACATCAAAAGTTTGCGAGTTACGAAGTCAAGACGCCAAGCGTCAAAAGAAGTAAAACGGTACGTATTCCGACTTACTCCAAAGGGCATGGTCTTTTGATAATATTCATCCTCAAGGGGACAAGTCCTTCCAGATACATAGTTAGGGGCAATTGTGAGATTATAATTTTCTAGGGCCAAAGTAAAGAAGATCAGAATACGAATACTTTAGAAGCAATGTGGAGCTGAATAAATAGAACAACGATACCACCATCATCTTGTACCAGATTCAGTGGGCGAAGTCTGACAACTTCACTAAGATTGACCGTGCTTATTTCACAAGATATAAAAACCTAATCCAACAAGGAATCATCATGTTTTCTATAATATTGAAGTCCTTACAATTTAATGATTGACGTGCGCCGAAAGTAATCACACTCCTACACCATTCTAGGGTTCATCCATAGTAACACAATTATCGCATACCTAGTTGCCCACTGCTTGAGTGTTATATTACTTACTAACTTGAGCATCAGAGAGCTCTTGTCCGGCAAGCCCCCTGGTGTCTTTGGCAACTCATGATAGGAGCATATTTATGCGATTTAGTTAGCTTGTTTTCTTTCAATTATGTTGTTAGTCCTTAGTCATTCATGTACTTTAAGCCATTTTCGTGTGTTTATAGGTCCAAATGATTAATGAAGCAAAGAAGTGCATTTTGGAGCTTTTTGGAGCAATTTTGGGCTTGGAATAAATATCACATGCTTGGAACTAAAGGAATGGATGAAATTGAAGACCTAAAGATGAGGATTCCTACTTGAAGTAGGAAATTAAGCCAAGGTTTCCTATTTTGGTTTGATCTTTCCTAAATCCTAAATGTCCCTAAGTTCCAGCAACATTGAAGGTTTCCTATGCATTTTAGGACACAAATTAAGGGTTCCTTGTACCATAACAAACCTTTGCCGTGCACTCCATCCATGTTTAATTCTTGCATCAATCATCACTTCCATTTCACCTTTGAATCATTGGAGCGTTTAGGTGTTTTCTTTCTTTTGTTTCTAATGTTTAAATTCATTTCCTTTCATTTTGTTGTAAATATGAGTGGCTAAACCCCTCTTGGCTAGGGGTGATTTCAAAGCCATGATTATGTGTGCAATATAATTTGATAAATTCCAGTTATGAACTCTTGAATCGTGAATGCAATTGGCTTAACTATTTGATTGATAACTTATTTGTATTTGTTAATTAAGGGTCGACACTTAATTGGCATGCATAAATCCGTTGCTAGAATATAAGGAAGTTTCACATAATCGTTACAAACTTATATTCACATGTAGTGAAGGTCGCTTATAATTTATAAACGATCGCGTTAAGTTCAATTCCTAGCATGAGTGACATGATGTCATAGTTGCAAATGCTTTGTCAATGCTTATGATTTTCATTGAACGTAATGATCTTTGATTGTATCTCTATTATGATGTCATGTAGGGAACTTTAGAAGAATGTTTTGAGTTGTCAAATGATGTCATCCAATCCAATAATACAAGGAAAATCTAAGGGTTAACTAGTGATGTCACGGTTAATTTGGGGCATTGTCGTTTATAATTCAATGAAGTAGTAACTGGAAATCGAGTTATTTGCATACATGTCATGTGTGGAGAAAAAACATCTAGCTATCCCATCCATCATCTTATTTCTCAAATTTGTTTTACAATCTGTCTAGTTTTTCATACTTGTTTGTTTGTTTCAACTTCATCCAAATCAAAACCCCCCTTTTAGTTTCTTGTTTCAAAGTGTTTCAAATCTGTTTTAGTTTGTGTTTTTAAGTGTTTTGATTCAAGTAAAAGTAAATTTTCGTCCAAAGTCATTCCTAGTGTCTAGTTTAAGTTTATTTGGTTGTTTTAAGCTGTTTTGAGTATTTTAAGTTTGCTTTGAGTCTTGTGAGTCTTGTTAAGTGTTTTTAAGTTTAGTTTTATGTTTTTGAGTCAGTTTAGAGGTAATTAGCAATCCCTCCTAATCCCCGGCCTAGAACGATCCCTACTTATACTTATACTACAATTGTCAAAAGAGGGTTAAATTTGTGTGTTAAGTTAATTTTCACATCAACTTACAATTGCGGTTTGTATTGCAGATAAACGTATTTGTGTATCTATCTACATCATTCACGGCGGTGCACAAATTTAGCTCTAACAATGCTCATACCATACATTTCATTCATTGAAAATTGATCTTCATATCATATATTCTACCAAGTTATTCAGGGAAAAAATAAGATAAAAAACCTTTAAGGAACAACTAAGCAAAGTAATCTTAGCCTTTCAACATAGCATTAATATTAGTGTTACATGTCCAGTTAATCTAAATATTTAAAGTAGGCTACTACTTATGAATAACAAATTAATCGTTACATTTTGAATTTGGGACCGAACTGTAGAACAATTTAAGAAATAATTATTTCCACCAAGTGCAGTTGTTTTCATTAGCTCACACACATCAGTTTGAAGCTCTCCAAGTTCATACTATAGGAAACACTTCCCTGTGTTGCTTTTCGATTGCACATCCCTCTCATACTTCACTTGTATCTTAAATTTCAGGAAATCCATACACCATCTTTTGTTTCTGTAAATTTTTTAAACATTGAAAGTTGAGATGACAAGCCTTTTTTTACAACAATTAAATGGATTCAACCACATTGGCCTTCATACCGAGTCAACATAATTGAGAAAGCTGCAAACGCTGCAGCAGTGGCTATTACTGGTGGTGTTGCGATGGCTGCAGGTTGTCCAGCCACCGTAGTCAGTCGCAAGGAGCGGTGGCGTGCGACCGCGCCATGGTTTCCATTCTCCATTCTAATTTCAGGCACATAGCGAGTGTCGTTCGTCGTGGTTTCAAAACTTTTCAACCAAGTTTTTTTGTTCTCTAGAGCACACAAATCAAGGAATTAAAAATTCGGAGATTGAGTACGTTAGAAATTCAAAGAGGGTAGAAATTCAGAAGGAATTGTCAGAGCATGTTTGATATTTGAACCAAGCTCTCAATGAAAATCCGCCGTCTTTTGTCTTGACGAATTTGTACCTACAAAACAACTATGTGGAGTGGCAGGACCTTGTGGATTTGTTGGATGTATTTAGGCTTTGCTAAGCCTGTTGAACCCATCAACTATGTCTAGTTAAATTGAAGAGAATTCAAATTTAAGTAGAAAGACTGCATTAGTTAATTACTAAATTGACCTAAACTACAAACGCTTGCATCTGTTGACTGTTCCATAAAATGGAAAGCTACTAATCATTTTAGTGATAGATTCAGGATTTAAACAAATTCATTAATTAAGCTACCATATACATTCATACGTACAAACATACATACATAAAGATGTATATATCTACAAGGTCTCAGATCTCAGGTCATGCATCTAACATCTAACCGCAACAAATAATAAAGAAAATGTCTAGACCTTCATTGCCTCCTTACCCACCTTATTTTAGCTTCTGTTCCGATGCCGCATGCTGTGGTCAAGGTTTGTTTATCATTCTCAAGTTATGTTTTGTTTATTTATTTATAATATAACAAAAACACAATTACACATATATTTGACGTAGAATGTTTGTAGATTAGATAGTCCTTCAAATTTGAATGTCGTGTGCACTATTTCCAGGATTGAAATACGTTTGGCCAGAACTAGTTCGAAAGCCTGCTTGGGAGGCTGCAACAATAATCAAGAAGGACAACCCATCGGTTACGGTTGTTGTCCTAAAACCTGGCTTCGTTGGACTCCACAATTTTTGTTGCAATCGTGTGTATGTTTACACTGATGAAAATGGAAAAGTCTTTCTGATACCTAGAATCGGGTAGAGACTAGAGACTGGTCCCGTGGTCTAGTCCTTAAGTCTATCATCTCATCACAGGCATAACAGTTGTAATAAAGCATGGATTTAGGATGACCTTCCTAGCTCATGAAGTAATTTTCCCTATGAATAAAATCTTCATTTTATATGTAAAATAATAATAATACAGTATAATGAGAGTTCTTAGGTTCAACTCTTGTAAAAGAAAAGTTTGACACCAAATTATTGGCCTGCTTCGCGTGTTAGTCCAAATACTTCACTTTTTAGTGTAAATATTCTAAAATTCAAAGTGATATTGTTAGAGGGATCTCCTTTAGCCTACTTTGTATTATTCAGTTACCATCTTGGGAGGCTCCGTATTAAGCGCAATTATGACAGGGGAGCTACGAACATGGGGACATGGCCTCCTGCCTGAAAGTCCAATGCACCATCTAGCCTCTGGAAAGTTTATGCAACCTAAGGGTTGTGGTTTATAACATTCAAACTCAGGCTCTACGCTATTCAAGGGAATAATAAAAAAGACAATCTGGAAATCATCTGAGGGTGGCTCTCAGTGCTAAATTTGAGTACGATTACTTCATCACAAACTAGCGTACTAAGTCAAGTACGTTCTACAACACCATGTGGGTAAGCATGTCTGAAAGAGGCATCCAGACTTGGAAATTCTTAAGAAGAATTTTATTCCAAAGGAGTCTAATACACTAAATACCTTAGCCAAGTCACCTAAGTGTAGTCCGATCGGAAACTCTTAGGTCCGACGCGTTGGATCTGACAAAATGATTCTAAAAGTGCTTCCAACCCACAAGCAAGCAACAAAGTCCCTAACCAACTTTTGACTTAGATTCACTAGGGATGGACATGCAATTTGAATTGGGAATGAAGCCCCTTATTGGTGACACGTTACGACCTTCAAAATCGAAGTGTCGAGGGCATTCCGGACTAAGTTCTGTCACTTTCTTATCCTTAGTCTGACCAATACAATGTGGCAAGTGCGAAATAAAATAATTTTTCATGGGCTTAGATACGGTTCCGAAGTAAGGTGGTATTCCGATTATCGCAGTGAAAATCTTTACAAACACCAAGTTTGGGAGGTAATATTTTTCGAATCATTATTACCTAGTCCGAGTGTACAAGCTTGTTCATGTTTCACTTTGTTACTTGTTACACCAAAGTTAGATTACTTATGAAATTTTTTTGGATTTAAATATTATTCCGTGTTTAGGAAGCAAAGGATTAAAAGTTTCATACACTTTATTCTAACATGATCAACATCTTGAATAAAGCTAAAATTCTCATAAACGAGTAAGCACATGTTATTTATCAAAGTATCATGAATAGGGTAAAAGGACTACAATACTTCTAGTTATGAGAATTTACACTTCTAGTTATGAGATAAAAATAAATAAAAACCCTTTACAAATAAAATAAAAAGAGAAAATGAAATTATAGAAAATCATATAAGAATTTACACTTCTAGTTATGAGATAAAAAAATAAAAACCCTTTACACATAAAATAAAAGGAGAAAATGAAATTAAAAATTACATTGAAAGAATCGTATGAGATCAAAAAATAACTTCTAGTTATGTGCCCAAAAAAAAACTCCTAACTAGGTTAAAAAATGGGGGATATAGGGAGTTCGGTCCACTAGTGTAAAATAGGGTTCATAACCACAAGAAGGTCAAATCTTAGACCTATTTTATGGAGCAACTTATACCTTTGTGCAAGCCTATGTTGCACTAGATGGATATGTCTTTAGTCTTCACAAGGTGACAGCTTCACTTGTTCAGTCTTCACAAGGAGAGAGCTTCACTTCTTCAACTCATCACCTTGTGGCACCAAAATGAGGCATATAACTGCTAATGATATGAAGAGATGAAAAGACGATCTGCAATTTTGGATTCAACGCTGACAAGTCAGTTTCTTCATACAAAGATTTGGAATGAAGAAATTAACTGAAAATCTAACACTAAAGTCTATATGAATATTTTAAAGTAAACTTTAGACCATGAACAATGGTGGTTTTTTCACAAAGATTTTATGCATAAAAAAAGTGTTTCCAGCTAGGATTTTTGAAGAACACGGAGAGGAGGCTCAGAAGGGCTAAGGCAAGGTCTTGAAAGTTATTAGCCTTCTAACCAAAGAGCAAATGAGCTTAACATAATCCTAACAAACCTAAATATATTTTTGTTTTGATTAGCCAGGTACAACCCACGAAGACACTTGTTAAATGCCAATTCAATCAGAAAAGATCAAGGGTGAGAAACTCACTCAAGAGTGAAGGAGTCAGACAAGCCCATATGGGTTTTCTTAAAATATGTGTCAGATTCACGTGCAAAACGCATGCATAAAGTGATCTGAAAATTTCACTAGTCATAATGCATAAGATACTTAAAAGTGAAATACATATTTATGAACAAACCTGGCTTGTGTTTTATCACAGCCATTCGCACTTTGATCCTTAATATATCAGACTTCAATATCAAGTATCCTAAGCTAATCTAATGTAAATTGATTTAAAGAGTTTGTGTGATAAAGAGTTACAAATTTCCCAAGGAAATCCAAATAATATCAATTCAATAGTTCACAACTTTTACTTGTGACATTGTGTTGTGACCTAAAATTTAGAGAGAGAAAAGGGAAGAGGTGCAGCAAAGAGAAGAGAATGGGTTGAGGAATTCTCGGATTTGATTCCTCATGCATAGTGCCTTTATTTATAGTAATAAGACGGAGAGAATAACTTGCTCTCCAAGTAATACAAAGTCTAATAGAAAAGATCTACTAGATTCCAAATGATTCCTAACTTATATCTACTTATGACTTACACAATCACATAATGTGAAATATTAATTACAACACTTCCTCTTGAGTGTGTAAATACTCAACACTCAAGTAGTAGACGCATCAGACCTTCAAGCAAATGTGAAAGTAGTTGGTGAAGTCGTCTCGTAGGCACAATGAGCGAATGCGAGTCTCAGAACAAACGGAAGAATGCCTAAGGTGTAAAACACACAAAACCTCGTTATGGTAAAAACTCAATGTACCATAAAACCCATCTATGGAGAAAATTGAGAAGTTTCATTAAGTCAAAACTAAACGCCTTCACGACGCAAGTAGAACACACACAAGGGTATGACTAGCCCAGGATAAGTGCCTCGTTAAAACCTCATTAGGTAGGAAAATTTCAGCGGGAAAAATGCTCATGATCTAAGGAAAAATCGTACATTAATGTCCAGTGAGTATACTTCTGGATACTTCTGCGGCCCTTTTGGGTGGCTTCATTGCCACCTCTTTTATGGCTTTTCTGCCATCTCATGTGTGGCTTTTTTACCACCTCTTGTGTGGTTTTTTGTTTTTTTTTCCCTTGTCCTCTCCCCCTTTTTTCTTCCACCCTCTCTATCAATAAATTTATTCCTCATTTCCTTACGTTTAACTACGGTGGTGGGTTGTGTATATCGTGGGTTAAGTTTGACTCTTAAGAAAGTAAACCCTCTTAAGGGGTAAAGGAAACCCAAAACTGTGACAACTCGTCCCTAATATTACGTTTTTATTAATTTTAAGAGAAGTGGTAATAGTTCTGGATCGTCGAGCGGTGGATCAAATTCCAATACACCACGAATGGGCGGCAAGTCCACATGCAGTTCCTGCTTTCAGAATCAGAGGAACCCTATCAATTGTGGTGCTCTGCTCTGTGGCATATGCAATAATCGTCATTTCAGTAAGTGTAAAAAGGGAGGTAATGGGTGCTATACTTGCGGTCAAATAGGGCACAGAGCTAATCAGTGTCTACAAAGTCAGCAAAATCAGTCTCCTACACTACCACTTGTAGTTCCTCTCCAATAGATTCAAGGACCTGGTACTTACCCACATATAGGTTATGGTGGTGCTTACCACTACCAAGGTGACATATCTCAGTATCCAGAAAGAGCATATCAGTACCCACCTGATCCTTATTACCAAGGCTGTTATCCACTGTACCAGCGGGGCTATACGCCGTATCAGGGTGGCGGATCGTAGTGGTATGCCAGGGGACAGTCTCAGAATCTTGAGGTAACTTCTAGCAACATCGTATCGACCAGGCAGCCTAATCTAACAAATCAAGGTCGAGGTAACCAAGGACACGGCAACCAGGGAAACAGGGGTTGAGGAGGCCGAAAGTAATCACAGGGTCGAGTCAATCACATCACTCACACCTTCGGGTGACAACCAGCATGCCTCGACCGGTCGGAGTATGTCAAAAACGAAATATAATAATCAGTGAGTGGGTTCGCCAGCAAGAAAGAATAAGAGTAAAAGAGGCTTAGTTGGTGGTGAGGAGAAGCGTTGCCAACGACGACAAGGTGGTGTGGTTTGGTAAGTGACTATCGGGCTAGGTTTCGCTAGGGGTGGGCATAAAAATCGTAAAATTGTGAAACCGAATCGAACCGCAACAAAACAAACTGTTAAAAACCGTGTTAACCAAAAAAAATGAACGTATGTTCAAGAACCAAACCGAACCATTCAGAACTATTCATACCAGTTCCGATTCTCGTGCTGGTAGAACCGCTTAAAATCGAACCGAACTGTGAATGTAAATAATTAACTAAATTTAATAGTTGTTCACTAAATGAGTGGTGAAAATCAAAACTGGTTTCGCCTCATGCGATTGCATGGAAGCATTTCTCAATTAGATATTTCACTTGCACGGTTAACCTATTGAGATAAGGCACATTTAAAAATAAATAAATAAAAAGAGGTCATTTCTCTCCTAAATCTCCAGATTTGACAATCAGGTTTCGATTTCATATTTTTCTTGGATAGAATGATCTTAAAGTGTTAAGTTACATCCTATTTTTTTCTTTCCCTTTTTCTTAAGCCTTTTTTTTAATCTCTGGATAAGTCCCTTTTGGACTTAAATTATTGTATTCGCACTAACATTCTTACTACATAGTGGATATATTTGTATGTTGGATATATATTTGTATTATGAATGTATATATACATTTGAATTGTGTTTTTTTTTTTTTGTTTGCTTGGTGTCAAAGGCATTTACATTTGATTTAGTATTTGAAAATGATATGTTTTGTTTGTAACTTTCTATAACCATTTTAGAAGTCGTATTTGAATACAAGCATGCAAAAAAAGAAAAAGGAAACAAGTAAACTTCAAATGGATTTTGATTTGGTATTCAATGATTTAGTATTCGGAACCGAAAACTAGCATGAACCGAACTGGAACTGGTGTGAACCGAACAGTACAATTTTAGTAATATATTTAAGGGAAATTTTATTTGAACCCATATAACCTCTCTCTACCACCCCCCCCACCCCACCCCAAACTTAAATTTTAAATGTGAATTGTCTTCTTTAACCTACTGCATAATTACCATCAAGTACAAGATGGAATTAATAATAAAACTAAAATTTATCAATAAACCCACCCAATAATCAAACTCTACCTCATACAAGCTTTATCCTTCGTTCATTCTGACCTAAAACCCTAAGACGCTCTTATAGAGAAAAACAAGTTTTTTTTGACCGATGGATGATGATTTTGAAGTTTGAATCATATAACTAAGCTATAAATCGATTTCTGTAAATTTTGTTTTCGTAAATTTGATACAGTCAATAATTACTTGTAACATTCTAATTTTCTCCAAAACTTCAAATAGAAGATATGATGAAACAATTTTCAAAGAAACCAAATTTATCCTGTTAGAATGGTAATTATTTAAAAAGTATCTGCATATCAATCTAACAAGAACAGATGATCGATAATATGCTTCTAATAGTGTTGGGTGTGCCTCTATAGAAGCTTAAGATCATTAAGTGCTTCACTATAACGATTCACCTTTATTTTCTGTGAAACCCTCTCAAACAACTCAGCCGTATTACCTAGTTTTCCATCTACACATGCAAAGCAGGCCTAATGATCCCCTTAACAGCATATTCAAATTATATATTAGACATTCCTTTGGTAGGATGATCCCGTTAAACCAGCTCAGCCTCCGGACTAGATGCTATAAATGCATAATCTCAAAGCATGCATATATTTCTGGTGCCTGAAGGGAAAATCTTGTTTTTTTGGGAAACTTTAACGAAAAGCTCCATGTACTGTTCATTTTAACGAAAAAACCACATTTTTACACTAAAAAGTCAATCCTGATACTATTCACTTTACTTTTTATTTTGTCCTTATCGTTAAAATTCAAAGTTTTCAAGTCATTTTCATTAGTTTTCCTTTTATTTTGTCTATTCTCTCCTGTTTTAGGGAAAACAAATTGTTAATGGATTAACGATAGAAAATAATGTGTTACCTTAAAGTCCTCGATACTTCATTCACAAATCCTGATTGTACAATTGGTCGGATAACCTTCGCCTTTGCAAGAACAACATTCACTGACAGTCATTTCATCATGCACCTCTAGCTGGTATTCTACAAGTGAAGTTCCTACTACCCTTGGATCTTTTATTATTGGAGACACAGTTTCAGAGGTTTCAACATAACCAAACATCTTGTTACTAGACTATTACAGGTTGAACCATCATTTTCAAATAAAAAATTGTTGAACTCTACGGCATATATATGTTCCTAGGGATCTACTGCATTGAGACAAATAATCCAAAAGGCTTTTTGATTGATAATATCACTCAATGCATGAGAAATCCTTTCCAGGTACGTTACTGCATAAGAAAATATTTCAGCCCGTAAAGTTTAAAAGTTTAATGAATTTATGTGGTTTTTAATTTTTGAATGGGTATTGTGAGAGTAGTTTAGGTAATAAATTTTGGTTTAAAGAGATATTTATAGTTTAGTAAAAAATAATATGGGTGTAAAGAGTAAACTAGGTGTAGAAAGAGATTATCTGAGTTCAAATACAATTTCCCTAAATTTAAGCGGAATCGCACTAAACTGTTGATATTTTTCAATTCAATTCCTATTTCAGTTTGAGAATGAAACCGCACCGCCCGCTCCTAGATTTCGCAGCTGTTGGTTTTTGTTTTTCTTTAATTATCAGTTTTGATTTTTTGATTAATCTTTGGAAAGATTACCACTGTTAAGTTTGGCGTTAAGTTGAAGACAGATGTAAAAAAGTTGAAAATTATATACATACGAGGCACTAATTTGGGGATTGTAGACCCGTGACCTCACCTGTGTAATTTTCCTTGGAAATCTCATTTCCTTTGACTAAAAAATCCAACAAATGCAAGCATGTGTTCCTTAAAACGGTAAGCTAATTAATCATATTTTTGTCACTTAGTACCACAGTCTTGTGGTATTCTACTTTATTTGTAAGTGAAAGGTTTTAAATTCAATTTTCATAAAAAACGAATTTAAACCACAATATTATGGCTAGCCAAGTGTAAAGCTTAACCCAGTCCTTTGTTAAAAAAAAATTAAAAAATAAATCATATTTCTCCATCCAAATTATAAAATTAACAAATTCATTTAGCTACCGAAGAATACAGTACCCCTTTCTAAGAAAACCAATGCATGCATATATACACACACACACACACAATTTAAGAAGGTCATATGCATCAAACCACAACAAATCAAAAGAAAATGGTTGGAGCATCTTGGCCTCATTACCCACCTTGTGTTAGCGAAGATTGTACAAATGCTGCATGTTGTGGTCAAGGTTTCTTCTTTCTCTTTTCCACTACTTTCATTTTTTTTATTTGTTTTACTATATATCAAATACGCACTTAAAATTTTGAATGCCGTTAATTTTCACTGTTTCCAGAATTCAAATATGTTTGGCCTGAACTAATTGGAAAGCCTGTGTCGGAGGCTGCAGAGATAATCAAGAAGAGCAACCCAGCGATTACGGTTCTCATCTTAAAGCCTGGATTCATTAGATTGGAGAATTTTTGTTGCAATCGTGTATACGTTTTCAGTGATGGAAATGGCAGAGTCTCGGAGGTACCTACAGTCGGATAGAGACTAGAGAACGATCCCGTGATCTACCCCTTAACCAATAATATGCCTATTATTTCTTTCTTTTTTTTCTTTTTTCTTTTAACGAAAAAAAGGAGGCAACTAGTTGCAAACCAAGATTATTCATTCCTTCGGAGCCCGACCTATTATCTCATTGCATTGGATTCATAATAATTGTAGAAAATTCTACTATATCCACTTACGTTTGCTCATTTTCAAGTAATAATGCATTTTTTCTGATATTCTTTAATTTTTTGAATAAAATCCTAAAACATATAAAATAGTGACATTGAAATCTACCGTTTAAATATTAGGTCATCTCCAACCGGGCCAGCCATATGATCATAGGCCAAAGAATAACTCTTTTTAACACAAAATCAAATTTTCAATGGAGATCTAGGTCAAAAAACCTTGGAACCCACCGAGCCAAAATCCAAATCCTTAGCCAGCCAGCCTGTTCAGTTGGGCCCAATTGGCTTATTATTTATTTTTTTAGACGAAATTATAAATAAAAAAAATTCTCCTATAAATACCTAAGACATTTCTACACCATTTATCACATTCTTTTCACCATTTCATACTATCTTACCTCATTTTATTTCAATTCTTCACATTATATTCATCTCAAACACTCTTTTCATACACACCCCTCTCTTATCTCTTCCAATAATCTTTCCTTTAATTTTTTCAATAATTTTCAAATGACCACATCTTCAAGTGGCACTCAAAATATATCCGGAAACCTTATTTTAAAATATGGCATGACACTGTTTATTAAAAAATAATTTCTTACATTATTATAATCTGGACGGGAGCTAAACATAGCCCCTTCGTTGGAGATGGTCTTATGGACCTTTATTTATAGTCTTCCTAACGGAGTCAGGGACATAAACATTTGAGAAGGGCCATCCAAGTGAGAGCGTTTCTCTCCTGTGGACCAACGGTGCGGACGAAGATCGAACGACTATGATCAGCTGAGTCTTTCAGTAGAACCGGGTCATATAGACCCGTATAATTCAGGGGTCATTTAGGATGTGGACCCACTAATGAGCTCAGTTTTGTTGTGAGCCACCGTTCACATCAAATCCAACGGCTAAACTTGGTTCACACCATTGGTCCACAAAAATTGGTCCGCACAAGAGAATCGGCGATCCAGGTGATCACATAAGGTTCCTCACCGTAAGGAACCAAATTGATAGTGATGACAGTGACCGGAAACAACAATAGTTTCATATTTCACTAACTAATGAGACACAAGAGGACAATAATCTCGACAAAATTATGATATATTCATCTCAAATTACTTTTAATTACAAGAATTAACACTGGTACAGATATAACCTCATAATTTCGACACAAAGCCGAACAGCCACTTACGAAGATAAGAATCATGTTACAGTGTCTTACACCAATGAATGAATTGGAAGGTCCCCCAGACCAGCTGGGACCAACACAATTTGTCAAAGGAATTGAAGATTACACCAGATTGAACGCAAAAATACAATGTGAGGATGTTTTCCCCTTATTCCAGTTTGAGGAAGTAGATGTGTCATGAAAGAAATTTGACGTTGTAGCTTTACTTCTGGGTTTGTTCCACCTTCGCTCGAATTTTTTGCTCCAACACGGATATTTCTGTCTCAAGGCTGAACATTCTGTTAAGAGCATGCATATTCTCAAGTGTCTCACTCAGAGTTCGACTATCACTCCCATCGCATCTTAAGTGCTGCATCGGACCATGAAGAAGCTTGTTCACAATACCTCGGCTAAGATCATCTACAGCTCTTCTTGTTTTCTTTGATATGTCATCACCCATTTTTGATAAACATTTGTCAAGCTCTGCAGCTCTGATTCTTTCAGCATAAGCTCTTAATTTCTTGATGGTAGGTACTGTCTCCAAAGAATCCCTCCAAGCTTCAAATTGTTTCGATTCTTCTGTAATAATTTCCTGAGCTTCCATTGCTTTCCGAATGCGATCCTCTTTGTTAGCAGCCACAACCTCCTTAAGGTCATCAACATTGTAAAGTCGAGCACCATCAACATCAGAAACACATGAACCCACATTCCGAGGGACGGAAATATCAACAAAAAGCCTCAAACCACCAGTCTCTGGACCTACAGCAGGAAGCTCCTTCACATCGTCTTTGAAAAATAATGGGGTTTCTGATGCGGTGCTAGTAAAAACCACATCTGCCTCTGCTGCACAGGTAAGCATTTCTGTAAGAGGCTTGTAAATGATCTCAATACCCTTCAGCTCCTCACGGATAGATGCCACTCTCTCCTCGGTCCTATTCACAACAACCATCTTTGTGCAACCTTTTGCTACCAAGTGTTTGATCACAAGCTTTCCCATTTTTCCCGCACCAATCACCAACATTCTTGCAGTAGCATGTGACGGTGCAGGAAGCTTCATCAAGGCAAGTTCAACAGAAGCTGAGCTTACAGAAACTGCCCCAGCAGCAATGTTGGTTTCAGTTCTAACCCGCTTTCCCACAGTGATTGCGTGCTTGAACAGCCCACTGATGTTTCTACCAAAGCCAACAACTCCTTGGCCGACTTTAACAACTTGTTTCACCTGGGCAAGAATTTGACCTTCTCCGAGGACAAGAGAGTCAAGACCTGCTGATACTTCAAAGAGGTGCTGAGTGGCATCTTTATTATAGAGTAAAAACCGGTGTTGGCATAGCTCAGAAACAGGGACTCCACTTGTCTGCAAACAAAAGCAAAGAGTGTCAGGTAATGTTTTAGAGCAAGAAATGATCATGATTAATTCAGGATACTCTTTTCAATAACTGGAGAAAGGAAAAATCGTACAGGCTCAAACTGTAAGCCACAAAGGTATTGAGTGTAATTTTTCATTTCAAGGAAAGGAATTCAAAATAAAAAAAATAAACATTTTCTCCAATGTCAAATAAGATGATTGACTTATCCATGTCACAATACATATGCAAAAGAGTCGCTTATTGTCATTGATACCACAAACAACACATAAAGAAAAGGAAAGTACCTTTGACATCCACTCGGTAACTTCTTTGACACCACGATGCTGAGATAGAGCTACAACATATATCTCCATTCGGTTGCAAGTGCTGAGAACAGCTGCTTCTTCTATGTGATTTAAACCACACAGCTCCTCTATGGCTCGAGGCCATTCTGCTTCTGGAATGGCGAGTTTTTCACGCATTTCAACAGGTGTTGTGTGAATACTAAGTCCGATGACCACAATGCTGCTTCTTTCCTTTGTGTATCCTGAGAAGAAAAATTGTGGAACTTTAGTTAGACAACATTACAAATACACAAAAAAGTACGCCAAACAGATTCTTATATAAAGTATGAAAACAACCTTGAATCATGAACACAACCAAACCAAACATTATCCTACAGTCATCAAAAGCATCTGAATCATAGAACCGCAGGTAAAAGAGGTAGGGGTAAAATATAATACATTCAGAAGTACATATGAGATACGATACCAACCCCAGATTACAGACACATTGTATGGCTGTGATTTCTCTTGTATTCAAAATTCATACTGAGAAGATGCTTGGGAAAATGAGAAAAGTCCCAAACTGGACTTTCTATGCAGCAATTTTAAACCCAGACAATCTCCAAAAATTGGAGCACATATATATTGGATAAAAAACAATCAACATTACACAAAACCCATCATGCATTAACATTATTTGGTCACAAAACCCACAATTGCAAGAAGAAAATTCAATTCCAACACAAACCCATTAGAGAACACACACAAAATTTAATAAATTCAATAGGAAAAAAACAAAGCAGGAGGATATTAATGGGAAAAGAGAAACATACTGTCAGCGGCAGAGGTCTTGAGCTGCTCAAGAGCGGAGATATTGGAAGCGACGGACTGAACCGCGGCAGCAGAAGCATCAGAAGAAGCAACCACCTCGCACCTCACTCCTCTCTGAATTTGGAGCCTTCGGCTCCTAATGGGCCTCACAGAACCCACCAAACAGGAACCGCTAGAGGCCCTGGACGACGTGGTTGCAGCCGACGATGAAGATCTCGACAGCAGAGCCTCCAACTTTGCTCCGGCGAAACTGGTCGACACCGCCATTGACCCAAACGAGACGGCGCTTCCAAAAATCCTCAAAATTTGAGAAGAGAAGAGATTGGAGAAGTGTGGTATTGGGATTGGAGCAGCCGAAGGAAGTAATGCTGGGAGATTGATTTGGATTTTTGGGTTCTAATTTGGGTTTTGAGAGAGAAGGGGGGAGGGTGTGGGTTTGGTGGGCGTACAAAAGAATTGACCCTCTCTCCCTCTCTGTGTGGGAGTCCTTTGCCAATTGGGAATTCGGGACCGGGTTGGGGTGTGCTTGGGATTTCTGATTTCTCTGCGTTCTGATTGGCGGATGGAACACACGTTTTATCCACACTCCTCTTCACCGTTTGTGGACCCCGCCTTGGGATTATGAAAATCATTTAACGGGATTGATAACTACACATTTTTTTTTCTTTCTTCTAACTCTTCTTTATTTTTGTTAAAAGATGGGGAACAGTTATTTAATAGGAACCGTTATTAGGACTTCAAATTTTTCATTCTTCACTTTTTATAAGTGTTTTTTTTCTTTTTAATTATGGAAATTTAAAATACAAAATGATATTTTTAGATTGTTAATAACAATTTTCTTTAAATTAGTCAACATTTTAATTACCTTTTGTGAGTTGCAGTCCGGTGAGGATTGAGAGAGTAATGAGAGAGAACGAAGAAGGATGAAAAGATAAAATAAAGTGTTAATAAATATATTTATATATATATTCCGTCAAATAACAAAAATTAAGTAGAGGCAAAATTAGAACTACACATGCTTATGGATAATAAATCAGTTCACTTTGAGATTTAATTTAAATTGAATTTTCCAAATAATCTGTCTTCCCTCTACTTACTGTTATTTTGACAATTCAATAGCAAGGTTAATAATTCTAATAATTCTAACTCCACAAAATTAGAGGTTAATAATCTAATCAATAGCTTGGTATATCAACCTTGTCCGGATAAAAGATAAGATTTCCTATTAGCATTTGACCAAACTTATTGGGCTGTAAATAAGAAGATAAACATTTGACAAAAGATAAAAGATAAGCTAAGGTCTTACACTAGATGAGTCTAAGGGCTGGTTTGGTATTGCTGTGCTTTGAAAAAAAGCTGCTGTGAGAATAAGCGGCTGTGCTGTGAGAATAAGCGGCTGTGAAATAAATCAGCAGAGTGTTTGGTAAACTTTTTTGTAAAAGTGCTTTTGGAAAAAAAACCAGTCTAATAGTGGGTCTTTTTATTAAAGAAGCACCGTAGCTCCGTGTGCTTTGAAAAAAAGCCAGTTTTCCAAAGCTGCAAATAGCAGCTTCAGCTTTTTCCTTTGATTTCAGCTTATTCTCACAGCAGCTTCCAAAATAAGCCTTTTTTTTTCAGTTTACCAAACAGCTAAAACCCTCACAGCTTTTTTTCATGGGTGCTTTTTTTTTAAGCACCTCACTCCCAAACTAGGTCTAAGTCTGCGCTTGAAGCTTACTATATGGCTCGTTTGGAAGTGCTTTTATAATGATCAAATGCACGTTTAATAAAATTGATTTTAGATTCCAAAAGCAATTTAAATCAAACACCTTGAGTTTGAATCGTATAATGGCCTAACAATTGTCCAAATACTATCAATGGAGCCAAGTTCACTACTGACAGATAACTTCTGCGAAAACCAAAAGTGGGTATCAATTACCAAACTGAAATTGTTATGATAATTCTTTCGAACTGACTCTGATGCTTTTTTCCGAAAGCATTATGTGGAAATAATTTGAACACTGATAGTGATCATGCTTGGGTCCATGACCATGCCATCCATTGGATTGCATGGTACACTCATCAGCACAGCGGAATCCAATGGCCAGGAAGAAGCTAAGGCCACAGCTCTGCAGCGTGCATGCAAATAATGTAACCCTAAAAAAAGATATGAAACTGAGGGATAAGGTTGGAGGAGGTGGGGTGTGAAGATATGTGAAAGAGATTGCTTTCTGAGATTTCAGGCCTCTGTTTGCCACAACTTTGGTTACAAAGTCGTACGTGGAGAGTAAATATGCTCACACTTTTGGATATGCAACTTTGAACCTTGTGGTTTTCATAATTTAATCACTGTGTATCAACGTGTGACTCTTCATTCCTACCATTGTGACTATGCTGTTTATAACAAAAATATCATGCAACTATAATTAGGATATATGTTTAGGTGCAGCAGCATATAATTTTAGTTCTCTTTTTTGGACTGATATATGTTGATATTTTTTTTGACGAGCAACGATAGTTTATAGGGATTTCATTAACAAGAATTAAACAGATACGAAATGTGCCAAAAGGGTACATTTTTCATGATCAATTTCTTGATTTAAAGAGAAATTCGTACAAAAAATAAATGAGATAAAACCCCTATATGGCTACCACAAAGAAGTATGAGCAAACAGTATAAATTTGCCATGAAGAAGGTATCAGGCACCAAATGCACACACACCACATCACATCACCCTGTAAGTGAGAAACATTATGAGTTATCTTTTGATAAAGAAAGAAAAATGAAAGACAATGGAATTAAAAAGTAATGGAATACAGTGGTCTTCTAATTTGTTACATTAACTAAGAAATTAGCGTATGCATATTCATAGGGAAGAGATTAATGTGGATTATTAGTTTTTCAATCCATGGTGCACTAATATATGTAATATAAAAATAGTTGCCAGATCCGTATAAGTTTGCACCTATATTTAAAGGAAAACTAATGAAAATGGCTTGAAAACTTTGAGTTTTAACGATAAGGACAAAATAAAAGGTAAAGTGAATAGTACCGTAATTGATTTTTTTAGTGTAAAAATGTGGTTTTTCGTTAAAGTGAACGGTACCGGGAGCTTTTCGTTAAAGCTCCCTATGTTTAATTGTATATATAGCAGATATGAAAATAAAATAAAAACATCGATCATCATTTTACGTGAACAATAATTCAAAATAAATACTTTAAATGCGTGCAAGTTATTTAACATAGTTGATCTTGAACAATCCATTATTGAGAATAATATAATAAAACTAAAAAGAACACTTCAACTAAATTAAAGCTGCAATGCGGTTGTTTTTACCAAACCCAAGCATACACCATGTTTAGAAGTACTTTAGCTAGGAGCAATATAATTTGAATTATATTATTGCAAAGCATCACTTAACACATCTAATATCCGACAATCTTGCCGTAATGTTTTTGTCAGAATAATGAAGAGTTAATTAGTGTTCGATAATTCAAGCTAAAACAGATGTCCATCGGCTAATCTGACTCGTGCGCGATATATAGTTATCATGTTCTTGTCAGCATAGTGGACGCTAGGGTTTTCAAATGGGGTAATCTCTAGCTTGAATTCATCTTCTTTCTAATTTCGTACACGATATTGCGTGCATTCCAAGATAACCGCACAACTTTTTATTTTTTTTATTTTTTTTGCTTTTGGTAAAGAGATAACCGCATAACTTGATACAACTCTGTGCCAGCAATCTAAACATGGTATAGGGTTTGTATCCATTTTTAAAGTACCAGTCCACAGGTTTCAAGAAATAAAGTGGTTTTAGTGCAAAAGGTTACATTTTTGCCCACCAATAAGGACATGGTGTTTTGTGTCTAGAGTTATACTGTTATTATAATATGGAATTTTTTGCAATATGTAACTGAATATTATTTGTTGACTTCTTTATCCTTAATACATGTTGTATATCTTAAATAGGATATATTGAGCCTCATCTTGCATATTTTTATACTTGTTGACAATTATAACAGTTGGAATTGTACCCTAAAGGAAATTATGAGATGATATTTTATAGACATTTCACATATTAAACTAATCCAGTTTAAGCGAAGGCAAAGATTATTGTTTAAAGTTGTCTCATTAAATTGTTATACGTTTAAACAATAAGTCCAAGAAATATGTAATAAAGAGAATGTATGATCTAAAGATGTTAGATTCATGAGACATTTCTCTTTCATACATATATGCTAAACATCCTGATCATAGGATTGTCGATTGGGCATTAACAATGCAGATAGATCAGTACATATTATATATGTCTTCTCCCTGGAGAGTGATTGGTCTCAAGTCATTGGTGTGATAGGCACCAAGACAAGTATGTAGGTGCTCAATAGACTGTGAGTCCATTGATCGCAATCAACCAAGAATTCTCACACTCATATCATATGATAACTCACTAGTTGGGATAATGCAAAGTAGTCTTTGGAACTGAGACACCACAGTAGCCTTATGGGTACGTCTTTGATCATTTGACAATGTAACATAGACCATGCCTCATCATGGGCATATTCCTAGCATTATTGAGTCATTGATTTATTCATAGAGACATGTGAGTGTACAACAAGAGATCTCCTTCAACCTGTTAAGGGATAATACTCTATGATATGATTAAGAATCTCTTACGTGAGTGCATGAATAAGATTTTAGAAATATGTTCGAAATCACTTAATTTCAAAGTAATCACATAGACAAGAGAATGACATTGAATAGTAGACATGAATAAATTATCAACCATACAATATGTTCAAGAGTATTGATATAGAGAAGGATAGTATTGCATTGTAATCCCAAACTTAATAAGTTCTCCACCTCTTCCACTTAGCTTATGTAGCCGTGACATATTGCTAGATGTTACTCATAGTTTGTGGGAGCCCTGAAGATTAATATTAACTAATCTTCATTAAAGAGAGAATTGTAAAGTAAGTCAATTTACAATCGATGAGTATAAGTTCTAGTCGCCCACTACCTCGCTAATTAGAACCTAATAGATCGTATACCGATAAGCTTAAGTTTTGGGAAACTTGCAAAGATGTTGAGATCAATTAAATTAGTTAATTGACTAGGTTAAATTGTTTAAATTAGTTAATCAATTATACACTTATAGTGTCATATTGGGCCTTAAAAGTGGGTTTTAGGACCCTAGGCCCATTGGGCCTTGAGGCATTGGGTTTATAACTCAAGTTTTGCATGACAACTTAAGTGGGAAAGCCCAAAAGGTCCAAGGAACCTATATGGCCGGTTTTGGAGGGTTGAATGGCTTGGGTTTCACACTTGTCGCTCACCTATATAAGCAACTTTATAACTCCATCCAACTTAGAGGTTTTGGAGAGCAAAGAGAATGATGGAGAGCCACCATTCTTCTTCTTCACTCTAGAAAACTTGGCCATCATGGTGAGAAATTGCTAGCAATTCATGGTTTTCTCATCTTCTTCCAAATCAAGCTTGGTGAAGAGACTTGGAGGCCACCTACTTTGGTGACTCATGGAGATTCCTATTCCAACACATATCCAAGGAGCCAAGAAGCAAAGGAATGAAGGGCTCTTGGGTGATTAGCATTTACGTATGCAAAGAGGAATATACAAAGGTATAACAAATCTAACTATCTTTGTTGAAGGTTCACCACACTACTAGGCTTTGAATTTCATGGGGTAGGTTTTATTTTTGAGTGCATATAAGCATACCTCCGCCATTTAATTGTTAAATGCATGTATATATTTTGCTCCATGAACTTAGTTTATCAATTTTTACTTCAATAACTATGTGGATACGTGTTTCCTTAAGATGGGACCAAGAAAAATTATATCTTATTGCACTATAGAGTTTATTATAATATATTACTCTTGGGACCGGGTTTTTTTTTATGATTTTAAAGACGTTACTCTACTATAGAGTATTAATTTAGAGATGTTTTAGTATAATACGTAGGATGTCATGCTATGTATCTTAGAACAGCCCTAATTGATTGCGCCTAATTGGATGACCGAAATAAATTGAGGAAAACTAATGAAAAGTCCAAAAAAACTTCTCTTTTAACGAAAAGCCATTTTTAAAGGTATAGTGAATAGTGCCAGTTAAAGGTAAAAATGTGGTTTTTCGTTAAAAGTGAACAGTACCGGGAGTGTTTTGTTAAAACTCTTAATAAATTGGGATTAGGTTGAAGGAAAAAAGGGGATGTCCTTCAATTGCAAGTGGGGAAGAATTGAAGTACATGTGGGCCTGGAATAAAGTAATGATACTTGTCCTTTGGATAACACGCAAGCACAGTCCACTTAAGTAATGAAGTCTAGTTGGAGTACAAGTTGGCATATGCCACGTTTCATATTATTATAAATTGTAATTTGAATTTAGAAAATATTTTTGCTCACCACCCTATCGATTATCATTAGATGAGTTTAAATTTCGAGATCTATATAGTGGATAGACACAAATCTCAAAATTCAAACCTTTTAGCCAAATAGTCTATGAGATTGGCATAACTCATCAATTGGTCATTGAGATTTGAAATCGATAAAATTGGTCTGTAAGTTTGTCCACCGTCAATTATTTTTGGTTCTGTAAAAAATCTCTGTTAATTAAGTACCAAAATGATAAAAATTACCCTCAATTTAATAAACAATGAGCAAAAAATGATTCGACAAAATTTGAGGATTTTTTTGTCATTTTATTTAACAGAGATTTTTCATGGAATGACCAAAATGATTGACGGTGGACAAACTCAGGGACCAGTTCTATCGATTTTAAATCTCAGAGACCAAAGTGAGGATTTATGCTAATCTCAGAGACCATTTGTGCTAAAATGTGCAAAATTTAAACTCATCCAATAGTAGTAAATAGAGTTGTGTGCATTACCACTACTTGAGGGTGGTGAGCAACGAGTATAGCTTCTATAAGACTTTGGTATCCAATAGGAATATTGGTGCATAAAGCCTTGTAAAGCTCAGTTATACGTGTTAATAGGCTAAAAAGCCCAAAATTTAAACTCATCCAATAGTAATAAAGATGGTGGTGAGGATTACCATCACTTAAGGGTGGTGAGCAAATAGTATAGCTTCTATAGAACAGTTGTATCCAATAGTAATAGGGTTGTGATTTTCACACACCCTTAACTATCCAATTGCATGTGTGTAGTGTAAATGTAGATTTGCAACATTGTACAGAAGATGAATTTGCTGGGAGGAGAATCTTCAGGTGAAGAAACGTCCAATGCACTGCAGACAGATGTTCGGTTGCTTACAAGGTCGAATGCATCAGGAAGAGATGGTTCGGCAGACAATGGAGACGTGCATTTCTTTAAGCCATACTTGTTTGAGGGCAAAACCTGTCATGCGTGGATGGAAGGGACCTAGTGGGAAGGAGTTAATTTAAATCAATAGAAGCGGCTGATGATTTTTATTCTAAGTATGCAAAGGAACTTGGGTTCAGTGTTAGAAAGGAAGAACATCTAGGGATAAAACCGAGCGGGTGTCTGGGAGAAAATGGCTTTGTTTGAAGAAAGGAGTACCGGAGAAGAAGTGGTTAAATCTTCCGGACAGAAAATATACCGCAAAATAATTGACAAAAGAGAATTGTCATGTACGTTTTGCTATTGGCTACCGAATAAAAAAGGGCTGCTACGTTGTTACACGGTTCAAAAACACAACATAGTCATGAATTAGCTATTCCCCCTCATGCATTATCAAAGGTCGCACCGGAAAGTGTATGAATATATGGTTGATCAAGCAGAGGGATACCATGAAGTAGGTTTTATGTCATAAAGGACTTGAAGCATAGAATTAGTGAAGCCAAACGAACACTTGTACTAAACAGTGATGCCGAGTTAGTACCTGCGCTCATGAGAGAGAGAGAGTCGGAATTGATCCAGACTTTTTTTGCAAGTTTTCGGTGGACGAGGAGGATAGCTTTGGAAAATATGTTTTGGAGGGACGGGGAATGCCTTGCCGATTATGGTACTTTTGGGGGAAGTTGTAATGTTTGACAGCACCGATATGACAAATGTGTATCAGAAGTCATTGGTGTGTGTTTATTGGAAATGACAATCACTAGTCAATTGTGGTATTTGGTTTCGCATTGCTCATGAACGAGACTGCTGAGAGTTACAGTTGGGTGTTGTGGACTTTCTTGGAATCCATGAACGATAAAATGTCAGTATCCATAGTAACTGATGGTTTTGAAGTAATGCGATTCGCAATAGACGAAGTTTTTGTAGGAGCAAGGCATCGGCTTTGTGCATGGCACATCGGGAAGATGTACCCGAGTTTGTTAAAGACAATGGAATATATAAGATGTTTTAGCCTTTGCTGTACTACATGGATGACAGTTCGAGGCAGAGTCTGCAGCTTTACTACGGGTTGTGAGCTTTGGTCCGGAAACTAGTTACTTTGTTAATCTATACGCACGAAGGGGAACGGTGAGCTGAAAGATTTTTCAAAGCCACTATTTGGGAGGGTGATGATAAGATTTTTACCACCTACAATAGTACTGATAAAAACACTTAAGATTACTTACAAGAAAATAATATAATTGTTATAAATGGCTCAAGCATGGTCGTTCTCCACTGGATTGTTACACATAGTTTGCATTTAAATTAATCCTTAATTAATTATTTGAAACAGATTTTTAGGAAATAATGAGATTGTGAAATTTAAAAGATTAAAAATAAGAAACAAAACAATTTAAATTTAAAAACCAAAACTCAGCAGAAAGGAGTAGTTTTTAGGAAAATCTAATGAAAAAGGCACTAGGGTTTAGCCGTTGCCATTAACAATTCTATGTAATTTTACAAATTACTATTAGTTAACACGTGTAACTTTGAAGGTTAGGTTTTCCTAATATATAATCTCCTCATGATGTTCAAGGAAGAACATATATCTAACATGCAATCTGTTTGTGATGTTCAGATGAAATATAAACATGCATGAGTCATTAAACTTTATGAAAACCTTTTGAAAAACCATGCACTTAAGAGTGTGGTGCACCTTAAATAAAATTACGATTGTTAATCATAAGAAGCCCTCCTCAATTCGAGGGTGATGTTCCATCATAAATTGAATCAAATTGCTTGTTTAAACATCCTAATGGTGATCGACTATTGAGACATATATATAGTTTCAACACGATAATTAATAATGCAAAGCAAGCATGCATAATTTCATAAACAATTTGATAAAGACTACATAGTCATGCTAAGGCTTATTGCCTCGCTCTAGCAAAAGGAAATTAGTTACGTTCATAATTGAAAAGAATAATATTATTAAGAAGAAAAGATAAAAAATACCCTTGCAGTATAAAGTTGTAAACCGCCAAAACTCATAAGCCGAGATCTCCTAGCAAAAACGTTCTGGCCCTTTAGGGCTCCTAACTTGCCATAAAAATAGACTAATAAATCTGAATCCTATCTAAAATAGGTCTCCAAACAAATTTGGAAAACAAAATAACTGAAAGATAACTTAAAATCACAATCCTAATCAAACTAGATAGTCTCCACGTTTTTGGACCATCCCAGCTTCAAATCAGGCCCAAAAGATCTTGTTTATAAATTTAGGTCGTCCTCATCAACTTTATAGAAAGACTAAACTCCATAAAACATCATCTTCATGCCCAAAAGTCACAATTAAGTCTATAATGTCAATCTGTCAATATTGCGCACTG
Organism: Malus fusca; assembly: GCA_035220775.1. Classification (NCBI taxonomy): domain Eukaryota; kingdom Viridiplantae; phylum Streptophyta; class Magnoliopsida; order Rosales; family Rosaceae; genus Malus; species Malus fusca. The sequence goes on along the minus strand of CM069073.1, from coordinate 45,796,012 downwards.
AGCCTTAATTAATTCGTCAAGATCACGTGCCTTGGAATAAAATGCTGAAACTTTGACAAAACATTCTTGACAGACTTGTGAATTTACTCCAACTGGAAATTACTTCAAAATTCGTCATTTTGATCACTTTTTGCTCAAATTGGATTCGGATGTCCTACAATAGAAATATAATCTAAAGTATCAAAGTTATTACAAAATAACCAATCAATAAATACTAAGAATATGATAAAAATAGATAATATCAATTCTTCAGGTGGCAACCACACAATGTTGTGAGAGCATGAACCAGTAGCACCTTGGTTTTTTTTTTTTTTTTTTTTTTGTTTTTTGTTTTTGTTTTGTTGAACTGAAGGACTTTGTTAAGAACTCGAATCTGAAGTTACATAATGTGTTGGACAATTTGATAGATCATTGGCGAGGCACGGGAATAATTGTGGATATAGAGACATTAAGGGGAAGAATTCAAAGCCGGAGTTGACTACTCAATTGGGCCCAATAGAGGATCACGTTGCAAAAATATATTCACAACAAAGGTGTATCAGTGGATCGTCGAGGAGATTAAAAAGATGGCGGCACTATATACGCAATGTTCTAAAAATCGGCCTAGGTGCTAGGCGCTAGACGGTGAAGACCCATTGCAATTTAGGGCAAATCATTTCAAAAAATCGGTATGGAGCTAGGCGGTGGGTTAGGCGGCATCTAGGCTATCCTAGGTGGGATTTTATATTTTATTTTTTTCTAATTAATTGTGTGGTTTTTTATTTTTTTAGTTGGGTAAATATCAGTTTACTACCCTCAAGTTTCGTGGTTTTCAACATTTAGTACATGCAGTAGATCGTCGAGGAGATTAAAAAGATGGCTGCACTATATATGCAATGTTCTAAAAATTGGCCTAAGTGCTAGGCGCTAGACGGTGAAGACCCGTTGCAATTTAGGGCAAATCGTTTCAAAAAATCGGTCTGGAGCTAGGCGGCACCTAGGCTGTCCTCGGTGGGATTTGATATTTTTTTTTTTTATAATTAATTGTGTGGTTTTTTATTTTTTTAGTTTGGTAAATATCAGTTTACTACCCTCAAGTTTCGTGGTTTTCAACATTTAGTACATGTAGTGGATCGTCGAGGAGATTAAAAAGATGGTTGCACTATATACGCAATGTTCTAAAAATCGGCCTAGGCGCTAGACGGTGAAGACTCGCTGCAATTTAGGGCAAATCATTTCAAAAAATCGGTCTGGAGCTAGGCATCCGCCTAGGTAGGCGAGACAGTCCTAGGTGGCAGGCTAGGCGGCACCTAGGCTGTCCTAGGTGGGATTTGATATTTTTTTTTCTAATTAATTGTGTGGTTTTTTATTTTTTAGTTGGGTAAATATCAGTTTACTACCCTCAAGTTTCGTGGTTTTCAACATTTAGTACATGAAGTTTTTTTCATCCCAGAGTCATATCTAAAGTGTTAATTTTGGGACAGTCTCATACATCCGTTAGTCTGGCTGTTAAGTCTTTCGTTAATTGATGACGTGGCGCCCATGTGGACAATGACTGGGCGCCACATGTCATTAAAAAAATATTAAAATAATTAATTAAATAAAAGTAAAAATAAATAAAAAATAAATAAATAAAAACCCATAACCCTATCGTCTTCCCCACCCCGACCCCCCTCATTTCTCTCTCCCTTCTCTTCTCTGCACCTACCCAACCTTTGCACATCCATCCTTCCCCCTCCCACTTCTACTTCACCCACTCAACCCTCATCTTCTTCGACGACCCTGTTTCTCTGTACGCAACCACCACCTTCCCCCACCCCCTATATTCCCTCTACTATTCAGCACACTCTCTCATTCTCCCTGCAGATCTCGAAAAATTGACCTCAACCTCTGCACATCCATCCTAACCCCCACTCTTTTCTTCCTCCTCCTTATCCTGCACCCCAACCCAAACCCAGACCGAAACCCCCACCCTCTTCCTCCTTATCTTGCACCCCAGCAACAACACCACCATCATTGGCTCGGAGGAGGTGTAGTCGATCCTTGTGCAGTCGGAGCGTGTGGTCAACAAATACATGTCTTCTACCTCCCCCAAAATACCCGTCTTTTGCACCTGCAACACCCTCGTGCAGTCTCGTGACGGCCGGTCGTTTGACGAATCGAAGACGATATATCTGAAACCCGAGGAACACAGAACCAGAGATGCCAATATGGGTAATGTCTCGGAGCTGGATGAACTGGGTGAACCAGCTGGTAAGTAGATCGGGACGACATCGAAGTCGAGTCATCCGACGAGTTTGTCGAGAAAAGTAGGTGAGGAACCGGTGACGTGCAGAGCTCAGAGTAAGTAAGAGTGTAGTGGGTGTTGTTGGGCCATGGACTGAGGAATAAAGTACCGAGCGGCGGCTGGTGGTGGTGTTGTTGCTAAGGTGCAAGATAAGGAGGAGGAGGGTGGGGGTTTCGGTTTGGGTTTGGGTTGGGGTGCAAGATAAGGAGGAGGAAGAATAGGGTGAGGTTAGGAGAGGAATGGTGGAGGAGGTGGTGGTTGTGGAGAATGGGGGATAAAAATGGGGGAGAGAAAAGGGGGAGTCAAAGAGGGTGTTGCAGAAGGAAGAAGGAAGGAAGGTGGAAGACGGGTGAGTGGGCACGGGTGGGGATTTTGTTTTTTTTTTTCCTTTAAATAATTTTTTTTTTAATTTTTAATTTCCACGTGGACCCCTTAATGACACATGGCACCCAGTCATTGTCCACATGGGCGCCACGTCATCAGTTAACGGGAGACTTAACAGCCAGACTAACGGATGTATGACACTGTCTCAAAATTAACACTTTAGGTATGACTCTAGGACAAAAAAAAAAAACTTCATGTACTAAATGTTGAAAACCACGAAACTTGAGGGTAGTAAACTGATATTTACCCATGGTATACCTAATTTGCAAAGGATGGATTGACTACAAGTTCATCTAATTGTGAAATGAAGTGGAGAACTTTTGAGGGGATACATACAAAAAAAAAAGAAATAAACTAGATACAACAACATTAAATAATTTAGTTTATATCCAATCCAATGTAAGGATCATGAACAAGAAGAATTTAGTCTATCATCCAAAAATACTCCCCATTAGGATTATATGCTTACTGTTTTTTAAATATTGAACTTGTTGGATGGATGTACTTTGCGTATTCTTCTACTTCTATTTTTGCATTTTATCATTCTTCTATTATCCATACAAGTATAGTTTTTTTTGTTTTTTTTATTTTTTTTATTTTTTTTATTTTTTTTATTTTTTTATGTGTAAATAGGTACTTATTTACAAGATGTATAATAAATTTACATAAATCCGCCTAGGTGCCTAGGGCCTAACCACCTAGGTAGCCTAGGCGCTAGGCCCCTACCTGCCGCTTGACTAGTGCCTAGTGTTTTTTAGAATCTTGTATATACGATCTTAGCAGTAGCTGGGAATGTAATATACACGTATGAGATGTCCAAGTTCTTGGATGGAGGGATCACATATACTGTGCAGCATAATTTGAATCCACCAGGGAGCCTAACTTGCAGCTGCATGCATTTCGAATCTGCAGGAGTTCCATGTGTTCATATGTTATGCCCGATGAGAGATGAACATTTGACAGAATTCCCTGCATATGTCATTTCGAAGAGGTGGGCGAAGGCAGCTAGGGAAGGGATTAATAAGCGAACTTGTCTTTGAGCCATCCGGCAAAGATCCCTCAACAACCTTACACCTGGGAGTCTGGTATTTTTTGTGTTCCGCAACGTGCAAACCCTTTGTGCTAAATGGCATGATCATACCATGGTAAGTTCAAAGAAACGGGCCAAGTCCAAAGACCATAGTGGAAAGCCCAAGCTACATACATTCAAAAATCTATCAATGAGCATAGGGTTTGGTATTCCATGAGTCTTAAGCCCCTGCTTATGTCGAAATCGAGCTGGCCTGATCATGCCATGTAGCACAAAGGGTTTGCAGATCATCGTTCAAATTAAAACTATTGGTAATACTATAAAGATTAAATTTGAAAATAAAATTTACAAACTAAATGACGTGTCATTAATAAAAATGAGCACGTTTATCAACACTTAAATAATAATCCAATAATTAACTTCTATGTTATTTAGTTTTTAAAATTTTGTCTACAAATTTAGTCTCGGTAGCATTACCCTAAAATGACATATCCATGAAATTTTAAAAAGTGATAATATTTTGTTAAAAAAAAAAAGTGATAATATTAACACTTCAGAAATTTCACTAGGTTAACAATACCTTAAAATTTAAAAAGCCACTAAAAAGGTAAATAGAAGAAGACATTGGAATGCAGTAATGCACCCAAAACTAGAACAACTTGTGATATATCACGGGGTTCTTTTTCATCAGAAACTTGTGAATTTTGACTCGATGTTAGCATGTGACATATTCTTTTTCTTTTCCATTTGGAAATAAATTGTTCTCTTGTGTTTTCTTTTTAACTTCAAAACCTTTTACAACCGAACTAATTAACCGAAAGATTTTTTTATTCATCTGTCACAAAATTTTCAGCACCTTGTATTTCGTCATGCCTTGTTTGGTATGGAGGATTGGATTGGAATAGAATAGAAAAACAACTATTTCAAAGTATGTTGACTTAAAAAAAAAAAAAAAAAAAGTATGTTGACAAAAAAAATGAAAAATTTGTGGCTAGCTAGAAGTTAGAAGAGGGATTTACTCAAGAAAAAAAAAATTAGGGAATTTTAACGAAAAGCTCCCGGTACTGTTCATTTTAACGAAAAACCACATTTTTACACTAAAAAGTCAATCCTGGTACTATTCACTTTACCATTTATTTTGTCCTTATAGTTAAAATTCAAAAATTTCAAGCCCTTTTCATTAGTTTTTCTAAAAAATTATCCACTCTAATCCTCCCCACAATAAGAAGATTATAAGTAAGAAATTGTTGGGGCCCAAAAATGTCACACACCAATTCAACCAAGTCTTAAGACCCAATTGTCATGCAAAACCTACATTCAAGCCCAAACACATGCCAAGGTGTGGAATCGACGAGGAATATATTTACAAACATGCCATGCCTCGGTGATTAAGACGGATATTCACGCCATGCTCATGCATATTCATCACGTTATGCTTCCTTAGTCATTATTCATGCTAAGCCCAAGTCACATATTCGCGGCTTGTCAAGTGGATTGTGGTGTGGATGGTTACGGAAGGTTATCGGGCCTACATGGAATCGGGGTCATGGAAGACTTTGGGCTGCTTGGGGGCCCAAAGATCCAAGCCCATACCCATTGTATTTCATGCACACAACATTGAGAGAGAATTAGCCTAGTTTATCCCTGTTTCCTAGAAAGCCAACCCCCTTAGTTAGAACTAACCTATATTCCTACATTAAATGCATGCTAAACCTAGCAAGTTATGCATTTAATGTTGACTTTCCCTTCCCAGCTTGCACAGACAACCAATGCGCTAAAGCCATGAAGCACGCTACCAGAATTAGCGCCCGCGGAAAGCCGCCTTGGAAAATGCGCATCTCGGGAAGAAGCAAACTGCAGGTCTCAACAGTGCAGCTATCTTACACCAAAAGAGGAATAATAGGAGACCTAGGGATAAAGAAGGGGAAGACCAAGCCACAAAAAGGGGTTTCATTGAAGCTTAGAGAAGAACCCTTCACTTACATAAAGGGAGAGAAGCCATTACAGAAAAGGGATGAGGTTAAAACACAAGGAGAAACACACAGAGAGATAGGAGAAACGCAGGAAGAGAGAACCAGGAAATAAGCCCAGAGAGTTCTAGTTAGCCCAGAAGCATACTCCAAGCCTCAAGCATTACCATATATGCAACCTTAGAAATTCCCACAATCTTTCATCAAACATCTCAACCATTAGAACCCTTACTATCGCTATAGGAAAGCCCATATTATACAATCAAGAATGCCATGAACCATGCAAATCCTTTCTCTCTCATGTTAAACTGATAATTTTTTAGCTTCCACACGACGCTTCACTTGAGCAAGTCATTATCTTGATCAATCATGTTATCTTCGAGCCGTTGATGTTACCGGGGTATTTCCTAAGACAAGCTATCTCTTTCGAGATATCCCAAGACTTGGTACGAATTTGCACCAAGGGAGACAAGATGACATTCTCAAAGCCCAAGTCCACCTCAACCTAAATGTTCCCCAACATAAATTGGCAACTTCACTGGGGACATGTTGCAATCTTCTTTCAATAGCTCCAAGATCCAGGAGAAACACTACCAGGAGTGGCAACACCTTATACGCAGACGAGGCTGCTTCCTGACTTCCGAGTCTCAACGTGAGGGCCAATACTAGGAAAGTCATAATAACCTAGATGAGTATGACATACTAGACATCATCGCAGCCATTTATGCCTTGGGTGAAGCCCAAAAGGAAATTTTTGAGTCTGTAAAAGAGTTGAAAAACTTAATCGCAAATCCAAGCGAGAAAGCCAGTGACAAGGACTGCATGCCTAGGGAAAAGGCTTCTTAGGAAGAGTCAGTTGTTGCTGCTGGTAAGGGCCCTAAGAAAGCATCATCCTTTGTCACTTAGGAAGACGTTATACCCATGCTTTTAAAAAGAGCTGCACAAGAGTTCGGAGGATTAGAAATATGTTCCTAAGCCACCATATCCAATCAACGTTCTCCATATGCCACATCCTAAGGGATACGAGACTCTTAACCTTGTTTTCTTTGACGGGAGGAAGGGTAGCCCTAAAGAACATATAAGCTGTTTCGTTGATGCTTTGGGTCCTCATGCCGGCGACTGCAATCTCCGTCTCAAGGAGTTCTTGAAAAGCCTAACTGACTGTGCCTATACTTGGTACACCACCGTCGCACCAGGTTATATCCGAACCTGAGAGGAGTTGGGGGGCAAGTTCTATAAAACATACTTCCAGCATGAGAAAAGGGTCACGACAACTTAGCTCAATAATACGCACCAAAAGCAGGGGAAGATTCGGTGACTTTTATCAAACATTTCTTAGACCTCGCCCTTGACTGCTATGACGAGAATGACGAGGAAGCTGTTGTTAAGATCTACATTAGCAACATTATCTCTAACTACACCTTGTACCAGGAGAACATCGGTATCAGCCAATTCTCGAGGCTTCTAAAAAGAGTGATGAAGACTAGCTTGTTAGTCAAGCCTTCCATGGGGATATCTTGGAAAACTGACAAGAAGGAAGCGCATCATGCCCTAGCCGTGGATGACAGATCTGATTACAACCCACGAAAAAGAAAGGGAAAATGAGAGTGATAAGGAAACCTATCCCCCGCTACCGTGCAGTGACGAAGAATTCCATGTCATCCACAATACCATGCTCGCAAATAGGGCCATTAAGTTGCCTTGACTGTACAAAACCCTTTTCGAGGAAGATAGAAAAGATCCCATATATTGTTGCTACATTAGTATGTGGAACATCCCTCTATTGTATGCCAAACTTTGTGGAAAATTCTCCATGCAAAAATCCGTGAAGGAACACTAGAGCTGCAATGCAAGACGCAAACCATAGACACTGACACTCTGCCGAAACGCCGAAGGAATGAGGTAACAGTTGTCATCACATCTGGAGATGACGATGATTACCATTCTTAGATCAATGACCACAAGCCACATAAAGCCATTTGGGAACCCCCGAGAACATAGAGAAGGCTTATTGGTGCAAATACTCTAAGCCCTAAAGCTATGATAGGCCATGGCTTCAAGTCGAGGGATGGCGAGATGAGGATGCAAATCTTATGGATTTTGCCCCAAGCTTAGGTGACGAGGTCTTCACCATTGATATGCCTAAAGAATACAACGAGGGAGCCCCAGAAGAACAACTGTTCAACCAGGAAATGATAGCTGTGACTTTGTACAACCCTCCTGACATGGAAACCGACGCAATTGAGCGTTACCTTTCCCAAGGGCAAGGGCCCACTACAGAGCAGGTCATCTAGGAAAACCTGAAGTTCAAATCCCTATTCGACCAACTCGAATATGGCTGGAAAACAAAGACTACTACTGCTAAAGTTGTCATGTATGTTCCGAGGACTATGGCCCTCAATGCTACACTACCTAGCCGCATAGGGCTTTCCTCGAGAATAACAACGCCATTATCTTCATTGATGAAGACATGGAAGTGGCTTTCCCTGACCACCGAAGGCCACTATACTTGGAAGGGCAGATTAATGACATATTCATCGGGCAAGTTTTGGTTGACACTGGGTCCTTCGTCAACTTTTTGCCATTGGCAATGCCCACTGCAGTAGACATCCCAACGACAAAGGTGGGAAAATCTCAAATCTCTATCAATGGATTTGGGAACAGGAGTGAGGAAACTATGGGATATATCGAGATAAACTTGAAGATTGGCCTTATCAAGTCATTTACTAAGTTTTATGTGATGGACATCAATGTGGCTTACCACGCTTTGCTCGGAAGGCCATGGATAAACAAGCATAGACTCGTGGCCTCCACCTACCACTAGTGTGTCAAGGGAAGGATTGGTTTGAGGCATATTTGCATCCTGGGAAACCAGATGTTGTTCAACCTAGATGAGGTTCACTATTCCGATGCCGAGTTCTATAATGATTTCTCAAGTGCCAGAAGTGGGATATCACAGGCTTCAGAGATACATTTACCCTCTTAGGAAGAAGTTCAAGATCTCAGTGACTAAGAATTTCTAGCCACTGTGGAAAAAGGAAAATGCATACAGCCAGAGGCCAATGTCCTTGCCTACATTCCACCTTAATGCTCCAGGGTCGTGCTTCTGGATAACTGTATCGTCTACTGCTTATGACGGGTTTGGGGGCTGACTATATTGTGTGCGAAAGCTCTGGGTATGGAGACACTGCACGATAAGCAAGTAAAGTTCCCAAGGAAACTAAAGATATGCCTGCACCTGCTGCCGAGGACGAATCCCTACAAAAAGTTAGCCTGGTAAAGGAGAAGACGACACCTTCTATTAGTGTTTACTTATCTGTGCAAAAATTTATGATCCCTCTATGCAAAAATTGATTGCTAGTAATGTTTACTTATTTGTTTAGGAAAAGAAATAACTAGTCAGCCTGCTAAATGAGAAGACTGAACACCTTTGCCTAGCTCTTGTCTACACATCACAACAACTACGCTACTATTTCCTAGCCCACAAGTTGCACCTTATGGTAAAGTTTGACCCAGTACGGTACTTGGTACTTGCTCACTAGACCTATACTATCTAGCAATTTGTCTTGTTAGTTGCTCTAACTTTTCGAATTCGATATTATATATGTGACACCTAAGGCCATCAAAGGTCAAGATGTGATAGACATGCTAGCATTATTCCCGAAGAAGAAGATGCCACTATTTCCGGGGAAATCCTTAGTGCGTTACCATAATTCGCTGCCACCGCTATGGAAGATGAGCCATGGATCACACACTTCGATGGTTCTTCCATAACTGCAGAAGGAGGAGCTGGCGATGTACTTGTCAATCCAGAGGACCAAGCTACTGCCCTATCCTTCAAGCTAAGCTTTCTATGCACAAACAATGTAGTCAAGTATGAAGCATCATGGGCCTTTCCACAACCAGGGCAATGGGCGCAAGGAAGATATATGTCTAGATGACTCAAATTTGGTCTTGAGTAAGGTCCAAGAAAGTTTTGCAGTGAAGGAAATAAATTTGGCACCATACAACATTATGGCTAAGAAACTCATGGCAAGCTTTAAGCAGGTGGTGTTGGAACACATTCTTGGCACAACCAACAAATGCGCAGATGCCTTAGCCACACTTGGCTCCAAGCTTACCTTTATCGAAGAACAACCTAACATTGTCGTGATCAGAAGGGAGGCCTCATCCATTGATGCAACCTTCCTGGAGGAAGCGTCAGAGGATGACGACTGAAGGGAAACTGTCAAAAGGGAACTTTCTAAGCCAAGCGAAGAGCTCATCATCAAATACTTTAAATGGCATTATCAAATACTTTAATGTATGAGTTCGAAGCTATTTCCCCTGTGAAAATGATGATGCCCACAACAAGAGTTTCAGCATTCAACGACGTGGAATGAGATGTTGTAGCATACACAAGCTGGAGGTGGAAAGACCTTGAGTTACTTGAGGAAATAAGGGCAGAAGCAACTAGGAAAACAACCCTATACCACCAACAGGTTACTAAAGCTTACAACCGCACAGTCAAGCCACGCAACTTCAAGGAAGGAGATCTCGTCCTCAGGATAACTGAGCACTTAAAGAGGCAGATCTCTGGACCTTCGAAGTTCGCCTCACACTAAAAAAGACATTTCGTGGTCAAGGAAGCCTATCGAAGTGGTTACTACTACTTGACTTCGGTCAAGGAATGTATGCTAACAGAACCTGTTAATGCAAAGTGGCTAAAGTTGTATTACTGCTAAAACACTCATGCTATTTTAGAATAATAAGCTTCTTCTATGCAATGTTCATTTTGCTTAATCTATGAGGTCTTGTAAAGCCATGCAACGATTGATGTACCCTAAATTTTAATGAAATGAATGAGCATTTTGTCAAAATCTTTGGTACATTCATTTCTTTACATTGGCAAGAGTAACTAGAATAATTTCTTCTAAAAAAGTTATAGCAATAATCATGCCAAAGCTATAATAAAAGCCCATGCCAAGCAAGCCACCTAAGGGGAAAAACATGCTAAGGCTATAATAAAAGCCCATGTCAAAGCCTATCAATGCAAAGCAAGTTGCTTAATGGTTCAATGCTCATGCAACATGGCAAGCCAACATGCCATGGAAAACTAATGAGTCAAGCAAATAAAGCTTTTTCAAAGCTATACTCATTCAACATGCCAAAGCCTATCAATGCAAGGCTAAGCAAGCTGTTTAATGGTTTAATGCTCATGCAACATGCCAAGCCAACATGCCATACAAAACCATTGAGTTAAGCAAATAAAGCTTTTTCAAAGCTATACTCATGCAACATGTCAAAGCCTATCAATGCAATGCTAAGCAAGCTGCTTAATGTTTCAATGCTCATGCAACATGCCAAGCTAACACGCCATACAAAAACCATTGAGTCAAGCAAATAAAGCTTATTTCAAAGCTATACTCATGCAACATGCCAAGCCTATCAATGTTAAGCAAGTCCAGCTTTCCTGACATGCTCTGTTTCCCTACGGAAGCTGTGACATCATTTCCATCTTTCCTCAGGGAAACTCACTGGCAAAAGCTCAAGCTTGTGTCTACAGGATTACAAGATTAAAGACACCGCAAAGCCAAAGGAAGAAGTTAAAGGAAAATAAGGAAAATACAAAGTAGAGTGGCCCCATGGCCATTGTTCGAAAAGCAATAAGCTAGTTGTCTAAAATGGAAATTACAGCTAAAAGTAAAGGTGGAGTGAGGAAAGCAACTTTCTTCGTAGCCCGTTACTTAAACATCTAAAGGTTCATGCTCTGCCAAGAAAAGAAGCCGAAGGTTAGAAAAATGTAAACAGTCATGCAAATCGCGCAGTGGTAGAAAGGTGAAGAGTTAAACTCAAAACAACACCTTTGAGAGGAACTGCTAGAGATGCCAGCATGTAACTAATCAGCTGCAAGTTGAAGACACGCTGCTATTTCCTTAGACCTTCCACATACCAACTTCTTCAACTTGAGCTTCTCAGCCTCTAGTTCCTTACGCTAGAGTTCGAGAGCACGCTCCAGCTTGTTGACTTTAACGAATTAATCCAAGATGCATTTCAACTAGAGAACCCACCGACACGCCTAAGTAGCTACATCGCTGATCATATCTTGCCAACATAGTAGCTTGTGCTCGGTGAGTTCTAATGAGGAAATATACTTCATACCGTAAAGCAGGATCCCAAGGTCTTCAAAGATCATCCTCATCATAAAGGGAGATAAACCTATCAGACTCACGTCTGCATCACCGGCACGCTCAAAGAACCTGCCCATCACCTTAGCTAGTCTAGAGTGAACCTTTACTCCCTTAAAGTCAACTTAAGAAGAGAAAGCCTCGGTGGAAGGAATCAGTTCCTTAGTCAAACTTAGCACACTGGCTTCATTGGCAATACTATGCTTAAGTTTCCCAAAAACCTCGTGCCATGATGCCTACTCTTTCATTGAAGCCTGCTCCTTAGGGGAAAGAACCTCTGGAAAAAGTATGACTTCTGTTAGCTGAACATTGCTACCCATTGCAATATCCTATATAAGCTCAGAAATAATGCAACTGGGGGCTTCAACACCTACTGTAGCCCCTACAACACCGGCATTCACCTATGGGAAAATAAGAAAATATGCACAAGTAAGGAAACAGATCAACAAGAAGAGGCACAAAGTAAAACAACCCATATAAGCTATCTAAGGCATAATTCCAACAAATCAACAAGCTAGAAGAAGTTTAGTTACTTCCTCCAAGCACTTGCAAGCTTAAGAAAATTTTCAAAGGCTTAAAAGGAAAGTTGACAGTAGTAAATCCATGCAAAGGAAAACATCAATGAATAACAGGGAGACATACCTCTATATCTTTTTCTTTCTGAACGTCACCATTCAAAAACCCGTCAACTTCATTGAGATCAACATCCTCTGCTGATTTGTTGTCATCCATGCTGCTTAGTTCTCCATCATTGTTTTCACCCTTCCCTAGGAAAGCCTGAAGATGTCCCCTACTCCCAGGGTTAGACTCAGCACTTGTATTATTGCTTTCCTCAGCAGCCGAGCCTTCTCCAGCTACCTCATCACCGTTAATTTCCCCATCGCTCATTTCTTCCTCACTCGCCTTAGTGATATCAAGGAACTCATGAAGCTTGGGGGTGTTGGAAAAAGTGGAAGCTTAGGTGGTCCTGGTCCTACGAGCAGGGCCAACAAAAGTTACTTCTTTGGCACGAGTCTTAGTTGTAACAAGGTTATAATTAGCATACAACCTTAAAACAATGAAAGCAAGAAACAGGGGATTGTGACCAGTTACCAAGCTTTGGCTTCCCCAAGGAACTTTCGTTTTTCCATTTCTTTGGAGTGGGGGAAGCATTAGGCTTACTGCTGAGGGGGACCGTCATTTATCACCCAAGTATTGAAATGTTTCACTGCGTCATCTGAGGCACAACATATAAAGCACTAAAGAAAAGCATGCAAAAGGGAAGCTAACAAGAGAAGTTAAGCTAAGAAAATCTACCCAAAGCCGTTTTTTTCCATTGACCTACATGATTTCCTTCATCGTCACTAGATGTTATACTCTTCTTCGTGCTCTGGGAATAATCACCCAAAGCATTGTTTTCCTCTACTGCATTAGGGCACCGACGCTTCGAACCAGAAACGGTCGTTATAGGTTCTAGCACCAGTCAAGGATGACTGACAATGCTAGGAAACAACCGCAGCTGCTTATCATTGTGAAATTTGGCGATGGCAAGGAAACACTTCAACCAGTAGGCGGAATAGCCTTTAGAGATGCCACCTACTCGGGTCTGATTGGTAATGTAAACTCCAAAAAAGACTATTGAAAGATGCCTCAATTTTCGCAAGGAAAGATATCGGCACCCATTGGTCAAAACCCAGTTGCTATTGCACCCGGAAATGAGAGTAAATTGCATTTTTTCCTCGATATCCTCCCTGGAAAGGGATTGAAAGAGCCAGCAAAGCCAATTATTTTTTGGTGAGTGAAGGGAAATCCAAATTTTTGGAGAGATGAATTGGCGTCATGCTTGAATCTTCACCATTGACAACATCAGTAAAAAACATCACAGAGGTAAAACATTCAAGAACTGACATGTAGGGACGGGAAATAAAACAGTTCATGTCATCAGAAGCTCTAGGAAGTCCTGCTTCTTCGCCGGAATCTTCCCAAACCAACGACAAGCCAGCGGGAGCTTCTTAGGTAAATATGAAGAGGATTCAATGACGTAGCAGCTCTTCGCTGCACCAAATGGATAGAGTTATCTTTAAACCCTTGATACGCTCCCACAAGAAAATTTGCAGAAGCTATGTAAGATCCCATATCGCCCAGGGGTGAAGATCCTGTAAGCCTTATATGTATATTCCCATCTCTACCTAGCACGAGGTCTTTTGGGAGCTCACTGGCTTCGGGTTCCATCAGAACTTCGAAGTTAAGCGAGTTCGCGCGAGAGCAATCCCATGATAGGTGACCTACTGGGAAGTTCTCATGTGAGTTCCCAGAAACAAAACCGTGAGGGCATGGTAGGGGCCTAAAGTGGTCAATATCGTGTTATGGCGGAGTTGATCCCGGGATGTGGTGGGGGCCCAATCCAGGATGTGACAATTTGGTATCAGAGCCAATCCCTGGCCGGAAATGTGCCGACGAGGACATTGAGCCCCTAAGGGGGGTGGATTGTAAGATCCCACATCGCCTAGGGGTGATGATCCTGTAAGCCTTATATGTATATTCCCATCTATACCTAGCACGAGGCATTTTGGGAGCTCACTGGCTTCGGGTTCCATCGGAACTCCGAAGTTAAGCGAGTTCGCGTGAGAGTAATCTTATGATGGGTGACCTATTGGGATGTTCTCATGTGAGTTCCCAAAAACAAAACTATGAGGGCGTGGTAGGGGCCCAAAGTGGACAATATCGTGTCACGGCGGAGTAGAGCCCTTGGATGTAGTAAGGGCCCAGGCCGGGATGTGACAAGCTAGCACAGAGGAAACTTTTCAACGGGGCATTACCAGCGACTTGCTTCTCTAGGGTATGAAATTGATCTAAATTGTGGTAGAGAAGCTCGAGAAACAACGAAAATAGTGGAACCACGTGGCCACGTGCAATCACCATAGCCTAAGGAATCACTTGGCGACTGAAGGTATCCTTGCTATCACAGAAGATAAAGCGACCTAGCCATAAACACAACATGGCCTCAAACCTGCAGTTCAGCTCTTGTTTCTTTTGCCAAAAATGTTTGATCCATTTATTGAAGCAAACAACCTTGCTCGGAGAAGTATGACCTTTATTCAAAACATTAAAAGTGTCGGTGTCTACATAAGGAATAACGTAGCGGAAATGATCCACATTACCCGCAATTAGAAGATGCATAATATTAGCAACATCTTCCAGAGTGGGGGTAAATTTTCCCTAAGCACAAGTGAAGGTATGGGTATCTGTACTCCACTTCCTAAGCAAGTGGCGATGAAAGTCAAGCTCAAGGTGAACAACCTGCTTCTTGGTCATAAAGACGGCGTCCAAAACCTTGACCCTTATTAAGGTCACGCACTGGTTCGCAAAGCTGAGCTCAGTATCCACCCAATTTGCCCAGCAAATAACTTCACCACAGGAGAACTTAAAGTGGTTCGGCATGGCGAGAAGCAACCAATTCTGGATGCAACACTAGGAAATATGCCTGGGATCGATAGGAGGGACAGACTCTAAGGAAGGCTCATCTTCCTTGAAAGTCTTGCTCTAAGAACCAAAAAAAGACGACTGCTTACCTCGTCGAAGCCGGTCCTTAGTACTGAATGACTCATTAACTGCAGTTAGACATTTTGGTGATTCCGCAGCCATAATGGACCTATGGAAAACAAGCGTCAAGCCATAGATATTACAAGCAAGTGTAGCATTCAAGAACAGATGTGCAAACATACAAAGTGAAACGCGACATGGGCACCCTGGGAAAGCAAGCAGGCGCACCCTCGGAAAGCAAGCAAGCACGCCCCGGGAAATCAAAAGGGTACGTGCATAAAATTCAAAGCAATTCATGCAAAAGTCTAAGACTTCAATATGGGACTATTTTCCCCTACATGCTATCACGTAAAACACATGCACCTTTCCGTACACATGCCACGCTATCAAAGCCCTATAAGATCTAGCCAGGGAAAGTATGCTATACGCATATCCAAGCAAAAATAGACTATATGCAATCAAGCTAATCATGCCAAATAGATCGATGTAATTAATCGATCGATCTCGCTTAAGAAAGCTAAGCTCGACGACAATTGCACAGTGAACATGAAAAGCAAGAAGGAAATCACAGAAAGCAAACTCTCAAGATTTTGAAGCAGCAAGACTACCCAAGGAGTGGAGTTCGATTTCCCGAAGGAAAGACCTGCACCCCTTGTGCGTTCATGCTAAAACCCTAGAATATTTGAAACACATAATCAAAAAAGGAAAGATGCATGCCTAATTTCATCACCATGGCAAACACAAAAGAAAAAAATGAGATGAAAAAATATTCGAAAAAGGGTCAAGGGAAGAATTTCCTTACATGAACAAAACCTTGTCACAGAACTCGAAAAAAGTATGAACGGGAGGACATAACCCAACGCAGAAGGCAGAGAAGAATTTGGAGAGAAAAGCAGTTATGAAAAAATTGAAGAATGAAGGAGAATTAAAGGAGGTGAGGAAGAGCAATGACAAATTAAATATTCGTCCTAGGGAGAATAGCAATTTGTAACGGTTACCAAGTGGAGGCGGGGGAATACCCAGAGTTTCTCCATATGATTGGACATGCAAGGGAAGCAAGGGAGCACAACGACATGGATTTATCTGTTGCCACGTGGGAAGAAGATGAGTCCTATCAGGAAGCCCACGTTCAGAAGAAAAAAAAAAAAAAAACTGCTTAGGTCTAGGGTTGATTATTTAGCTCACTCAAGATATCTCATGCCAAGGCGCGGGGTCAACGAGGAATATACATGCCATGCCTTAGTGATTAAGTCGGATATTCACGCCATGCTCATGCCTATTCATCATGTCATGCTTCCTTAGTCATTATTCATGCTAAGCCCAAGTCACATATTCGGGGCTTGCCAAGTGGATTGTGGTGTGGATGATTATGGAAGGTTATCGGGCCTACATGGAATCGGGGTCATGGAAGACTTTGGGCTGCTTAAGGGCCTAAAGATCCAAGCCCATACCCTCTGTATTTCATGTAAGCAACGTTGAAAGAGAACTAGCCTAGTTTATCCCTTTCCCTAGCAAGCCAACCCCCTTAGTTAGAACTAAACTAGATTCATGCATTAAATGCATGCTAAACCTAGCGAGTCAGGCATTTAATTCTGACTTTCCCTTCCCAGCCTGCACAGACAACCAATGCGCGAAAGTCGTGAAGCGTGCTACCAGAATTAGCGCCCGCAGAAGGCAGCCCTGAGAAAGGCGCATCTTGGGAAGAAGCAAACTGCAAGTCTTAACAGTGTAGCTATCTTACACCAAAAGAGGAATAATAGGAGACCTAGGGAGAAAGAAAGGGAAGACCAAGCCACAAAGGGAGGTTCCCTTAAAGCCTAGAGAAGAACCCTTCACTTACATAAAGAGGGGAGAAGCCATTACGGAAAAAGAAGGAGGTTATAACACACGGAGAAACACAGAGAGATAAGAGAAACGCAGGAAGAGTGAACAACCCAGGAAATAAGCCCAGAGAGTTCTAGTTAGCCCAGAAGCGTACTCCAAGCCTCAAGCATCACCATCTATGCAACCTTAGAAATTCCCACAGTCTTCCATCAAACATCTCAACCATTAGAAGCCTTACTATCACCATAGGAACGCCCAGATTATCTAGTCAAGAATGCCATGCAACCATGCAAATCCCTTATCTCTCATGTTAAATTGATAATCTTCTAGCTTCCACACGACGCTTCACTTGAGCAAGTCATTATCTTGATCAATCATCCTATCTTCAAGCTGTTGATGTTACCGGGGTATTTCCTAAGACAAGCTATATCTTTCGAGATATCCCAGGACTTGGTATGGATCCGCACCAAAGGAGACAAGAGGACATTCTCAAAGCCTAAGTCCACCTCTACCTAAATGTCCCCTAACAAAAAATTTCTTCATATCTAATCTTTTTTTCTAACGAACGATATTATCTACACTAAGGAGGAGGGGGTAGGCTTAGCCTCACAATGGACTAGCAATAATGTGGTTCAAATTCGCCTTTGGTGAGAATTGACTCTAATCCTCTTAAAAATGATAAATAATTCACCTCTACCTTCAAACTTCTACTTAATTGCAAATCAACTCTCTTGAGATGTCATGAAGGAATCGAATAATAGACATGATATTCAAATAAAGATATTTAACAAGATACTATTTTCTTATGATGTCGGAAGGAATCGAATAATAGAAGTGATATTCAAGATTTTACCTTGGATACAAGTTTTTTTTTTTTTTTAATTATTCTTATACAAGCGCTATTGAGGGAGGGGGGAGACTCAAACTTGTTGTAATGATAAATTCTCATAAACAATTGAGTTACAAACAATTAACACCTTAAATACAAGTTTTTTTTTCTTTTCTAACAAGCGATATTATCTAGACTAAGAGTGAGGGGTGCCTAAGCCTCACACTAAGCTAACCATAATAATTGATTCAAATTCGCCATTGACGAGAATCAAATTTAAGACATCTCACTTACAAATAAAGAAAAATATCCTTAAATACAAGTTAAAATCAAATCATGAACATATCCTTATCTTAACCCATTACAATAACTAGTGGGCTAACATTTTAAGTTACGTTCTTATCCAACAAACGCGTCCCCGTTTTGGGACAACTTGACCTGATCATCCTTATTGAAAAGCGTTTCACATTTATTTTCCACCTCGGAAATTTCTTCTTCCCAATTCTTATTCTTTTTATATGGAACTGTCACCAACGATGATTACTTAAACTAACCCTAGTTAATGCATAAAGCTTGAATCCCGGGACTACTCAAAGCCTTTTTATATGGATCGTTGTCAAGTGATCCCTCGTATCAAATTCTAAAACTCTCTCTTTCATCCTCCCCTTGAAACGTGCAGGCTTTCTTGGTGACTGGTCTCACTCCCAGTTTCTGGTTCGAATTTCTCTTTCTTTGTTGCATCCTTTACATGCAAAAGAAAAGGTAGTATCGAATACCAATTCACAGTATTATTTGCCCAATTTTGATCAACTTTACTAAGTACCATACTCGGTACTTGGTCGATATTTGGTTGATAGTCTTAACTAGTTACTGTAACTTGGTATCCAGTGATAATCACTCTTGGAAAGGAAAAAACTTATTATCATTTGGACTGCTCAATAATTTAGCCCAATATATTTGTTATGTTTTGCAGGGAAAAAATAAACAAATATGGCTCAGAATAATAGGGCAGAAAATGGAGTGTGTAGCTATTCAAGGACTGGAAGTATGGAACGCCATGGACTGCCGAAAATCCAAACCCAGCATGAGAAGACCGCGTCGGAGGTTTGCCACGACGACAGCACAACACCGGTGAAGGCCAAGACGATCGACGAGCTTCACTCTCTTCAGAAGAAGAAGTCGCAGCCTACCACGCCCATCACCGGATCGCAGGGGGCTTTTGCCGCCACCATGTCTGAAGAGGATCGCCACAAGCAGCAGCTCCAGTCCATCAGGTACGTACGCATGTGAATTAGTCATGCAGTTCTGAGTTCCGTCGGAAACGATGCGTTTTTGTGTTTTAATAATGTTTATTTGTTACTGAATGGTGATGGAATGCAACGTGGGTGTCTGTGACAGTGCCTCATTGGCGTCGCTGACGAGGGAGACGGGACCCAAGGTGGTGAAGGGGGACCCTGCCAGGAAGTCAGATGGGCAGAAGGCGACGCATTGAGCATCATCTTTACGACGCTTCTCTCTTTGGCGTCAGTGATAGTGCCCTCAAGTTTACTCATATCCTTTACAATCTCTCTCCTGCTGGTAATTCAATTTACGATCCCTACTTATATTATAAAAAGTAATACTAAGATCTATTTAAATATATTTTATAAATCTAACAATCCTCTGTCATATCATGTGATCTATAAAATATAGTTTAAAATCATAATCTCTCAAGCATTTCCCTGATAAAGTTGGGAAGGGGATCCTCTCCGGATCCCTTCCACCAAGTCATCCTCATCAACTAATCCGGACTATTGAAATTTGATCCAACGGCTATAAACATGGGTTCACTTTAAAAGTTATAATAATTTTAGTCCTTGAATCAAATTTCAAGGATCCGGATTGTTTGATGGAGAGGACTTGGTGGAAGGGATCCGGAGAGGATCCCTTTCCATAAAGTTGATATAGTAATAATCATAGATTGGAAAGGATCATATTAGGTGATCAAATCTACTATATTTTTTTGGGCTCCAATAATACAAATTATGTGATGTATTATTTCACATATTATAATGCGGTGTATCATTCGACGTGTTAAAATAAGGGTAGATGACTATGTTGATATGTCCTATTTTTATTTTTAGTGTTATATAATATGAGAGAAATAATAACTATTTTTGGTCCAACAAGAAATCTCGTGATATCTATAAAATAACAATCGGTCATAATACTAATTGATGTTACAGGCGGAAAGCACACGTTATATGGGCGTTTATAACTTGTCAAAATAATCATGATATTAGACTCCAAGGAGATGCTGGATCATATAGTATTAGTTGATATTACCATATGATCCCTTAGTTCAAAGCCCATTAATCTAGTTGTTACGAGTATTACAGTTAACATTTGACATTTGTTCGACGCTGGCCCAAAAAGTTTCTTTTTCTTAACAATTAAATTTGACAATATATAAGACAATGTTAATCACACATATTTTTACTTATGCACATCATTGTTAATTTTTTGTATTGATCTTCTTTAATTCATTAAATCTTGTGACCGAAAATTAAGAGAGGTGTGTGAGAAGTAAAATGGATATATGGATATCTGACAATATATTGCTCTACACTGGCCTCTTTTCTTAATAATAGTATAGATATTACATAGTATATTAACATTAATTATAATAAGATTAAAAGAAAATATACGCAGTACCCTGTCCGATATGCACGTATTATCATTTTCTTAGTAGATCTATAGATGAGATATTCTACCATATTACTATGCAATACACGTTCGTAGGGTGGAAAATCTTCGTTATAGACAACTGCTTTGTAATTATTCTTTGGGGCTACATCAATATCTGCATGAGTTGATCATATATATATATATATATATAATCTTATGTTGTTATAAACGAACTTATTCTCTGTATATATATGTACGTACCTACAGAACTGTATGAGCAAGCTATAAAGTATGAGAAAGGTTCGTTTGTAACAGCATCGGGTGCGTTGGCCACATTATCTGGGGCAAAAACTGGCCGTTCTCCAAGAGACAAACGAGTCGTCAAAGATGAAGAAACTGAAAACGAGCTTTGGTGGGGAAAGTAAGTGCTTGCGTGCTTCTTCTACGTACTGCGCATGCTACGGCCGCTTAATTTATTTGCATCTAATTAACATATTTGATTAATCTTAATTACCCAATCGATTGACAATTTGTTTTGCTTAATTAATTAGGGGCTCACCCAACATTGAAATGGACGAGCATACTTTCTTAGTGAACAGATAAAGAGCTGTAGATTACTTGAATTCCTTAGACAAGGTATTATTTCTCTTTAGTAAAGGGGCTCACCCATATGTTGATCATTACTCTTCTTAATTTGTTTTTTATGATTGGTAAATCGTCATATTCATGTTCTGATTGATTCTACAGCTTGTTTGTTTACTTTCAAATTTTGGTAACACAACGTGTAAAGAGCTTGTTTGAAAATGCTTTTGTGAAAAGCATACTTTTGTTAAAAGATGAAATCACACTCAAACATGATTTCTAATGTTAAAAAAACACTAGAAAATGTTTATTTTATCTACCAACACTTTTAAGGTTCCTATCATGCACGACAAAAAATGCTTCTAATCATCTAAAAACACTTTTGACACTTACAAAAGCAGTGTAAACTAGCCCTTAATATCTTAAACACTTTTGCTTAACACACACTTTTGCTTAACACATGGGGTCCGAAAATCATGCAGCAAACATGTTAATCAGCTGGCAGTGACTGTTTGCAAATTAGATTGTGTGGATGCTTATCCTCTTGTTCTCCATTTCCTCAATCCAAGGGATGTGCAAATATTATATTTGTCGCCCATTAACAATATGCATGTATAATATCTGGTGTATATGATGATGCACTGGATGCTAAAAAATGATATCCTCTCAGTCGCACCTTCTTTGCTTTTATTTCTTTTCCATGAAATGGACTTTGTGGGAATTGGGTGTCTGGGGCCACACATTTGTGTGGAAAAGAAATTGGAGTTGTTGGTTTTGTGTGAGGTGGGTCAATAGAATGAGTTAATGGGAACCACCAAATTTAATTTGTGTGGCCCAGATTTGTGGATCCTTAGGCTCTGGACATTAAGGTCCGGAGTGGATCCAATTCTGACTTCGTTCTACATGATATTAAAACAAACAGTAGACCAAACTATTTTAGTTGGTTTTGGTCTTGACCAGTCTTTAATTGTGGACCTTGTCTTTTCCCTTATGAGTGTTGCTGCAGTGCTCCTGTCATGTAAAGATTCAATAAGGCAATCGTAGATGTTCTCATGAGTCATGATCAGTACCATCAAACTCGTTGTGCAAACATGTTAACTATACTGTTGACAATTGCTTGACTGAGTAATTTTGTCTCTTATCTACGTGATGTTATCAATCTATTTATCTTATAGCAGTAAATTAGTTGTCTGACGTGCACCCAAAAAGTTCTGTTAAAATTGGTCTGCAACAAGATGGTCTTTTGCACTAGGAAAGTTGTAACAGCTACAAACAGCTATAGAACGATAGTTCAAGAAACGAGCTGATTTTCACAGGTTTACTTGCAAGACAGAGAGAAGCAAATTAAACATATGAATCTAATTTTGATAATTTTCCTAATCTCTTCGCTTCTTCCAATTTGTACACTCTGCAATACTTAATAGTGACTGGTGTTATGGTAAATATGTATTTCAGGTTTTTGTGAATGATCAGTTTCTTAACTGGGATCCAGAACACCGAATCAAAGTTCGGATTGTATCTGCCAGAGCTTACCACTCCTTGTTTATGCATAACATGTAAGTAATTAAGCTGATATGCCTAGATTATTAAGTGCATAATGCTGAATGCAACAACATATTACACTTGCGTAGTGTTGAAACGATAACTAGCTGGATGACAGGTGCATCCGCCCAACTCCTGAAGAGCTGGAGGATTTCGGTACTCCAGACTTCACAATATACAACGCTGGGCAGTTTCCATGTAACCGTTACACTCACTACATGACATCCTCTACAATCGTAGACCTCAATCTCTCTAGGAGCGAAATGGTCATCCTTGGAACCCAGTATGCTGGGGAAATGAAGAAAGGCCTGTTCGGTGTCATGCACTATCTCATGCCTAAGCGTCAAATTCCCTCCCTCCACTCTGGATGCAATATGGGGAAAGACGGCGATGTTGCCCTTTTCTTTGGCTTATCTGGTACAGTTTTATTGCACTACCATAACAGTGTGTGCAATGATCAATTGGCGACGGATACATCAATCTTTTGTGTTTCAGTTTCTTTCATGTTTGTGTAACTGATCCTGGGATGTTTGTTGCAGGCACTGGGAAGACGACTCTGTCTACGGATCATAATCGGTATCTAATTGGAGATGATGAGCACTGCTGGAGCAACAATGGTGTGTCAAACATTGAAGGTGGTTGCTATGCCAAGTGCATTGATTTGTCAAAGGACAAGGTATAGAAACTGGAAACTTCCTATGTAAGCTTTCAATTATATTTTTGAATAGTTAATTTGTACACTGAAGACATATATATATAGCCTTTGGCTATTTACAAAGATACCCCTTAACTGCCTAACCTTATAACAGTTCTAACTAATCACAAACATTAGCACAGCTAATTACATTTAGAGATAACAAACTATTTAACAGTAACTGAAATGGGTGACTTATCATTTTCCCTAATACACCCCCTCAAGCTAGAAGGGGAATTAGAACAAATTCCAATTGGAAGCTTGGAGCACAGGAACTGAAATCGACTTTTGGATAGGGACTTGGTGTGAAGATCAGCTAATTGGTCTTCACTGCAAACATACTGGACTTTGAGAAGATTAGCTAGAACCAATTCCCGAATATAGTGGTAATCGATCTCAACATGCTTTGTACGAGCATGAAAGACAGGATTAGATGCTAGGGAGATTGCTGAGATGTTGTCACACCAAAGTGTAGGCAGTGTAGGGATGGGGAAGTGAAGATCTCTGAGGATTTTGCAAACACAAGTGAGTTCTGCAGCTGTATGAGGTAATGAGCGATATTCAGCTTCTGTAGAGGACCGTGCAACAATACTTTGTTTCTTAGCACTCCAGCTAATGAGATTGGAGCCTAAGAACACACAATAGCCACTTGTAGATCTTCTATCAAAAGTGCAGCCAGCCCAGTCAGCATCAGAGTATGCTGAAAGATGGATTGGACCCTTTGTGAACCACAAACCGTGGGAAAGAGAACCTTTAAGAAATCTGAGAACTCTTTTAGCTGCCTGAAGATGTTGTTCCCTGGGAGCATGCATGAATTGGCAGATCTGGTTGACAGCAAAAGCAAGATCTGGTCTAGTCCAAGTTAGGTATTGTAACCCTCTAACAATAGAACGATATTCAATGGGGTTGGACAAGAAAGGCCCACTGTTATCTAATTTCTTGGAACTGAGTGGTGTGCAGCACGGTTTGGCACCCTCCATGTTGGTTTTCTTAAGAAGATCAAGTAAGTACTTGGTTTGATGAACAAAAATTCCTTGTGAGGATCTGTGTACTTCTAAGCCCAAGAAGTAGTGTAAAGGACCAAGATCCTTTACTGGAAACTGAGAACTGAGTTGTGTAATAAACTGTTGACAAAGTTGAGAGTTAGGACCGGTTACTAGAATGTCATCAACATACACAAGAACAATAACCAAATGAGGACCATTAAGAACAAACAAGGAGGCATCAGATGAAGATTGTTGGAACCCAAGAGAATGAAGAGCTTGATATAGTTTATCAAACCAAGCTCGAGGAGCTTGTTTTAGTCCATATAGGGATTTCTTCAACTTGCAAACAGAATGAGGCGAATTTGGATCAACAAACCCGGGAGGTTGGTGCATGTAGACATCCTCCTTTAAGTCACCATGAAGAAAGGCATTGCTTATATCCAATTGATTAAGAAACAAATTATATTGGACAACAAGAGTTAGTAAGATCCGAATTGTAACTGGCTTGGCAACCGGACTAAAGGTCTCTTGGAAGTCAATACCTTCTTGTTGATGAAAGCTCTTTGCCACTAGATGGGCTTTATATCTGTCAATAGTGCCATCAGCCTTTTTCTTAACTCGAAACACCCATTTACATCGAACTACATTGTGGGAAGGATGAGAGGGGACAATTGACCAAGTACCAGTAGAGATCAATGCATTATACTCATCTTGCATTGCAGCTCGCCAGTGAGCATGCTTAGAAGCTTGCAGGTATGTACTGGGAACAAAATCAATGTCAACAGGAAGAGGATGCTTAGTTGCTGCATAAGCTTGAGGTGTAGATTTATAAATGCCAGCCTTGGATCTTGTGATCATGGGATGAGAATTAATAGGAATATGAGGATGATTTGACTGACTTAAGGGCAAGGGGGAGGATTTTGAAACAAAATCAGAACTGGAAGAAGCAGAGACTGAAATGGGTTGAGAAGAAGAAGGATTTGGAGAATCGGAGGCAGAAGCAAAAGCATTTGGAATGGATGGTGCACTGCTAGTGGAGAGATGAGGAATATATGTATCAAAATAAAGATTCATAGATGAAGAGCTTGCTGGTGATGATGTATTGGGACTGAAACAGGGAGGCTGCAGTAACTGAAATGGATAAGAACTTTCATCAAAGACAACATGTCTGGAGATATAAATTCTATTTGTAAGTGGATAAAGACACCTATAGCCTTTGTGTTGAAGACTATATCCGAGAAATGTGCAACTTTTGCTCTTGGCATCTAATTTGCTTTGAACATAGGGTTGGAGCCAAGGGAAGCATTGGCAACCAAACACTTTGAGTTTAGAGTAATCTGGGGGTTGCTTGAATAATAATTCCCATGGTGATGTGGAAATACCAGAGATGGGAAGCCGATTAATGAGATAGATGGCAGTGGAGAAAGCTTCAACCCAAAAGATATGAGGAACATGAGAAGCAACTAGCAGAGTACGAGCTGTCTCAACAAGATGCATGTGCTTTCTCTCAGCACAACTATTCTGTTCAGGAGTATGTGGACAGCTAAATTGGTGAAAAATGCCATGTTTACTGAGAAATGAAGCAAAAGAGGTACTGGTAAATTCACCCCCTGAATCTGAACGCAGAACTTTGATTTTATTTCCAAGTAAATTTTCTACATAAGATTTGAAGACAACAAATGTAGAAAATACATCTGACTTGGACTTCAAAGGAAAGAACCAGCTATATTTGCTAAAGTCATCAACAATAAGCAAATAGTACTTGAAACCACTGTTGGAGATAACAGATGCTGGACCCCACAGATCACAGTGCAGAAGTTGAAGATTGTGACTTGTTGTTGAAGAAGAGACTCCAAAGGGAAGCTTATAATTCTTGGCAAGTGCACAATCTGAGCAGAAGAAATCAATAGTGGACTTGCCTTGTAATGCCAGTTTATTAGTAGAAATGACCCGTCTGAAAATAGAAGAGGGTGGATGACCCAATCGTCGGTGCCAAACGTTGACAGGAGCTTTGACACTGAGCAGAGCTGAAGGAGATGAAAGTGAAGAATTGCTGGAACTTTGAAGAGGGTAGAATCCATCTCTAACGGGTCCCCGCAAAAGCATCTTCCCCGAAATACGATCCTTGACAGTGGATCCATAAGGGTCAAGAGTCAATGAACAATTATTATCCTTAAGAAACTGATAAGCAGATAAGAGATTATGTTTCATGTAAGGAACATGTAAAACATTCTGTAGCTTAAAAGAAGTATGAGGAGTATGCAAGGCTGATGAACCAATATGATGAATAGAAAGACCTTTACCATCACCAATATACACTTTATCTTCACCAGTATAAGGAGTAGGAAAAGAGATGTTTGCAACATCATTAGTAATGTGAGAAGTGGCACCCGAGTCAATCAGCCAAGACTCAGATGGTTTGGCAGATTGATTGACATACATAGCAGCTAGTTTAGCTGGAGGAATCCGACCACAGATGTCAGGATTCATGCGATCAAAACAGTCAAGAGCCTCATGACTGGTAGATCCACAGATTTGACAGGGAACTTTGAAATTGGAAGAGCCTTGAGCATGACGAGTTCCTTGGTAGTTACGATTTCCACGAATGGTGGAGTAATTACCACGGTTAGGTTGGAAACTTCGATTGCCTCTGTGAGAGAAGGAATGGCCTCTGTTATTCTTTCCACGATTGGCAGATTTTGGTTGGTGCCAAGATTGAAGTTGGTGCTGAGCAGCAAACACAGAAAGAGTGGGTAGGAGAGGGGGCTGAGAGTGCACCGAGAAGGCTTGAAAAGGTTCAGCTGCAGAGGATGAACTGATAGTTTTGCGTCGAGCCATGGACAATTCTTTAGTGAGAAGAAGACCATGGAGTTCATCAAGAGATGTAGAGGACAATCGAAGCATGATTGAGTCGATGAAGGACTCAAAATCATCAGGCAAGCCATGAAGGGTGGCTGCAATTAGGTCGCGATCAGAGACAGAGGCACCAGCAGCTTGCAAGGAGTCTGAGTTTTCCTTAATTTCTTGAAGATACTCAGATATGGAGCGAGATCCTTTCTGAACAGATTGGAGACGCGACCTCAATTGATGAATATTAGCCTCTGAAATTCCACCAAACCTCTGTTCAAGCTTCAACCAGAGTTCGCGAGACGAAGAAACCCCAACCGTGAAAGGGATGATTTCCTCAGAAAGTGTGGAATTGAACCAGATCAAAAGATTTTGATCTTTTTCGTACCATTCCTCAAAGGTAGGATTAATGCTGCGATCAGGTAGGAATGGCGATGGACATGCTTCAGTTCCATCAACAAGTCCAAGAAGCTTGTAGCGCCGGAGAATTGGGCCAAACAGTGCACGCCATGGCAGATAGTTCGATCTTTTCAGCTTGATCGGTACCATGCTGCCGATGTTGTGGATCGTAAGGGAGGTGTAGGAACTTAGAGGACTTGGATTTCCAGAGGAATTAGGGTTTTGAGTCGACGGAGAAGAAGATTCAGGCGGTGACGAAGATGATTGCGCCGCCATATCTTGCAGAGATGATGATGCAAGAAAAAATCGGAGAAGAGAGACTGAAGAATCAGAGGAGAAGAACAGAAAAGTCGATCAAAAATCGATCGATCGATCGAGTCGGTTGAGCGGAAGGATCGATGTTGTATCGATTGAGTCGGTTGAGCGGAAGGATCGATGCTGTGAAGCAGAAATGGCGTGATACCATATAGAAACTGGAAACTTCCTCTGTAAGCTTTCAATTATATTTCTGAATAGTTAATTTGTACACTGTGAAGACATATATATATAGCCTTTGGCTATTTACAAAGATACCCCTTAACTGCCTAACCTTATAACAGTTCTAACTAATCACAAACATTAGCACAGCTAATTACATTTAGAGATAACAAACTATTTAACAATAACTGAAATGGGTGACTTATCATTTTCCCTAATACAAGGAACCAGATATTTGGAATGCTATCAAATTTGGGACTGGTACTTAACATCATGATATAATTGAACATTCTACTTTAAAAATGACAGTTAGCGTGAAATGTTTATGTTCTGTGTCATGATTGGAGTGATATTTCAAATTCTTATCAAATATGGTTGCATGTGTTTGGCAGTTTTGGAGA
This sequence comes from Malus fusca, assembly GCA_035220775.1. Taxonomy (NCBI): domain Eukaryota; kingdom Viridiplantae; phylum Streptophyta; class Magnoliopsida; order Rosales; family Rosaceae; genus Malus; species Malus fusca. The sequence goes on along the minus strand of CM069073.1, from coordinate 45,767,425 downwards.
ATGTTGTGCTCGATGACCATAATCGAGAAGTTGATTACTCAGAGAAATCTGTTACTGGTAAGTCTAACTGACTAATTTCGGTTTAAGCAAACTATCATTTTGAGAACTTTGAAAAAGTTGCTGTGAGTTGTTCGTTAATTCTAATTTTAGGAGTCCATGTAGCACAAGTAGTAGCAAGTGAATAAGATGTTACAGAGAATGATATGAATCATAGTCCATATAAAGAACATTTGCTTGGTCTTTACAACTATTTATTGTGTCCTGCTGATTTTTGGTTTGACCTTGGCAAACATTGTTACAGAAAACACCCGGGCAGCATATCCGATAGAGTATATACCGAATGCTAAAATACCGTGTGTTGGTCCCCATCCGAAAAATGTCATCCTCCTGGCATGTGATGCATTTGGTGTGCTTCCACCAGTGAGCAAGCTGAGCTTGGCTCAAACTATGTATCATTTCATCAGCGGCTACACTGCTTTGGTATTCATTTAATTTTCTTTCCAGTTTGTAGAAGTTGCATGCATTGGATTTTATTGATGGAACTTCGAATGAAAAAATAGGTAGCTGGAACAGAAGATGGTATTAAGGAGCCACAAGCTACATTCTCAGCATGCTTCGGCGTTTATAATGATGCATCCGACAAGGTATGCAGCAATGTTGGCTGAAAAGATGCAGAAGCATGGGGCCACAGGGTGGCTTGTTAACACAGGCTGGTCTGCAGGAAGGTATTAAATCTATAGAAACGGAAATCAGCTGATGCATTTGTTGATGCTCGTTCGGCTTTGGAAAGAGAAATAAAACTAGACCAAGAGCTAGTCAGTGCACTTTGATTATATAACATTTAGTTCTTTTGCAGGTATGGAACAGGTAACCGTATCAAATTAGCTTACACCAGGAAGATTATCAATGCAATCCACTCAGGGGCCCTTTTGAATGCAACCTACACAAAGACTGAAGTATTCGGTCTTGAGATTCCTACTGATATTGAGGGTGTACCTTCAGAAATTCTACAAAGACACACTACTTCATCTGTGTGGTCTGTTCAAGAAGAACATTGAGGTGTTCACAAATCACAAGATCGGAAAGGATAACAAGCTCACGGAGGAAATTCTTGCAGCGGGTCCAAATTTTTTATCAGGAAGCTATGATTGATGAAAATGAAATGAAATAATGAACCCTTATATATATATATATATATATATATATATATATTGCTTGTGAACTGATTGATATCCCAAAGTTAATGTATAAATTGCTATCAATAAACTCACCACCTTGTGTAAAAAAAGTGTCATTCGGCTTTCTTTTTTTTTTGGTTGTGTTCCCGATTACTGTATGCAACTTTCTAAACCTTAAAAAGCATCAGTTTTCCCCTATACGTACGCTTTTTTCATGCTCGATATGATCAAATTAATGGCTTTACATTCCAAAGTTGACGCGGAAAAGCATTCATTCCAGTGAAGAGATTACAGCGAAACAATACAATCCTTTCAAAAGAACAATGCATCCGAATCAATCTGAGAGAGGTTTTAAACTCAAAGACAAAGCATAGCTATGTATAAATCTCGGAGGCACATTCCTAAATGGTTATATTTTTATCGTTAGGGATGCCGCCAATATCTTGGAGATCCACGATATAGACCTTAGTTGTGAAACCTTCGAATTGTTGCAAGCTTACCGCACCTCTCTACGCCACACATGAAAAATATGGTTGAGAGCTCCTATTGAAAATACTCGAAGTACCTGCGGTTTTTCATCCATCATTGAGTTCCAACTACAATTCCTAGAAACAATGCTGCATGTATCGACCAGACTAAGACATGATACATCAAAAGTCAACACCAAGCATATTGCCTTCTTTTCACATCTGCAAAGCATCAAAAGAAGTCAAGCAAATCCTGTCTCTAGACAACTTTGCCGACCTCTTCACGAAGTCTACTTTCCAGAAGCTTATTCAGGAATTTTCGGTATGCGAAACTATCCCATTTGCAATGCTTATATAGTTCTTATTTGGAAATTTTGTCAAACTCAGGAAGTATCCAAAAGTATATTCACTTGACCTTAATGTACACTTTTCCCCTTAGATTAGGAGCATTTTTCCCACTTGGTTTTTGCTACATGATGAGGTTTTAACAAGGCATCTATCTTGGGCTGGTCATACCCTTGTGTGCGTTTTACTTGCATCCCAAAGGCGTTTAGCTATGACTTAATGCAACTTCTCACTTTTTTCTTTAGACTATGGGTTTATCCTACCTTGGGTTCTACCAACCCCATGATTTGTGAGTTTTACTACTTATGCATTCTTCAGTTTAAAAACACAATTTCAAAAGTTCGAACCTTTGTGCTAAACTTATAACTCTCGATTCTTCTGAGATTCAGCCGGTGGAAGGAGGGCCAGAGGGCTCTCTTTGGCCCTATAGCCCTTCAAGAAATTAATATTTTAATGAATAGTATCAGGCCATTTTTCTTACCGTCTCCAACAGAGGGGTCATAGGGCCATAGGCCAAATATAGTCCTGTGACAAAAAACCATCTTCAACCGAATGAGCCAAAGGGTCATAGGGCCTTTAACATAATTTATTATTTTAATTGAATTAATATGGTTACTTAAATTAAATTACCTCAATAATTTTACGTTATGGATTGTCAATAATTTTTCGAGACGGAATCTCAATAATTTTACGTCTCGGATTTCGAGTGTCATGTGTCGATATGTGAGTAATTTTGCAGATTTCTTGTCGCTAAGGAATCTCAATAATTTTACGTCTCGGATTTCGAGTGTCATGTGTCGATATGTGAGTAATTTTGCAGATTTCTTGTCGCTAAGGAATCTCAATAATTTTACGTCTCGGATTTCGAGTGCCACGTGTAAATGTTTTTAAAAATGTTGTTTAAGTTTCTTGTTGTTTAATGTTACTTAACGTTGTTTAATATTGTTTAATGTTGTTTCATGTTATTTAATGTTATTTAATATTGTTTAATGACTTAGGAAGTTATAGGAAAAAATTGTAAAAAAAAAAATTCAAATATAACGAATAGTTGACGTCAGCAAGTAGCTGTTGGATTCAAACTGCTGGACCGGGGCTGGCTGGCTGGCTGGCTGGGTTAGGCCAGCTGGTTGGCCCTTTTCTCCTTTTTTGGCCCTATGGGGCCCACGAGCCCTTTGACCTAGCCCTCGGTTGGAGACAGTTTTCGTGTCATTTTGGGCTATTTTCGGCCCTATGGCCCTCTGGCTGGATCAGTTGGAGATGGCCTAACAAGGTTGTGATAGAAACTTTGTGCTAAACTTATAACTCTTCTAATTTGTAGTTTTGGCAATATTATCTTTCACTCACCAGATGTTTTTAAGAGCTTATTTAAAGTACTGGCTTGAAATGTTACATCACCTCTTTCCGAATAAACCTCCATCGATAGTAATGTGAATTCGTAGTGGTTTTGTGTGCAAGCATTTGATGATTTATTCAAAATGAAAAGTAATTTGAAATTGAATGGAAGAGAAAGTGAAATCAGAGGTATTCTACACGATAATATGTAGTAAGTGCTTTGTTTTTTTTTTTTTTTTTCTCTGAAATGACCAGGTTAAGAGGGGAATGCAAGCAAATTAGTTTTACGATGATGTTGAACTTAAAGTGTGCTTCAAAAGTTAACATCTTAAAACATTCAGAGGTCCAAAGGTTAGCAAAAACGTCAAAAATCTCAAGTTTATATGGTTCCTTGCGTGTTGGTAATCGCAGACAAATGAGGTTAATCCTTGAAAGTTACTGTGTTACCAGTGAATTAAAGCTATGCATAAATGACTTTCCAGTTGCAACATTGTCTTTTCATGCCTTATGGGTTCTCGGGTAAGTAGATCAAAGCATAAAGGTTATCGCTAGTTATGGTTTACTGAAGCTGTCTTACTACTCTAAGGACTATTTTTGTCTTTCGAAATGAAAAATGACTCCCGAGTACTCTGTGAGTCTGTTGTCTGCAAAGTTTCATCCTGCTTTCTCATTTATGTAGAGTTATGCACTAAGCAGATGGATGGTATACATGATAGAACTCAGTTGTTATTGATTTTGTATCATCTTTATATTTACGAGACATAACTAATGCACCTGACGTGTTCAAATTTTGTAGTCTTGGCCTCCTCTCTAGTTTTAGCGGTTCATTTTCCTTTAGAAGCAGCCTATAAACGTACAATTAGTCATAGAACTGAAAACCTCATGCATATCATTCATGATGACACAAACACTTACAGACAGTGAAGCTTGCGGTGAAAATCACCATGCTGCTTATTAGTTTTATTACATAAACTAAATGTAAGGTTTGATCAGTTTTCTGATCACTCAAGTACGTATCACTCACTTGACTTTAGATGGTGCTGAGAAAAGAAATAGGATTGGGAGGGATTGGGATGTCTACAGTTCCTTCAAGCATGAGTAAAACCTTCTTCATAGAAGGACGCAACGACGGTTCATCCTGGATGCACCAAAGTCCAACTTTAATCATCCTTTCAAATTGCCTTGTGTTTACCTCTTCTTCACCCACTAGTTTTCCAAGCTCACCCGTCTCAAAACAATGGTAGGCTAGTTCATCCAAAATAGCCTCCTCGTCGGGAAGACTCCAATCCACATTCCTTCGACAACATATGATCTCCAACAACACAACTCCGAAGCTGTAAACATCAGCTTTAACTGTTATTGGCATTTTCCTATGCCACTCTGGTGCAACATATCCCCTGGTTCCTCTGAATCCAGTTGTGGTTCTAGTTTGGTCTGCCTTAAGCAGCTTTGCCAATCCAAAGTCGGATATTTTCGGGCACATGTACTCATCCATCAGAATGTTTTGGGGCTTTATGTCACAATGAATAATCTGTCTATCACACTCTTCATGGAGGTAAAGAAATCCTCGTGCTATGTTGCGAGCAATTCCCATTCTTTCTTCCCAACAAGGCTGTCTGTCAGGAGCGAAGAGTACATCTGCAAGTGAGCCATTGCTCATGTACTCGTATACCAAAAGCCTTTTTGGTCCATCAAGACAGTATCCAAGCAGACGGACTAAATTCTTGTGATGGGTTTTCCCAATGACTTTCAGTTCAGTCTGAAATTCTTTTTCGCCTTCAGCTGCAACTTTCTCTAGTCGCTTGACAGCAACTCGCTTTTGGCTGGCCAAGATCACTCCTTTATAAACTGTTCCCGACGCGCCTCTACCAACCTCTTCTGTAAAATTGTTGGTAATCTTCTCTAACTCTTCATAAGTATATGGTCGCAGAGCGATGTCCTCATTCAATTCAGAGTCAAGAATGGTAATATTCACTCTTCCATATGACCACGCATTATGTTTGCAAAACGTAACTACAGAAATCGCCACCAAAATAGATCCGAAAGCAGTAAGTGAGAGACCAATAATCAGGATGTCAGTTCTACCTTTTCTTTTGCTTCTTTTTTCTGTGTCTGGAGTAGTTGTAGATATAGCTACCTTGATGAGCTCTAAGTTTGGAGTACCAACCTCTCTTCTTCCATATCTCAAAGGAAGCCTCTGCTTTCTGCAGCTTGTACCATTGAAAATCGCGGCTTCACAATTACAGTCCTCCAAACAGGCTCGTTTGCAAGCTTCTTTGTCTGATAATGGCAAATCCACATACGAACTGTCTTCCCATATTGTGCTTTGCAGTTCTTCCATGGTGTACGGGAAAGTTTCGTTTTTGTATTCGCAAACATCTGCAACTATCCTCCTACAGCTTGAAGTGTTATTTCCCAGGTTGGCAAATACGAATCCAGGAAGACATTTACACTTCGCGTCAAGATCCATTGAGACACAATAACTATTTAATCCGCATACGCCTTTAGGGTCACACTTATCATTGGAAGATTCCCATACAATTGACTTACTACCGTTGTGATTCAAATCATGCGAATACAATCTATATATTCCATCTGCATCAATTCTCATGAGATAAATTGTTGCTTGATCAGCAGGAAGACCTCCATCTGTTATATTCTTGATATTCGAACGGGTATCATTTAGCAAGTAGAGATGGCCATCAGCACCAAAATTAAGTGTCACGTTCTTTCCTCCGCCATACGTTCCAGTAGAGTAGTAGGCATATGGAGGTGTGTCTGGAGTATTTACAGGGTATTGGACAAGGTTTCCATCGCCTTGCATTTTGAGACGGAAAATGCCAGTTGAGTGATCAGATTCTGATTTAGCAGAGAACAGCTCGTCCCCAGGAGACAGGCTCTGACCCGGCAAAAGGGTGTCAGTCGGGTGCGCAAAACTTTGCCATACTATGTCTTGACGAGCATTGTATATCACAAAATTGCCGGAATCAAGCATGGAAGCCGAAGAACCTGAGGTATACTGTATCCCGAAACTTTGGCCTGGTGTTGATGTCAAGGAAAACCCATCACTTGTGAAGTCCAAAGTAACATTGCTGGAGAGCGGAGGGTCGTCTCGGTTTGCAGTCCACACTACAGTTGTTTGGGGGATTCCAGCAAGAAATATCCCCACAGCATAGCCATTTCCTTGCTTGTAAAATCCAAAGGCGTATACACCAGAACGTGACAACCACGAGGAGTTGGTAGTCGGCGTTAAGGAAGATCCGTGGCTGATATTTGACTGCATTTGTTGTGCTTGAGCAACAACAAATGCCATGGCAAGAACAAAGCAAACCATAAAAGGCATTGAATAAGATCTGATCAACGTGAGTTGAGAAAATTGTGGTTGCAGTATGAAGTTTCCCATTTTTGAGTTGCTTCAATATTAGAAAGATCAATGCTTGAAATGATTGATCTGTACAAGTCAGTTTTTCCTAATGGAATTATACCTGCCAAGTCAAGTCGTTTCGTTTGGAGTACTCCCAGACTTTTCCAGGCTCCCGTCTTTGAAGGGATGTCCAACTGGGGCCCCTAATGGAGGAGAGTAAATTGCACGGAATAAGTTCACTGTCATGTGACATTTCAATTCAATATTAATATCATATTATGTGGAGAAAAACATACATACAACATGACATTATTGTATTGAGATGCATGGCAATGAACAATGTCTCATACAAGTCGTTCTCCTAAAGGAGCCCACCACGTTGTGAACTTCAAATACGTGTGTTTTTTCAATCATACGACTATTCTTATACTCAAGATTCATTTGTCTTCACTCTAGAGAAAATTTACTGATACATTGTTAAGCATCTTCGACATGTTGATAGTTAACAAATCTTCAGAAGGTCTAATCGAATAAACAGCCGTCATGGTGATAGTGTGGAGAAAAACATACATACTCGCACACACCATCAGGAAATGGCAAGCTAAAATCAAGAAACTATGTAACTATGTAAAAAAAAAAAAAAAAATTAGTCAAAAAAGTTAACATGAGGCAAGTGGTCAATAATTAACATAGTTGAGGTACTAAATTTTCGTTGGAAAAAACCTTTTTAAAAGGTCAAAAGTTTGATTTTTGGTTGACAAAATGGGATTTGGATCCCCTCTTGAGCAAAGGAGACAGAACCTCCTGACCCAAATACACGGGCTGTTGGATTTTGATCAAACGAATACAATTATTATAACGTTTAGAAGAGTCCCCTGTTTGTAGCCGTTAAATCAAAATCCAACGGCCCATGTGTTTGGGTTAGGAGGATCCATCTCCCTTGCTCAAGAGAGGATCCAAATCCGACAATATGTAGGCTTTTAGCATCTATGCATGGAAGTTAGTAGTATAATGGTATTCTTTACACTTACTAGTGAGAAGTTTTAAGTTTAATTTATGTTAATGACAAGTTCAATTCCAAATTATTATTACTAATACCGCAATATTCAGTATGAAGTTTCCCATTTTGAGTTGCTTTAATATTAGAAAGATCAATGCTTCAAATGATTTATCTGTAGAAGTCAGTTTTTTCCTATGGAATTATATCCGCCAAGTCAAGTCGTTTCCTATGGAATTATATCCGCCAAGTCAAGTCGTTTCGTCTTTGAAGGGATGTCCAACTGGGGCCCCTAATGGAGGAGAGTAAATTGCACGGAATAAATTCACTGTCATGTGACATTTCAATTCAATATTAATATCATATTATGTGGGGAAAAACATATATACAACATGACATTATTGTATTGAGATGCATGGCAATGAACAATATCTCATACAAGTCGTTCTCCTAAAGGAGCCCACCACGTTGTGAACTTCAAATACGTGTGTTTTTTCAATCATACGACTATTCTTATACTCGAGATTCATTCGTCTTCACTCTAGAGAAAATTTACTGATACATTGTTAAGCATCTTCGACATGTTGATAGTTAACAAATCTTCAGAAGGCCTAATCGAATAAACAGCCGTCATGGTGATAGTGTAGTCAGAAGATAGCACATGTAGTAAAAAAATTTGATTTAAACTATTGTGATAAAGTTCGTTTGGAAATAAACCTAAACTCAAAATTTCTGTTATTTCCCCGTTAGTCAGTGACTCAAAATGAAAAATGAAAAATTAGAAGTAATACCGTAAAAAATGTGAGCAACAATCAAGTTGATTCTAAGCTACGGTGTGCTTCTTCATGTGAATTACAAAGGCGTAATTAGCGCAAATAATTGCTCCATTCAGGCACATACTCGCGGACCCATCTGGAACAAGCGAGAATCAAGTTGAGGGACTAAGTTTTCGTTGGGCAAAAACCTTTTAAAAAGGTCTAAAGTTTGATTTTTGGTTGACAAAATTAGGCTTTAGCATCTATGCATGGAAGTTAGTAGTACAGCGGTATTCTCTACACTTATTAATGAAAGGTTTTAGTTTTAATTTATGTTAATGACAAATTTAATACCAAATTATTATTACTAATATCACAATATGTGGTTTAGCCTAATCAAACGAAAACAATAGACATAATTAAACAAGAGTGCAAGTGAAGAAATTGTTTCAAGTGTCTAATAATTAGTGGGTACTTCACGTGTCATAAAATAAGTGAAGTGACACTAAAAAAATATATTATTTTCTCTACTTATATTATTTTCCAAAAGAGATGTCAAAAATCATACGTGGACTGTTTTGACAAAAAAAAGGTGGTTTTTTTTTGTTCCAAAGGAAATGCCAAAATTCTACATAAATTGTCATTCTCCACTTTGCTTCCAATTTTGAAGCCAACAACACAACTTTTTTTGTTTTATTCTTGAGATTCCTCATCATTCATCTGAGCCTCGAGCACACGATCTATCAAAATTGGTCAAACTCGAAAACTTGCAAGTAATGCTACTTCCCGATCTTCCACTCCCAAATCAACGCCAATAGATCTTAATTATGTGAGAAGAGGGACATGACAAGCATGAAAAGCATTAATTTGGCCGTATGATTTTCTACTAAGTGCGTCTGCCACCGTGTTCACACGACCAGGGTGATACTCAATTGTGCAATCATAATCACTGAGCAGTTCTATCCACCTCCGCTGCCGAAGGTTAAGAACCTTTTGGGTGAAAAGGTACCAAAGGCTTTTATGATTTGTGAAAATCTTGCACTTTTCCCCATAAAAATAATGCCTCCAAATCTTCAAAGCAAAAACAATGGCCGCCAACTCAAGATCATGAGTAGGATAATTCATCTCGTGGGGCTTCAATTGTCGTGAAGCATAAGCAATCACCCTGCCATGCTGCATTAACACACAACCCAATCCATTCAAGGAAGCATCACTATAAATCTCAAAATTACCACTTTCGTCTGGAAGCACCAAAACTGGGGCGTGAGTGAGACAATACTTTAGCTACTGGAAACTCCTCTCACAATCATCATCCCACTCGAATTTAACTTCCTTCCTAGTTAACCTTGTCACTAGCAAAGCTATGGTCAAAAAATCTTTAACAAACCGTCAGTAATAACCTGCTAAACCGAGAAAACTCCGTACCCCGGTGACAGTTCGTGGCTGCTCCCAATTTTCAACCGCAGCTACTTTAGACACAAAAGATTTAGAATCACACATATTTGCATAGGTTTATATTTTAGAAATATAAGGTTTTCAATTATTTTAAAGAATGAAGCGATCGAACTACTCTCACATGTTGTGCATGAATGAAAAATTAACAGCAAGGGCAAATCGGCCAAAAAAATTAGTTTAAGTTCTTAATTTTCTAATTAAAAAGTTCAGGAGAAAATCGAAAATTAGGTGATAGTTCAGGGGACAAATCGGCAATTTAGTCTATTTTGGTTTTTTAGCTTAATGGACCGCCTTGGAGCGCCAACGGTTAAAATTTCGGAAACCCATTTGACGCGCGCGCTCTCTCTAGAAACCCTTACCCATTTCACAAGCCCACGACTCGTAACGGTCAAAAAAATTGTGATCGCTGCTTGCAATTCGGATCGCTCTTTGTCTCTCATTTGAAATCTGATCGTTATTTGCAATTCGGATCTCTATCTCTCTCTCTCTCTCTCTCCAATTGCTCGAAGAATACCCATTTTTCTTCCAAGTAATTTTTGTATCACTTTGTTTAATGTGCAATCTTAACCGCTATATGATGTGCAGGAAAAGGAAGGATCATTCCCAGTGGCGATTTCTAGGGATTCTGAGTTTGGTGATTTGATTTCTAGGGTTTGCGGTGGCCTGTCGGTAAATTTGCAATCTTTCATATTACATCCAATTTTCTTTGTTTGTTTGTTTGGGTTCCTTGAGTTGGATCGTACTAACTCTCGTTTGCAGGCTTCGGTTTTCTACTCTCTCTGAATCGCTAATTAATTTCAATTTGCAGTAAGTTTCATCTTTGCTTTGCTATTTAGGATTTTAATTGTTACACACACTGATTAATCAGCAACAAAATTGACCCACTTTAAGTCTTTAAGTGTGATCATGAAGCAGGGTTCCGGTACTTACAGTTACAGTTCAGTTGTCCTTACTCTCTGTTCTCCCAATGCCCCTTCTCTAAAGCCTATTCGCATCACCGTCCCAAAACACAAACTCCCGGCCGCGGTCAAAAGAGGAAACATGAAGCAGCCCCACAATAGCAAGGATGTCAAAAGAAGCGCAGGTCGAAGAAGGTGGTTGCTGAAAAGCAGGAGGAGGAGCGACTTGGCCGGTAATAATCATCTTTGGTTTAATTTGGATGATGGAATGTTGGGGGATAATTTCTTTGATGAACTACCGGGGGATAACTTCTCCGATGGATTGCCGGAGCACTGAGGAGGACCATCGTTTGATGATGAATGTTTTTGTTTATTGGTGATTTTGTTAGTGCACTCTTTTACGCAGATTCTTTGGGTTTCTTGTTTCGGAAACCAGTTTCATAATCAATATATCTAGTTGATTGAGAATTGTAAAATTGTTGTACTTCTCTTCAAAGGAATGAAATGAAATGAAATAAACATTTTATCGTCTCAAGTTGTGATGCTCTTTCTGATTTTCAGTTCGATTCATTCAATTTTCTCCGTTTGTGTTGTCACGCGACAATCTCAAATCCTATTCTTTCTACAATTTCCCTGAATAAGGATTGATGAAAAACATGAAATACTTATAATGATTTAGTTATTTGCATCCTATAAATGTACAATTAGTAACGCAGCAGGCTACATAGAACTGAAAACCATACGCATATCATTCACGATGACACAGACACTTGCAGACAGTGAAGCTTGCGGTGAAACTCACCACGTTGCTCATTAGTTTTATTACATAAACTAAATGTAAGGTTTGATCAACTCACTTGACTTTAGATGGTGCTGAGAATAGAGTTAGGACTGGGAGGGATTGGGATTTCTACAGTTCCTTCAAGCATGAGTAAAACCTTCTTCATAGAAGGACGCAACGACGGTTCATCCTGGATGCACCAAAGTGCCACTTTAATCATCCGTTCAAATTGCCTTGTGTCGACCTCTTGTTCACCCACTAGTTTTCCATGCTCACCACTCTCAAAACAAGGGTAGGCTAATTCATCCAAAATAGCCTCCTCCTCTGGAAGACTCCAATCCACATTCCTTCGACAACATATGACCTCCAACAAAACAACTCCGAAGCTGTAAACATCAGCTTTAACTGTTATTGGCATTTTCCTATGCCACTCTGGTGCAACATATCCCTTGGTTCCTCTGATGCCAGTTGTGGTTCTTGTTTGGTCTGCCTTAAGCAGCTTTGCCAATCCAAAGTCGGCTATTTTCGGGCACATATACTCATCCATCAGAATGTTTTGGGGCTTTATATCACAATGAATAATCTGTGTATCACACTCTTCATGGAGGTAAAGAAATCCTCGTGCTATGTTGCGAGCAATTCTCATTCTTTCTTCCCAACAAGGCTGTCTGTCAGGTGCGAAGAGTACATCTGCAAGTGAGCCATTGCTCATGTACTCGTATACCAAAAGCCTTTTTGGTCCATCAAGACAGTATCCAAGCAGACGGACTAAATACTTGTGATGGGTTTTCCCAATGACTTTCAGCTCAGTCTGAAATTCTTTTTCGCCTTCAGCTGCAACTTTCTCTAGTTGTTTGACAGCAACTGCCTTTTGGCTAGCCAAAATCACTCCTTTATAAACTGTTCCTGACGATCCTCTACCAATCTCTTCTCTAAAATTGTTGGTAATCTTCTCTAACTCTTCATAAGTATATGGTCGCAGAACGATGTCCTCATTCCATTCAGAGTCGCGAATGGGAGTACTCACTTTTTTATAAGCCCACACATTATGTTTGCAAAGCACAACTACAGAAATCGCAAACAAAATAGATCCGAAAGCAGCAAGTGAGATACTAATAATCAGGATGTCGGTTCTTCCTTTTCTTTTGCTTCTTTTCTCAGAAATTCTATTTGTGTCTGGAGTAGTTGTAGATGTAGCTACCTTGATGAGAGCTACGTTTGAAGTGCGAACCTGTCTTCTTCCATTCCTCAAAGGAAGCCTCTGCTTTCTGCAGCTTGTATCATCGAAAAGCGCGGCTTCACAATTACAATCCTCCAAACAGGCTCGTTTGCAAGCTTCTTTGTCGGATAATGTCAAAACCACATACGAAATGTCTTCCCATGTTGTGCTTTCCAGTTCCTCCATGGTGTATGTGAAAGTTTTGTTTTTTTGTTCGCATGCATCTGCAACTAAATTCCTCGAACAGCCTGAAGTCTTATTTCTCTGGTCGGCAGATACAAATCCGGGAAGACATCTACACTCAGCTTCAAGATCTAGTAAGACACAATAACTATTTAATCCGCATACACCTTTAGGGTCACACTTGTCGTTGGAAGATTCCCATACCACTTTGCTCCCGTTGTGATTCAAATCATGCGAATACAATCGAAATATTCCATCTGCATCAATTCTCATAAGATAAATTGTTGCTTGATCAGCAGGAAGACCTCCATCTGTAATATTCCTGATATTCGAACGGGTATCATTTAGCAAGTAGAGATGGCCATCAGCAGCAAAATTAAGTGTCACGTTCTTTCCACTGCCATACGTTCCAGATGAATAGTAGGAATATGGAGCTGTGTCTGGAGTATTTACAGGGTATTGGACAAGGTTTCCATCGGCTTGCATTTTGAGACGGAAAATGCCAGTTGAGTGATCAGATTCTGATTTAGCAGAGAACAGCTCATCCTTAGGAAACAGGCTCTGACCCGGCAGAAGGGTGTCAGTCGGGTGCTCAAAACTTTGCCATACTATGTCTTGACGAGCATTGTATATCACAAAACTGCCCGAATCAAGCATGGAAGCCGAAGAACCAGAGGTATACTCTATCATGAAACTTTGCCCTTGTGTTGATGTCAAGGAAAGCCCATCACTTGTGAAGTCCAAAGTAACATTGCTGGAGAGTGGAGGGTCGTCTCGCTTCGCAGTCCACACTATAGTTGTTTGGGGGATTCCAGCAAGAAATATCCCCACAGCATAGCCATTTCCTTGCCTGTAAAATCCAAAGGCGTATACACCAGAACGTGACAACCACGAGGAGTTGGTAGTTGGCGTTAAGGAAGATCCGCGGCTGATATTCGACTGCATTTGTTGTGCTTGAGCAACAACAAATGCCATGGCAAGAACAAAGCCTACCGTAAAAGGCATTGAGTAGGATCTGATCAACATGACTTGAGAAAGTTGTGGTTGCAGTATATGAAGTTTTCCGCTTGTTAGTTGCTTTATAATACAGGTGACCCGCCAAGTCAAGTCGTTTCGTTTGTATGAAGTTTCCAAGGAAATTGCACGCCGCGTGACATTCCCATCCAACAATATCATATACAAGTCCAGTCTACGATAGACTTTTCCAGGCCCCCTAAGGGAGGAGACTATTCTTCTTTTTCTTCTTCTCTGAATTGACGGGACTATAATTATCAAACCGAGTTTGGAAAAGAAAAGCTTGCTTTTGATAGGAGAAATTGCACATTTATTCAAATTCTAAGACTATTTAATTGGGAATTTGGGAGATTTCCATGGATTTATAAATTTATAGATTTTTATGGAGTAAATTACAAGTCAAGTCGTTTCGTTTGTTTCCCTTTTCTTTGTGATTTTGTTTTCGATGTATTATGTATGAGCCCCAATTAACTTTTATGTATTATGGTATCGCTACTTTCAGCTACCATGTGCGATCCCTGGCATATCTCGGGATCGGGGCAGGACAATTCCCTTCCAAGCTTAGACAGGAAAATGAGAGAGAAAATAGAGGAGACCGTGGCCAAAGACGGAGTCTATGGAACCTAGTGCTGGAAGAAGACCATCTGACCCGTGTGTTCAACACGAACGTAATAGAAATACAATTCTAAGTCGGAGAAAGAGATAGCAAAGACTATTCTTCTTCTTCTTCTTGTCGGAGAAAGAGATAGCAAAGACTATTGAATTGACAGCACTAATTATGTATCAAGATTAGTAAACGAATACAAGTATTTATGTCTTTAAGAACTTTTGATAACTACTTCGTTTCCAGTTTTTATTTTCTACTTTTCTGAAAATTTGAAAAACTTAATACTTGTTTGTTAAAAAACTTCAAGTTTTCAAAAAAAAAAAACTAAAAAAAAAAAAAAAAACAAGAAGAAGAAAACTTAAAATTCCAATCGACACAAACAGCTTTGTCCAAAACTGTCAAAGACGCGTTGTATGGTCATGTGCTCTCCTCCACTATAAAAACCTTGTCCCTTGTTTCAGAGCAAGACCCAATCGAAACCTGCCTTCTTTGTACCCTTCAAAACCTGTCATTTGGGGAGAATGGCAATGTGAAGTTTCCCAGTGCAAAAACTAACAGTTTAGCATATACAATGAGGAATCGGAAGGTCAGAAGAAAATTGATAAAGTTGATGCGTCCAGCTTAAATAAATGGGGAACTTTAACGAAAAGCTTCCAGTACTGTTCACTTTAACGAAAAACCACATTTTTACTCTAAAAAGTCAATCCTGGTACTATTCACTTACAACACATTTTTGTCCTTTTCGTTAAAACTCAAAATTTTCAAGCCCTTTTCATTAGTTTTCTTTAAATATTAACGGTTGAGTAGAACAACATACAGGCTTGCGACTTCCTAGATCCACACATACAATTTACTACTTTAAAAAGATCACAACCGATAGACCAGCACAAAGCATAAGATTGACAATGATACCTTCTTTATTGCTTGTCAAGCACGACTCCACCTTCATTGCCAGGAAAAGGTATTCTGGAACTTCTCATTTTGCCGTTAAGCATAAGAATCTACTCAAGGGTTGCAATAAATGTGTGATTAATGCAGGTTGAAGCATGATTTCAAATATACTCAGTAAAACACTATCACCCACTTAAATGGTAAAGGCTAAAAGAGACATCCATTACCAAAGAAACAACAGCTCTAGTAATATACATATAAGAACAATGAACTGATACCGTTTACTTGTCTGAACAAAGAGCAACAAGGTTGCAATTTACTTGCTGATCACGGCTGGTAGGCTAATCAAGAAACAAGATTCAAATGTTTCAATCAGTAATTTTCTAAGTCGGAATTTAGGACTAAACGTTGAGTGATGATTACAGAGAGATGAACACAAGACTAGATGAAAGAGAGTAAAGAAGATATAGGATGATACAACTCATACCAAGTCACTAATGGATTTCAATATTTATCCATTAATCCAATATTAGACCAAGTTTTTCAAAGCCAACCATATGTTTGGACCAAGAATAATTCCAAAAGACGGACAAACTCACCCTGGCTGAGATATCAAACCCGAACTGCATAAACCTCTGGAATAGCTGAGCAAACAGCTATTGAGAAAATATGAGCTCACTGACCCCTAATTTGACTAAAACCCAAAACATAAGTCCAAGAATTTACAGCATTTTTAAGAAAAATCTGGCCAAAATATGTATCAACACTTCTATTTCTCTTGTAAAATAATTAAATGCTAGGCATTATGTGCAGATATGAGAAGTCGTATTACTTGCTTCCTCACGAGAAAAACTTGCATAGTGGTGTGCAACCAAAGACTTTCTCTCCTTCCTCACACATTGTAGAAGGTCATTCGACACATTGTGTGATTTGATCTACTCAAAAAAATTGCATCTGTCCAGTTTGGTATATAAGATGCTGTGTCTACTTCCTAAACATTGAAGATCAGAGATCTGTGTTCACATTCGAAAATATGAAAAACATGTATTCCTATACCACCTTAGGTGGCATCTAATGTGGACAGCCACATCATTTGAAAAATTTGCAAAACCCAAGGAAATGAAGGAGAAAGACTCCTTGTATACCACAATCATCATTTAATTAACTAGTTTTTATTAATTATTAGTTTATTAAATAATGAACTGAATTTAAAAATCTGATTAATTCAAATGATGTGGCTGTCCATATCAAATGCCACCTAAGGTGATATGAAAATGTGGTACAAAAACATGGTATGAATAGCATTACTCATTCCTACTGCATAAATGAAGTGTCAAGATATGATCTGCGCCAAAAACAATATATGCCATAGCGCATCATTAAACGACAGTAGACTACTACTGTGAGGCAGGCGCAACTTGACCAGAACTAAAAGCCAACTAGTCATTAAGTCCAAATCACACCCATCAAATTACTTCATTAATAAATCCACATACATGACAAAAGAGCAGATAAACCAGATTATGAAACAAGAAATGCAAATGCAAATTAGTGACCCAGTTATACTAATTTTATTCCGTGAACCATGTGGATTAGGCTTTTTTTATTACACAAACTTTCTTAGAGTATATCCTCCACTTGGCTTAATCACTTGATTACATTGCATTTATTGGTCATCAAGACATCTAAGATTAATAACCGCCGTACTTACCATGACTAAGCGTTCTCCTTTGTTTTATTTAGAGATGACTAGATCATTAAGTCATTGTTTAGAGGTGAACACAATATGTACAAAGCATGTAAATGTTGGTTTATGGAGTTCAGAAGATGAGTTTGGTTTAACGTTTATATTGACATATTTGGCAACAACCTAGGTTTTCATTCGAAGAGCTGTTGAAATGGAACCTATAAGCGTCAAATGGAAAATAGCTTTTCAATTTAAGAGTGCCTCTATTTCTAGACACCAATTAACTGTTCAATCACAAATCTATACATCTATAAACTGGCAGAAAAAGGGTGTCCAAGTACCTAAAAATATTTTGTTACTTGTTATTACCCATCGGGGTTTGGCTTGACCAGTAGATTGTAGCCCAATCAGCTACTGAATGCCAAAGTTCGTAAATGAGTCTGGTCCAGTTTAACCTGCTTATATTTAGGGTCAAACTCGGCCCACATTTTAGTTCAAGCCTATCCTGTAGGTTGGCCAATTTACTGCTTTAGCCTGTCTCCGAGACATGGTGAGCAATGCAAGCAAAAGAAAAATTGCACCCCAGACCTGTTATTGCCTCTAACTTCCTTGCATGGTGACCATACTCTAAGAAGCTCACCGCGGACGGTCACCTCTGGTCCTCCGCATAGCTAGTTAGCAGGCGGATTGACCCTCTCTACAAAATTACAAATTGCTGTCAGCATTGTGCACTTCAAGTAATTTTCGATGATTTAATTTCTTCTAAGCCAACAACTGCGAATGACAAAAAGTAGTTCCTCCACATAAATTAAGAGATAATACCTCAGTCGTGATAGGCTCCCTGCCCAAGCTCCAGAATGTTTGGTACATATCCAGATGATCTTAGCAGTTTCGTCAACCCCATCAAGGCACCATATATTTCCTCAGTCTCAGGATGTCTCTTATCCAAGGAATAAAACTCAACCACACCATCATTCACCTCTATAAGGCTAACACCAGGGAATTTTTTATGTCCTGTATCCCTCATTGAAACTTTTAGTCTTGCAACATCTTTCCACCTCCCAAGATCACCATATATGTTTGAAAGCATGACATAATTTGCAGGGTTTTTTGGTTCGAGTTCGATTAGCCTTTCAAGTGCCAACTCTGCCAAGTCAATTTTCTTGTAAATCCGACATGCACCAAGTAAGGCAGCCCAAATAACAGCATCTGCTTCCATTGGCATCTTCCTCACAAAGTTCATAGCCTGGTCCAAAAGACCAGAGCGTCCAAGCAGATCAACCATACAGCCATAATGCTCAATCTGAGGCACAATGGAATAGTCATCAACCATTGACTGGAAATACAAAAGGCCATCTTCGACTAATCCAAGATGCGTACAAGAGCACAAAATGCCTACGAAGGTGATGGCATCTGGCTTTCCTCCACAATTCATCATCTGGCTAAACAAATTTAAGGCATCAGCTCCACGACCGTGCATTGCCAAGCCACAAATGATTGTGTTCCAACTGATTAAATCTTTCTTATCCATGCTCATGAACACATCTAGTGCATTATCAATAATCCCACATTTTGCATACATGTCAATTAAAGCATTCCCAACATAGACATTTCTTTTGTACCCAATGCTCTCTGCGTATACATGTAGCCACTTACCCAAATCAAGAGCTCCTAGTCTTGCACAGGCTGACAAAACAGTCACTAAGGTGGCATCATTAGGAAGCAAATCACTCTCACTTAGCATCCGCTTGAAAGATCCCAGAGTTTCAAAGAACCGTCCATTACGCGCATACCCTCCAATCAACCCATTCCAAGAGAAAACATTCCTCTCAGGCATCTCCTCAAACAACCTCTCACAAGCCTCAATGTCCCCATTACTTGCATAACCATTCAAAACCGTATTCCAACACATAACATCTTGTCTCGGCATTTCATCAAAAAGTTTTCTAGCCGCCACCATATCACTCAGCTCAATGTAACCTGAAATCATAGTGTTCCACAACACAATATCACGTTCCGGAGCCAAATCAAAAAGGCGCTGAGCAGAAACCATATCACCACACAAAATGTACCCATTAATCATGGAAGTCCACGCAACCACATTCCTCTCAAACATCTCACCAAACACCTTGTAAGCAGCTCCAATCAGTCCCCCAGCTGCATACATTTCAATCAGTGTCGTTCCCACATATGGGTTTGCTCCAAACCCACATTTTATCACTACACAATGCACCATCTCACCTTCTACCAGCCGTTTCATTTTTCCGCAAGATTTAATCACGACAGGGAATGTGAAGCAATTGGGCAATATATCCATGCTCTTCATTCTACTAAACAATACTATAACTTCTCTATGACTCTCATTCTTCCCATACCCTCTGAACATTGCGTTCCACAGAGCAACATTTGGGTCAGGTATTTCATCAAACACCTTGTGGGCATACGCCATTTGCTTCAGTTCGGCGCATGCTGAGACTATTTTCGGGGCAATGTACTCGTTGTGTGAGAAACCGTGGGCGATTATCTGGGTCTGAATTTGGTGAAGTTGCTTCATGGCCTTACAGGACTGCAAGAGTGCGATGAATTTTTCTGCAAGGAGTCTGTGAGGGGGCTTTTGGGCCAGTTCATGCAAAACCATTGCTACTCTTACTGTTTTACATTGCATGGCCAGCTAGAAGAGAATCAAGCGGAAAGTATCTGTTCTGCCATGAAACAAGAAACAAAAAAAGCAAAAGGCGACGACAAATACTCACATCTTCAACTCCATATAGAACTCCACCTTCAATCCTACTACCCAAGCTTGACGAATCTACATCGCTCTTGATGTCGGGGGTGATCGGAGTTGGCCGGAATCATGAAAAACCGCCGGAAAACGTTGATGTGTGTGGGCGTTCGATTCCTTGTACAATCAGTCAGTTTCAGCTTATGGATATGGTACTAGAAGAAAGAGAGCTTCGGAAGGAATGCTTCCATGGCCTTTGACATTGCGGGAGCGAGAAGGGTGCTGTTTTAGTTTTTGGAATTACCATTTTACCCTCTAACTCCTTTTTTATTTTATTTTTAGGAACTCCATTTTTTTGCCTACCACTTGGTCATTTCCACTCTGTTTTTATAAACCGTATGCGCCCAGCTTGTGAACTTCTGATCGGAATTGTTAGTATTATAACTTACCTATTTATAACGTTCTTTGAATTAAATCTTGGTGGTGTTAGTTTTTATTGAAGATCCTGAAACTAATGCAATAATGCATTTCTATGTAAGTTATTATAATTTTTAAATTAAAATTTAATATTTGTAGTTATTTATATTAATGAGATTTTAAATAAATTTCATAATTGGTTGAAAATATTAAAAAATAAATTATACTTAAATAAAACCCATGATTTGTCATTAATTATATTAATGACATTTTACATACAAAAAGTTGGTACATGTTATACAAAAAAAGCAATACGTTTTATATAAAAAATAGGTACATGTTATATAAAAAAAAATGGGTACATTTTATATAAAAAAAATTGGGTACATTTTATATAAAAAAAATGGGTACATTTTAGATTAAAAGAATGGTACTTACAAAAAAAAAATGTACATTTTACATATAACAAAGTGGTACATTTTTAAGACAAAATGGGTACATTATTAATAAATTATGGGTACAAATAAAAGGTTAAAAAAATATGAGTACAAATAAAAGTTTGAAATATATGGACACAAAAAGAAATTAGTATATGAGTACAAACTAAAACTGAAAAGAAAATTGGTACAATTTAAAAAAAAAAGAGTTGCAAATTAAAATGGGTACAAACTAAAAATAAAAATATATGATACAAAATTTAGCCATAAATATAAATATATTAAATGTAACATTTTTTACACTACATGAATATATTTAGAAATAAAATTTAATTATCTATTTCATTATTGAAATAATTAATGATGTTTGTTAAAACCAAGGGACCTTGAAAAAAATTGAAAAGGAATAAGGTTTCAATTAATGGAGTTGAAAAAATAGGGATGAGAACCTAATTTCTTTCTTAACGTGCCGTTTATTGTAGGAAGAGATTAACTATGAATTTCACAAAATTAAATTCCTTTTTTTTAATTAACGATATTATCTACACTAAGGGGAGGGGGTGAGTTTAGCCTCACAATGGGCTAGCAATAACGTGGTTCAAATTTGCCTTTGGCGAGAATCGAACATAAAACCTCTTACTTACAAGTGAAGAGGAATACCACTAAACCATATTATTAAGTGGCCACAAAATTAATTTCCTATTATAAACTTGTATTTAAGTGTGATTGTGTAAATCCTATATTAGATTTAATACTAGTTACTCTTCTCTATTAGGACTTGTATTCCTTGAAGAAGAAGGATTCTTCCCTTTCTTATTACTATAAATAAAGGCAATGCATAGAGGGAATAACACATCTTCTTACACAACCCTACAAACACATCTCTCTCTGCAGCGCACCCCATCTCCCCTGTCAGATTAAAATAAGTCACAACACGTTATCAGCACGCTCCTACCGTTACACTTAGGAATCTAACGTGGAAGTTTTCTGCATCAAACCAGTTCATCAATATCATCACGCAATTACGTTCCCCTTAAACAACGGTTTTTATCTTGATATTTTTGCAGCTTTGATAACATGAACATTCACCATAATGCATGACCCAACTTTACATTTTTCGAATTTTAGATTCTACATAAAGTGTGTACGCATTATATCCATAATTGTTGAATTATGTGAATTGATATTGCCATGAATTGTATCAAATATTTGCTCATGTATTGAATTATATGTTGAATATGCATGCAATTGAATTAATTTATAATCTGGAAATTAAGAAAAAAATTAAAATTAGGGTTTATCAAAACCCATCCTGTCACCATCCCACGCCGCGAGCTGTTGGCTTGTTACACCCACCCCTAATTTAAATTGTATTTTTACTAAGTTTGAGATTATCTTGATTTTAAAATGGTTTTTGAGTCTTAAATGGTGTGCCCAAGGGCCCACCCCCTGTTTTGTCCCCCGGTTCCCTTTACATTTTCTTTTATTTTTCTGAAAGTCTTCCTCTTTTCTCTCATCTCCCTCATTCTCTCTTTCTTCTTCTCCTTCACCGTGCCACACCCATAACCCAAATCCTAAAATCATCATCAAATCACAATTCCAACATCACCATCATCTTTATCCCGTTGCTACGAACTCAACCATAGTCTTGGCATCTTGGAAGTCGAACCATAAAGCCCCATACACGAGCTCCGACGCAGACCGCCCTTTTCGAGGAAAATTCCGGCCAAACCACAGAGAGTTGGCTGGCATGAAAGGTATCAATCTCCTCGTCTCGTTGAGAACTACAACTTTCCTTTTTGTTTCACCCAATTTCGTTGAGTATTGAAGAAGTTATACTCATTTGAATCTTACCCAGTTTCCGGCGACCTCTGAGGCTTTCGAGGCATTTTCCGGTTAAACCACGGCGAGTTAGACATTGTGTGAGGTATCATTCTCTTCATCTCTTCGAGGGCTACAATTTCTATTTTTGAATCACTTGATTTTGTTAAGTATTGACAAAGTTATGGGCGTCTAAAGTTAGAGAACTTTCCGGCCGAATTCGGGCCTTCTTCTTCCTTGGGTCCAGCGACCCACCAAACCCAGGCCCTTTGGGCCGTTCCTGCCAAGCCCAAAACCCTGGGCAGCCCAACCCTAACCCTTTTATTTTTCTTATTTTAATTTCTAAAATCCAAAAGGCCCTTTGGGCCATTCCTTTTTAAAACCCAAGTCTTTAACGGCGTAAAGCCTTCGGGCCGTTTCCCCTTAGGCCATTGGCCTTGGGCCGGGTCCCTAAACCCCATTCCCTTAAAACTTCTAAGCCCAAATCCTAAACCCAATTCCCTGAAGCCCTAAATCCAATTATTTACCCTAGGTCTTTTATCAACCTAATTCTCTAACGCATTAACCTAAACCCATTAACCATTTATCCTAAACCTAAACCTAACCCAAGTCCTAACCCTAAACCCTAGTCGGCCCAAAACCCTTTATGGAGAATATCCGCTAGGGAATATTATATTAGGGAATATTCAAGGAATATTCTATTGACGTTTACGAAATTTATCCAGGACCCTTCTTAAGGTAATTCAACGTTCTGAATCCGTTTCCAATGTCCGTTTTCCCAAATTCAATTGCTATTATATAGTTTTATTAATTGAGCCCTTTATGTGCTTAGGGGCAATTATAGTGGCGTTTCTGTCTTTGCTAGCTGCATGACTTTTTTACGGCGAAGTACTGTGAGTGGATCCCTTTTCAAAATTCATGTTTTAATAGTAGAAATGCATACATGAAAAACATGATTTGATGATTACGTTATGAAACGTTTTGTGAGATAACATGCTTACTAAGGCTAGTTTGAATTATTACTATTTTTCCTATAACCCATGTTCTTATAGAATATCCGATGGATGACGATATGATATTTAGAACATGTTTCGAACACCTCTTTATAGTATAGATGATGGATGACTTTATACTATGAAGTTTTTTTTTCAATATATATATGTTCAATGGATTTGTATTTACCTAGTGGTCTTTTCCGCTACGGGACATAGGGATAGATTTTGGTCCGTCCCGAGCGACGGTTTGGTGTTGGCATAGGGCCTGGAGTGTGTTTCCTCTGACTATTTAGCACAGGAACGGGGAGCCGGCATGGGGCCTGAAGTGTATTTTCCTTTGACTGTCTGCTCAGAGACGGGGAGTCGGCATGGGGCCTGGGGGTTATCGGACAATTCACTAGTGATTATTATATATACAAGTTATGGTTTGAGACATTGCACGGCATGCTAGGTTTCGGAAAACCTATGTTTATCATGATATATATGTGTTTTCATAAAACCTGGGAGTTAGTACGTTGATAAATGTTTTATTATATATATCAAATTGGTCCACTCATGTTTGTTTTGCACTCCCTTCAGGACTTAGAATCGAGG
The DNA here is from genome assembly GCA_035220775.1 of Malus fusca. Lineage (NCBI taxonomy): Eukaryota > Viridiplantae > Streptophyta > Magnoliopsida > Rosales > Rosaceae > Malus > Malus fusca. The sequence continues at coordinate 45,743,265 of CM069073.1, read as the reverse complement.
CATACAATCCCGGCATCCAGGCACTTCTGCATCGGTATCTTCGAGTCCTCTCGGTGTAGGACCCACTCATGTGTTCATTCAATTTTTATATTAATTCTTTTAGTGTTCTAGTTAGATATGTGCTCTGAACACGTTCCTTAAATGCATATTTCTTATTATTTACCATTTATAAGTTTTATCTATCCCTTGTTTTCAGCATTTGCACTCAATAAATGACTTTCGTCACCTTCGGGTGTCGGCCAGCACGTGCCTATCCTGGTATTCGGGGAATATCGGGGTCGGGGCGTGTCAGATTCCAAGTCGCGTCGCGTCGAGCCATCAGCACCAGGCTTGCAGCCTGTGTGGCTGATGTGAATGCAAATTTTTTCCTCCTTGTTATTGGACAAAATTGCAACTACAAAACAAATAACACCTTAGATCAAGGCCAAAAGCCTCACCCGCCCACGATGAATGGGATGGCTTTGGGCGAAGAACCTATGATGCCAAAGTTAGAATTTTTGAGGGAAAAATGTTTGGAGAATTTAGCAAGAGAAGTGGAATTTAGTTTTGGAGAGAATGAAGGTGTTTATATAAGGGTGTGGCTGGCCCCTTTGGGTGAAGATGGACTGGGCACTTGGATGGCTTTGTGGGTGAAGTTCATGATTTGTGTTTAATTATCAAATTAATTGAATAATAAATCAATTAAGTAACCAATTAATATAATAAAAAAGGAATGATTTGGGAGTTACTTTGTGAAGAAGATTTGATGAGGATTGATGAAATAGGTTATAAATAAATACCTATTTTGGACACTTTTGACTTGATTGAGGAATGATTGTTCACTGCTTGCGTGTAGGAATTTCGGTGTTCCTTGAGGGTAATTTTGTCATTTTTACCCTAGAATCCACGTGTCCCCTTCATATTTTTCTCGATTATTTTTTGCTCCACAAATGCCCCCACACTTGTTGAGCTACTCGCAAGAAATGGCACAAGGTGTAGAAATCTTCTTGCTTTGGGAAACATAAGATTGTTTCCTGTTTTGATGTAGATTCCCTCTTTAATGGGAAATTAGATCATTCTACGAAAGGGAAATAAATTTCTCTCAAAGCCTATTTAAGTCCACCTTAAGTGGATTATTAAATCAACATCGGAGAGTGATTTATTCTACCCTACAAGAGAGAGAAAGCTTAGAGAATATTTGTTCCCCCTCCTTTAGCAATCTTTTACATCTTGCCCGTGCAAAGGATCTTCTTTCATCGCTTGCTTCGTCTTCTCGTCGCTTCAAGGTAAGAAAAAATTAATTTTCTTGTCTTCTTAATTTTTTTGGAAGCCTTGGGGCTTGAAATTTGGCCCGACGGGGTCGAGGAGGTATGAAAACAGGGAACCAAGCAGAAACCGAGGGCATTTCTGCCCTTTCATTGTTAATGAACAGTTTCATAAAACTGAATTTTAGTATATGTACTAGCAAATGAGCCCGCGCGTTGCTGCGGGTTTACAATTCTATTTTAACGCGCGGGTTTACAATTCTATTTAGCCATTAACAACAATGTTTACATCTCTATTTACATATAGATGTACATCCATATTTACAATCCTCTTTACACAAATATACTATTCAGAACTTCCGACTCTCTTCATTGAAACTTCAGATCTTTTTTCCCCTTGCTTACAAATTGGAATAAAACTGTAATTATTGAGGTGAATTTTTTTAATTGCTATAAAATTGGATACTTTCTTCGGTCAGTTTTCTAATACATATAATAAGAAATGTCAAAAACAAATACATATACTGATCTAAAAATTTAAGTACGCCATGAAGAGAAAAATAACAATTACGACTTACAAATGTCAAAGCAAACATATGAGGAGAAGGTACTCTTCAAATTGCTAATCTCAGATTTTCCTCTAAGCTAACCACAATAAACTCTTCTACCACAATTCTTAGCCTGCAAGTATGAATAAAGGTTAGAATTCACATCTTATTGCAAACATAAATATACTCTCATTCTGCTGAATTGTGAACTGAGAGAAACAAATGCATAGATGTAGGAAAAGATTTATAAATCTTTAAAAATGTATTAAAAAAAAGGGTAATCGTCCTTTTATAAATGCTTTATTAGACATCCTTTTATAAATCCTTTATTATACTTTGTACCTCATATTTTCAATACAAATTTAACTTTTGGTCTCAAATCTTTCATTGACAACCATTTTTTTTCCAAAGGTTGTATTACAGTATTGTATTTCAAAATATCTTGCAATTTGCGAATTAGCTTTGTAGGATTTCTTTAAAATGTTTAAAAAATGTTGATAAGCACATATTGTCAATAAATTATAATCTATTTCTTTGACGGTAGCTTGGATCACATCTTTCTTTCTACATGATTGAACGAAGAAGGAAAAAGTTAGTAACAAATAGATTATTAAGTTAAAAGATTGGCGTCATGTTTGAGATTTGCTTATAAAATGACTAAAAGTTTTTTCTATCACCGAAAAGCAATTCTAACAATGTTTCACATAAATACTAAGAAAACCCGACCAGTTAAATTTAGGATTAAAATTATTTATTAAAAAAATTAAATTGCATTGGAGTAACGGAAGATTTATAATATCCTAACTTGAAAGGCTCATTGTCCTTCAAAAAGCGATTCCGGAGACATATTTCGGCCAAACTGGGAATCCTTTGTTTCAGAAGCAGAAAAACACAAAAAAATTCTTAACAAAAATAATTACCTGAGGTTCCATTCAGCGCAAACATAAGGGCCAATCTGGAGATTAACAAATAGGCCTGCTTACCAGCTTGATGAATTTGACCAAATCATATCCGTCATCAAAATAATACTGCAAATTTGAAAAACATAAAAAACCAATGAATTAGCATAAATAAACCGATATCAATTGAGCTGTCGGAGACTAAAATAAAGTCCAATTGTAAACGCTTTACAGCAAGGATCATGAGATCGATAAAAGACCAAAATATTATTTATAGCTCTCGAAAAACATGGACAAATCTACGTTTCAATCTGCTCAATCTCTTGATACAATTTGCAAGGTCTTTATTAGCTCTATTCTTTCGTATCAATTGATTTTTATCATAATATCCTGAGTTTGGTATATAATAAGATTCATGTTTTCCTATGATTTTATTTTAAAATTCCCAAGCAAGAGAATTAGTAATGGTAAAGCTAAAGTTTGGGGATCCATGTGTGGTTTGGTTTTTGATCTTCAAATGATGGAGAAGAATTAGTCAATGTAAGTTGGTAAATATTTCATCGAGTAAAAACTTTGTTTAGCCACAAAATACTATCATGTATTCAGATGGAAGTATTGAGGATTAATTTTCATTAATAGAATTCCACCTATTTGCAGACATTGTCTATATAATCCTTTTTGGCTGGTTAGTCAGATCAATTAGGGATTAAATTTAACTAAAATGGTAACACGTTTTGACTAAAATGATAACAAAATTCAATATCCTTCACTTTGAATTGGAGATTAAGTAAACAAAATTACCCACAAATCATCTACATATTCATAATTATGCATGAAAAGTAGAAATTCGAAAAGCAAAAATTAAATCACTCACATGACAGGTCTTCAGCAAGAATAGTATTTCTGCAAAACCCAGAATAATATTAATCAGAGAGTAACACTGAAAATAAATATAAATAAAAAAATTGAAATTTTTATACCTTTAAGTTTCAAGGTTTTAACTCTGGATTCCAGGTAAAACCCAGACCAGATTTTAAACGGGTTTATCAAAAATAATAATTTAATAAAAAATTAACACCGAAAATTAATAAAAAACACAACAAAATTTGAAATTTTCGTACTTCAAGTTTCTGGGTTTTTACTATGAATCCAATTGAGAACTAAAGGCACAAATCGTGGAGGAGAACGCGAAGAGGGAGGAAGCAAGGGTTTCTTGTCCCCATAAAAAAACTTTAAAACACCCCAAACGATCCCAAATTCTCAAATCCGTTCAAAGAAACTTAGCATGAAATCACAGGCACTTCACAAATCCTCTTCGAATGTAGCACAGAGGGCAGTACATTCTGATGAGAGACAAAGGACAAAACGGATTTTTTATTGTAGCAAAGTGTGAACAGTACGGGAAAAAGAAGGTTTGAGAGAGAAAAAAAGGTCAGGCGGAAAAGAATGAAAATTAGGAGAGAGAGAGACGTGAGGGATGAGAGATGAGAGAGCCTTGACATTTTTTAATCTTATATTTTTGCCCACCATCTACCAAAAGCTGATGAGAGGAGAAAAAGAAGGTTTGAGAAAGAAAGAAATGCAGGCGGAAAAGAATGAAAATGAGGAGAGAGAGAGACGTGAGGGATGAGGGATGAGAGAGGGGGGGACAAATGGGAACCACTGACATTTTTTAATCTTATTTTTTTAAGTCAGTGGCAGAAACGAAATAAACAAAACCAAGAAGGGACAAAATTGGGAGAACACTGTTGGTGAACAGTAACACCTCTCACATGATGAACAGTGATTTTGGAACTGGGCTTTAGTAGGCTTTAGTATATATATGTATATATAATTTTAAACAAAATTTCAAGACACCGTAAATGTTAATACAAGAAAGAAAGATTTGAGGCAACTAAATCTAAAGGCTCTTTATTTATTGAGGCCGAAAAGCAGAAAAGGAAGAACAAAAAAGCCCGAAATCCAGGCCGGAGAATAATGGTCGATGTCATAAGGAGGACAAAGGCGTCAACCAGAGAGAGAGAGAGAGTGACGGTGATCGTCAGCAGCAAAAACTCACCTCTTATTTCGTTTCATAGAATTCTTCTTGATTTTGTTTATCCTCTTCTAAAACCAAGTCAATCTCAAAACCCCAAATCACTAATTTGAATAAAGCTGCTCAATTTCTGAAACCCTCATCGTTTTCACCGGGATTTAATATTAATCTGCTGTTTTGTGCTGTCCAATCAGAACCCAAAGCCGATTAGAACCCATTCAAATATTCGGCAGAAAGTTGTTGGCTTCTGCTTGCTTGCGTTGTTCAAATTTTGAAACCGTCAGCTGCTGCTTTTGCTTTCTGTTCTTTTCTTTTTCTCAGAGAGAGAGAGAGAGAGAGAGAGAGAGAAAGAGCAATGTTCTGAAGCTGAGATTTTGAGCTCTAGAGAGAGAGAGAGAGATGGTGGTGAGGAAAGTGGGAAAGTATGAGATTGGGAGGACGATTGGCGAAGGGACCTTCGCCAAGGTGAAGTTTGCCCAGAACACTGAGACGGGTGAGAGTGTCGCCATGAAAGTGCTGGATCGCAGTACCATCATTAAGCACAAGATGGTCGACCAGGTTTTCTCTAATTTCCCAATAACTTACCCAATTTACCTCTTTTCCATGTTTTAATTTTGAATTTCAATACGTTTCCAATTTATCCACTTTCGGATTTAGCTTGGTTTTTTTTTTTACTGCCCAAATTATCAAGTATTTAGGAGTGACCCAGTTTCCAATTTGAGATTTTTTTTCTTGAAAGAAATTGGATATGTGTGGTGCAGATCAAGAGGGAAATATCGATAATGAAGCTTGTCAGGCACCCCTACGTTGTTCGTCTGCATGAGGCATGTCGTATCTTTATTTTTAGAAATTGTTTGATTTCTGCAGTCAGTCACTGAGGATGAATGTTGTTTTCCGTAGGTTCTGGCGAGCCGTACTAAGATTTATATAATCTTGGAGTTCATTACTGGTGGAGAATTGTTTGATAAAATCGTGAGTCGTCTAACTTTTCAAGTACCACAACCCAATTTGGAATTTTGGACCATTAGTTCTTTGAGAAAGTGGTGATGTTAACGCTGAAGCCACCTGTTTTTAGGTTCATCATGGGCGACTTAGTGAAGGCGAAGCGAGGAGATACTTCCAACAGCTTATTGATGGGGTGGATTATTGCCACAGCAAGGGAGTTTATCATAGAGACTTAAAGGTGTTCCTTTTATAGCGTTTAGCTTGCTATTATGATCGCTTCATTTTCTATCATGAGATTCTTATTGTTGTTCTTTTCCAGCCGGAGAACCTGTTGCTTGATTCTCTAGGAAATTTAAAAATTTCCGATTTTGGTCTTAGTGCTTTGCCCGAACAAGTAAGATTCTATCCGAATCATTCTTGTTTCATTGTTTGACATTTTAACGGTTGAGAGATTTGATATTTTTCGGGATTGCTGACATTATATTGGCTGTGAGATTTAATATCTGTCAAGACTCATTTTTGTGATGCCTCATTGTTTTGACATTTTTTGAGAGATGTGATATTGTCGGTATTGTTGACGTTATATTGGTTGTGGGATTTAATATTGTCGGGACTCATTCTTTTGATGTCTGCACATAGGGAGTCAGCCTCCTTCAGACAACCTGTGGCACCCCTAACTATGTAGCACCTGAGGTAACGACAAATTCTAGCTTCTGCGTTAAATGTTGACTATATCTCAACTGCTGATTCTCTTAGTTTCAGTAGTTGTCGTGTAATGCGCTAATTTTCTTTTCTTATATGCTATTCTGTGCTCTAGGTACTCAGTCACAAGGGTTATGATGGTGCCGTGGCAGATGTTTGGTCCTGCGGGGTTATCCTTTATGTCCTGTTGGCAGGTTATCTTCCGTTTGATGAGCTTGACCTAACCACACTATATAGTAAGGCATGAACCTCTTTCATGTTTACTATTCTCTGCTTATTTTGCCATTGATCAATAAGATAAATGATATTTTGGATCAATATTTGAAAACTATGAGAGATATTATGATTAGTGAATAATTACCTCAGCTAAACTGATAACATTGAAGGGGTGATCAAGTGTATTTGGTTGTGAAGGAAAGTAGAAATGATGTCTCTGTTCTTTCACATGCTAGATCTCCTTTGACATTATTTTTAGGTGCAGTTTCTAGTGGATGCTAGGTTTGATTCTTTAATCATCTAATTTCTGTTGCAACTCAACCCAATACTTTTCCTTCTTTGTTGTCTAGTTTTCCACAAGGATGTTAAAGTAGGATGTTAATACCATTGTTAATATTAAGGCATTATCGTTTATTTTCTGCAGATTGAGAAAGCAGACTTCACATGCCCATCTTGGTTTCCAGTGGGAGCAAAATCCTTGATTCACAGAATTTTAGAGACAAACCCAGAAAAGGCAAGTATTGGCTAAGTTATAAGACATTGTTCAGTTTTTGTATGCATAAAGTGCACATTTTAAGGTTTCATTACTATTTCAATATCTAACAAAGACACGATCACAAAATGTTGGTGTCAGTCTTTTATGTTAATTCATATTGCTTTCTAATGGACATCTTAAAGTGTTGGAATGAGATAATGCTTGTAACTAACCAAGTAAGGGTGAGGTGTTTAATAAAAAATGTTAGAAGAGAAGTATTTGATTAGCAGTACCAAGGCTTATGCTTCATTTGATAGGAAAACCGGAATGTGTCTGTTTAGCATTTGACCCAACATTAAGCCTTTGCTGAGAATTTTGACTTTTCTTGAGTTTGTCACCTTTTTCTTATCTCTGTATTGTTGTTTTCCTTCCCTTATTTGGTGTTTTCTTCATGTTTGGTATTGCTTTACTAAAGATTATAAGATCTTCCACTGCTATCTAGCCTTATAGTTTTTCTCGAGCACCAAAGTTAGTAAGTTACTATGTCCTCAGATTTCTTTCATCATTAAATGATTTATTTCCAATGCATGTTAAACTGTCAAGTAAAACTGAGTTTTTCAGAACTTGGTGTGCTAATGATTGCTAAAGAACTAATGTTTTATGTACTTTCTGAACACTTTCCTCCAGCTATCACCAACCTTGGATTGGGCCATGATACTCTTCTTTCCGTAACCAATCCAAGTACGGGTGTGACTGTTAAAGGTATCATAAATTGGTCCGAAGAAAAACATTCTTTACTGGAATATGACTGATATAAAGTCAGTACTTTTACGTGCATCATATCTGCACTTGTAATGCAAGAGAAATCTAATTATAGATTAGCTGGAATATGACTGTAATAAAGTTGGTACTTTTAAGTTTCTATTTAATAAATTAACAATAAAAGTACACCGTGGAAATTTTTTTGGACAGCAGTTAAGATCCTAAGTTGGAATGGTTCATATTAAAAGTAGAAGCCTTGTTGTTACCAACAATAATTATTTTTTCCTTTACTGAGAATTATGAGTGCTGGCTTGTGCCATTTACAGTGGGGTATGCCCCCTAATTATTCTTCAACCGACATAGCCTCTCATTTTTTCTTTTTAACGTTGTTAGGATTCAGGACCCACTCATGGCATACATTTGCGTTCTTGGTTATGTTTTTGCTATTTTTGAAAGTTATTTCCCACTCCATTACATTATTCATCCCCCTGAGTGGTTTAATTCAAAAGTGTGAACAAACATCAAGTACTATGAAGGAAGTGGAATGAACTCTATGTAATTATGTAACAAGTGTTCTTGGATTTACAGTTCTTGGTTTTCTACTTCACTGAGTTATTTTGGTGGTTGTTGTTTCTGAAAAGTTTGTGTGCGTGATTGTGTCAATGCAGCGTATTACAATTGAACAGATAAGAAATGATGAGTGGTTTCAGAAGAATTACATTCCTGCCCGACTACTTGAATATGAAGATGTAAATCTGGATGATGTAAATGCTGTTTTTGACGAAGCCGACTCTGAGGTTGTAAAAGACTTAGAAAAGCTGCATTTTATTTTGTTGAGATTGACAACACAAGTAACTCTCTTGTTATATATGGTTTATAGCAGGAACAAAGGGCTATCGAGCACCATGGAAATGAAGACATGGGTCCTTTAGTTCTTAATGCATTTGACTTGATAATTCTTTCTCAAGGCTTAAACCTTGCAACAATGTTTGACCGTGGAAAGGTAAGATACTATCTTACTGGTTAACTTCCTTTATATTTATCCTTTAGCTACTCAGTAAATCCTACTTCCAGTTTTACAATTTGGTGTTTAGTACCGTGTGTTACCCTCTCACCCTTTGAGCATCATGGCCTTTGCTTTTAAATACAAGTTTGCACGAGAGAGTTTATTTATGCCGGTTTTCTAGTTATCCGATACATGAATTGCTTCCCCAATTGTAGGATTCTATGAAATATCAGACACGCTTTGTTTCACAAAAGCCAGCAAAGGTTGTATTATCCAGTATGGAAGTTGTTGCCCAATCAATGGGTTTCAAGACACACATTCGCAACTATAAGGTAAATCAGGCCAGATTGATACTAATCTTTATTTTGGGTGCTTCATTTTACTTCCCCTTTATTTTGTTTACCAATATCATGATATATACAAGTTTCATTACTTCTATTTTGCTTGCTGTTTAATATGCGTGCGCAAGCACATGCCTGTTTATAATTCTGGCAGGACGATCCTGGATAGAAGTACTTGAAAACTCACTTCTAAACGTGTATATTTCTGTTTTTTTCCAGATGAGAGTGGAGGGTCTTTCAGCAAATAAAACTTCTCATTTCTCCATTATCCTTGAAGTAAGCTTTTACTCCTGATGCCACACTGAACCGAAGTCACCCCTACCATTTTAGTAGACTGATTATTTTTAATTTTTTACTATTGCCCGCAGATTTTTGAAGTTGCTCCGACCTATTACATGGTAGACATTCAGAAAGCCGCTGGAGATGCTAGTGAATTCCTCAAGGTTAGTTTTCAGTTTGCTTCTAACTATTTTTGTTTGATATCGATGACATGGTAGCTTGTACCACCTGCACGTGCATGCATGTTGGTTGCGTCTGAATGGAATAGATGTGCTTCTGTTATACAGTTCTACAAGAACTTCTGTAGCAATCTTGAGGATATCATCTGGAAACCTCCTACTGAAACTAGCAAATCGAGGATCGGCAAAAGCAAAAGTAAAAAGCGCTGATTTCTGACATGTGTATCATCTACTTTCGGTTATCAGTGCTAGACATGTACTTTGCAATGGTTTTGACCTTTGGGCGCATCGCATGGGGTGTTCAAGTTGTAATTGCAGTTTACTGAACCCTATCAGGAATCTCCTTCCCCGTGACACTACAGCACCTGAAGAAGAGGGAAGAAAAGAATCCAGAAGGAAAGAGATGTATTTCGTTTTTGTTTTTTCGTGTAAAACTTTGTAACTTTGTATAAACAGAGTTGTTTAGCGTAAATGATTGTATAAACTGAGTCTTAATCCGGATGTAAGGAATGTTATAGATATGAGCACAGCCTCTTATTTATCTCCAGTTCACTCTCTCTCTCTCTCCTCTCTCTCTCTCTCTCTCTCTCTCTCTCTCTCATAGCCACTATCCCACGTACTATAAACTCGTAGCATAAAATCTTAGATACAACCAGTTGTTCCACGCCATCGCTACAATGTTATACAACAAATCAATTATGAAATAAAGAGCTATTGATGACAATCTGATTTCCCGGTGAAATTTTGTATTATCAAATGAGTCATTTTGTTTCGTTCAACATTTTGTCGTTCATGAGATTTGAATTCGGGACTTTTTCCCTCTAAGTAGGCTAAATGGTCACTACACCAGCTCCTACAGCATGCCTTATCACTCGCCATAAGAACCAAGGCTCAGCTGTGCCATGATATCTACTCCAACATTAATGATAGATCAAAATGCAACACGAGCTTTTCGACATGTTTTTTCTAGCCTGAATCAAATAGCACCTCCGAAGTCCCCACATGAACATGTTCCGTTCACAAATCTGTGGAGGCGCTTGCTGTCTCGAATGATCATCTCCCTACCAGTCAGTAATGACACAAACTTAACAAAACTATGGCAATCTCTGCACATAACGATGCTCTTGATGACCCGAATTGGTGCAGCATTTGGCATGTTCAACAATCCAAAAGCAATCGCTAACTTTTCGCTATGATAAGCGGTTGGAATCGAAGTCTGCTCTTCATCCTCCTCATTGGTTACTTCCAAAATTTCTAGTGACTGATATCCAAGACTCTTGACTCGATCAATCAAACTTTGTACGAATTTTTGTGTATCTGCGCTGTAAGGATGTAAATTATCATTCGGTTGAAACGAATAGATCTTGTCTCTAATGCTAATCCAGCTCCAGTCCCTTAATTTTTCAAGCTTCTCCTCTTTCATCATCTTTCTTACCTTAGCAACGTCCTTCAATCTTCCTGCAGAGTGGTACAAATTCAACAACAATGTGTAAGTCTGGGTATCTTTTGGTTTTAGCTTGAGCAACCTTTCAGCAGCATAAAATCCCAATTCTAAATTCCCATGTCTTCTACACCCTGCAACCAAGATCGACCATATAAACTCGTTCGCTTGAGGATCCATTTTCTTTGCCAGATCAATCGCTTCCTCTAACCGACCCTTCCTCACGTACATATCAATCAAGCAGGCAAAATGATCCAGCACAGGCTTAATCTTATAGTCTTTTTTCATCATCTCAAAGTAACCGAGAGCTTCGTTGACCATCCCAGCATGGCTACAAGCCGAGAGAACACTCACGAAAGTAATCTGATTCGGCCTTACTCCTGCAATTCTCATATCCTCGAAGAGCTGCAGTGCTTGCTGAGTCCGGCCATGCTGCGCAAAACCTGCAATCATAGTTGTCCACGATATCAAAGTTCTTGTAGACATCTCCACAAAAGCTTTACTTGCTTTCTCAATACTTCCACATTTGTTGTACATATTGACTAGGGCAGTGCCTACTACCATATCTTCGAGAAACCCCGTCTTAATGGTCTGAGCATGAATCTGTTCTCCCTGTTCTAAGGCCACTAAACCACTACATATAGCTAAGATACTCGAGAAGGTGAACAAATCCGGTTGCAAGCCTGAACGGTTCAGTTTCAAGAAAATGTTGAGTGCTTCAGTTCCGCTTTGGTACGCTGAAACATCATCCTGTGCAAGATCCATAATTTGTGCATGGCCTGCAATCATTGCATTCCATGTAACCAAGCTGATAGCTTCCATCCCATTAAACAACTTTCGAGCCTCATCAATCTGTCCACATTTGAGGTATAAATACATGATAGAGTTTTTTATTGGTAGGTTCGATTCGTAGCCAAGTTTTATGCTTAACGAATGGACCTGTTGCCCCACACCCAAAGACAGCATTAAACAACACAAGCTCAAGACATTGGTTAGGGTATACTCATTAGGTCCAACGCCCTCGGAAAGCATCTCAGCGAAAAATCTCAAACCCCTTGCAGCTTCACCGTTATCACTACAAGCAGATATGGTTGCAGTCCACGAGATAACATTTTTTTCCTCGATTTTCTTGAACGCTTTAATACCGGACTCCAAGCTTCCACATTTCGAGTATAAACTGCAGAGACAGTTGCCGATACTAGTGTCAAAATCGATCTGGTATTTGATTATATAGCCATGCAACTGCTTCCCTAATTTTAATGACTGCAAAGAAGAACAAGCATTCAAAACAATTCCTAGAGTGTAATTCGTAGGATAAGCCCCGGCTTCCAGCATTTCTTTGAAAACCCGAATGGCAACTTCTGGCTGCGAATTGTGAACATAGCCCGTTATCAAACTTGTCCACGAAACAACGTTCCTCCCAGGCAGATTGTCAAAAACTTTACGTGCACTTTCCATGATTCTACATTTTGCATAAACATTGACAAGGAATGTTGTGACGAACAAATCTTGGTGGGTTCCGGTCTTTATGATGTGGGCATGCACAACTTCCGCTTCTGAAGCCGAATTCCTGTGTATACATTCTTGCAAGACAGGGACATAGTGAGATGACTCAACCTTATCCCCCTCTCTAATCATCAAAAGCGCTTCTCGGAAGTCTAGAGACTTGGGGAGTTCTGAACTTCGATCTGAATAGGTGATTGTCTGACTTTTCGGATACGAAACATTTGTTCTCTGCGATACCAAGGGAAGGAGTTTAGTAAAAACATTAACAACAAACAGTGTAATTTAAAGCTGTGCTACTTTTCACTTCAACTATGTACAGAGTACAGAGTAGTACTAGTTTTCATGCTTTCAGAAAGAGCATACTGCATGGATTTAGCTTTTCTTTTACTCGAGCGATATTCTAATTTAATCCAAACTACAGAATGCAGAGGGAGAACAAAACACACAAATAACAGAAACAAAAGATTTCGAGTACCTTTTCGGAAGGAAGAAAATTTGTGGGGTGTTTTCGGAATTCTTGGTCTAGTTTGAGAGTGCCACTGAGAGCCACTGAGGGCAAAGAAGCCATAGAAAGGCTTGGGGAGGTTTTCTTCAAAGAAATTGCATGCTGCTGGAGGTGCAGAGGGAGGGAGAGAGGGAGAGAGGGAGAGAGGGAGAGAGTGTTTATTATCCACTCTATCTGTTTCAGGTAAAGTTTTGTGGAGGGAAGTAATGCTCAACCAAATAGAGTCCTGGAATTGAACCAAATTACACTATTGCCCCACCATCGGTGTAAATAAGGAAATTGTTTCTCTTTTTTGGCTAATTTAAATATACAATTTTCTTTACCTTAAAATACAAATATAGAATTGGTGAAGGTTTGAAGTACGCCATACAAAAAGGAATAACTAACATTATGGTGGAGGGCGATTCTTGGCTTACTATCTGGGCGGTCCAAGGTCTATGTGGTGTCCCTTGAAATCTTTTATTCATCATCGATGATATCAGGTGGTTGGCTTCACAGTTTACTAGTATTAAGTGGAATCATATCTTTAGTGAGGCAAATTTTGTTGCTGATGTTTTTGGTCATCATGGCCTTAATTATTTCTGTTAGTTATATTTGGGAGTACCGAATTCCGTTTTTTGTTCGAATTGCTTATTTTCTTTATTGTACTGGGAACAGTTGTATTCGCAATTTCTCCTTTGAATGAAGTTTTTTCTTTATCACAAAAAAAAAAAAAACAAAAAACAAAAAAAAGGATTGTAAGATCTTTTTGGTCAGCAAACCTTTTATTTTCCATATCCACGAGAGATTGAGGGTTCGAACTTGTACATAAACGTCCCGAAAATAAACAACACTAAACTAAGAGTTCAATTTTTGGTCATCAAACTTGATATGAACTAATCAAAGAAAGTTGACATTATTACATTAATGTTATGGATTTCGATCAAAAATTAAAAATTAACAAAGTTTCAATAAAAAAACATTAACAACTAAGAACCGCATTTAAAGTTTTCCTTTTTTTCCCATATCCAAGAGAGATTGTGGATTCAAATTTGTACATTACTCGTTCCGAAAATAAATACTAATAAATTAAGAGTTAAAATTTTGGTCACCAAACGTGATATGAATTAATCAAAGAAAGTTGACATTTTATATCTGTGATGGCCTATGATGCACGGATACTTCTGTTTGGTCCCGTATCCCGTATCCGATACTTGATCGGATACGATACTTGCCCGATACTCTCGGATACTCGTCCGACAAGTATCCTGGTTGATGGACACGAATTTGACATGATGGATATGTGTATCCTACATTTAGGATACACGAATCCTGCTTTTAAGATACATTTACACTTAAAAAAAAAAGGTAATGAGGAAGAGAAAATTAATAAGAGACATCTATAATTGAAAGTTGCTAAATACAAAGAGCTTCCCTCTAATTAAAACCACGAATACGACTCTCACACTTCTTCTACTGTATAAAGAGGATTAGATTTCGAACTTTCCTTCTCTAACAACTCAAATGTACTTGAATTTGAATGATAAATTATGTTTTAAAATGTATATTTTTGTTGCTATATACATTTTTATTTGCCGTATCCATAGCGTATCGTATCTTAATTTTTGGAGATTTTCCGTATTGCCGTGTCGTGTTGTATCGTATCGCCGTATCCGTATCCGTATCCATGCTTCATAGGTGATGGCATGTACCACATGTATGGAGATGGTTTGACTTTCTCCATCTGTGAACGGAAGGCCACTACTATACATGATAGTTTGCATATTTGTAGTTCAAAACTCGAAATTTCTGAGTTTACTGAGCAAAAGAAACAAGAAGACATGGCTTCACCTCCAATAGGTTTTTTGATTGGAAAAATTGTATCATTTGTTGAAAGCAAAGTGTCTCTGTTAGAAGGAGTTCATGACGAACTTGAAGATCTCGGGCTTGAGTTGCTGACCATGAAAGCCTTCTTGGCGGATGCAGAAAGGAAGGGAGAAGCTCTTTCTGAAGTAGAGAAAACATGGGTGGCAAATGTAAGGTACGTATCCCTCGACGTTGAAGGCATCCTGGAAACACCTATCGCATAAACAAGCAAACAAGTTGGGGTCCTTTCAAAAGAGCCTTTTGTCAAACAGTTTGCTTCCCAAAGAATCTTGGGGAGAGGCATCGGATTGCCACCAAATTGAAAAGAATCATCAAAAGAATCAGAGCCATTCCGGAAAGGATTGGAAGGTTTGGCGTTGATCATATAGAGGGCGTCACATTCACAAATTACAATCCAAATACAAGAGTCAAAATATATGGGGAGTCATCTCTTTTCTTTAAAGATGATGATCTTGTGGGAATCAAATATGAAAAAGAGAAGTTAGTAGAAGGGTTGTTGTGCAAACAACCTCAGTGGTTGGAATGGGGGGTTCGGGGAAGAGTACCCTCGTTGCAAACACCTACAAAAGTCAAAATTTAAAGAAACATTTTGATTGCTACGCGTAGATCACCGTCTCACAGACTTACATATCAGTTGAAGATCTACTAAGAACCATGATCCAAGAACTTTTTAGAGCAACAATGCAGAAGACATTGCAGAAAGTTACATAGCAGAGCTCACTTGTCGATGCATGCTCCAAGTTGTTAAGAGGGGACCATCTGGAAGGGCAAAAACATTCAAGATGCATGACCTTCTACGAGAACTTGCTCTTTCGATTTCAGAGACAGAAATTTTGTACAAATTCTATGGGGTAAGAAGAAACAAATGAAGAACGTAGAGCTCCCCGTCGCCTAACAGTACAAGTAAACTATGGAGAATTACGAATGAAAAAGAACATGTCAAAGGTTCGCACGTTCTTTACTTTTTCTCCTAACATGGCCAATACTTGCTCCGCACTAGAAAACTTGCCTTCAGGTTTTTAATTGTTGAGGGTTTTGGATGTTAAGGATGCCCCTATAAGCCGACTGCCGCATGAAATGGTTAAGCTTTTTAACTTAAAAGTATTTAAATCTAAGAGGAGCAAACGTGGCAGAGCTTCCAGAAGGCATAGGAAACCTTCATAATTTGGAGACTCTGGACATCAGGAATTCCAAAATTTTGGTGCTTCCAGTTGGAACCGCGAAGTTAAAAAACTTAGGGCATCTTTTGATGTACCATCATCAAAAGTATGATCCTAATTCTTTTAATTTGTTGGATGGCACACAAGTCCCCTTCGACATAAGTAAGTCCTCGACGAGGAGGACTTGTGCATGTCAATCGAAAGAACGAAACTCCTCCAATTGTTACTTGTTAAGACAGGTAACGAGGATGAAGTGCTACGCTTGGATGCATTGCCTGCATCTCCTCCTTTACTCGAGACACTTGCTCTAGCTGGAAAATTAGAGAAGGTTCCACTTTGGTTTCCTTCCCTTCAGAGTCTTACAACCCTGAATTGTGATCCTCTGTAAATACTAAATCTGGTGAGATCTCCCACCTTGATCTGGTAAATTTGAAGTGTTTTTTAAGCTAATGAGAACAATTAATGGAAAGACAAATGTTCCTTTGAACGTTCCGACAAACATAGCCCAAGTGAACTATTTTTTGCCCCTTGATTTTAGTGTGCCATTACCCCATCCTCTAATTGAAGTAATAGTTCATTTTTCTGGATACGCTACTGATTGCGCGTCTTAATTGAATTAATGACATGACATGAAATCCTTTGTCTACAATGTATTGACATTACGTGTTTTATTAATAAAAATCACAAATTAACACATGTAAAAAAACGACGGTCTGATTTGTCTAATAATGGGCCAATTTATTTATTTTTTGATAGACATGGGCCAAATGTTTTGGTTGGATAAATTGATAAATGCTAAAATTGGCTCGTGACGTTTGATTCCACCGGCACAGTGACACACATCCCGCTTCCCGATCTGCGGGACCTACATTCTTACGGTCACCAATCCCACCAACCAACACCCACAGCACTCCCCGACTCACTCTCTCCCCCCCAAAAGTACTCACAAATCTTCAAAGCTCGTCGGCAATGGCGCTTCTCAGGCTCTCGAGCTCCATCAACAAGAAGCTGCCCTTTCAACCTTTCTTCAATGGCGGCTCCATATACCACATGGTACGTCACTTCTTCAATCAATCAAATCCATGCTTGTGTAGTTTCGATTTCCACCCGCCCAATTTTTGATATCCGTCGTCGTTTTGATTGCAGTCCTCTCTGGCCAGCCAGGCTGCTCAAGACAAAGAGAAAGCTCGCGCCACTGTATGTCCTTTCCCATTCACAATTCTATAATTTATTGGCCTCTTTTGGATCTGGATTTGTGTTGTGTTTGATTGTATTGATTCTGTGGAAAAATGTCATTTGGATTCAGTGGATTAAGCAGTTGAATGAGCCGCTTGAGGCTGTCGATCCTGAGATTGCCGATATCATCGAGCTCGAAAAAGCTCGGCAATGGAAGGTATATTTGATTTGATTTGATTTGATTTCTGGGAATATAATTGTAATAGAATGTAAAATTTTCGTTTGCTTGCGTGGTGATGAATGTGATATGCCTTAAGTTAAATCGGGTTAAGTCTGGCAAGAAAAGATTACTCACAATGCAATGTTGAGCATGAGAGTTTAGTAAATGATCAGGGAGTTCATGTTTCTTTAATTTCTGTTTTTTTTGTTTTTAGAATTTGTTTCTTAATTTTTAGTTTATCGTAGGGGCTCGAGCTTATACCATCAGAAAATTTCACGTCACTTTCGGTGATGCAAGCTGTTGGGTCCGTCATGACCAACAAGTACAGTGAAGGGTATCCTGGTGCTAGATACTATGGAGGAAATGAGTAAGTAGTTCCCCAGTGAATATTATGACCATTTTTGCATTCCTATATTTCCAACTATTAAGTTGAAATGTAGTTTTTCTTCAGTTTTATCTTTTCTAAAATGTTATTTGGGGGCTGGATGGTTTGGGTAAAACCCTGCTCTGTTGAAAACCCTGCCATTTGGGGGCTGTGAGGTGGTTATGAGCTTTATAAAACATGTTCTTGCCTTTTTTTCACATTCGTCCAGTACTTTTGTTTTAAGGAATTATGTGTGATTGATATTTTTCTTTAATAAATGTAGATACATTGACATGGCTGAGTCCCTCTGTCAAAAACGCGCATTAGAAGCCTTCCAGTTAGATCCTGCAAAATGGGGAGGTAATAGAACTAAACGTATAGCTTATACATGTGGCATTCCCAACTATTTCCATCAGTTCAATGTAGGATTTCACATTTGTGTTTGTGTTCATTTACATTGTACAAGTTATGAATGATGTCTAGCACCCAACAAGTTCAGACTTTCAAATTATTTGGTAGGGAGGGTTTTGCTGTTAAATATTTGCTATAAAGAAAAATGATTGGGCACACTTGGAGTTAATTCTATCCACTGAGTGATTTTCATTGTACACAATACCCTTTCAACAATATGGTACAATATATTTCATGTTGAAGTATAATTTTTTTTCTTTTGTGAATTGCAATTGCATAGCGTAGTGAATATTTTTTTCTTTTGTGAATTGCATCGCGTAGGAGGCATAAAGGCAGCATGCTATTTCAGATTAAGTTATTTTCTTCAAGATTTTGAATTTGAAATGTAATGTTTTGTAAAATCTGGCTTTGGGATAAGACGGCATTAGAATAGCATTGTTATACTTAATTAGATTGTTGAAAATGGGACTCAAAGAATTAAAAATCTTTTATATTGTGTTAACATGTCAACCATTGATTTATAAATGCGTGGTTCAAAGAGTATTTGTGTCAAAGTAAAGTTTTATTCTCAGCTTCATCTCTTGCTTTTGTAACTCATGTTCATTCTATTATTGAACTATTCATGTATTTAGTAATATATATCTTACATACTTAGTTTGGGGTCCTGCTACAATGGTACGTACCACTCAGTGGTACGAGTTTTATGCAAGACCTAACCGTTGCAAAGATCCATTAGATCCCTTTATGGAAGATCTAACTGCTGGTTTTCCAGACCACTCAGTGGTACGTACCATGGAAGAAGAATTGCTTATTTTATTAATGATACTCTACTGTATTCTTTCAGTGAATGTGCAGCCACTATCTGGATCCCCTGCAAACTTCCAAGCTTATACTGCATTGTTGAAACCTCATGAAAGAATCATGGCACTTGATCTACCTCACGGCGGACATCTTTCTCATGGTTATCAGGTGTCGACCTCGCTGTTGATTGTTTTTTCCAGATTATACTTGGCTATACTTTTGTGCTTTTTGTGGTTAACAGCGACAGCCTGTGTAGCTCTCAGTTAGTCTAGTGCCTCTGGGTTGTTTTGTTTTTCTTCCTTTTCTCGTTTCCTGTTATGTGTAATTAAACCTAGTACTGTCTTTACAGAATAATTTCTCTGAAAATCCAGTGAGTACATAAACTGGAACCCCTTTCTATGTATATTTATGTAATATTAATTATTTTGAGAATGAAATTGTGTTGCGTATTTCAAGCAATCTAGTTATTCAAAACTACACAGAACAAGTGAACCTATATTTTGTTATGGTGATTTTACATGCTTCTGATGTCTGGATGTCGCATATCATTTTGGGTTGTAAAAACATAAATGTAATGCTGCCTGTTTGTATACTAAATGACACAAACATTTCACCATTTTGCAGACTGACACCAAAAAGATATCTGCTGTGTCGATATTCTTTGAGACAATGCCATACAGATTGAATGAGAGCACTGGCTACATTGATTATGATCAGGTGACTTGCTCGTCCCCATCTTCACTGTTCTGAATTCTCATATTTGTAAGCATATTTAAGAGTCCGTCTTACATGTGTCCTGCAAACATTATTAGCAAAACATTATTATTTTATTTCAGCCTCAGAAATAGGATGAAATGGGGCGCAATGAGGTTCTGTCTTACTTGTTTCCTGCAGATATTATTAGCAAAACTGCAAAAATAATGTTTTAAGTGAATAATTCTGATGACTGTAACATGAAAGATAACCATGCAAAGAAACTTCCCACAGGGCTGCAGATTAGTTATCATCAAATGGATAACAGTTGACATTATTTGAAATCAGAAAGTGTATCCCTGATTTGTCCTGGGAAGTACAGAACTTTGTTAGCCTAAAGTCACTGTATGTCTTGAATTGGGATATTTTTTGGCATGACTTCTTAATTGTTTTGGAGTTTGAGTTCCTATAGTTCTAAGCAAATACCGTATTTTATCTGTCATTCTTTGTTAATTAAAGGCTGACCTATGTGAATGAATATGTCCACAGATGGAGAAAAGTGCCACACTTTTCAGGCCAAAGCTAATAGTTGCTGGTGCTAGTGCTTATGCACGCCTGTACGATTATGAGCGCATCCGCAAGGTAAATTTTGGCTTGAGTTGTGTGATTACGATAATCAGCTTCATGCATCTCTGAAATTCTTATGGTACTCAATCATTAAGTGAGATGTTATTCTTTGTGGTGTCATGGTGTCGTCAGGTCTGTGATAAGCAGAAAGCAATTCTGTTGGCTGATATGGCACACATCAGTGGATTGGTTGCTGCCGATGTTATTCCATCTCCTTTTGAGTATGCAGATATTGTTACAACCACAACTCATAAGTCACTTCGTGGACCTCGTGGGGCTATGATCTTCTTCAGGAAGGGTGTCAAGCATATAAACAAGCAAGGGCAAGAAGTAAGTTCTGATGATTTATTTCAGAAAATAAATAAACGAAGGAAAATGGGGGAGAATATGTAGAAGTCTCAAGTGAAGCAACTTGGATGAAATATTAAATGCTTGAATTTCCTTCTACAGGTTATGTATGATTATGAAGACAAAATCAATCAGGCTGTCTTTCCTGGACTCCAGGGTGGTCCGCACAACCACACCATAGCAGGGCTAGCAGTTGCACTGAAGCAGGTTCCTTTGTTTCTTCTGTTCTTTCCTTTTATTTTGTGTGTTTAACCAAAATACCCACTACATGTTGATCGGATTTTTGCATCTTCTTGTTATTGGACCGCTGACTATATTACGGTTCTAGGTCAAAACTCCGGAGTACAAAGCTTATCAGGAACAAGTTCTCAGTAATTGCTCAAAATTTGCAGAGGTCTGATGAACGCTGCTTTCTAAAATATTAATGCAAAATCTGAAAGTTATTCTCTCTTTTTTGATTGGGTTCTCGTTAAAGCAATTTGGAGTAATTTCTATATGACTAAGGCACACGATGTTTTATTTCCTTTATTTGGTTGTTTCATCTGTCTCAGTAATTTCTTCTTATAGTTTTTGCCCGTTGAACATGCAGAGCTTGCTAGAGAAGGGCTATGATCTTGTTTCCGGTGGAACAGAGAACCATTTAGTTTTGGTGAATTTAAGAGACAAGGTAATAGCAGATTGATTTTTCCTCTGACGGGAAGATTGCAAACAGGAGATTGATTCTCCCTCTGATTGAAAGATTTATTCAGACTTAAAGTTTTCAGCATGTTAGATTGGAGGTTCAAGATGCCATATGATTACTGAAAGATATATTACTAGATGAACAACTAGGCCTGGTAACCAAAAAGTGAGTGATAAAATATCGTTATTCTGTGATTAAACACTCCGAAATAGATTTGAATAGTGAATTATGTTAGAGACGAATGAAATGAGAAGGGAAACTTTAAAACCTTAGGCTCTGAAAGCTGGGTTATTACGAATCCATGGATTTCTAATGCTTTAGAAAACACTAGTGAGAAAATCATAGAATTTCCCTCATTTCTCGTACACTAGAGGGTTTGGTGTTTAATTCATTGATGTATACTGCTGTGCTGCAAATGGGTTATAGCATGAGAAAACTAATGAAGATGGAATCTTTTTCTGGCAGGGCATTGATGGCTCTAGAGTTGAAAAAGTTTTGGAATCAGCACATATTGCAGCAAATAAAAATACTGTTCCTGGGGACGTGTCTGCCATGGTCCCTGGTGGCATACGCATGGGTAAGGCCATCCATCCGCATTTAACCATTTTGCACCTACTGGCAATTGGCGAAGTACTTTTGCTGACAAACTCCATGTTTTCCGGTTCCTCAGGAACCCCAGCTCTTACGTCTAGGGGGTTTTTGGAGGAGGATTTTGTGAAAGTAGCTGAGTATTTTGATGCAGCTGTAAAGTTGGCCTTGAAGATCAAGGCTGCTGCCAAAGGTTTACTCTCCCACTGTCCCGTGGATATAAATTGTTTTAGGGTTTGTAATGCTTAGTCACATGTTTCACTACCATGGTTACATGCTCATGCGCATCTGGATTGCAGGTACGAAGTTGAAGGATTTCGTGGCAGTTCTGGAATCAGACGGTGAAGTTCAGTCTGAGATTACAAAGCTTCGCCACGAGGTTGAGCAGTACGCTAAACAATTTCCAACCATTGGATTCGAGAAAGAAACAATGAGATACAGAGAATAAAGCCATACTCTCACAGATCATTGTCACAGGTCACTGGTCAATACGAGGGCCACATTGGACTTTCGTCGACACAGCACAACAGCGACGGAGTTCATTATAAATTGCAATATCTTTTTCGGTAATATCATTTTTCGATTTTGCCAGTTGTCATTCTTGATTATTGAATCTTGGTGTCCACATCGCAACTGTTATTTCAGATAAGCTTCTCAATAATTGATGCTACTTTTCTGTTGATTGAGATGTCTTGTAAGCACTATTTAGTATTTACCAGCTTTGATGTGGTCAATGGACAGCAATTTAGCAATTATAGAAGGAAATAAAACCAGTGGAAGGAAGGTAGTGTGGAAACAGAGCATGATGCCTACTGCTGATATTTATATTATATATCTGCTTGGTGTAGTTTAACATGGATACAATGTTACGAGGCAGGCTGGTGATCTTTCTGAGAAACATTCAACCGGAGGGAAAACCAACAAGTCCTTCGTAGGGTACGTGCCGGACACGTAAAGTTTATTTTTCTATTACTATTGTTTTTGGCTCCAAAAAATTTGGATTGAGAAGGTTGTAAACAGTTTTGTTTTGTTTTTTTTTTTTGGTTTTTTAATTTAATGACGATGATGAAGGATTAGGCGAGTCAAACTACTCTTAAGGCTTGGTCATCGAACTACAAAGGTAGCCTTACTTTCTAGCACGCACAAGGCGGTCAAAAAGAACCAAGACCCGGGATTTGGCCATCAACTACAAAAGTAGGCTACTTCTTTCCCGCTCAGAGCAATTAGAAAGGACTAACTTCCTGATAGAACGCCCCCCTTGTCCCCCATCGCTGAAATTTTATTTAAAGGAAAAAAAAAACAAAGGGATTTAGCCATCAACTACAAGAGTTGGTTTATGAGCAGAACCTTTCTGTTATTATTTTTTGGCCGCAGTAGTATTTTGGTTGAGAAGTTGTAAAGAGTAGCTTTCTGTAAGACTGTCCCCATTTATTGTCAAGGATTCTGATTCCTTTGAAATTGGGGATAAAGGGTATCCATCTCGTTTTTCAAAGGATGAAAGAGATTCCAATACAACTTTCTAATTAAGTTAGGATTTGTTTGGTAGTGTTTTTAAAATGATTGAAATAGCTTTTGGAACCAACTTTTAGTAAAAATACAAATTAATCTTGAAAAAGCACTTTAAGTCACTTCGAAGCACTATTAAACGATTCAATAATGTGCAAATCACTTGTGTGGGTACAATTCATTAGAGGGAGGGGGAGTTCGGCTAAATCATACAATGGGCAATCTAATTTAATATCGAATTTGTTATCCACGAGATTTGAACCTACCACTAACCGTACTAACTTATTAACTAGTTAGTTAGACATGTAACACTACCATTAATTGATCACTTTGATGAATTTGGTTCAAATAGTAGACGTGACGAGGCCTTGTTACTAGAATTGGCATTCTTGTCATTTTCGTGACATGCCCGATATTTTAATGGGTTGTGTTGAGTAACGCCTGTTAAAATGAAGGGGTTATATATCCGGACTTGAACTCGATCCGTTAATATTAACAGGTAACTCGATCCGTTAATATTAACAGGTTATATATCCGGACTTGAACTCGATCCGGACTTGAGCTCTCACCAAATCTTTCTCGTCTTTGGCATCCACTACATCGACCCATACTAAGTCTTTCACAAGAAGGTTGGAATAGAGATCTGTGATGGTGTTCCTCACATGCTTTCTGACTCTTTCTCGAGTTATAAGCCACCTCTAATTCCGATATACAAGGGGAATAATCTTGAATGCCCTATCGATCAACTGAGGACGATATTGGCCGATGCTCCCAACATCATTATTGCATCAAAGACCAATATAAGGGGTATTCCGAACTCGGATCCCAGAGATGTCACATTTCCATTTGTCCTCCACAACCAGAATATCATTGTACCAATTATTGTTATGGCGTGGTAACTCAGTAATGTAGGTGGCCCACCCAGCACTCGGTCGTGATTGGAAAAAGTTATGAGGTTCAACACTCTTGCACATGGTCTAAAGCATTAGGAATTCCTAAATGCCAAGCTCTGCCCAGTGCCTTTCGTTTAAGAGTTTGAAATAGGTAAGGATACGAAATGACATCAAAGTCAGATTATAAAGAGCAATGTTGTAACAGTTCAAGACTTGCTTCAAGAATGGGGAAAGTGGAAACTTCAGTCCCAAATCCAAGTACCAAGGATGAAAAATGGTACAAGAACGTTGAGGATCAGACGGTGTAGGCATGGGACTTTGAACGTCGTGACCAACCTCCCATCGTATGGTGCAAACATTTAGAAGATGTTGATGGAGGCGGGTCAAAACTTCACCCTCATCTTTACTGTGCACCCTAACCACCGGAGGTTTATATTGGGAGTCGTAGTTGGCGACGAGGGCAGGAAGTTCGAAGGAGTAGCCATTGAAGAAAGTTTGGAGAAATTTGGAAAGAAAATAAAAGAATATCGAAGAATTTTAATCGAAAGTGTGGAAGAAAGTTCAACGCCTTTTGAATAGAAGCAATTTGGTAATTTTGGAAAAGACAATGAAGAGATCCGAGGATATTTAAAGAATACATTTTAGAATCATCCTACCGATGAATACGGATCGTCACATCTTGAGATCAATAAATTTGACGGCTGAATTTAGGAGAAAGCAATGGACTGAGCTTTATCTTATGCGTACACACAGAAAGACAATCCTCATCATTGTGGTATTGGTGGCACGATTCGCGAGGTAATGCGCCCAAATACGGAACGACTCAACATTCACAAAGTTCACAAAGATCAAAGCCAGAACGCCATGCGTTAAAAGAATTAAAGCAATATGTATTCTCACTTTGAAAGGCATGATCTTTGGATAACTATCCATCCTCAAGGGGAACAAGTCCTTTCAGAAACATAGTTAGGAGTAATAGTGGGACCATGATTTACTAGGACAAGAGTAAGGGGATCGGAATACAGATACCTCAGAAGTTCGGTCATGAACTCAATAGCCTCCCCTGCCGAGCTGAATAAATGGAGCAGCGATGCCTCCATCATCATGTTCCAGAATCAGTGAGCAAAGTCGTCAGACTTTGTTGTGATTGACCATGCTTGTTCTGCAAGAAACACAAACCTAATCTAAGAAAGAATCGACGGTTTCCTATAATCTTGGGGTCTTTACAATTGTATTAGCTTGTGTCGCAAGTAATCACACTCCTAAGAGGATGCAATATATACTTCCTAGATATCCTCTGAGATTCTTCCAGTTTAATAATGATTTTACTATCCTAAAAGGTCATCTCCTCGACTGGTATAAATACGCCACTAGAGTTCATCTCTAGTAATGCAATTCTTGCATCCTTATTCGGTTGCCCATTGTTTGGGTCTAAATATTACTTACTAACTTCACTGTTGAAGAGTCTTTGACCGGCACACCCCTTGGTCTTTGGCTTGCTTACGACTGGTTGTTCTTTAACAAGTATTTGGATTTGTGCATCTCCACAACTGACGACATTAGTGCAAATTTGGTTCCAACACCACCTCTATTGAAAAACATTTTTCCTACATGACATAGCATATCTAAGTTTGCTACTCAATTGCTACACCCTTTGGCAATCTCTAATTAAAAAAAAACTCAAGTTCATATATACTATAGCTCAATATGAGTTCTATCAGACATATCTACTCGACTTAGGGCTAGCTTGGAATTGATGTACTTTTAAAAAAATTGCTTCTGTTGTGCTTTAAGAATAATCATCTAAAAAAATAAAGCAGTTGAGCATTTGATAAACTGTATTTTTAAAAGTGTTGTGAGTAGGAAAAACAATGTAAAAGCGTTTGGTAATTTTCATTGTAAAAGTGATATAATAGTGTATAATGATAAAAATAGACATAGTAGTAGGGTGGTGGCAACGACAGCAGTATTGAGTGTAGTGACGGTGATGGCAATGACAATGGTGGGGGTGTGGTTGTGGTGCGAATAATAGGGTGTGATGGTTTGGGTGTAGAGGTAACAGTATTGGCAGCGTGGTGGTGGCGATTGTGTGTTATTGGTAGTGGCAATGATGGTGGTGGTGATGTGGTGTAATGCTGGTGGTTACAGTCGTAAGCAGTGACGACAATAATGGTGGAGATGGCGATGACAATAGTAGTGGCAGTGATAAGTTAGGCTAGCGATAGTGATGGTGGCAACAACAATTGTTATGGTAGATTAGTAGTGCTAATATTCCTCTTCACTTGAAAGTGAGAGGTCTTAGGTTCGAATTTTGTGGATGATGAATTCGATACCAAATTAGGCTGCACATTGTGTGGCTTTGCCGAACTCCCTCTCTCCTTAGTGTAAAAATATCGATGTACTAAAAAAAAAGAAGGGGTGTGGTGGTTGGGGGTGCAGAGGTTACAATGGTGGTAGAGGCAGTGATAGCAGTAGTGGTGGTTATGGTGGAGGTTATGGTTGTGGTTGTGGTTGTGGTAATGGTACTGGTTGTGATGGTGGTGGCGGCGATGGTCACAATTATGATGACGTTAACAACAACTATGGTGGTGGTTTTGGTCGTTGTGGTTGTGGTGGTAGTGGTTGCAATTGTGGTTGTGGTTGTGGTGGGGGTAGTGGTGGTCAGCGTCGATGGTGATGGTGTTGGCAACAATTGTGGTGATAGTGGCAATGGTGATGTAAGATTAGTGGTTGTATTGGTAGGTGGTCATTTTGTTCTCTAAGTGTTATATGTATGTACAAGAAAATGTCAAGTTTAACAATTAATGAGGGTATTACTATTACATGAATTAAGAATATTCATTAAAGTTTTCATTAAAGTTCAACTCTGCTTTTTAAAGTGAAGCAATTTTTGGTGAAAAAAAAGTAATATCAAATGGGACCTTAATTTCTTTGTTCGTTTGCTTAATGAGTATCGTAATCATATATAGATGAAAGTATCGATAATGTCCACATCAAAACGGAATTTATTTAATTTGGAATCGTCACTCCTTTATGTATTTCTTGTCAATACCGGCCGGCAACCAATATCGATGACCAAATCCAAAATGGCAAAATTTGTAAATAAACTGTAAAAGCACTTTTAAAAACCCTTCATTTTCCATTCATACACTCACCATCCAAACCCTTGACACACATACTGCCTCCAAAAAACCTCTCTACTCTCCATCCCTATCTTCCCCCATGGGCACCCAGGCCACCACCCTAGAAGTGGAGGCCGCTGCTAAAACTAAGCTCGATGAGAGTGAGAACGACGATGACGTGTCATCAGTTGAGCAGGTCCGACTGACGGTCTCCAACGAGGACGACAGTTCCCTCCCCGTATGGACGTTCCGGATGTGGACTATAGGCATGCTCTCGTGCATTCTACTCTCATTCCTCAACACCTTCTTCTCGTACCGCACGGAGCCGCTCGTGATATCGATGATCTCTGTGCAGGTGGCGAGTCTGCCGATCGGACGGTTCATGGCTAGGACGCTGCCGAGGAGAAAGGTTTGGATTCGTGGGAAGTCATACTCGTTGAACCCGGGGGAATTTAACGTAAAAGAGCACGTGCTGATTTCGATATTTGCAAACGCCGGAGCCGGGTTTGGTAGCGGACCGGCGTATGCGGTTAATATTGTGACTATAATCAAAGCGTTTTACGGTAGGAAGATATCCTTCTTTGCAAGTTGGGCACTTGTGATTACCACACAGGTACGTACGTACATACTGCATGCAGATAATTAGATTAGGAAAAATTGTTGGAAAATGCTATACGGTGATCATGTTTTATATTTGGATTATTTTGGTTTCAGTCCCTAATCACCTAATTGTTAGACTAAACTCTAGTTTGTTTAAATATTTTGATCGAGGTCCTTAACATCATTTAAGAGATTTAACTCATGCATTATGCATTTAATGTCCCACAAATTATGAAATTTAAACAAATTCAAATAATATTTTCAAAATATAATAAATACTTAAAAATAAATATTAGAGTAATATTCTTCACAAAATTATAGCAAGAAAATAATGTACCCACATTAACATATTTTAAAAAATAACTACTGATATATTTTAAAACATAAAATAAATACGTATAATGAGCATGGGTAAATTCAGCACAATTAAAAATGGGTATAAATAAATTTAAAAATATGGGTACAAATACAAATAAAACTTTAAAAAAAATATGGGCACAAAAATAAATTAATATATGGGTACAAATACAAATAAAACTTTAAAAAAATATGGGCACAAAAAGAAATTAATATATGGGTACAAATTAAAACTGAAAAGAAAATTGGTGCAAATTAAAAAAGGGTCGCAAATTAAAAATGGGTACAAACTAAAAATAAAAATATATAATAAAAAATTTAGCCATAAATATAAATATATAAAATGTAACATTTCTAACACTAAATGAATATATTTAGAAATAAAAAATATTTTATTATTGAAATAATTAATGACGTTTATTAAAATATAAGGACCTTGATCAAAAATTGAAAATGAATAAGGTTTTAATCAATGAAGTAGCAAAAAGATGGATGAGAACCTAATTTCTTCATAGGATGTGATGCTTAATGGTTGGATAACTTCTTTAATGATTTAAACAAGAATCCAATTGTCAATTGCCACATCACGTGGTCTATAAAACATGGTTCAAGTCAATGATCTCTCTAGTATGATAGTATCACTCATTATATTAGTAGTAATTAACTACAAATAAAACTAAATTTGTGGGAGTGAGGGGGTTAAATGTTAAATTTATGGTAAATAAGTACTGCAGGTATTGGGGTATGGGTGGGCTGGTATTATCAGAAAGTACGTGGTGGATCCGGGGGCGATGTGGTGGCCGAGCAGTCTCGTTCAGGTTTCTTTGTTCAGGTAATTTATCATAAAAGGAAATTGTAATTTCAATTCTCTGTGTGACAAACTCAATAAGTTATTGGTATATTCCATCTCCGTACATATTTACAAGAGAGAATTGATTTTCATACACTTTTTTTATTTTTGCACAATCTTGTTTAATTCTTGCATTTTATAAATCAGACGTAAAAAATGAACAAAAACCAACAAAAATGTGGAGAATGAGAAAATAGGTGTGCACAACTCATTTCCTTGAAAAATTATACTCAAGGAAAATATTTTGTGAGGTTATGACATGTGTGTATATTTGCTAGATTTCCATAATGAAAATAAAGAGTTTACAAATTTGGTGCATACATCCATAATGGTACACACAAATTTGGTGCATGCATGTAATGGAAAACAAAAATATTGAGAGACCATATTTTTGTGCAACAACTGCATATTTTATGATGTAACAACTGTTTGTCCCCATTATTTGTCATAAAAATATAATTTATTGAATTAATGGGATATATAGTCGTACGTACGGGGTAGTACAAATTTACATGGATCCCTAGAATACGTATCATTTTTTGTTGTTGTGTGTGGTTAACAATGGGGCTAAACCTCCAACAAAGAAAAACTTAAATTTGAAGGTCAATGGTTCAATAGGAGTTTAGCAAGAAAAGGATTTTTGTATTTTTAGAATTTTTAGAATTTTTGTTAAGGGTATTCTATTATTTGATAAACAATATTATAGGGTAAACAAATAATGTGTGTAATATTTGTTTTCATATCAAAAGGTAAACTGATATATTACTTTAAAGGAAAAATTAGTATCTAGTCCCTAGTTACCAATGTTTATTAACTGAGACCTTATTAGTTTTCAAATTTTGATTGAAATCCCTAGCATTTATGTGATAATGAATTTACATGTTTATTACATTTTTTTTTTTAAAATTAGTAATTGATTTAGGGTTGTAATATATACTCACACCTCTATTAAACTCCTAATTAATTTTCAATTCAAACATTTCCACACACAAAAATA
Organism: Malus fusca; assembly: GCA_035220775.1. Classification (NCBI taxonomy): domain Eukaryota; kingdom Viridiplantae; phylum Streptophyta; class Magnoliopsida; order Rosales; family Rosaceae; genus Malus; species Malus fusca. Next base: position 45,712,921 of record CM069073.1, on the reverse strand, counting down.
AAAATAAATTCGAATAAGTTTGTACCCATTAGTTTTTTTATAAAAATATTCTCAATTTTTTAATCTTAAATGTACCCATTCATATAATTTTCATTTTTTTTTGGACACGGATCCTCTCCGGATCCAGTTGTGCTAATCCACCAAATTCATGTATCTGGGCCATTGAAATTTGATCAAACGGTTACAAACAAGGGCCCACTTTAAAAGTTATAATAACTTTAGTCATTGGATAAAATTTCAATGGCTCGGATAAATGGATTTGGTGAATTAGGACAATTGGATCCGGAGAGGATCCATGTCCATTTTTTTTAATCTTAAATGTACCCATTCTTAAATATATCAATTTGTTATATGTAAAATGGTAATATAAAATGTACAAATTTTTTATATAAAATGTACCCAATTTTTTAATATAAAATCCATTCAATTTTTTTAATACAATTTTTAAACTTATATATGTACATTCTTTTTTCGTTGATTTAAGAATGTATCTATGTCAAATTTAATCGAAGAATTTACTAATGTTAGTAAGCCTAATATCTTCTTCTTTTTTTCTTTCTGTGTTTTGAAGAATGTATCCATGTTTTGGTACAATAATTTTTTTTGTTAATTTTGATGAATGTACCCGTATTTACACACACACACACACACACACACAAAATATAATAGATAGTATAATTTATATTTTATTATTTTTAATCCCACAAATTCTAGGTTTTATTTAAAATCTCATTAATATAAACAAATACAGATTTCAATTTTTAATTTTTAATTTAAAAAATATAGTAACTTACACTATTACATTAATGTCAGGGACTTCGATCAAAAACTAAAAACAGACAAGGTTTCAGTCAAAGAATATTGATAGCTAGGGACCGCATCCAAAGTGTCCCTATTTTAAATCAAATACAAACTATTACATTGACATATATAAGAATATTAATTAGCGGAAGCGTACCTAGAGCTTGCCTGTATATTAGTTTATTTTTTGTTCGTAGTATTTCTCTCAACTTGTACTTAAGTAGAGGTCTTAAGTTCGTCTTTCGTAGATGATAATTTTGACACCAATTTATATTGCTTGACATATTGTGTGGCTTAACTTAAATCTTCCATTCCTTGGCGTAAATTATTTTTTCAAAAACAATGTATATAAATTAGTAGGTAGCTAGTTTATATATGCATATTTATTTAGCTCCTACTTGATGCTCATATGCCTTTTAAAATAATTCACCTTTTTAAGGAAGCCAATGTTCTTGCAATGTCAATGCATTTTATTGCGGTTTTAAGACAACATATATTTATGAATTGTTATTTGACTTTGATTTCTACGTACAATATGCATGGACATGAAGGGCTCTGCATGAGAAAGACAACAATCGAATGTCGAGAGGGAAATTCTTTTTGATAGCACTGGTGTGCAGCTTCTCTTGGTACCTAGTGCCGGGCTACCTCTTCACAACTCTCTCAATAATTTCATGGATCTGTTGGATTTACCCCAAGTCCATAAGAGCTCAGCAAATTGGCTCAGGCTTCCGTGGACTTGGCGTTGGGGCATTTACCCTAGATTGGTCGGTCATATCCTCTTACTTGGGGAGCCCTTTGATCAGCCCCTTCTTTGCCATTGTCAATATCACCGTCGGATACATCATCATCATGTACGTCATCATTCCAATTTCATACTGGAAGCTCAACTTGTACAATGCAAGGAATTTTGCAATCTTCTCTTCGCACTTGTTTGATTCCGACGGCCAAATATATAATGTCAAAGGCATTGTGAATGACCGGTTTCAGATTGACATGCCTGCCTATGAAAAACAAGGATTCATAAACTTGAGTGTATTTTTTGCCCTAACATATGGCCTTGGTTTTGCTGCTGTTGTATCAACCCTCACTCATGTGGCTCTCTTCAATGGAAGGTAAGTAAATACTTTAAATGACCTTAAGTTTACTCATGATGTGTGTTTTTTTATTAACATTACACACAAATAGAAGCTGAAACAATTTCTAATAAAGGTGTGTCTTATCATTTTATGTGGAACCCATTTGTATTGCAGAGTGTGCTCGTGTCTAAATAATATTACTTCACAAATAGAGTTATCCAAACCTTTAAGTGGTAGTTCTCATTGTCTTTAAAATAGTCATCATGCAACACTCATCACTTCATTATCAATACAATATATATATATATATATATATATATATATATATATATATAGTGTATGATAACTATTTTGAAGTGTCAATAACCATCTCTTATACCTTGTTCAATTTTTGTTTTCTATTGAGTTATAGTTTGGGTTTTCATCTTGAGATATAATTGTTTAATTACTTAAGCCCGTATGAGATTGAATTTTTATTTTGACCCTTGAATTAGGGTATTATTTTGAGTATTTCGTAGGTACTTTTGTAAGTTCATATTCATATGTTGGTACACTAACAGGTAAAATGTACCAACGTCTGTACCTATGTCTCCTTCTCTACCTGCATAGCATATTCAAATAATGTACCTAATTAAAGGATCAAAATCCAAATTCAATTTTAGTGCTTATTTGTAATGAAAAATTGTTTTATAAAAATATCAATCTAATTTTTGAAAGAATGTTCCACCATAAATTCAAGGTAACTTTAACGAATCCCGGTACTGTTCATTTTAACGAAAAGCCACATTTTTACACTAAAAAGTCAATCATGATAATATTTACTTTACCCTTTATTTTGTCCTTATCGTTAAAACTCAAAGTTTTCAAGTCATTTTCATTAGTTTTCCTTAAATTCAATTAGTAATATGGAGAGTGATTTAGCTTCTTATAATTACATAAGAAATGCTAAGGAGACTATTTTAAAAGTGGGACTTTCTGCTACCTCATATTTTGGGCACAATTCAAGTGCCAACATTATAAAATATTGTGCAAAAAACGTAAAGTGTCAGAAAGTTCATGGAGAGTCTCAAGACTCCTTAGGATTTCTCTAATTATATACATACAAGGTTCCCGAATTGTCCTCTATTGATTCAAACTTTCAATAATTTTTTATTTATTTTTTGGGAAGATAAATGTACTGTTACTAGTTCTAATTGTGGGAAATTTTTTAATTTTGACGGTAATATGAATGATATTCTTCTAACAGGGACATATATGAACGATACCAATCGTCCTATAGTGGAAAGATAGATATACACACCAAATTAATGAGGAAATACAGGGACATACCCAGCTGGTGGTTTCATATTTTGCTTGTGGTGTCGTTGGTACTTTCTCTAGCATTGTGCATTTTCATGAAAGATGAGGTGCAAATGCCATGGTGGGGACTCATTTTTGCTGCAGGAATTGCATTGATTTTCACCCTTCCAATCAGCATAATAACTGCCACAACAAATGTGGTAAGTATTGAACTCTTGAACATCGATCCTTCTTTTGGTCAGACTTGTTGCAATAATTCATTGATACTGGATATTAATTTTTGACACTCCTAGTTTCTCTTTATAATAAATTTATAATTTCTTTTTTTTGCAAAAATCAGTTTTGCTAAGGAGACACACATAAGATTAATCTCTTGATACACTTTGTAATAGATGTGCGCACACATATATATGGGGACTATTTTTGCTCACCACCATATTTATCACCGTTAGATAAGTTTAAATTTCGAGATCTATGTAGTGGATAGACACAAATCTCAAAGTTTAAACTCATCCAATGGTGATATAGGGTAGTGAACATTTACACCACTTGAGGGTGGTGAGCAAAAATGCATCCATATCCATGGTCCATAATTTGAGATCATGAATCTAAGAATCTCATCTCTTTTCTAATTTTTTAGACACCGGGACTAAACATCATCACGGAGTACGTCATGGGTTTGATATTGCCTGGCTATCCTATAGCCAATGTATGCTTCAAAACATATGGATACATAAGTATGGCACAGGCAATTTCATTTTTGAGTGATTTTAAGTTAGGCCATTACATGAAGATTCCGCCCATATCCATGTTCTTAGTTCAGGTATGTATATATATTCTTCTTCTTGTACAATTTACTTATTGGATACGATCATACTATAAATTACTTATACTTAGTAAATAACTAAATATTGTGTACTCCATTTATTCAAATTACCTGAATCAGATTTTATACATGTATAATAAAAATGAACACCAATAAAACTATTTGTACCATCTAATCTGATCAGCAAACAACTCTCGACAACATGCACATGTATATATATTATAACATGAATTGGATGTGCGTGTTTACAGTGGTATTATAACATGAATTAGTATCGATCATATACATCTACGGTATCTGGTAAGAATGTGGATATTATTATTATTTTTTATATTATCACGTACCAACATGAATGTCTGACAATATATCTTACCAAATTAATACCAACAGTGTACATGTTAGGTATTGTAAATTAGTATTCGATACCAATAATCTGTTTCCTAGTTGAAATGCTACGCTGTGGAAAATATTCAGCTACTATCTAACTCTTGATTTGTAATTTTCTTTTTCCTCCCATTATAAAGTGCGTAGGAACTGTAGTAGCCGGAACAGTCAATATTGGGACAGCATGGTGGCTTCTAACTACAGTGAAATATATATGCAATACTGAATTACTCCCTGACACTAGTCCTTGGACTTGTCCTGGTGATAGTGTCTTCTTCAATGCATCTGTGATTTGGGGTCTGGTTGGACCGAAACGAATCTTCGGTTCCCGCGGACTCTACGGAGGACTCAACTGGTTCTTCGTGGTAGGTGCACTCGGACCTGTCATAGTATGGTTGTTTCACAGAGCTTTCCCCAGACAGAAATGGATCGCCTACATCAACCTTCCAGTGCTTTTCGGATCAACCGCGGTGATGCCACCAGCTACAACTGTGAACTTTAACAGCTGGATTGTGGTCGGAATCGTTTTCAATTACTTTGTTTTCAGATACAGAAAGAAGTGGTGGCAGAGGTACAATTATGTTCTTTCTGCTGCCCTAGATGCTGGAGTGGCTTTTATGGGGGTGCTTATATACATATGTTTAACCATAAACGAGGTAAGCATTTCTTGGTGGGGTACACAAGACTATGACCACTGTAAATTGTCTACTTGTCCAACATCTAAGAGCATAGAACTTGGTCATGCTTGTGTATTCCCTTAAACTAGAGAGGTTTTTCAGTGTGCGTGAAACACAGTATAATACATCACGTATCATTATACAAGTGTTGAGATACTTGTGTTAAAAAACTAGTAACATAAAAAATAAAACATTCCTCCACTCATATAATGTCATGTGACATACCATCTGGATTCTAAGCTAAATGAAAAGTTTCTCTTTAAGCTGCTACATCATATGTTACTTTTGGATTTTGGAGTTGACTTTATGCAGCAAGGTTCATTTGAAGGAAATGACGTTGTAAATAATAAAATATGAATGAATGAACTTTCATTTCATCTGTCCAAGTAATATTGGTTCTTATATAATACAGTTGATTGTCAAAGCCTAATTTGCTCATTTGGGTGCACTGCTCGCTAGCCATTGCTAGAAAGTGGTGTGTTATTTTTTATTTTTTGTTTTGTATCAATTTATTCCAAAGGGTGAAAAGGAAATCTCAAAACATTGATTCCGTTCGAGAATATTCACAAAGGCTTCATATTGTTTCACAATTAACCATTTGAATTCACAGTTTAAACGGAGGCAACAAATTGTGAGAAAGTATAAGAACGCCCTTGAAAAGGGGCCATCATGAAACTCAGTGAATTTTTTAATCTATACAATGTTATCTACCTTATGAATGGGGAATGAGTTAAGCCTCACAATGAACTAGCCATAATAATTTGATTCAAAAAAGAATATCACTAAACCGTAGTTCTAAATGGCTAAAACTAGAAAAGTTCAAGTTGTTGTGACATATTTTACAGAAATGCGTGGCAAATAGAGAAAAAGAGAGTTGGGGAATATCTGTGATGTGTACATTCCATCACATGTGCCTTTATTTATAGTAAACTAAGAAGGATTTCTTGTTTTGCAATTAATACAATCATAAAGGAATAAGATCTTCTAATATCCCAAATACAATCTACTAATGATTTACACCATCACACATGTGCCAAAATTTATGTCACGCACTCCCTCTCGTAGAAAAAACACTTTGCGCGACGTACGTACCTTCGTCGCGCAAAGTAAAAAATCGTTGCCTAAGGGTTTGCGCGACGCAACCTTCGTCGCGCACTAACCGTCGCGCCAAGGCAGTGACGGTAGGGTTTGCGTGACGAACAAGTAACATGCGTCGCGCAAAATGGCTTTGCGCAACGCACGTCCTGTGTCGTGCAAAGTCACTTTGCACGACGTAGTCATGCGTCGTGCAAACCCTTTTTTTTGTTTTGGTCAAAATTTTTTTTTTTTTTAAATTTTTTATAAATATTGCACGACATAGGACATGCGTCGCGCAAACCCTTTTTTTTTGTTTTGGTCAAAAATATATATATTTTTTAATTTTTGATAAATATTGTAATTAAATTCTAAACAATAATTAATTAACCAAGCAAAAGTATTTAATTATAAAATATATGAAAATGTACATACAAGATGTCTGAACAAAAAAGAAAAAACAAGTAAACAATAAAACGATGAGATATACAAAGAAATATCAAACTATCCAGAAACCTCCAACAAACAAGGACATTGTCACTTGAAGCCTTCACATTTTTTTATCACCTCCAAACAAAGGACCTTTAGAGCGAACCACTGCCCCTAATGCTTAAGCCTCAGCAATTGTTGCCTCTCTCTATCTGCACGGACATAAGCATATGGATCAAGAAAAAAAAATTGTACTTGTGTAGGTAGAACATATATTACTACCAGCCCCGAATACCAGAGAACATATATTACTACAGGTTCCCAGGTATGTATGGACTGCACAAAAACAAATGCAAGGCTTGAAATTTCATATTGAGACATTAAACAGTAGTATTGTAAGCAATAAGAAAGAAAAACAAGCACATTCAAGCAATTTTCATGCTTAATATTTGTTTAGCCGGAGCTTTCTGATCACACTTCCTCGTCCTCCAGAGTCGAGGATGGGGCCTCCCAACCAGGTAGTTTTTTTTAATTCTCACTACGTTGCATTTTTTTTTCATTTCAAAACTATTACTTTTATTATTGTGAAAATGTGTTGAGGGTTGTGAATTACCGTTTTAAGGTACTTTTATGATTAGGGGAGGTTTTGCCGAATTTTCTGTACAAATTTAAGCTTAGGGTTTTTACCATTTAAGTTTTTTTGGGCAGCTAAAAAAAACACCAGGGGGCCCAATCGAATGTTGAAGGAGCTACAGCTTGTACGTATGTCTGCCTCCTTGATCAAGATTGCGTATGATGAGCGACATCGTGGAGCGGTTACCTCACAGCAGCATAACAGCGTCGTTAATTGCTGTGGTTTTATTATTAGGAATTTTTGTCCTATGCGATGGGAGAGTTGGGCAAAAATTCCCGAGGAGACGAAGACCCTGGTGCGAGACAATTTGGAGGTTAGTATATTAATTTTTAGCAAAGTCAACATCTTTCTCTGCTTAAACTAGTGCAGGGCCATCATCTTGATTAGTAAAGTCAAGATCTTTCTCTCAATTTCTGTTTGGTTGCTAAGAAAATGTAGGGGGGAAAGAGAAATCAGGTGCATTTCATTGTTTTGCACCTGATAGCCGAGTGTTGTTGTGGTGAATAATTTGGTCATGTATTTTGCACACTCTTCTTCTGTTCATAATTAGGAGCAGGTGTGGTCCTTTAGTTTTGGTTAATTTCAGTGATTTGCGGCACTGTTCTTTGTTGTCTGAATGCTTCCTGGGAAGGAAATTGAAAAATAATTCCGTGAACCATTGTTAAAATAATGATTATGTTGGTTAGGTGGAAGGATTACTATCTTATCTGATGCATATTTATGGGTTTTTAGTTTTGGTCTACGTCCTTGCTTAATGATTTATGATAGTGTTTAGGTGAGTATGCATGCCGTTGCTAGTACATTGCTTTGCTTGTGTTGTGCATCAGTTAACCTGAGCCATAGTATCCACTGGTTGAGCAGCATCATGATACCTAAACATTATGCCTATACATGCTGTTTTGTTTTAATCAGTAAGTGCTTCTTGGGACTGGCTATACTAATCAAATAATCGATCTTTTACCGAGCGAGTCCTATGTATGGTTCTTGACTTTGCCTCAATTTGATAGTGAATTGTTTTTAGTTGTTATCCTGGTTTTATTTATTAAAGTGAACTACGAAAGCAGCCTTAAATAGTCGAGTTAAATCCTTTGTTGAGAAATTGTGCTAAGGAAAGGAATTTGATAAATAATTTGAGTGTTAACCTTATGGTTTGAACATTAAAGGTTTGACACTTGCGTGAAGCCGAGGTTTGACACTGCTTTCCGAACTAGTATGAATGATCCTGTATATAAAAATTGTTTATAATTTTGTAAGCTTCCTGTATATTACTGTAACCACTTTCTACACATTTACTTACCTTCTTATGAAGTTTTTCTTCGAATCTGCTAATATTTGTTGGATCATTTAGAAATGACATGCTTACTACATGCTATTCTTTGTGGGTTGCAGTTGGACAAGAGTCTCATAAACATGTTACACAATTTGATTTCTGTAGTTGCAGCAGGTATTTGGAAGCCAACGTGATTAACTGACTGTTAAAGTGGGATATGAAATGCTTGTATGCAATAGGTTACCTTTATGGAATGGCATTAAATTGTACATGCATGACTTTTTTTTTCTTTTTAGGTAAAGTATATATAATAGTAGTTGGCTTACATCCTAACAAATCATTTAACATGCTACTGGAATAGTTGATCTTGAGTTACAGTCAGTGCAGTTACAACCTCTCTATAAAATGTTGAATTTCCACCTTTGGTCTCTGTACCGATGGAAAGAGGCTCGCATGGGAGATCAGAACCCCACTCTTGAGATCTTTCAGAATATAAACATTATATTGTTTGCTTCCTAACAAATTAAGATTCTAGTTATTATTGTAAACCGACAAACTTTATCAATATCTTATAAACTAGTTGTCAATTATTCTGATACATGATCATTTTGTTTGTCATTTTGTTTTTCATATTTGTAGGTCGTTTTTGAAATGGAGGACATATCCCCTGAGGTCAGTGCCTACTTAGAGGAGACCTTAGCAAGCCGGTACAAAGATTGGAAGAGCGCTCTTCACAAGCATTTTCAGCTATGGGAATCTCCGGAGATTGCTCGCCTACAGGGTTGCCCACTCGAGTATAAGGAACGGCGAGAGGATTGGGAGTGGCTCTGCACACATTTTACAGATCCAAAATTTTTGGTATGTACATAATACTTTAATAATAATTTATTGTTTTTGTTATTTTATTTAAGCTTTTTTTAATAATTTCTTTCAAATAGTCGCACTAACATATATATTGTATGTTTAACAGAAGAAATCTGCTGCTGGCAAGAAAGCTCGGGACTCAAAGACACTTCTCCACCATTCCGGTTCGAAGCCCTTTTCGTATAGGGTTGAGGCACGACGTGAGGTAAAAGTATATTAATTTTGAAATTTTATACAATTTATTTTTTATTATTGATTAATAAAATTTTCTTAATGTTTTTTTTTTCTTTAGGAGGGTTCTAAGTTCCCACAGATTGACCTGTTCAAGCATGTTTACGTTCATCCCAACAATGAGAACAGTGACCAGCTTTATGTAAGTATATGTAATTGTTATTTTTCTTATTTTTATGAATCGTTAGAATATTATTTATATTTTGTTATTAAACATTATATGTTTTTTTCTTTATTATTACAGGGTGATATGGTAGAAAAGAGCACTGCTATTCTCCAAGAAGCAACATCGCAGCTTCCCCCGGAGACCCCGATTGAGGACGTCATTGTACCCAAGGATGCAGATGTTCAGATCGTGACTGAGGTCCTGGATCAGAAGTTCAGTCGTCGTCATGGTAAGGTTGTTCGGTGTACGGGGAAGGCGGGGGTTCGTGAAACGGGTGCCTCTTCTTCCAGATTGTCCACAGGAGAGGTCAATTCCTTGAAGGAGGAAGTGACAACCCTAAGAGGTCAGGTTGCGGCCCAGGGCGATCACATTAGGGCCCAGGGCGAGAGGATGAATATGATTGTGCAGGCCTTAGCGATGTCCGGCCTCCAAATCCCGACGATGCTAGCACCTAATGTTGCTCCACCTTCGACTTCCCAGCCATTTCGCCCAGACGATACCGAGTAGCATGATGTATTAAACTCTTGTAGTTTTTTATTTTTTTGTTCGGACAAACGTACATTTTCATATATTCTATAATTAATTACTTTTTCTTGGTTTATTAATTATTGTTTAGCATTTAATTATAATATTTATTTAATTATAATATTTATTTAATTATAATATTCTATAATTTAATTATAATATTTATTAAAAATTAAATAAAAAAATATAAATGACAAAAAAAAAAAAAAAAAAAAAACTTTGCGCGACGTAGATCCTGCGTCGCGCAAAGCAACTTTGCGCGACGTAGGGAGGTCATGCGTTGCGCAAACCCTTCCTTCACTGCCTTCGCGCGACGGTTCTTGCGCGACGAAGGTCCTACGTCGCGCAAAGTCTTTTTTGTACTAGTGAAAGCAAGTAAATCATATAATTATCGTACTGCAGGGATGGAGTTATGTTGGTGATAGGCTACTATCAACAGTTATACCTTACAAAGAGAGTGGCTGGTATGACAGACAAATGTGGGTAAAGCCACCTGAGGTTAGCACCCTTCACCTTATCGTTTCTCAGTTAATAAGGATCAAGGATGGAGTCCCTCTGGAAAATGTCAACCTTCAAAGTTTAATCCACATATTTTATTCAAGTATTCAACTGAAGAAGGCTTAGAATAATCAAGATATGATGAAATTCAAAGAAATTAACTGATCACATAAGCCTCAACATTCAAAGATATTAACTGATCACATAAGCCTTAACGTTCAATGATATTAACTGATCACATAAGCCTTAACGTTGATGCATATATTGCCTCTAAATCAAAACCTCGAAATTTTGATTATGCTATGGAAACTGTATCCTGTGGCTTATCACTAGAGCTTAATACTCGAACAAAGTTTCTGAAAGTCGGACTATGTCCCTCTGTATGGTGTATATGTGCATATGTATGTCAAATATTAACTGAGAAGGGTCGTTGGAGACAGTGCAAATTTGAAGATATCTAAAATTGGTCATTAGGCAACAAAACTACATGATTCTTGACCTTTAACTAGTTAAAAGCAGCAATTGGAAGCCCAAATTTTTTTTATGTTCTAATATTAATAACTGAGATGCAAAACCGTAGAAAATTTATGCTAAAACATTATTTCTTACGATACTGTGAAGCATCTAGCTTCAGCCACAATCCTCTTTTCATAAACTTCATATAAAAAGAAAAACCATGTGTTATTCTTATAAGCATGAATGCAGCAAGCCATGGTGCAAGACCCAAACAAAGTGCATGTGCCATACCAAATCTTGGACTGCATAACATGAGAAAGATCATAAGTATTACTAGCCGATAACTCCAAACATGTTTAATTAAACAAATGAGCACGTTGTTTGTTTGCATTAATGCTTTCCAGAAGAGATTAGAGTACGTTCCTTGTAGGAGATTAAAGGGAGACTAACACTTTCATGGTAATCAATTACCATGTGAATGCCATGAAAAACAAAAGTTCCACAGACGGATGTTTCTCACTACAATTCAAATTAAGGAAAAAGAAAATGCGTTGCGCAAGTTTTACACAAATTATTTTCCATCCACATAAAAGAATACAAACATAATTCTTCCACATAGAAAATGCAAGGTAAGTCATGTTATGCGAAAAGAAATTCCTTTCACAGAGGCAAAGATATTTAATCTAAATACATAAATTGGTTTCAGAAACAGAAGACTAACATATTGAAATATACAAACCATGCACAATAATTCAACACATACAACAAATTAAAGACAGCAAGATAGAAAAATCACCAGTTCTTGGCCCAAAGCGGCTTGAAATGCACTGTCAAGCAGATCTTCCCCCTCTATACATCTGAACCAATCCAAAATTACCCAGAAATTAACGGACTTAAATTACAATCAGAAAACAAAAATGGGGGAAGAGGGAAAATCGTAAAATCAAAATAAGACCGACCTGTAGTTATTTTAACTCTGATTTTGATGATTTTTTACAACTACACTCGTTAACCATATATGAATACAATAAACTAATTCGATCATCAATTTAAAATATTTACACTAGTGGATACCACAAGAGAAAAAGGCAATGCAAGAACCCAAAAAAAAAAAAAAAAAAGACTTTGCACGACGTAGGTGCTACTGCGTCGTGCAAAACAGCTTTGCGCGACGTAGTTGTACCTACGTCGCGCAAGGTCTTTTTTGTTTTTTTTTGTTTTTACCCAGTACAAAATCAATAAATGAAAATGTACTTAGTAAATACATATATCATTGATTTTGATGGCAAACACATTGTATGAAATTAGTTTCAACGATCCAACCGTCAAACTTGTTTGTATATACTTCGAGATCGCATACACCAAAAATCGCAAAAAAAACAAACATTCAGAGATGAAGTAATGGGACAAAACTTTTTGATGATTAAAAACGAAAAATCACGATTTAACGGTTATATTAATTCCGATTTTGATGATTTTTTACAGCTACACTCATTGACCTTATATGAATACAACGAACATATTCGATCGTCAATTTAAAATATTTACACAAGTGGATACCACAAAATCTTATACTTAATGAAAGTATAAATAAACTCCAAATGTTAGTGAATCTATTGTTTTGAAGGGATACACATTGTACAAAACTAGTTTCAACGATCCAACCGTCAAACTTGTTTGTATATGCTTCGAGATCACGTACACCAAAAATTGCAAAAAACAAACATTCAGAGATCAAGTAACGAGACAAAACTTTTCGACGGTTATTAACGAAAAATCATGATTTAACGGTTATTTTAACTCTGATTTTGATGATTTTTTACAACTACACTCGTTAACCCTATATGAATACAATAAACTAATTCGATCATCAATTTAAAACAATTACACTAGTGGATACCACAAGAGAAAAAGGCAATGCAAGAACCCAAAAAAAAAAAAAAAAAGACTTTGCGCGACGTAGGTGCCACTGCGTCGTGCAAAGCAGCTTTGCGCGACGTAGTTGTACCTACGTCTCACAAGGTCTGTTTTTTTTTTTTTACCCAGTACAAAATAAATAAATGAAAATATACTTAGTAAATACATATATCATTGATTTTGATGGCAAACGCATTGTATGAAATTAGTTTCGACGATCCAACCATCAAACTTGTTTATATATACTTCAAGATCGCATACACCAAAAATCGCAAAAAAACAAACATTCAGAGATCAAGTGCACAAAACAGCTTTGCGCGACGTAGGTGCCACTACGTCACGCAAACGGCCTTTGCGCAATGGTTCTTTGAGCGACGAAGGATGCTGTTACGCAAAGCTGTTTTGCGCGACGCAGGAACTTGTGTGTTGTGCAAAGCTGTTTTGTGCGACGCCAATCTTTGTCGAACAAAGTGCCATCGCGCAAAGGCCGTTTGCGCGACGTTTTGTGTTTTGCGTCGCGCAAACATACTTTGCGCGACAAAATTTGCTCCATCGCGCAAGATTTCGTCGCGCTAACATGTTTTTCTACTAGTGTCTTGAGTGTGTAAATAAAATGTGCCAGAATTTAGTAAGCATTTTCTCCTTGATCAATGGACTTAGTGGTTTAATCATATATATAATATACATATATATTACATAATATAATATAGGGTAAAAGACTGTTTACTACCCTCATGTTTTGTGGTTTTCAACATTTAGTACATCAAGTTTTTTTCGTCTCAGATTCATACCTAAAGTGTAAATTTTGGGACAGTCTCATACATCCGTTAGTCAAACTGTTAAATCTGCCGTTAATTGTGATGTGGCGCCATAATTGAGCGCCACGTGTCATCCACGTTTTTTTTTTCTTCTTTCTTCTTCTTCCTTCTTCTTCCTTCTTCTGCAACTTTTTTTTTTTCTTCCTCATTCTCCTTCTTCCTTCCTCCTTCTTCCATCCCCTTCTTCTCCTTCTTCATTTTTCTTCCTTCTCCTTCTCCTTCTTCTTCTTCTTCCTCCGAATCTGGGGAATTTTTTTTTTCTTTTTTCTTCTTTCTTCTTCTTCTTCCTCCGACTGCAACTTTTTTTTTTTTTTCTTCCTCCTTCTCCTTCTTCCTTCCCCTTCTTCTCCTTCTTGCTCCTTCTTCCTTCTTCTTCTTCCTCCGAATCTGGGGAAGATGAAGGTTTTTTTTTCTTCCTCCTTCTTCTCCTTCTTCTCCTTCTTCCTTCCTCCTTCTTCCTTCCCCTTCTTCTTCTTCTTCCTCCGAATCTGGGGAAGATGAAGGTTTTTTTTTTCTTTTTTCTTCTTTCTTCTTCTTCCTCCTCCTTCCTCCTTCTTCTTCCTTCTTCTTCTTCTTCTTCCTCCGACTGCAACTTTTTTTTTTCTTCCTTCTTCTTCTCCTTCTTCCTTCCTCCTTCCTTCCCCTTCTTCTCCTTCTTCCTCAAAAAAAAAAAAAAAAAAAACCTTCATCTTCCCCAAATTTGAGGAAGAAGAAGAAGAAGAAGGAAGAAAAAGGAAGAAGGAGAAAAAGGGGAAGGAAGGAGGAAGAAAAAAAAAAAAAAAAAAAGGTTGCAGTCGGAGGAAGAAGAAGAAGAAGAAAAAAGAAGAAGAAGGAGGAAAAGGAGGAAGAAGAAGAAGAAAAAAAAAATAAATAAAACTTCCCCAGATTCGGAGGAAGAAGAAGAAGAAGGAGAAGGAAGAAGAGGGAGAAGGAAGAAGAAGGAAGAAGGAGAAGAAGGGGAAGGAAGAAGGAGGAAGGAGGAAGGAAGAAGGAGAAGGAGGAAGAAAAAAAAATTGCAGAAGAAAGAAGAAAAAAAAAAGAAAAAAAAACGTGGATGACACGTGGCACCCAGTCATGGCGCCACGTCACAATTAACGGCAAATTTAACAGTTTGACTAACGGATGTATGAGACTGTCCCAAAATTTACAATTTAGGTATGAATCTGAGACGAAAAAAACTTGATGTACTAAATGTTGAAAACCACAAAACATGAGGGTAGTAAACAGTCTTTTACCTTATAATATAATACACTGCAAGTTTGATTAGGGAGCCCTTTCGAATCATATCGCATGAAAGTGAAGAAAGAATTATTAAAAAAAAAAAGAAGAAGTATTCTAGGTAATCATGCATGCATATCTGATAAAATCTCAATTACTTAGTTCCTCATGTATGATTATACAAACTTAATTAAAATTTTGACGTCTTTCTATCTTATATGTTTATGTTACTTCCTATCAACTATTTTTGTTGTCATATGTTAATATTTTTTTTTTGTTTCATGTGTTAATTGTTCAGGATCATTTGATTGTCATATATGGCAGAACATAATCAGACAACCACTCCAAGAGAGCCTTTGCCAGCTGCTCTTGTAGAGCCTCAAAATGCTACAATTAAACCTCAGATACCATCTAAACGCAAAAGAGTAAATGAACCCAAGTCTAAAGTTTGGGCACATTATGAAGGATTTCTAAATGCGGATGGAAGTAGGACTGGTGAGGCACAATGCACCTATTGTAAGAAAATATTTACATGTTCTAGCACCAATGGAACCACTACACTAAAAAGGCATACAGAGAAGCGTAGGAAGTACCCTTATAAAGGGGACAAGAAACAACAACTCTTGTCTTTTACAACAGCAGAGTCTCTTTCTAATTGGAAATTTGACCAAGAGCATTGCCGAAAACTCTTTGCTAGAATGATTATTGTTGATGAATTACCATTTAGCTTTGTGGAGAAGGAAGGCTTCAAAACATATATGAATGTTGCACAACCAAGATTTAAATTGTTGTCATGTACAACAACTACAAAAGATTGTGTTCAATTGTATGCAGAGGAAAGAAAAAAACTGAAGGAGATGTTGAATCTTCAAATTCGCGAGCGAGTCTCACAACTGACTTGTGGACTTCTATTTAGAATCTTGGATATATGTGTCTTACTGCACATTTCATTGACAAAGACTGGGTGTTACAAAAAAGAATCATAAATTTTCAAGTGGTTCCCACTCCACATTGTGATGAGGTAATTGCACAAGCTGTAGAAACATGTTTATTGGATTGGGGTATTGTTTGGACCCAAAATTACATCATCGGCCCGTGTAATCAAGGTCGTTGAGTGAGCATAGCTCCCAACCTTTGGATGAAAAAATGAAGATAATTTTGTTATTGTTAAATGATAATATTATGATTTTTATCATAATAATGATCTTTTAATATGAATTATCATATTCTTAAGCATGATAGATAGGATGCAGATTATATCCTCAAGCAAGCGGTGTAGTTCGAATGGGATTGGGATTCTTGTCATCGAGTTGGAGCAGCATGGGTTTGATCATAATTGTTAGGATGCATGATCTTCATGCATGCATGGGATAATGATGAAGTAAAAATAATGTGATGTGATAATGACAAGTGAGGTGATATTGCAATCTGCTTGCAATTAGCTTTGCATGTTGAAGCGTGTGGA
The DNA here is from genome assembly GCA_035220775.1 of Malus fusca. Classification (NCBI taxonomy): domain Eukaryota; kingdom Viridiplantae; phylum Streptophyta; class Magnoliopsida; order Rosales; family Rosaceae; genus Malus; species Malus fusca. The sequence goes on along the minus strand of CM069073.1, from coordinate 45,696,290 downwards.
ATTAGATATCATGGCTGGATGAGTTGTTTTAATATTAATGGAAGGCCACGTTATTGGGCTCGACATACGCATTGAATTTCTATCAAGAAATTTAAGTTCACAAGGAGATCAAAAGGGTTTTGGTTTGGTCACTGGTGGTATAGCAAGAATATTCCGATAGCATCACAGAGAGACGGGTGCAATTTGGAAAACGTATTGGCAGGTCGCAGCTAAAGAGTATGAAGGAGACCTCTCTGCTATAAATATAAGACAATGTGCAACATGCAAAAGCTCCTCCAATTCAACACACAAAACTGCCATGCGCAAACCCTCGCTCTACGCGAAACCTCTCAAACATCTTGAGATTTTTATTTTCTTCTTCGCCGACACATCTTCAGTTTGGATAAACAGCACTGTGAAGGCAACTGGTGACATCTTCAGTTTGGATAAACAGCACTGCGCCGAGGCCGACTGGTTACCTATCCAAGTCTCGGTCGAAAAGGGTTTTCGAATCCTTATTGGCAGAGGTCATCTCTTTAGCCTTCTCGGCGAAGTGAGGTGTTACAGATTACTGGGCTTGGCATATTGAACGCCGAGTTGTTTATGATTGGATATTCACAAGTAAGTTTTAGAGTTCAGCATTCTGACGGCCGAACCACATTCACCATCAAGACATACATCTCTTTTCAGTACTTGTGTCTGTATAGTTTGGAGCCGGTTCGACTTGCTTATACTCTTACGAATATAATCACCGTGATCGAACCTGGTGCCGACGATCCGTGAACTTCGCAAGACTAGCATCCTTGTCTTCAGGCTCTAGAACCTGAAGGCCGAGACGTGTTCCTTCCTCAGCCACAATCGCAAGATCGAGAAGTCAGCAGTGCACCCAACGCAACATCAACATATTTTACTCCTCGGCCGAGCTCGGCCGACAAGTTGGCACGCCCGCATACAACCGAATGACGTAATTAGCTCATTAGTTACTCGGCCTGCGCACCACGTAGGCTTGGTAATTTTTAAGGTCAGCAGGTATAAAAAAGTTATGCACACTCACAGTCGATAATGCAAGTTCAAATGATACAGCAACAAGAAGTTTGGTTAAAAGGTTCAGCCGCAACATAAATAAATATTCATTTTTGAGAGCCACTGATTGCGGTATGATCTTATCGCACCCAGCCACAATTAAGATCACATCTTCTGGTCAAAATATTTGTTGCAAGGCTCAATAGTCCAAATACAAAAATAGCTAGAAGAAGTCCCGCAAGAGAACCTTTTTCTGATATCCAATATCTCCTTACTTATCAGCTGGAAAATAAAATTAATGAATCTTACAAATCTCAACCAGAAATTAATTTTGTGGTTGTATTTAATTGGAATTTTGAGGGATTTTAATTCTTTTAATAAATATGGGGGTATTCAATCAGGATTTTAAGTGATTCTCTAAAATTTAAGGTATATGCAATCTGGATTTCTTATTAAAATCCTTATAAATCCAAGTGTATTCAATTAGGATTTTTAAAAAAATTATAACTTTATAGGTGTATTCAATTAGAAATTGATTTTAAAGAATTTGAAAAAGTTGAGGAATTAGAGGGAATGAGAGAGATTTTGTAGTGTATTTTAAGTATCCACAAATATTACCTCTCTTCATGAGATTTTGAGGGAATTGAATCAAAATTTTATATGAAAAATCTCTACAAAGCATTAAACTCTATATAAATTCATTAAAATATCTCAAATACCCAATTAAATACAAAGTTTGATTTTTTTTCGACATATGGTAGCAGTGCCATCTACCTAAATGATTACAAGAGAGAAAATTTTGAAGACTATAGAGAAATAGAAAATTTAAATCTTGCCCAATTAAATACAAAGGTTGATTTTTTTTTTCAACATATGGTAGCTGTGCAATCTACCTAAATGATTACAATAGAGAAAACTAGTAATAAGCCCGCGCGATGCCGCGGGAGTTGAATGCACCGGCCTTAACTACATGAATAAGACACATTTAACTTGAAAAACATTCAACATAATCATGAACGAACAAAAATGATAGATCTAGGAAATTATAAAAAGCATTGTAACCGTAGATCCAAGAAATTATAAAAATCCATCCAATCAAGAGACTAATAGTTGTGGGAAGGTGGGTATGCAACCAAGAATCTTAAGATATACTTGACTTGCAATTCCATTATAATTTCAAACAAAAAAAAAGGATCAAATTTTGATTGAAACATCAAACAAAACAATCTCATCTGTTACAAATTGGACCAACTAAATAAAGAATATATCGATAAGATTTTCAACCTAACTATAAAAGAGAGCTTTATAACAGCGCAATCAACATTATTTGAACTCAACTAAACAGAAACTAATTGCATGTTAGAAATTCCATAGGTAATTGAATGGCAGCGCAGCCCCTACAGAATGTTTTTTAATCGATTTAGTAGTTAACACTGGACAATTGCACAATACAAATCTTAGAAACTATTCCAACTTAGAGCAAAAATTACCTCTAATCTTTGTTTCTCTTGTACTTTGGTATTGCAGGGTTGACTTGTAAAGGGTGAATGAAGTCCTGAAAACACAAAGAATAAAAAGCCTCTGTTTCAGTTAACTAAAAAAAAGCAAACCATAGACAAAGTGAGATATCTGGTAACCAAAAAATGAATCTTGGAAAGCAGACATAAACAAACTTCAATCAACATTACTTTAATACATTTGGATATCAAGGAAAATTAAATTTATTCAATTTCGATATAAAATTAATTAATTAATGCAGGAACAACAGTTGTGCCTCAATGACGTGAGAAGTAGTCAAAACAAACATTGTTTTCTTTAAGTCTTTAGTCTATCTCTGCAAATCGCAATAACTCATATCCATTGAGAATCAAATTAACTAATTAACTTAATAACCCGTCCTGTAAATTTCACATCTATGCTCTAAACAGATTTTGTAACTAATATCCCAAAAAAGTGGCAAAAGGGAAGGAAAAAAACTTTTGTATGGTACACTGCAGTGTTATTTGTGTAACCAAAGTCAAGCGCTGAAACGCCAGCAACCTCATTGTATTCTTGGAAATCTGTTGCAGATTTTATGGCTCCTAAAGAAAATATATCCTGCAGCATTAATATCATTTAGACTAACGTATTTTTTCCAAGTGAATGCACATGCAAAGTATCAAAAAGAGAGAAAGGAGAAAAAATTATCAAAATAAGAATTACAAACATGTCCTATAATATAAACAAAAGGTAATTACAGAAAAATAGCTGGAAAACACAAAATAAGTAGAAGAGAAAACAGACAATCAGCATAATCTAAAATTACTTAAACAATTAATCCACATTGAAAAGCATAATTTACAAATCCAAACCAAATTACATCATCCAATAGATTTTTTTTATACATTTGTTATTGTGCCTTTAAACTGATTTCAGCAAAACTTGTTTCTTTTTCCACAGTTTGTGAAGCTCAAAATTTTCAAAAACCTACAATCATTACACAACGTTGTCACATCATAAGTGTGGAAGAAATCACCGCTACCAAAATTTATAAAGACCAAAATAGTTAGCACCCAAAAATAACATTGATTAGCAAAGACCAATTTGCCAACAAAAGTTGAATAGGAGATACCCAGAAAATTTCCTTAGTTTTTACGATTCTCAAAAATATGACCCAACTTTAACCAAGACTCAAATTTTATTCAAGAATCGTGTTAAGCGAAGCAGCAAATTATAAATTCACTAATCTTGTTCTTAATTATAGTAATTTGGAAATCAACAGATACAAAAAAAAAGTCACAAAGCTTAATAAAAACTCATGAAAAAAAGAAGTTTTAAACAGAACACCTGCACATGACCCTATAATTTGGCTAATATACAAACGCTCAACGTGCTCAGCAGATGTTAAACTTTTCAGTAGTATATAATTTGAAGCTAATAAAACCATCTCTAACTTTTCAGAAATATTTAAACTGAAATGAATTGATATTTTTTTCTATACATTGATAAATCAAGGTTTGCTACAGAAAAGGAATCTATAATTTAAGCTTCAAAATGCATTATAACATCAATTAATCCAAAGAGAGCAAGCTGACGATAATAATTTGATTAGCTTTGGAAATCTCTTTGCTTTATCACTTCAAGATACTAAATTTTTCAAGCCGTCTTCTCTCTCTCTTTAAAACGCCTTTTTTTCTAGCAACTGGCCTAGAAAAGACTAAAACCCAAATGCATGGGGTAGAATTTCACCCAAAATATTGGGAAAACTAAATAAACAAATAAAATTAAAAGATAAGTGCATGAAAAATCAAATCTTTCACTCCTATAAAATGAAAGCAATTTTTTTTGTCGTTGATGAGTCTAAAATCACATCCTCATAATACTCAAAGGTAAAAGAAATATAGCAAAAAGATAAGATGTAACTACGGTCCCTGATGGTGCGCAACTAAAGAAAGAAAGACAACGCTCATAAAGAGAGAAAGAGAGAGAGAGAGAAGAGAAAGATGATATGTCTCCATATGGTATTCTGGAGCCAAAAGAAAAGCTGCAGATGGAAATAAGCTGGAAAGAATCAATTTAAGATAAACATTCAACAACAGAAATCAAGAAATCAATTTAAGATTACTGACCCAGGTAGGTAAGCTGCTGTGAAGGTAAAAGAGGCCCAAGAAGCTCATATGAATGAAAGGATTTTGCTTGCTGCACACATAGACCTGTAAACTCGAGTAAACCCAACGTCAATCAGACCATAGGCCAAAAATCTCAACAAACAAAAAACTGAGCATAATCAAAAATCAGAAGTCGGAGAGAAATTTGTGACCCTAGTTTGTGAAACTGCAGAGATCTGAGATGTAGAGAGAGAGGAACATATCCCAAACGATCCCATATTTTGGAACTGCTTTAAACCAACCTACCATGAAATTATAGCCACTTGAGAAATCTTCAAATCAGAACAGAACAGGCAGCAAGGGGAAGAATTTGCAAATCCCTGAAATCCCTCCATCTCTCGCTCTGTCTCCGTCTCTCTCTGTCTCTCTCTATCTCTATCTCAGAGGCGGCATAGCCTCCTATCTGCCCTACAATCCCCTCAACATTAATCCCAATTTTTGGCAGACCTCCCTCTCCCTTAGTCTCCCTGACATTCCACACCCTCATCCCCTTCTCCGTCTGTAACTAATCCAGCCCCATTCCACAAACCCAGCTCAAGCCTTACCCCCACGCCACCCTTTCTTTAACCTTCATCTTATATGGTTCTTTTCCACCAAGCAATTTTTTCTAACATCATTCCTCCACCAAACGATCCCATATTTTGGAACTGCTTTAAACCAACCTACCATGAAATTATAGCCACTTGAGAAATCTTCAAATCAGAACAGAACAGGCAGCAAGGGGAAGAATTTGCAAATCCCTGAAATCCCTCCATCTCTCGCTCTGTCTCCGTCTCTCTCTGTCTCTCTCTATCTCTATCTCAGAGGCGGCATAGCCTCCTATCTGCCCTACAATCCCCTCAACATTAATCCCAATTTTTGGCAGACCTCCCTCTCCCTTAGTCTCCCTGACATTCCACACCCTCATCCCCTTCTCCGTCTGTAACTAATCCAGCCCCATTCCACAAACCCAGCTCAAGCCTTACCCCCACGCCACCCTTTCTTTAACCTTCATCTTATATGGTTCTTTTCCACCAAGCAATTTTTTCTAACATCATTCCTCCACCAAACGATCCCATATTTTGGAACTGCTTTAAACCAACCTACCATGAAATTATAGCCACTTGAGAAATCTTCAAATCAGAACAGAACAGGCAGCAAGGGGAAGAATTTGCAAATCCCTGAAATCCCTCCATCTCTCGCTCTGTCTCCGTCTCTCTCTGTCTCTCTCTATCTCTATCTCAGAGGCGGCATAGCCTCCTATCTGCCCTACAATCCCCTCAACATTAATCCCAATTTTTGGCAGACCTCCCTCTCCCTTAGTCTCCCTGACATTCCACACCCTCATCCCCTTCTCCGTCTGTAACTAATCCAGCCCCATTCCACAAACCCAGCTCAAGCCTTACCCCCACGCCACCCTTTCTTTAACCTTCATCTTATATGGTTCTTTTCCACCAAGCAATTTTTTCTAACATCATTCCTCCACCAAACGATCCCATATTTTGGAACTGCTTTAAACCAACCTACCATGAAATTATAGCCACTTGAGAAATCTTCAAATCAGAACAGAACAGGCAGCAAGGGGAAGAATTTGCAAATCCCTGAAATCCCTCCATCTCTCGCTCTGTCTCCGTCTCTCTCTGTCTCTCTCTATCTCTATCTCAGAGGCGGCATAGCCTCCTATCTGCCCTACAATCCCCTCAACATTAATCCCAATTTTTGGCAGACCTCCCTCTCCCTTAGTCTCCCTGACATTCCACACCCTCATCCCCTTCTCCGTCTGTAACTAATCCAGCCCCATTCCACAAACCCAGCTCAAGCCTTACCCCCACGCCACCCTTTCTTTAACCTTCATCTTATATGGTTCTTTTCCACCAAGCAATTTTTTCTAACATCATTCCTCCACCAAACGATCCCATATTTTGGAACTGCTTTAAACCAACCTACCATGAAATTATAGCCACTTGAGAAATCTTCAAATCAGAACAGAACAGGCAGCAAGGGGAAGAATTTGCAAATCCCTGAAATCCCTCCATCTCTCGCTCTGTCTCCGTCTCTCTCTGTCTCTCTCTATCTCTATCTCAGAGGCGGCATAGCCTCCTATCTGCCCTACAATCCCCTCAACATTAATCCCAATTTTTGGCAGACCTCCCTCTCCCTTAGTCTCCCTGACATTCCACACCCTCATCCCCTTCTCCGTCTGTAACTAATCCAGCCCCATTCCACAAACCCAGCTCAAGCCTTACCCCCACGCCACCCTTTCTTTAACCTTCATCTTATATGGTTCTTTTCCACCAAGCAATTTTTTCTAACATCATTCCTCCACCAAACGATCCCATATTTTGGAACTGCTTTAAACCAACCTACCATGAAATTATAGCCACTTGAGAAATCTTCAAATCAGAACAGAACAGGCAGCAAGGGGAAGAATTTGCAAATCCCTGAAATCCCTCCATCTCTCGCTCTGTCTCCGTCTCTCTCTGTCTCTCTCTATCTCTATCTCAGAGGCGGCATAGCCTCCTATCTGCCCTACAATCCCCTCAACATTAATCCCAATTTTTGGCAGACCTCCCTCTCCCTTAGTCTCCCTGACATTCCACACCCTCATCCCCTTCTCCGTCTGTAACTAATCCAGCCCCATTCCACAAACCCAGCTCAAGCCTTACCCCCACGCCACCCTTTCTTTAACCTTCATCTTATATGGTTCTTTTCCACCAAGCAATTTTTTCTAACATCATTCCTCCACCAAACGATCCCATATTTTGGAACTGCTTTAAACCAACCTACCATGAAATTATAGCCACTTGAGAAATCTTCAAATCAGAACAGAACAGGCAGCAAGGGGAAGAATTTGCAAATCCCTGAAATCCCTCCATCTCTCGCTCTGTCTCCGTCTCTCTCTGTCTCTCTCTATCTCTATCTCAGAGGCGGCATAGCCTCCTATCTGCCCTACAATCCCCTCAACATTAATCCCAATTTTTGGCAGACCTCCCTCTCCCTTAGTCTCCCTGACATTCCACACCCTCATCCCCTTCTCCGTCTGTAACTAATCCAGCCCCATTCCACAAACCCAGCTCAAGCCTTACCCCCACGCCACCCTTTCTTTAACCTTCATCTTATATGGTTCTTTTCCACCAAGCAATTTTTTCTAACATCATTCCTCCACCAAGTTGCTAAGAAACCAAGTGCAGCAAAAAGAATTATGATGAAAACCAACCAAAATTAAATTAAGCCTGAAGATCCAATTTCTTGAGCATTTATTCAGCAAACAGAAATCTCCTCACAACGAAAATATAACTATATAAACAAATCAAATTCAGATACAGATATACAGTGTGGTAGGTTGCTTGGAAAAGAGCAGAGTCATGAGTAGGGACAACAAACTCATATAAAAAATACGATGCAAAAACCATCCCAAACCAGCAAGAATAAAGCCAAAAAAAAAAAAAAGTCTCAACAGCAAACAAAAGGAAGGGAAAAAAAAAACACATAATATACCTTTTTTAACACAGCAGCTTGAAAAAACCCCAACCAAAAATGACAAACTCTGAAAGGCACCATTTCCTAACTAAAAGAAAAAAAAAAAAGTATCAGCCATCCACAACAACGAATCGAGCAAACACAGAAAACTCAATTAAAACAGCATTTAGAAGCACTATAAACCCAAATCACAAAAAACATCATCTTGATCAACTGTTTGTTTGTGATAACTATCTTTTTTTGAAGCACTCACTAATCGGTCCTTGGTTGTAGACCAAGAAAGACACGATGGGAGCGCACAATTAGAAGCTCTAGGCAAACTTGAATTCAGGAGACAGTTTATGATATTAAATCACGCCGGAGGGTATGCGAAAGTTGGAGTGGCTTATTTGGTTCTACTTCTGAATTGCCTCGATTAAACTGTTTACTTGCTTTTAGGTGTCTTTACTTATGAATCAATTTTTCTAGAATGAGTTAGAAGATGTTCTAGCACCAAAGACCATTAGAAGTTGGAAAGATATGCCGATGCAGCAGTTTGAGAACACAGTTTGGGAAACTTTGGGTAGGAAATATGCTCGCAAGGAAAACCGACAATGGGTGAGCATAACTCTCAAAGCTGGTTTATGTTTAAATTAGTGAATCACCATAATCTTTGCTGGTTGGTTTTCACTCATGGCCTACTTTTTATTCAAGTTCCTGTAAAGAAAATTGGTCTTTTATCATGCTCTTTTCTAAATTTTAAAAAGGATCGTAATTTTGTAAATAAATTCAAATCCCAAATTGAAATTGCAGTGTAACCAAGCCACAGTTTATCACATGGTTTTTTATCCTAGCCATAATTAGACTAATGTGTTTTATACCTAGAGACTAATGTGCTTTTTCACATGCTTTTTTCTCTCAAAATTTATAGAAATATGAAAATGATCATCACAAATTTCAAAACCTGCATCAACCAAAATTAAAAGGAAATGGACACCATGAGTGCTTGCAAGATGAGAGAAGGGAAACAAAAAGGAAATGGTGCATTTGAACAGAATGAAGATAATTTAAAACTTTAATTATGAAAATGCTTAATTTTCATGTGTTAAATGAATGTGGATATCTTAAACCTTTAATTAACCGGAATGACCAGGATCTTTTAAAACTTGTTAAAAAAATACCATAAATTCTAACGAACTTAGATAACTATGTTGGATTTAAAAATGCAATTACAAAACTCAAAGAAATGAGAACAGTCAAACTAAATTAGGTATTCTCCTCAACACCATCGGCACATCTTTGACTTGCAAGAAAAATAAGCAATGCTATATATAATTGTGTTCCCATGTCTCCATTTTTCCTTTTCCAATAAATATGAAACCAAACCTATCAACCATTTATTCAACTCAGTGCACCAACTTGTTATATAACTAAAGGTCCAAATGATATAAGGTCTAAAAAATGGTATCTTGCACCAACAATAGGACATTAATTAGTCATGACTTGTGCTTATGCATACAATGCCTTACTTGACTCAATAGGAACAGATAGATGCTCATGTCTTTCGTGGTACAGATACTCATATTGTGCTTAATTAGCATCACACATCATGATATTAAAGTTCTAATCATGTTAGACCTATGCCATGTAGCATATGCATTCAACTCAATACCCTAACATTACAGGCCAAATTAAATGATATTATCAAAAAGTTAGAGACTTTACCAAAGCAGCAAGGCAGCGGTTGTAAAATTCACAGTCAAAAGCTTTCACTTTGTTTCGATCTGCAAAATACCAAAAAGACATTCACGGTCGAGGAAAGAAAACACATTTCATTAAAGAATGCACTTCAACCATTATCATATTGTCAACTAAACGAAACGTATAAAACTATACACATTTACACAGCCAAACTCTATACCTTTTATCAGCGAAAAAAACAACAATTTACCTAACGATAAACATAAATTACACATTCAAATTGATTCGACAATTTTTAAAGATTCAAAAACTGAACCAACAGACATTTTTTTGAATATCAAACTCATTGTGTCTTCTGAATTTGCTTGTATACATAAGCTACCAACGCAATCACTCTGCTACCACATGTGGTAAGCTATTAATAGCAGAGGAAAAAAAATTACAGAACAAACTCACGACCAAAATGAGTTACGATATTTAGCAAATTTCATGTATCAGTACTAAAATTTTGGTTGGAATGAAGAGATTTAGGGGGGATTGAAATTCGAAAAGAAAATTTTACATCCAATCCACCCATTACAACCCCTGGCATGAAACTAAATCCCACACCTGCTCAAAAGACACAAAGCAGAAAATTACTCAATTTCACAATCCAAATCAGAAAATAAAACCTCACCGTTTCTCTCGCTCACCTCTTCATCCCGCATATCTTCTCCTCATATTATGATAAAAGACCTCTCTTCAAGTTTGGCCTCAGATAGTTGGTGCATCTCAGGCTGCAACTTTTCCAGACCTTAATAATCCTGCAATTCAGACCAACCTACTACAACCATAATCAGTTTTTCCAGACCTTAATAATCCTGCAATTCAGACCAACCCACTACAACCATAATCAGTGAACTGTTTACATTAAAACATATGAAATTACAGCCCATTTGATAGAAGATTAAAAATTCATTGTTTTAATAGAAACACCGAAAAATGAACATTTCACAACGAAGAACTAATTTCTCATTATTTAAAAATTAGTCATCTAATTTCATAAATAAAATTAAGAAAAAAAAACCCCAAAAGAATTCAAAAAATTGGAACCTTTGGATGAGCAAGTAGAAGACATCGCCCTCATTCCACATATTTCCACTGTGCTACAAATTCACTACTAAATAGCAAAAAATTCAAGTTTGTTAGTCATAAAATATCTCAAAAATTAACTCCTAAAAGTAATAAGAAAAGAAAAAGCACGAAAATTGACAGGGAAGAAAAGTTAAATTGATTACTGTTTGTTAGTCATTTGAAATATCCAAGTCGCAAATTCTAATTCTCTATAACCGATGAGCCATATTGAGCTCATTTGTGCACTCAATACAACCTATTGAGCTCATTTGAAATATCCAAGTCGCAAATCCCCCCCCCCACCCCACAGAGCCCATATATAAAGTGACAGTTTACCTTCGGAGTCTCAAGAACACGGCCCTTGACCTGAGTCAAGTCCTTATTTATAGAAATTCCACATGTAGCAAGCACAGGATCATTATCATACTGGTATTTTTTTCATAGCCTACAATAGTAAATCAAATGAGCAAGAAGAATTATTGCAACATGTGGTAAAGAAACTAAACCTTTCATGACCTGCAAAGCTATATCAGTCACAGTTCTTATTCTTTCCTGAGCCTTCTGCCTTGATTTTTCAACTAAGGATGCCCTCTGCTTTGAAGATAATGCTTTTGTATACCGTTGAAGCGAAACTAATGAACAAAGCTAAAACACCAAGAGAAACCCCATGGGGAAGCACAAATCTAGATATCAGACAGAGGAGTTCCAAAAAGATAAGACTAAGAGTCTGAGAAAGAATGATATGATAATCAAAAGGAACTGGCATACCTCCAGAGGCAGATAGTTAGGCCTTTTGGGCTTGCCATTGATCAAAACCCTAAATAATCAACCCAAATCATTGCACAGAGTTTCCAAAATACCTTTATCTTAGTGCCAGAAGGAGAACCCTAAAATTATAGCTTAACTAATTGAAAGATAAGAAGTAGAAATAAAAATACTCAATACTTACAGTCATTGTTTCAACTGAATAATAGCCACGGTCCACATAATATCCCATAAACAAATAGTTTGTATCTGGGCACTGCAAAAAAATTGCAACAGGAAATTAATGTTATTTTTGGAAAGTGAAACATCCAACAGAACAAACCAGAAAACTACTAAGAGAGAGAAAACATCACCAATAAGTAGCAACCAATTAACAACCTTGAAGAACACATACGATAAATTAAATAGCCCAAATCAGAACAATGGCTTTCCTCCAATGCGGAAAAGCTCCGCCAGATCATGGAATTGTCCATGAATATCGCCACAGATAGTTAAAGGGCTTTTTACAGGCTGCAACACATAAAACCCAAAATGGTTATTCATTTACCTCATGACATGCCCAAATCTTTATAGGTCCAAAACCTGTATGAAACAATACAAAGAAAGACATGAAACAGAAACTTGCAACTAAAAAGGCCCACCTGGACATTGCTTTCTTCCATTAATATTTCCTTGGCCTTCTCGCACAGCACCCTTACCTATATTAAACAAACAAATTAAGATGAAAATTATTTACATCATTGAATGAAAAAGAAACTCCGAAGAAACCATAATAAAAAAAAGGTCTTTTAACAAACATTAAATTGAACATGCTTGCATTTCAATAACAGATTTCCGTTTTCTTGCTCATTAGCGCTTTCAAAAATTAAATATTTTGGTCCTATTCCGTATAACATTGTATAGGCTGGTGTACCATAGAGCATAGCCAATGTTCTGAAATCCAAGAAGCACCATAGCAACTCAGTTTTGAAGCTAACACTCTTATAAAGTATGCTATCATCCTAGCATACCCACACAACCCTCCATCCATCCCCAAGAATTATTGATATGCTTATATGCACTATAAAGCATATACACAGCATGCACATTATTTGGCAAATCAAAAGTCGTATAGAGTTTCCTCCAACAATGGAACGTAAACTAAGAAGGTTTCACATTACTGTTTTCAGTACTGTCCAAATAAGGGAAAATTCAAGGTATCTCCTTAACAATGTATTACAATGTTCACATTTAGCCAAAACCAGACTCAAATACTGCACTCCACGAAGTCTCTGTTAATCATAACTCTGCAAAGGTCTATAAATCTGTTGAAAGATTCGGTTTTTATGGCCATGGACTCAAACATCCAAAATTCGTTTTTCCTGTTTCACAAATCCCGAAGGCGGAAACCTGCAGTGTCACAGCAAATGGGATCTGACCCACATTGCCAATACCCAACCCAAACATCAGAACACATCATTAGAACCACCAAGTTCATGCATTTCTTTAGAATTTTTAACCCAGTGGTAAATCCAATAGAAGGTCGAAAACCCACATCAGTGGTACATTCAATTTAAAAGTTGAGAAATTTAAAAGTTGAGAAATCTAACCCACTTATCTATTGTATTAAACCTTAAAGACACCTCCACCTTCTAACTTAAAAGCTTAGTCAAGACACCTCCACCTTCTAACTTAAAAGCTTAGTCAACATACAACCTCCTAATATAAACACTTGCTTATAAATATAACTTATAAATAGTTTTGACATTAAACAAAAGAAAATGCTTAGGAAAATCAAATTTAACAGAGGTCCATTCCTGTAGCAGGGATCACTCACATAGGCCAAACGTATACCATATCCCAAATCCCACCTAAAAAGACACCAAAAAATTGGAATGATTTTATTCTAAACAAAAGGCCAAATGTTAAGCATTAACTAATGAGAATTAAAATTTATATAAACTCAAGAATTCAAAGTTTCAAATGTGACGACTAAAGATGTGATTTAGAGTCTAGACAGAACCAGATGTTAGTATCGGCTCTATTGTACTAGATTACTCTCTCAGTCTAAAGCCCAATCAAGTGCCAACTCAGCCCAACTTCCCATTTAAAGCTGTTTCCAATTGATTATCCACCATAAAATGTTTTAATTCATTGCTGACACGCTGCAAACAAATCGGGATTCAGTTGATTGTTTGCTAGTGCTTTAGTGAATTGGAAGACACAATCATTCTACTTTAGTTTACTGGCTTAATAAATTATTGATTGATTACAATCAGACAAATTGGAAAACACAATCATTCTACTTTAGTCTAGTAAAGTATTAGCTAGTGCTCTGGTAAAGCTTGTGTTGTGTTGACCAATAAGAAACGCCAATTACAACAAAAAACTCATGACCTTAAGGCAATAGCTCTCATGTGGATTAAATAATTAGAACCAAAAATTAATATATTTTATTTTCAAACATTTTTCTCATAACTGAAATGATGAAAGCGGTGCGCACATCTCTATCTTTCAGTATATTCAGCTCAACTACCTTCAAGTTTAAAATGAGATTGTGAATGCATGAACCTTTATAATCTGTATAAATTTGGTATTCAGCATTTACTGATAGCCAGGTAGTAGGTATCAATCCAGTTTCCTGTTGTGTGATAGAACCTTAACTCTTCGGTTGAATTAACATGCATACTGCTGCCAGAATGCATTACTAAGTGCATATTAATCCAGTCAAATCAATTAGGATATCAAGAAAGATGACAACAAAATAAAACATGGCCACTCTCATACAATGATAAAGATGAATTTAAACGATTCAATCCTACTACAAATGAAAATCCCTAGAGAGGAATTTCAGCACAGATTTGCATATGCATTGAAAATGAAGATTTCAGAAAATGAAGATTTCAGAAAATGAAACATAAAAGGATTGAAAATTCTCGAAAAAGAAAAAGGACTTACAGTGACAGACGGCGGAGAACAGAGATGGACAGTGTAGGAAAAGTTTTCGTAGCTGGGTGAAAACAAAAGCAACCACTAATACAATCAAGTAAAATAAATGCAAACCAAGAACATGTAGAACTATATAACTAAGGAATGCAAAACATTATAGCAGAAAATCAATTACATAAAGCTTTTCTTTAACCACTCTTTAAATGCAGAAAACTTAAATTAAAACTAAGAAACAGGTACGCATAAGCACATTACTTACACCCCAACCACTAATTAAGTGCAATTTGACACTAATCCACTACTGCTTACAGTCCCATATCTAACAATATTTACACATACATACATATATATATATATATATATATATATGCACAGAAACATGAAGATTTCAGAAAATGAAACATAAAAGGATTGAAAAATCTGGAAAAAGAAAAAGGACTTACAGTAACGGACGGCGGAGAACAAAGATGGACAGTGTAGGCAAAGTTTTGGTAGCTGGGTGAAAACAAAAGCAACCACTAACACAATCAAGTAAAATAAATGCAAACCAAGAACATGTAGAATTATAACGATAAATTTAATTTGACAGATAATTTTCTTGCTGAAAAACTTGGATCTGCAAAACCAAATAACATTTTTCAACAAAAAAAGAACTAATTTAACAAAAGAAAATACAGTATACGAAAAACAGCTATTCAATTTAGCTTCATTCAGAATACAGGAAGTCCATTCAAAACGACCAAAAGGATAAAAATATAGAAGAACCAACCTTTTTGAAAGATCACTGGTTCCATCGTACGTTCAATAACTTTAGCATGAACCAAATTATCTGAAATAAAAACAAAGTCCATTAACTAAATCAGAAGAAAACCAATACAGATTAACAGAGAAAAACACATTCACACACATGCATAATACAATACATACATATACAATATATAATTAAATGACATACCTTGATGGCCTGTGGATCTGCGACCTTGTTTTGAGAAGAAGAGCAGAAGGAAACAGTTCTAATGATGAGGCAGTACAAACTTCTGAGTGGGAATTGAAATTAGAAAAACGTAAATTTCAAACCATTTATAAGTCCCAAATCACAAAAGCCCCAAATTTAAACAAATTAAAGCCACCCGGATGTACAACCCGAAGAACTCACCGGAAAGCCCTAGCTTTTCTGCCTAAAAAATTCCTTTAAATCAAACCGAAAAATTGAAGATGGTTACCTGAATTCAATAAAAATTAAAATATAATGAATCAGAAAAATTGAAAAACCTAAAAATATACGAAACGATCCCAAATTTTGGAATTGCTTTAAACCAACCTGCCATGAAATTGGGTCCACTGCGCTCGCCATTTCCCACTTAGGAGGGAGGGCAGGCGCTTTTCACGTTTGTTTTGATCTTCCCTCTGTGCAAGCCCATACTCACCAACTCCCTCAATCAACTCTCTCTCTCTCCCTTCTCTGTCCGTGAATCCCTGTGCATCAATAATCTGAAAACCCAGTTCGATTTTTCATTGCTCGGATGGAGAAAATTGAGGAATGAAAGCATACCCAAACCAAAAGGTCAGACCTCCATACTTTTCTCATCATCAATAATCTCTCACTCACCCAAAAGGTCAGAGATTTCCAAAACCAAAAGGAAATTAAGAGAGAGAGAGAGATCGGAGTACCCCCATACTTTTCTGACTGTCCCCCCTCTCCCACTCATGAAATCGAGGATCTGCAACAATGGCACTGAGATCCCCACTCCTCCATCTCCCTCTCTCTCGCTCTGTCTCTCTCTCTATCGGAGGCATGGCCTCCCATCCCCGAAACCCTCATCGAATGACAGCATACGCAAACCCACCCCAATCCGTCTCAAGCGTACAGGACAAAATTACCCTCCTAACTTTTAATAACTACGTTCCAACCCAGCCCCAAATCCCATGGTTTTTTTGTAAATAAAGCAAAATCGAGGGGGAACGAATTGACCTTAAAGGACAAAATCACCCTCTGAAATTTTGAGAATCACCCTCCCAACCCAGCCACATTCGGCTGGTATTGCTGTGAATAGAGTGAAATCAAAAAAAAGGTGAACAGCGCCTGCCCTCCCCCCTACTTTAGAATAAGTAATTTTGAAGACTATAGAGAAATAGAAAATTTAATTGCAAAAGTTCCTTTATCTAATTTTCTCGTTCTTTTTTTTTTTTTTATACGAAAACTCATAGGGAGTATTTGCATAAAAAGATTATCTCGTCAATTCCGGACGGCTGTTAATCACACATTAAAACGACTTTAAAGTATTTGAAAACAAACAAACAAAATCCCTCAAAAACCCCTTTTTACACTCTCTCTTTTAGTCCTTTTCACTCTCTCTCTCTCTCTCTCTCTCTCAGTGCCATTGCCGCCATGTCCACCACTCTTGAGATAGAGACGGCAACAAAACACGACGAAAACGACGTTTCTCCGGTCGAAGAAGTCCGTTTAACCGTCTCAAACGACGACGATCCCACCCTTCCAGTATGGACCTTCCGAATGTGGACGCTAGGCCTCGCCTCCTGCGCCCTCCTCTCATTCCTCAACACTTTCTTCTCCTACCGCACGGAGCCCCTCATCATCTCGATGATCTCCGTACAGGTGGCGACGCTCCCCATCGGACGGTTCATGGCGAGGGCGCTGCCGAAGCGGAAGTTTCAGATAGGGTCGAAGGAGTTCTCGCTGAACCCTGGTCCGTTTAACATGAAGGAGCACGTTCTAATATCCATATTTGCCAATGCTGGCTCCGGATTCGGAAGTGGAACGGCTTATGCGATTAGCATTGTGGATATAATAAAAGCGTTTTATCATAGAAAGATCTCGTTCTTGGCCAGTTGGATACTTGTTGTAACCACGCAGGTAACAATTGATTAATGTATTTATTAGGGGTTGATCTGCTGCTGAGTGCTGATTAATGATAATTAAGGGCTGCAGGTATTAGGGTATGGGTGGGCTGGTATTCTCAGAAGGTACGTGGTGGATCCGGCGGAGATGTGGTGGCCGAGTAGTCTCGTTCAAGTCTCCTTGTTCAGGTAATTTAGAGCCAGAGAGATTTTTCGGTAGATCCAGAATCACCTAATTGTTGGAATTTTGGCAAGAAACAGAAGAAGAAAAAATATAAAATGTTAGTCAACACTCTACACTTCCACAATTCTACGCTCACAAAGCATGTCGTTGAAGATATTTTTAAGGGGTGTGATCAGACTCTTTTTTACTTTTTTTTCATACGTTTTTACAATTTTAACCGTCAGATCAGATAAATTAAAAAAAATCAAAATATTGAAAAAGATCAAAACATAAAAATTAACAAGCAAAGAAATAAAAAAGGGGATAGCACACCCCCATTTTCAACACACGCTCCTTGACTTGACTTGGAGGAGATTCCCTCTCCTTCGTAGTAAAGCATGTGGCCTCTTCTACAACAATAATTTGTCTTGGTAATTTATATTAATATTAATACAACAACTTTAACATTGATATTTCAACACTAGTGTCACTATTGCATATACATTTCACCGGGCCCAACTTAGCGCTGCTCAAAATAGGTGTGGCCTCTTTATAGTCTTAGTAAGTGTTTGACACATTAAATTTATGACAATGAAGTTAAGAAAAGTTAAGTTTATAACATGTCATTCATTTATTGGGGCTTCAGAGAGACTAAACCCATTTTGAGTGCAGAGAATTTGGTCTTATGCATGCATGAGTGCTTAAAAGTAGCCACTTGTGATGATTTGATGGTGGGATAATGCTAGGGAAACTAAAACTTTTAAACCAAATGATGTGGTGATTGATCATTGGATTATTACTTAAGTATTGATTAACGTGTTTATTTCCTATTGATGACACATCATTTTATAAATTTAGTTTAAAATTTTGGTTCCCCTAGCATTATCCTTTATGGCATCTGCGCCAACTTGCGACTTATTCTAATTTCTAACAGTACTCAATGTTGATAAGTAGGGTTTAATCTTGTGATGTATCTGAGTTGTACGTAGTATGTAGTAGTCTTGAATTGTTATAGGACTCTTATATGCATAGGTGTTCTATGTTTGAAAAGTTTGTGTGCCGTTTTCCACCAAACAATAAGATGGCTACTATTAATTTGAGTAATGCTGCTCTGCTTTAGACAAGGCTACATTGTTGGTCATCATATAAAATGGGTCTCGGATATAATGTTAAGGGCATTAAAAGTGTTATTCTTGATGTCCCCATGCCTTGAAAATGACTCATTAAAACACCAATTACCAACTATCCATGCATGCATGTATTTTATTTAGTTTTTGAACAAGTAATTAATAAGTAACAATGTCTCTAATTTTTCATTTTTCATTTTCCTTGATACGAAGGGCTCTACATGAGAAAGACAACAATCGAATTTCAAGAGGGAAGTTCTTTTTTATAGCACTCATATGCAGCTTCGCTTGGTTTGTCGTCCCCGGCTATCTTTTCCCAACCTTGTCAACAATTTCATGGGTTTGTTGGATATACCCTAAGTCAGTCACTGCCCAGCAAATAGGGTCAGGCATGGGAGGACTTGGCATTGGAGCCTTTTCACTTGATTGGACAGTCATAGCCTCCTACCTCTACAGCCCTCTCATCAGCCCTTTCTTTGCCATTGTCAATGTTGCTGCTGGCTATGTTCTTGTTATGTACATGTTACTGCCAATTGCCTATTGGGGTGTCAATTTGTACAATGCCAAGAACTTTGCAATCTTCTCTTCACATTTGTTTGACGCCGGTGGCCAAATATATAATGTCTCCGCCCTTGTGAATAACAAGTTTGAGATTGACATGCCTGCCTATGAAAGACAAGGACGCATAAACTTGAGTGTGTTCTTTTCTTTGACATATGGCATCGGTTTTGCGTCTGTTGTCTCGACCCTCACGCACGTTGCCCTATTCAACGGAAGGTAAATCAATTGAGTATTGCTATTTGTATCATCGCAACTGGTTATCTTGTATATCATCTCTTTAATACATGGCGAGGCTTATTATTGGAAATGAATGAATTAATATATACAGCTGTTGTTGTTCCAACAGAGAGATATATAAACAATACCGAAGGGCATCACAGAGTGTAAAGGTGGACATACACACCAGATTAATGAGGAAATACAAGGACATACCTAACTGGTGGTTTCATCTTATGCTTTTGGTGTCCCTGGTACTCTCTCTAGTGATGTGCATATTCATGAAAGATCAAGTCCAAATGCCATGGTGGGGACTTATTTTTGCAGCTGGACTTGCATTAGTTTTCACTCTTCCTATAAGCATTATAACTGCCACAACAAATCAGGTAAGCTTTCAACCCACTAGCTATCTCACTTGTTTTAGATTTGTTTTAGCTATATCATATATGTACTCTCTCATATGACCCTTTACCGTGTACAATCTCTCTAACAAAGGTGAGACCTAGTTATAAAGGTGGGTCAGTGCATGGCTAGGTCTCATACAAATAGGTTCCGTCTCTATTAGAGAGGTTGTACCCTAGATGGTAACTATAGTTGAGATGGTGCAAACAATTGTTTTCATGTGTGATTTAGTAGCCTTCGGATTTTTTTAAATCTGAAGTCTATTCGAACCATCTCAAAATTTTTATTCTTTCTATATGGCAGTCTCCAGGACTAAACATCATCACAGAATACATCATGGGATTGATATTACCTGGCAAGCCAATAGCCAATGTGTGTTTCAAAACATATGGATATATAAGCATGTCGCAGGCAATTTCCTTTCTCAATGATTTTAAGCTAGGTCATTACATGAAGATCCCACCTATATCAATGTTCATAGTCCAGGTACATCTTCTTGACTTGCCATTTTTTTTTCTAATTGTAGGATAAAAAAGGGAAAATTAGTATCCGGTCCCTAATTACTAATGTTCATTGACTGAAACCTTATTAGTTTTCATATTTTGATCCAAGTCCCTAAGATTAATGTAATAATGAATTTACATGTTAGTTACATAATTTTTTTAAATAAAAATTAAGAATTGATTTAGAATATTAATACTCACACCTTTATTAAACTCCTAACTAATTTTCAATTCAAAACATTTCCAAAATAAATAAATAAATTACAATAAGTTTGCACCCATTATCTTTTTTAAAAAATGTTTTTAAATTTTTAATCTTATATGTACCCATTCATGTAATTTTTTTTAAAAACTTTTAATCTTAAAATGTACTCATTCTTAAATCTACCAATTTGTTATATGTGAAATGTACCATTTTTTTATATAAAATATGTTCAATTTTTTTTCTAATTCATTTTTAAACTGATATGGGTACATTCTTTTTTCTTTGATTTGAGAATGTATCCCTATCAAGTTTAATCAAAGAAATTTACTAATGTTATTAAGCCTAATATCTTTTGTTTTTTTTTTTTTTTTTTTTTTTTTTTGTGATTTTGAAGAATGTACCCATGTTTTGGTACAATAATATTTTGGTTAATTTTGATGAATGTACCCATGTTTATATATATATATATACACACACACAATAGTATATTTATATTTTAATATTTTTAATCCCACAAATTATGGTTTTTTATTTAAAATCTCATTAATATAAATAACTATAAATTTCAAATTTTTATTTTAAAAATATAGTAACATACATAGAAATAAATTATCACATTAATTTCAGGGATTTCGATCAAAAATTGAAAACCAACAAGGTTTCAGTCAAAGAATATTCATGGTTAGGGACCGCATCCACAGTCTATCATAAAAAAATATCATATCCATACTAATTAAATATAATCAGATAATTTCAATGTGTATCATGCTGCTATCAGTTGAAAATAATCCCACAAGATGAGGAGCATTTCTTAAAGGGAAATTATTTATGCACACCATTTCTTCACTTCATTCATATGCAGTTTTTTATTTTTTATTTTTCTTGCCATTAAATTGAACAGATCAAAAGAAAATTAAGAGAAAAAAATTATGAAGGGTCCCGTATTTAAAATGGGACACAGTACTCGTATAACTTGACTAACGGGAAATCAGTGTTCTCTTACTCTGGAAATAGAAAATGCTTATGGTGTTGGACTAAGAATATGGATCACCGATCATGTTAATTGCATGATCCAAACTTACAGTTCTGACAATACATACAACATCACTCATTACTTGAATGCTAATCTGTCCTTTCTTGCTTCACAAAATTAAAGTGCATAGGAACGATAATAGCTGGAACAGTCAATATAGGAGTTGCATGGTGGCTGCTGTCCAGCATTGAAAACATATGCCAAGATCAATTACTCCCTCCCAACAGTCCTTGGACTTGTCCTGGGGACCGTGTCTTCTTTGATGCATCTGTGATTTGGGGCCTTGTCGGACCAAAACGAATCTTTGGCCCTCTCGGAAACTACAAAGCACTCAACTGGTTTTTCCTCATAGGTGCATTGGGACCTCTATTGGTCTGGTTGCTGCATAAAGCTTTCCCAAGTCAAAAGTGGATCAAACTGATCAACCTCCCAGTACTTTTGGGAGCAACAGCTGCAATGCCACCAGCTACAACTGTGAACTTCAATTGCTGGATTGTGGTTGGAACTATTTTCAACTACTTTGTTTTCAGGTACAGAAAGCAGTGGTGGCAGAGGTACAATTACGTTCTTTCTGCTGCCCTAGATGCTGGAGTGGCTTTCATGGGGGTACTTTTGTACTTTTCTTTGACCACTTACGAGAAGAGCATATCCTGGTGGGGAACAAATGGTGAACACTGTGATTTGGCTACATGCCCCACAGCCAAAGGTATAGTTGTTGATGGTTGCCCTGTCTACTAATTCCCATTTCAAAAGCGATTTTAATTAGTATATATATTTATATGAAGAATGAACCAGTGTTCTTGATGAGACTGAATTCTATATTTACACGTTATAATTTTATCAACGATGCTGCTTCTAAATTAATACCTGGTACGGGAATTAGTTTGGGAAAGTCATATCACGAGTGAAAATAGGCTGGTACTCCAGATACATTTCACAGCCCCGCTGGGCAATCTAAACTGAATCAAAATGCTGCTAATTCCTCTTCTGGTTATCCAAATGTGATATATATATATATATATATAGCCCTGCTGGGCATTTGTGTTTTTTGGTAAAGAAGTATTATCGATTGCAAACTCTGATCACAGCCCAATCATATTTGATTCAGAACTACAACCTATTAAACGTAAATCTTTATTTCTTTTTAAAGAACATTGGACACTTGATCATTACTTTTTAACTCTTTTAACACAAGCGTGGAAATATAAGCCTTCTGCTCATAGATAATTATCTGACATTCAAGAACACTTTTCATTTAATCGTGACAGTAATCTCTATTGGAAAGAACGGGATATAACTCAAACTTAGAAATTTAACTTTACTGGAAGAGGCCTATTCCACACAACGGGCTCGAATTAATTGGCTCAAGGACCTGATGGTTTTCATGGTTTTTTTTCAGCGTTATTGGGATCAAATTAAGGGTAACATTTATGACATGTGTGGACTGAAAAATAATACAGAAAATTTTAGAGTCGACACATGGATTTTTACATAATTGACGAGAATACCCTAATTAAATTGGTGAGACCCACATCCACTCTACGCGCAGTTCAACCCTCAAGAAGACGTGAGCTGCTAATTACGACTGCAAACTCTCCTGCCCATGGCAAAGAGAAAAGTCAAAAGTATTAAAGATATGATCAATTACTAAATCTTTTTAATACTCTACTAATTGAAGAACAACTCAATTAACACAACCATATCCAATTAAGGATATTTCAAATAGGGGTGGGCAAACGGGTCATGGACCCGCTGGTCGAGGCAGGTCTAAGAGGTTAGGGGCGGGTTAAGGGCGGGGCGGGTCAATGTAAATAGAGGGGCGGGGCAGGTCCAAATATTTGAGGACACGGGCTCTCAGCCCAGACCGTATCAACACTCCAACTTTTTATTGAGTAAATCTCCACCGTCCATGCCCATTTTCCACACATATAACAAATCACAATTCACACGGGTCTCTCTCAATTTCTCGATCTCTCTCCATAATTCACACACCATCCACCTTTCGTTGTCGTTGTGAGTGGGAATTGCTCGTCGGTGGTTCATCGTTGACTCCTTCCCTTAGCGCCTCTCAACTCAACTGGAATTTGGGTTTGCTTCTCTGCTTGAGTGGGAATTGCTTCTCTGCGGGATTTTTTTAGATGCAAAACTCTTTCTGGATTTTATGCAAAATACTTTCTATGGGACATCACCACGGCTGATTGGTCCAAAGCAACGCTTTCTGGATTTTTTGTGAATTGTTTTATGCCAAATGTTTTCTGGGTTTAATCAAATTTTGATCAATACCATAGTAGTACACAAATCAGTACTAAATTTATTGTACTACAGTACTACATCTCCACCTAAATTAACCCCGAACCCCTCTGTAACATTCCACATCGCCCAGGGGAGTGATCCTTAAATGTATATTATCATCCCTACCTAGCACGAGGCCTTTTGGGAGCTCACTGGCTTCGAGTTGCGTCGGAACTCCGAAGTTAAGCGAGGAGGAGGCCAGAGCACTCCCAGGATAGGTGACCCACTAGGAAGTTGCTTGTGAGTTCCCAAAAACAAAACCGTGAGGGCGTGGTCAGGGCCCAAAGCGGACAATATCGTGCTACAGTGGTGGAGCGGGCCCAGGAAGTGGTCCACCCCGGGTCGGGATGTGACACCTCTCTCTAGATCTTTTATTTTTTTAATCATCATGATTGTTAGATTATTTTTTTAAAGAGCGATTACTTTATGCATATGATACCCATCTAATTTTGAAGCTCAGTCATATAGTTTCTATTCTGAAGGAAAAAAATAGACCCGTGGACCCGTAGGAACTAGCCCGTTTCAAATAGGCTGGGTTAGGATTTGTATCCCTTTTTCAAATTTCTATTACCTGATCCGCCCCACCCCGTTTTATTTTCAAACCGGTCTGGTTCGATTCCTCTCATTTTGGGCCCAGCTCGACCCGTGCCCAGCCCTAATTTCAAATATAATTCCAAGATATTATTTATTAAATAATATCTTTGAGATAATTCTTTGCTCATCCATCCTACGCATGACTCATCTTGGCCAATCGATTGCCGACACATGTGGCCGGCCTAGCTCTTATAAATACCTCATCTCCACCAATCTCTAGTAAGCTTTTGCTATGCACTTAAGCCCTAAACACTCTCTCTCTTTTCAAAGAAATTGACTTAGCCATCGGAAATGTATTGGCCAACACCCCCCCCCCCCACCTCATGGGCATGTGAGGTTTTGGCCTTGATCAAAGTGCTTATTTGTCTTGTAGATACAATTTCGTCAAAGCTAAAGATGGCGAATTTCGCTACCACAACATGGTCAATGCTTTTTATGATGGAGGCTCTGTTGAAATACTAAACCATTCTTATATTACATTAATTCCTAAGAATAATCCTGCTGAAACCTTTCATCAGTTTCGACCCATTAGCTTACATAATGTGACATAAAATTATTTCTAAATTACTTGTTAATCGTCTCTGTCCTGTCTTAAATACCTGTATTTCGCAATATCAAGCTAGTTTAGTTGCTAATAGATTATGTAATGTAAGCTTCTTTCTACATTTCCAAAGAATTTTTTAAATAACAAATAGCTTGGCTATAAAATTAGATGTGGAAAAACCTTATGATAGAATTAATTGGGACTATCTATATTTATCTTTAAAAAAAATATGGTTTTGATGATAAATGGATTAACTAGATTATGCATTGTGTTTCTTCCGTATCGTATTCTATTTTAATTATGTCCAACCTTATAGCTTAATAAAACCTTCTAAAGGATTTAGACAAGGCCACCCTATATCGCGTTATTTATTTATTCTTTGTATTGAGTTTGGAAAGAAACTTTAGTACTCGATCAATTCTTCTTAAAGAATTAGTTGGTGTTGGTCTCACAATTGTTCTCGACCACAAGCTGAAGATTTTGGGATGTCTTGGCCCTTCTTGATATGTGCGGGCGTGCCAATTTGAGGCCTAAGATCAAGCGATTAAAGATAAGTTTGTGATCTTGGTTGTGCCTTGATTTGACTTCTTTCAATGCGATTGTTGACTGGGGAAGGAACCATCTCAGTCATAGGTTCTTCGATGCATCGGGCGCAAAGACTTTTGAATATGCGTTAGATGGACATTGAGTGGGTGTTGTATTTGGATCAAAACTTGAACTTTGGGCTTGGGGGGAGTTGGCCCAAAGAACAGCCTAAAAGAGAGAGGAACTCGAAGGCCCAGTCAAAACCCAACCGAAGTCTAGAAAACAGGAGAAGCCCGTTTCTGACTAAGTACAGACCACTTGCTCACCTACCCAAGGCCCAAGTGGTATAGACTGACCAGCTATACAGCCCATAAAGTACTTTATAGTGGCAGAACAAGTAAAATAGCTGATGAGTCACTACCCCTCAAACTGCATTCGGGCAAGGTTGCTGCTACAGGAGGCCAACCCGAGTTGTCTATAAAAGAAGAAAGAGAAACCAGGAATAAGGACACTCAAACAAACCAAAAATACAAGCACAAACTCTGCTCAAAAAGCCAGATTTGCCTTCAAACGAAGCTGTA
Organism: Malus fusca; assembly: GCA_035220775.1. Taxonomy (NCBI): domain Eukaryota; kingdom Viridiplantae; phylum Streptophyta; class Magnoliopsida; order Rosales; family Rosaceae; genus Malus; species Malus fusca. Next base: position 45,670,091 of record CM069073.1, on the reverse strand, counting down.
GTCAGCAAGCCTTCATCCCCCTCGGGATAAACCCTCATTCAAAGCCTTTGTAATAGCTCTGCTACCCTGTTCAACTCTTGCTGTAGTATCAATTTGTAAACTCATTTCCCAACCCCTTTTCTAAGCTTCCAAACCTCTTGATAAACCACAAAGATAGGAAGTTGCAAGACGATCAGCCTTGCCCGACCCTCTTTGTTTTTGTCTTTTCATTCATTAGCCTAGCAATATGTTGTATACTACAAGTTGTATTCAAGTTATTTCTAGTGATACGGCTATTAAAAGACTCTCTCAATGCTTGAATCCGATTTGAATATATCTTCGTAGTTCAAATCAGATCTAAGTTCTAAGCCCTCGGGCATGTAAGATTTGATCATTTAAAAGTCCTTGACCTCAAGGCATAAAAAAGAACCTTTTGTGGACTTAACCCATCCACGACAAGCTTTGATAAACAAGAAGTCCGAAGTTACTTGAGGCGCAAGTAATCGACATATCACTTAGTTTTATTTCTATTATATTATGATGACCATAGAACGTTTGAGTACGGAATGAATTCTGATAGGAAGCCTCAAGGCCTACATCTAAGGCCCCACAAAGGCACCTATTTGGATTCGTTCTGTTCCTCGGGCTAGAACGTTGAGTATAGAATGAATTCTGATGGGAAGCCTCAAGGCCTACATCTAAGGCCCCATAAAGGCACCCATTTGGATTCGCTCTATTCCTCGGGCTCAGGTAATCAGAAGTATAATGGTTATAAAACTCATATAACCAAGAACACGAACCTTATATACTCGAGTACTAAAGTTAGTTATTAATGGGAAGCCTCAAGGCCTACACCTAAGGCCCTACAAAGGCACCTATTGTAACTAAGATAGTCTCTCAGATATATATATATATATATATATATATGCAAAACTCAACATCCGTTTTACATCTACCATGCTGAAGATGGCAGTGGCACGCCTGAGCACTTAAAAGTTAATCTTGATTGTGAGCCTCAAGGCCTACACCTAAGGCCCCACAAAGGCACCTTTCAAAGTTAACTCTGTCCTTCTCTTTTAGCCTTGCCCGATAAAGCCTAGTCCGACAAGCCTAGCCTCGACAGGTTTTTGCCCGACAAGCCCGCCAGGGAAGCAGAAGTCCGACAGCGAAGCATCAACCGGCGCCAACCTCTCGGGGAGCTGTGTGCTCGTCGGCCGGGAAACATCCTCGATGGAAATTCCCGCTGCGAACATGTTGTCTGTGTGGACATGATGAATGAATGGATAGGTGGAAGCAAATTTGGTGATTGATATGGTGAGAGGGAATGCATGAGTAGGCGAATCTCATCAGACCAAATGACCTTGTTGAATTGATCAAATTGATAAGTAATTAAGTTACATTACTCATGGCGATAAAATAAAATGTGATAAAGTAAATTGCGATAAAATAAAAATTAGTAAGTGGGCAAAAATAATTTGAGAACTTTTATTTAAACCCATTTAACCTCTCTCTACACCCAACTTAAACTTTAAATATGAAATGTTTTTATTATCCTATTGCATAACTACCATCATGTACAAGATGAAATTAATTATAAAAGTAAAATTTATCAATAAGCCCCCTCCCACCCCCAAAATAATCAAACACTAATCATCACTAATCTTTCTTTGACATTCTATTGTGGAAACAATCTTAAGACACATTCATAGAAATAAAAACCGATTTTTTTTAATGTATGAATGTGATTTTGAAGCTATGTATCCTCCAACTTTTTTATCATTATCATGACTACCACCACCACCACCCACTAACCCCACCACGACCATATCTCCAACACTGCTCGTCACCTGTAGGAAACCTACTTTTACTACTGCTGCCAAAACAGCAAGCAACAACTTATCAAGGTCAACCACAAGAAAAGGTGGAGTGGGAGGAGAAGAGAGTTGGCATATCACTAGTACTGCTACCTCTTATATATGAGATCGAAACCCTACTTATTGTAAGAGTAGGGTTTCTCTGACAAAAGGGTGGCTCAAGGGGAATCAAGTGTGTCGGTTCGATAATTCGGTATTATTCCCAGTACTACAAGCCGGCCTGCAAAATATGCTTGCATTTGTTAAGCTAGTTAGGGTTTAGTTAATTTAGTTTGACTCTTATAGTCTCATGGCACTGTGTTTAATTAGATTAATAGATTTAATTAACATGGATCTTCATGAGACTAATTCAGGTAGCTTCTAATGTAAAAATAATGGGTGTAAAGATAAATTTGCATATTGAATTGGGTTTGCGATGGTAGTTTAGGTAGTAAATTTGGGTTTAAAGAGATATTGATAGTTTAATTAAAAATGATATGGATGTAGAGAGTAAGTTGGGTGTAGAAATAGGTTATAGGGGTTCAAATAAAATTTCCTAAATAATTTTTAAGAAAATTAAATTACGCTAGGTGCGAGAAAATAATTTGCGGGAATTGAAAACTAATTTGAAATAGAAAACTAAGTAGGGCTTCATTTTGAATAGAAAAAATAGGGTAAAAGTACGCGCGGGGTGCAGAGAAATTAAAAATATAAGCAAATTTATTGATCGGGGAACTCTAACAATGACCAAGAGGGTCCTATCCATACTAGTTGAGAGCATTCATTCTCAATGAATGCCTTTTGATTGCCTCATGAGTCTTGATTCTTTTCCATTACAAATTTGGAATATATTCCTCCCAATGTCAATTATGATCTATTTGTCTTCAATTTTGAAAATCCGTAATCAACTTCATCCTTGAATGTTATTTTGGGACCACGAATCCCTAGGCTACATGGCACTCAGGGTGGTTAGAATGACCGGAAAATCCTTTGAGAGAGACCGGAGCTACGTGGGTATTCTAGATCGGATTACCATAGGCGAAGGTAAGAGAAGAGATGAGAGAAAGAGAGGATTTGGGATAACAGTAGAGAGCGACGAGAGAGAAGAGATCAGAAGAGAAGAGAGAGAAAAGAGAAGTGATAAGAGAAAGTAGAGAGGAGAATGTAGAGAGAGAGGAGAGATAGGGTGCGGAAAAAGAGAGAGTGGAGAGCATGTTAAGTTTGAAAACTCTAAAACTGACTTTTTTTTTTAATGTATAAGCTATTTTTCAAGTTAGTTTTGAGTTTAATTTTTTGCAAATTGTCCTACCAAACAAAGTTTCTTGACTTGAAACTCAAAAACTGTGTTTGAATTTAAAAACAATAAAAAATTGAATTCAAGTTGATTACCAAACATGCCTTAAAAAGCTCAAGAATTTTTGAAATTCTTCTTGCTTCTTGTTTGTGCCATTACCTACCAGTGAACGCCTATTCCCTTTGTACATAAACGGCATGGTCATGGCCTTGTTTGTGCCATTGCCTCCCAGGTTAGTATTTAATAGGCATCTGCCATGTTGATCATCATCTCTCTTGCATAAAGTGGATATTGAGATCATCTCTAGATCTCACACTCCAGACAATACAAACTAGGCAATTCGGAGATATTATTGAATTGAGCACCGAGAACAAATAATGTGTCTACTCCCTAGAAGAGACAGAGGAGGAGGAGAGTGGGATTGTAGTGATAGTCGAAAAATGCAGGCAAAGATTTTTCAAATTGTAGTGTCTTTTCTTTTAAAATTTAATTTTTTAGATTTATGATATTTTTTATTGCCCAAACTTTCTTTTATGATTTTAAACTTTTTGGTGGGTGAAACGCTTGTCACGTCATTATTTAAGAGTGACTTAAAGGCTAGACTAACAGAAGTATGTATGTAAGCACAAATTGTAACTTTAGGTATGAAATTGAGACGAAAAAAAACTAAGGATAGCAAAGTGCAAATATCACAATACTTGAAGGTAATAAGTGAGAATTAATCTTTTTAATTATATTAGTATCTAGAAGGCTTTTTAGTAAGCACCTATATAATGTTAAATACACCTCATACTAAATTCTAATATTAAATGACTTATATACTCTAAAATGCAATGACAATTTCGACATCATAAAATTTACAAAAAAATTCTAAATCACTTTTTACGTGTATATCTCAAGATTATTTATCTTCTTCAAGTCTCAAAACCACTATCACCCTCCATTATAGAACAAAACTCTAACTAATGAAACTACTAATGTTGATTGAAAAAAATATATCTTTGTCCAATTAACATATCTGATTGGCTTCACACGTTGAGTCTTGAAAACTATTTTAGTAAACCCCTACTATAAACGGGGGGTTTGATGCAAAATTTTGGTGTACTTAAACATGATCGCATACAAGGTGATGCCTCTACAGGGGACACTAATATTGCAACAAAGAGTGTGGTTGACTACAAAAGCGCATTTACAATTGATGAGGTAATTATTTTTAGTATATTGTTAAAAACCTTATAAATGGCCAAACTTTATTTGTTGTATGTACTAGTGTTCAAAAGTAAAAATGATTTTCTCGATTGGACTCGCACACAAGGAAAAAAGGATAACATAGTAATTGTCATCAAGAGGTCTGATGCGGGAGAGGTTGACTGAAGGAAAAAGAGATCTCAAATAGCATTTGCTTGTGAAAGACATGGAGAGTATCGATTCGTATTGGAGAAGTCTGAACGGATGACTAAAAGTCTGATGCAAATAATAAGTAGGAAAAAGAACCTAGGAATACTGGTATCAAAAAATGCAGATGCCCATTCCTATTGAAGGGATCCATTATTGGAGAAGGAGATGAATGAAAATTGGAGGTTGGGTGTGGGGTGCATAGCCATACTCATCTAATTAGAGTATTTCGACTTTTGTCGAACGATTAAGTAAAGAGAAATTGAACTTCTAGTTAACATGTCTACAAGTTTAGTGAAACTCAAAGTTATTTTGAACACTAGAAAGAAAAATGATCCACTTAATGTAAAAACAATGAGGACAATATACAATGCAAGGCACTATCATCGAACAAAAAAGAGAGCTAGGTGATCAGAGATATTGTTTTCCACTCCCAGAGATTGTAGAGATAACTTCAACTAATATTACATTATTTTTTTGTTGCATTTGCTTTCATTGACCATGAAAAGGAAGACAATTACACATGGACATTGACAAGATTGAAGACTCTAATGAATGATTGAAACTGAGCACTTATGAATATCATTTGTAATGTTTTCTCTAGTACTCGACATTTATTATGTTGGTGGCACCTAAATTAAGCAATTGCATCCAATAGCAAGAAACACTTCACATTAGTGGAGGTTTGGAATATGTTTTTTAAAGATTGGCAACCTTGGTGAATTCATCAACATAAGAGGAGTACTTAAATAATTGGTATGCCTTTGAATTTAAATTTAGTTCGTTTGATGAAGATATTGACTATTTGAAAACTACATGGCTGAAAGAGTACAAAAGTTTGTGGTTGCATATACTGACACTTGTATGTATTTTGGTACAAAAACAAGTAACAAGTAAGTTTCTATCCTTGTTTTACTTAATATATAGCCCCACTTTTATTTTGTCTACTAACTTGGACTAATGAATAGGGCGGAAAGTGCACGTTTGACTTTGACTGATGATTTGCTCTAGCCAGCTTAGCTTTGAAACTTTGTGAAATTATATTCACTCATTGTTAGAGTTGCGGCACACTCAAATACAGACCTCATTTGAGAAGGGTCAGTGTTTTTGTCTACCATATGGTTTGAAGCATGAAGAGTTGAGAGAGTTAAGAGGTTTTGTATCCATCAAAGTGTTAAACACAATTGTGTGTGAAGCAAAAAGGTAATTTGATGGATTTTCAAAACAAAATTCCGTCAATGATAGATTCTCAAATCTCAAACTTCATTCTTTGAAAGGGAGAAGAAACAACATAGAAACCACCTTATAATTTGAAGATGTAAAGTGTGTGGGGTGTTAAAAATAAAAACATAAAATATTTATTTGAACTGAAGAAGTGAAGAGTGTGGGGTGTATTTAGAAAATGAAGGGCGTATATATGTCGAGAGTGTGAAGTGTGAGGTGTGAGGGTATTATGGAAAAGTATATGGAATGTAGTAAAATAAATTTGAATTGAAAAAGTAAATATGGGGGTATATTTAACAGTAAGTGGAGTGATATTTGTTTTGGTTGACCTTTCCATTAGTATCTAAACTAAAAATGTGATATTTTAGCTAGTTTTTTTTTCTCGTAATTGGTAATTAAACTAAACTAAAGGATCCCTTTTTAAAATGTCATTGTTCTATACACACATTTTTCTCCTTGAAGGACAAAGACATCGCCACCGCCTACCACTGCAACCACCAACCTAACACTACCACCACAATCACCACCACTCTTGTTGCCACCGCCACCACAACCGCCATTGTCGTTGCCACCACAACCGCAACCACCACACCCCAGTATTCACACCACCACTATATGCTCCACCACTGTTGTTGCCACCGTCGTCGTCATTGCCCCCACCTGCACCATCTTGTCTATTTTTTTATTATGCACAGCTATAGAACTTTTTCATTAAAATTTACCAAAAGAATTTACACTATTTTTTCATACTCCTATCTTTTTTTTAAATACAGTTTATCAAATGTGCAATTACTTTACTTTTACAACTATTTAATCTTAAAGCACGACAGAAGGATTTTTTTAAGAAAGCATAGCAATCAATAACACTGAAACAGACAATGGAGATTACAAGAAATCATCACATATGCATTCAAAGGCAGCATCTCTCATTTAAGTATATTGATACACCAAGCACAAAATGTCCACATTAATTTCAAGGGGACAAACATCTAAATTGTATTTCCTTTTCTAAAGTTTGTATTAAAAGAAAATTGCATTCATGATATATTTAGTCACAACAGATGAACATGAAGAAATCAAACTCCTTCACTTCCCCCAAGCAAAAGAAGTTCAAAACTAAGAGTGAATACAAAATCAACCAGCTATTGCCTCTGCTAGGATAACACAAAGTTTGCTACTTATCTCCATGTGATTTCAATGAAGGGGCAGCATATCTGGCCGAGAAACCACGTTTAGTAGAGTCCTCATCATTCATTTCGTCCCAACCTTCATCGAAGTTCTGTGCATAGCTCAAAGGATCGTACCGGAAACCGCCACCGGGATTTCCAACACTTCTCTGCCTTGTGGTTGTATGTCGTCTTAATCCTCTTATACATGGAAGCTTCAACGTTAGACGTCCCCAGCAAGAAAATACACCTTCGTTTTTGTCTCTAGGAGATGGAATATTCTCCATGACTTGGGGCTTTTGCAGTACATGCAATTTCCCAGCTGCTTAATTTTAAGTGGTAAAAGCTTCCAGCATCTCTCTCTCTCTCTCTTCTATTTTAAGGATTGTTATTGTGTGGTAGGTAGAGAAGATGGTGAGAGATCAAATGGAATGAGGTCTTTGTGTTTTCAAGGGAAAAAGAAAGTGGTAGGCAAAAATTAAATATTGAAGAGGAAATAAAAGTGGTGGGACGTGGGAAATCTGGCACCGACTTCAGAATTTGTTCTGGCACATACAGTCTCTGTTGGCACGGTGACAGTTTGGCAATGTGGGCCTGTGATTCATATGCTTCAACGAAACAAACAAGAAGCAATTTGTCTTGCGGAAAGTAGATAGAAAAACAAAAATTATCTAGTATGAGAGTTCTATTTATTTAGTTATCCCTAATCATAAAAATAAAAAAATAAAAAAAATTGCTTACATCATTTTTCTTCTCCTACACACATCCATTTATTTATAGCTTTTGATTGAAGCAATCAAAGGAGAAATAGAAAATCAAGAATCATAAATAAATAGGGATGTGCAGAAGTAGAAAATGGTGTAGAAAAGTCATTTCTCAAAATTAAACATTCGTAACCATCGATACTTGGAGTCGATAGGTGGTCAAGTTTGTGAATAGAAAATTGATTGTTCTACTGACTCTTAAGTGTTGAACTAACTAATCTCAGAAGAATGATGGGTCTATAGAGGTGACTTGTAATAGCATCGATCAATTTGACAATCAACGTTTAATTTTTTTCATCATTTTAACCAATGACCCTTGTTTTCATTAAATTTTTTACCAATAATGGTTTCAAGAATTGATTCCTAAATGCTTATTATGCTAAATATTTCAGAGATTCTCTTATAAATCTCAAAGTTGGCATGCACAAGCATTGATGCTTGGAGTAATCCCGGCAAATCTCATAATTTTTATTTACAAAATAACCAATATAATGAGTCCATAATTTTATTTAAATACTTACCAATAAAAGAGTCAAAGCTTCGATGCTCATGCATGCTTTCTTTTAAGTCGTTGCATTGTCAAATACCATTGATTTTGTTTAAAATCTCACCAATCTAACAGCTCCAGGCATCAAACCGCATAATGTCTAAATTTGCTCCTGCTTATAATAGTTGCCAATCTAAGAAGACTCATAATTTTTCGTCATTTATGAGATTCAAGCGTAAATCCTCTCACGAATACCACTAAACTATAGTACTCATTGGCCACCATAGAGGACTTTAAAATTTTGAAAAATAAAATAAAAAACGTTCAAAGCGGTGAATTATGTGTAATTATTTGATGGCGACCAAATGATGCAAGAGTTTTGGAAGTTTATTGAAAGAATATCCTATGGATATTATTAATTCCACTTAAATTAGTTCCGTGGATAAGCTAGTTAGCCATCTTCTTATCATGTACATACATTTGGTCCTCTCATTTCATTCTTGGTCTGGATTGTTTCAAGATGTGTGAGTCACACGAGGGTCCTAAACCAGCCCTTTACAGTTTTCAGGCCAGCCAATCAGCCTAATCTTGTCCTAGGCTCTATACCATAACTTAACTTTTTTTTTTTTTTTTTTTTTTTTTTTGTAACAATACACGATCCAGAGCAAACTTATACGAAACCTATTTGATTATATCCATCGTTTTGGTTTGATATATTCAGTCTGACGGCCAAATTATGATTGTTGACTACAATTTGGATCACCCACGCGACGTTGTAGATGCGCACCGGCGACACTTGGTTTAGTAACTTCACCACAAAGTGAATGCATAAAATGACACCCTCACACATCGTGTATTCGCGACATTAGCGCACATCATGTATCTGCAATGTTGCAAGGGAAGAACAGAACCCTAGTGAAGATCATGCATTATCCTCTATGATAACATGGCCTAGTGCAGACAGGACCACCCAATCAGATGTCAGTGAAGATGCATACCAACTCCCTATGAGAACATGGCCTAGTGCAGATAGAAGCCACCAAGTTCAGGTATATGTCAATGAAGATGCATGCCTATTCCCTACGATAAGTGCAGAGAGGAACCACCCCAATTCGGGTAGATGTCAACGACCAGATAACCCAAGTAGTCTAGTTGACAGACCCTTTAACTTCTACGTCTAAACTTATTCCATAAGAGCTACTCCAACGCCTTTTAACTTTTATGCGTGAAATAAATTAGACACGGTACAAGCTACTTAGAACCATAGTTAGTCTTCAGTATAGAACATCTCAAGCTAAAACAATCGCGAACAATAATTTTAAGAAGCGAGAGTGAGAGAATATAACAAAAAAAATCACAACATTATGGAGCAATGACGCAATTTTTAACAGCAACTCTGTAGTTAATCAGAGAACTATCATATTGATTACTAGTTAGCATAATGTGGAAAACTTGAATAAGTATAAATATTTTAGATAGTGGAAACTACTGGACAGACAAGCATGGATTCATCGGAAGCACAAGAATCAGATCAAACAAACTGAGGACTTACATGGATATCTAACAAAATTGATTTTGGATTTCGATCCTCAAGACAAAGAAAACGAGTGAATTAATATGTTTGGACACCATGAAAATCATTATCATGGGAAATGAGGCCGACGAAATCCAAAGGCATAATTAAACAATGACCTACCATCCGAGAGTAAAAGTTCAACTGCGTACATCTACATCTTGACTGCCACCTGTTCAGCAGAACTTTTCTTCACAACCCCTCTATAGCAGAGTTCATTCAATAACTCCAAAGCCTCTTTTGCTAACCCTTCATAAGCTATGCCTTCAACGAGAATGGTGTATGTTGCTTCAGTAGGTTGACATCCTTTAGATACCATATACGCGAGGAAATCAATTGCACGACCAGTTTGCTTAGCCTTGCAAAGACCCAACATGATGGAGTTAAAAGTGATAGCATTGGGCTTGACGCCCGAATCTTCCAAATCATGGACAAACTTAATTGCTTCATCAACCTTTCCTTCTCTGCTAAGCCCTCCCACGACAGAAGAATAAGTAATTACATCAGGCTTTAAACCCTTTTTGCTCATCTCATGCAAAAGGTCTAAGGCACGTTCTGTTTTCCCCACCTTTGAGAGCCCATCAATCACTGTATTGTATGTGATTAGAACAGGAGAGCAACCCTTGCTACTTAGTTGATTAAGTATCTCAACTGCGCTATCAACCTTTCCATCTTTGCACAAAGCTGTAAGCAAAGTATTGTAGGTCACAATGTCTGGATAACAGCCCCGAGAAACCATTATATCCAAATATTCAATCGCCCTATCCATCTTCTTTTCCTTGCAAAATCCGTGAAGCAATGGGTTGTAACTCAAGGAATTTGGAGTACAGCCATGCTTAGGCATCTTCTCCAAAATGTCAATTGCTCTACCCAACAAGCCCTTCCGGCACAAGAAGTTAATCAAAATATTGAAAGTAACAACACTAGGAGAACAGCCTCTGTGAACCATTTCAGCTAATAGTTTTTCAGCATCCATCCACCTGCCAGTGCTGCACATGCTACGCAAAACAATATTGTGGGTAATGACATTTGGTTGGCAATCAGATGACGGCATGTCGTTCAAGAATTTGATTGCTTCATCCAACCTTCCTTCCTTGCATATCCCGTTGATAAGAACATTATAAGTGACCACATCAGGCTTGCATCCTTTGCTCCTCATCTCATCCAAAAGCTTCATCGCCTGCTCAACCCCACTTTCCTTGCAAGTTGCTTCAATCAGTATGGTATACGTAATCACATCTGGATAACACTCCCTTTGCAGCTGTCGATCAAGAACTTCCATTGCTTGCTTCAATTTCCCACTATCACATAAAGTACGCAAGATTGTATTGTATGTAACAACATCTGGAGAAACACTCATTCGGTCCAAAACCCTCAAAGCATTATCAATCTCACCAGCCTTGCAGTAGCCACTGATCAAGACATTGTAAGTTATAACATCAAGGATAGCCCCAGATTCTTCTAGAATGTTCATAATCCGCGTCGCCTTCCTTGTCTTTCCACTCTTACAAAACCCCCTGATTAAACTCGTACACGCAATAATATCCGGCATATCACCATGATAAAGCATGTTCTCTAGAAACTTAAACCCCTCTTCTAATTCCCCATTTCTAACCAGCCTACGAAGCTGATTATTACTCTCGAATTCCTCAAAACCATTGGAAGAGTCCATTCCATTCAAACCCCCATGTGGGGTATACTCAACATTCTGCAGCCTACCATTGGAACTAAAAGTTTCGACTTTCGACACAGCAAGTACACGCTTTCGCCTATGTTTCTGGTAACCGTCCTGTATCCTACACTGAATGCCATCGGAGAGAACAAGAAACCGAGCTCTGCTGCCCACAAAGAGCCTCTGATAATCGGGAGTGGTGAGACCAACCTTACCACAGGCCCTAGCTCCAAAATTACCAGTCTTCCCTGTCCTCACCCTATCAACTCTGTGAAATGAGCAAAACCCATCAGGGGTTTGGTTCACAGGTATCATCAAATCCATAACTTCACCTATTACTTGTGCATAAAACCCACAACCCAATACTCAAAAAACCATGCTTAAACGGAAATACGGCAGAGAAACTGAATATAAACACAGATATTGCAGATATGGGTTGGGTTGGATTTTTTGTGATGAACAGAAATGAATTTAGAGCAGAAGAGATGAAGCTAGAGAGAGAGAGATTACCCAGAGCAGAGTGAGCTACCTTCGTTTCCAAACAGAAGGAGTATTACATAAGAGAGGGTGCAGACAGAAGAGGGTTGAAAGAAGAAAGAGTGAAGAGGCGGTGGTGGGTGACCATGTGCCGCCGTTTTGCTTATCCGTTTTATGTCGTTCCCTTGTTGCTTCTGCAAAATGCGGGGTAACGAAGAGGGCATCGTCGTCGTTGGGAAATTGGGAGGCAAATGAGGGGGTGGGCTCGTAGCAGGGCAGGCCTAATTGGCCCTCCTGATTGTGTTTTTCGGCCCAGATGAGACTCGGTCCAAACATAAAGGTGTGATCTTTCTAATGTCTTTATTTACACCCACAAAAGTATTTGGAAAATTGGTTGAATAAAATATTCTACGGCATCCTAGTTTTGAACTAACTTATCTCAAAACATAATCTATCGCTACTATTATGAAGTGAGGGGCTCAGTTTGATGAAACAAGGCTTCTACAAAAATAATTGGACTAAAATGACACTCAAACAAAAAATTCACAACTGCCAAAGAGATAAAAAAAAAAAAAACATGCTACTTCACATGAGAGAGGATGGATGTGGTGTAGTTTGAAACTGCTATGAGTAGTTGCGTTTGGTTTCTCTTTCTTCCTACATGCGAAAACTGAATCGTCTTAGTCTCTCAGGTATTTTTCATTATTGTTTTTCTTCTCTTTGGTTTTTTAATGTTTGATTTCTTTCCCAATCATGTGTTTTAACTTTTAATTTCGATTCCAGGGATCTGATTTTCACATTGTTTTGTGTGCTTTTTCCTTACGAATTTTGAAACAGATACACAGCACATTGCAGGGAGCAAAGTGGATTAATAGAAGGATTAACGACGCTTCAGAACTTCCTGTTTGCATTTTCTTTAAGAAAAAGAGAAGTTCATGGTTCATCTTTTAGTGGTTTATTTGTAAGGAAAACTAATGAAAATGGCTTGAAAACTTTGAGTTTTAATGATAAGGACAAAATAAAGGGTAAAGTGAATAGTACCAGGATTGACTTTTTAGTGTAAAAATGTGGTTTTTCGTTAAAGTGAACAGTACCGGGTGCTTTTCGTTAAAGTTCCCTTATTTGTATTCAATATTAAGAGGTTGAATCTCTAGGTTTGCTTTTCTTTTTCCAGACTCTGTTTTGTCCATGAGCAAGGAGATGGTTTTGTACAAATTTTTGTGTTTATATAGCAGCCAACTAGTAGCACATTCAAAATTCAATTGTTTTTAGGGAGTTTTAACGAAAAACCCACGGTATTGTTCACTTTAACGAAAAACCACATTTTTATACTAAAAAGTCAATCATGATACTATTCATTTTACCATTTATTTTGTCTTTATCGTTAAAACTCAAAGTTTTCAAGTCATTTTCATTAGTTTTCCTTTGTTTTTAATGTCATTTGTTTTCTTCTATTTTGTTGTCTATGATGTTGGAAAAGACAGAAGAAACATTCTTGCTGTTTTTTTAATTTTAGGCATTGACATATGTCTTTTCTTTTTGTTCAGTTAATTTTCTAATCAATTGTTATATATTGTGTGTTTGAAAATGTTTTGTCAAATCAATATCTCTCAAACTTTATTTTTTATACCATTTATCACTAGTGTACCTTTACTTTTTTAATGAAGAGGATATTTTAAAATAAAAAAACACAGTTTTTGGCATTTATAAATCTTTAACCCTAAAAGTCTCTTACAAGTACAAATAAAATAGAACTTTGTACGTTGCGCCGTGATTAAAAAAAAAATTGTGTACGTAAAAATGTGTGCAGAAAGAATAGTACTTATATAAAGTGAAAAGGCAAAGGGGACTGATTAGTATTTGCTCATCATAAATGTATACATGGTGTTTCCTTTATTTGTATTGTTCGAGCCAAGAACAATTTTACGTGTATGTTTACATGCACTGTTACGTTTACTTTGGATCTTGAGTAGGTGTTCAACCTGTTCCTAGATTGCACTAGGCAACTAGGACCCGTATGTAAGCGCTTAGCGCCAACTCCACGTGATTATAGTTCTATATTGTAATTTACACACCCAACTTGTTAATGTAGCTACTTTCTACATGACTTGTGTGCTGCTTGCATGATTTTGATGAACATTGTAGATATTATTATTAATGGGTACTCGTATCCTTGAGATTACTAATGAAATTTTGGGTACTTTGCTTTCTTATATACGAGTTGTCACAGCCCGTCCCGAAGATGTGCATTATTTTATTCTCGAGGACGTGAAATGACGGTTTTATCCTTAGACGTTGAGACTGTAGTGTATGTGTGTGACATATTGTGAGACTTAGAGGTTATTTTGTGGTTTTGGATTGGTGACCCACGTGGACCACACACACACCACACTCACTCCCTCTTTTCTCTCCCGTGCTCTCTTTCTCTCTCAGACTCACTCTCTCTCTTCTCCCTTGTATGGACAACCTTCGAACTCTCCATTTCAGGCACGGATCGAAGTTTTAAAGGTAAGATTCTTGCTCATTGTAACCTCCTGAGTTCATTGGTACCTTTGTTTAGACGTGAATGCTTCGAAAAACCCTAGAACCCGTAACCCATAAATTTAGCATTATTCATGTGGACGTAAATATGTTAGTTTCAGGGAATTTCAAGCTCATAGGGAGCTTAATGAGGTACTTACGAAGCTCGGAGTACTTCGTTTGAAGAAATTGGACGTCGGAATCGTGGGAACGAAAAATTTCAAATTTGGCCGGAATTATCGAGGCTTTTTCCGGAGAATTTCCGACGAGTTGGAGGTCGGGGCAGGTATAGTTTTGTTTGTCTTGTTGAGATCTTTAAAATGGTACCAATTATGTTGAAAATGGTGCAAAAATGAAGAAGTTAGGACGACTTATGTAAATTTCCAGAAACCGGCGAAGACACCGGCGACCGGCAACTCGCCGGAGAAGACAGAGAATCTTCCGTCAGTTTTGACGGAATATGCTAACAGCGTTGGCTGACGCCGTTAAGAATCTAACGGTATATGCTGGGATTTGACGGAATATTCCTGACGGCGTTAACTGACGTCGTCAGCGTGCCTGGCATGTGCCTGCGCGTGGGCGGCGCGTAGGGCCGTGCCCTTGCCGGTGCGTGAGGGGTCCAAAAATTATTCTAAAAATTTGGGGATGATCCTGAGGTTTTGTAGGTCACTATGGTATATTCATATACCAAAATTGAGCATTGTATGATAAGTTATTAGCTAGTTTTGCCTATGTGCTTTAAATAACGTTTTTATAGTTAATTCGCATATAGGTGAGTGGGCTTTTAGTTTTCAGTATATATTATATACTTAATATTTTCCCATAAATATGTGTTTAAATGAAAGTATGTCATAAATTCCATGCATATAAGCTTATAATTTGTACATGAATTGGTATATGATGCATTATACATAATTATGGTGCTGTGGATGCTCAGGTAAGCTCAGGTAAGTTATGTTTGGTTATGTGAATCATCGATGATGCGATATGTGATTGAATAATGTTGAACTCATAAAACTGCACTTAGGGTGATTGTGATTTAGCCAGAGTTATGGCACAAGCCTGTTTATTATGTCACCTCCCGCACCATATGCTCATATTGGATCCAATTTAGGTGCACAGTCTTGTCGTACAGACCTTATTTATGGTTCCGACTCGTAGGTGACTAGCGATTTATCGCCCAGCTATTATGAGTGAGTAGAATTGAGCATGATTATATTACACCCATTATTGTCGTACAGACCTTTTCCTTTGGTTCCGACTCTTGTGCAGTATGTTGCCGTATAGGTCATTATAGTGACTCCGGCTAGATTGATTTTGAGCTATGAATTCAACCGTACAGATTACCACATGAATTCCGGCTAACATGTTACATTTATATGAAAGTATTCTTACCTGAATTGCTTACTCTGTTATATCTTGGCATGGCATACATATGAATATGATTATGTGAAGTATGATTTGGATTGATATAATTTCATATATATTTATGTATATGCATATATCTTGATTCTGTGAAAAACTATACATGTTTTACAGCGAGGGGTTAGATATGTTGATAAATGAAATGGTTTTGTAAAACGTTTGTTTTTTCCCACTCACGTTTTCTGTTTTACACCCCTCCAGGTTTTAGGTAAGTTTGCAGTTGCTGAGTGCGAGGACTTCGGCGGTTTTGACACATCTAAATAATTGTAGGACATCTTATGGTACTGTATAACTAGTACTTGTCCTACTGGACTGCACCTAGACTTTCTATGCTCTGATTAGGAGTGTTTACTTCTGTATATTACTCCTAACACTTCCTGTTTAGTAGTGCACTCTAGTAGTTCGGTTTTTAATTATTCTTATATTTCTTATCATTATTGTTTCCGCACTGTGCACATGGCTACGTCACTCTCACGTGACGGCCAGCATGCCTTGATCTTGGTCGGGGTGTGTCACGACTAATATGAATTTTGGAAACTATACAGGTTTTACAGCAAAGGTTCCTATTTTAAGAAAAACCACGGTTTCACAAAACTCTATTTTTCGACCCGCTGACGTTTTCTATTTTGTCCCCTCCAAGACCTAGAGGCTAAGCTCTTATGTAGACGAGGAATAGTTGGAAATTGCTAACCAGTACTTCCGATAATTTAGGAAGTTAATTTCTTTTTTTTTTTGGTATAAATATCCATTATTCTAGGATGTGAATATTCTTTACTTTATGATGCACTCGTATTTATGCTTTGACATGTAGCATTGTAATAAGGGTTACTATTTTAAGAAAAACCATTGTTTTGCATGCCTTGATTCAAGTGTTCAACTGAACATTCCGGGTTAGGGTGTGTCAAATTGTTATCAGAACCTAGGTTTTCAAAATTGGTCTTATGATTACTCTGATACCAGTTTGGTAACAGAGCAAAAGTCTCAGAGTTCCTTGACTTTTACAACTATGGTTTTGTTGACCCTAAAAACTATCAAGCCTACGTGGAGCGTATGCCAAGTAACTAATAAGCTAACTACGTCCTTCAGTTGTATGCAGGGTGTGCCAACTCGTCGACCGAGAAGTAAAATATGTTGATGTTGCGTTGAGCGCGCGGCTGACTTCTCAATCTTGCGACTACGGCCGAGGAAGGAACACTCTCGGCCATCGCGTTCTAGAGCCTGAAGACAAAGCTGCTAGTTCTGCGAAGTTCAATATCAAATTCAGCTTTCAATGTGCCGAATGTAGTAACTTGTAACACCTCACATCGTCGAGAAGGCTAGTGAGATGACCTCTGCCAATAAGGATTCGAAAATCCTTCTCGACCGAGACTTGGATGGATAACCAGTCGGCCCTGTCCCAGTGCTGTTATCCAAACTGAATGTGCTTCACGGTCGGCTGATTCTACGGCAACAGTGCTGTTTATCCAAACTGAAGATGTGTCGGCGAGAGAGGAAAATCAAAATCTCAAGGTTGTTAAGAGGTTTCGCGAAAACGAGGGTTTGCGCATGGCAGTTTGTGTGTTGAATTAGAGAGCCTTCATGATGTCCTCATCCCTCTATTTATAGTAATCAACCTGCTTCCGCTCGAATCACAACCATACTCAGACTAGAACTTCTTCCTCCGATCTAACATTTTCTCAGCCAGTCCTACTCCTACTAGGACTTTGAACTCAATCCCTTTATCAAGCCGCATTTAATCCCAAACTTCTACATTCTTATCTTGCCGAAACTCATTCTCGTATTAGGATTCAACCACCCATGGATTCCTAATAGAACACGACCGGCCTTGGCTATGTGGCCCATAAGCCGAATGCTCCCCAACGACTCATAGGCACAACCTCTGGGCCAATAACAAATCCAAACTCGGCCCAAACCAATATTTTTGGGCCTAAACATTGCCCCCTCGCTTCTGAGGTCGTCGACCTGTACTCCTTGGTTCAAACCTCGACCTTGAAGAAGTGAAACCGACCTAAAGACAATCATTGAATCCTCTTGAGAAACACCACCATACGCATTTATGAGACATAACCCAACGATCTCGATTTCCCAACTTTCCTGCCACATGTCAGCCCCCTGGTTAACCTAGCCGCCCTCAATCATGATCCTCGAAAACATACGACTGCCGAAACGTCTCTCTTGCACTAAACCCGCCATAACACGCCATCGTGGGTCCTCAAACCGCGAGAACCTGGGTCTTTTCGCCTTGATTCTCTGAGCATGTACAATGATTAGCAACTCTCCCGCTCGATTCTACCCTTGATTTTGAAAATCAAACGTTTAGCCTTCCGTCCCAAATGCCTATAAATACCTGGATCCCTTCCATTCGTACCTTACGTTTTCCAAAACCCTTGAAATTTTCTCGTCACTTTGTTTTCAAAACCTTAAAAAATTAGGAAATCCCAAGCTTTCATCTCATAAATCTTTAAGTTTTTATCAATGGCCCCCTTCGTCTCAAAGTTCTCCAACGAGTGCAACAAGTGCAAGGACTTCATAGATCGGAACGCCATCAAGACTCTGCGTTTCGAGAGTGACCTAAACACTACTCACCAAATCTTGGGCCCACTCTTCAAGGACACAGTGCCATCATCCATCATTAACCTGTTCAAAAAGCATTGCTTGGCACATTTACTGCAAGGATTCGATTGGTCAAAGTGGTGCCAAACAAAGCCTCAAGGAGCCTGGCCTTCGACCAACGCGAACTGGGCGTCCTGGGTCGTACGAATGGAAAAATTCTTTGACAAAGAGTGGGAGGCTCTTGGCATCCATGATGCTATTAAGCTCTCGACCATGAAGATTACCATGGATAAAGAACTCCTTATGGCAGCTCTAAGCTTCTAGTGCTCGGCCACTAACATCATGGTCCTTCCGTTCGGCCCTATGACCCTCATTATCCTCGACATCTCAGCCATCCTCGGGACTCTTCCATTTGGCACTCCAATAGACGCCAACCTTATAGGATACCCATCAAACCTCGACCTCAAAGCGCTATTCGACGAATGGGCCGTCGAGGCGTTGAGCCAAGAAGGTCAAGAGCCTTCAAAAGAGGAAGTTCAGAAGTTGCATAAGAATTTTCTGAACTACAACACCCTCATCCTCCATTTTGCCGGTCGAGGGAAGACGAGTCTGCGGAGGGGCGAACATGAGGCCTTCCTATTTTACTGGTACAACAAGTTTATCTGTTGTACCAAGTCGAATAAGTGTCTGGTTGAAAATATGCCGGTGGTGGAAGCCCTGGCCATTTGTCACTCTCTGGTGCTCAGTCCGGCTATCCTTGCCAATCTTCTACGCTGCCTCGCTGATATGACCGTTAATAAGATCGACCCGCACTAGAATGGACTTCTCTAGATGTTCCAACTCTGGCTGCAGGTTTATATCTCCACCCTTTGGCCAGAAATCTCTAACCTTTAATCTACTGTGGCACTCGGCCTTCAGTTGGCCTTTCAACCAATGCCTCCTCACCGAGCTGAAGAAATCTTGAAACATTTCTTTGGCCTAGACGTCCTTTCCGACGACGAATTTTTGGTATGTCGTCGTCAGGAATACCCTCATTCCATCAGGCTTCCCACATCGACCTGGAACGAAAGCGAAGACGCTGATTTTCGTCAACATTGAGGGTCATTCGTGTTAACTCGTGACCTTCCCTTCTGTTGCGACGCTGACCTAGCGAGTTGGGAAGTCTACCACCCCCACTTTGCTGCCCAACAACTTGGCTACCTCCAAGGTTGCCTGGTGCCTCTACTTACTTCCTGCTCCCTTCTAAACCGAGGACGCCTAACTGGTTCCTCAAAAAATGAGTGCAGAGACACCGAGAAAGAGTTTCAGGAACGGTGTAAGAAATTCCACCTTCGACCAACTGTTCCTGAATCTCTCGGCACCGATACCTTCGGTGACTGGTGGGAAGCATATACCCACGACTTCTTTGGCGCTTCGATCGAAGACGTAGTCAACAAAATTTTTGGTGATCGGCCCAGAAAAAACTTCTGCCCCTCAATCTAAGGAGACGCCCCAAGGTATATGACTATCCTACCTTTATTTTCCGAAACACTTAAAACGATTTTACTAATTAGATTTCGCTTTCTCAAGCGGTCGGGTATTGAAACAAGCAGACATGATCGCCCCAGCTGTGCCAAAAAATTGGCCCATTCTTCGAAGAAATCCAAAACCGCTGCATAAACACACCGAGCAAACAGCCTCGCCCGGACATCGAGACGGTGGGTGAAGCCCCTTATCCCACCAAACATGTCAAGAAACTGGCGAAGAAAGGAGCACGGGAGATTCACGTTATCTCTAGCCACACCACTAGAACGACTGTTCTGAGTGCCTCTCATCCTGCTCCTGTTGTCCAGGCCTCCCTAGAGAAACTGCCAACTCTCACTAGCCCGACGCCCCATGTTCACCCGACCATTGAGGTCCCCGAGGCCACGGTCGAACCAGTTGTTGTACCCTGGTCGAGACGTCTGCAGCCCTGGGGTTGACCGTAGCACCCGTCCTGAGGGAGGCAACCCCTTCCGTCGGGAAAAATCTCACCAAGAATCCAAAATCATCTGCAATCATCTTGGAAAAGGTATAAGTATACTGTTGATAACTTCTTTTTCTTCTTAAATTCAAAAGTATTAATCAGCTCTTTTGTTCCAGGACAACGAGAGTGATGAGATTCCGCCAACGAGTCGTCCTCGACCAAATGAACCTCATTCCATCGACTATTCCCCTGTGGTTGAGGTGGCTGATCAAGCCAATCCTCCCGCAGCCGATCGTGGAAAACAACCTCTCGTCGAGCCTGAAGTGACGCCAGAAACCCCAGTTCACCCGCAGGATCAAGATCTCGGCATTCCCTTCCAAGAAGCGACTTCAGCTTTTGTAAGGCTCGACTACTTTCTCTTGTTAACTTTGCTATAATAATTCTAAAACGAAAACATATTAAATGTCAGGTGCCCAATCATTCATTTCACCGAAAATCCTACGCGCCGAGGGGTATTGTTATGCGTTTAACAACCTAAATATTAAGCTACTAATCACACGTTTTAAACTCGCAAGTGCACAAGATCAATCACATAGTATAGAAAGCAAGTAAAAGATCATTCCCACGAGGATTGCACTAATATGTATCTAGAGCATGATTTCTAACAATTTAAATTAATTAATTCACAAAAACTAGCAAATATGCACATAAAGGTTTAACAAATAGTTTGAGATGTCTTAAGTTTAAGTAGTACAACACAATATAAAGAACGTAGGCAAATAAAAGTAATTAGCAATAAGGGTTTTGAAAATAATGTTTGAACGGTTAGGACTTTGGTATCCATTTCTAACCTTTTTCGCCTAAGCAATTGATACACACGATGATACAAAACAGATTTTTGATGCTTTACGTTTATCAACCTAGAGGCATGGTATCTACTCCTTAAGCTATTGATTTCCCTAAACAACGAATTAGGCATGGGTGTCTACACTAACTCTTTTCATTCTCCAAGTATTTAGCATGGTATCTACTAAGTTGCACTCCGAGAAAGCATAATACAATGGAAATCGACAAACACACGAATCCTAGAACATGGTATCTACTCCGGTTATCTGTGATAATGAATTCCAAGAACCGTAACTAGTTCTCTTGTTACTCGGCATAGGTACAAGACTCGATCATCCAAATTTACCCACGTAACAAACTCAATTACAAGGCTATTCTATGGTGATCAATCATAAAATAACTCAATAAGATTGGAATTAAAACTGGAATTAATCACTAAAGCATCAACAAATTGTCTTGTAACAAAAGTGTATCGAAAATACTCAAGGAAACATGATTAGGATTTCAACCAAGTCCCAACTATGAAATTTAGTTACTCATAATGTAAATGGGCAGCAAAGACAAACAAAACAGAAAGTAAAAGGAGAAGAAAAAAAACTTCAATGATGAATTGCAGAATGGTGCCCCGGTCCTTCCTCTTTCTCTCTTCTGTCGTGACTGCCTCCTCTTTGGTGGCTACTCTTTTTTATTTTCTTCTAATTGTTTTTGCACACTGACCTGCTGCTGCGCTGAAGAGGGATAAAAAACCCCCTTTTCATTTGTAACAGCTCAAGGCTTGAATAGCCTTGTTTTCTTAATTCTAATTCAATGGGCTTTAAAGTCCCATCTTATTAGTCTTCTTATTTATTTCCTTACAGACTTTTTAGCTTCTTCCAACTGGTTAAAACTCCTAATAAATAGGAATTTTATTCTTCATTTAATCTGCCACATTGATACACGTTTGTAGAAAATTTCGTATTCGCGCGTAGCCTGACCCTTCATGTACTAAAACTGCCATAACTCCCTCTAGAAAAATGATATTCAGGAACCGTAAAATTCTTCGGAAAATAGACATCCGTGGCTTTCCAATCATATATGGCACATCTCCTGGTTCTTCCCAAGTCAATACAGTTTAATCCATGAACTCGACTGCTTTGCACAGGCTGTGCTGATGACATAGGATTGTAAAAGCCTTTTTTAGCTCCTTTTGCACTCTTTGCTTGTTACAACCTACAAAACACAAATATAATGTAAAATCTATATAGAAGAGTAAAACAAAGGTGTAAACAAGGAGAATTATTAAATATATAATAGCGAATTTACGAGCATAACAAATTCCCCCAAACTTAACCTTTGCTTGTCCTCAAGCAAAACAATGACGAATGCTAACACTAATCTTTCCGAACAAAACTCTTAGAAGGTTAGCTCTTGGACATGACTTGGATCAAAATTTACAATAATATGCATATTCTTAACCTTCCTTCGCAAGATAGCAACACTCTAGACATAGTATGTTTAAAGTGTAGTGTGAGCCAAATGTCAATTCAATGCGCTACAATCAAAATAAGGCATATGCAAAATTTGTTTCAACCCCTTACAAGGTAAATACTCATGTGTCTCACTCATAATTTCTAGCATAAAATATTTCACTCAAGTGATCTCATAAAACATGCCTCTATATGCTTGCTTGTCCACCTAGACTCCACGATCAAAATCACGTAACTTCTTGAATCAAAGGTCTTAATCTAGGTTGTAATGAGGCCGATGGTTAAGTAGCTAAACAAAGAAAGGAATGGAGAACTCAAAATCTAAATAACTTGTAGAGCTTTTCAATTGTATTTGAGAGAGAAATAATTCAAAACCCACAAAACTCTTCTAAGCTTAAACCCCGACTTTAGACTTCCTTTCATTTGGCTTGATCCTAAAAAACACTTTTGCAACAAAAAATTTTTTCACTCTTTTCTTTTTCATTTTGTTTTTTTTTTTTTTTTTTTTTTTGAATTTTGAATTTTGAAGAATGCAAAATTGAAATTACGAAATTTGGCCGTACAACTTTGAAATCTCTCCTCTCAAAAGATTACTCTACAAGCTCTTTAGATAAAAGGTAGGGAACTTGAGTACAAGGCTAGGTAGGGGAGATTTGGGTTAAAGAACGAAATGGCTCTCATAATGGCTCAAAGTGGCTAACTATGAAAAATAATATGTGTTGGCTAGAAAGGCTCAAACGAAAGAAACAATTGCCCATATCATTTCCAAGTTTGTTACATGATTTGATGTACATTTCGAATGGTATAAAGCAAATTCTAGAGATGCATGTAAAAAAAATGAGATCATACACACAAGATCAAATTTGATTGAGCATAATGGTTCAATCATATAATAGGCTCAAAAGCTCACAAGGATTATGCACGTCTCCACAAGTGTTTACATATATTTATCTCGACCACAACACATCATATCAACCATGGCTACATGCATTCAAAGTTTCCAAAAAAACAAAAAAAAAACATGTTTAGGTCATGCTATCAAGTGAAGGATGCAAAGAAATCCACAACTATTATAAACTTTTCGTAAGTCAAACCAACGATTAACTAAGTCTCATCATAGATATTCGGAAAGTGACACAAAACAAACAAAGCAAAATAAACATTTGTTGTTTTATGTTTTTGTTTTTGTTTTTTGATTTTGTTTTTTTTTAAACTAAGAAAAGCAACACAAGGACGACTTCACCCCCAAACTTGAAGTTGACATTGTCCTCAATGGCGAAAATAAGAAAGACTCAAAATAAACAAGAAATAAGAAAAAAACTCAAAGATAGCGGTACTTCCCTAGTTGAGTTGAAAGTTGACAATAACGCTGCTTCCCCTAAACTTGAAGTCCTCAACCGGTGAAACAAGTGAAAGGCTTTAATGGACTACAAAATAAAAAAAACTAAAATAAAAAAAAAAAAAAAAAAAAAAAAACAGGGATTAGCTAAAGACAAGATGCATAAATTTGAACAATAAAAAAGTACATGTAGAATGAACGAAA
Source organism: Malus fusca (assembly GCA_035220775.1). Taxonomy (NCBI): domain Eukaryota; kingdom Viridiplantae; phylum Streptophyta; class Magnoliopsida; order Rosales; family Rosaceae; genus Malus; species Malus fusca. The sequence goes on along the minus strand of CM069073.1, from coordinate 45,645,909 downwards.
CATTGGATTGCCTCCCAACAAGCGCTTATTTTATAGTCTTCAGCTAGACTATGAGACGATGTCATGCAATGTACTGAACAAGTTGGAGGGTCACATCCTCCTCTCGAGGCTCAATACTCATCTCAATATAGGGCTTCACTCTATGTCCATTCACCTTGAATGTCTGATTCTTCTCTTTACTATGAACCTCCAACGCCCCATGAGGAAAAACTTTGGTAACAACATAAGGACCATACCATCTAGACTTGAGCTTTCCAGGGAAAAGCCTCAATTTCGAATCGTAGATCAAAACTTTCTGCCCCAAATGAAACTCCTTCCTAACTAGGTGCTTATCATGATACACCTTGGTTCGTTCCTTGTATAACTTTGCATTTTCATAAGCATCATACCTCAACTCTTCAAGCTCATTCAGTTGTAGCTTTCTCTTCTCACCTGCTTCTTTCATATCAAAGTTGAACTTCTTGATGGCCCAGTATGCTCTATGTTCCAACTCGACCGGTAAGTGACACGCCTTCCCGAAGACCAAACGGTATGGTGACATTCCAATAGGAGTCTTGTACGCAGTTCTGTATGCCCACAAGGCATCATTCAATCGCTGAGACCAATCCTTTCTGCTCGTGTTCACTGTCTTCTCCAGTATACCTTTGATCTCTCGATTGCTTATCTCTACTTGACCACTGGTTTGAGGATGATATGGAGTGCCAACCTTATGTGTGATTCCATATTTTTTCATCAACGATGCAAAAGCATGGTTATTAAAATGACTACCTCCGTCACTAATGATCGTTCTTGGTGTTCCAAACCAAGTAAAAATGTTATCTTGTAAGAACTTGACAACAACTTTGTGATCATTAGTTTTCGAGGGGACAGCCTTGACCCATTTTGACACATAATCTACGCCCACAAGAATATATAAATAACCAAATGAGTTAGGAAATGGACCCATGAAATCGATACCCCACACATCAAAGAGTTCTACCACTTGAATATTTTGTAATGGCATCTGGTGTCTGGAAGAGATGTTACCTGTCCTCTGGCATTTATCGCAAGAACTACAAAATCGAAAATCATCTTTAAACACATTAGGCCAATAAAAACCAGATTGTAATACCTTAAGAGCTGTCTTCTTAGCTCCAAAATGACCTCCACAAGCAAACTGATGGCAATGTTTTAAGATACTCATGTGTTCCTCTTCTGGTACACACCTTCGAATGATCTGATCGGGACAAAATTTGAACAAGTACGGCTCATCCCAATAATAGTGCCTAGACATAGACACTAATCGCTTCCTTTCTTGGCTTGGCATACCTGGAGGGAAAATGTTAGTAGTCAAATAATTCACAATATCTGAATACCATGAAAGCTGGACATCTATTGCAAATAATTGCTCATCTGGGAAATTTTCATTCAACGGAAGCTCACTTCCTTCTTCATCATGAAATAGCCGAGACAAGTGATCTGCAACTACATTTTCACTCCCTTTTTTATCCTTAATCTCTAGATCAAACTCTTGTAGCAAAAGCACCCATCTGATTAACCTAGGCTTAGCATCTTTCTTTGCAAACAAATATCTCAAAGCAGTATGATCAGTGAAAACAATAACTTTGGAACCAATTAAATATGATCGAAACTTCTCTAAGGCAAATATGACAGCTAATAATTCTTTTTCAGTGGTAGAATAATTAAGTTGAGCATCATTTAAAGTTCGAGAAGCATAGTAAATGACATGAGGTACCTTATTAACTCGTTGGCCTAAGACAGCTCCCAACGCATAATCATTGGCATCACACATGAGTTCAAATGGAAGGTTCCAATCCGGTGCTATAATGATAAGTGCAGAAGTGAGAAGTTTCTTCAACATGTCAAAAGCAGCCATGCACTCTTTTGTCCATACAAACTCAACATCTTTAGCCAGTAACGCGCAAAGAGGTCTGGATATCTTGGAGAAATCTTTTATGAATCTTCCGTAAAATCCTGCATGCCCAAGAAAACTTCTCACGCCCTTTACCGATGTAGGAGGAGGTAATTTGGAGATGATATCAATCTTAGCTTTGTCCACCTCGATGCCCTTGTTAGAGATTACATGACCTAAAACTACTCCTCGTTGTACCATAAAATGGCACTTCTCCCAATTAAGCACTAAATTACATTCTTCACATCTCTTGAGAACAAGCTGCAAATGATAAAGACATTCATCAAAATTAGAACCAAAAACGCTGAAATCATCCATAAATACCTCAATGAATCTCTCAACCATGTCTGAAAATATGCTCATCATGCATCTCTGAAATGTGACAGGTGCATTGCATAAACCAAACAGCATCCTCCTATATGCAAATGTGCCAAAAGGGCACGTGAATATGGTTTTCTCCTGGTCCTCTGGTGCTATAGCAATTTGATTATAACCAATATAACCATCTAAAAAGCAATAATGACTATGACCTGCTAATCTCTCTAACATTTGATCAATAAAAGGATGAGGGTAGTGATCTTTCCTGGTTTCATTGTTGAGCTTTCTGTAATTAGTGCAGACTCTCCAGTTTTCCTTTAACCTTGTTGGAATAAGCTCATTCTTTTCATTCTTGACCACTGTCAATATGCTCTTCTTTGGTACAACTTGAACTGGACTTACCCACTTGCTATCTGAAATGGCATAAATGAGGCCCACGTCAAGCAACTTAAGAACCTCTGCTCTTACTACCTCTTTCATATGTGGATTAAGTCTTCGTTGTGCTTCCCTAGTTGGCTTGGCATTGTCTTCAAGAAGTATCTTGTGCATGCATTTGGATGGACTTATGCCCTTGATGTCAGCGATGGTCCACCCTAAGGCAGTCTTGTGCTCTCTCAAGACTCGCAATAGCTTATCTTCCTCCACTACACTCAAATTTGCAGCAACTATCACTGGTAAAGTTTCATTATCTCCCAAGTGAGCATACTTCAAATGTTCAGGTAGTTGCTTCAATTCCAAATCTGGGGCCCTGACAATAAAAGGAACAAGAGTAGAATTAGTAGACACGAGAGGTTCAAAATGTGGTATATACTTACTTGGATAAGGTTTAGATATCTCAAGGGACTCCACAGCCTCACTAATTTGAAAATCAACACTATCAAAATTATGCTCTACTATCTGCCTTGTGAAACCATGAGCTATGGTGGCCTCCAATGGATCAATGCTTTGCACCTGAAAAACTTCCTCAACAACACTTTCAACCACGTCAATGTTAAAACAATCGTGATCATGTGGTAATTTCATTGCATCAAACACTTTAAACTCAATATTCTCACCATTTACCTTCATGCTTATGGTACCCTTTTTAACACATATTTTTGTATCAGCAGTAATCATAAAGGGTCTACCTAAGATAATTGGCAAAGAAGATGACATAAAAGATTCTTCCATATCTACAACAACAAAGTCAGCAGGCAAAATAAATTCATTCACCTAGACCAAGACATCCTCCAAAATACCTCTAGGTCTCTTGACGCTTCTGTCCGCCAATTGCAATGTAATTGAGGTTGGTTTCAATTCCCCTAACCTCAATTCCTCATAAAGAGCATAAGGTAACAAATTGATACTTGCTTCTAAATCAAGTAAAGCTCGGTGAAAGAGATGGTTACCAATTCTGCAAGGAATAGTAAAACTACCTGGGTCTTTTAGTTTAGGTGGTAATTTTCTCAATAGAACGGCACTTACTTCCTCAGTCAAGGCAACTTTCTCATGTTCCTGAAACTTTCTTTTATGACTACAACAATCCTTCAAAAATTTAGCATAAGATGGAATCTGCTTAATAGCATCAAGTAAAGGAATATTGATTTCTACTTTCCGAAGAGTTTCAAAAATATCAAGTAAGTGTTGTTCTTTCTTTTGCTTGACTAACCTTTGAGGGGAGGGTGGCAATATCACCTTCTCCTTCTCACTTACCTTCTTGGAAGTCATTGCTTTTGTTGGTGATGCACCCACAACTTCAGACTCTGGTTCTTTATCGTCTACTCCCACTTTGTTGTCAACAACTTTGCCGCTCCTCAGGACTGTAATGGCTTTAAGCTCATCTTGACCTGTAGGGTTAGGTATAGTTTGTGATGGGAACTCTCATTTCTTTCTTTCACTCAATTCTTTAGCCATTTGCCCCATCTGCACTTCTAACTTTTGAATAGCTTGACCCTGCTGACTACTTGTTTGTTGTTGCTGTTGCAAAAGTTGAAGTACAATGCTTTCAAAATCTAGCTTTTTTTGGTTCTTGGGTCTGTTGTTGCACTTTTGGTTGAGCTTGAAAGTTGCTCCCTTGTTGGTAATTCATTTGTTGCTCCGGTGGATTCTGAATATTCTGCCCATTTCTCCATGTAAGATTGGGGTGATTTCTCCATCCTCGATTGTATGTATTGGAGAATGGATTGTTCTTTGGATGATAATTTCCTTGTCCCACATAATTTGCATGCTCCTGATCTGTAAAAGAAGACATAGGACATGTTTCAGCTATATGATAAGAATGAAAACAAATAGCACATACCTCATTTCTTGAAGCTTGTTTGCCGCTAAGGGAAGACATGGCTTTAACAAGCATGTCAATCTTTGTGTTCATGGCTGCCATCTCTGCATGAACACCATCATTGGTATTAACTTCATAAACTCATTGTCTCATTGTATTGCTTCTTCCTCTCGTTGAGAATTGTTGTGAATTCTCACTCAACTCTTCGAACATTTCAATGGCTTCTTCTCCACTTTTTTTCATCAAGATCCCATTACAAGCTGAATCAACAATAGCTTTATTAGTATCATTTAAACCCTCATAAAAAGCTTGTACCTGATCATCTTTGGGAATGTTATGAGTTGGACACTTAAGAAGCTTGTTCTTAAAGTCCTTCCAAGCTTCAAAGAATAAATCTTCATCCTTTTGTTGGAAAAGCTCAATCTCCCTTTTCAGTTGCTTGGTCTTTCGAGCAGGAAAGAACTCTTTCAAGAACTTGGTTGCCAACTGCTCCCATGATTGAATTGATCCTGGTTCCAAAGAATTATACCACAATTTAGCATTAGATTTCAATGAAAATGGGAACAAAATTAACCTGATTTGCTCGGGAGTAAGGCCTTGAACGCCTTGCGTTCTGCAAAGATCGAAGAAATCTGTCAAGTGAAGATAAGGATCATCCTCTTCTTTGCCACTAAAATGGGGAACGATGCTAAGCAGTTGTGGTGATAGATGCATGTTCCCTTCAACATTAGGTTGGAACGCAATACAAGATGGAAATTCGATGTTCTTAGGCTGGAACTTATCCTGCATTGGGACTCTAGGATTGACTATTTCGTCAGCCATTTTTGGTTTGGACTTAGCTCGCTGCCCACACGCTTGTTTCAAATTGCGTAAAGTATGATCAAGCTCGTGGTCAATGGGAAGAATCGCTAGATGCAATGAGCGTCTTCCTTGCATGCACTGAAAAACCAACAACGAAACTTTGGAAACTATGCACAAAAGATTATGCAATAAGATAAAACAAACTAAAAGTAATTAAAATAAAAATGAAGACTCCTAAACTACAACTAACTAAAAAGATAAGAGGAAAAAAATATGACGTTAGAAATACAAATTCTAGACACCGATTAGGGGACAATCCCTGGCAACGGCTCCAAAAACTTGTTATGCGTTTAACAACCTAAATATTAAGCTACTAATCGCACGTTTTAAACTCGCAAGTGCACAAGATCAAACACATAGTATAGAAAGCAAGTACGAGATCATTCCCACAAGGATTGCACTAATATGTATCTAGAGCATGATTTCTAACAATTTAAATTAATTAATTCACAAAAACTAGCAAATATGCACATAAAGGTTTAACAAATAGTTTGAGATGTCTTAAGTTTAAGTAGTAAAACACAATATAAAGAACGTAGGCAAATAAAAGTAATTAGCAATAAGGGTTTTGAAAATAATGTTTGAACGGTTAGGACTTTGGTATCCATCTCTAACCTTATGTGTTTAAAGTCCCATCTTATTAGTCTTCTTATTTATTTCCTTACAGACTTTTTAGCTTCTTCCAACTGGTTAAAACTCCTAATAAATAGGAATTTTATTCTTCATTTAATCTGCCACATTGATACACGCTTGTAGAAAATTTCGTATTCGCGCGTAGCCTGACCTTCATGTACTAAAACTGCCATAACTCCCTCTAGAAAAATTTGATTCAGGAACCGTAAAATTCTTCGGAAAATAGACATCCGTGGCTTTCCAAGCATATATGTCACATCTCCTGGTTCTTCCCGAGTCAATACAGTTTAATCCATGAACTCGACTGCTTTGCACACGCTGTGCTGATGACATAGGATTGTAAAAGCCTTTTTTAGCTCCCTTTGCACTCTTTGCTTGTTACAACCTACAAAACACAAATATAATGTAAAATCTATTTAGAAGAGTAAAACAAAGGTGTAAACAAGGAGAATTATTAAATATATAATAGCGAATTTACGAGCATAACAGGTATTAACTACATTTCTTGGCCACCTCAATGGTCGTCGAACATAGATAGCCTTCATCGGCCGCGTGAATTAAGAAGCAGTCTAAAACATTGGGCTCGGCCATTAAGCTCTCTTGGTTCGAGCAATGAACTAGGAGACATGGCCGAAGTCTCCTCTCGGCATGTCTAACATACATTCTCTTTGCTATGTTCTATTGTGATTTTCCTTTTGCCTAAATTCTTTTCATGTGCAGTCTTCATGGGAAGTCGAGTTTGATGCTCTCCTATCTAGTATTTCAGGAGCGGCGGGCCCTTCGGCAACTACAACCGAGTCGACCGAATCGATTGCTCTTGTTAGGTTGCAGGAGCTCTGATCGCTCTCAGCTTCTCAAATTCTCAAATGCCAGGGTCTTGATTCGGTGGGTGCATGTCTGAACGATCTCGCAGTTGATAGTCTCTTGAGCACCGAGGCTATCACTCAAGAGTCTTCTTCCTTGGAACGGACCCGAGAATATTTCGGTATTTTCGAGAAAGCTCTTCAGGCTGAAGACGACTTGAAAACTACAACAGTCGCTCAAGACACTCTTCGTCCAAAAGTCGAAGTCTTAAAGGTAAAAAATGAGGCCCTAGTGGACCTTGACCGTCAAATTGCCGAACTCCAACATCGAAATACGGTAATTGCTTCCGAGCTTGCAAAGGATTTTGAGTCGAGCATCAAATCTTGCTTAACCGAATACATGGCTTGCGTGAGGCGAGTCGAGCAGCTGAAGATGGACAAGAGGAATCGGCAAGCTAAGGTCACAATGGGCGAGGTGCGGTGGTTGGAGTTGAAGGCCGTTCTTGAATCTCTCATACCTTCATCACCCTAGAATCATCTTATTGTAACTGATCGATCCACTCCATTTGTACACCTTTTGCGATTTTAATGAAATGAACTTTTATTCCTGCATTTCCCATGTGACTGGATAATATTTCTTTAAAAACCTCCCGTTGATTGGCAACTTGTGAACTACACCAGTTCGATCCCTAAGACTGTATGCCCCCTTGCCGAGAACTTTATGAATAACGAATGGCCCTTCCCAATTCGGCGAGCATTTACCGAACCTAGGGTCTTTGATTTCTACGGGTAGTACGGTTTGCCAAACCAACTCTCCTTCACCGAACGTTTTCTGTCTGACTCGTTGATTATAACCTCGCTCGTCGACCTTCTTTTGTGCCACTAATAGGTTATAAGCATCGAGTCGAGCTTCTTCTAAATCTTTTAACTCTTGCCTCATGGCCCAATCATACTCAGCGCTGAACAAACTATTTTGTTCAATTACTCGCAACGAGTTTATACTTAGCTCGACTGGCAACATTACGTCGTGTCTGTAAGTCAACGTGTAAGGAGTTGTCCCAGTGGCTATCCGTAGAGAAGTTCGATAAGCCCATAACGCTTCGTTTATCTTTAAATACCACATACCCGACCTTTCTTTTATCATATTTTCAAGACTACCGATTAGAACCTTATTACTTGCTTCGACCTGTCCATTCGCCTGCTGGTAATACGGCGTAGATTGCTCGAGTCGAATCTTTAGATTTGCCATATATTCCTTAAATTTGTCGGATGTAAAGATCATACCGTTGTCTATTATGATTGTTTCTGGCACGCCGAATCTAGTCACGATGTTTTCTTCAATTAAATTACAAACTTCTTTAGACGTCATTTGGCGAAGAAGTCCGTTGCAATGAGTATCCACGCATGTTTGGCTGCACCAGAACATGGTGTGATTTTACCGATAACATCCATGGCCCATTCTCGAAACGGCCATGGTTTGGTGACCGAATGTAATGATTTGACACTGTACACAACCCTTTGCATACTCAATACAATCCTTCAGAATACTCGGCCAGAAATAGCCGTGCCGCCGAAGTAGCCAACGTATTTTTCATCCAGATTGGTGGGGTCCGCAAATTCCTTCATATACTTCTACCATTGCTTGAGCAGCTTCCTGCTGGCCAAGGCACAGCAACAGTAACACATCCTTACCTTTTCGATACAACTCATTATGGTATAATACGTAGTTTGTGGTATGAACCATTGTCCGTCGGTCGTGTTTTTCGTGGGGTTATCAATATATCGCATAATCATCATTCTCAAATCGTCCGATAATGCCTCGACGACACAAATCTCAATAGTGTTTTTTCGTTCTAACAACGAAGGCAAAGACATGACCCGTGTACGAATCACGCTATCACGTTGGACAACTTGCTGATTAATCAAGGTCAAATGTGCTTGTCGTGACACAGGTATTTCTCGGCCTAATTTGCCCCCCATGAGTTGGGCTTCAGAGGCTATTTGAGCTAATTCGTCGACGTCAGTGTTATGAACCCGTGAAATGTGTTTGAAAGTAATGTCGTCGAAAGATTCGGCCAAATAGCTGACAACCATGTGGTAAGGCGCCAGAGTACAACTCATGCAACGAAACGTCTCATTGAGTTTATTAATGACAAGTTCGGAGTCACCAAGAACAAGGACACGAGTTGCCCGCAAATCGTGTAGCACGTCGAGGCCGATAACAAGGGCTTCGTATTCTGCCTGATTATTCGTACAATCGAAATCGAGCTTGAGAGAAAAATACCAACGATTACAATTGGGGGATTGAATAACGATCCCAACACAGCCGAGACTGAAGTAATGGATCCATCCAAGTACATCGTCCAGTAATTATCACGTGTTTGTACCAGGCCGATGTCAAAGTCATTACCCCCGAACTCATATGGGGAAGGGTGTTATGCCAAAAAATCGGTCATAGCTTGGCCTTTGACAGCTGTCTGGGGCACGTATTGCAAGCTAAACTCAGAAAGGGCCATCGTCCACTTGCCAATTCGGCCCTTTACAATCGACCGAGTGAGCATGTAACGAATGACATCGGTATAGGCGATGACCTGAGTGACTGACGGGAGCATGTAATGTCTAAGTTTTGACGCGGTAAAAATAGACAAAGCTTCTCGACAACGGAGTAATTAATCTCCGGTGGGTTGAGGTTTCGGCTAAGGTAAAAAATGGCTTGTTCGCACCCAGCGTCATTGTCTTGTGCAAGAAGGCATCCAATGGATTCTTCGGTTGTCCAGATATATAGCTTAAGAGGTCGGCCTCGTCGTGGTGGGACGAGGACGGGTGGAGTCGTTAAAGAGACCTTGATTTGCGTAAATGCCTCTTGGTGCTCGACACGCCATTCGAAGGTATCGAAGTCCTTAAGTTTTAAAAGCGTGGAGAAGGCTTTCATTTTCCCGGTCGAATTAGCAATAAATCGTCGGAGAAAGTTGATCTTGCCAAGCAACGATTGCAACTATTTCTCAGTCGTCAAGGATGGAGCATTAATGATTGCACGAGCCTTGTTGTCATCCACCTCAATACCGCGATGATGTACGAGGAAGCCTAAAAAATTTCCGACTGATACGCTGAAAGCACATTTGGCGGGATTCATCTTAAGATTGTGCCGGCATATGCACAGGAACGCCTGACGGAGGTCATCCAAATGCGTCTGCCGACGTGCTGATTTTATGACCACATCGTCAATGTAAACCTCGACGATGGTACCAATTAAATCATGGAAAATAGTGTTCATAGCTCGTTGGTATGTGGCACCGGCATTCTTGAGGTCGAAGGGCATGACCACCCATTCGTATATGCCGAGTGCTCCGGGCCAACGAAAAACAGTCTTATGGACATCAGCTTCGGCAATGAAAATCTGGTTATAACCAGCATGCACATCCATAAAGGATAAGATCTCGTGATGTGATGTGGCGTCAATTAACAAGTCAGAGATCGGCATCGGGCATTCATCTTTGGGCATTGCCAAGTTCAGATTATGAAAATCGATACAGATACGGATGGCTCCATTTTTCTTTAGAACCAGGACGATATTGGCCAGCCACTCGACGTATCGAGCGGTCCGAATAAACTTGACTTTTAAAAGTCAAACTAGTTCGTCTTTTATGCCTAGCTGCACTTCAGTCGAGTATCGGCGAGGGGGTTGGCGGAAAGGCTTAGCACCAGCTTTGATGCGTAATTCGTGTTCAACAAAGGTCCGATCAAGGCCCGGCATCTCATGATAACTCCAAGCAAAACAATCTTTAAACTCGTTGAGTAATTTACAGAGTTCGATTTTCAAGGGATAGAGTAACAATGCACTAATAAATAACGGTCGAGGGTCATCGGTCGTTCCAACATTTATTTCTTCTAAGGGGTCGTTAACTTGGGGTCGACTGTTTTCGAGTTCGGTTGGTGCGGCCTGAACTTTATCCAACGATAGTACTGGGCCGTTATCGTCCTCGGCCAAAAATTCGATTAAGTTGATGCATGATCGTGGATGCTAGGAAATAGCATACCAATGAGCCATCAAACGTTCCATCGTGGATGAAATCGTGGCCCGGCGCCTTTCTCTTGTGGCGTCAGTCATCAGTGTCGGTAATTAAGTCGGCCAAGCCGAGTCTTGCCGAATCCTAGTGGACAGTCTCGGCGCCTACCTCGATGGCTTTCTGGACTAAGATCCGAGTCGGTCGTCCATCTTCATTAAAACCTTGTAGGGTAATGTAGCCAACGTGGTCGTCATAATAGCGGGCCTGGATCATGTTGGTTTCGAATGGCTGATTATCGGCTGGGTGGACCACAACCGATTTGCCGTCCCAAAAAATGAGAACTTGGTATAAGGAAGAGGGAATGCAATTTGTTTGATGAATCCAATCCCGACTGAGCAAAGCATTACACTCGATCTTGGAGTCGACGATAAAAAATACGATCATGTGATTGTGACATGCAATGTTTACCTTTAAAGGGAGTACTCATTTTGTTTAAGACTTATCACCGACGAAGCTGCTCATGATTATCCTTGATGGGATGAGTTCGTCGTTGGATCGTCGTAATGTTTTCATGACGGATACGGGCATGATATTGACCGTCACCCCGTAATCGACGAAAATTTTAGAGATTCGGTAACCTTCAATGTGAGCCGTGATATACAACGGCTTTAAATGTTGAAGATTAGCCGAGGATGAGCGAGGAAACAATATGGCCAGGGTTGTTTTAAGTTTGTTGTCGTTATTTGCATGCTCATATTCGGTGCTGATGACGAAATCAACTTGCGTTGCTTCCTCGACCACCACATCTTCATCCAAGAAATTTGGCTGATGTGTAGTTGGTTGAAATTCAGCAGGTAGAACATGGACCATGCTGATTTCCATGTTCTCAATGACTGAAGGGCCTATTGGATCTTGGTCGTCGTCTTCCGGGTTATCGAGGACTGCAACATCGTTCGTTAGAACATCCTCAACTTGATTATCGTGTGTCTCAACACGTTCTTGCTCTTGTGCTATGTAATCCAACCTTGTTTCCTTCTGACTGTTGTCGTCGGGCCCACTTGCGTCCGGTGTCTGATTTTGCCCCTGCAATGCCTTACGAGCTCGTTCCTCATAGGTGATCCGAGCGTCCCTTGTGTCTAGGTAGGCGTCCAAATGTGCCACCCGATCTTTCTCATCGGTCGTTAGACCGAATAAGGATACGGTCGAGAAGACTTCGAAGTGATATCGTAGGTGTTAAAAGTCTTCGAGAGAAAAATTGAGCTCGGTTATATCAATGTCCGTGTATGGGTTGACCTCGAAGCCAAGAACCCTAGTCTCTCGTATGTGCTAGAATATAGCTTTCATTGTTGAATCAGTGGTTTTTTGGATGATCTATTCAGCATCAGGGTAAGTTGTGCCAGGTCTTCACTAAGTTTCTAGGGGCCGAGCCTATTAAACACTTTATGGCGCTGGCCTTCACTAAGTTCCCTTGGAGGTGTCACCGCGATCGTAGATGGTTGCCGTGATGTTGGAGTCTGAGTCTGAGGCGGTTTCTCCTTGGGTTCAGTTAATACGACGCATGCCCTACAATTACTGCACAAAACTATTGGCCCGTCAATTTCTTCTGTACTAGAATTTGACATGGATTCGACTACAACTGGTCCCGATAACTCGGTGGGTGGTTCATTGGAAAATAGGTCGATCTTGAGTCGTGGCTGAGAGTTTTTCTTTAAGACATGTTGTACTGGGACAAACTCGGCTTTCCATTTCCCTTTGCTCTTGGGCAAACGGGCATCTACCATGCCAACTGTTGCAGAAGGGAATGGATCAGCATCGACCGTCATTCATTTTTCGGGAAACTTTAGCTTGCCTTTGTCAATCCAGTTCTGGATATCATCGCGGAATACGACACAGTTGTTCGTGGCATGCTTAGTCGAGTTATGATACTTGCAATACGTCTTCCTTTTAAGCTTTTCAGCCTTGGGAATGTTATGTCCTGGCTGAAGTTTGATAATTTTTGCTAACAACAATTGGTCGAAAATTACCTCGGCCTTTGTGATATCAAAAGTGTAAACTTTTGATGTTTTCGTCGTCTCTTCAGTGGTCGAGCAGGTTTTGGCATCCTTGGAATTAATTTGAGTCAATGCCTTGCAAACATATGGTTTATCTATTACTATCTCGGCCACGTCCACACTGACGTATTGGGAATCTTCGCCTTCGGCTGATGCATAACTGACCGTGGGATTTTTGTAAATTGTTCCTCGGGATGGGGATTTCGAGATCTTTTCTTCTCGGAGCAAATGATCATATTGCTCGACATGTTGGGCTAATTCATACATATCCCGAAAGTTTGCCCCCAAGAATTTCTTTTTGTACTCCATGTCGAGCCCATTCAGAGCAAGCCTAACAAATTCGACTTCAGGGAGAGGTACTCGGCACCAATTCCTGGCCGATTTAAACCTTGTAAGATAGTCCATCGGTGACTCATCAGATGCTTGAGCCATCCTAGCCAATGAAGAAACTGACATTTCCATCCCCGGCCAATAGAACTGTTTGTGAAACTTCTCGACCAACTCATCCCAGCTTTGGATAGAATTGGGTAGGAGGTTGATATTCCATGCAAATGCTGAGCCTATCAATGAAAAGTTGAATAGTCGTAGTTTATGGAAATCACTATTGACATCTCCGCATTGCGTAGTGAAACGGGCCACATGTTCTAACAAGGATAAGGACAATTCTCCAACAAAAAGGCTGAAATCTAGAATCTTGAAACCTTTAGGATATTCGAACTTCTCCACATAAGTTGGATATGGGTGGATAAATTTCGGGAACTTCGGCCCTTTTTTCATGGTCGAATCGATCATCTGTTGGACCTCGGTCATATCGACCGATGTTGCTTCCATTCTCTTGTCGGATCCATCTGCACTATTACTTGATCCTCCCATTTTCCCTAAGTCAATCGTTTTGGGCCGAGTAGACACTAATTCGTCCTGTAGCGGATAACTTTTAAGTGGAAGCTGCCGAGCTTGATCAAAAAGTCATTCTTCGAAGACTTTGCTAACTAATAGTTTGAGCAATTTGGTGTAGGTTTCACCATTGCTTCGTATCACCTCAAGCAAATTGTTTATTTTTTAAACAACTGTGTGTTCAACTTGTCGAGATTGCTCATCAAGTCGTCTTCAAAGAAATGACCTAGTTTGAGGGTCAGAGCCTTCACCACCATCTTCGTCGCAGTCTTCCACTATTCCTTCGATGAAAATGTCTGTGGTTCGGTTGGGTACTTCAATGTTTCGAGGCTGGGTACCGAGGCACACTTCATTTTCTCGGTGTGTAACACTTGCAGCCTCAAGGGTCACAGCAACGATAGGATTTCGCGCATGTGACACTTCTTATCCAAGACTTTGAACCGGCATATCGGTTGTTGATTTTCCCATGGTTGTTTTCTTTTTTGCTAATCGTGTCTCGATGGTCATGAACTTCGTAGTTTTAGCACTGTGTTCCACTGGGCATGCCAAAATGTTAACCTTAAAAACTACCAAGCCTACGTGGCTCGCAGGTCGAGTAACTAATAAGCTAACTACGTCCTTCGGTTGTATGCGGGGAGTGCCAACTCGTCGGCCGAGCTCGGTCGAGGAGTAAAATATGTTGATGTTGCGTTGAGTTTCGATCTTGCGACTACGGCTGAGGAATGAACACTCTCGGCCTTTGGGTTCTAGAGCCTGAAGACAAGGCTGCTAGTTCTGCGAAGTTCAGTATCAAATTCGGCTTTCAATGTGCCGAATGTAGTAACTTGTAACGCCTCACTTCGCCGAAAAGGCTAGTGAGATGACCTATGCCAATAAGGATTCGAAAATCATTCTCGACCGAGACTTGGATAGATAACCAACTGGCCCTATCCCAGTGCTGTTTATCCAAGCTGAAGATGCTTCACGGTCGGCTGATTCTATGGCAACGGTGTTGTGTATCCAAACTGAAGATGTTCGCCGGTTGCCTTCATAGTGCTGTTTATCCAAACTGAAGATGTGTCGGCGAGAAAGGAAAATCAAAATCTCAAGGTTGTTGAGAGGTTTCGCGAAAGCAAAGGTTTGCGCAGGGCAGTTTGTGTGTTGAATTTGAGAGCCTTAATGATATCCTTCTCCCTCTATTTATAGTAGTCAACCTGCTTCCGCTCGAATCACAATCATACTCGGACTAGAACTCCTTCCCCCGATCTAACCTTATCTCGGCCAGTCCTACTCCTACTAGGACTTTGAACTCAATCCCCTTATCAAGCCGCATTCAATCCCAAACTTCTACATTCTTATCCTACCGAAACTCTTTCTCGTATCAGGATTCAACCACCCATGGATTCCTAATAGAACACGACCGGCCTTGGCTATGTGGCCCATAAGCCGGATGCCCCCCAACGACTCCTAGGCACAGCCTCTGGGCGGAGAGCAAATCCAAACTCGGCCCAAACTAATATTTTTTTGCCCAAACAGGTTTAACCTTGTATCTTATGTTAGTTCCAGATTTCTTCTTTGAGTCTTGCCACCTCGACGACGTTGAAACGCTGTAATGGTCGACTTGCTCGATGTCTGAAACAACTTACTGTTCTACAATTTGATTACAGTATAGAAAATTGTACTTGCTTCATGACGACCAGAAACTTTGGAACTCATTATCCAATTTTGTTTGGTGTATTTGTTGTGGAAATTTCTGGGAAGAAATTTTCTTAAGGGGGTATATTGTTAACACAAGAAATCGACCTTTTAAGCTTGTACCATTATGTTCTTGGCAACCCCTGGAGTCGTAATATGTCCTTAGATCGAAACATTGGAAGAACAACGATGGTGCGGGGAACGTTGGAAGAATCTCAGCCAATTTTTGTGGGAAATGCGAGGTTTTCGTCTAACTTCTACATAATTTGACGAATCCAACCCATATCTGGCACAACAACCCGATCTATACCTGGTCCAACTCGACTTTAATTTCGATGTCTACACCAACATCCCAATCCGGCTTGACAACCACGTCCGACCCGTTAACTCGAGATAAGACCCAATAACCCAATCTGTTAACTCGAGATTGGCCTTGACAACCCGACCCATTTCTGAATCCAAATCGGAATATTTTAAGTAAGATTTCATTACTCTGTTGTTAGTTTTAATGGAATATTTCATCCGGCTGCAATATTTCATTTTCAATAATGAAATATTCTGTCCTGAGACACAATAGTCATTTTTCCGACCACCACCTTAGCCACCGCGTGTGGCACTCTTCTGCAGTATGTGGGGGCACGTGCGGCGATGCACAACGTACGGCGGCGGATTTGGATTTTCCAATCTCGATTTCAATAGTTGAAGCCCTTTTTATTATGACCTTCGTATGTTTTTTTATTGGTATAGTGATTTCTCATATAGGAGAGACTTATCTGGAGGATTTCGTGGGCAAGCAACACAATGAGGCTACTACCCTGCAACATACCATGAGTGGATCTTTGCTTTCAAATATTATATTATAGTTCCATAAATGTGTTATGATTGTCTTACATGCCATGTTTTGACTTAAAATATAATAAATGTTTACTTTTTATTATTTTATTATTATTCACGATTAAAATTGTGGCATGATCGTACTTATATTACATATCTACTCATAAAAAATGTTTGCATGGTGTTTTCTTTATTTATACTGTTTGGATCAAGACCAACTTCACGTGTATGTTCACATGCACCGTTACATTCACTTTGAGTCCATAGTAAGTACCAACATGCCCCTAGATTGCACTAGGCAACTAGGGCCCTATATGAGCGCTTAGTGCCAGCTTCACGTGATTGTAGTACTAAAATGTAATTTATACACCAACCTATTCATGTAGCTACTTTCTACATGACTTTTGTGCTTGCATGATTTTGACGAGCATTGCAGAAATTATTACTATTGTTTTACCTGTATCCTTGAGATTATTACTGCTTTTTTGGGTACTTTTTTTCTTACATATGAGTAGTATGAATTTTAAAAACTATACAAGTTTACAGTTAGGGGTTACCATTTTAAGAAAAACCATGGTTTTACAAAATTTTATTTTTTGGCCACTCGCGTTTTATGTTTTACTCCTATTAAGGACCTAGAGGCTGAGCTCTTGTGGAGGTGAGGAATAATTGGCAATTGGTGACTAGCACTTCCAATAAGGTAGGAAGTTAATATTCTTTTGTATAATTTAATATCCATCCTTCTAAGATGGGAATATTCTTTACTTTATGTTTCACTCGTATTTATGCTCTGACACTTTGCATTATATAAGGGTTCAACCTCACTCACATGCACACTCTTATTTCAATTACATAAAGTTTTAATTTACTCATATTTTTCCACATCACCATCATTTTATGGCTTCGTCACATTCCAGTGTCAACTAGCATGCCGGGTGTGCAAGTGAACATTCCGGGTTAGAGTGTGTCAATGACGCTTTTATACACAATATCTAGTCGTCGAATTTGAATCAATATGACCCACTATCACAAGAGATAGACACAGAGAGAGGAGAGATGGGCGAGAGAAGGCAAAACCTAAGGAGAGCTTAAGAAAACGAAGGGCTTCTTGTTGGAAGCAAGGCATAGAGTATAAGAAGATGAAGTTGCAATATTGAAGCACCAAAAAGAGAGAGAGAAAGAGAAGTTGGTTAGGGTTTTAATTTTTGCGATTTGCTTTTATTTTTAATTTTAGTTGTATTTCACAAATAGTCCTTGAATTGACCTATCCCATCAAGATAGTTCTTGAAAATATAAAACGATCAATATAATCCCTGAATATGGGTGCCCTAAATCAATGTTGTCTTGTAGTCAATTTTTGTTAAATATTCTATTAGTGTGCTGACATGGCACATGTGTGGTCCCACGTGTCTAATTAAGTAACGCCATATGGATTAAAAAATAATAATTTTCTAAACTAATTCAAATTCTAAAAATAATAACAATGAATAAAAAAGAAAAATAATTTTTTGAATTTTTGTTTAATCTGCTCATAATTTTTTATTTAAAATTCTGGTAATCCTTATCAATGGAATTTTTTTCATGATATCAATGGAAAAGCTTGAGATCTCATAGCTGTTTGAAAATTTCCCTTTAGATCCCAACTAGAGAAGGTTGTTGTGGGATTTGGACAAGAGTAGTTGTCGCGTGCGCCAACATATAGAGAAGTCGAGGCGCTCAAGTCGTGTTGCACATATAGAGGAGTCAAGCGGGCCGCCTCTTCTCGGATCTGTAGGAGGTCAGCCTACAAGTAACGGGTTCATGGTTTCATCGTAGGTCTTTTAGTTGTGAGTTTTATCTTCGCATGAAAGAAGTATAGGACGACATGGCGCACCTAGGAGCAAATCCATTAAGAGACCCGAGACCACCCAAAAGCCCGGATAAGTGGTGTGAGTGCCTCCGGGGATCGCCCAACTTTAGGCTTGTGGTGGAGGAGAAGAGTGCAGCAACGGGCCAGTGGCTGCAGGTTCTGCAAATGATTAACGAATGAGAAGAAAATTATTCTGTTTTCTAAAGGCTTGGCCAAAACGACATCATTTTAAGCTAAGCCATTTAAAAAAAAAATTAAGCAAGTCTTCTTATTAACCCATATGAGGGATACACTTTTTAATTTAAAATAAATAAATAAAAAAGAGTCTATTCTCTTTCTTCCTACTCGAGATCTCCACCCAGTCTCATTTTGCATTAACTTTCCTTAATTGGGTAATTCTCAATTCCAATTCTTTTTTTCCTCTAACCCCACTCAATCGATCCCCAGGCAGCCACCAGCTGCTCCACGCCTCCACTTATCTATTATCCATGACCACCACCTTTTTCATTTCTTTCCATATCTCTCAAGACTTGGGTCATTGAATTTCCATTTCAGTTCCTATCCACAGTTCCATGTCTTAACAACTATGAATTGAAGAAGAATTGAGCCATGCTAATGAAGAAAGGAAACAGAAAATGTAGAAAGAAGTAGAAGAAGAAGATGAAATGAAGAGAAATAAACTAAATATTCTTGTGTTTATTGCTTTGTAGCAGTAATGAGCTATTACACATTTGTTGTTGTATATAGCATTTCTTACAATTGATGACTCAAAACTCTCTCTCTTATATTCCAGCTCACTTAACAAACTAACTAATTCTTAACAACTCAACTAACTTGTAACAAACTATAGTTGACATGGCATAAAGGTACATACTAATAAGCTATCATACATCCTCAGTCATTATCCCCCTTCAATCAATCCCCAGGCAGCCACCAGCTGCTCCACGCCTCCACTTATCTCTTCTCCATGACCACCACCTTTTTCATTTCTTTCCATATCTCTCAAGACTTGGGTCATTGAATTTCCATTTCAGTTCCTATCCACAGTTCCATGTCTTAACAACTATGAATTGAAGAAGAATTGAGCTATGCTAATGAAGAAAGGAAACATAAAATGTAGAAAGAAGTAGAAGAAGAAGATGAAATGAAGAGAAAGAAACTAAATATTCTTGTGTTTATTGCTTTGTAGCAGTAATGAGCTATTACACATATGTTGCTGTATATAGCATTTCTTACAATTGATGACTCAACACACTCTATCTCTCATTCCAGCTCACTTAACAAACTAACTAATTCTTAACAACTCAACTAACTTGTAAGAAACTATAGTTAACATGGCATAAAGGTACATACTAAGCTATCATACATCCTCAGTCATTATCCCCCTTCAATCTCAGCTGGGGTAACCTAGTTTGAGACTGCAGCAATGTCTGCGAAATGTTGGACCATGTAATCTTTTTGTCAAGATATCTGCAGTCTGGTCCTCAGTTGGTACATACTGAACTTGTAGATCTTTTATTTGAACCTTTTCCTTTACAAAATGGAAGTCTGTATCTAGATGTTTAATTTGTGTATGAAACACATGATTAGAACATAATGCTAATGTAGACAAAGTGTCACAATGCAATAATGGTGGTTCTGAAATAAGCTGATGTAGATTTTTTAACAACAACCGAATCCACACTACATCAACTACAGAGTATGCTAATGCCTTGTATTCTGCCTCTGCAGAGCTTCTTGACACTGAAGCTTGCTTCTTGGATTGCCAAAATATATAATTTTGTCCCATAAACACAACAAAACCAATGACAGACCTCCTTGTATTTGGATGTGCAACCCAATCAGAATATGAAAATGCAGTTATTGAACTATCCTGAGATGCAGAATGTGTAAGACCACACTTCACAGTTCCTTGAACATACCTTAAGATCATCTTTACTAAACCAAAGTGTATATCAATGGGATTAGTCATATATTGACAAGTCACATTCACAGCAAATGACAAATCTGGTCTAGTGAAGGTTAAGTATTGCAAAGCACCAACTAGACTTCTATAGGTACTTGGATCTTCCAAAACATTACCTTCAGTAGTTAGGAGCTAAGTGTGAAGCTTACATGGGGCTGCAGTAGGTTTGCAACCATCCATTCCAGCTTTGTTTATAAAATATCTTGCATACTTAGATTGATTTATGAAATATCACCATTCTCTTTATACTCAATCTGTAATCCCAAAAAAGGGACAATATTCCCATATCCTTCAATTCAAATACATCTCCAAGCTCTTGAATTACTTCATGGACTTTAGCTTTGTTGGATCCTGTGAGAATTATGTCATCCACATATAATAACAATACAATACCATCTATTCCATCATGTTTGACAAAGAGACTTGTATCAAATTGAGACATTTGGAACCCTATTGCTGGCAAATACCCTGTGAATTTGGCATTCCAGGCCCTTGGTGCCTTTTTAATCCATATAGAGATTTAACTAATTTGTAGACATACTCAAGATATCTTGAATCCACAAAGCCTTGTTGTTGCTTCATATAAACTTCTTCCTCCCACTCACCATGCAAGAATGCATTCTGGACATCAAGTTGTCTTAATTCCCATTTAAACTAAGTTGCAATAGAGATAATCAACCTAACAATGGTGTGTCTCACAACAGGACTAAATGTTTCAAAGTAATCCAAGCCATGTTCTTGATTATATCCTTGTGCCACTAACCTAGCTTTATATCTTGAAATGGAACCATCATGATTCTTTTTTCAACTTGTACACCCATTTACTTCAAATGATAGCTTATGTGTAGGTGGAGGAACTAGCTGCCATGTGCCTTGACCTTTCAATGCATCAAACTCATCCTGCATAGCCTATTGGTAATTGAAATTTGTTACTGCACTTCTAAATGTTGTTGGTTCTGCCAAGTCACTTATTTGAGCCACAAAAGAGAAACCTCAAGTATAATATTGCTCTTGTTCATCAATCATTAAAGTTGATAACTGAGGTAGGCTAGCTATAAAATTTGTATAATCTTTTCTCGTAATGGCTCATGTTTGCAACCTAGTTTGCATTCTTGAAATAGAATCATTAGGTTGAATATGATCAGATAACTCAGATGAGTGAAGAGGAAAAATTACCTTTATTTGTGCAGGATTGAGGACATGTAACATCAAAGCTATGTTTGGAAGAGATAAGTGAGTTGTTTTATAAGATTGTGATCATGTTGTTGATTAACTGTTGTTGCTTGACCTAATTGCACTTCCATTTGATTCAATAGTAGCTGCACTTGCCAAATTTATAGGACTTATATTCACAGAATCATGAACTACATTTCTGTCTACTGAATTACCAGAATTAGACTACACTGGAAGTGTAACAATGATTGGAGTAGTTGGAGAATTCCCTATTTAAGATTCACCCTGAGATTAAGTCTTGGTTTCACAAACTTTAAACTTGTAAGGAAACAAACTTTCATCATATATAAAATGTCTGAATATAACTAATTTATGAGACTGCACATGGTAACATAGAACCCCCTTATAACTCTCTGCATAACCAACAAAAATACATTGAATGGCCATTGGCTGCAACTTGTTTTCATTATATGGTCTAATATATGGATACACTGTTGTTCCAAATATCTTGACATTTTGCAACTGAGGATTAGTACCAAAAACCAACTGATAAGGTGATTTATTCCTAAAGTTTTACTTGGCTTTCTATTTATTAGAAACATAGAGTGTGCACAAGCATGAAACCACAAATTATGAGGAAATGAGCAGTAGTCATTAAAGTGATTGCAGTCTCTATGATATGTCTATGCTTCCTCGCAGCCATCCCATTCTATTGGGGAGTGTATCGACATGAAATCTTATGAATTACACTTTTAAGTTTCAAAAAAATCATCAAACTGTTTACTCATGAACTCTCCACCTCCATCAGTTTGCAAGCATTTTATTCCCACATTAAACTGATTGAGAACAAAATTGAAATTTTTTTGACACGCCCCGATCCCGATATCCCCAAATACCAGGATAGGCACGTGTTGGCCGACACCCGAGGGTGACGAAGCCATTTTAAACATGTATACAAATAAAATACTTAATTAGAAAGAAACATGCCAGTGCGAAAACATGTTCAGAACATACAACTAATCAAGAATAATGTGAAAGAATTATTATAAAAGGATACGAACAAAGGAATGGGTCCTACACAGAGAAGACTCGAAGATACTTATGCAGAGCTGTCCTGACGTTGGCATCAGATGCCTTGATTCTAACTCCTGAAGGAGGCCGCAAAACAATGGGTAAGTGGACCAAAGTTTATAATACTAATACTAATAATAAGAAAACCATTTTCTTTCTGAACATACTAACCCCCTGTTTTGAAAACACATATAGTACTACATAGTAAGTTTTCTGACTACTCTAACTTGCCATGAAAAACATGTGCGTGTAAACCCGAGCTCAATAATGGTAATATAGCCGCTAGAAGGCAAATCCGTAAAACATCTGTAAATCACATCAATGATGTAATCAACTAGGGGTATCATAGTAGCCTGAAGAAAGTACATATCCATCACCTGAAGGTTAAGCTGTATGACACTAGGTTACGCCAGTGAAGAAACATATAACATAACACACTGACACTAGCCATGGCTAGTGAAGCTGTCCGACACTGGTTTCGCTAGTGAAGATGGGGGTATGTCATAAATATCCTCAACTGTGTCCTATGGCCATAGACGTCTATATAACTGTGTTGTGTGTATGTGTTGTATGATAACCCACTAGATAAGCATTGAAAATGTATCTCAAAAATCTCATACCAAATCGGAGCTCAAAAGTTCAAAGTCTCATCTCATAAATCCATGATAATTCATATTCGTAAATCCATAGAATTTCATACACGAAAATTCAATAATTCATAATCTTTTGTAAAATGTAAATTTGATAAATCATAAATATTTCGTAAAAGCAATTTAAATAAATCATAATTTCTCCGTAAACCATAAGTATAGAAATCCGTAAAACATAATATAAAACATACTCAATTAGTGAAATATGAAATGCATGCAAGCCTAATATTTTATAAAAACATGCATTTTGAGAAGGGGTCTACTCACAATATTCCATTGCCAAGGAGCCGCTTGAACTAGGGAGGATGGAGTCAATTCTAATCAACACAATTATACACCAATAGAGGCCATTTAATAAAACTCTTCTAAAATGATAGAATTTGGAAAAACGGACATCGAATTCAGATTCGAATTCGGCATGTCGGAAAACCTAATGAGGGACCTTGGGTTCCCCCACGCGCCGCCATGAGATGGCGGCCAGGTCGCTAGAAAAGTCATTGGCATTGCCGCGGAGGCACTTGTGATCCACGCGCCGCGAGTACAAGCATACTTGCCATCCTCGTTAGGCCGAGGATTGCAAATTTTATTCCCAACTTTCAAAGCTAATTTCTAGTTCGATACTACCAAATTTAATGACTCAAAAGCAAAACTAAAGTTAAGAATGTAGGGAATAAGACTATACTTAATGGAAGCCCAGTAGTGGCCCGAGTTAGCCGAGAAAATGGTCTAAAAGTGGCCGGATGACCACGTTTTCAAATTCCAGAAAAATGCATCGTGCTCCCTCCTGAGAATTCTCTGCATCCACACGCGTGATTAACTCATAAACTACCCTAATCCAATACTAAACACGATCTACGGGGTCCCGGGGGTTTACCTTGATCAAAGATTCAAGAAGTTTTGCCGGAGAAGAAGATGAACAGTGGTGGTGGCCACTGACAATGCAAGGTCCACCGCTGGGTTGAGTTAGCAGGCCAAGATCCAAGTTTCTAAGCTGAAGAGCTCGTAAATCATGTCGGGGTAACAAGGTTAGCGATGGTGATGATGTTGCCGGACCACCCAATAGGTGTTTACAGAGAAAATAGGGAGTGAGAGATTAGATAGTGAGGTTAAAGGCCTGAGTTTGGTGTGATTCAACTTGTTGCAGATGTGGATGTTGGTGGAAAAGGCTAGAGTTGGCCTGAGTTGATGGCAGGTGGTGTATGGCTTCCGGTTCTCTGTGTTTACAGAGTGAAGGAAATTAGAGAAATGAGAGATGAAATATGAGAGGGAAGAGAATGATGAGGGAGAAGGTTCTAGAAAGTCCGAGAGTTTTGGGGGAAAATGAAGACATAGGGAAGAATGGGAAGTGAGGTATGGGCCTCACGGCTCACAACACAACACACACACACAAAATATCTCTCAACTTAAAATTACCAAATTGCCCTCACATTCTTAAGTTTGTAAAATCTCCATCTCAGCTCCAAATTTGATTCCGCTCACGCATTTATAACGACGAGTACTACAAGGAAACGGATCTTACATGACATGACAATGCGGTCAACAAAAGTCAACGTTTTTTCCTCAAAGGGCATTTTCATATATTCACGCTTTAAAATTATAAAAACTGTAATATTTGGGGATAGGTCGTTACAATCTACTCCCCTTAAGAAAATTTCATCCCCGAAATTTGAAATAACTTGCTATATGTAAAATATTCGAAAATAAGGAGAGAATATATATATATATACAAGGAAGAAATCAAGTTAGAGCGGCTGTATAAAAGAGAATGTCATTCCGTCGTGATCGGATTGCAATGATTCCTCTTTCATGCCTCAAAGCTCATACCTTCTTCCTTCCTAAATAATATAGTATAGTATAATACTTATAAAAATATAAGGTTGAAAATACATATTATTATGGAATAACATAAGGTCCAAAATATATGCATATAATAAAATAACGTCAAAATTAGATGTAGGATTCAAATACTTGTACTGAGTTCAACACCGAAAGTAGGAATAACTCACCCAAAATTTGTAATAACAAAAATACACATATAAATAAAATATTGTAGGTTAAAATATTTGCACGGAAAAATTCAAAACCAAAAATGAAAATGGGCCTTGCTCAAACATTCGTAACATCACGTACTCCGAGAATAGGTGTGTCTTGAGTCAAGTCCAAACCAGAGCTAATTAATAACTATTGCTGTAGACAGGCCGACTTGCCCACTTGCTTAGCGAACCCAACAAATAAGCCACGATATTACAATCTGCAGCCTATAATGCCGATAACTCATTGTTGTCTCGGTAAGCAAGTAAGAAGTCCCCGAGGGTGCAAAAATATCATTTTGCCCCTCAATGTGAGAATGTGCATAAAATCGTTCGATCCACTCCTTGATCACGCTCCCGCACTACCCCAAAGCGCACCAATTAGAGCTGCTAGAAGTGCTTCAACATCCACGTGCACATAAACAATAAAGTTCTAGAGTGAAGTAGTTGAAAGATGCGTAGAGATGAACACTTGTCGTAAAACATTTCTTTCCTGACTAACTACAATGATCGCTCTCCTGATTAAGAGGTATAGGAGTCGAAACCTATATTTGAAGAATTATCACTCTGTCTACTTCCTTCAAATAACGGTTGTCGCTTTAAACATTCACAAAAACTGTCCAAACAATCACCAAGCTCGAAACCTACAATTCTACCTTCACCAATTCCTTACTAAAAGACTGCTAAATCTTCAAGACCACTTGGAATTCTTCCTGGTAAGTCTAGTAAGCTTGCGAAAAGGTTATGCTCCTAATGTTTCTGTTATAATCGATATGGAACTGGGCGCACATTTCAGTTGGGTCGATCCATCGTGAATTCTTCACTGATTTAGCGAGAAATCATGTCGAGAAGGCTAAAAGAACACTCAAGAGTTTAAGGGTCAAAACAAGTCCATCAATACTAGAGTACAAGATATCTGGATTGAATATACAACTTCGATGCTTGAATACGTGTACATACTTAACTTGATTATGTGATAGCAATTGAAATGGTCGAACGATAACTCAACTTGAATGATAGTTTAATGGAAACTGACGAACGAAAATTTAGATTTTTCCTCGACCCAAAATTCACAAAAATTCGTTACAACGGTAGCTCCAGGAATATTAAATCACCAGTGGTGAAGATTCGCTGGATAAGGTGCTAATTGGGTTATTCAAGGATTGACGATCTGAACTAAAAACTTCAACGTATGAGTGGTCCTCCTGGATAGTCTGTCTACTTCAAGAATGATACGAAGAGCAATATGGTAACTTAAGATTGACTAAGATATCTTTTAGTACCAGGAGGTGAAACTGAGATTATGAACAGAGTCGATGTAGACCAAAATGTCAAAGAGTCTGAAAAATTTGAGAATAAGGAATTCGGCCAGATGGTTCAAGGTATAGTCTTCATGGACTGATGAACAATACACCGAGTGAGATGGTTGATAAACATCGAATCATTACCAAAGTCTCCACGAAGGGGTGTCATTAGGTTTTCAAGCCAGCATGGTAGTCATTGACCCCAGGTAATAGATAGGACGGTCCACTTCATGCTGTTCCAATGTCAAAAGGCATAAACGTTACTCGATCTTGTTGCATCAGTGCATGGCAAATCATTCAATAAACATCACCGTCAGATTCGAAATTTATTGGTGTCATCCAAGGGTGTAAGAACAATGGTTGGGTAAGACAACATATCGAACAAAACTAACTTGTTCCTTAGCCAAAGATGAGGGTTTAGATTATGGTCAAAGAATCGTTGGCAAATGTCGATAGAAATCGACAAGACCAATGATATTTCATAATTCACGACCTTGGATTTGGTAAGAATATTTTCTACTACGCTCACGTCTCCCAAGTGAGGTATGTAATCTAAGCAAGGTCGACATTTGAGCAATTTGGTATAAAGCTGGATGTTGATGTTTAATAAACTGAATTCATGGTTAAAGCAGACAAGAATGTTATCAATAAGACAATCACCAAGGAATTTTCTTGAGGGTCCACATGAATTCCCTAAGAGGAAACAGTAAGCCTGAAGAAACTGATTCGATCTACCCTTCAGATACCTGCTAACTTCTCTTATTACTGGTGCTTTCTTAATTTTCTCCAACACGAACTTCGGATGTTTTGAGCATTCTCCCAACAGGTATGCCTCTGCTCGCCATTCCTAAGGAACGCAAGTCGCAGAGGACCAACATCATTTTCTACCTTTAACTGGTCTCAACTAGACTTCATCCCACGATTTCTTTTAATTCACGTCACTTCTATATAGAACTAACTCTGCCCGCCATTCCTAGGGAATGCATGATGCAGAGTATCAGTCCAACATTGAAAGTCATCCATCAATCAATTACGTCAAATTTGAGACAAAATCCCGACACAATTTTCTTATACTTCAAATAGGATGCGACTATTCATGCAAAATAAGGATTGCATAACTGTGCCGAATGACATCGATAAACAGAAGCCGTGACATCCAGATGATATCAAGGCCAACACAATACTAAAGTAGGAAAATATCCTAAGTATGCTCTGAACAAACCATGCTCTGATACCAAACTAACACGCCCAGATCCCGATATCCCCAAATACCAGGATAGGTATGTGCTGGCCGACACCCGAGGGTGACGAAGCCATTTTAAACATGCATACAAATAAAATACTTAATTAGAAAGAAACATGTCAGTGCAAAAACATGTTCAGAACATACAACTAATCAAGAATAATGTGAAAGAATTATTATAAAAAGATACAAATAAAGGAATAGGTCCTACATAGAGAAGACTCGAAGATACCTATGCAGAGGTGTCCTGACGCCGGGATCAGATGCCTTGATTCTAACTCCTAAAGAGGGAGCAAAATAAAGGGTGAGTGGACCAAAGTTTATAATACTAATACTAATAATAAGAAAGCCATTTTCTTTCTGAACATATTAACCCCCTATTTTAAAAACACATATAGTACTACATAGTAAGTTTTCTGAAAACTCTAACATGCCATGAAAAACATTCGTAAAACATGTGTGTGTCAACTCGTGCTCAATAATGGTAATATAGCCGCCTGAAGGCAAATCCGTAAAGCATCCATAAATCACATCAATGATGTACTCAACTAGGGGCATCATAGTCGCCCGAAGGCAGTACATGTCCATCACCCGAAGGTGAAGCAATACGACACTGGGTTACGCCAATGAAGAAACATATAACATAACACACCGACACTAGCCATGGCTAGTGAAGCTGTCTGACACTAGTTTCACCAGTGAAGTTGGGGGTATGTTATCCTCAACTATGTCCTTTGGCCATAGATGTCAACATACCCATGTTGTGTGTATGTGTTGTATGATAACCCACTAGATAAGCACCGAAAACGTATCTAAAAAATCTCATATCAAATCGGAGCTTAAAAGCTCAAAGCCTCATCCATAAATCCATGATAATTCATATTCGTAAATCCATAGAATTTCATATACGAAAATCCAATAATTCATAACTTTTAGTAAAACGTAAATTCAATAAATCATAAATATTTCGTAAAAGCAATTTAAATAAATCATAATTTCTCCGTAAATCGTAAATATAGAAATCCGTAAAACATAATATAAAACATACTCAATTAGTGAAATATGAAATGCATGCAAGCCTAATATTTTATAAAACATGCATTTTGAGAAGGGGTCCACTCATAGTATTTCATTGCCAGGGAGTCGCTCAAATTAGGGAAGACGGAGTTACTTCTAATCAACGACTTATACACCAATAGAGGCCATTTAATAAAACTCTACTAAAACGATAGAATTTGGGAAAACGAACAGCGGATTCAGATTCAACACGTCAAAAAACCTAAGTAAGGAGCTCAGGTTCCCCCACACGCCGCCACGGGATGGTGGCCCAGGAGGCCATGCACCACCGCACGTGCCACCAAGCGCTGAGATGGGTCTTTGAAAAAGTTTATGGCGCCGCCGTGGACGGCTGCGGAGTACAGTAGCTTCGGAGGAGGCGTGTGTGCTACACGCGCCGGCCTAAGACACTGCGAAGTACAAGCGTACTTGCCTTCCTCACGAGGCCGGGGATTATAGATTTTCTTCCCAACTTTCAGAGCTAATTAGTTCGATACTTAACCAAATTCGATGATTCAAAAGCCAAAGTAAAGTTAGGAATGTAGGGAACAAGACTATACCTAATGGAAGCCCAGTCGTGGCCCAAGTTGGCCGGGAAAATGGTTTGAAAGTGGCCGGATGACCACGTTCTCAAATTCTAGAAAAATGCATCGTATTCCCTCCTGAGATTTCTCTGCATCCACATGCGTAATTAACTCCTAAACTACCCTAATCCAATACTAAACACGATCTACAAGGTCCCATGGGTTTACCTTGATCAGAGATTCAAGAAGTTTTACATGATAAAAAGATGAACAGTGGCGGTAGCCACTGACAATGCAAGGTACACCGCTGGGTTGAGTTAGCAGGCCAGGATCCAAGTTTCTAAGCTGAAGAGCTCGTAAATCATGTCAGGGTAACAAGGTTGGCGACGGTGATGATGTTGCCAGACCACCCAGTAGGTGTTTGTAGAGAAAATAGGGAGTAAAAGATTAGATAATAAGGTTAAAGGCCTGAGTTTTGTGTGATTCGACTTGTTGCAGATGTGGATGTCAGTGGTGAAGGCTGGAGTTTGCCTGAGTTGATGGCAGGTGGTATATGGCTTCCAGTTCTCTGCGTTTACAGAGTGAATGAAATAAGAGAAATGAGAGATGAAATATGAGAGTGATGAGGAAGAGGGTTCAAGAGAGTCCGAGAGTATTAGGGGAAAAGGAAGACACGAGGAAGTGGGGTGTGGGCCCTACGATTCACAACACAGCATTCACAAAAAAATCTCCCAACTTGAAATTACCAAATTGCCCTTCACGTTCGTAAGTCCGTAAAATCTCAACCTTAGCTTCAAATTTGATTATGTTTGTGCCCACGCATTCATAACAACGAGTACTGCAAGGATGCGCTAAGGAAATGGATCTTACGTGACACGACAAGGTGGTCAACAAAAGTCAACGTTTTTTACCTCGAAGGGCATTTTTGTAAATTCACTCTTTAAAATTATAAAAACCGTAATATTTGGGGACGGGTCATTACAATTTCCATACATGTCTTGTATACTCAACAAAACTAACAGAGTATTTGTACCCTTGTATAGACCTAGTTGGTGAAGTACCCCAGAGATTTGAGTGAACCTTTTGAAATGGAAAACTACATGTATTTGTCCTATCTGGAAACACCTATCTTGACATTTTACCAGAAATACAAAAAGAACATACATGTTGTTGAATATCCTCTGTATTAACTATATTTGACTACTTCATCATTTCTGAAATAACTTCATTGTTGGGATGTCCAAGCCTTTGGTGCCAATTTGTAGACTTCACTTTGTGCCCAAGTAATGCTACTAATTGTTGAACTGAAGAAGATAAAGCCCTTGGAAACATCTTCAGTGGAATCCAAAACAACTCACCATCCTCACTTCTTCCTTGGTATATTACAACTTTGGTTACCTTGTCCTGCACATAAAAGTTCAAATCATCATATATGAACCAACAAAAATTATCCTTACATAATTGTTTGACAGAGAGTAGATTGACAATTATAGTTGGCACATGTAAGAAATTTCTTAGAATCAAAGAGTAAGGCAATGTTTTCAAATGTGTGGAACCAATATGTTTGATTGGCAAACCTTCACCATTGCCAATTGTGATTTTGTCATTTCCTTCATATGGAGTAACTTGTTGTAGTGAATGTGTCTATAATCAAAGAATCATTGGGTAAGAATGTTTATGGAGCTTGAGCTTGCATTGCAGTGAGAGAATGAGCATGTGGTGTCCCATCATAGGCAAAATTATTTCTATGATAACAGTTTAATGCACTGTGTCCTCTCTTGTCACATATCTGACATTCCATTACTTGTTCCACTGAACTTGGTTGAGTAGATCTTTTCCAGCAATTAGGTGTTGTATGTCATCTTTTGGAGCAGATTTGACATTCAGGCACTATATTAGGTCTTGTCTCCGTGTTACCATACCAAGATTGCTAGCTTCCTCCATTTGACTTTCCCCCAAAATTACCATCTATATTGTTTCCATAGTTTGAAGGTCTATAGTTTCCATTCCTATTAGGCTTAGAACCATAGTAAGGTCGATGACTATTGTTATTAAATTGCCTTGGATTATTGTTTGTCCCAACAAAACCATAAGCATTTGTAACCTTATTATATCCTTGAATCTGAGAATGTGGTAAAGGAAATGAAGGAGGAAACATCACTGGAACCTGAGAAGGAAATGGTATTTGTATTGAACCAGGAACAAGATATGACATCTGTGCTGAATTTGAAGATGATGCTCCTTGATTATAATTTCCTCCAAAAGTGGAACCTGCATTTGGTATATGTGTAATAGTTCCTCCAGTAGTAAGGGGTACATTATCAGAGTTGCTAGAAGACTATTGAACCATTGAAGACTGAGAACTTGACCTAGTAGTCCCTTGCATATACAATCCAGCAATATTTAGAGACAAATTGTTGATAACAGAATCAACTTCTCTTTCTGCACACAACAACTGTTCTCGAAATTCTCTTAGTGACATAGTTGCATCTCTTGTAAAGATTACAGTCCTTATAACAGAATACTCTCTTGGCAAACCTGATAATGCAGCAACAATGAAATCATTGTCATTAACTACTTCACCAGCAACAATTAAATGGTCTTTGATATTTCTAAGCATAGACAAGTATTTATCAACTGAACTTTCTCCTTTTTGCATAGTCTGAAATTTTGTCTTGAGAGTATTAACTCTAGCTTTTGAGACATATGCATATCTATCTTGCAAATTGACCCAATCTTCATTTGCAGTTTTAGACCCTAATACATGCTTAATGGACTCATCTGACAAAGTAACAATCAACAAACTCAAGAGAGCAAGATCCACAGGTTCCCATTCCAAGAATGCATTAGAAATTGTATTAGTGACTCCTTGATCAGGACTAATGACAAAATTTGTTGGACACTTAACAGATCCATCAAAATGACTAAACAACTTATACCATTTGAGTATAGAGGTAAACTAAAACACCCACTTTGCAAAATTCTTATCATTCAACTTTATTGTCAACATGCCTAAAAGGCTTTCAAACTTCATAGATGGTGATGACATTGTTTCAATCTTTATCACAAAAACTTCAAGAATCTTCAACCAAGAAATATAGTAACCAACTATCAAACTCAATACTTCCTAAGAACTGAAAGAAAGAATCAAGAAATCTGAACCAACAACTGAATCAAGAAATGGCTTCGTGCCCATAACAAACTTTAACTAAGCAATCAGAGATGACTTCGTGCCCACTAAACATTCCGAGAATCAAGAATCAACTAACAATGGCTTCGTGCCTCCAAACAGAAAAATTTTCACAACTATTCTAAAACACTAAAACAAAAGACTACCCAGAACAACTGGAATCACAAATCATACAGATGCTAAAGAAATACCCAGAAAAACTCTACAACGCAATCAAATCGGGGAGAATTTGGAATATTTCACCTGAATTTTCCAAAAATATCACCAGCACTTCGAAACCTAGAACACCATTGATGCATCAGCAAGAGATCACCATTTGCAAAATCGAGAAATACAATAGACCATCAAACCTCACAGCAGAATCGTTGGCTCGATACCATCTTAACAACTATGCATTGAATAAGAATTGAGCTATGCTAATGAAGAAAGGAAACATAAAATGCAGAATGAAGTCAAAGTAAAAGATGAAGGGAAGAGAGAGAAACTGAATATTCTTGTGTTTATTGCTTTGTAACGGTAATGAGCTATTACACATAGGTTGCTATATATAGCATTTCTTACAATTGATGACTCAACACTCTCTCTCATTCCAGCTCACTTAACAAACTAACTAATTCTTAACAACTCAGCTAACTTGTAACAAACTATAGCTGACATGGCATGAAGATACATACTAAGCTATCATACATCCTCAATCATTACATGTTTGCCCTATCCACGTGAATTTTTTTCTATTATTTTCTTTAAATAAAACTTAGAATTTCATAGCAAAGATATGGTAGAGATGTACAAAGAGATAAATTCTTTTTTCTTGTGTTTCCCTCCAGCCGTTAGCATCCCAAGTGTAAGACATGGAGGCAATAGTCAAGTTGATTCCAAACTATAGTTGGCTGTTTTGCAACTAGTAGTGACATGGGAGGAAGCTTGTTTGTTAAGTATGGAGCTATCACTAATAGGCTCAACGGAGAATTTTTTTTGGAAATCGTAATATACTTCTCCATAAGGGTTTAAATTTGAATTTTTTTTTTGCACGGGGTATACCTTCCAACTATCCTATTACCACAAAGGCCATTTATCCAATTAGGTCTAAATTTCATCTTGAATTAAAATGCAAATGTGATTGGTGCCACATCATTTGGTGCAAAAGGTTGGTGTGCCTAGCATTATTTAGAATACATAGGTTTTTGGGTGGATAAATTAGTGGGCTTGAACGTGTATAAAATACGTTGGGCCAGCTTAATCATTTTGAACACTATTTAGTACATCATGCACCAAACAAATGGGTGTGTACTATTTATCCTGTTCGATCTCTTATACGAGCTGCTAACGAGGCTTGAAACTTGAAATGATACATTGTTACCATATTTAGTCTACTGGTGTCCCTCCCTTTAATTGTTAATAGGAAGCCTTAGAGTCGATTCCCTTAGATAAAATATTCAATGGCTGAGTACAAATTTTAATCCTCTAATGTTATATCAAAACTGCCTTATATCGATTGTGTATTAAGGTAAAAGTTTAAACTGCACGTCTAAATTAACCTTTTTATCAACAAAATTCTACTCATAGGATATGATGGGGGTATTCTACTCTATGGGGAGGGGATTGGGTTGGGCCATAGAATGATTCAACTATTAACTAGGTATCGAACGCAACAAAAATATAAAAGAGTCATCGTCATCCATGTAAGGTAAACCTTATATCTATCACATACAAGTGAAAATGAATACTATTAAACTATTGTACTAGTTCGTGTCCAAAGTAAGTGTTGAATATACTTAAAAAATTGTTGGGTTCAAATAGTAGATAAAAGAACACAACAACTAAAAGATGGTCTCAACAAACTGAATCATATAAAGAGATTAAATGACAGGATTAGCTTTAAATAAAACTAGGGAGCTGATTTTCAACTTAGTTCCATATTAATAACTCAAAACGCTACGATAATGATAATTAATGCCATGTCAATCGTCTCAAAGCCTTATACAATTTAGGGGTGGGCAACAGCCGGACCAAAATTAGAGGGATATGACCGAACTAATTTGGAAATAAAACAGGGTGGGAGATGCAAACCCGATTGGTGTCCGGATCAAGGCATCGGTGTCCTTTAAATTGAGAGTTGCAACCTACAAAAACATATTCTTTGGTACGAGGTTCCAGTTTGTCAGAGCACCTAAGTGCGAGTCACACACACATCCAAACATACGAAGGGAGGACAAATTGGGATGACGACCAAACAACCGAAAATAGGGACTAGACCAACCTAACACCGAGGAGGGGAGAAGATTAATTATAAAGACAATGGTAAGAGCGATTTAAACCCAAAGGGAGGGTGCGAGATTGGCAATGTTTAGAAGGGGAGGAGTGACAGTGGAGATGTGTCGGTGTTTGCGTTAGGTCATTTTGTTCGGGAGTGTAAGACATGAGACACGGTGAACAATCCCAGTGTTAAACAAAAAGTTTTAAAGGAACTATTGATGTATTTTGCACCACCATCCATTTGTAAAAATCTAATCGATGAATTAAATATATTACATGCCATATTATATAGGGATTCCAAGTGCATGAAAACTTCCAATTTGGCCCACATAGGGAAAATCCAAGAGTAACAGCTATAATGATCTGTAAATAAGACACAATAATGAAAACCGGAAATAGACAGAGTAGAGGACATCCAAACATCAGAATGAATCAAATAAAATGAAAGCAGTGCAATACTTTATTGGAATAAAAAAGTAATTTGTGGAAAGTGCACATGGCTTACAAAACGCCTTATTTAATTGAGACCTAGAACCTAAAGATGGATGATCAAGGCGGGAGTGCCACAAGGAGGAAGAGGCAACATGGAAAGCAGACGGACGGGATGGAGACACGGGATAAAGATGACCTTCACAACAACCTTGAAACAACAAAGAACTAGTGTAAAAGTCAGAGGTCACTTACCAAAATGATGAATAGTAACTGCAACAGAATTATCTTTAGTAAACTGAAAATGAGGGAAGATTTTCTTAACATGAACTAATGAGAACCTAAAGTAATAGAAAAAGACCCAGTGTGAGTGATAGGAAGAGAACCCTCGTCACCAAAGAGAACAGATTTGTTACCATTGTAGGAAAATGGGTCATTGAGAGCAGCTTCATTGTTGATCATGTGGTGAGTGGCGCCCATATCAAAGTACTAGGTAGGGTTATTAGCAGCACCAGGGGACGGCATGGTAACCCGCAAAAGGAGGAGCGGGGCAATGCAGGGAAGCAGAGATGTGATGGCCAGGAGAGTTGCAAAAATTACACCACAAATCAAGATGTGCATTGAGAATACCAGATTCCCCATTGGTTAGGCTGCCAACCATCGTGGCCACCACCACAACCTCCACCACAACTGCCTCGACCTCAGCCACATGGACACTGATTGAAACCATCGTGCCTTTGGTTCATGTGACGTGGTTGTTGCTGCAGCTGCAGGTGATCGGGGTCGTGGGCTTGAAAGGCAACAGATTGCTGTTGTCGTTGGGAAAGTGAGGCTCGCTACTGCTGTCCACGTTGCAGCCTTTGGGCCCTGGGCTGTTGGGCCTGAACTAGAGCCATGCTACTTGGAACAGTAGCAAGAAGAGCACGGATCGCTGGCTCTACTTTTGTTTAGGCCTTAAATATCATGAGGCGAGAACACAAGTCGGGGAAGTCTGGCAAATAATGAGAATTAGTTACAGCAGCGACAAATATTGAGTAATCTGGACCAAGACCTTTAAAGACAAAGCTCACCAAATCATTATTAGAGACGGATTGATTAATAGTAGGAAGAGAGCCAGGGAGAAACTTAGCATGTTGAAGGTAGTCTGATATGGAATGGGAGCCCTTCATAAGTGATTGCAGTTGAAACCGGATATTGGTGGCATTAGCAAGCAAAGCCTAAGAAAAATATGCATGGATACATTTACAGATGACCTAAGAGGAGTTTTTACCAATAGTGAGTGACAAAATAGGCTCAGAAAGGGTGGAAGCCAAATAGCTAACAACCGTTTGATCAGTTTGAAACCACGTAGCGAAAGCCGGATTTGGTGTAGTAGGCTCATTGTCAGAGAAAGAAAGAGTGGCGGCAGGGGCGGGATTAGTGATATCCACGTAGCCAAATAAATTGTAACCAAGAAGAAACGACTTCATCTGACCAAACCAAATGAGGTAGTTGGGATTGGTGGTTTCAGAAAGTGAGCAACATTAGGACTGGAGTGAGAGGGTCGAATGCTGGAAGAGGAGGAAGAAGCTTGAGTGGCCATAAGTGAAAGAAAGATGAGGGGTTACAACAAAAAGGGAAAATTTTTGGAAAAAAATAACTTGGGGGAGGGCTAGCGTTTGAGAAAGAAGGAGAATGGTAGGGTTTGACCAAGAAAGGAAACCTAAACGAGTGATACCATGTAGAATTGTAATTGTATTGCTTATATTGATCTCACAAAAATACAAATATATATAAGTTAAGTGACTTGGAGTACAAGTAAACCTAGACCTACAGGGATTTATAGAACCTAGCCCTACAGGGATTTATAGAACCTAGCCCATGAGAATCTTAATTGGATTCTCCTACACTAATAGTTTTTTTGTAGTTGACTTCGCGTTGGGCTTGTTCCTTAAATCCATCTAGAGGAGCTCGTCCTCATCAGGTCATCGAGTAGGGAGAGAGACCTCGAGTTGAGAGGAGATTATGGTGCATGGTGGTCGTAGTAGGGAGAGAGACCTCGAGTTAGGAGAGAAAAGTGAGAGACGGAAACGGAGGTTGTAACTCGATTGAGTTAGGAGCGAGAGAAAGGGATGAAATCACTGCAATTCGAGTCGCTAAAGACTCAAAGAATGTGTGAAACTGAGGTGAGAATCAAACGGTGGAGATTTATTCTCACTTAAGTGAGATTAAGTCAACGGATGTCATAATCCGTCCCGTCCCGTCTCATCCCATTGTGTCTTTAAATATTTGAACCCACCTCATATCCGTTTCAAACTGCTTGAATCTGCCTCGACCAGCAGTTTCAGGACCCGTTTGCCTAACCTTGATGCAACTTTATTCTTAGCGCATGCGTAAACAAGATTAAGGCTTAATAATTTGAATAGTTGTCAGCTTTCTTTCAAAGTTTAGGTACGTCGTAATTCAACCAACAAACAAAACATGATAAGACCAACAGCAGATTACAATTTGCACCGCTCCGATACCTTTGTCCTTTTCACAATATTTTACTATCAGAATTACGGACATATGACTGGACCGACACGTGTCCACGACAAGTGGGTGGGGCCCCCAGTCTCATTCGTCACTTTAATACGTTTTGTTTACAATTTTTACTTCCGGATGCTTCGAAACACGAATATAATAATGCAGCATCATTAGATTAATCGCGAGGTCTAGAAGGTGGGTACGTGTCCGCTATCGATTTGCCCACACAGGCATGTTATTAAATCATTTTTCGTGTTATTAAATCATTTTCCGCACACTAGTCGGCTTGCCTCACCACCCGACCGTGTGGGATTTTTTTCCTGTTTGTAAAATTTAACAAAATAATAGGATATCATATTTGAACCAAAAAAAAAAAAATTTGATATACATTAAATTTTTATTTAGAATATTAAGAGGAGATCGCTTGTATTTTTCTCCCACAACCCCGTTTTCACGGTTGAGGTAGCTTTCATTTCGCACTTTGCTACTACGGGAATCGATTTTGCTTGATTTTCCTCTGGCTACTAAGATGTTTCAATTCATCAGGTTGTCTATTTGCTTGCCCATGGATTAAGCAGCAGTTCGAAAGGTTAGCTTATTTGGTAATAATATCAACTGGGGGTTATTACTCATTTTTGTTCTTGCTATTTTATTTGTCAATTATTTCTTTAATTAAAATAAAAAAGAATAGATAGTAGGAATTCTCTTATCCCTTTCGGAATAGATAGTAGGAATTCTCTTATCCCTTTCGGAAGTTTATCATCTCATAATCATTTATGGTTGTTTATATCTCTAACATGATCACTTGATAAAATGTGCAGGAAAGTAGGACAAATAGTCGATACTACTGGAAGGATTCCTCTTTGGATAATAGGTACTATAGCTGGTTTTCTTGTGATCGGTTTAATCGTTATTTTCTTTTATGGTTCGTATTCCGGATTAGGTTCATCCCTCTAATAAACTGAGTTGTAGACATGAAAGCATAATCTTGAATTAGACAAGGAAAGAGGGATAAGTCCCGTTGAGTTCTTAATAATCATAATATTTTTCTTACAAGTTTATTTTATCATAACCCTTTTTTAGATTTGTTACATAACATAGTGGTAGTGAACAAATAAATAGTCACTTTATTGAGCAATATAGACCTTCTTGAAACTAAATGTTAGAATGATATTTCAAACGACTCACAAATGCTCAAGATGAAGCAATTTTTGGAACATCATCATGTATTGTTACGGTTTTACTTAAGGTGTTATTATTGACACTTCAAAAATTATATTGTTACTCCGTATGAATGTGTTTGTTTTCCAAGTATAGAAAACATAAAGTGCACTATCAGATTTTTAGAGTGCTAATAACTCTGTAAACTATAACATATATATTTGGTTTCTATACTATGATACTCTATAAGTGAGACATGTCATTCATGTCTTCCACACATATTAAAATACGTAGAATTGTATGTTTTATGTGACAAGTGTTCTTGTTACACGTAAAAATTTCTTGTCTTGTTTTTACTTCTTTCTCCCCCCATAATGTCTCAAATCAAAAATTAAAACTAAAACAAGACATTATCACTTGTATTACGACATAGTGGTGTTTCTCCCTTTATTGTAAATGTGAGGTCTTAGGGTTGACTGTCACATCCCCGCCCGGGCCCCCATCACATCCTGGGCTCGACTCTACTGTAGCACGATATTGTCCGTTTTGGGCACCGACCACGCCCTCACGGTTTTGTTTTTGGGAACTCACACGAGAACTTCCCAGTAGGTCACCCATCCTAGGATTGCTCTCGCACGAACTCGCTTAACTTCAGAGTTCTAATGGAAACCGAAGCCAGTGAGCTCCCAAAAGGCCTCATGCTAGGTAGAGATGAAAATATACATATAAGGCATAGAGGATCCACTTCCCTAGGCGATGTGGGATGTTACAATCCACCCCCTTAGGGGCCCGACGTCCTCGTCGGCACACTTCCGGCTAGGGATTGGCTCTGATACCAAATTATCACATCCCGGCCCCGGCCCCCACCACATCCCAGGCTTGACTCCGCTGTAGCACGATATTATCCGCTTTGGGCCATGACCACGCCCTCACGGTTTTGTTTATGGGAACTCACACGAGAACTTCCCAGTAGGTCACTCATCCTGGGATTGCTCTCGCATGAACTCGCTTAACTTCGAAGTTCCGATGGAACCCGAAGCCAATGAGCTCCCAAAAAGCCTCGTGCTAGGTAGAGATGGGAATATACATATAAGGCATAGATGATCCACTCCCCTGAGCGATGTGGGATGTTACAATCCACCCCGTTAGGGGCCCGACGTCCTCGTCGGCAGACTTCCGGCTAGGGATTGGCTATGATACCAAATTGTCACATCCCGGCCCGAGCCCCCACCACATCCTGGGTTCGACTCCACTGTAGCACGATATTGTCCACTTTGGGCCCCGACCACGCCCTCACGGTTTTGTTTCTGGGAACTCACACGAGAACTTCCCAGTAGGTCACCCATCCTGGGACTGCTCTCCCACGAACTTACTTAACTTCGGAGTTCCGATGGAACCCGAAGCCAGTGAGCTCCCAAAAGGCCTCGTGCTAGGTAGAGATGGGAACATACATATAAGGCATGGATGATCCACTCACCTGGATGATGTGGGATGTTACATTGACCCCGTTATATGATAAATTAGATACTAAATTATGACTCATCC
Organism: Malus fusca; assembly: GCA_035220775.1. NCBI lineage: Eukaryota > Viridiplantae > Streptophyta > Magnoliopsida > Rosales > Rosaceae > Malus > Malus fusca. Next base: position 45,605,713 of record CM069073.1, on the reverse strand, counting down.
ATTGTATGGGTTAGTTAAAATGTTGACCCTAATGTATATAATTGCGTTTTAAGGTAAAAATTGGCATTGCTCATCCAAAATAAGTGGAAAAATTGTTGACTTCAAATAGAATTTTCTTATAGATAACTACACAATAACTAAAATATCTCCTCAAGAAACTGATTTATATGGTGAGATTAAATGCTACGATAAGTTGTAAAATTTGATTCATATAGTGAGACCAAGACTTTGTTTGCTGAAAAAATGTTTGGTGAAAATAAAATATATTCCGTTTATTTTTAAACAATAGTCTTCAAACAACAGCTTTTAAAAACATCATGTAGATTGCTTTAAAAAATTAGTTTTATAAAAAAAAATTTGAGCCTTTACACTATGTTTGGATGAAGAAATTTAATATTACTAAGGAATTTTAAAATGACAGAAATTGAAATGACATGATTTTATTTTCTAGTATTTGTGAATTTTCTTGTTTGGTTAACCTAAAAGAACAATGGAATTGAATACAAAATTTGTTATTTTTAAACTCTCAATCATAGAAATTGGGAAATGACACTTATTTACATAAAATTTAAACTTGGGAATTGGAGATCTCAAATTCCAAGTTTTTTCTTTTCATGCGGAAATTCTAAATTTTTATGTTTATCAATCCAAACAAGGGAATTAGTGTATGTCAATTTATAAATTCTGACTTTTATTTGTCACATCCCGACCCGGGGTCCACCACATCCCGGGCTCGCTCCACCACCGTAGCACGATATTGTCTGCTTTGGGCCCCGACCATGCTCTCATGGTTTTGTTTCTAGGAACTCACACGAGAACTTCCCAGTGGGTCACCCATCATGGGAGTGCTCTCGTGTGCTACTCGCTTAACTTTTGAGTTCCGATGAACTCCGAAGCCAGTGAGCTCCCAAAAAGCCTCGTGTTAGGTAGGGATGAGAATATACATATAAAGATCACTTCCCTGGGCGATGTGGGATCTTACAATCCACCCCCCTTAAGGGGCCCGACGTCCTTGTTGGCACACTTTCGGCCAGAGATTGGCTCTGATACCAAATTGTCACATCCCGACCCGGGGTCCACCACATCCCGGGCCCACTCCACCACCGTAGCACGTTATTGTCCGCTTTGGGCCTCGACCACGCCCTCACGGTTTTGTTTCTAGGAACTCTCAATAGGTCACCCATCATGGGAGTGCTCTCGTGTGTTACTCGCTTAACTTCCGAGTTCCGATGAACTTCGAAGCCAGTGAACTCCCAAAAGGCATCGTGCTAGGTAAGGATGAGAATATACATATAAGGATCATTCCCCTGAGCGATGTGGGATCTTACATTATCCAAATTTCAAGCTTATTTCTCTCATCCAAATATAATGTTAATGAATATTTTAAATTTATTTAATACAATCATTAATATTTAAAAATGACAGTATTTTTTCAAAAAAGAAATGACAATATTTATTCTTCTACATATATATTACCCCTTGGATAACAAACTGAATAACACCATCTTCCATGACAAGCACTAACCTTATATACCACCACCGCCATTGCCACCACCATCATTGCCAACCCCCCACCACTTCCCACCACAACCACTAACCTTATACCACCACCGCCACTACCACCACCGTCATCGCCAACCCCCACCACTTCCCACTACAACCGCTAATCTTATACCAACAACACCCCCCACTTCCCCCTTCATGACCAAGGACGGAGCTAGAAATGTTTTTGATTGGGGGCGTCCTAAAACAACCAAGTAAAATAATGGGTGTTAAGTTGTTGAGGGTCAGATACAATGAAAAATCTATAAATTAAAAAAGTTAAATTTTAAATTGTAATGCCACAAACGAATGGATGAAGTAAATTCATATAAAATAATTTGCAGAGTAAAATTTTTATATCAAGTTATGATACTTCATCGGTTGAATCAAATCTATTTATGAAACCTCCAGTTCAATTGAGTTTGATTTAGGTTATAAAACGTGGAATATTCGGAACAAAAAAAAAAATTTAATTGTCATGACATTTTTTTTCGTCGCCCAAAAATCTGAGTGGGGGCGGATACCCCCTCTGGGCCTTAGGTAGCTCCGCCCTTGTTCATGACATTATATTATTAAATCGAAATAACTCATGGTTCAACTTTATGAAAGTTGCTCCGAGTTCAAGGCTGGGCTGAGCCAATAGATTGTAGCTGCTGGTTTTGGTGAAGCAGAAACCGGTGAGTAATACACCTATGCCTCCAAAGGCTCCTCCGGTTTCAGAAAGCAGCTTGGGAGAATTCGAAACCCTAGATTTATCTAATAATATTTAACCAGAGAATCAGCAAAAGAAAGAAGTAAATAAAAAAGAAAAGGGCATTACGTGTTAGATCGAGTGGGGGCATGATAGACCTCCATAGCCCCCACCAACACTCTCTTCCTCTCAGGGTCTCCCCCACCATCATTTCCCCTCTCTTTTTTTAATTCGTTTCCCTCTCAGATATTTTTCATCCAACTCTCTCCTAACTCGACTCTCACCTTCTTCTTCTTAGTCGTCAGGCATCCTCGCTCTTCCCCTTCTCCTCCATCGAAGCAGATCTCCTCCTCCTCCGTTCGACCCCTTTCCTCCGTCCGATTCTCCAATGGATTCCACCGACCTCGCGATTTCCTCAAATCACCGCGTTTCTCGGCCTGCATTCTCCTTCTTCTGCTCTATTCCATATCCTCCACCTCTTCCGAGCTGTAATTTTTCTGTTTCTTGACGAATATCCGTTCGTCTTCCACGGCGAACCGTCTGTTTGGCTGCCAAGAAAACTATGAGAAAATTCGAGAATAAGCTTAAATGGAACTGAGAAGCGAGTATCGCGTTATAATCAACTTATTGTAAGCCCTACGTCTTCAACTTTTAAGATGACTTATTTGTTACTGTGAATTGCACATTGAGCTTCTTATATATAAATATATGTATGTATGTATATTGCAAAATTTGAGAAAATATATATGTTCACTGCCACTAGTTTGTAATCTATATTTATATCTTACAGTAGTGGTTTATGCGTTGTTTAAATACTTGTATTTTTGCTTTGGAATGTTAATTTTCAGAAAATAATATTATTATCGAGGAACAGTGGTTTTGTTTTGGAGAGAGATACACGCCTTCACTTCGCAATTCAGGTACAAGATTTTACTACTGTTCATGCTTTTATTTGGATAGGCCATCTTTGCTTTTTTATAGCTGCCGTAAATTGTACAGTGTTCACCACTAATTGCTTTTAATTTGGTTTAGTCACTGCTTTGATCACTTTTAACTTTAATTTAAACTTTACCTTGTTCAATTCAATGCACCTGTAATTTTCCCTTCTCGTAATTATGTTAAATTCATGTCATGTGTTGCACGTTTCGGTTTAGTTTCTAGCTTTTATTAGGCTGTCTGTGTTCCATCATTTCTTGTAAGTGTTATCTCTATGATTTATAGGGTATATAGTTGACAAATCGAGGTAGTAGTTGCTACTGATTTTGTCGACTCGATCTGTGGTTCCGTTTCTTGGAACATATAGGCTTCACAGTTTCTCTTTATTTCATGATATGCCGATGAGTAGCCATTACTGTATGCAATCTTGTACAAGTACTATAGTATAGTAGTACCTATGCCTTATGGGTTAACCCTCGAACCCATTAAAACTCTTGTTATTATGATAACGATTCAAGATTTGTTTGGTTATGTGTGTTTATCAGAAAAACACTCCACTTGTTAGCGTGTTTGTCTGGTGCTGTGCATCGAGTTCATGGTCTAAATTAGGAATGTCTGATGTTCAATCATAGCTTTAAAATATGCTACGTAATGTTCATCCTTATTAACAGTTGCAATGCATTAGGAACTTATATTAACGATCCATATTAGATGATAACTTTAAAACAGTATGAATTTACGTTCTAATGTGCATCCATTAATTGAAGTTAGTAGAATACGCCTAAAAATAAGCCCTTTTCTAGCCTTCAGGAGGCATCTAGGCTTTCATATTTTCTTAATAAAGTTTGTCAGATAGTTATCATCAACCATCAGATGAACTAGGTACATGTGGCCTGGCAGGCGGTAGTAGTACTGCTGGTGTCAACAATCGCAGGTGGTGATGTTTGTTTCAATTGAATCGTTGTGGTAATGGTGGCGGATTGTATAAGGTGGTGACATGATGATTTTAGTAGTACAATCGCATTAGTTCATTGGTGGAACCTACTAGTGCACTAGTGTCATTGCAGCGGTTATGTTAGTGTCCTTACAGTTACAGTTGAGGTGGTGATAAAGTGATGATTTTATAGTTAGATGTACATGGTGCTAATGGCCGAAATGTGATGTTTTGTTAGGGCGATGGCATATATTGAGTTGATATCGTGAATAATTCAAAACATCTTCTTACTTAGAAGTGGTTGACCTTGATCTTATATCTGTAAAAGATCCTTGAGAATAAAAAAAAAATTGAATTTTAAATCTTGTAAAGAAACAATTACTGAAAGTAAAGCTTTCTCATGGGAGAAGACTGGTAATTACAGTGATGTGGAAATTTCTTTTGTGTTTTGATTTTCTCCTTTTTCTCTTTACGTGTCTTCATTTGACAGATTGTGGATTTTAAGGATCCACAAGTTTCATCAGGGTGGTTATCACCATATGTAGATTAGCATGATAGTTTGTGCAAATGAACCTATAATTTGAATTGAATTGAGCTTGATTCTGAAAGATATAGATTTGATTGTTATTTGTGCCTAAATTTTGAAGTGAAATACTCAAACTATTCTCATAACTTCAAAAAATTACTCAAGTCTTGCTTTTAGTACACATTGTTGGCTCATTTCCTATTGCCCTCCTTTCAAGTGTTTGCTGGGAAGTGATAATTTGATAACCAAATACGGCCTATGATTCTTGTTCCAAGGCTCAGTTTGTGAAATAGTAGGACTAAATATTTGCTTAAAATTTCAATAATATTTAACCTTATAAAAAACCAAAAATTTTAAGGGGGAAAATATATTTTTAATCTATTATAAGGGCAGTTTAATCATAAGAAACACAATAAATGCATTTCCAAGACATGGGAAAAGCATATACCCAAGAGGCCCTAGAGTTTCAGTTTCTCCCTTTAATGGTTAGGGATGCCCATCTAAAAGGCATCACATTCCCAAGGGTCTGCTTACTAAACATGTAGGCTTCACAATCTCGCTTTATTTCATGATATGCTCATAAGTAGGCATTAGTGTATGCAATCTTGTACAAGTACCAAAGTAGCTTGTATAGTATATTAGTACGGATATGCTTTATGGGTTAACCCTCAAACCAATTATAAACCTCATGTTATTATGATAACGACTCAAGATACTTGTTAAGTGTGTTTGTCTGATGTAGTGCATCGAGTTCATGGTCTACATTAGGAATGTCTGATTTTCAATCATGGCTTTAAAATACGTTATGTAATGTTCATCCTTATTAACAGTTGCTATATATGCATTATGAACTTACATTCATGATCTATGTTAGATGATAGCTTTAGAACATTACGAGTGTACATTCTAAATGTGCATCCATTAATGAAAGTTAGTAGAATACGCCTATAATGAAGCCTTTTTCTAGCCTTCAAGAGGCATCTAGGCTTTCATATTTTCTTGATAACGTTTGTCAGATAGTTATATCAACAATCCGATAAACTAGGTACATGTGGCCTGGCAGGCGGTAGTAGGAGTGCTGCTGTCAATGATGGCACGTGTGATGCTTGTTTCAATTGCATGTTTTTGGTAATAGTGGCGGATTGTATAACCAAGAGGTGGTGGCATGTGATTTTAGTAGTACAATCGCATTAGTTCATTGATGGAACCTAGTATGTATTAGTGTTGTTGCAGCGGTTATGTTAGCATCCTTACAGACTTATGAGGTGGTGATAAAAATGATGATTTTATAGGTAGATGAACATGGTGCTAATGGCTGAAATGAGGACGTTTTGTTATGGTGATGGCATATATTGAGTTGATATTGTGAAAAATTGGAAACATCTTTTTACTTAAAAGCGGTTCACCTTGATCTTATATTTGTAAAAAGTCCTTGAGAATAAAAACATTGATATTAAATCTTGTGAAGAAGCAATTACTGAAAGTGTAGCTTTCACATGAAATTTTGTGTTTTTATTTTTTTATTTTTTTGAGAAGAAACAATTTTATTAAAGAATAGAGAAATACACAAAAGTGGATAAGAAGTCCACCAACTATATTAGAAAGGAAAATCCCAATAGGATTTGGCTACAGCAGCCATTTCTTTTTGTGTTTTGATTTGCTCCTTGTTCTCTTTATGTGTCTTCATTTGGCAGCTTGTGGAGTTTAAGGATCCAGAAGTTTTATCAGTTTAAATTAAACTTTATGTGGTGGGTAGTTATCACCATATGTAGATTAGCATGATAGTTTGTGCTAGTGACCTTTAAATTGAATTGAGTTGAGCTTGATTCTGAAAGATATAGATTTGATTGTTATTTGCGCCTAAATTTTGAAGTTATCTACTCAAACTATTCTCATAACTTAAAAAAAAAATTGCTTAAAAGTCTTGCTTAATATACATTGTTGGCTCATTTCCTATTGCCCCTTTCAAGTGTTTGTTTGGAAGTGATAATTTGATAATCAAATAAGGCCTTTGATTCTTGTTCCAAGGCTCGATTTGTGAAATAGGACGACTAAATATTTGTTTAAATTTTCAATAATATTAATACCCTTATAAAAAAAACCAAAAAATTTAAGGGGAAAAAAAGTATTTTTAATCTATTATAAGGGTAGTTTAATCATAAGAAACACAATAAATGCATTTCCAAGACACCTTAGAGGCCCAAGAGTTTCAGTTTCTCCCCATAATGGTTATGGATACCCATGTAAGAGCAACTACACTGTTGCTTATTGCCTTAGGGAAAGGCAACCCAATCCACTCTCTCCCCCTCCCCAAAACACTCCAGCCCACTCGGGCAATTGGACCCAAGTCGAGCCCAATGGAGAAGTGAGGCAATAATTGCCTATCCCAGCGCCCAGCCTATGTGACGTTATCATGACGTCAATCACAATTTAAATTATTAAAAAATTATAAAAATTATAATATATTATAAAAAAAACTAATTAAAAATATAAAAAATTATAGTTTTTTCTATAAATACCTGACCATGCTCTTCCACTTTACACTACATTTCAATATTTACGAATTGCCTTGGCTATTTAGTTTAGGGGTAGAGATGCACTTGAGCAGTTACTGTTCATTGCAGGCAGTTACTGTTCATTAAGGGGGTTTGAGTTGCCCATTGCCCAGTGGGGTCTTCCTACATGGAAGTTCTCTAAACGGCCTCACATCCCCAAGTATCTGCTTACTAAACATGGGAATTGAATCCTATGCCCACTTTCAAGTCTTTAGTCCCCAAGCAAATGAGACCTGTAATTATAAGCTTATGAAGGCCAGTGGTTTAGTGTATCCAAGAAGGTTATTTACTAAAAGAGAAACCGGACAAGCCAAATATAAGCATTCATGTTCAGTCTTGCCCGGGTTTGTGTAGATCGACTCTATGATGATCTTAGGTCTCCAATAATGCATACCACAAGTTGACATTTGGATTCAAAGATCATGGTTCAGTATCATATACTTTCCCATGTCATACATGAAGTACGATTCAAGATTACCCCCTCCCCAAAAGTTAGGCCTGTGTCCTCACTAAGATAGGAAGCGTACACATAACATTTATAAGTGGACGAGCCTATCCGATGTGTGATGCCATTTCTTACCTGCTTACGGATCTCTGTCACCTTTGGTAAAGGGTACCATTTAAGGCCTTCTGAAGCTTAAGTTAACAGGATTTCATAGGCTTTTCTTGAGTAACTTAGACCTCCTCAACACATGCATGGCTGATGTAGGATTCAGAGTATCACAATACAAGCTTTCCTCCACGAATAGTTGTAGTTGTTCAAGTTGACATTTGAATTTCATTGCCTTATTTACGTATCCTAAGTCTTCTCAACACATTGCCAATATATGATTACAGATCATCATAATCTCCTCTCCTTTAAGCCTTCATATTTTCGCGAAGAAGTGGATCATATCATAGACGAGTCTTTTGGACCAGATTTTTGAAATTCAAAGGTCAATTTGAGTTAACATTGTTAGCTTTGCACACTCTTTTCTTGATTTCTGAACCAATTTCAGTGATTGTGAGCATTGAAGAGTCCTTGGCTGACACTACAATGTTACCCTACCTCTGGTAATTTCGTTCTTGTTCTATCTACAGGGCATTGAACAGCTATTTCTTTTGTGGAAGATTTTAGCTTTCAAAGTCCTATTGACTCTTGCCAAATACAACAGCATATGCTTCAATTTTGTTGAATGCATTATTTTTTTCCTGCTAAAATACTGTCTTATCTTGGAATATTGTTTTGTCCTTCAAAGTACTATTATTGTTTCAGGAAGCAACATGAAATTATACCAGTGACTGTTGTATTCTTAAACGTGCATTTTGCTTCTCTTGAAATAGCCATTGAGATATTTGAGGCAAAAAAAAAAAAAAAAAAAAAAAAAAAAAAAATCCATTGAGATATAGTGGCAAATAAAACATATTGTCAGATGTTCCTATTTTTATATCTAATTTATTTATTTTTGTTGTTTTAAGAAATAGCCATTAAGATTGAGTTCTAGAGTTATGCTTGAAAATGCTCAAACTGTTATCATACTTTTCCTTTCTCTTTATAATCCATTGGTCTGACAGGAGTTGAATTGCATATTATTTTACAATAAAATGAAATGGCCCAGAATCATTTGAAGACCAAGAATTTTTATTTTAACATGTTTCTGATCCTTTCCTTGCAAGCTATGCTAGTCAGGCCTGAGTTGTTGATATACCTAATCTCATGAATTGTTATTTTTCCCCGGTTTCCAAAAGTTGAATCTCAAATGTGGCATGATTATGTGGTCTTCCCTATCCAATAGGAAGTCTTTCATATGTCTTGGTAGTACTTTAGAATTCCACTATGGGATTTGCATTGCAGTCCATAGATCTCTTGTAACTTTATCCATTTCTGTTGTTTATTATTTGGTGCATGAATCTGTAAACTTGGAAACATGGATCTGGCTATGGTTAACTTAATTAGAACTATGTCAATGAAAACAAATACCATAGAGTGGCATGGGATATTCCGAAGTCTCGAAGCTGGGCATGTATAGTCTACTAGTCCTAATTTGATATAAGATACTTTTTCATAGTCCCGGAGGCCTAATATTTGTGGATTGCACTGCATTGTACTCACCTGTTTTATGTTGTTTCAACCAGAAATGGTCCAGAATCTACATGTGATCATAACCAGCATTTTTATAATTTTACTTCTATTCGACCATGCATGATTTTCTTTCCAACTGGTTTGAATTTATTTAATTAGATGTCCTAGAGGTTTTTTTTTATTATTGTATCAGAGAATTCTGTGTACGTTTAATGATTGTTTCAGTGAATTTATATATGGCTTGATTTTGCTTAGTGTGCTTAACTACCTATTACTTCCATGCTGAACATTACATTGCAGTCAGGACGGAAAATCATTGTAGATGCCTTCTATGTAATATCAGACTGCGTGGACAAGAAGGTAAACACCGCATACACCATTTTTTGAAATTCAATACTTAAATGGACTGAACTTTAATGCAGTAAGTCGAATGGTTTTGCTTCTTTCCATTTATATTTTCATCTTTTTTCAAACCAAGTGCTGGTGTTCACATGTTTTGTGTACAAAAATTGATGACGGGCATATAAACATTGCAATATTTTTCAGAGAAAGTTTGTTTCACAGATGCTGATAGACTTAGAGATTTCTAAAAGTTGAGCTGCACGGGAAGTGCAAGTCAATTATTCTTTATTATATATTGATCTCATCTTTACATATGTAGCTGGTTTCATTGATTGTCACACACACATCAAATCATTGTTTTCAAATCAAGGTCCTTTTGCGGATTGTTCTGCAGCTCTTTTACCACTAGTGTGATAGAACATGAATTTGAATCCATCAGCCTTGTTCTTGAGAAATAAAATAACATTATCCTAATATGATGCATCTTCTTTGCTAGTGTAATTGTAGCCTGCTGTAGTCATCATAAAACAGTTTGATCAATAAATGGAAAATTGAAAGTGGTAATCATAATGGACAGTGTAGTTTTAGGAAGAAGGTATACCCCAGATTTGTTGCCCTTGCTGGTGGCTCGTAGCTTTGCTGCTGTGGCTGGCTAAGCTGGAGACGGACAGGTCCATTTGAGTCCTCTTCAATACCTTGACCATTTGTCAGAAGAGTGTTTCGATTTGCTTCGTTTACATTCCTTGTTCCATAAACCTGGGATGTGAAACTTCTGTTAAGGTGTTGCGGAAAAAATGTTGCAATTTTTTGTAGGTTGGATTATAGATTTTTATTACTCTTTCTTGGATAGTTGAAGTTTATTTAGTTTCAAAACCAGTACCTTCTTAGATAACTCCATGTTTTCTTGACGAATTAGGTTTACCTTCTTATACAGTTCGATATTTTCTTGGTGAATGAGGTTCCCCTGCACACAGACTTTAACATTTAGCTCCTTAAGTAATAAAGAGGAAAAGACTGAAAAGTAGTACCAAAGTTTTGCAAGATTTTAACCTTTCGGTTTAGTTCTTCTATTTCATCCATTAAAAGTTGGTCCTACAGAAGTCAAAAGTGATTTAGCACCATGGAAGACATTATGTAAATAGATGATTTTCAGAAATTGAGTGACTGCTCGTACCTTTTTTATTCGGACACTCCGAAGACTCATTTCCAATTGGTTCTCCAGATTCTGCAAGTCTTTCACATTTAGACCAGAAAGCTCTTCTCCCATCATTTGCCTGTAGTCATGACAAAAGCATTATTTAGGCCCTAAACATGGACTTTGGACATCTTAAATCCAATAGTGACGTGGATTTATGAGATGCTTAGCAATTCTGTTTGATGCCAAACATCCTTATCCTAGATAATCGCTTAATTTTCACCTATACCTAATCCATTATTTAAGCATCGGATTGTCCTCTTCCCGTAGGTTGGAGTGTAGACTATCTTGTATGAGTATAAACAATGTCACTTCCTAGGGAAAATTCTATAGCTTGTTATGATGATTTCTCAAGCCCTCATAATCTAGCATCTAGTATAAAATCATGGAAAATGCCAATTGGTTCAACGCAGTGCATTCACTGTTAAGAAATGACTGTGCCGGAGTTCTATGACGACATAAGATCATTCCTTTTTCCCTTTTGAGCTATTTCACGAGTTCCTTAAGTAACAGGATAGATTATGTACTTGTTTGACCTAGAATAAAATCATACGCATGGTTATGGTGCCATTGCGTAGGCTCCAGTTTTGGAGGGCCCCCAATTTTATTTTTCTCATGTACTTGTATAATATATATCATAGCTTGCAGTAGAATAACAAACTATGCCCCTAGCTCCGGCTGTTTGTGACTAGCTTGTTTGTTTTCCTGTAGGGAGTAGGTCCGAGCCCGAGCTCTTGCGCATTACTTTTCGCATGTTCTGTTAAATACAGACTATATAGAAAAAGAGATTCAAAACAACAATTAGGAAGAGCAAAAGCCCTAGCCTCTGTGCTCCAATTCCTTTTATTTTAATTTTCTCGTGGGGTTTCTATTTAAACTTAAAAACAAAAGCAATAATTTCAGTTGCCAAAAATTCATTTTGGATTTTGCAAGGGCCTCAATCTAGGTTCGCCCTCTAAGTTTCCAACCAACCAAACTTTCAGGTTCTCATCACTTAAAACTTAACCCACTCTAGTTGGTCAGTCACTATCACCTTACTTAGTACGTCATTTTTGTTAGGATTTGGTTTGTCTTTCGTTATAGTCCTATTTTGTCTAGGATTATAAGAAATCTAAGGTGCACCCATTCTTGTCCTACAAGGATTAGGAGAGAATAAGTTTTCTTGTACAATTAGATTAGAATCCTAAAAGCAGAAACGAAATAGGAATGCAAGTGTGCTTTCCTATCCCAAATAGGTTAGGAGACCTAATCAGACTATAGGAGTGTAAAGCGCACCTTATACTTAAAAAAAGAGTGTCGCAAGGGTTGAAAAGCAAGCAGAAAACAGAGAGCCGAGAGAAGAGACGGATTAGTTTTAGGGTTTGCAACAGTACGGTATACTCTATTTTTAATCAAGGAAACTGCGGTTTCTCTACCTAAAGAAATCACAACTAGGTGTAGGCAAAAGTTCTGCCGAAACAGTATAAATATTGTATGTTTCTAGTTATTCTCTTTTGCTAAGTTTACTCTATTGCGTTATACATCCAAGAACAAGTTCCATATTCAGAATAACAACAATTGGTATCAAGAGCTTGGTTCAAGGTGTTTTGCGATGGCAAGAGGAAAAAGTTTATGCTCCTAGGAAGCTTAAGGCATGCATTAAAACATTTTGATGGCAAGGATAACTTCACAGACTGGCAAAGGATGAGAAGAGTGTATTGATATAGCAGGAGTTGGATGATGCACTCCTTAGTAAGAAGCCTAAGACCATGACAAGCAACATGGACCAAGATTCTCAAGAAGGTCAAAAGTTCTAATGGGATTCATCTCACGAAATCAGTTTGGTCCCACATCATAGAAATGATGACTGCTAAAGCATGGGACATGTTGGAGAAGGTTTATATGGGCAAAACAGTGTCCAATAAACTGTTTCTCAAGGATGAACTATTCGGGCTTCGACTTGAAGAAGGCGTAATATTGAACATCATGTATGCAGGTTCCAGAATTGCATAGCCAATCTTCAGAAGGTCGAAGAAACCAACAAAGATGATGATATGGCAATCATCTTGCTAAGGTCTCTACCCTCGTCATTTAAGCACTTTTGAACAACTTTAATGTTTGGAAATAGTTCCTGCAGCTTGAGGACATAATTCAAGCACTTCAGTCATATGTTAAACTGGAGGATATAATTGAAGGCTCTCATGATCTTTATGCCAAAGGCAAGGAGAAAGGTCGGGAAAAGACGAAGGCAGAGAAGAACAACAACATGAGTAGGACGAAATCCAAGAAGAAAAAGGAAAAGAAGGAAGTTTTTTCGAATGTGGTTCTACGAATCATTGGAAGAGGAACTGCAAGATTTGGAAGGACGAGAAAGCTAAAATGGAAGGTAGCTCAAGCTTAGCTGGTACTGTCATTGAAGAAGAGAGTTAGGGGGGAGCTTCTTTCGGTTACATCAGGCTCTAGGGTGTTGGGATATGTTGATACCGACTATGCTGAGGACTTAGACAAGAGAAGGTGAACTTCTGGTTATCTCTTTACATGCGCATGAGGACCAATCAGTTGGAGGGCACTACTGCAACCTCTTACAATTTTGTCGACCACGAAAGTAGAGTTAAGAAAGGAGGAAATTTGGCTTAGTGGCTTGGTAAGCCAACTGAGGATCACTCAATATTATGTGAAGCTGAAATGTGACGGTCAAAGCACCATTCACTTGTCAAAAAATCAAATTTTTCATAGAAGATCAAAGCACAATGAAGTGAGGTATCACAGAATCCGGTGTTGGGATATGTTGATGCTGACTATGCTGAGGACTTAGAAAAGAGAAGGTCAACTTCTAGTTATCTCTTTACAGGCGCAGGAGAACCAATCAGTTGGAGGGCACTACTACAACCTCTTACAGTTTTGTCGACCACTAAAATAGAGTTAAGAAAGGAGGCAATTTGGCTTAGTGGCTTGGAAAGCCATAATATTACCTGAAGCTGAAATGTGACAGTCAAAGCACCATTCACTTGTAAAAAATCTGGTTTTTCATAGAAGATCAAAGCACAATGAAGTGAGGTATCATAGAATCCGGAATCAGGGGGAGTCCAAGGAGATTTGGGTTAAAAAAGTTAACACGAATGACAATGCCACATATTCCATTACAAAGATAGTGCTAGCTGAGAAATTCAAACATTGCTTGAACTTGATCAATCTTGTTGATTGCTTGGGGTGGAGCACCTTCTCACTTGAGGTGCAATGAGACGAGAAGAAGTTTGCCAAGGTGAAGGTTGTTGAAGATGTATAAAGTTGCTTAAAGAAGCTTCGAAGATACTCTGGGTTGCAACAGTCAAGACTTGGTTCGACTCACCAAGGTGGAGATTGTTAGGATTTGGTTTGTCTTTTGTTATACTCCTATTTTGATTAGGATTGTATTAGGAAAGCTAAGGTGCACAGATTCTTGTCTTACAAGGATTAAGGATTATGAAAGAATAAATTTTCTTGTACAATTAAATTAGGAATCCTAAAAGAAGAAGCGGAATAGGAATGAAGGGTGCTTTCCTATCCCAAGTAGATTTGGTGACCTAATCAGATTATAGGAGTGTAAATCGCACCCTATACTTATAAATAAGGTGTAGCAAGGGTTGAAAAGCAAGTAGAAAACAGAGACAGCTTACAGAAGAGAGGGATTAGTTCTAGTGTTTGCAAAAGTACTGTATACTCTATTATTAATCAAAGAAGCCATGGTTTCTCTACCTAGAGAAATCACAACTAGACGTAAACAAAAGTTATGCTGAACTAGTATAAATCTTGTGTATTTCTAGCAATGTTTTAAAAGGCACGCCTCAGGGTGCGCCTAGGCGTCCTCTGAGGCTGGGCGTGAGGGTTGCCACCTCTGTTTTGAGGGAGTGGGCGGAAGGCTTCGCCGGAGCCGCCTAGGCGCGCCTTAGGGGTTTTTTTTTTTTTTTTTTTTTTCAAACTCCCAAACCCAAATTTTGGGTAGGGTTTTAACTGCCTCATACCTCTTCCTTGCACCATCGTCTCTCTACCCTTTTTTTTATTTTTTTATATAATGGATGTATGTGCTGTCTGCGTGCATTGTTATATGTGTGTTCATTGTGCTTTTAATCCTTTATTATATATATATAATATATGTATATATATGTGTGTATATATATTTATAATATATGTGTGTGCTCAGGATGATTATTGATTAATAATCTTCATTTTTTTTAATATAATATACGCTCACTGTATATATTAAAAAATTTAGGTCCTGTGAGGCTTCGCCTCACGCCTAGGCCGGGCCATCCCTCGGACGCCTCGCCCACGCCTCACGCTTTTAATACATTGATTTCTATTTATTCTCTAGTTGCTAAGTTTAGTCTATTGTCGCATAGATTAAAGAACAAGTTCCATAAGGGAGTCAGAAAATGGTGTTTAGACACATGCACGTTAACTTCTCGTATCTAAGGGGCAAGGCCTTGTAGTTATAGTGTACATGACACAAAATATCCTAATTGCATTGTGAAATTTTAACTTCTTATTTCACTTCTTATTTCTCGTGCATTGTCTTTTGCTAATGATAGTGTGTCTCCGTTATAATATGCTACAACGTTTTTATGATAGAAAGGAAAATCATAATACCTATGGCTTGCTTGCAAGTTTTGAAGTTGTTGCCTCAACATTGCTGCTTCCCTTTGCCATATCTAGGAAGTAAAAAAGGACCATCTTTAGTCATAACTATTGAAATGAACAAATTTGAATTCGAAACTGAAAATTTCAGTACAATTAAAGCAATAATCTCATTTGTATAATATTACGGGTTGTAACTATCACAAACTTTTGTTCATGTACCAATGATAATGTGCAAGAAAAATTATGAGCTTATATTAACCTACGAGAATATTCTTACTCATAACATCTTTTGATTTCAACCAACAGCTAAAGTTTCTTATATGTAACTCCTATTTGGACGTTATATTATGTAGTTCGGTGAAGTAACCATTTCAGATTTGCACTACCATTTTTCTTGTACGAGACTATTGAATGGATAATTGTGTTCATCTATTGACGTATAGCTTTTTTTATCTGTCTTTCATCTTCTGAGTCAGTTTTATCTTCTTTATTTTCCCCTTTCTTCACTCTTTGCATAATATAGAGAAAAAGTCCCATTGTAATGTTTACATGTATTAAGTGGTGCCGAACAAAGAAAAAGGACAATGTATTGAGAAATGACTACATGTAGACTTTCGCATACATTTCATGGTGAAAGGCAGTCTTTCTCAAATCTGGTAAATTAAGGACAAGTTACTTTCTACTCTGTTGGCTAACTAAGTGAAAACCTATTTTGCTAGTATGAAATAATGTTCGTTCGTGTTGTCACTTTGACATGCATTAGAAAAGTATTCGGATATTCCATTCAAAATTTTAGAATTAAACGTAATTCTTACATAATGCAATGGATGATTAAATCATCAGTAGTAAAAAAGAATAATCACGTCTGGAGCTTGTTTGGGGTTTTAGCAATGTTCTGCAAGCCTATTGTAGCGTAATAAATATTTGAATTCTCATTATTCGTCATGTATACATATATGTGTGTGTGTGTGTGTGTGTCAAATTACCTTTTCAAATTTGAGTTCTTTGTTTTTTTGTTTTTTTATTTTTTTTTCCCTTTTTCAATCTTATATTCAAGCTCAAGCCTAAACTGGGGTTGTTTAAAAACTCATGAAGTAAAAAAGAGAGCTTGAGCTTTGTCATTTCGGATGAGCTGAGATCCAGCATGAAGTGGGGGTCACTTATACGCTTGTCTGAGACCATATCAACTAGTCTTGACTCATTTGCACTCTTCTTGCATGCATCCTTTGTCCTAATGAGTCGAATACCTCGACAAAATAAAAGTTTGTTTCGTATAGGGTGTTTGTACCTATATATTGAGGTTTGCACTTCATATTTACTTTAGGTGTAGTAAGGTTCTAGGTGTGAAATTTCCTTTATCCCTCTTGGAACGACAGCTGGACATGTGACAATGTATTGTTTTTTACTTTCTGTAGCTCTGTCCCTCATGCCAAGTCAGGTGCATGATAGCATCAACACGTTTGATAAATTTGGGTCGATTAACACTAGGCTGGGGGAGATATGAACTTTGACATTAAACATGTGTAATTTCCTGCACTACAGCTAGCAAATATTAGTTTTATTTGGTACTGAACATATATGAATCCTTATTTATTTGATTTATTTTTTTTAGAAAGATAGTTGGAAGCTCAAGATTGCAATCCTACATCACATTGCTTTTTTCACTTTAGAAAATGTTGAGAACATGGACAAAAAGTCTCAAACCTTAATTTTATTGCCCACGGGTGTTGGAGGAGCAATATCTGAGGTCTTAGGTATTTAGTGGGTATGCTTTGAGTTGGTTAGTGGAGAGACGGGAGAGCCAAGGTGGCTCATTTGCTGAGGGTCTTTCCCTCTGAACCTAAATCAAGAACATGGATGAAAAGTCTCAAACCTTATATATTTTGGCCCTTGGGTGTTGGAGGAGTAATATTTGTGAGGTCTTAGGTATTTAGTAGGTATGCTTTGAGTCGGTTAGTGCAGAGACGTGAGAGCCAAGGTGGCTTGTGGTGAGGGTCTTTCCCTCTTAACCCTAAACCGAGAGTAGGGATGAAAAGTTTCAAACCTGTAATTGTTTTGGCCCTTGGGTGTTGGAGGAGCATTTGTGATGTCTTAGGTATTTAGTGAGTATGCTTGGAGTCGGTTAGTTGAGAGATGAGAGAGCCAAGGTGGCTCATTTCGTGAGGGTCTTTTCCTCGGGACTGTAAACCGAGAACAGGAGCGCAAAGTCTCAAACCTTAAATATTTTGGCCGTTGGGTGCTGGAGGAGTATTTGCGAGGTCTTAGGTATTTAGTTGGTGTGCTTTGAGTCAGTTAGTGGAAAGACGAGAGCCAAGGTGGCTCTTTTGGTGAGGGTCTTTCCCTCTGAACCCTAAATTGAGGACAAGGATGGAGAGTCCCAAACCTTAATATTTTAGCCCTTGGGTGTTGGAGGAGTATTTAAGAGGTCTTAGGTATTTAGTGGGTATGCTTTGAGTCGGCTAGTGGAGAGACAACGGAACCAAGCTGGCTTTTGGTAATGGTCTTTCCCTCTGAAGGTAAGACTGGCTTCTTTAGGGTTGCAACAATGACCAAGAAGTTGAAGAATTACTTTGTGGTAATATTGTTTGGTAGAAGGGAAGAAGAATCTGAAGGGGTTTTATAGGGTTGAGCCAAAGTGTAGTCCTTACAAATTCCTTTCACATAAAATTGGTTTGAGCAGACGTCCAAAGAGTTCTAGCATATTCCAACGGCCTTACTCAGTGTGGTGCCTATTATAACACAAACCTAGGAGCCTATTTGGAAAGTTGGGAACAGTAATTCAAAGGAGGAAATTTGGCTGATTCAGAAATGAAAGTTTTCACTACATGAATGTCTTTATTGACAAGATTAATCCGGGAATATGAGTCATTGATTGATTAGCATTTTGGCACATGCATGCACATATAATGCCTTTGTATGCACATTGAACTCGATTTATCTGATCAAGGGAAAAAGGGAGCCAGCAATACCTTAATGTTTTCTTGCCCTATATTCTTTCATTGATTTCACATACCTATATGCACTCATTTAAAGAGGAATTTTTGTAGAGAAAAGAAAACTGGAACTGGAAAAATCCTCAGAGCGAGGTTTTTACTGCCTCTGGGATTGGCCTTACCAATAATTGCATTCGACCCTCGCTCAGAGCTCCATGATTGAATTGAAACACCCCGGAGTAAGAAGAGATGCCCTGTAGATCGGGAACAAATTTCTTATTACTGAAGCAGCTTCACTCATATGGGAGCCGGCATATGTGATGCTTTGTCATATCAATAACCTCTTGTCCCATTGTTACTGAACTTGGGAGGTTAGCAATTCAGCCTTTGCTCCTTGGTTTCAATATTGTGTTTGGAATTATTAATGCCTGAGCTTCCAAGATTTTGCAACTTTCTTGCTATGATTTGTCAAGAATAACGAACTATCTTTTAATGGAATAATGTCTAAAGGTGTGCATCTATTGGAACTCCGTCCTTGTGATGCATCAGTTGGTTTCTTTGCCGGTTATTTTCCTCTGCAATTGCAAATGAAACAACATTAAGTTCTGAATTAACTTTGGCAATCTACTTCTTTCATAGTCTTCCTGCCATCTCCAATGTTTCTTTGACAAGAGTGAAGAAAAATAATCCTGTTCTTGATTGATCTCTACCTTTAAACGAAGACAAAGTCATTGGAGTTCTTCAAATCCATGAGCTTGACTTTTGGCTCGCGAAACAGACATGCACATTGAATTGGCAATTAGTTATGCAAGGAAGTCCTCTTCTATCACAGTTTTCTTTCTGTGACCAACCCTTAACCATGACTTCGTATGCAAACGAAGGTGGTGAAATTGAGTCGACAGTTTTGAAGGAGTAAGTAGTTTGAAGCTGTATGCTCGCCGTATGTTCTTTCTCGTGATAGCATAGAAGTAAAATCTGGATGTTTGTTTCTAAGGATCCAGAAACAGTGTTTGTTTTCTGTATAAAATGGCTTCTTGGATGAATACTTATTCATATCCTTGAAAGAACCTCAACATATCTATTGAGCAGAATAATTTATATTTTTTCTTTTTTACTGGTACCTTGTATTTTTTTTTAATAGATTTTGGTACGTTTATACTCATCTGGACTCCCAATCACTTTACATCTCCGTTTTCTCATCTTTTATACCATATTATTAATTTAATGTTCAATGCAATGAAACACTTGTATTGTGATTAAATTTCGGCATTTGTGATTGGAAATGTACTTCTGGATGCTTGAGATTTTGGATGCTTGTATATCAAGGAAGAATATGCAAGGAAGCCTTTTGTAGTATTCTACTAACAAATAAAAGGAATGGTGTTACCGAAACTTAAAGGGAATATGTTTCATTTTAACTAGTCGGACTCTGGACATCTTGGTAGGCTTCACCTCATATGGTAAGGATTGGTCCTCTCATGCTATCTATTCTGATTAGAAAGCTGTTATAAATTACTTTTTTTATTCTTTTGTGTTTTATCGTTCTTGAGATGGATGCAATTCAGTAAATACCTTGTCCCCTATTGTCTAGTTTCTTTGTCTTTGCTACAGAAATATTTGTTTTTCATCAAATAAACATTAATTATCTGCCTACCATATGTTTTTAGAATGTTTATTAATAATATAGGCCATTTATTTCTTAGGATGGCTGAGGGTGCAATCTCATTCGAGCGCATATACAATTTACCAGCAGAAGTTTGTATACCCAGTTTGGGGGGCTGATATGAAATTCAATACCACCAATGGGATGACTTGAACTATTTATATGGAGACTTTATTTCAGATGATTTTTTCCAACTTCTATCTTCCATGATACAACCACGAGTTTAGGTTGTGTATGAAGAATAGTTGTTTCTTCGTTTGCTTTCATTTTTGTGTTTTGTTCGATTGTAGAAAAGTCGACTAGCATAAGTTACAGTTGTGAGTCATTCTGAAATGTGTTTTTCCTGAAAAGCAGCGTCATTGAGATGCTATGCTTTATGTTCGAGAATAAGCTAGAGCAACCATCATTTCCAGTACCCTTTGGCTGTCCTACAAATCTTTGAGGTGGCTGCTGTACTTCATTAAATTACTTAGCAATAGCTTTCTGATGCGTTTTAATCAGCATAGCACAAGAAGATTTATAGAACAAAGATATAGAGTTTAATTTCCACCTTATTCTCACATATTTTTTTAAAATCTAGTTAGTCATTAGATTTATAGAAGAAAGATATATGTCTACATACATATCTTGCCGTATGTTTTGATGAATATGGTTGATTAGAAAATGATCTATTTGTTATTTCTGAGCTGTCTGTTAAAAGAAATTCACATGTTAACAATGTTTTGAAGATAAGTTATCAATGAAACTGCTGCAGGACAGGGAACTGAAGAATACCTTAACCTCAGAAGCTGGATTCCCAAATTGGTAGTGCTCCTCTTTTGCTCTGTTGTATCGTTCGATTACTGATTTTATGCTGGTAAGAGGATACATTTACGTCAGATACTTTTTTGCTTTTTGCCAGCTTAGCACAAGAAACATTTGGAATATGTTTTCAAGAATCTGTATACGGACAACAAAAGAAAATTGATATATCATGGTAACATTTTAGACTAACTTTTTAATCCACTTGCCTGCAAGCAATATGTTTTGTAAGCTGTTACTGATAAACATATGGTTTTCATATCTGCTTGCAGACAATGTTGTAGCAGGGAACTAGAGAGAAGTTCCCGATTCCTTTGCTAACTACTTGTTAGACAATTCACTTTGAGAAGTCTAATCTAAACTCTTAGTTCTATAGCTGGGATTGTTAGACGGCATTAGTCATTTCACGGCAACTGAAGACCACGAGAACTAATTTTCTTGTAAGCTTGCTACTTTATAATTTCATCTTGCAAGTTACAGTCATTTCCATATTAAAAATAACTGATATATATGGACAGGATTAAATGCAACAGCATACTTTATAATGATGTGAGGTCTTCGCACAGATGTACAATAGTTTTCCTTAATATCTGAACTACGTTCTATAAGGAGCTTATATAGTTCCTCCAAAGTTAAACCGATAATCTGCATCGCTCTTGAGTAGAATGGGAATGGGAATAGGTCCACACTTTGAACTGTTGTGGTGCAGGGGTGGTTGCTTGTGAGGTGAACCTTTAGTACGAATGAACCAGTATATCTACGGAAGTACCTAGGACTTGATTTTAACTTCTTCTGGACAGGGCTAGGATACGATAATAGTGGTAATTGGTAAATGTCGTATATACTAACACTGTTGATGGAGGTCCATATTTTGTTTTTGCACCTGAGGGTATAAATGTTTCTGCAGTTTCTAATTTGATTCCATAGAAGCTCATCAGTTTTCAACTATGTCGCTTTTCTACGTGCTGCGGGTTCTACAAAATGGTAGTGAAGTTTAATCAGGTTAAAGTGTTTTGCTTCTATGTGTAAACGACATGTAATATTATTCCAGATAGGCAGCACATATTTTGGCATGAATTAACCTAATACATATGTAACATGTTGCTAAATGCTAGTGTCAGTCATCCATGCGTACACATAGGCTCAACCACACGCACACATACAGACAGAAAGACAAGAAGCTTCAGTTCCAATTTTATTTTCGAGAATTGCCCTTACAAAGAAACCACCAAATAAAAAAGTATATCCATTTGACTGCAAGAATTGTCCATTTTAACTGAAGCATTGTGCATACAGTGAATATGTGGAAAAATTGTCCATTATAAACCAATCCTAAAGACCAAATGAGGCACTAAGGTGAGGTTGAAGTGTCTAACATGTAACAGGTGGGATAAGATAAAGCCTTAATTTATAATTCCTTGTCAAAGCACTCAAACAAAAATGCATACATTGGGAATGGATGCGTCCCGATAATGTAGACGTGCTTTATATATGTACGTAAACTACTGTGATGAAAGCCTCATGTGTTCAGTTAGGCCTCACACACCACTGCTAGGCATGATTTCAATTTTTTAGGAAAGAGTCTTACAGTGTATCAAACACCTTGAGTCTTATAGAAGTGATCTTCATTCTTGAGTTCAATAAATTATACTATGAATCTTGGTGGTGGAAGGAGGAGGTATAGCAAAAGGTTAAGGCTAAGAAAGAATGTTGTAAAGCATTATACAAGGATAAAACATATGGAAACTGGGAGAGGTACAAAATACCGAAGGAGGCGAAGAAAGCTATGAGAGAATAGAAGCTAGCAGCTTTTGACGATATGTTTAAGCAATTACATACCAAAAAAGGAGAGTTGGATGGAAAGGAAGACAAAAGACTTGAACCAAGTAAGGTGCATCAAGGATGAGGATGAAAATATTTTTGTTACGGAGAATGCGGTGAAAGATAGACGGAGAGTTTATTTTCATAATCTTTTCAATGAAGAACACGAAAAGAGAACTTCTTTGAGTGAGTTGAGTAACTCGAAAGAGTGTAGAAATTACTCCTACCACCGAATCATGAAAGATGAAGTGGTTGTACCTTTGAAAAAGATGAAGCATAGAAAAGCATGTGGGTATAACATGGCTCACAAACCTTTTAACAAGATTTTGGAAACGAAGATGTCAAATGAGTGGCGAAGCAGCACTTTGGTGCCTATCTACAAGAATAAGGGCGACATAGAAAATTGCATTATCTACAAGGGTATTAAGTTAGTCATACAATGAAGCTTTGGGAAAGAGTAATTGAGCATAGAATCAGGCAAGAAGCATAGGTCTCAGACAATCAATTCAGGTTTATGGAGGGCACTCGACTATTGAGGCAATCTATCTTTTATGGAGATCGATGAAACGATATAGAGATATGCAAAAGGATTTGCTAATAGTATTTATAGATTTGGAACATCGTATGATAGGGTCCCAAGAGAAATCTTTTGGATGATCCTAGAGAATAAATAAGTACAAGTAGCATATATCCAAGCAATTAAGGATATGTATGATGGAGAAAAGACTGCAGTAAGAACTCACAAAAGACAAACTAAAAGTATTTCGATAACCATAGAGTTACACCAAGGCGCAACTTTAAGTCTTTACGTTTTTGCATTGGTAATGGCTGAGTTAATAAGACATATTCAAGATGATATCCCTTGGTGTATGCTTTTCGCATATGATATAGTGCTGATAAATGAAACACGAGACGCTGTAAATGCGAAGATCAACCTTTGGTGAGAAATGTTGGAATATCTTCGGCTAAGTAGGTCGAGGCAGGGTATATGGAATGCAAGTTCAGTGGGAATGGGGTCCTAAATGAGGTAGGGTGAAGATTAGAGACCAGGAAGTACCAAAGAGTGAACGCTTTTGTTATATTGGATCTATCTTGCAGAAGAATGGAGAATTAGATGGAGATCTCAACCATAGAATACAAGATGGATGGATGAAGTGGAAGAGTGCATCGAGTGTGTTGTGCGACCTTCGTATGCTACTAAGCTCAAGGAATTTTTTTATAAGATAGCAATAATGGCAACAATGCTTTACGACACATAATTTTGGGCTTCAAGCATCAACGCATGCAAAAAATGAGTGTAACGGAGATGAGAATGTTTAATTGGATATATGGGCACACGATCAAGGACATGGTTAAGATAGAGAATATCCGAGGTAAAGTAGGAGTTGCCACATGAAAGAAAATCGGCTAAGGTGGTTTGGACATGTGAAACGAAGACTTAGAGATGTTCTGGTTAGAAAATTTGAATTTGAGATAGAGGCCCAGGGCAATGTGGTAGAGGTAAACCTAGGAAGACTTGGAAAAATACTTTAAGAAAATACATGAAGTATTTGGAGTTAACAGAAGGCTTGGCACAAAACCTAGCGAAGTGACGTTTTAGGATTCATATAATCGACTCCACTTAGTGGGATAAGACTTTGTTGTTGTATGAGTTTAATTTCCATATAATAAAGGACAATGCTCATCTCTTAGTTACGTCTAAGAAAGAAGTCGTATCTAATTCTTGCCAATTGCGTTTTAAAATTTATTCTTTCATAAATTACTCATAAAAAATACACAATTTTCATTTTATGCACTCATATGTTAAATTGTGATTCTTATATTGTAAATGACTAACTATTTGAAAGAGAAATGAGAACAACAAAAAACAAAGTGGAAAAACAAGTAGACGGCTCATTGAATTAATAGATAGAACACACCACCATAGCAAGAATGTTATAGGAATCAAACATCAAACTTAAGGTGTCTAATTCCTATATGTAAGAATCAAACTCACTTAAACCACCTAAAAGAAGCACTTCAAGTGCATTTTTAGAATTCACATGCATTTTTACAAATGATTGGTTCTAAAACAACTTTAATCAAAAACGTTTTTAGTCATTTTAAAAGAACTTCCAAACCTACTCTAATTTGAAATAAAAAGCACATCGGGGCTTTCGATCAACACTGGAAAGTAGATCAAATAAAATTGTGCAAATGAGATAAGTTATTATCCATAAAATTGTATATTATGTGGCAACTCTTTTTGGATTACACCGGGGTCCTTGTGGATAAACCCCACACGTTCAAGTTTTCATAACCTAGATCAACCATGTATTGAAATTGGTGGTTAAATTCGAGACAACATCTATATCATCTTCATGAGTAATGAAAAAGTAAAAAGAAAAGTGGATCCTAACACAACAATGAATCATTGATAAGTTTTTAGTATTTGTATAATGTACAGCACTCTTCCTTCTATTTGGTATCCCTTTTTTTGCGTGCATATATACCGGAGAACCTGTATAATGGAGCCTGGGCAACCGCTTATGTAAAATCGAAATTGACCAATTTTTTAAGTCAGCATGCATAAGAGTCAACCTAAACCGCTACTTAGTATTAATGTTTAGTGGTATTCTTGTTCACTTATAAGAGAGAGCTCATAGGTTCAATTCTCACCAAAAGCAAAATTGAACCAAATTATTATGGCTAACTTATTGTGATGCTTAGCCCACTCCTTAATGTATATAATACCGTATGTATTAAAAAACTTGAACTGAACCTAGCTAACCACTTCAGTCCACAGTTTTTCTGTTAAAATATGTATGAACTGAGTCGAACGGGAGGGGTTTCATAGTCTTTATCTTGTAAGTGTGGTTGGTTCTACTAGAAGTTGAATACCCTGTCGCTTCTAAAACTCAAAAATATCAAAACCAAAATCCTTCTTTCATTAAAAAACTATTAATTGCCATTTTCTTTCTTCTACTCTCTCCTTTTGTTTCTCTTCCTTATCACTTTTCAACCTCCTTTTTCTCTTAATTGAATAATGTATCTTTTTGGGAGAGATTTTTCAGTGTAACCGGCACACGATATGATACAACACGTGTTATTATATAAATGATGGGATTTGTGTGTTAAAAAGTTAATAACTTAAAAAATAAAGTTTTCCACCACTTACATAAAAACATGTGGTGTATCACCCATATTCCCGTCACAATGAAAATTTTCTCCTTTTTGGGCTCTTGACCTCTGAAAGTAGCCTTGTGCCTACTCTCCCCGAAAACCTAGATTTGAAAGCCTCCTAGCCATCGCCCTTTGCTCCGACTTGGGGTTGGCAGCAACCTGCCTCCCACCTTCTTCTGGCCCTCCTCCCTCTTCCCCTTCCATTTTCACCCTCTACCTTTTCCTTCTTCCACCCATCCTTCCTTATGATTCCTTCATCCTTTTTCTCATCGCTTCCCTCTCCCTATCTCTCGCGCTGCTTGCGAGAAACCTACTAAGAAAAGCTTCAGCCTGCTTCCCTCCTTCCATCTCTCCCATCCTTCCCTCTGCTTCCTTCCCAGTCCCTCCTGCTTCCTTCTCTACTTTACTCCACATCTCTCTCTCAGTTTTCCCCTCCCTTTTCCTTTCTCCCGTCTTTCTCCTATTTTGTTTCCCTATTTGCTGGCTAATTTTGCTCCATCTCTCACACGATGGTAGCTTGCCCCATCTCTCCAAATGGTGGCTTGCCCCATCCCTCTTCGGATGGTGGTGCGCCTCATTCCCTGATTGTCAATGGTTGTGGGTCTGAGAAACATTTCAATTCAGGAACTCGATTTCCCCTCTTTTGGTTATCCTCCAATTTCTCCCTATTTCTTGTTATTGTGTACCAAATTTGGAAAAAAAAAAAGAAAAAAAAAAAGACCTCAAATCCCTAACCTTTATTGCAGATCCAACCCTAAAAACTCTCTTTTGCCGTCAATTTGCCCACTTTCTATTGAGAACTTCGATCGAGTTCCTGTGTCTGCTGCCCACCCCGAGAGTGAGTCGTCGCTCATTCAAGTGAAGGTGTGCAAAACCAAGACCTTGGTTTCAAAGTGGAGCTTTGCCCCACCTCCTTCTATGGTTCTGAATTCATGTCCTACTTTGCCGGCATTAGAACTATGTTCTCGCTAGTCCCCGACGGTGGATATAGTTATGAGTTTTAGCTTCTCCTTTCAGTTTGTAGGTTAATTGGTGATAAATTTCTATTTTGTTTGGGGTATTTTGATAATGTATATTTTGACAGTGTATGTTTGTGGTTTAGCTTTGTTTATTACTTGGGGCTTTTGAAGGTCTGTATATGACATGATGTATGGATGAACAAGTGTTATTTTTTAATGTGGAATTGGCAGTATAGGTTGTTAGCTGCTTCTGGTTTTCGGGAAGTTGCGTCTGTTAATCCATCACCTACACTTCTAGGGTTTCCCAACTAGCCACCCTTGGGCCTCTATGGAGGATTAAAGTTTGAATCATTCAGATTTTAGTAAAACATGAGTGTTCATATCATTCTTATTCCTAACTTACTGCAAATTAAAGTTTGAATCATTCAGATTTTAGTAAAACATGAGTGTTCAAATTTTTCTTATTCCTAACTTTCCTTGTGTTTACTAACATATATGGAAATAATGGAATCGAAAAAATAGTGTGAGTTTTACTTTAAAATACGTAATTTAATACTTAAAAATCTGGAAATCGTATCATCTAATTTTATTTTTTATCAAACGATAGATGATCCCATTCATATTTCGTTCTCTTACCGGGTTCGAGATAAAGAACGGCCTTTGCACTAGTTTTTTATAGAAGACAAATGACAAACTTCTATTTCTGCAGTGTCACACTAGACTCTCACACTAGACTCAATTTAATAATTCTTACAGCGGAACTAACTAGCTTTTTGTCTGACGGAATACTTCTCTTTAAAATATTGAAAGAGATTTTAATCCCCTCCAAATGAATCCGTCCAACCAATTGCAGCACCATGCATGGCGCATTGGTGATACAATTGGAGAAAATAAAGTTTTTGTGAAATCTAGGTGGACAGAAAAGGTCACTAGCAAATTAGTAGGCGGTCAAAGGTTAATATATGACTATTGCAAGTCGCGAGTCTAAAACAAAAAAAGTCAATGTTAAAATAAGGATCGATGAATGAGCCTCGATTGGCTAGTTCTCCTGAAATCATTCCTCCAGAAGAAAGGATTTAATCTAAATTAGATATAAAACCAAGTCCGATTAAATTATATCAAATTCTCAACCAACAAAAGTATGAGAATTAAAGTCATAAAAAAAATAAGGCCTGATATAGGACCAATCTATGTTTAATTATGACTTTAATTCTCATACTTTTGTGGAATGAGAAATAGATAGTATTTAATCGGGCGACCGCTCTCATTACTCTGCAATCGTCCGGGTGCTTGGACTTGATCCTCTCCAAAGCGTGTCTACCACATGGATGCCCAGCTTTGGGAATCTCTCGCTTTCTTGAATAGCAAGGAATGCGTCACCAGACACGATGTCACCACAACAATCATGCGATGCAACGTAAATCCTAGCAGAGAACCACCAACCAAAAATTGTAGCTATTGTTAGCATCAAATAACCAATCCAATCTTGCTCCAGCTCAGCAATATGATCGAGATTGCCCTTCCCCAGATGCCTATAAATAGTACCATATGCCTTCAAGCTCGAGACCTTCGTCGTCCATTTTCAATCTCTACGATTATACAACCATCAAGTAATTCTTCAATCAACCAAACTACTTTTAAGCACAAACCAATTGCTTTTCTGAAAACTCTCTCAGCTCTTCATCTACAAACCCAAGCTTTCTTCAAAGAAAACGTTGTCTATGATCGCCTTGAGATCTAAAACATTTTTAATTCTGCCACCCCGTGCTATGATTCAATTGATGAACATTCCAACCAAACTTGATCACCTCTTTAAGGCAATGTTTTCCCTTCAGTCTAGTCTAACATGGACTCCTATAGCATTATCTCGCCTTACATGATCTGAGTCTTGCTAGAGTTTACTGCTTTCTTTACATTTTCAAGTTCATTTACTTTTCAAGTTATGTAGACCGGCTCATCAACCTACATTCACTTTTGTAAATGTTTGTATTTTTGACTATCATGAAATGATTACATCCAATTTCTCATCTATATTTCTATTTCACTTTTGTTTTTAATTTAGGCAAACACTTATTTCGCACTGGATTTCAAGTCCTCATTCACTTGAGGGATAAAAGAAAACCTAACTGAACCAGTGTCCCACTCTATGCACAATCATTTGGTTGAGAAGTCAGATCTACTCGCAAACACAACACAACTATAAACACATACACTACTTTCTGTTGGTAACCTCCAACAGTGGCACGCCTATTCTCTCTTTCTCTCAAGTCATACTGTAGCACTGAGACCAAAAGCAACATTCGGGACACATACTATTGAACCTAGTTAGGCTCTGTCCAATAACAGTTCCAGTTTGTTTTAGATCAAGCCTCAATAGCCTTAGGTTTGAGAGGTTGATAATGGAAAAAAGCCACAATTCTACATGGGTAAATTTTGAGGAAAGGCAAAAAGAATCACAATGACCTACATGATTTAACTGCAATTTTTTTAAAGTAATTTTGAGGCAATTCAAATGGTTTAAAAAGCTAAGTTTTAGAAAAACGACTTGCCACATTAATTAAATGGTATAATCAATTACCTCTTGTCTAATGGAGGCTAAATGTTATTTAATGCCAAGGCCTTTTTCACTTGCTGGTTTCTCATTAATAAGTATTTTTCTAACAGTCAAATTTGAGTCTTTCTTAAAGAAATTGATGATTGTTTGGTCATTTTAAAGCGAAACATTATTAATTACCTCTTGTCTAATGGAGGCTAAATGTTACTTAATGCCAAAGCCTTTTTCACTTGCTGGTTTCTCATTAATAAGTATTTTTCTCGCAGTCAAATTTGAGTCTTTCTTAAAGAAATTGATGATTGTTTGGTCATTTTAAAGCGAAACATTATTAATTTTTGAAGTATGAAGTAAACGTACAAGGAAGGATCCTCAACCAATCCTATCCCAAAATAACTCAAATTATTAGGAAATGTGTGTTGAAATAATTGAAGTATTAGTTACCCGTATTGTTTTAAATGGTACACATAGTTAATTAGGGGTATTTTTAGGAAGAAAATAATTGTTCAGTCAGAGATATCATGCATTAAACTTGGCTTCTTAAATATCATGCATGCATGCATTTTTAAATGGCATACATAGTTAACTAGGAAATAGTTGTTCAACCATAGGTATTATGCATGCACTTTCCTCTAAGTCTTTGGTCATTTTAAACTTTCAAAAAAAAAAAGGCAGAAGCTATTATCGTATAGTTTTATAATTTTGTCACTTAATTTAAAATTGGCTTCTTACATTTCTTGTTAAAATGAATGCAAAGTCTACACAATAGGGTTAGTGAGAACTAAGTTAACTGGTTTTGTCTAAAAGTAAAGTTACTAACAAGCAATTAGAAATTTCCTTCACAGAGGCATAAAAAGATAAGGGGGAACAACATGAAACAAACCCTTGGTTAAGTAGTCATTAGAACTAATTTACCTTTTTTTTCAAAGAATGTATTAGTTCACCTTTAGTCAAAACAAAAACTCCTTAACATAAGATGACTTTGCCAGTAGAACAGGGTGTAATCTTCGTTTGACCTAAGACTAAGCGGTGTCTTGGATTGACTATGTACTCCCTTAGTTAGAAGTCATATCTAATTTTTCTTACTTTTTTTCTTAGAAAATGATAAGAGATACCATTATGGTACACAAGAGGAAGTGATTATGAGATCTATGTTAATTTGTGTGCCAATAATCTTTGACGGGTAGAAAATTAGAAAAGGAATTTAAATTTTAAAAGACACTACTCAGTTAGTGAAATGAATTGCTAGTTCTAATATACTAATGAGTAGTCCTTCCATGTTATAATTTATGCGATTCCCAAGCTAATTGCAGTCAGAATCTGTCGGGCATTTGTGAACAATGCAACACCACAAGGCATGCATTTTTACAGGCTAAATATCAACTATATTAACTTCATTTCCACATGGATCTCAAGCTATGAATGAATGCCATATCATCAAATACAATGTATAGCAGATGCAATCAAGCTTAAATATTGTTAAATTAAAGTTGATAGAATTAGTAAGACCTGGTGCTTGCAAAATCATAGAGCTTGCCAGTGCTGGAGAAGATCATGACTCCAACCTCAGCATCGCACAAGATCGCCAGCTCCTTTGCCTTCTTCAACAGCCCGCTCCTCCGCTTTGAAAACGTCACTTGCCTGCTGGTCGAATTGTCGATCCTCCTTATCACAATCTTACCCCTCCCCATCGATGACCTACCAAATCTGGGTTAATTAATTAATTCATTCACTACTTCAAAATGAATCATCTAACTCCAATAAATGTATATGCACAAGATGAAGAAGAACAATACAGATTAGCCGGCTATTTGAGGAACCTAATTCATTTTTCAATCAGTTCAAGATCGGACAGGTATGAAGTCAAAATGGTGGATTTTGAAACAAATTTTCCAGGAAATAGAGAGAAAACAATGAAATAGAATAAAGGAAGCAATTGAGGAGTTTAAATTTATGGAAAAAATAGAAAATTAACGGGAATGAAAGAAAGAAAAAAATGGACTTAAAACTTACCTGGTTCTCAAAGAAGGAGCTACAGCTTTTAAGGAATGGAGACAAACCGAGGTTTCGCCCAAAATAGCTTTGGCTGGACTGATGATTCACCTCAGCAGAAAGCTATATAAGGAAAGTGTACCTGAGGACAGTGAAACCACTATCTTTTAGCGTACAAAACCACTAGTGGTTTTCATGTTCTGGCCACGTGGACCAATCGGTGCTAGGAGACCTTAAGCCACACATCGTGTAGATCGCTGACGCGTGTGTATACGCACATCCTATTTTTAGGAATTTTCTCCTTTTTCAAATGACGGGAAACGTTGGACGAATAGACATTTAGCAGACAAGTTGCCCAAGCAGAGTTTTGAAATGGCCGTGGTGTCCCCTATGGGAGTGCTCGCTAAACTTACATGTGGGTGCTGTCATGCCTGACAATGTCAAATTAGGAAGGCATTTCTAGATCTATGTAAATACATTTTTTCACTATCGTTAAGTGGTGATCACCCCTTATTGATTGTTGTCAAATGAGCATGATTTCCGAGTTTGGACAGTAATAAATTAAATCAAACTAAATTATCGGTAATTAATAAAGTGACGAACTTCCCAACTACTTTAGAATAGTGAGCAAAAATGCATTTTCAAAACAAATATAATGGCTTTTTAATACTTTCCCTCTCTATCAACAATAAAGGAGGACTTGTATCTTATATATGCACATAAAATATCTCATTATTTGGTTACATAGGATGGGTGCTATCCATAAAGAGATCGGGTGGGCAAAGTCTAAACCATTTTGGCATTTTTCAAAATAAATTAACACAAGTGGTACTTTTAGCACATAATAAAAATTGGCACACTTGCCTAATTGGGTCCAGAATAAAACTAAAAAATCATGCAAGTTTGCTAGAGGACAATGCTAACGTTGGGTAGGCAAATGCTTGACAAATTATCGTTAATAAATACAATTATACAACCATAATGGACTAAACAATATTTAAACATTTACAAAATTATACTCACATTTATGTCGTGCTTGCACAATATGCATCATTCTCAACCTCTTTTCTTTTCACTTATATTAACAAATCAAAGAACGAGAAATAAAAAGAAATTTTATGAGAAACTCTAATTCTTTTTAGGGGAAACTTGATATAAGTCCAATTCTTTGAGTCAATAGTAGGAATAATCCAATTTATTAAAATAAGTTCAATTCCTTAAACTTAATTATTTAATTATCAATAATTATCTCTTCAATGAAAAAATTTATTGTAAAAATCAAATTTCCTCCTAATTATCTCTTTGATTATTTCTTTTTATTTATTTTTTGTTATTTCTTGTTCTTCCTCTTGCTTTATCCTATTTATAGATTTTATTTTAATTTTTATAATCAACCTATATTACAGGTTAATTGTATTTATCTACCTATATGACAGATTTTTTTTCATAGTCAACCTGTCACAGATTAATGTGTCTTGCTTGTAGGTATATTATGTTTTTTCTACCTTTTAGTTAGGTTTCATATCTCACTTATAGGTATAATATACATTCATAAATTTGCTACTTGAGTTAGGGTAGAATGTTTTGCAGATAGATTTATGTTAGTATATTAGTTTTTTTTGTTATAAGATATCAATTAGATATTTTGGAGTTGGAAAATGCATAATATTAAAAGATTTAAATTGATTTTTAATATTTTTAGAAAACATTAAATGAGTATAAAAGAAATAAATACATATAATTAGATAACTGGACTCACTCCTAAAAACACTCTGTGATTTTGGACCTGGATCTAAAAGCCCCTTCTTTTTATTGGCTATAATAAACAAGGTATAAAAGAATTGTCATAATTAAAGAATAAGACTATTATTGGTAAGATGACTAATGTTGTTCTTAAAAATTACACAGCCTACTTGGCACGTAGGCCAAATTATGAACTATTTACGTCCTTTTGAATTTGAGCGTTCCAACTCGTAACCGAGCTCGGTTGGGTGAGTAGAATAAAGGTGTTGGTCGTGTTGAATTCACCGACTTTTGCATCTGAGCAACTACAATCGATGAAGGAACAACTCTCAACCTAGGGTTATGGAAACCTGAAGACAAGAGGTTGCCTTTCATTGTAAAGTTCGATAAACGGTTCGGCTTTTAATGTGCCGAACACAAAATAACTTGGTAACACCTTACTTCGTTGGGAAGCTAATGTAGTGAACTTGAGCTTCGGCCTGCACACTGATGATTAAGGAAATTAATCATGTCTCTAGCTGATTACCAAACACAGCACCTTTATTTTTTGAAGTATCAGCTTGTACATCCGAATGTAAGTTATTGAAGTTCGATGAAACAATAATATGAGCCTTTTCGCCAAATTAACCAACTAATCCACATGAAGGTCTTCTAACTAAAGTGGGTGGCCGTTAAAATTATATTTTTTTTGCCAGTCAGCACGATGTCCCCTATTTTCTCGCCATTGGCCGAATTTTGTCGTATCACCGTCGCCAATCTAGTTTTGTTTCAAGTTTTAAGATTAAATCACAACGATATTCGGAAAAATATTCTAGATATTCGGTTGCAAAGTAGGCCAAGTTATTATGCCCCTTAACATAATCACTTCACAATTTGAGATTTTAACTCAAATAACCCCGCAGAAACGAGATTGCGCTATTACCAGCGTTGTCTCCAACAACCATATCACCTTTTGTATTTGGCTCAAAAATTTCAATTTGTTCTTCTAGGCCAACCATATTTTCCATTTCAAACGAAAAAACAAGTGGCCTAACTTTTTCCTCGACCAAATTGACATTCTTTTTAGGCCAACGCTTAATTGGAGCCGAATCGAAAAATTGCCCTCCTGACCTTTTGATTCAACCACATTTCAAATGGAATTGATTTGTATGCAAAAATGTAAGGAAAGTTTTTCTCATCTAGCCACGTATTGAAGCATGCTCTGTCCTCTTTTACCTCTTGTAGGTACTTGGAGCTTTCATTTTCAACATATGTGCAAATGACTTTCGCATATCTTCATAGGCATCAAGAATTTTTTTTCCGCTTCTCATACTTTTTTATTCTCCTCACACTTCTCACACTTTTGAATGTGTTTCTCTAGCAGATCTTGGATCTCATCTGATCAGTTGAATTGAGTCGGAAATGATCTACGTGACAACCATTAATTGGTTGTATGGGATTTCTGTGTGCCACATTAGCAAACTAACAAAAAACTTGACAAATTTGGACTGCAAAGACCACCTGGATGTGTGGTAGTTAAAGTCATGGAAAATATTGATTGATTTCAAATTGAGGGACTACAATGATGAGTTGGGTCAATCTCATGGGCCATTTACGATAAAAACTCATAGACATTTATACTTTGAACTTTGATCATCTTCAACTACATATTTGATTATATAGGGTATAAAATGAATTACAGAGCTTAGAATTAGGTTTTAAACTCCACCTAAATTGAGGCTTTGAGATTGATCTAAAATATAAGTTCTAAAGTCTACACTGTAAATAATCAGCTACGCAAAATAATTATATGAGTTTAAAGGAAGTAAAACAAAGCTTTTAGCACAAAGTGATATTTTCTCTGCACATTCGTTCTTTAGAACTTTGTTATGTATGTTTTTGTAAGTTTACTAATTTCTACTTTTAGTAAGTATTAAATTCCTAGTCTATTTTGGCTAAGTTTGTAACCTAAAAAAAGAAAAACAACTTGTATGGCACATGATCATCACCATGGTGGAGTCTTGTGCTAATAACACAAGCACATGTGAAAAAAAAACTAACGCATGTCTTTATATTATTGGCACGAGATGACATGTGGCACTGAACTTGTGTCATGCAAGTCGTTTTCGTTAAAAAAAAAAAAAGCTTTATGATTATGGAGCAAAGAATAATTAAGAAAATCCTAGAGTGGATAACACGTGGACTTTTATTCACTATTAATGGGAATGCCCTCATTAATTGGTGAGTCCCACATTCATTCCACATACAGTTCAACCACCAAGGAGCCATGAGGTTCCACCTATAATTTCTCCAAGCTCCTTTGTCAATGGCAAGGGGATAAGGCAAAGGATTAAAGATGAAATTAATAACTAATTCCTACCCTTTAAGCTTTCCTAATTGAAGACACGTTCCTTTATTCAAGAAAAGACAATGAAATCCAATCAAGGATTCTCCCAAGATAATGGTTAAAAAAAAAAAAGGATTTTCTACAGATAATTCTTGGATTATATATATTTAATAGTATCTCAAAGGATTATTCTCAAGCATCTTTAAGACATTTCAATATCTTAAAGATACTTTCCTACTGTATCCAATAGATGACAAACTCTCCTAATCAAACACCGACACATGGCATGAAAACCCTACACATGCATGTGACTGACCCTAGCTCCTATAAATACTGCATCACCGGTTCATTCTCTGATCAGTTAATTCTATGCAATTCAAGCCTAAGTCACTTTCTTTCTACAAAGTTTCTGACTTAGGCTTCAGAGGTTTATTGGCCAAATCAACCTTCTGGAAGCGTGGCCTTGGTCTTTAACATGACGACGAAATTTTGATACCACAATGATGATCACAAAAAATGCTAGTAAGATGACATCATTCATAAAAGAAAAATAAAAAATAAAAACCCAAAACAAACAGATGACTTTGAAGTTGAATTACAATTACCTACCCACCAACAACTTTTTAGTGAAATAGATGTCTGATCGGTTGGACTTTTGTGGTGCTGTAAACATATAAAGTACTATTGAATATGATCATGGTCTAAAACGGAAAGAGTGGATCTCTTACTAATATTAAAACTCCTAGATGTACTATGCGAACTGTCAAGGTTAAAATAATTAAATAATTTTTTTCGACCAACTAGAGGTTGAGTTAAAAAATTATCTACAAAATTGTTTTCGAAGTATAGAGTAATTTTGAGAACAATTCTATATCAAACAAAATGAATATATATATATATAGATGTGTACCCTTAATATTAGAGGTGAAACATCTCCGTATATATTCATGTCTCTAATAGAGGTGAAAATATCTCCAATAAATATCATTTGACTTGAAGAAGTTTGCTATACCTGCATTATTCTTATTGCAAATGAGTGGAATACTAAACCACAACAAGTGGTGGTAAGGGCGTAGACTGCACCTCCCCAATAAACAAAAAAAATGTGGGAGGTCTAGAGTTTGATGGTCCAAGCTGGTGAGTCTGCTTGACTGTGGGCACGAATAGGGTGAAATTTCCCATAGCCTATCTAGGGCTGAAAGGGGTGAATAACCGTTACTTGTCACCAGTTGTCCCCTTTTTATTAAAGGAAGTGCAATACTACATCCGTCCATGAAAATCCTTCTTCTCTTAGATCTATATATCAATCTAGAACTAGATTTGTGAGTCCAAAAAAGGAGAAAGTGCAATACTCATTCCGCTGGTTTATCCGGCCCACCATTTCTTAAATTTTAGTCCCACCTCCTTCTAACCATCTCCAACCTTAAGGTTAAAATTTAAAATTTTTAACCAAACAATTTAGGTTTTAACCAAGAAACAATTTTCTGCTATAGTCCTTTTGGGTTAAATTTTTAGATCGAGAATTTAGGATAATTTTTATTGTTAAAGTAACTTTTAAAAAAGAATATGTAGGCTATCGTAATTTAATTTTATGAATATTTTATCCTAAAAATATTTAGATTCCGATAACTATTGAAAAATTACTAAACCGATGTCATGAAACTCGTGAAACACATGAAATAATGTTTTTAATTATTTTAAATTTAGACTGTTAGATCATTTTTTAACCGTTGGAGTTTATCATATTAGATCTTAACCGTTGAATTCAATGAATTTATAAATATAAAACTATATAAAAAAAATACATATATAAGGTGGGTCAGCCCATTAACTTGGGGAAAAATTCTAGCCTAAATTTGCCTAAAAAATGAGTTATTGATTAAAACTCATATTTGGCTCAAAAAGCAAGTTAGAGTAAATTTATAATTTAATACTCTAAAAGTTGAAGTACGTTTAATAGAGAACTTTATTCGGATTCCGAACAGATGAACCTCTTCCAAAGTTGCCTTACTGGTGAAGTACTCACATAAAAGACCTAGGCACGTTCAAAAAGCGCATATAGCATCACTTCAAGTAAGCATCCATGATTGAGACAGATTGCGATTATTGGCCTCATCGCTACCGTATCCAACTAGGATGTTTTCCTTTCCCACCGAAATCAAATACCAGCCCTACCAGCCCATGCCGACTCGCACAAATTATTAAAAAGGAGGACATCCTGGTCAATTTCCAAAAACTGAAGGGTGCATTTGCCACTTTATTCAACCAAAAGAAGAAAGTCACGACTCACGTGCATCACGAGTCCCCAGTTCCCATGATATGTGTGGTGTGGGACGAGTGAGGAGTCAGGAGTCAGGAACATAAAACGTGGTGGACTGGGGCCTCGATCAGACTTATGAAAACCAACTTTCCTCTTTCGTTTTATTTTTCCAGAAAAATAAGGTTACTGGAAAAGGAAGTTGGCCACGCTCATGACCTCTCACCGCTTAATTTGATGTTGCCAATGCACCTGACTGACCTCGACCCTCTCTCTCTCTCTCTCTCTCTCTCTCTCTCTCTCTCTCTTTTTCTTTTCTTTTTTGTTCTTTTTGGTTAACAACTATGACATGAAGCACCTGATTCTCTGTGCCAATTGCTAATTTTGTCCCTCACCTGAAACAAAACAAGTTCCAAAGTTTGCACCATCAAATATATATGTAATCCATACATCAACCCACTTGCAGTTTCATGCCCATCAAAGATCATTCAACACAGCATATGACTCTTTGAACAAAAAAACATAGCATATGACTTTATCCATAAGTGGCAAGGGGTCATGGCTTCTGTATTTTTCAAGGATACTAAACCTGGTAATCACTCGGTAATTAGCAAAACATATATACACATCTCAATAAATATTCATGTATTTTAGTCTTCTTGCTTAAAAAGTTTGATTGGTTTGATATCAATTTTATATAATCCTCCTTTTCTATTCAATATGTTTCTTCTCGACTTTGAACTTTTCAGCTGCATCTAACAATGTTTTGTTTCTTGACTTCGTATTCAATTACTTTACTAAAAAAATTAAATACTCTTGGCGATATGATATCGAGCATCCAATAATGTGACCCACTAATATATTTATATTATCTTGCTAGCTGTTACTAATGTAGTTTATTCCTTTTCGTGACTAAATTAAGATATTTAACAAGGGCTAAGTGTGTGAGATCATTTATGCTATGTAAAAGCATCTTACTTAACGAAAAAGTGACAGTTGAGCTGTCATTATCTCTAATCGACTCATTATAAAACTGATGGTAATTCATCGAAATAATTATCATTGATGAACTTACCTTGTTGAATACTTCGCCAAAAGTGTCCCAGTAAAGAATTATTTATTCAATATGCCCAGCGCATTGCACTGGGCTCAATAAGTGGAATCCACTATAGGTTCCTGATCCTAAAAATTAATTCTTACAGGATTCAGAACTCCAAATACCAATGACATTTGAAAAAATTGCTCCACGAAAATGATAAAATGATTATTGATGTTAAAATCAATTTTCAGATTTAGAACAAAAGACTTGTTGCTCCACAAACTTACAATTACAACTACTCATTTAAAAACAACGAGAAAAATGACGTCTTCCATTTTGTTTATTGCTTCTATATATGAACTTACCACTAGTTTTTCATCTGTAAATCCGGACCTTTTACCCATACTTGTAGAAGAACATGCAAGTATGTCGAAAGAGGTACAAATTATAGAATGAAAAGGAGGATGTAGAAGATAAAAAGCAAATGAAAAATTATGGGTGATATTACCATTGAAACAAACTTCGCCAAAGCTAATATATGGCTCTAAAAAAATTTCAGAACGAATGTAACTTGGACATGCGCAAAACACACTTCTAGTATTGCGCTCACCATTGAGTTAACTCATATTTATAACTACTTTTTATGTAATTACAGGCTCGAAGTTGATGTCGCAATCTCCATATAATCTGATATTGTATCCAAACACATGGGAGCCAATAGCAGATGTCTAAATATATGATTGAAAGACCCTGCACGTGCAAATGCGCAAAATAGCTAATCGAGGGAGCCGTTAGTGGGTTTATAGTGCGATGTCATTCGACTGGTTTCTCAATCTTCTGCACCTGTTTGTGTGTGGTCTTTTTATGGCCTTTATCATTAATGATATGTATTAAGTTTATAACAATAAAGTTAAGAAGGATTAAGTTTATTAATATATGTTAATCAATAATGAAGGCTACAAAGATATGACACAATAAAACGGGTGCAGAAGATTTGAATTCCAAAAAAAATCACTATCCTGCCAATAACATCTCACCACTTCTTAAAAAAGGTTTTGCAGGTTACAATAAAACTATTTGTATGTACTCACTACTTTTATCAAACTTTTTTTTTTTGTTACAACAGCCAGTTTCAACTTTATATTTCTTGCCTACTATTATCTATCACCTTATTCATTCTCACCCGTCAATTGACTCTAACAGCTTTAGTAACTACTCTTTAATAAGAAAATGACTTTTGCGTGATTGATTTTGTTATACAAAAATGCTAGTCTTATTACCTATTTATTATATCCTCTCTCTCTTAGAGGAGGGACCCATATTCGTTGGTGAACCCTATCTCTATTAGAGAGATAGAAAAAATGATGGTATAACTAAATGGTAAATGTAACATTACTCTTTGTTATAACAATTTTGAGTGATATAATAGTTCATTGAGAAAGTGGGTGTCGTTATTGGCATTCTAAAAAAAATATTATGTCCATTTTTTTTTTAAATTTAAAAACAAAAATTCACTTATAATAACTTTTTGGGTAATGCTAGGGACTATATTTCTAAATTAAATTTTATAAACTAAATGAAGTGGTTGTTGATGACAATATTATTACTTAATTGTTGATTAACGTACTTATTACTTATTAGTGACACATAATTTAATTTGCAAATTTAATTTAATATTTTAATCTCCTTAGCATTACCCTAATTTTTTTTAATTTCAATAACATCTCCTTGAAAAATTAGAATATCTTCAAGTATGCTTTGTAAATTCCTATAATGCATAAAAGAATTCCCTTTTAATGTTATTTGTTATTCTTTTATTTTCTATTTCTCAAAGAATCTCGTATTGAAAAACTGCATAGAAGATGGTGCTTCTTTCTTGCGTAGTTGTTTCGATTGGCTCGCTCACGTGAATGATATTGAGTGGACCAATAGATTCGATAAGTACTAGGGAATCAACCAACAAGGAGGAGTACAAGTGTCAATCATTAGCCAAATGATAATAAGCAGATAAAGCAAGAAGAAAGTTAATCGTTCTCTATAACAATTTACACATAATAAGTTCACTATCATGTAACTTTCTAATTTAATAGTATAATGCTATGTGTTAACAAATTTACACGTGTCAATCACTATTTGATACTATGCAAGATAATTCAAGACAGTTCATCTTCTATATATAGTAACTTACACGTAACAAGTTTACTGCTTTTTAACGTTCTAATTTAATTTAGTATTACGGTTTAGTGGTATTCCTCTTCATTTATAAGTGAGAGGTCTTAGGTTCGATTCTCGCCAAAGACGAGTTTGAACCATATTATTTCTACCCCATTGTGAGACTAAGTCCACCGCCTCTTCTTAATATAGATAATATCGCTTGTTTCAAAAAAAAAAAAAAATAATGTCATATCATGTGTTGAAATCGTTACACGTATCTATCACCATTCGATATAAGTCATTCACCTCCCCATTATAACATACGTCTTGTCTGTCCACTTTTATTGGATATATAAGATAATATATCACTTTCATCGATTTCTTTATTATCTAAAGAGTGGAAATGGCACTTTACTGATTCATTCATTACTTTTAAATTTTCTCTCTTTATGAATCCTGATGTTGGATAGATCCAGGTGAACTTTATCTTTTATGGAAAGAAAATTTTGATCTCATTTTTGTAAGGAACAGCATGCTTCCATATATATATATATATATATTGATCGTATACATTTGGATCCACCAACCTTATTTTGTGACTGTTCCTCCCAACCATAAAGCATAACTTATCAAGGTTTCTTCTTGCTGGAAACTCATTATTATAGCTAGCTTCTACGTGATGGAAATTTTCTCCTCTTATTGTCTTCTCTTCTCCTCCCTAGACTAAGCATATGGAATTCAGTGTTGCGTGAGTCAACCTTGGGAAATAAGAAATGTAGAGATATTTTGGGTATATAATTATGTAATTGGTATCCTTGTATATATGGGATACTTGTTTCCTAGTTTGTAGGAAATTGTATAAGTTTATATATTCCTCTATGAGAGAAGAATAATAACATAACAATATTTTACCAAAACCTAGAATTTTATCTTGGTACCAGAGCAGGTTTCGACCTGACTCTTCTTGACAAATCATAAACACCATACATACCCTAGGCATCAAAATCTGGTTCATCAAATCTTGAACCTAGAATTCATATCTCGTAGCCTTTGGAAGCAACAAAGCTACAATTTGGTAAACATATCAATGCCATCAAAATCTGGTTCATCAAATCTTGAACCTAGAATTCATATCTCAAAGCTGCAATGGCAGAGGAAAAAGCTGGCGCCATAATCCCCTTGCAACCCGTGCATGTTCAGGGTGAGTCTACCAATATCAATGCCATTCCATTTGGGTTTTAGTTGAGCGACTCGAACTTCAAGGTTTGGTCCAAGATGATGGAGGTCTAGCTGCAGGTTTTGGGAAGCAGGGCTACTTAATGGGTAAAATCCCGGTTGTTGATGAAGATGATCCAGGGTTTGAAAAGTGGTCAACTGAAGATGCCATAGTGCGGGGGTGGTTGCTCAAAATCATGGAACCACACCTACTTGGTCTCGTTATAGACTTGCCCACGGCCAAAGAGATATGGGAGAGTGTTACACAGATGTTCTACGATGGTTCCGATGAATCACAATATTATGAACTCCGGTGCAAGGCTACACAGACGAGACAAGACGGTTGTCTAATCAATCTATACTTCACCGAATTGAAGAGTGTTTGGCAGGATCTAGACAAGGGACGTCCTCTTCGTATCGTGTGTGGAGCGGACCTGAAAACTCGAAAAGAAGAAGTTGCAAAAGATAGGGTGTACGACTTTCTTGCCGGATTAGATAATGGTTTTGACCAAGTTCGGAGTGAGATTCTAAGGATGAAACATATCCCCGGAATCGAAGAATGCTTCAGTTTGGTACGACGAGAGTTCCAGAGGAAGGCCACTATGATGGGAACAAAAACTACAATGGCAGTACCCCCTATGGCTATGGCAACCAAGGCGTCCAGTTCTCGTCCACAGTTTAATGGAAGTGCTTGACCATCTCGTACCCATGAGGATATAGATAAAGACAAACTCCATTGCAATCACTGTAATGGAACACGACATATTGAGGAGACCTGAAATTCATGGCTACCTAGATTGGTACTGGGAAAAGAAGAAGGAATTAAAGGCACGGGGGAATAAGAAGACGGGACAAGCCTAAGTGGTAGCTGCTGGACCCGGAGCAGCGTGCAGTGAACCAGGGGACCAAACTGGGCCCAAAGCCCAATAGGAAAAAATATATAGGGGCCGAGGGATTGCTGTTATTGTAGCGAGTCAGCTATGGCCCGCTTCATCTAACCCAATCACAGCAGCCCAAGCTGCAAGGCTTGCTTCAGAGGCAGTGTCCAAAGAAGGTGAATCCGGTCCACTTTTATCCTTAATCAGTCAAATCTCCATGGGTGACAACTCGGAAAATTCAGGTAAAATCGGTAATGTTTTAATAACATCCACCAAAAGAGATACTGGTTGGATAATTGACTCTGGGGCTTCAGATCATATGACTTACGATGCATCATTATTCTATCACATGACTTCACCGTCTAAAGAAGAGGTCATTACTGCCAACGGTGATGTTGCTCCTGTAACAGGAGCGGGTTCTATTTCCCTTACACCATCTTTGTCTATTCACAATGCACTACTTGTTCCGTCATTATCCAATCATCTACTTTCTGTTGGTCAAGTTACTGAGCAATTAGATTTTGTTGTGCTAATATTTCCCACTTTTTGCCTACTTCAGGATATCCAGACTTGGGCGATAATTGGGCGTGGTACTAAGAGGAGAGGGTAATATTATGTTGATGATGTATCGGCAAGTCGAGTAAATCAA
This sequence comes from Malus fusca, assembly GCA_035220775.1. Classification (NCBI taxonomy): domain Eukaryota; kingdom Viridiplantae; phylum Streptophyta; class Magnoliopsida; order Rosales; family Rosaceae; genus Malus; species Malus fusca. The sequence continues at coordinate 45,562,191 of CM069073.1, read as the reverse complement.
GTACGCAGCAGTCACTCAAACAAGAATAAGATAGTCTGGTTATGGCATCGTCGATTAGGGCATGCATCTTTTGGTTATTTGAAAAAATTACTTCCGTCTTTATTTCATGGCATTTAAGACTCTGATTTCAAGTGTAATGATTGCATTCTTGCAAAAAGTCATCGTACTTCTTATCTTTTGAGTTTCAATAAAAGAACAATTCATTTTGAGTTAGTGCATTCTGATGTGTGGGGGCCTTCTCCAGTAGCTACTAATCATGGGGTTCGTTGGTTTGTTATTTTTGCAGATGACTGTACTAGAATGACGTGGCTTTATACTATGAAACATAAAAGTGATGTTAGACAAATTTTTCACCAGTTTTACTGCATGGTTAAAAATCAATACTCTCTTCCCCTTAAGGTTCTCAGGTCTGATAATGGCGGAGAATATCTCAATACCGAACTTTCTCAATATTTTCAGGAGCACGACATTCTCCATGAGACTACCTATCCACAAACCCCATAACAAAATGGTGTTGCTGAACGCAAAAATAGACACATTTTGGAAACCACTCGAGCACTCCTTATTGGTGCTCACGCTCCTAACTCCTATTAGGTGGATGCCGTCAGGTACTCCGTTTATCTAATGAACCGAATGCCTTCTCGAGTGCATAATTTTCGCACTCCTATAGAAGTTTTTACTGATCATGTGACGTTACCATCTTCTTTTCATTTGTCACCACGTATCCTTGGTTGTGTGGCCTATGTGCATCTCCACAAAAATCAACGAAGTAAGTTGGATCCATGTGCAGTTCGATGTATTTTTTTTTGGGATTTAATGGTCAGCAGAAGGGGTACCGGTGTTATCACCCTCCTACCAAGCATATGTACGTCACTATGGATGTTACATTTTTTTGAGCATGAGATGTTTTTTCATACTGATCAAACCAACTATAATCTTCAGGGGGAGATGAGCAGCAGCAAGAGCGTGACACCTGCGGCAGTGGAAGTGGAATCTTTCATCAAACTGGGAACTGCCGTGACCCAACAATGGGTTTGAGTGATTGCCGTGAGCTCATCATCATAGGCAACTATGAGCCCAGTAGCATAGGTGATCCCAATATGGGCTTACCGAGTTTGGAAGATGAGGCAGGCGGGCCGAGCTTGGAAGAACAGGCAGGTGGGCCTGAGAACCCCAACACATAATCTGAGCCCAGTGCAATTGATGGACCGTGTAGCAGCGAGCTGCGCCTTTTGACTCACAGTTTGGACAGCCCAAGCACTTCAAGAAATAACCCCTATCTAGTTGTACCCGCCTATGTGCCTGAGGATATCTGTGAGGTAAGTTTGTCTCAATTTGATGTAGCTCATAATTTGACTAACATTGAGAGTACTTATGTATTGCCTCCTAGACAAAACCGTGGGAAACCTCCTGACAAGTACTCTCCAGATGGAAAAGTGAGATATGCAATTGCAAAGTATGTTTCTACGCATCGACTATCTTCCAAGTATCAAGCATTGGTGAATACCATGGATGGAATCAAAATTCCGACAAAAGTGGAAGAAGCCTTGCGTGATCCTCAATGGACAGAAGCAATGAAGGTCGAAATGAAGGCTTTACAAAAAAAATGGAACTTGGAGCGTGAAGCCACTACCCCAAGGAAAAAGACTAGTGGGATGCAGATGGGTGTTCACCATCAAACACAAAGCAGATGGAACCATTGACATATACAAGTCAAGGTTGGTTGCTAAGGGATACACACAGACTTTCGGAGTAGATTATCAAGAAACATTTGCTCCGGTAACAAAGATGAACACTATACGGGTTCTTTTGTCTTTAGCTGTTAATTTTGATTGGCCATTGAAACAATTTGATGTAAAAAATGCTTTTCTACACGGAGACCTGGAAGAAGAAGTATACATGGAGCTTCCACCTGGGTATGAAGTGCATAATAAAATAGGCAAGGTGTGTAGACTGCGAAAAGCTCTTTATGGACTCAAACAATCGCCGAGGGCCTGGTTTGGAAGATTCACTGATGCGATGAACAAGTATGGTTACCGACAAGGAAATGCAGATCACACTTTGTTTATCAAACGCAGGGGAGAAAAGGTTACCTTATTGATAATATATGTGGACGATATGGTAGTCACATGTGATGATACAGAAGAGATGGAAAGACTACAAGTGTATCTATCTACGGAGTTTGAGATGAAAGATTTAGGAGGTTTGAAATACTTCTTGGGAATTGAAGTTGCTTGTTCCCGTGATGGTATTTATCTATCTCAGCGGAAGTATGTTCTGGATCTTTTGTCTGAGACAGGGATGTTGGCATGTAAACCGGCAGAAACATCTATAGTTCAAAATCATCATTTGACGATATACCCGAACCAGGTCCCAACAAACAGGGAGAGATACCGGAGGTTAGTAGGAAGGTTGATTTACTTGTCTCTCACTAGACCCGATATTGCATATGCTGTTAGTGTAGTAAGTCAATTTATGCACTCTCCTAGTGAGGATCACATGGCTGTAGTAATGCGAATATTGAGTTATTTGAAAGGAGTACTTGGAAAAGGATTGATTTTCAGAAAACATGGGCATTTGGAGGTCAAAGGGTACACTGATGCTACTTGGGCTAGGAATATTACTGATAGACGCTCTACATCAGGGTACTTTACATTTGTTGTAGGAAATCTTGTGACTTGGAGGAGCAAGAAACATAATGTGGTTGCTAGGTCAATAGCTAAGGCCGAATATCGTGGTATGGCACATGGGATTTGTGAGTTATTATGGTTGAGGATTCTTCTTACGGAGATCGGGTTCAAGCCACGTGGAGCTATGCTATTGTATTGTGATAATCAGGTTGCGCGAGAAATAGCTAATAATCCGGTTCAACATGATCGTACAAAACATGTTGAGGTGGATAGACATTTTATCAAAGAAAAGTTGGATGTCAAGTTAGTTAAAATTCCATACATAAGATCTGAGGACTAGTTGGCCGACGTGTTAACTCATGCAGTGTCAGCAAGAGTGTTTCAGGACTCACAGGTCAAGTTGGGTCTAGGTGATATCTATGCACCAACTTGAGGGGGAGTGTTGCGTGAGTCAACCTTGGGGAATAAGGAATGTAGAGATATTTTGGGTATATAATTATGTAACTGGTATCCTTGTATATTTGGGATACTTGTTTCCTAGTTTGTAGGAAATTGTATAAGTTTATATATTCCTCTATGAGAGAAGAATAATAACATAACAATATTTTATCAAAACCTAGAATTTTATCTTTCAGACCTTTATAATTGTATGATAACCAATTAAAAAGCTTTAAATTTCGTTGGGAACAAGATAATCTATAAAGTGCTAATGATATATAAGACTTAAACTATCATAATATGCGTGTCAGAGTAGTGTTTTTTCTGAATGAAAGTGATAATGTTGATAAATAAAATGTAAATTATATGCAATGGAGAACATATACAAGATAAGTGGACAAACCTTACCAATAAAAGAAGGATATATGAAAATACAACTCCAAGATAGTATTTAGTGCCAACGATGCTACCAAATCATTGACGAGAGGGAATACAAAAGCAAAAGGGATTCTTGAATTCCATCAATGGGTGAGATTATTTTTCAGTACTAAATCAACTGTTATGTAGAAAAAAAAATCGAAAAGCTACAGTCATTTGACGAAGTTTGCATTAGATGACATGGAGGTAAGTTTGATTCATATGTTTCTCACTTGTAATTAAGAAGAGTTTTGAAAATGTCCGTTATCCAATTTAGGTAAGTTTGTAAAGTGACATGGCGGTGCTGTATCAAACGTTGGGCCTGTCATTTTAGGCAGGGTGCTCCAAATCCATTTATCGTTTTTCTTTAAAACTACAATTTAGAAGTGATATTCTAACTAATCTACACTAAAGAAAAGAATAAAAGTTTTGAACTCGAAACATAATGAGTTGAAAAAAAAAGTCATGACCATTGATGCCTCAGCTATTGTTTTTTTAACACTAATGTGCTTTCTTTGAAATAGGAATGGAAATTTATATCATTATATGTGATAAAATACCTCGTTATTTGGTTTTATGGGAGTTTTCCATAAAGAGATATATAGGGTGGGTTAAGTATAATCCATTTTGGCATTTTCCAAAATAAATAAACACAAGTGGGTACCTTTGACATAATGGATATTGGAATACTTGGTTTTTCATATTATATATCAATCGGATACTTGTACAAGAAATGATTAATAAAAAGTGATGCAAGTTTCTACAAGACAATGCTAATGTTTAGGCAACTGCTTATACTTTCCTTATAAGTATTATAGTATACAACTATATACAATATACTTATAACTATACAATATATATATTCAAAGTCGTTTAAAATTATACATATATTTGTATATTGTGTTTTCTTAATATACAAATTCATGTCAACCTATTTCTTTCCACTTCCATGTTCTTTCGTTCTTCTAATTTTACTCGTATGGTGTCAATCAAACTTTCTAATGATTGAATATTTTAATCTAAGTCTAAACCACGAAGAAGGGGATTTAAACTTAATATGTGGCGAGGGCACAATATCCTAGTCAGCTTAAATACATCTACGTATTCACCAATAATCACTTTGTATAATTGGTGGAAAACTAAAATATTCATCTATTAAGTATGGTTTTTGAAGAGTCTAGTAAGTAATGGTTGGATAATAAAAGTAAGTATAAAATCTATTCTCTGTTATTGTTATGAATTGTTTTAGCACTTTAAAATAGTTAATTTTCATTATGAATGAAACAGTATAAAAATCATCTTTATGATGACAGAAATGTTTGTATGATTGACTTCATTCCGGGAAAAAAAAAAGCAAAACAATAGATGCTTGTGAAGTTGAATTACCCACACACTTTAAGGTCTAAATGGTTGGACATATTTGGTGGTATAAGTAATATTGAATAAGACTAGAGCTGTTGTTATACTAAAAAATATAGGAGTTAAGAAAGTTATATGAGAACAAAGATCGTATTCTTATAGCTAGTGCTTCATTATTTAACACAATTGTAGTGATACGGCTAGTCCTTTTGTTAGTAAAGAGTACGTAGTTGAGGATGCAAATTTTAATACAATTGTGGAGCTCTCAAAAGTTTGTGAATCCTACTCCGATTTTTCATACTTGATGTAAGTGGAAAATGTGGCACTCGACCATAACAATTTTCTCATATTAATATCGATACCATCAACAACATATGTTTCCAATCAAACCGAATGCAATAAATTATTTCTGCAGCAATTGAAGCCGCCAAATATATAGGAAGGCGAATTCAAACTCTGGCTATTAGCCTAACCTCTGAACAAAGTAGGCCAACAAGGAATACGACATTCAAAGTCAACCCATGAGGGTAAACTGTATATAAAGTCTGGCCTAAACAAATACTATCCAGGCGCATAAAAGACAGCACATCCAAAAAAAAATACTTAAATCAAGTATATATGATTGAGAATTTGAGATATTACCACTTACACAAATACTATATATAGGCGCATCACGGTAGTAGCACTAGCAGTAGCACTGTTCTCTCACCACGCTTATATATATATATATATTATGTATATATATATATATATATATTAGGGTTTGGGGTTGTATTGTGCTGGTCAGAAGTCAGAACAGACAACGTGGGAAGTCGGAAGTGGTATGAAAAGACTGCATTTTTTATTTTTCCAAAGGACAAGGTTACCAAAAGGTTAAAGTTTCCATGACTTCACTCTGTTGATGTTGCCAAGGGACCTGAGTGACCTTTGATTCCCTAAGTCTGAAATTTGTCCCTCACATGAGGAAACAAGTTCCAAAGTTGGTACATCTACTATATACATTGACCCACTTGCATTTTCATGCCCACCAAATAACTGATCAACAGTCAACACTTTTTTTGGCCAACAACATCCAGCACACTATACATAGAACATATCCACAAGTGGTGGGAATCATGGATCTTTATACACTTAAAATGACAAAGCACATGAGATAACTTGCCCTATGTAAAAGTAACAAATGCATGGCAAATATACAATTTGCATTTTACTTAACTACATAATGATAGACAAGTTGTCATTATCTTTTACAGACTCATTATAAATTTGATAATAACTAATTGAAATATATAATTATCAATAACAAATTTTTTTTTATTGAATACTTCATCAACAAGAATCTGATAAATTGTTTATTCAATATACCCAAAGCATCGTACTGAGCTTTAATAAGTGGGACCTACTTGTATGCAAAGGATTAGTGATCTTAGTAATTAATTATTACAGGATTCATTGCCCGAAGAATATGTTTGACATATGAAACAGTTGCTTGGCAAAAATGCTATAATGATTTTTGAAATGTTAAAAGTTAGAACTAGTAAATAAGAATTAGAACAATAGACAATTTCAATTACAAGTATTCCTTGAAAAAAGTCTCTCTCTCACTTGTAGAAGCTTACAGTTAGAATGGCCTCAAAATGGAAGCATCGAGAAAATGATTTCTTATATTTGGTTTTCTTGCTTCTGTATATTAACTTACCAAATATTTTAAAACTAAGTAACTTTTGGCGGACGATGGTCAGCATCCAACTAGACCCACCACTACCAGACTACCCTTTGATCTGTCAATCAGGATCTCCAACCTATACTTGTCTTTTTATGTCAAATCCAACCATTGACTTATCAAATATCATGAAAGGACGTCGCAAGAGTTACAAATTATAGGTAAAAAGAGATATAGGAGTAGGATTCTTTATTTTCTAAATTTTTCTCCTCTTCAATTTTCTTTTATTTAAATAATTACAATTAAGTCATGTTAATATTTTGTGTTGCCTCTTTATATTGAAAGAAAGTCAAAAAAAAAAATAAAAAAATAAAAAAGTGAGAGAGTGGAGGGAAAGAAAGAAGGGAAATTTGAAGATGACATAATTCCACTTTGATATAAAAGGTAACCATACGAAGAAACGAAAAATATGAGTGATTATTACGATTGAAGCAAACTTAATCAACTAACAGCAAACTCCTCTTAAATTCAAAATACATGTTCCTTTCAGGATTTGATCTCACACTACAAAAACAAAAACAAAAAAAACCACCTCGCCAAACGGAAAAGTTTTGTCAGGTCAAAACTGGTTTCGGCATAATATTTAGCCGATGGTGCTTTGTCAGAAAAGATTAGTCGAGCAAAACCTGTAGCTCGAAGTCTTAACCAACGAAATTTCTATTTCATTGGGCTAAATGGCATTTGCCTGAAGAATAAAGTTGTCAGACAAACGTGCGTTATGTATATTGACCCGACGAAATAATCTTACAAGACAAACATATTTCGTTGCCCGAAATAGAATTAAATAATGTTATAAACTTGACCCGACAAAAAAGTTGTCGAGCCAACTTTAAGAAACCAAAATTTAAAAAATAATATAAGGTTTGCTCGATGAAACAATTTGTCAGGCTAACAGTTTTCAATTTAAAAAACAATATTTATAATAAATAATTTATTTAATTCTAATTATATCAATTAAAAGAGCTATAATTAATGACAACTTTAAAAAATGTATTCTATTACATTTAAAATAAAGGGAATTTTGTGCAAGTACTACCTGAATTTAAAAGCATGTGTGCCAAGACCCCTTGAACGTTTAATTGTAGTTTTTTACCACGTGAACTCTCTTAGTTGTTGGAATCTACTACCTACCATTACTTTCCATCAATTTTTCTGTTAAAGCATGTCACTTGTCGGGGTATTTTCATCAATTAACTTCACAGGGCTGGTTAGAATAAAATAGCTCCTAAATACAAATGTCCAAGTCAATATGGCGCCAAAATTAGACGCATAAGTCAAGCCCCCAATTTTGTAAAAATTAATAGATTTTCGCATAAATTCGTTGAGTATGCTATAATTATGATTGCATAGTTCTAAAACATTTTACTTGCGGGATGGCAAGCCAATTGATGAACAACGTCAGACCTCCAACTGTGCAAATTAGGGGACAACATGTGAACCAAAATTCTGGTTGTTGCCCTTCTTAGAGGCAGTAAAATAATTGGTGTGGTGCGGAAATGATGACTATCCGGTGTTTTTCGTGGCATGTAAAACTAGTTTTCCATCATAACGATATATTCATGACTTTTGTAATTCCATAAAGTTTAAAAATAACATAAATCACCCATAGTAAACTTGTGCTTCATCAACTATAACAAATAAGTTCTAGGAAATTAGGCATATACTAAATACCAAAACTTGTGCTTCATCAAACATAGGTGGTAGATATGTTTAGGTGGTTGATATGAAAAAAATGCCCCCACAAATGATATGTTTTAATAACAAAATGGATGGAAAGTAACAGTAGGTGGTAGATTCCAACAGTTGATAAAGTTCAGGTGGTAAAAATACAAAATTGAAAGTAGAGGTGGTATTTGCCACATGCTTTCAAGTTCAGGTGGTACTTGTGGAAAATTCCCTAAAACAAAATTGTTCGTACAATTATATTAGAAAAAACTAAAGAATTAAAAGTAAACTACTCAGGTGGGTGCTGATGTGACTTGGGGAATGGCTCCTGAATGTTGCTCGAGGCTTAGGAATGTTGATGCCAGAAGCTGACAAGGATTGAGCTATCCTAGCAAAGTACAAGCACACTAATTCTCGGTTGAGCGCAACAACTTCTCTCATGCGCTCCGCTTCTTCTCTTTAACGCTCAACTTCTTCTTTTTTGTGTGCTATCTCCATCTCCACCTGCTAAAGTCTGGAACACGTCTCAGTCACAGGATTAGAGCTCGCTGAAGAAGAAGACACCTTGAGTTCCCAAACACGACACGCTCCTAAGCCGTGAAATTTCTTGCCTTTTCGTCGTCTAAACCTGTCCATCAGCAACTGTACAGACACCTCTGGATTAGGTGTCAACTCTTTCGTAGGCATGTTTGGTTGCTGCTAGGAGAGGTTGGTGAGGTACTCGTCCTTCTTCTGCATCATAGAAGCCTACAAAAAAAAAAAAAAAAAAAAACCAATTAAGATTGTTGATCATAATTTAAACTAAATTTATTTTAATAAAATTTACAATTAAAACATAGAAATGAATACTTACAAAAATATCGTTAGCAACCTCGTTGCCATAATTGGCATGCGAAAAATGCGAACCACTCGCCCGCCGTTCCTTGACTTAGTAAGACAAGGGTCAAGAATGAAGTGATGAAGGTACAGTGACGCGCAAGTCCTAGGGTGGATCGTTAGGAGTTGTCTCAAGCGACACACAAGTCTGGTAATACTTGTGCAATTCACTTCCACTCCTTATACCACTCCCTCTACACCCAGTCTATGTACTTGACACAAGCCTTGTCCGCCATGTCACACTTGAAGTTGGCCAAAAATTCCTAAAAAAAAAATCAATTTTTTTTTAGTTTAAAACCACATTAAATAAGTAAAGGAAAAATAACTAATGAATTAAGAAAGTTGTTTACTTACCTAAAGAAGTTTGTCCATCTTAGCGTGGACCTAGGGGCTATGCATCTTTCAGGAATCGGCGACTATGGGGCACATGATGCTGACGATGGCACCCATATTGTGAGTCAACAAACTGTTGCCTTTGTCACTCGCTCGTCGGTGACTAGGAAGGTAAACAATTTTGATCCGCTTTTGTGGGTGATTTGATTGCTCGGCAGCCCCTACAAATATCCTGAATTTTTTGCTTATTGGCCCGGTGAGGCTCAATCCCCCCACCTGGGGCTGCCCTGAGAAATGTATGATGGCTCTAGGGCTGGGGTTGCCATATGCTCATGGCGTCTCCGGCTTTAAGGGCGCCTGGCAGATTGGGCCATCTGTCCCAAATGAGGCAGAACTACTAGCGCCGGTGGACAACTCGAAACTGACATCCTGATTCCGCTGGCTGCTTGGGTGGTGTTAGAGGTTGACCGCTCCATCTAGGCAAAGGCCGAGGCAAAGCAGCGGCCACCAGTTATCAGGCACGAAGACATTTGTGAAAAAAAATCATAAATTTAAATATTTTCCTACAAATTTTACAAATTCTCATAACTTTACTACAATTAACATATTTCTATAGTTTCACAAAATTTTCCTATTTTCATACAAATTTAACAAATTTTCATAAATTTTCTACAATTTCACAAAATTTTCCTATTTTCCCTACAATTTCACATATTTCTAAAATTTACCAAATTTAAACATTTTCCTACAAAATTTGAAAAATTTCTATAACTTTGGTACAATTTCACATATTTCTACAATTTCATAAAAAAATTATATTGTCCTACAAATTTCACAAGTTTTTATAAATTTCTAACAATTTTACATATTTATGAAATTTTACCAAATTTAAACATTTCCCCCAAAAACTTTCATAACATTACTACAATTTCATAAAATTGTCTTATTTTCCTACAAATTTCACAAATTTCATATATTTTCATAAATTTTCTACAAATTTCAC